>OX387924.1:13140603-14559353 GCA_947578465.1 Thera obeliscata | reverse complement strand
CTTGAAAAAGTCTACTGCTGGAATGGGTCTGCCCCATTTAGAGTGGGGTTTCCATACTCTCCACGCTTGGCAGGGGGGAGCATGCGGGCGGTGATAGATGGATATTGATAGTGATATGGATGGATATGGATATTGATGGACTGTGATGACTGTGGTGGTGCTGCATTGTATGCCAGGATCATCAGGAGGACTGGCCTCTCAGCTCATTTGGTAGGAGCTCTGCCTTCTGCGCCGTAGGCCGTGGGTTCGATCACCATCGAGAACAAATACTTGTGTAGTGAACACAGATGTTTGTTCTCTGTCTGGGTGTCATATTGTATTCTAAGTATGTATTTACAAAAAAAAATGTATTCAAGTATATTATAAATCAGCTATCTGGTTCCCATAGTACAAGCTCTGCTTTGTTTGGGGCAAGATAGTGTTGGGTGGATGGTCTATTATAATTATATTTATATCATCACCAAAATCAGAGTACCATCTCACCTTCTGAATGTCTACAAAACTAAGACAGAACAGAGAGTTAACCCAAGTTAACGAACTTACCAGCCGTAATACTCGCGTGTCGCATAATTTGACTCCTAGTTACTCCTACCTCCGTCAATCATCGTTTATCACTTGCACTGGGAAGCTGCGAAGGCCAGACGCATCACATGGAAAAAGGATCTTGTTTCAAAGGAACAAGGTTGGGAGTGGGTTGCATGGGGGAGATGAAGGTATGGGGCTGACTATGAGGTTACGGCGCGCGCAGCATCAGAAGTCTAGTGATGGGATTTTTTTCTGAATGCTGTCGATATTTTGAATCCAATTTCTAACTAATTTTATGAACATGAGAGTTATATTTCTCAAATTCAGTATCTTTCCTAGCAAGTGATACATTGAGTCTACGCCGTAGCACGGACGTAGAGGCTCTACGATAATACGATTAGGTTTTATTTAGCAACGCCAGTTTTTTTGGAGAATGATTGGGGAAATGAGCCGTCTCATTTTGAGCTCCACTGTAGATGTGCCCATTGCAATGCGTCCATCACTCTGTGTTTATAAAAGAAAAGGCTTTAAGGCTCGTGTGCCTGAAAATTGCACATGCACCCATGCCCTCAAAATAGGAGTATGCTCTACCCCAGATCATGGGGCAGCACTCTACCCTAAATGATTTCTTTCACAAAGAGGCTCTACTTCTACTTCTACCTCTTACCGAGGAATGGAACTAATGCAAAAAAAATAACACTTCAATTCCATCGACATACACCCCACCTCTTCAGTTACCCCCGCCGCCGCGACAACGATGGACGTATCTGTATTGCAGCCCCGCGGCTGAAAACCCCTGAAAAAGAAAGCAAATTGTGACACAAAACAAACCATAATAACATGTAACTGTTTATTTAGCAACACACGACATTTCTACCATGGGTGTGGACAGTCTACCACCGCAGAGACCCACAGTAAGTTACGAGTAGAAGTGAAAAATTAAAATGTATTATGACCGTAGATTTTACGTTTCTAGGTTTGAAGTAGCTCTCTATTATGGACAAATTAGAGCCTTAGTAACAGAATGTATGCAATGCAGTGCATATCCAATTGTAATCCAAATAATATGTTTGTGAATATGCCAGTAACGTTTAGTACCTACATTATATGCAAATGTATGCAATGCATATACAATTGCATACCTAATTTAGTATTTAAATATACTTATTTACACAAAGACAAATATTTTCAAAATACACAAGAAACATTTGAGCTATCTACAGACCTTTTCAAACGATCTAGAGATAGCTCAACTGATCCAAATCAGTGCAGGACGGAAGCGTCCCCGACGCTCTGGCGGAATTGCCACGCTGAAGAGCAATGCTAATGCGCTGCGTGCGCCAGATACCCACCAGCCCTTGGGTCACACGTCGTTTTGATCAGTTGCCTATACAACATTTTGAAGACCAAGGCCTCGGTTTTCGCTTCGGACCCAGACTCTCGACCCCATGAAGATCATACATACATTAGAGTAGCACTGTGTATACTACATAGTAGGAACTACGAGTACATAGACATTGAATCTAAGAATAAATGTTTCATTATTGATTTAGATTCTAGGAACATAAAATAGGTATTGGAGGTTAATACGATAAGTTGATAAGGTGTATGGTATGTTACTGCATTTTGAACGATCTTGTTGGTGGTAATAAACGATTGATACGTTGTTGTAATAAGGCAAGCTTTTATTACAGCGGTTTTCACAAAAACTGCGTTCCCCACTGCACCATTTAAGGGGATGAATTTCAGGGATTTTTGCAGTACACCCTCAAAACTCCAAGTCTTACCAGCGGTTTAGACGTGCCTCGTAAACTAGGCTCGATAACGAGTCCTTCGTTACCTGAAACATTTTGGAGGTCCATGTCCAGATCGTCCAGCCGTTCAGTAGGCCTACCATGAGCTCTGGCTGGCTCTGTCTCTGGTTCCGGTTTTGACTCTGTGTGAGTATTGACTAAATAAATCCTACGTCAAAACGTCACACACACAGTATAATGCACTGGTGAGCACTCACACAGACTCAAAGCCAGAGCCAGTGACAGAGCCAGACAGAGCTCATGGTAGGCTTACTGTTCGTCATACTGCGATTTTAGCAAGAGGTTTGTATTAAATGTTCCCAGGAAGTGCCACTGTCTACCTCAGGCGTCAAAGATTTTGATACAGGCAGGGGTAGGGTTTTCATGTCACTTTTCTATAAATGGTTTCATCATCATCATCCCGGCTTAACTCCACTGCAGGGCATAGGCCTCTCTTTGCTCTAGCCATTCACCACGATCTTGGGCTACCTTCATCCATCTGCGGCCCGCGACGCTGACAATGTCGCAAAAATGGTTTACTAGTTTTTAAACCGGAATTAATAACTTATTTTTCTTTCAACTCCCGCGCACTAAGTTCACATTTGTACCGAGTCTATGTACACTAAAGTATTTTCTATTTATCTATATTGATAGTAGTTAAATTAAGAAGCTTTGTAAAGCTTTGCACACATCTTAGTGTTCCACGGTGGCGATCAGAAAAAGAAAGAAAGAAGAAATCTGACGTGCACAAGGCTTTACAGCTATTTACATCAGAAAATGCTCAATAATTGCGCTCTGATTCGTATTACCGGCGGACGTCAGCAAACATCCGGGCGGCGGAGATTATCTCGACAAATATAAGTTTTCCTAGAAATTGTGATACTATTTATATCATCATCATCATCATCTAGCCCGTTTGTGCCCACTGCTGAGAATAGACCTCCTCATTACGTCATTCTTCCCGGTCCCTAGTAATGAGACTCCACTCATTCCCAGCACTCATAACAATGTCATTCGACCTACAGGCGGGTGGTCTGCCAAGCTTGTATGATATAATGTTATTTCTTAATGCTATTAGATACATTTAACATTGAACATCCCTCTGGAACAGACTATTTTAATTTGAAAATCCTAAAAAAACACGAAAAACACTAGAAGAAAAGTTTGAAAACATGTGAAAACTAAAATCCATTTACCGCATTACGAAAAAACTACTTACACACGAAAAGACACATAAAATAATATACCGAACAAAATAATGTTAAGAAATTCCTTATAATAAGAAAAATGACGGGTATCCGAGAAGAAATAGAAAACTATAGGTAGCTTCTTCAATATCAGGGCGAAGGCCAAGAGGCTTGAAGAAGCCTTAGTGCTATCGACGACCGACGCAGATACCTACCTAGCCAGCAGCCTATGGCTATAATAAATCCTAGACTAGAGAAAGGTCTTAGTGGATACTTGTTTATTTGTTTATTTATTGGGATCACCAAGAAATAATACACAAACAAATATATACATCAAAATAGATACATTTTATTTATCATTTATTTCAATCGTAGCAGCTAGTTCCTCTGCTCATAATTTATATGTTCTGAAACTCATAATTATAGGATTAATAGTACATTGTTACCTGAGTGTTGAAAGTCACGTTTTTTGAGTCCCGAGACGGGTTTGGCGCCAGAGCGTAGCGAGAGCGCCAATGGAGCTTGAGGGACTTAAAAGACTTTCACCCGAGGTAAACACTGTGCTTTTCATTACGAATACAAGGTAAGTAAAAATAAAAACATGAAAGAAAAATTAGTGAAAATGAAGATTGAATTGCCGCCTTCCCGGTTTTTTTTTTTCTTTTTCTCTGGCGGGCCTTCGGCTTCGGCTCGCCAGCATTATTCAGCCATTATTTTCATTTTCATAATTTAAAAAATGGTAAATTGTTTGCTCAAATCTATGTTATTTTAAATAAATAGTTGAAGCTATACAGGGTTATTCATTATTAGCTGCAAATACTCAGGAATTAGGTTCAACAAATAAAATAAAAAATATTTAAAAAATGATTTTTTTTAAGTTTTGTTATGAAAATCCCGAGAAAATCGATAAAGGAATCATTGGCGCCTGACCTATTTTGACCTTTGATCCGCGCCCGCGTGCCGTGAGCGACACTCTGCGTTCAGTCACCGCCTAGGTGGGTCATCGTCCTGTTCTCCATGGTAATCATTATGCAATAACCGTAAAGAAATTAATAAAAATAAAATTTTGAAACAAAAACTTTAATCAAAATTTAAAAAAAATCATTTCATAAATATTTTTTATTTTATTTGTTGAACCTAATTCCTGAGTATTTGCAGCTAATAATGAATAACCCTGTATATTAATCAAGTAATTTATAAGATATATTATTTTTTTAATACTATCTTTATGTTATTTAAATTTAAATTTTACATTGCGCTCTAATTAGACTTTTTAAACTTCTTACCGTTGTATTATGTATAATGGGTTTCCAACCTACTTGCTGAATAAAAAGTTGGAATTTGGTTCAACAACCTCCTTGCAGTTAGAAAGACTTTAGAAAGTTGGAACATGGTTGAATAAAATAGAAATTGTTTTTTTTTTTAATTTGACAGCTGTCAGTAGAAAGCGATTCTCCCTAGGGCTGAAAGTATTACTTTCAATTAGGCCCCTCAGGCAACTTCAGACCTACTTTCAGAGTATGAGCAATGAAAACGAGTTTTAATCGCCATCATTACTTTTTTATTTTTCACAATTTTTTACTGTTTATGGGGCATCAAATGGACAATCACGTCACAATTCAAGCTTAGATTAGGCATATCATATACGAGCTTACGAGCTTACACGTGTCTGGGGACTGAAGTAGGTGCCTAAGGCTAACGTGCTTTGCATAAACTGTCTGTTCACATACTGATTTAATTATAGGTTTAGCAATGTACATGCCATAAGCCTACATCAATCTCGTAATGAAATATCACTTGACATGAGTTAGTGATGGCAGGTGGACTATAAAGAGAGAAAGATGCACACCGATTGGTTAAACCTATATACTAATATATTTTTTCATTGCTCATACTCTGAAAGTAGGTATGAAGTTGCCTGAGGGGCCTAATTGAAAGTAAAACTTTCAGCCCTAGGGAGAATCGCTTTCTACTGACAGCTGTCAAATTATAAAAAAAACAAGTTCTATTTTATTCAACCTTGTTCCAACTTTCTAAAGTCTTTCTAACTGCAAGGAGGTTGTTCAACCAAATTCCAACTTTTTATTCAGCAAGTAGGTTGGAAACCCATTACAACGGTATGAAGTTCAAAAAGTCTAATTAGAGCGCAACGTAAAATTTAAATTTAAATAACATAAAGATAGTATTAAATAAATAATATATCTTCTAAATTACTTTATTAATATATCATCCATGTCAACAATATTTATAAAAAATATGATAAAAATTAGCACTGCCTACTATCCTCGTGTGTTGATCCCTTATACGGCTTAATTATTATATTCGTACTCGTACGTTCAACTATTTCTTTAAAATAACATAGATTTGTGCAAACAATTTACCATTTTTTAAATTATGAAAATGAAAATTTTGGCTGAATAATGCTGGCGAACCGAAGCCGAAGGCCCGCCAGAGAAAAATTAAAAAAAAAACCGGGAAGGCGGCAATTCAATCTTCATTTTCACCAATTTTTCTTTCATGTTTTTATTTTTACTTTCCTTGTATTCGTAATGAAAAGCACAGTGTTTACCTCGGATGAAAGTCTTTTAAGTCCGTCAAGCTCCATTGGCGCCCTCGCTACGCTCTGGCGCCAAACCCGTCTCGGGACTCAAAAAACGTGACTTTCAACACTCGGGTAACAATGTACTATTAAATAAACGAACGAACCGTGACATACGTGCCGTTATCAAAATTCTAGCTTCCTGCAAACTTTTTATGATCGTCAGGATGGCTGGACCAGAAGTGAAAAATTGCTTGGAAAATTTCTGCTACGCCCGCCGTAGCAAATTGTGCTACGTTTATAGTAGCAGCAGCGTGACGTAACAAACTACTCGTAGTAGATATCTACGCGATCTTTACAAATTTTACGCTTACAATTTTGGTATGTTTTTTATTATTTAATCTAGTACTTTTTTAGACGTAAAACGTTTTTATTCTGAAATTATTTAAAAAATAATAACTGTAATATTTCCAGACTCAATAATGATTACTACGGAATACCAAGTTTCTCTCTGCCTATACCACCCTTACCTTTTTAAATTCGATTCATATCTGGTGAATGGGAAGTAATTTACCGATTTACAATTCCATTATGCGATAAGCATAATCCGGGTTTTGTTTGTTTTACTAAAGAGCAATTTCTGCTCATCATCCCGTTTCGATATGGTACTAGTGCTTTGTTCTTGGAATATGCTGATATACATACATAAAATCACGCCTCATTCCCATGGGGGTAGACATAGATCACGGATTTCCACTTGCTATGATCCTGACACACCTCTTTCGCTTCATTCACTCTCATAACATTCTTCATACATGCTCGTCGGTTTAGGGTAGGTACTCCTAACCATGGCCTTTCTCTAAAACGTTTGCGATCTGATTGAGACGGTTTATGCTGATATTTTCAATATTTTTATCTAGATTAGTTCAAACTAAGGTCGGGTTGACTTGAGGTACTCGACTGGACTACTAACGCCTTCGATTGCTCGAAAAACTATTAGTGAAATGGTATAATCATGTAATTATACCAAGAATGTGTATCGCTCCGGTGCCATTATCCCACCTAACGGGATAAGGGCTGGAAGATGATTTATTACTTCATTACGGGGCAGTCGAAATACCCAGGGTGTATCCTGCCCCCATTGGCGCAGGGGTAACCTCGGCCCGTGTCTTGGTAAGTTACAGTATTCAGTTTGTTCTGCTTACTACAAGTAGGCAAGGCGACTGCATTGCGTTTGATACAGTGGAATTTAAAACAGAATTAAATAATGCGGTGAAGTATATGAATGAATTCTAGCATTTTTTATATTGCATATCAAACTATGCATCATTGAGCATAAGTCAAATTCTATAAACGCTAATACTTAAAGCATAATTTGAACAATCATAGGTTTGAATTGTAATTTAGCAGCAAAATAACCAACGATTCTCTAAAACATAAAAGTTTTATTTGCTGGAGTAACATTTACCCAGCTTTCTCATTCAGTATGCTTTTGTCTATGGTATACTACGTTTAACATGGTTCATACACCTCTCATTTTTTCTCGCGCGGTGGCAATACTTTGGCTCCCGTTCTCCAATAAAAATAAGGTGCTCAAATTTGTAAAATATATTTCAGCTACTTGACTCTACGTATTTCCGTCTGATACTTACTGATTTGAATCAGTTCAGCTATATCTAGATCGTTTGTGACGGTCTGCAGATAGCTCAACTGTTTCTTGTGTATTTTGTACATTTTGTAAATATTTGTTTAATTGTAAGTTTCTTTGTGTAAATAAACCTTCTCCATCTTCTATGTAGGATGCCGTGACGGTGGATTATTCTCCTTGCCATGTCCTGTTTAATGGTAAAAGATAGAAAATGATGCCGATCTAATTGAACAGTGGACTGCATGCGACAGGGCACACGCGAAGCCTCAAACGAGCCGCATAAATTAAAATGATAATGCAAACTTAATTTATTCCCATTGATCGGTATCTAGGCGATATCATTTACCGAAAGTTTGGGGAGTTTTGGTACGACTTTGGCATGGAAAATTGTAGTAAATTACGTAAGTTGAAATAAAGTTTTGGTGGAATGAACTTTAACTTCAGTCCTTTCACCACACCGCACCGGTTTGAAAGAACTATTGACACGACATGAATAACTGTGTGTACCCCATTGGGAAATATACGTCTTTTTAGTTACCTATGTCGAATCTCAGAAAAAAGGCCTACTGCTAGATTAGTGACACGGCACGAATCAGTGTACCCCCTTGGGAAATATACGCGTTTTTAGTTACCTATGCCGAATCTGAGAAAAAATACTGCTAGAAAAAAAAAACTTCTAAACTTCTAACTACTAAAAAAGAATCTTCTACTACTAGGTCCTACAGGTTAAAATATGTGTCCTTAGAACCTAGTATTTAGCTAAAACAAGAATATATCGTGCTTATATGAATGCTACAGTTAATTTCGCATTAATACTCGTAGATTGTTTGAAGATGCAAATTAAATTCAACTCAGCAATATTGGAATAGTCACATCAAACAAAGGTAAATATTTATGATTGACTAAATAAGGTCCCGACTTCAGTCAACAAACTGTCTCATCTTAAAACGGCCTTCTTGTACCAATAAATATTACACCAAAAATGTATCCTGCCCTTTACCTTTGTCCTGACCTTTTCCAATGACTTCAAAAGGAGGGCAGGCTCAATTTATGCTCCCCAAACCAATTGAAAAATTTCGAGATAGTGAGAGAGAGAGAGAGAGAGAGGTGGATTTAGCAAAACCCTTCTCAGCGTGGTTATCAGGTGCCTGCCATTCTTTGTATCCGACAGCCGAAGATTACGTTTTGTGAACTTTTTCGTCTGCTGTTAGGTCCGCCAACGTATTATTATTGACCAACGTTCCCAATCCTTCTGTTTTTATGACATGATTATATCCTTTGGGCTATTTCAGCTTATAGAAAACAACGTTGTAATCCACAATGGAGATGGTCTGGAAAACACTTAATAACATTTCATCATCATCATCAACGTATATCAGTCCACAGCTGGACGTAGATCTCCAAACATAATAATTGGTTGGTGGAATAAAATTTACAAGAATGTTATTGCAAAAGATTATGTACAAAGGCATACGAGTTCATCTGACATGCCTCTTATGCCGGCTGTACACTCTCGACGAAACACCCCGAGACAGGCCGAGAACGAGAATGTACATGGAGCTCTCATCGTGTCTCGCTCTCTCGCGCCTTGCCTCGGTTGGTCTCGGTCGCTTGTCGGTTTTTTGTGCCCGCGTCAAAGGATCTCGTTGGGTCTCGCGAGGAAAACGAGAGCGTGCATGTACACACTCGTCATTTAGTTATTCGTTGACTGTGTTTGTGTGAAGACGCGTTTTTAAATACACAGAATTAATAATACTCTAGCTAGG
Source organism: Thera obeliscata (assembly GCA_947578465.1). Taxonomy (NCBI): domain Eukaryota; kingdom Metazoa; phylum Arthropoda; class Insecta; order Lepidoptera; family Geometridae; genus Thera; species Thera obeliscata. Next base: position 14,549,895 of record OX387924.1, on the reverse strand, counting down.
TATATACATATACAATACACACATCAACTGACTGTTGTTCAATTTGAAGTAGGTACCTGTTTCTATTACGGTGCATAGTAACCAATCACCATCTTCTTCTTCGCCATGGCTTTTTTTTTTTTTTTGTGGTAAATGTTTATCAAATTATAATAGCTCACAGCACAAAGGCAAACAGCAGCAGCCATTTCTACGTCCGTTACTGCGAGAATCTACAGTACTAATGAAAAACGAGAGTGTACAGGTATGCTCTCGTCGAGAGCCTCACCGGCCGAGGCTCTCGGGGAGACTCTCTCGCCGAGAGTGTACAGCCGGCATTAGAAATAGTTTATTTTTAAAAATATTCCTTACAAAACATACCCCAGAAAAGGTCGCACGACCTCCTATTAACCTATTTCCAGCCGTGTGTATATTTTATAACCTTAAACATCCCTAAACAAACGCGAGCGCTCTCCCACTAAAATTGCGTGCCATTTCCTTCGTCTTTCCCAAGCTATTCGTTGCACGATTGTTTTAGAACGACATCATTTCGTCACGATGTTCCCTAATTATGTTGCACGGGAAGTAAAATGCTACGTGAATGGTCGTAAATTCCTCGGTTACGTTTTCCTATTAACCTGCTTGGCTTTTGTGGGGTAGATGATTGGCTGTATTGGTATTTGGGTTCAATAATATTTGATTGGCCAGAGATATGGATTGGGCCAGTCAGTGTTACGGTTAGCTAATCATTTGACAGTTAAAATTAAATATTGGATTGGTTTTTTAGCCAAAGTTATAGAGATATCTGGCACAGACACATGGGCTAAATAGATTTTATAAAAAATGCTTCTTCTTCTTCTTAAATTTAAGAGCTTAGCTCTTGTCGGGGTTTCGATGCAGTTTTCTCCAATTAAGTCTTCCGAATGCGGCCTCCTTGACTTCCTTATACGACATGACAGCGACTTTTTCCTTTATCTGGCTCATGTAACTAATTCTTGGCTTTCCTCTTCCCCGTTTCCCTTCAACCTTACCTTCAATGATGTTCTTTGTGTAGCTGCCATGTCGTAGAAACATCTTCTACGACATGACAGCTACACAAAGAACATTTTTCCTCTTCGATTTTGTATTGTCTCAAGTATAACTCTCTTCTCCTTTACTCGCACTAAGACCTCTTTGTTCGTAACTTTTTCTGTCCAACTAATTTTCTCCATCCTCCGCCAGCAACACCAAAAAATGATAAACAAAACATATTGCAGACACACTCCTTTAACTCTTTAGCTCCTTTTGGATGCGGCTGTGGTAAGGTTCGGGTTCGTCGGGCAGCTTAAATTCAAGTATTTAAACACAACTACGGGCTACAACCTGCAAAATTTAAAATACGCCCACTATTTTAAAAATAGTTGGCTGGACGGAGTGCTACGTTGCTACGCGTTCTCGGAGCGCTCTAGATTGTAAAGATTTTTCTATCTGGGGCTTTTTATTTTGGCCAGTGCGACTTTTCAGTTTTCTATTTTGTCTTTTAATATTGTTTTTTTTTTATAAGAAGAAGAAAAGTGCATAATTACACCATTATGATAAGTGTAGAGTTTGTAGCTCAATAATTCAGATTTATTAAAAAACCTCCTGGATCTTTTTGAAATATTACACAATTTTTTTTCTACAAATGGCAAGGTTTCATTCAACTTTGGAAAAGAACCTGACGGCAAATGGTGTATAAACGAGTACAACGATGGGTAAAATAAGCACAAAATAGACAACCTAACCTAGTTCTTTTATTCCAGCTGCAGCTGGAGGCAGGTGCTGGTGAGGGCCCCGGGCCCCCAGGGAACAACAACTCTGAGGGGGCAGTGGCAAGCCCCCCGCGTGACGACAACCACAACCCCCCTCAAACCCCCGTGACTCCGCGAGCTAGACCACTCACTCCTGCCGGTACGTCGTACGTGCATGCATTCATTTTAATCTTACAAAAAGTTGGTCAACCAAGAAGGCTCAATATTCAGCAGTTGTTTGGAAGTTTGTTTGAACTTTTTAGAATTAAAAGAAAAATAGGACCAAAATGTCAGCTTTCACACAGATAAGATAATACTATACTAGTAGCTTTCAGAAACTTGTGCTAATGTTTGTTTACGTGTTTCATTACTGGACTATGACCCGTGATCCATCAATAACTTGACGATCCCTGTCAAAGGTCTTCTCAGACAATCCGTTTTCTGAAAGCCTTAGCCGGAGCGGGATAGATTGTTGTCAATTTGAGTCGGCCATTGGAACGATATACATTTTGTAGGAACAGCGATTTGCCGGCCAACAGTGGTGGCAAATTGCTGTGCCTACTAAATTTATGAAAAATCATGTAAATTGCTTGTCGCGGATATCACAGTTTTTCAGGACCTTATATCCGAACTTTAGCGGGTCACAATAAATGAATAGTTAATGCCTACATTTTCCATATGTATTGGTTTGGTATTTAGCATTAAAATAGACCATAATTTGCTTCAAAGAGCTCTGATTCACTGAGCCTCGTTTTATTTATTTAGGTCTACACTTTGTGAAAGGTTTATAACTTTACAGGGCTTAGTATTTTACACGCACGAACTCCGTCTGAAGTGGTTCTGTTTGTAAAAACTTTGTTTTACAGGAGCCTAATTCTCGGGCCGCCCGAGATTTTCAATGTCCCATAAATACACATTAGCATTGCACAATCCCGCATGTTTTCTACGTTTTCCGTATATCGTAGCTATCGAGGCTTCTACGATGAGATCGTCGATGAACTTCTCAAGGAAATCATCCATTCTCTCTTCGAAAAGAAGCAATCAAATAAAATTGCAAAATGATCTCGGTCGGCCCGAGAATTAAGCTCTAGATAGGTTAGTCTAACAAACTCGCCTATCGAACTTTCTGTCTACATATTCCTAATTTTGTTTAGCTGCCAGCCACTAAACGCTAACATGATTTTCAACTTGTGTAGTCTCGCGTGGTCTTGCAACTCTACACTTCTCGGTGAATTTCCTGAGTTGCAGCGCAATGAAGTAGCTTGATTAATTGGAGTTTCCTGACTGCGCATGTACTTTGGTAGTGATGTGTTGCTTTTCTGATTGCGGATACTTGGCTGCTCAACCCCAGAAGAAAGTTATGAAATTAGATGATATAAACTAAGACGAGTCGCACGACGACATGAAACGAGTTCTTTAAAAAGTATTGTTTTGTTTCAATTATTATAATATCTCGGCAGTTATTATAGCCTATAAGTAGTCTTTTTGCTTTGTTTTAGTAAAGTCCCTCGTCTAATATGCATTCGCTTATAATAAAAGTATAACTTACTAAAAAAAATATAATGTGGACGATCCTCACAACACTATCTGGCCCCAAACTAAGCAAAGCTACTATGGGAACCAGATAGCTTATACTTATATGCTTTTTTTTGAAAAAAAACATACTTAGAATACAATATAACACCAAGACAGAGAACAAACATCTGCATTCACCACACAAATATTTGTTCTTGATGGGAATCAAACCCACGACCTACAGCGCAGAAGGCAGAGCTACTACCAACTGAGCTTAGAGGACAGTCATGGCTTATGAGTAGCCTTTTTGCTTTGCTTTAGTATAGGCCCTCGGCTAGTATGCATTCGCCTGTACTAAAAGAATAACTTCTAAACCTATCTAATACGTTTAATATAATGCAAATGCGCGGCAACTTTATATGCACGGTTCTATCGAGCTTAGCACCTCTTCCTCGTAATGTATAGGTATTGATTGGCACAATTCCACGTGGGGCTTCGCACTGCAGTCAGGAGTCCATTTACTCACGGGTACTGCGGTCAAGGGTAGGGCAATGGGTTAGTAGACGTAATCCGGTGGTCACTCAACTTAGCTTTTGAAACTATCATGGTTTTTAACACTATTTATATGAAACAACGGGACATTTACCATGATTAAATTTAGAGTTTTGATTTCCGATATTTCGGAACAGTTGCATGCACCATGAACAAAAACCGGAAAACCGAACCGGACCGGGAAAACGGTCGGAAGTCAAAACTCAAAATTTTATCATGGTAAATATCCCGTTGTTTTATAAAACTAGTCACTCAACTTGTTTGCAAGGTAGCGTTCACCGATACATGATGACCGGTATCGAATGGTGGGTTTTCGTAGCCCGGTTGCGAACTAAAAAAAATCCTACGTAGGTGGTTACGAAATTCGGTTACGTACAGGCACTAAAAGGTTTGAAATTGTTTTTGATGTATCGAGCTCCAGTTTCGAAGATCGGGTTCATGAAACATGCACACCGGTTTTTTGTATGACTCTTACAAAATAGTAAAACTTAATGCCAAGAGCAGTTACAGTACGGAAAAAACGTTTTTCGTCGATGCTCTTTAATTAAAAGTAGAGGTAGGGAAAACACTCCTTGTCCTCTGATTAAAATTAACATAATTCTCGGGTTAAAGTAGTGAAAACACTAATGGCGATCCTTGCCCTCTCAATTCTTGACTTCTCTTCTAATAACTACTTAACTTCTCTCTTCGCTAACTAATAACCGAATCTTGATAGTCCAATCCCACTTTAAAATAGACTTAAAAATCTCAATTCTAATTACCTGCTATTGGATCATTTTTTGGTTTTTTGTCCGAGGACTTATTTTTACTGCTCACGTTGTATCGATGTGGTCTTGCAATACGTACCTACTACACTTAGTGGAGTAAGGGTAGAGAGGTAGGGTAGGGTCCTTACTTTAATATTATATCCTGTCAAGATATAGAAAGTAATTCCGGGCGCACCTTTCACTTCCCAGAACTAACACTTTGATAAGTGGTGAGCACGTCGCGTGTCGTATAAGTCCATTCGAATATAATTGCTAAGGTGAAATATAAGTATTGTTGACAGAAAAAAACCACACAACACTATTTAGCCCCAAGCTAAGCAGCGCTTGAACGATGGGATCCATACTTATACACATTTTGACGTGACAACGTCTTATAATTCAATGGAGCCGGCTGCACGCCCAAAAAAACATGACTCATGCGGCGTTACCTCGCTCTGAAGCGTTCCATTTAAGGCTTGAAGTGCAAGCGAGAGTGCGGAACGAGCGACAAAGAGGCACAATCGGCCTCCGCGTTCGGCAGCGTTCGACACGACATCTGATCTGTCTCTCTCCTACTTGAGTGAGCGATGCGTCCGTGTGAACAGCTGTATGACGTTGTCACGTTCAACTATCGTCAGTAAACCGACTTTACAGACAACCGATTTTTTTATTGTAAATACTTACCTAGAATACAATATAATATACTGTGCGTGCGTACTCCAGATTCCGCGTATAAGAAAATCTGTGTCCTTTCACTCCGACCAATTAAACCGAACAACTGGTTGTGCAGAATGGAACTCAACGAAAGGGGTTTTCCAATCGAACCAACTGATTGATTATACTCTGTGTGCATCTATCTGTGTGGTGGATCGTTTACAATTTGCCGCTCTATTTTCTGACCATAGATAGTAATACACGAGTCGGGAAAATAAAAATGGCGTCGTAAAGCGTAGATGATTGTTTTCCGCGATATCAAGATAAACAGAGTTCTTATTGTATTTAATGGTTAGTTTTTTGTCTTAATAGTAAGTATTGTTTGGCCAAAATCGTGGTTGGTACATAGGTACTGTTTTTTTTGTAATCACCCCTTGTATCACGCCACAGCACCCTTTTTGCTATGTAAATGAAAGCGAGAAGCGCTCTGGGGAAATTCTATTGTGTTTTTAGAGTGTTTAAAGCTTGTCTCGCTCTTTTATTACTTTGTATAAACAATCTAGGTGGAGAGTTTTAATCTGGAATAGGGGGCTTAATATAAGTAAATTATTTTCATGACACAATTCATTCGTTTATTTTTGTAGGTTCTTCTGTTGTGTTTAATTATAAACGTCATATAGAAAGTAATAGAAACAAGTCTTTATCAGGATGTGCTTGCGCTGTAAACTTGTTCATGCATTTTAGTACTTTTGAACCCTTCATTTCTTTTTAAATAAATAAATAAATATTGTAGACAATTCACACAACACTATCTAGCCCCAAATTAAGCAGAGCTTGTACTATGGGAACCAGGTAGCTGATATAATACTTAAATACATTTTTTTTGTAAATACATACTTAGAATACAATATAACACCCAGACAGAGAACAAACATCTATGTTCACCACACAAATATTTATTCACGGTGGGGATCGAACCCACGACCTACGGCGAGAAAGGCAGAGCTATTACCAACTGAGCTAGAGGCCAGTCTTATTTCTATTACTTTTACTGCCATGAACGATTTCTATTACTGCCATGAAGGCAGTTTCACAAGTTTTTTATTTAAATAAAATTTGTTGTTTTATCCAACACGGTTTCTGACATGGCACCACTTCAATCCATCAGCCAGCTAGCATCTATAGCTCGATGCTGACATTTATCTCGGTGAGATATAGGTCAGGGCAGCCACAATTAATTGCGGGCCCTGGCGTGTGGCCCTGTAGCAACAACCCAGCGTTCATAATTGAAGATGCCCATTCTGCTACTTCGTTGCGTCACTGCTCCTTTTTAACCGACTTCCAATCAAAAAGGAGGTTTGGAAGGTTATTCTTACGTCCAGATTGTCCCAAACAAATTTGATTAAAATCGGTTTAGCCGTTAGACAATGAAGTCGGTTTCTCAAGTTTTTTAAACTTAAAATTATTAGGGTTCTGTAAAGATGCCAATAACTATATTGATAGGCCTGTGCAGTACATCAACTTGTCTGGCACTCAGGTTAGCTGTAGAGCTAGTTAATTAGCTTCTAAAGTGTTTTTTTTATAGAATAACTAAACTCACTCAACCACAGAATTATTTTTACTCAAAAAGCTTCATCATCATACGCCTGGATAAGTCCACTGCTAGTCCTACCTCTCCTATATTTGACAAGGGTTTGCACTGGTCACCATCAGGCTTGACTCTTGACTATGTGATTGATTTTATTTTTATCAGCTCTCAAGATAAAAAAAAACAGTGTAAATTGATTTCTTTTAAAAGCCAAAGACATAAAGGATATACCAATCGATAGCTCTACGTACGATTGCTGTATAATTTATCAAAAGGTCCGGTTCACAAAGCACACAATGCGAGCCCATTGTCAGGTTTAGGTTATTGAATCCAACTCGACGCTCGCCAGGTGATTTGGCAACAATTTCGCCTTCTATTTTTATAACCAGACTTTCTACGGATTTTCAGCAATTTTTTTTTAAAGATAATGCAAAGGAAAGTCACCTTTGCCTGGAACTGGCACTAGACTCACTTAGAAACAGATCCGATTCTAATGAATAAATACACTTTTGATTATTTGCTTTTTCTTCTTGGCTTGGTCACGGGAAACTGGAACCTAAGTCCTAGCTAGACTTATCGTCTAAAAAATCCTTGATTCAAGCGAATAAAGTAAAGACTTCATCGCACAATAACAATCTTTCTCAGGTAGTAGTTACTTGGGGAGGCAAGGGTGATTGTTCAGAGTATAAAATGTATTTTCCTAAGTAAACGAAACGAAAATTTCATTTTCGTTACCGCCGCGGCGCCTTGGAAAAATTGTTTTCTGAACGCCTGATAAAATAATTGAGTCAGTTTGCCAACGCATAAATACGGTAGCTCTTTATATTTTACAAGGCGTTTTAAAGTACATTATAACGCCATAAAAGATTTTGGTGCTGTTTTCTACAAAAAATTGTACCTATGAATAATGTTTTACACCAAAATTACCTATTTCATCCAAGAAATTTTTAAGAAATGATTGTTTCTCTGCCCACATACTAGAGTAGGTATAGATTAAAATAATCTGTAATCCCCTCGGAACCATAACAAGCTGATCATCCTTATCCTCCATTCTTGGAAACGTCTCGGTAGGTAGGTACTCCCTTAACTCCCTAGACACCGTATCTCTTGACTAAAATTAGACCTTAGTACAAAAAACTAAACATCTTACCGGTTTCTATTAGGTCTACAACTTTATTTATAAAGAAACCTACTATTAGTACACACAAAATATACAAAATACACACAAAACAATTGAGCTGTCTGTAGAACGATCTAGCGATATCTCAAATGATCCAAATCAGTGTCAAATATAATTATTATACTAAGAATAAGATTTTTGTTGCAGAAGCCCTGAAGATGTACGGGGACAGGCTATCAGAATGGGAGAGGAACGAGATCCGCAAGTACCCCGAGGTGTGGTTCCTCGGCCTGGAGTCAGACAAGATCCAGGCGAAAGCCAACCTGCCCAATAACTGCAGCTTTGACGACGACAACGGGAGTTACAATAAGGTCAGCTTACAATAGCTACATCTTTACCTTTAAAGAAATATCAGGGAATACCAAGCTATCAAGGAGATTGACAAACATATTCTCTAATCTATGTTGTTCTGTTACTTCTACTGTGTGATATAACTTTTGAAACTATCATGGTTTTTAACACTATTTTTATGAAACAACGGGATATTTACCATGATTAAATTTTGATGAGTTGACTTCCGATATTTCGGCACAGTTGCATGCACCATGATCACGGTTCTACTGTGTGGCCTATCCTTCTAGGATGGGCCGTGTGATCTTGATCCTTGTAAGCGTTTCATTATTTACAATACAGTGTAAGCGACATTATTGAGTGGGTAAATAAAAATAACTACTAATACAATTAGCACAATCCGCTCAGTAACTAAACATCCTAAAAACACTAACAGCCATATTAATAAACGCAATTTAAATTTAGTCATGGTTTAAAGTTTGCCTTTTTTGTCATTACCCAGTGGTAAGAGATGGCAATAGTTTAAGCACAGCTTATCTTTTGACATATTTTTATTAATAGGGCTATATGTGATCATAAAAATTTGAAAATGTCTACAAGTCTATTGTCTATTAGTGACCACCTATTTCTGGCATCCTTTATTGGGATGAAAAGAAAGACGCCAGCTTTATGTAGAATAAAGCTACCACTGACATTCTTAGGCCAAGTTGGTCACGATTAATTGTTATTTAAATTGAACGAACTGGAAGAAAGCAGGAAGTAATTTAATCTTACCTTGACTCATAAGACTTAAATCAGGGCTAAGGACAATTAGTTGTAATTGAGTTACTAGCTGAAGAATAAAGGTTCCCGAATAGCGAACACAGACCGGAAGATAAGTGTAGGACGCTTTCCTCAAGCGAAAGACTGACACATTTGTGAAGATCGCGGGGGGGCAAAATTTGTGAAGGAGCGCTCAAAATCATTCTTAGAAAGTAGGTCCAGTAGTGGATTTCTTTTGTCGGATGATGATGCTAGCGCAGAGAACGAAAAATTGATGAGTACTATGCCAGTACTCTCAAACAGTGAAAGAAAACATCGTGAGGAAACCAACGTGTCATAGATTAGATCCTAAAAAAGTTCGAACAACACTTGTCAAGCGTCACGCAAAAAGGGTCTGCCAATGGCTTACTTGTGGAAACCAGTCTGCACACCAGGCGCGGATGATGAATTTTTCAATTGATTTGCTTCGCAACACAAAATGACATCATCACATAATTCGCTTGCTAGTCTTCTTGTAATTAAAACCACATTTTATCCACAGCAAATCCATGACCACATAGCATACCGGTACGAAATCCTCGAGGTGATTGGCAAGGGTTCCTTCGGGCAGGTGATCAGAGCGCTCGACCATCGCATTGGCACGCAGGTCGCCATCAAGATTATCAGAAACAAGAAACGGTTCCATCACCAGGCTCTAGTTGAAGTCAGGGTACTGGATCACCTGCGGCTGAAGGATAAAGATCAAGCACACAACGTTATTCATATGCTGGACTACTTCTACTTTAGGAACCATTTATGCATCAGTTTTGAGCTGATGAGGTAAGAATCAATGTAAAAACTAGAACTCCTTTACTACGAACATACCAGGCATGAAAATATCGAATCACTCAACTTTTACTGCTGACAACAGTTTTAGTCAATAACTTAAAACGACTTCAGAATTTAGTACCTGGCTAGTCAAGGTAATGGACCACAGCCAATTTGATTGTTCTCGTTCCAGTATTAACCTATACGAGCTGATAAAGAAGAACAACTACCAAGGCTTCAGCTTGAGCCTCATCAGACGGTTCGCGAGCTCACTGCTGCGCTGTTTAAGGCTGCTGGAGGCAGAGAACATCATCCACTGTGATTTGAAGCCGGTACGTGTCTTTCACAGTTTCTCTATTCTTTGAAGCAGCATAAATCGGATATGGGTGGTAAAACAGAAATGTATTCCAAATTTTACCACTGCAACGCCATACGGCAAACTGCTAAGGCTTGGGAATTTACATTGTTTATTTTTACATCTCCTTAATCTCTATACATTTGAACTGGACTCGAATATTCTAACTGTGAAAACCAAGGAGGTTGGAAGCCCGTTACTGCGCAGCAATGAAATACCCAAGTGAAAACACAAACTTATTTCGCATCATAATTTCCAGGAGAACATCCTGCTGAAAGCCAGAGGCAGCTCCTCCATCAAGGTGATAGACTTCGGCAGCAGTTGTTACACGCATGCGCGCGTCTACACCTACATCCAGTCGCGCTTCTACCGGAGCCCTGAGGTCATCCTGGGGCTGCAGTACGGAACGCCGATCGATATGTGGAGTATGGGTACGTTGATGGAACTACACACAATTTGCCAAGCTAGTTTAGCTACATCTAAATGGGTGAAGCTTTTACTGAGTGTCTTTTACTACGTGTGAACATTCAAATGCACCGTTATTATAAGCATGCAGGTCATTAAAACTTAATCATTTATACTTACGCGCCTTTTTATTTTATTGATGATTTGTTGCTACATTCATGATTACATGCTATTTCTAATTCAAATCATTCGAATTTGTCACAAAAACAGACATTCTAGTTTTAGTTCTAATTCAAATCATTCGAATTTGTCACAATTGCAAAACCTTTTTCTTTGATTATCTGTCACCATTGAATGCTAGCCGGTATCTTCCCCCATTCTATGCTAAATATTGAAAAGCCGCAGTCTCGACAGTTGCCACCAGCAGCTATGGACTCTCAAACAAGGAATTTATAAACTGTTACGAAGTATACAAAATCCTTGCTCTTAAAATATGATTATCTTCTTCTTAGCCATCACGTTCTTGACAGAGTGTTCGGTGGTCATGACGGGCATTGGCTCGCTTGACAATTTACCGCCACTCCTCGTGCACCGCTGCCGCACTAATGACTTGTTATTGTATTAATAAGACACAATGGCAATGATAATGGTATTCCTGAACGGCCCAAGAGAGCAGACCAAGTGGCCATAATGGGAATAAACCAAACTAACCTTATATAGACGGGGCTTTATCGCGCTAGTTTCAAATATTCGACATTTTCTATCGCCCATGAAATTAGAGGTACGTTGACTGCGATATTATATACGTATAGAGTAGTGAAAAATGAATACTCTGAGAAAAACAGGTACTTACGTAACAAACATCTGCTGTATTTCAGCAGGAGAGAGCAAAATGTTCTAAATTATTTATTTTGCAACAAATATCACAGTCCATGCTGCCCACGGCCGTAAATATGGTAGCCATGGCTTGTCCCAAATCCTGGGCTAAACCCGCGACAGATGATGCCAATGAAGCGAGAATGAGCGATTACGTATCCAATAACGTCTACCAACATACCAACCTTGCATAATACAGTTTGTAGAAAGCTCGGAGAAAGGAACGTTCGCACAGCAAATATCAAAACTTGAAGAATCTTGTTTTTACGCAATGATGGATCAGCAACCTGTTGGAGCGGTGTGCTCCCGCAGACTGTGATTGATGACTGTATACTCTGATTGTGGGGTAGTAACATAAACAGAACTCTACGATTTTATAAATAGACATTTTTTGTGCATTTTATTTATTATACATCAATGAACCTTTGTTTTTCTACAAGTAGTAATAAGTCAGTCGGGTCACCGACCGTAAGCATTGTGCAAAATGAACTGGTTCTTTTACCTTTTTGCTTGGCTAAACGAATTATCTGACCCAACCCAAGGTAAGCGTCAAGGTCTTTGGTCGAATGTTTTTTTGTTTGCTAGCAACTGTTTTAAATTTATAACCATCGCATTACCTAGGCATCCCATCCAAGAATATAGTATGTATACGATATTATATGATACTCACAAATACCTACATTCATACGACGACAATTTGACATGCACAAAACCATCCATATTAATTTCTATTTTATTATGATATCTTTGATTATTTAAATCAAATCAAAGCTATTAAAATATAAGATGGCAAGTAAAAAACCAATTTGTAATAATACATTTTCTAACGGATATAGATTATTATTGGTTGCATAACTTTAATGATCAACAAAGTGAAAACTTTTTTTAACGATTTTAAAGAAAGTTTAAATGTATAAAGCTTGAACATCTTTGACCCCAGGATGCATCCTTGCGGAACTCCACACGGGCTACCCCCTATTCCCTGGAGAGAACGAGGCGGAACAACTCGCCTGCATCATGGAACTCCTGGGACCACCGCCTCCCGACCTACTACTCCACGCCACTAGGAAAAGACTATTCTTCGGTGAGTTCTGAGTAAAAAATCTTGTTGAAAGCTTTAGACAATCTTCGTAATCCCGTGACTGAGTGATCAATGTAATTTGTTTATTTGCTGAAATACATTTAGCATGCTTTAGAGCTGATCATGCATGGCTGGGCCTATACAATCCAACACAGTATTCTGTAACCCAATGAATTGAATAGCATTTGTAAGATTAATGAATTGACTAAATGCTGTGTTGTAACCGACTGACCTACAAACCTTTTTTTAGACCACTCCGTCGTTTAGGAAACTGTCTTTTTTATTATGCAAGAAAGTCCATAAGTTGACGAGTCATAAATCAGATAAGTAATATTAGAAAACTAAACCAACACGCTACTGAAACAAAAATAGATTAAGAGCTCTATTGTGTGAAGTTTGACCTGAATGACCCAAATGTTACAACGCGAGATCTTTTGTAAAACTCCATAATATAGAGCTTTCAACGATAGACATCATTATTTCAAGAGCTTAACACAAGAAACAGTGGAGCTATCTGCAGACCGTTACAAAAGATCTAGAGGTAGCTCCACTGATCCAAATCGACAGAGCCTACTTATTTGCTCCTCTTGGGGTTGAGACTCTGGGTCCGTGGGGATCCGAGGACTTGCGGGTCTTCAAAATTTTATCTAGGCGAGGCGACGGATCGAAGCGGACGCGTGACTCAAGGGCTGGTGGGTATCTGGTGCAGCGCATAAGCATTGCTATTCAGCGTGGCAATGCCGCCAGCGTCTTGAGGACGCTTCCGTCTGGTATTAGGTAATAGTTTATCTTGTGTTTTTAGATTCAAAAGGCGCACTGCGCACTGTGATGAACTCCAAGGGTCGAAAGCGGAGACCTGGATCCAAAACCCTCTCCGCGGCCGTGAGAACTGATGACCCAGCATTCCTACACTTCCTGCATAGATGTCTGGAGTGAGTATTACCTAGTAATACCTACTAATTCCAGATGATGTATGAGTTTCATTGACCTCCTGAGATTCGTCGTTAATTATTATTTTTATTTATACAGCCATTGGTGCTCAATTTTACCTCAAAGACCTAATTTACAGATCATAAGACGTTTACCTATCTCTATATCTTTATGATATGATGATCTTGTGATTTTTTCTTGTTCTAAAAAGTAAAGATTTTCAATATAAAAGTGAATAAAGAGTAAAATACAAAAATACAAATACAAAGAAGTTTATTGCCAAATAAGACACAACACATAAAAAGAAAACACATATAAATTTTACAGTTTGACAATAGGAGTAAGACCGTTTGATTTTGATTCTTGTTTTATAAAAAGGTATAACTATAGCAAAAATAAATCCTTACACCACAATTGGTTCTAAAGAACCAGTGACACGAGAAGGAGAAGAACAAAATATAATAAATATGATAATAGCCAATATGATAGGGTTAGCTGTATCAAAGTGGATCGAATCAATGCATGGCTCAAAAAGAATAAATGGGTTCTTTAGATTGGGACAGAAATACAAAACACTTTAAGTCATGGGGTATTAGTATAGAATTTTTTTAAATGGATCATTTGCATAATAACTCTCCTAAATAATCAGATAGGGCTGCGGAAAAGCTTTCGAAGGAACATGATAAAAAAAATTAAGTACCCTATAAAAACTACTGTCTACAATAGATGTGAAAATAGACGTTAACTTTGGAATAGTAGCAGCAAAGCTTAAATTTTTTTTTAATGTAACTAGCTGATGGAACAAGCATATGGCCCACCTGATGTTAGGCGGTAACCATCGCCTATATCAAAGCAATGCCCCGTAGGTCACGCACATCAGGAACGTGCCCAACGATGCACTGTTGTGTGATGAAATCATGACTCTCTACTAATTTTGGGAAAATGTTTCCTAGTTTGAGAAACAGTGTATTAGTTACGCACGATGGGAAAGTCACGATGGGCATAAAACAGGTGTGACGCAACCGTGTGAACTTGTATTACGATCACAAACCATTTATATTCAATAGACGATTGAAGAAGAGTTTGCGGTTGAATCGGACGCGAATTGCCGAGCAAATCGATTCGTGTCATTTGTTTGCTAATTGAAGACATTGGGCACATGCTCTTTAGTTTAATTTGATATGCCTTTTTGAGGAGATAGTATAAGGTAGCATTGGAGTAGGTATAGTAAGATTGTATGTAGGTTTTACGCAAGAGTGCGTATAAGGCATGCAGTATCGGAACCATTCTCAGAACCGGGAATTTTCGCCCGATACTGGGCTCGGAACCGGGAATTCCCGGGAATTTCGATACTTTCGATACTGACTTAATTTTTTTAATAAAATTGACCGTATATATAGGTATTAAAATGAAAGAAAAACTACTGAAAAAAACACTTTGTATTTATTGAGAAATATTTTATTATTCAGAACCGTAAATAAACCCACACACAACCACAAAATACACGAAATATTCCCATTTGTTTCGCGTATTTCTTCATTGATCGTGTTAGCGAAGCGAACGAAGATCTTAGAAACATCTTGGGGAATTTGGCATTTTTTGTGCGTATGTATGTATTTGTGTATGTTTGTCCGACGATAACTTTGGAACCGTTATTTTAACCGAAATTTGATAAGTCGATAGCTTGTCCTTGATAAATTTACTGGTAAGTATAAGAGTGAAATCGGATGAGAGGTTATAAAGATATGGAATTTATAAAGGGTGCAAAAATAAAAAAAGTGACACAAAAAAATCAAGTTACATGTCATATGAAAGAACTTTGCTTGGACATTCCAAAACCGTTTTTGTTTCGTAATTTCGTTGAAATCAAGGTTTTTTAACTGGACGGTCAATTCTTTTGCTTTTTTTTTCTTGAAATAAATTAAGGAGGTACTCAGCGTTCATAAATGGTGAAATCGGCCTGGTCTGACGATGGAGCCAATTGAGTTAAAACTTTTTTACCATACATAGTTATTGAGGAATAGTCAGAGGCAAGGTCAACAGTAAATCTGGACAGAAATCCTTCTCAAAGTAGATAAAACACAATGCGCGATGGTGGCAATTTTTTCTGATTAGGAATTTATTTAGGTATACCTATGTACTTAACTTTTCGGAGCATTTGGATTTTATCACGAGATCTCAGTCTGGGGCGAACTACTAGTTATTATAATACTTAAACTTTATGTGCGTGCACGCAACAATCAGAGCTAGGTTATATTATCAAAGTTAAATCGAATATCCATCAAATAAATTAACAGTTAGAACTAATAGTAACAAACTGTTCTGACTTGTCCGAAATTGTTGAGATATTATTTGAATGATGTAAATTATAGGTTCGTAATTTGTCAAAATATCTAGCAATTTATACAGAAAAGTGAAACTGAACGCATAGCAAGTGTTTTTTATCGACATTTACTTATATCGTACAAGAAAACACCAATAATTGATCATTGTCATCAGTATCGAAAGTATCGAAAGTATCGGGAATTCCTTCGTGGAGAACCGGTACTGTAAAAGTCCAAAACCAGCGATAATTCCCGGTACTTTCGATACTGATACTTCCCGGGAGCATGCCCTAGTGCGTATGCTACTGATTCGTAATAGAGGAATCAAACTTAATCAAAGCATATCAGACAGTCACAGTCATTTAAATTCATAGGAAGGAGGAAACAAAGATGATTGGGGTTGAGACTCTGGGTCTGTGGGGAACCAAGGCCTTGCGGGTCTTCAAAATTTTGTCTAGGCGACTGATCGAAGCGACGCGTGAACCAAGGGCTGGTGGGTATCTGGCGCAGCGCATTTGCATTACCACGAAATAAATGAATATGAATAGCAATTCATATTCATTTATTTCGTGGTAATGCCGCTAGCGTTTTGGGGACGCTTCCGTCTGGCACTTATTTGGAGCAGTTGAGCTATCTCTAGATCGTTTGTAACGGTCTGCAGATGTCTCAACTATTTCTTGTCTATTTTGTACATTTTGTAAAAAAAATCAATTCGATTCCCAAAAGTTCTTACTAAGTAGATGATATAAAATAGAATAGTTTGTAAAACCAAAAAACACCAACATCCTTTGATGAAACAAACACTTTCTATAAGATACGTACCACGTTATATAAAATAGAAATCATACATAGTCGCAAGCTAAGCAGGAAATGAATGATAAAACCTGAATCTTCTGTATATTGAATAGCATTGAATAACAATATTATTACTTATAGCGTTATGTCATACATTATAATGTGGGACAAATGCATAATTTAGAAATAATTAACATAACTGTCTGTTTAATATGAAATATAGCATTGCTAAGATAAAAATAAATCTAAATCTATACATATAAAAGAAGGTGGTGTTAGTTACACTATTTATAATTCAAGAACAGCTGAACCGATTTATTTGGCTGAAATTTGTGGAAGGTAGCTTAGAACTAGGATACGGACATTAATACCTAAAAAAAATTATCCCGAAAAAGTAACGGGAACGGAGAGAGTGAAGCCGCGGGCGGTCGCTAGTATATTAATATAAAAACGCATCCTTGGGAATATAATTTTCAAGTTAAAATTAGTATCTGGTGCAGCGCATGCATTGCTATTTAGCGTGGCAATGCCGCCAGGGTCTTGGGGACGCTTCCGTCTGGCACTGATTTGGATTAGTTGAGCTATCTCTAGACCATTTGTAACGGGCTACAGATAGCTCAATTGTTTCTTGTGATATTTATTTTAAATACTTTTATTAATTAAAAGTTTCTTATGTGAATTTTTTTAAAGATGATAGTAGTTAATCATGTTTTTATATTCAAGTTGTATTCGGTCTAATTCCAGTAATTCGTTGTTAATTGTTCACCACTTTCCATCTCGGTTCCCACTGTTTTGCCACACCGCGGAATAGGAACGAAGATGCATTGTTGATTGTATAGATTTGTTGTGTCGTAAAACAGTGGTATGGCTAGTGGTACAAAATATAGACAAAGACAATAATTTATTTGCTTCTTAACACTCAACAATTATAAATAAGCAGGTATTCTTATGTAATAACAATGATAAAAATAAAAAGACAGAAATTAAAGCGCAACAGAATAAATTATAGATTTTATAAGTTATTGATATTTGATTGAAATAGAATACATTGGACATTTATAAATTTAACATCTTTTTCTACATGTGTTTCATACAATAGATATTTTCAAGATATCGCCTTTTGTTTCTTCGAGGAAAACACAGAAATGAAAGGAAATTAGATTTACAGTATTCAAGTGATCGTGTGCTATTACGTAAGTGCAATTGACATGATGCCCTAGGCTCTACCATGTCAATTGCTAGCGAAACCATACTAGTTAAGACCGTGACTTCACACTGAAAGACGCTGGGTATCAGTACGAGATGTTTTTATTTCAGTTTGTTGCCTGCCAAGCCAATATACTTTTAAGATAACTTTGATAAGGTAGGGTCTGTAAACGATGTTTATATTTGATATCGTTTCACTAATCGCAACCGCGAAATGGTTAGATGTGTCCAAGGCGTAATAAAATAAATAAATAAATATAAATATTGTAGACAATTCACACAACACTATCTAGCCCCAAACTAAGTAGAGCTTGTCCTATGGGAACCAGATAGATGATATAAAACTTGTATGCATTTTATTTGTAAATACATATTTGGAATATAATATAACACCCAGACAGAGAACAAACATCTGCGTTCTCCACACAAATATTTGTTCTCGGTGGGGATCGAACCCACGACGTACGGCGCAGAAGGCAGAGCTACTACCTAATGAGCTGAGGCCAGTAATACGTATAGAAATTGGGAGTTTATGACAAAAAAATAGTAAGAGTTGTTTATTTCGTCATAAGATCTTATTACCATCAAATACCTCCAGTAAAAAAATACCTACCAGCAGGATACCATGAGCTCTGTCTGGCTCTGTCTCTGACTCTGGTTTTGAGTCTGTGTGAGTGCTTACCAGTGCATTATACTGTGTATGTGACGTTTCGACGTAGGATTTATTTAGTCAACACTCACACAGACTCAAAACCAGAACCAGAGACAGAGCCAGACAGAGCTCATGGTAGGCCAGATCAGCAATAATTAATGTTTTGACATATTTTACGAACAAACAGAACAAGACTGCTTTGAAGCAGCGTTTAAATTTAAGTTACGATTAAGTAGGGTTAGAATAACGCGTCGGTAATAAATAAGCAAGTATCATAGATAATTACGGCACGTATAAAACCGACACGACTTACACACATTTGACCTGCGACCTTTAGATTGTGGGAGAAAGCGCTCTAGGGCTGCGACTTGTGAAAGACTAATGTTTGAATTATAGCCGGTGAGACCCTAGCACCTAGACCTAGCTATTGTAAATAGCTTTTTCTCAAACATGCTTGGAAATTATTTTGTATTTTGAAAACCTTTTTCGAGATAAATTGAAATTGCTCTACTGGCCAAATACATGCAAGCAGCGGCCGACAAAAAATGTATGAAAATCCATACCTGTCAAGGTTACTCTAAATGTTGCGTAATTTAAAAATAGAACGGTATTTTACTTCAAATCAATGTCTACCAAGGAGGTAACTCATCAAAAGTTATATTTTCAAATAAACAGTTCTGTCGTGGTACTAAGGCTAAGTTTCTGCTATATGTAGTAATTTAGTTTTAATTTCATCGCATTATTTGAGAAAAGTATTAAACAAGCTTTGGTCACACCTCACCTACGTGAGTCTTTTGCTGGCTGCTGCAGTAATGTATACCAGCAGCTTTACATTGTCATGTTGATCTTTTCCAATTTTTTTAAACGCCGTGGCTATAAACAAAACTTCAAAAACTGCTTTATAAGGAAGTCATAGTTTGATTCTAGTTTGAGTATACTTTATCGATTGTGTGCCGATATTTGCTCTTTGAGGAAGGTTTTATTGCCATTTTTGTATACCAATACAGTAAATTTATCTCGATTATAGTGATTTATCTCGTAGTGTAGCTAATAGCAAGGTTTCTTTCATAGCTTTCGCAAAATCGCAATAGATGTGGGTTAAGGGTGAAAGTACGGGTCCATGACCAGCACCCAAAGTGCTCAAATGCATAGTTGGGTACTTATACCATTCATTCACTTTCATTCATACTCATTGTACCTACTATAGTATACAAAATGGCTGCCAATCGCAGCTGCCAATAATAAATACCGTAATATGTTGGAGTTGAATACCGTATTCAATTTATTCATTTGAACAAGTTAATGATGAAAGCATGATGGGTTCCGTATAGTGAGAGATGTCTGAAACAACCAATTTCAGAAAGGAATTCTTTATTGAAGAAATAGAAAAATACATGTATAAAACTTAAAATTAAGACGTGTACAGGCAAGTTTTTCCCTAAAAAGAGTTCTCTTACAGCAAGGAATGTCAAGAAGCTGTAGGCCTGCCACAAGCTCTGTCTGACTCTGTCTCTGGCTCTGGCTTTGAATCTGTGTGCGTGTTGACTAAATAAATCCTACGTCAAAACACTCTAAATCGGAGCCAGAGACAGAGCCAGACAGAGCTTGTGCTAGGCCTACTGGAAGCTGGAGCAATTTCATCGGGTTTCAATAATGCAAGATGTAACTAGATAGAAGTGGGTTGGTACGGCCGCGCATCGCTGCGTTATGTAAACTGGCACACTACCGACTCTATTAACTGGCCAGAGATTTAGATTGATGGGCACAGAAGAGTTGTTTTTATCAAGATATTTGCCTACTTGGCAAAGTAGCATCTGTGATCTAGCGTCGGTTGTCTGTAAAGTCGGTTTACTGACGATAGTTGAACGTGACATCGTCATACAGCTGTCCACGCGGACGCACGCTACCGAACGCGAAGACCGATTGTACCTCTTTGTCGTTCGTTCCGCGCTCTCGCTTGCACTTCAAGCCTTAAATGGAACGCCTCAGAGCGAGGTAGCGCCGCATGAGTCATGTTTTTTCGTGCGTGCAGCCGGCTCCATCGAATTGTAAGATGTATTCACGTCAAAAACATCATTTTTTACTTCTTATTGTGCAGGTTCTCTGATTCCATAAAAATAAGAGTACAGCCTTGCGCTCATCTAAGTTTGTACGGTGGCGTCACACCTGAAACGCTGTCAAATATGACAGCAATATTTGACAGCGTTTCAGTAATCACTTAATTGTGCGAAAGGCCTTATTCTGGATCCTCAAATCGCGTTTTTTTTAAATGTAAATGTAAAAGTAAGCCCTTTTTCAAAAGCGTTACACATCAAAATGTACTTGCAGATCTTGGGATTGGTCAGAACCATCTACTCTACCTTAGTCTTATCTAAGGGTCTCGTGTTTCATTGCGTCAACGCAGTAACCTTTCACTACAGATTCCGATGTCATCGTTGCGTACGCATCGTAAATGTTATAATGTTGGAACTGACTCACTGACTGACTCTCATAATCGAATCAGAAAAATTAAAATCAGCACGCACTGACTCATGTCATGATCTACAAGGTTAGGAGCGTTGCGTGGCTTATTCTGCCTTCTAAAATCAGTTTGGCGTTAGCTTAACCCAAAATGAGTTATCGTTGGCGTTGTCGTTCATTTTATCGACCCCGATTTTGTATGGATAAATGATGAGCGCCCCTGACGGGATTGCGAAAACTAATGTTATTACTTACGAACGATACGTTAAAACATTAGTTCTCGCAATCGCGAAAAGAGCGTTCTCCGTTCTCCATACAAAATCGGGGTTAACGACTAACGCTGACGATAACTCATTTTGCGTTAAGCTAACGACAAAATTAAATGATGTTGAAAACTCAGAATAAGCACTCTCGTTGTAGATTGCAGTGGGCATTCTGAAAAATAAAATAAATTCATTATGACACTGGTGCAGTGAGTAATTTAAATTTCAAACTTGTTTTGATTGTGTTAGAGTACAACATTATTTAAAAAAACTTTTTACTGATCGCCACCGCTTAACGTTTATTGTGCGCAAGTCATAGGAGATTGTTGAGAGACTTCACTTTGGCTATTTAATTACGTGAATTGGGCTTCTGGAATTTAGTCTAGGTATGATAGTAGCATTTTCTGTTATACACCAATGTTGTTTAAGTTATGAGACTAATTGAGTGGAATACAGACACTAAAGCCCCTAAACGGAACATATTTATTAACAAAACATTATTGAAGCAATTCGTAAGCTGGTAAGGAGCAAAAGTGACTGTGCGCTCGCCTTGTTCTACTTCGGGTGCAATACCTCACAAACTGACCACATACATACCTAAGAAGGGCCAGATATGGCCAATAATGACCGAAACACCTGAAAAAGATTACTAAATTTAACCCTATTTTTTATTGATTTTATAGTGACTACACTTAGGAAATCACAATGAGTATTTTTTACCGAGCAGTTCCTAAGCGTTATTCGTCGAGTGTGATTAGGACCCGATGGCGAAGCGGTCAGCGCAGCCCCATACCAAGTTGAAGCTCACGGGTTCAAATCCCGATTGGCTCTAAAATTTGACCCGTAAATTATTACCTTATTATATTTATTTTCCCGATGTTTCGGCTATGTTGCATAGCCGTGGTCGCGGGCTCTTATAATCGATTCAGTATGTGTTATGATCGCGAAAGTTTAAAAAGTACTACTAATATTAACTTCTCAAGAAAGACGTCACAACGTCTTTCTTGATCATTACTGTACTCGTAGCTCGTAGAACTGACAAAGTGTTGGAGAAAGAGTTGCTCGAATGAAGACGAAGCATAGGCTCATCAACCGATGACCTAACAACTTTTTATAGACTGGGAAATCGATGGATGACGAGGTATCCAAATTCTTCTTCTTGGAAATGATATTTTTCAGGCATTGTACTAAAAATACAATTCCAGAATTTCTACACAAACGGTGTTGCGAAACATGAAGTTTTATGAAAATCACTTTATGCGAACGAAGTCGCGCGAGATTCTATTAGTTCTGTATAAAAATGACAGCAATGATATGAATTTTCTAAACTAGAATTACCTCATAATAAGGTGGTTTTAAATGCATAACTGTAATATTTAAGATTTTATAGTACATAATTGTACACCTAATTATAGTTATTAATCGTAAAAGTTAGGCCACTAAATTGTTAGCAAAAAGCATGGGAAAATATTCTAGGTATTTCTATATTTCTGTGGTATTAGACCCAACGCGGCATTCAGAAGCAAAGATGAGTTTTGAAGAGGATTCGACGTTCGGGCGAAACGTCAGTTGTTTGTTATGTGACGTAAGAAGTGGTATTTCCATAAAAACTACCTATGTAGTACATAGTGACCTCTATGGTTTTGACTAAAGCTTGACACACATCTTTCTCATCGCCTTCTCCGGTGCCGATCAGTGAAACGCTGTCAAATATGATAGCGATGTTGAGATGACATTCTAAATATTTGTAGGTCTACACAGATTGAAACTTGTACTATCACTACTAGTATGTGCTCAAAATGAAGGATTATTAAATCGACAGATTGAAGGCATTAAATGCAAACTTAAAGTGAGGTAAACGCTCGGCATAAAAACTAAACTGAAACAGGTGTTCGTGTAATGATTGACGTGTGCTATCCAAATCTACCTTTGCATATCTACTTCTAGAAAATACGCATTGGTATAGTAATTATGGAAAAAAGCTTAAAAACGCCAATGTTTGTTCTAGATGGGACCCAAAACGCCGGATCACGCCCACCGAAGCATCCCGCCACGAGTTCGTAACCGGCTGTCCTTTGGGTAGTACTCCCCTCGGCACTACCCCGTCGGGCGTGCTAGCACTACCCCGGCTGGCGCCGCCACGGCCTGCGCGGGCGTTGTTACACTCGCAGTCGGCGGGGGATGTTGCCGCCATGCTGGGGAGGGCGTGACCGACGGACATTTGAGACAGGGCTATGAGGGCGCGCTCTGGACTTCCTTAGACCAACATGACCACTGTAATTTCCTCATTCCTTGACCAACTTTGCTACTATCTCTTTCTGTCCTTGAGTCAGTACTAAGCTCTTTTAGATGTGTCACTGACTATACCATCTTCTTCATTGCTCTTTTCTACTCCAAATACCCTACCCACTACCCTTTGTATTGTATTTTATCTTCATGAGTAATACCTTGGTAAGAACACACGGGGTAGTATCACTACCCAGAGCACATTATATATTTATTTTGTAACAGGGCTGTTTCCTCATTTATCTTTAATTACCCTTTCCATAAATCACGGGGTAGCGTCTGAAAAGGTCTAGTCTCAAATCAAAAGCACGGTTTGAAATAAATAATTTTGTTGAGTCAAATAAATGACTGTTGTTCAAGTGTGTTATTGTAGTGCCACCAAAGAGTTCTGAAGCCTCTTTGGAACAGCTCATGTGGTAGTAAAGGTAGAAAGGGCGAAACTGCACGGTTTATGGCTCTAAACTGTTAAAAAAGCTCAATGCTTATTTTTTTGTTGTTACATCAGGCTCAATAATTATTGATACATCAGTGACTAATTATTATTAGTCATTGATGTACTCGTGGTTTCAACCTTCAGGCTCATAAAAACACGTTATTTTTTGAATATAATGTGAAACGATAGTACTTCATTTCTGTCACAATCATAGCAGTTAGAAAAATGCGACGCAAATGTAACGTATTACGTCAGATTCACAGACGTTCTATAGCGCGTAAACGTAGCCTTATCCAGTATCTTATTTCGAAAGGGTTCACTTTCAAATATAACTGGATTGCCAAAGAACCATACCATCTTGCAGATAAAGCGCTAAATCTACTTTAATAGCATAGGTATTCATTAAATGTTATCAATGTTGTAAGAATAAATGGAACAGAAATGTTACGTACACTATTATATTTAATAGGTGATCAGATGAAGGTGCGTAGTTTATTTTTATTTATCGGTCACTCATTCTCCAAACTGGACATAACTTTCACACCCTTAGAAATATTTAAAGGGCTGACGGCAAACAACTTCTCACTTGAAATTTTAGGATTTATCCGATACAAAATCACTCACATTTATGAAAAATCACACTAGAGTTGTGACCTAACCTTGCACAAGGCTTAGCGAAAATATTATTTTGATTTGACCAAACAAGTTTTCTTACCAAAAAGTTTGTTTAAACGTACTGGTAGTTAAAACTTAAAGGGGAGAAACATAGGTAACCTTATCCCATTGTATAAGGTTACCTAAGAGAGATAACCACTTCATTATTGTAGGAAGTTGACGCGGCACAGCATAAGTATAGCTACGTAACTATCATATCATCTAAAAGCTAAATGCTGTTATAAGAGGTGCCAAAAACTATCGTAGTAGTAACAACGTAATAAAAGGAGTGCTAAAGTCACTTAGCTCCACACATATTGACGGTCTTTTGCGCATTAGGCCGACAAGGCTGAAAGATTGATCTCGGCTGATCAAGCCTGTATTAAAATCATGTCCTAGGTGTTACAGCATTCTGACATGTCACATGGTTGGAAAATTGCTATAATATAAGTGTCACTTGCGGCCGGTTTCTGCAAAGCTGTTGTCATCTGACAGGTTGTTTGAATTATCAAGACTATCAAATATAATTGGTTTGCAGAAGAAACAATTACACCAAAATAGAAATAATATATTTTGCGTTAACTTAAAATTAATAAGCACAGTTCAACTTAAATGAGATGACAGCTAAAAAAGTAAACCACTCGGCATTTGCTACAAAAGCACGGTAGCCCTTGCAGCGCTGGTTTTCAGTGGCAAATACGCTACTGGTAACTCATATTTATGCCGGGCTTCCATTACAGACCATGTGTTGCGATGCCGACTGTCCTCTCATTTAGTACAGGACAGACAGAGAATTACGATTTCTGTCATTCATTTTTATTTAAAATTCTCTCTATACTACGACTTTCCGGTAACTCCCATTTGGACAGACGTCAAAGAATACACCTTTTTTATTCTTTTAGTTCCATAGTAGAACAAATAAAATGAAATCTAACCTATTCGTTCTATAGTAGTACTTCTTCTTCCTCCTAAAACAAAAATGACTTGACATCGAACTATTTCTTGAACTATGTACTAGTTGATCAGAGATTCAGTTGACTGGTGTTTCTGCAACCCATTTTCCAGTTGACATGGGATAAGATATTGTGTTTCCAGAAACCGGCCGTTTATAAATGAAAAAGGCCTGTTAGTAAAATGAAAAGAATATCTACGAATTATCAAGCTTCAAAATATATTGCTAGCTCTCAATATAGATTTGATTTAAGTAAAATATTACGAAATGCATGACTGATATGCCTTGTACAATGTGGTATACGTCTTATCAGTTTTATTTTAATAAGATATAAGGCACAAGATTTAAAGGTACTTACTTAAAAATATAGCAAGCTTAGTGAAAATTCAGCCAGAGAAACAAACATTCTATAGCTCTATGTAGGATTTTATCAATGTTGTTTCAACTTTTTGCGAATATTTAACGCATTTCATTTGTGCCAATTTTTGAAGACATGTCAACTAAAAGAAGAAGAACTGTTAAAGTTCTTAAAGCTGAGTCTACACTCATATTTGAACATGATCGCAGATGTTCCAGGTGTAGATACAGCTTAAAGTTAAAAGCTTTAAAAAAGCCTTCTGATACTCAAGTATTTAACCCTTTTTAGGTCTAATTGAGTAAGTTATTTAGCAAACGTGATGTCGTAGATTTTTGTAACTGTCTAGAAAAATGTACTACGCGTTAGGTAGAACTATTTAACGTTGATATTAAGCCTCTACTAAGTTTCAAATTTATGCTATTAATTATTTGTTGGATTATAGTTTTTAAGATCGCAGCATTGTTTTTAATTGAGTTTCACTTGTATTATTAAGATGTTTTTGAGTTCAGTTTTATAGTTTTATTTATTTTCTTCTTATTCGAATAAGCCAAACGGAAACTACGTTAAGGAATGTTAGAAATTCATAAAATTTACTAAAAATGTATGGATTAGTATCTACTTACATCGAATGTGTCTAATTTTTGTGACAACTAGTCAGTAGATTTACTTCTATCTAGCTATAAGCAAACTTCATAATCAATCAAATAGTTAGTGTAGCTATTTAATCTTTGTTACCTAAAGAAAATGGTCTAATAGTGTAAATATGAGTACCTTAGTAGTTTCGTAGATAACTTTGTATTTAGATATACTAAATGTTCTGAATATACAGAATTTAAAATTGTATTCTTATTTGAGATTAAGTATTAATATATTAGTGTTCGAAAAACATGCGTCATATTTCACACCATATCATAATATATTTTGAAACATGCCCAAATGAACATACCTACTTATAAAGCTTTTATTTGTAAAAATACGTTTTAAAAATCAATCAGCTATACCCCATTTAATTAAAATGGCATGATTTAAAATTAGCTCTCATTCGCGAGAGATCATGTTAACAAGTCATATTGAAATACTCGACTCCCGACTCCCCAGGTATCCATACAGTACCTAAGCAGTGACTGTAAAAAACTGTTCAGGACTTATTTCAAAACTAGTATGTGATTTCGATATCAAAGAGAATTAGATTTAGTATGTGGTTGTTATACGCGTATATTGTAAGTTTATGTACACTTAATGTATTATGAATTTAACATTTGTTCTATTGATCGTCATGATTAAAGTTCTTCCAACTGTTTGCTGTTTTAACTTTTAACTTTGGTCTATGCTACATAAGATTTTTTAGAAGCGTAAGCTTTATGAAAGACACTATTTCCCTGTACAATACCGAACCCTTAGGTTCTTTAACTAGCTGACTGTGTTTGTGGAACGAGGCGACTGTAGGTATCCAGTATCCACTCCTTAAGAGGGCATCACACAGGCGACTCTCCATACAAACGTAGTCCCCTATTTCCTCCCTGGATAATGCCTCTAGAGTAACCATTTTATCTCATAAAATCCAGATTTGCTATATACGTGCTCGTATCAATAAGTTTCTGAAAAAAAGGAAAACATACGAGCACGTATACAGGGTTATTCATTATTAGCTGCAAATACTCAGGAATTAGGATCAACAAATAAAATAAAAAATATTTATGAAATGATTTTTTTTTTATTTTGATTTAAGTATTTGTATCAAATTTTTTTTTTTATTAATTTCTTTACGGCTATTGCATAATGATTGCCATGTAGAACAGGACAATGACCCACCCAGGGGGTGACTGAACGCAGAGTGTCGCTAACGGCGCGCGGGCGCGGATCAAAGGTCAAAATAGGTCAGGCGCCAATGATTCCTTTATCGATTTTCTCGGGATTTTCATTACAAAACTTAAAAAAAATCATTTCATAAATATTTTTTTTGTTGAACCTAATTCCTGAGTATTTGCAGCTAATAATGAATAACCCTGTATAGCAGATCTGGAGTTTATGAGAAAAAATGGTTACTCTAGAAGCATTATCCAGGGAGGAAATAGGGGACTACGTTTGTATAGAGAGTCGCCTGTGTGATGCCCTCTTAAGAGGCCGGCGGAGGGCGAATTATCATACAAACGTAATACCAAAATTATTACTAGTTTAGGCAGATTTTCACTATGTTATTGTAATAACTGTATTCGTATAGTATTTATCTAGGTTCCTGAACAATTTTTATTTTAGATTACTACATATTTACATACAACAATAACATTTTTAAATTTTTTTTCATTGCAAAAAGTGATTGGCGTTAATTTCATTTGAGGTGAGTAATTTAAAATAAAAACTATTCAGGAACCTAGATAAATACTATACAAATACAATTATTACAATAATATAGTGAAAAACTGCTTGAATTCATTTTGGTTTCATACGTTTGTATGAAAATTAGCCCTCAGCGGGGCCCTTAAGCGCATAATTGCTGATAGAAAAAGTATACTAATAACCTATATCACACCTGATGTTAATGGTTACCATCGCCTATAACAACGCATTGCCTCGCCTTTTCCCGTTGACAAGTCTTCTTCTTCTTCCTGTCCTACTAGGGGGTGTCTGCACAAGTATCAAATGCAATCTGTCAAACATGTACCTCCAGCACAATCTTTACTAAATGCTGAGTTATTTACGATGAAACTTATCAACATGGGAACGATGCCGGTATCGTGACTTCCTTGGCGAACAATAGCGCGATTAAATCTAGTAATTCAATATTGTGGACATTTTCACAGGGTTTTGTCACTTCACTGTTTATTTATCTTTGAATTAACTTTATTACTGAATTGCTAGTGTAGTGATGCTACACACGAACACTATATGTAAATTATGTACCTATTTACGGTTGTAGGCAATAAATTCGGCTTTTCTGCTTTCGTAAAGCGCCATCTCTTTCTGACGCACACTACGCTCTATGAAGCCGATGTGCAATATTTGTTGCCTACTTCTATAAATATTATACACAACCGCTCAACACAACACGATTCGCATTATCTTATACCTTTAAACGAGAAAATCTTGTATTATATATATATATATATTTAGGATCTCGGAAATGGCACCAACGATTTTCATGAAATTTAGTATACAGGGGTTTTCGGGGACGATAAATCGATCTAGCTAGGATTTATTTTTAGAAAATATCGGCGTTCGGAGCTAAGAACAAACAACTTTTTCAATATCATTACTCCTAGCGCCATCTGTTGCTCAGAAGCAAAAACTAAGCTCTGTGAGAACCTGAGAACTCCAGGGTTATGTTTCACAGAGAACGCCATCTATCGTCGAATTTTGGAACTAAAGGACTAGGTACGTAAACACTCTGTAGATAAGTTCCGGAACTTTCTATCTCATTGCACTCGTGATTTTTTTTAGATAACCATTTCTTATTTTTTATTATTATGTAGTATGTTAGTAAGATCGAAATATATGATATCATCATTCATAAGTACGTTATCAAAAAAATTCCGAGCGAAGCTCGGTCACTTACTGCTAGTTATATGAAAAAAACGCAAATAGAAAAATAAAAATATTAAAGGTAAGGTACCTAAATAATTTCACAATCAGTCGAAAACTTAAAATTACAAATTCCACGCAATTTTCTGATGCTAGTCATTATTTGTTTCAAAGTTTCTGAAAAAAGATCTTTTCTAATGGGCCAAAGGAAAAACGACTAGCTAAAACGAAGCTCGGCAGGTGGGCTAACAAAATTAGCTAAGTTACATCATGTTACACACAAACTTTACCAAAAGTAGATTTTGTAAGCACGTGCTGGAGATCACGATCTAACTAGCTAGGTATATTGGTACTTGGCGCAACTCAAGATAAGTGTTACCACATAACACTTTACCTAGTAATCTCTACATAAAAAATAAGTACTTACCCACTATTATATTATAATAGTGGGTAAGTACTTAGTTTTATATCAATTTTATTTTATTATGTTGGTAATGAGTATACATTTTTTTTTAATTATTTCATATTTTATTCTTGCGTACCTAGGACAAAGAACAGGCCATTCAAAAAGGTAGCGTTGCTAGCTTTTTGGGTATAATTCCTGCGCTCGGTGATCTGGACTCTGTTTTCTACCTGTAATACCTACGGGTAGAAAAACCGAGTATAATATTTCTGGTCCATGGTTTTTTTTTACTATAGGTTTAGTCAGCATTAGTTGTATTATTATTATTCGATTTCAAATAGTTGCATAATAATAGTTTTTGTAAGTAATTTATTTTTATTTTTTTCAGTAATACTTATTGATGGTTTTACTTCGCTCGGTTGTATTTTTTATTTGATAGATAACGCATAACTTCATCATTTATGAGCCAACTAAAGAAAATTAAATGAAAGGTAACTTAGAAAGTCTCATAGAAATTTCATCAAAATCGGTTCAGCAGTATTGCCATGCCAGTTTCTCAAGTGTTAAAGTTTTAAAACTTTTACACTTTTATACTAAGTGTTATGAACTCCACGCGAAGTCAAGTATTCCACTTGTTTTCTTTTTAGATATTGACCAACACTTGCTTAGTAGATTCGTAACACCTATCGAACAATATTACTGTTATTAACCAATTTATCGGTCGATTCAGACAGTTGGCAAGTCATTACGAGTAATAAAGAGGTTCAGTTTAGCAATGCGATGGCTTTGGCTCGTGATCATTGTTATTGCAATGCAATACTACTTGGCATTTGATCTCTTGCTTTTTTTTCTCGGCTGCATCAAAATATCTGAAATATATCTGAAATGACTGGCCTCTAGCTCAGTATATAGCTCTGCCTTCTGCGCCGTAGGTCGTGGATTCGATCCCCACCGAAAACAAAAATTTGTGTGGTGAACATAAATGTTTGTTCTCTGTCTGGGTGTTATATTGAATTCTAAGTATGTATTTACAAAAAAAATAAAAATGTATTCAAGTATTATATCAGCTATCTGGTTCCCATATTACAAGCTCTGCTTAGTTTGGGGCTGGGTAGTGTTGTGTGAATTGTTTACAATATTTATTTATTTTTTTATTTTTATACAATCGCGCCATTTAATACTTTGTAATTTTTTTGAGGAGAAAAGTAATGAAACAAAGCAGATTGCCCATCTGATGCGTTACCTCTACCTGTAACAATTGTAACCTCACAAAGCACGTCCAGTGAAGTCGTGACTTATGCGTATATGCGGCATTGCACTGCTTCCAACAATCTTTTTTTTATCTCATTCGTGTTTTGTCTGTGGCAATACATAAAAAAAAGCGGTCAAGTGCGAGTCGGACTCGCCCATAAAGGGTTCCGTAGCATCAAGTAACATATTACATAATATAAAGGTTCTTGTAGTTCGTCGAAAGGTAAATTGCGGTTTACGATTAATGACGTATAAAAAAAAAACTACTGACTAGATCTCGTTCAAACCAAATATCGTTGAAAGTTTGCATAGCAATGTACAACATATATTTTTTTTAGTTTTATCATTCTCTTATTTTAGAAGTTAGAGGGAGGGACTAACTCTTTTCCACTTTGGAAGTGTCTCTCGCGCAAACTAATTAGTTTAGAAAAAAACTGTATTAAAAACCTTAACATCATTTTTGAAGACCTATTCATAGATACCCCACACGCATGGGTTCGATGTAAAAATTTTTTTGAGTTTCAGTTTCAAGTATGGGGACCCCCAAAATTTATAGTTTTTTTTCTATTTTTGTGTAAAAACCTTAATGCGGTTTACAGAATACATCTACTCGCCAAGTTTCATCAGTCTTTCTTACGGTTTTGGAGAAAAATGGCTAACATACGGACGGACGGACAGACAGACAGACAGACATGACGAATCTATAAGGGTTCCGTTTTTGCCATTTGGCTACGGAACCCTAAAAACTCCGTTATCAGGTTTTTTTGTACTACATATGGTAGTATGGTCACAGTGACAAAGCCCTTCAAATAAATTAAAAAAAAAACTGAGATGAAAGCACTCAACTTTTTTCACAAGCTTTGTTTATGTTGGGACTAGATGGTGCAGTGTGAAATAACTTGTTATTTTTCAAGGTACCTAGGTATCTTTTCAAAACTAATTAATTATAATCCAACTCACTTTTGCAATAAAATTTGATCGATGATTATATTCGGCCTTCACTCTTGACTTCGAAATGGATAAATAGAGATGATACCCACTACAACTTAGATACAATTACCATAACTAAGTAAATAATTAGGTACCTATAGGTAGAGCGAAAATAAACAAAATATGGACCAGATCGCCGGACCACGAGAGGAGCTGTCCGCGAATATTTTTGTGTGTATAAAAATTACCAAAGTCGTCCCTAAGATTCGGTGCCTATTTTTGCAGCCGGCTTTATCTATTGTGCAAGGTGTCCAAGCTTCGGTCGCTTTCCAACCATACTACCAACAATTTGAACAATTTGAACAATTTGGGAAAGCTACCAACAATTTGAGAAACACTGGCCTAATGTATGACATGACAGATGACAGGGCATAATAAAGTAGGGCCATGAAGTAACATCGTGGTGGAGGCAGACCTGACACCAAATTAAATGACCTGAAGGCCTGCGCTCATTGAGGCGATAGCGATGGCGATCATTTGAAACGCTGTCATATTTGACAGCGTCTAGATGTGCGCAGGCCTATAAGCCAGTAAACTTATCTATGCCAACTTGAATGCAGATAACTTCCAAACAAGTCAAATCATCATCTGCCTACTTAAGTTCAACTCTAGACATGGACCTAAGTAAAGGTATGTAATTTACCAACAGCCAAACGAGATACAAATACAGGGTTATTCATTATTAGCTGCAAATAGGTACTCAGGAATTAGGTTCAACAAATAAAACAAAAAATATTTATGAAATGATTTTTTAAAGTTTTGTTATGAAAATCCCGAGAAAATCGATAAAGAATATCCTTATTTTGACCTTTGATCCGCGCCCGCGCGCCGTGAGCGACACTCTGCGTTCAGTCACCGCCTGGGTGGGTCATCGTCCTGTTCTCCGTGGCAATCATTATGCAATAGCCGTAAAGAAATTAATAAAAGTAAAAGTTTGATACAAAAACTTAAATCAGTTTAGAAATTAAATTGATTCGGCCAAACAAATATTCACGACCTAAAAATTAGGTCCTGTCAGTCTGTGTAGCTAATAATGAATAACCCTGTATACGGAATGGAAATCTGTCCATACACGGAAGTCAGACCCGTCTTTGCTATAACCAGCAGAGACGGCCTTTCGAGATTAGGCCACATTGACCGCTAGGCCTAATCAGCATTTTTGTGATGCTTAAATTAGATATAGATTTCGCAACGATCGGTATTAAATAAAACCACCAAATTCACTGACCACGATCTAGCCCATTAGATAACTCATGTCAAGTATAACATCCCATAATATCTTGCATAACTAAAACCCGACTAAATCAAAAACCTATCGCGTTAAGGGCATGTGTTTGTGTGAGAAGGTCGTGTTATTCAGCCGCATATTACTTTCACCTCGCAAGGTCAGTAGAAAGTGAGGAGCGGTCGGTCACAGAGACGGCAACTTTGCAACTAAAGCTTAATGAAGATGTACCTACCTTGGGAATATCTGCATTCAAAGAGTAGGTAGTTGCTAGTAGCTTAAAGAAGATAGGACAGAGGAGCGTATTGACTGGTCTTTCAGCTCAATTGGTCGATCCCCATTGAGAACAAATGTTTATGTGGTGAACGCAGATGTTTGGTTCTCTGTCTGGGTGTCGTAAATTCTTAGTATGAATTTACAAACAAAGAGACTAACGAACAGAAGACAAGTCCCTCACCTTAGACGGCTGCTTGAAAGATCCAATATCTAGTTGATAGACTGGGTTCACTATCTCGCTAGAAATCTACCTTCATCCATCAGCCTGAATGATTCCATGGCTGGGCATAGGCCACTTCCATATTTGGCGGGGTTTTGTTGTCACCACGCATGGCCGGCGGATTGGTGATCGCGGAGCTGGTGTCACCCAAAAAATGCTGCTACTCTAACTGTCTCTTCCGACATCCGCGACTCTAGGGAGGTAATGGAAGGGTCCTATTTTATGTCATAATCACGGCAAGGAGGTCTGTAGAGTCGTGTAGGTACTTCTTCATACTGCTAATAATGAAGCATGACTAAAATAAAAAAAAACAAGCCATTATTTCTGGTATGTTATATCTACTTATTTACAAACTCCAATATTTTTTCTTACTAATACTTTTTACTTTCTATTTTATTTGATTATCTACATTTATTTTAAATCTAACATACAAAGGGGTACGTAGAAGGATTTAGGGGACTGCCACTGAGGCGACTTATATGTTAGATTAATGAGGCATGACTACTGTCGAGTTAATATTGACACATAATAGCTCATCAGTTACATATCAGTACGCAACACATAATGCACCATTGCGTAAGATCACATAATACGATGAAGAGTGCAATTAAACCTCCATCAGGTCGGTGGGAGGTGGCATAGATTCCGTGGCTTTCCTGAAATGCGACAACAGCTGATAGCGTCCCCTTGCCGGCAGCATTTTCATAGTAGTAATAGAGCTCTTTGTGGGCTCATCCGGGGAAGTACTACCACCACACCTATTTCTGCCAAAGTCAGAAGTCTAAGTATTTATTGTAAACATGTTTAAAAGATGTTAAAGGATGATGCCAGGGTTTCTATGAAATCTGGTCCCACCTTCCAATAGCTATTCTCAAACTCTAACTCAAACTCAAATTTTTTTTATTCAGTACGATGCAAGAATCACTTTGAAACGTCTTAAAGCTAGGTGAGTCTAGGTGCCAGTTCCACGCGACCAAGCGTAGAAGAACAGGCAACAAACTACGTCTCGGTTCCTACCGTTTTTTTATATGATCTATGCGTGTTACACCGTTGGATAGGTATTTTTGAGCTGAATAAAAGTAAGAGTTATTCTTAAGCCTGGTAGTTTTATCAGTAGCCAAGTAATGCTAGATATTACCCGTCTACTTAAATCTACTTAAATTAGGTGTGCAATATTAAGATTTACTTATAGATGAAGTTATAATGTCAAAGTTAAATATAACACCGTGAAGCAGCAATGCTGTGTTTCGGTTTGAAGGATGCCGATGAAATTACTGGTAGTGAGCCTGAACATCTGTATGCCTTATTAGTTGACGTAAAGCAGTGCGTGGTAGGGCACGTTCCTGACGTGCGTGACTTACGAGGCAATGCTCTGTTACTGGCAATGGTTACCATCAGGTGGGCCGAATGATTGTTGCTTTAGCTAGTTGTATAAAAAAAATAATTATTATCCGGTGGTCGACGCTACGGACTATTCATAGTTTACGACTACTCCGATATAACGACCGCCATACACCGGTTACTGGTTTTTAGACAACGAAAGCTTTTATAGTTCATTTCCTGGATGTGGCCAGTGTACCTAAGTAACCTAATGAGTGGAATTAAATTGTTCTAGGTTCTTAAGATCTGTGCGTGAGAAACCGCGTAAAACTACGCAATCTCCCCTCTTACAAAAACATACCTTGGAACCCCGTCTGGGTAAAAGCCTCCTTCTGAATCTTTCAGTTATACAATCTTTTTGTGTTTTAAAAGGAAGCTAAAAAGCTTCCTTTTAAAACACAAAAAGATTGTCTCACCAATTATTTTTCGGCCCGAACTTGAATCCGTCCACTGCCACTGCTAGGAATCCAAGTCCACTGCCACCTATACCTACCTACCTAAATCTTATACCTTTAAACGAGAAAAGCTTGATAACCTGAATCTCATACTCATACTCATATTATTTATTGCAATAATTAGGTATGTTACATGGTGAGGTCTTAAAGTTAAAAATGGTGAATACATAATAGACCCTAATGTTCAGGGCATAGCAATATTTGGAGTGGAAGCGGGACGAAGTCTGAAAAAATATCCCGTCGTTAATATTAATAATATCTCGGAAGCGGCTCCAACAATTTTCATGAAATTTTGCATAGAGGGGATTTTGGGGGCGATAAATCGATCTAGCTGTATAGGATTCCCTATAAAAAATATCGTTTAATTCGGATGTTCTATACCAACTATTAACTATAATCAACTTTTTCATTGTATCATAACTGCTAGCGCCATCTGTTGCTAAACTCACGAGTTAGTGTGACAGAGAACACCATCTATTGAACTACTACTTAAACACTCGAGACACAATTTCCGGATGTTTCTATCTCATTGCGTGTTTAAATATAATTTCAAAAAAACACAACTTTCCTTAAAAAAAAATACCTAGCGAAGCTCTGTCACCAGCTGCTCGTTTCCGTAAAGAACGAATTCGAACTTACTCAATACTCAATATATTTATTGCATACACATGGTTTAATTTAGGTACATACATAGTTCTTAGGTGTAAGTCAGTATCACATGAACCCTGTGTATAGGGTAAAGCAACATGGAGGTAGGCCGAGGTTTATAGACAGTAGTAGGTACGTATATATTATTATAGATTGAGAATTGCCAGGCATTATAATGTAGATAGTTTGTTACTTTATTTTAAATTAATAAGCTTGGTGCTTCCCGCGATCTCCAGACAGAATGCTGATGTAAACAGACGCATGTCTCCACAACAATGACATTTACTTTAAACACGAATAATAAGCAAAATAATCTAACGTGCATTTTTGAGAAGCGACCCCGTTCTCGATTCTGAAAGAAGTTCCGTCTTCCGTCACATCCGCAAAACAGTCATCGGTTACGTCACGGTGACAATGCATCATTAACCGAATTCTTAATCAGGAGAAGGTTATCAATGCGGGGGATATGTGGCGAGAGCACTGCTGGCCAGGGTCATAAAGCTGGGAATCCGATTCGCTCAGTAGGCAAGGTACCTAGTGTAGGTATATTTGTGGGTCAACCCTGCGTAAGTAATTACAAAATCCACTCCATATAATGTAAAACGTTTGTATAGTCCACCAATTAGACGTTGTAAGACATGCACCATTATTCTTTTCACTAGACATGGCTCAATCCCGGTTCTGCCCATTGTCTTCATGGTACGTTACCACAACTTGCAAAACTGTACAGATATCTCGCTTGATTAATGATTTTACCATAAGATTTCAAACAAATGAAGCCGAAGACTTGCAAAAGGGACTGTGATGCAAGCGTGTTTCCTGTCGATGTGAATTTTGCGTGGAAACAAACAAATGAATTCACTTTAGAGGCCAGTAAATCAGACTAATAACTGAAGTAGACTAATAACTGATGTAGAGTCTTTTTTCACAAAATAAGACCCGTGTACATAAATTTTAATCTCTATCAATAGTTTTAGGTAGGTAAACATCGTGAGGAAACCGGCATGTCATGTAGGCCTAAGATGACCGACGTGACATATGTCTTCGCGAGAAGACAAAATTTTGTCGACATCGATTCGTTTGTCGATTATGGTAAGATGAGCATCACGAGAGACTTAGCTGTCGTCGACGACTCGGCTATGTCGTGAAGACAAACCAGTGATCATTTCTTCCATATTCTACCATAATCTACCATTGTATTTTTATTTTTTAATGGTTTCGTTCATTCAATTTGGTACCTGTGACTGAAAAAAAAAAGCCCGCCAAAACTAAAATAAAATAATAAAGAAGCAAACGGAATGAAAATGTAAGTAAATACCTATGGTACCTCTATTTATTGTTAAAAACCGATGATAGGACTAGCAAAATAGATTCATTGTATTCTCAAAATCGGTCAAACCTATGCTGCTAGCTATACTTGTTTGTCTTATTATTTCAGGGTAAGAAGTAACAGAATCCAAATAGAGTTTCTTTGCCGGTATAATATGTCCGAGCACTATGAATTTGCGGCAGGTGAATATAGCTCACTGCAAAGTGTCCAACAAATAACAGCGGGGTGGAACCGCCTCAAGACCGACGAGTTGAGCCTAGGTAGGACGGTGACCAGTGGAAAATTGTACGTTTTGATAGCAACCATACCTGTTTTGACCTTTTGCTATTTATCAATGAGGATTTTTAAAGTAGGTAAAAAAAATTATATATCGAGGGTGCAGTGTTAAAACCCTCGATATGTAAGTATTAGTTACTTTAATATACTCCGTAGTACATAACTACTAAGTTTTGTTTTCAGTGTCCATTGAGCCGTACCTAACTAAACTAACTCATAGAACTACATAATGTATTTTTTATGTGCGTAGACTAAGCAGTTTGCACTAAAGGAATGATTGCAGGATGCAGGATAGAGAATACAGAAATACCTTTATGAGCATGTCCGTATATTAATGTATTAGTTTCTTTTCAGATTCCACGGGTCATCCACAAACCAAACATTCCACCTTACATAGGTATTTGCATAACTTGTAAATAATATACCTATTATAATTTATGACAAATAAATTTATTTACACACAGAAAATTGTCTGTTTAACTAAATAATGTTGAACTAATGAAGAGGGCTTTCTTTGTAGGTGCTTATGGTTGATAAGGTTATTAAAAAATCAAGCTACCAATAGAGATAAATATTTTACAGGCATTTGTAATATTCTATTCATTAACATAACGGAGAAGTTCTGCGCGTCTTTGGCCTTGCCGAAGCAGACCCGCAGGTGATGGGTCCTCTGCAGCCAAATCTCCGTTGATAACTTCTTCGTTTTCGACTCGTACATCTTCGTCCAATGTCACCCTGTTATTAAAATATTTATACTAAAGTATTAGATAGGTAGGTAACTATACTCAGTTTTTACTTTGCCTAAATTCGTAGTGTAGTAGGTAGGTAGTTCGTAGTTGGTAAACTGAGATCCAATGACACGTCTTCACTATTGAAACATTGAGTGAATTGGGTAAATGTATGAGAAGTGTTGACTCACACTAACCTAATTTGTTATTATTAATTTAAGACCTTTACAATAACATTATAAGCAGGATAACACATAGAAATCTATGGGTAGTTAACCTCGAATGAACTAGGTATTCACCTTCGAATGCACCGCCCGCAGCAAGGTAGGCCCGTACTACTAGTTTTAGGCTCTAAATCGGGTTTTAGACGTTTGATGAGGTAGAATTCCCAGGGTTTTGATAATCTCCAGAGGCACTGAAACTCTACTCTCTCTAAACTGAACAACGTCAAAAAGATCACATACCACATACGTCTCTGATTATTTTCCGTTGAATCTTTCTGTTTTGCTTATCGGCGTGCATTGCAATAAGATGATTATAGTAAGGTATCGCCATCCTTTGAAAAGTTAGCAAAACAAAATCTAAAAGACAAGCGGAAGACTTATCTCGTTTTCAAAAACTGTCGACGAGAAAATTTCCCGCGCAGAAACGTCAAAAGACGAGAAAATATGGCGGTCATCTTACCATTTGACGACAAAATTCAAAAATCAAAATTCGAATTCCGAGTAAGTCTTCATTTGACAGATGATGACGACATATTTAGGCGGTCATCTTAGCTCGTGTATATAGACATATCTCTACTTTTGACGAGATAAACCGACTCTCGTGGCGGTCATCTTAGGCCTAATGGAACCTAAAAAAAAGTTCTAAAATATGTAAAGTATCGACAACACGAAAGGAGCCAGTCTGAGGCGCACTAATAGTTATTTTTTATACAAGAGTGCAAAACTGCTTTTTAACCGCGTGCTCAATTTTGATGACTGAGCAAGCGCAGGATTCTAAGGTTTAACCACGAGCGTAGCGAGTGGTTTAAAAGTTAGAATCCTAAGCGTTGGCGAAGGAATCAAAAGAGCCCAAGGTGAAAAATCTTTGCACACGTAACTTTTCATCCCACCTCAGCGAGGAAATGACTAAATGCAAAAAAGAACATGGCTCGACTAAAAGTAACACACCAAGAAGGTTCCGAGTATGAGTTATTAACAAAAAAAAGTTTGTATGATAAATTCGGCACCATGCAGGTAGAAGTAAATAGGTTTAATGGTGTTTTGAATTCACAAATACACCAAGAAGGTAATGAGTGCGAGTTTTTAACAGAATAAAAAAGGTTGTATGATTAGTTCGGCACCATGGAGGTAGAAGTAAATAGGTTGTGTATTCACAAACTTATTGAACACGATATTCTAAATTCAAATTTACTTTAGCGGATAAAAACTGCTTTTGCAGTCAACTATTAAACAGCAAAAACACACTTTCAGAGCTGGTGGGATGAAAAAATCTTTTCATCTGAAGTTGAAAGAACCAGGATACGGTTAGATCTTAGGTAACTTTGAACTAACCCAAGTCACTTTTTAGTAATGCGCATTTTTGTCTTTAGCTAAAATGTTTTTGACTTTTGTATCAACAAAAACAATAGAAGATCCTTGAAGATGTCCAATGGCATTACTCCCATTAAGAATGAGAGTAGCTAGAGGCTCGTCCAAACAATATAATATTTGGTGTGTTGTGACTATGTAATACACAGCTTATTAAGGTAGGTCAGTAATAAGTGTAAGTACCTGCCTTATAATGTATAGGTAGGTACCGTAGTTATGGTAATGTTTCGATTTAGCTATGTGTAAGTTCAATAAGAATAAGCATTACACTAAATTGCAACCGCATAATATTTCAGTAAGTCACGATATTTTCAAAACATCTCTTGCGCAGGTGCAATAAAAACAAGCTCTTAAAATGCCAATTATTATAATGCATTGCAGAAGCTGTATACCTAAATGTGATTTTAACTACAATATTTGGCCTTGACACCAATATGGGTCAATCAAAGTTTATTGACAGCTTAACTTTCTTTTCCGACCGACCTCACACTCAAAGTTCTTCATTTGCAATAACTATCATGTATCACAAAAATGTTCTCATCATGTCCTTTCGAAACGAGTAGGGAGTAGTAGTAGGGGTGGTAAAACGGAACGCAACTCGCTGCGCGCGCTATTGCTGTAAGGTCTGCTGTTGCGTGCGTTCCTTTCCACGCGGATAAAAAATCTGTCACTTTGACATTTCGGTTTTCGCGCGGTTTCTGAATTTAAATTTCACCTCGATTTTACAATATTTTTGGATTTTACGAAGCATTTTGTTCAGTGAGTGTTTAGTGTCTATGGTGGTGGTATTGCCGTGTTAGACAGTGTTGTGTGATGGTACTCTGCCGCTCTAGTTGTTGAGAGTGCAGCATGAGGGGCGTTTGGCAGTGTTTGTTGTTGGCGCAAGTTGTCAGCGCCATTACTGGACCTAGAGTAAGTACCTACATTACAGTCTAATCTTAGCTCTGAAAGTTTGATAGTGGTATCCGTTTGAATCTGACAGAACTACAAATTATGAATTCTCTTGAACTGAAAACAATGACTGAAATTTCAATGACTAGAATATTGAAACAACATGATTGTTACCTACGATATCACTGAGAAAAAATAAAATAGGTTCAATTTTTTTTTCAAATATTGCAATAGATGTATAATAAAAAAATAAATATTGTGGACAATTCACACAACACTACCCAGTCCCAAACTAAGCAGAGCTTGTAATATGGGAATCAGCTCAAATTATTTATTATTACAGGCATGAAAATTTATTTAATGATTAATTTGTTTTAGGAAGACCAACAGCTTTATAAAACGTATTAAAGATAATAATATAATTGTGTCTGAAATAGCACGTAGGCTTCTTTTATAACAGAAATGACACGCGAAGCCACAAACGGGTGCGCACATAAGCGTACTGCGATGGTGATCAGTGAAACGCTGTCAACTATATATAGCTATATTTGACAGCGTTTCACTGATCGCCCACGCCATCGCATAAATGTGCGCAGGCCTTTAGTCATTTGATAGTTTATTTTATAAAATAGCCAAGCGTGTTTCACGCGCATGAGGAAACGGAAGCTAGCGATGCTCATTTTACTTTTGCTTATTGTCTGTCTAACTGCTTAGATAAACATCAGTACTACTCTGCCTACTAACACATTTATTTTAGTATCTGTGAAGCGAACCATATAACGCACAAAAAGTAAATTAACCGCTTTTCCGCTTAAAATACGGCTTCCGATATTATAATTGTAACAACTCCGGATAAGTTGAATTATGCTCGTATTTAAAAACAGCAAGGACTAGTATTATTACCAACCTATGTAATTGTTTTTTTTATCATCATAACTCATCAAATTTGAACCGAGAATCAAACCTTGGAAATACATATTTGTAACACACAAAAACTCAACATAATTTCCTCCTTTTTGAGAAGTTGGTAATCGTGTCACCAACTACACGTTAATAATTCAAATTCAATATTTCTTTATTCAGTTGAATCAATGAATCAATAGGATCACTTGAAACGTCTTAAAGCTAGGTGAGTATAGGTGCCAGTTCCACACGGCAAGCCATAAACAAATAAATGTCTGTATCTATGTTTAAAATGTCCAATAAACTCATGTAAGCTTATTTCTTCATTGCAATTATTTAGCCATGGTTTTTATGCGGATTAAAGTAGCTATTCTTTCAATCAGAATCCTTGAATATGTATAAACAATGCGGATCTTACAAGTCTCCACATCTTTTGTGAACACTCACAATGCAACACTCATGCTGTTATCGTGAAAAATGATATTCGTGTCGAAAACACAAGATTCTTTTCCCACGAATTAAACTACGTAAATAGTTTTATAGCTAGCTTCATGTATTTTGTTTATACACGTACTAATGCTACTTTGAGCTATGCGATATGGTGAGATGTCTTTCTAGACCCCGGGGAAAACTCCGCGGTTGACACATCGCGCAAAACATGAGAAAAATGGACACTAAATACATTTTCTGATTACAAACATGAATGGGGATCATATTTTGAGATTATTCCAAGTAAATTTT
Organism: Thera obeliscata; assembly: GCA_947578465.1. Taxonomy (NCBI): domain Eukaryota; kingdom Metazoa; phylum Arthropoda; class Insecta; order Lepidoptera; family Geometridae; genus Thera; species Thera obeliscata. The sequence goes on along the minus strand of OX387924.1, from coordinate 14,507,197 downwards.
TTTTTATTTTCTACCATATTATGTCACGCACAAAGGTTATCTAGCGCGGACTCTACCAAGCATGAAAATTACACCCGTCAGTATTATCACTTGTCATTTGAGTCATATAAAAGCAAAGGTAGCAACATCCATGTCTACTAAAATTACGGTAGGCATTTTTTCAAAATGGATGTTGCTGTCAATGCCTCAAAAATGAAGGTATAAAGCTGTTTTTGCTACCAACCTTAATCTAAAACACTCATTTTTTAAAGGATGTAACTAGTTTTGACACGATTTTATTATTCGGTCAAGTAAACTTGTCAGAACACTATCAAACTGCATTAAAATATGCCACATTCAAAAAATGGGATGTTGCTACCTTTGCTTCTATATGACTCATTTGTTCACACAACTTCAATTACATAATTTATCCGCAAGTGACATCCATCTCCATATAAAAGACTACAACGCGCACCTTGCTACGACTCGTAGCACTGCTACGCGCCCTTATTTGCATAATCACATGATTACCATAAAATTATTTAAATTTTCGTCGTTTTATTCTTATTTAAATCACTTTAAAACGTTTTTTTACAACTAGCTGAACAAGCATATGGCCCACCTCATGTTAAGAGGTAACCATCGCCTATAACAAAGCATTGCCTCGTAGGTCACACACTTCAGGAACATGCCCTTCGACTATCAACTGCTCTGTGTCTATCAACTTGAGGCCTACAGGTGTTCAGCCTCACGTGCCAGTAATTTCACCGGCACTCACACCCTGCAAACCTAAACACAGCAATGCTGCTTCACGGTAAAAATGGGCATTGTGGTTGTACTTCCCCGGACGAGCCCTTCAAAAGAGATCTACTACTACTAAGCGTCTTCAACAGTCTAGCTAGGTGAATATATGTATATATTATGCACCAGTATTACGGGACCAATCCTAGATCACCAAGGTGAGAAACAGACCTACCGTTTTAGTGACGCTGTAGACTTAGTTCACCTGGGGTGATTCACCTACGAGAATTAAATATGCGTTTTCGAAAATAATTACAATATGCCTAATGAAGCTCCAATGCGGTACGATGTAACGATTACACTTGCGCACGCACATGACTTTGGTATAATAAATGGGCGAAATCACTGGGTTAACGTCAAGATGCGTGTGTCCACTGAAACTGTCATCGCAAATTATGATAAATGAAATGTATCACCACTCAAGGCACATAATTAAAATCTTAATTACTTCATGCGTTGTGTATAAAAATCCTGGTCTGATTCTCTCGTCGTGGTTTCTACGGTTTTCCCTTCCCCTCATTACACTATCCCCTACACACCCCACACACACTCTCAAAACTGGTGTTTATCATGTCATGTTCATTAGTTTGCTTACCTACATATTATTAAATTGTTTTACTTTTTGTTTCTTAGTTATATTAGTTTTCTTTCTCTCGTGTCTTGCCTTGTTTCTGTGTTGTCTGCTTTTGTTTCACATATTAATAGAAATCTTAATTCTAGTACTTTGGCCTCCCGCGATACAGGCTTGTCCTAGTGCGGGGACCACCAGTAATTTAAATAAGACTGTAATATTATGTTGTTTGGTAATTGAACAATTTTGTATTTTTGTATACATTGGTGGATACGGGATATCTGACATTACGACGCTAAATAAACTATAACTAAGCAAATATGTCCTATGCTAAGTCTATAATGGTTTGAGCAACCCAGAGTCAGAGTAACACTATCTGTCAGATAAAAAAATACAAAAATATTTATTCTAGAAAACAGTTTTACAAAAATCCAGATATACAATGGACCCCGCACTAGGACTAGCCTGTATCGCGGGAGACCTAAAATAGTTTACAAAATGTGTAAAGTGGCGAACAAAATGACGTGATTTGAAAGGGTAAGGTACAATAACAGTAAATAAATAAACCCTAATAATAAAAATGTGAACAGTAACCACAATTACTACATGACATTACATCTTCAAATATGGGACTTATCAAAAGATAGGTAGATAGGTCCCACAGAGAACAAATATTTGTGTGGTGAACACAAATGCTTGTTCTCTGTCTTGGTTATATCGTATTCTAAGTATGTATTTACAAAAAATATGTATACAAGTAATGAAGTAGTGATCAGCTATCTGGTTCTCATAGTACAAGCTCTGCTCAGTTTGGGGGTAGAAAGTGGTGTGTGGATTGTCTGCATATTTTTTTATTTTTATTTATAGGTACCAATATTTATTTTTCTTGACAAGCCTAATGGCTCGAACACACCTAGTTCGCTGGCGGTAGCGATCAGTGAAACGCTGTCAAATATCGCTGTCAGATTTGAGATTTGACAGCGAATATTTGACAGCGTTTCACTGATCGCTACCGCCAGCGAACTAGGTGTGCGCAGGCCTTTTAGTGGTGAGGCCTGCCTGACGTTTAAAAATAACCCTTTGATAAAATTTATGAAAATATTCTGTTCACAGATATCGCTCTAACCAAACTATAGTGTCGACTCTATCACGCACATGCGCGTACTGTACCGTAACATTCAGTTTATTTTATCGTGAGTATAAATTAAATGCGATCTCAATCTTAATTCAACTGACTCACTGACGGACAGGTAGCTCGTACGTAATAATTACAATTACAAGGAAAGGTTCATCCTTTCACTGCTCGCTGCACGATTACTCGAGGTCTGAACGTAGAAAAACACACGACTGAACTGCCAAGGCTCATTATTTACCTCTGACTTTGCTCCAGGCGACTATAAATAAACCAAATAAATATTATAGACAATCCACACAATACTCTCTAGCCCCAAACTAAGCAGAGCTTGTACTATGAAAACCAGATAGCTGATAATAATACTTATGCACATTTTTTGTTTTGTTATATATACTTAGAGTACAATATAACACCAAGACAGAGAACAAACATCAGTGTTCACCATAAAAGTATATGTTCTCGGCGGGGATCGAACCCACGACCTACGGCTCAGACCTACCAACTGAGCTGAGAGGCCAGTCGAGTATTGTCTCTGATGTTGTAAAAATCATCAACAATAAATGCAAAAGGCTTTGGATCTGACTCTCTATTTCGTCTTTTAAGATGGAACATAGAAACTCTCCCCATTCAAGTAAAGCGACAGACAAACGTGAGTGTGAATAGTTGACGCTAATTGAGCATGTAGCGGCAAGCAGTAGCGAGATGCGCCGGCGCCGGACGCGGTGAAAGTAGCAGATTGTACACGCGAGAAATCCTTTGTTGGCGTGTTATGAAATTGCGTTTTGTGGTCAACAGGATTCTATAGTTTCTGATGTCACAATTGACGTTTATGCAACTCGTAGCTCAAGCTCGTGCGCAATCGAACCGCAAAAGAAAAAAATCTAAAATTCACGGTTTCATTATATTCGAACGTATTAGCCATATATTTCCTGTGCTAACGCTGACTAGGCTGGGACCATAGACATCATAATCATGGAAGCGTATCCCTACGTCTTAAACTTTATGGCATGGGTCCTAATCTCAGGCCTGTATGAAGTAATCTACAGTAGATGATGGTTTTTACCCACAGTGCAAGCTTCACTTAGGGTATTGTGTAACGTCCAGAATTTTATACTTTGAACATCAGTGTACAATCACGTTGGGGTCACCACTTTAGGACGCAAAGCCCTAAATTGGTTACCCCATGTGGTTATAACATGAAGATTAGGGCAATACCGAACTAAAGAGTTTTATTAAAGATTTGACTTGAAGAAGAAGAATAAAAGAGTGGTCTTTAACTTCCATCTAGCAGTAAACTGGATAAGGTTGACGTAGATGATCAGTTAAATCGACTAGCAAGTAATCCAATAGCCATTTCTATTCAACTGGGTCCCTTACCTCATTTCGGAAAATACCACATCATGATGCAATCCAATCAAGCTCAATCAACTCGATATACGGAAAGAATCGTCTCATTATAGATGTATTTGGGTCACTGCTTATGGTAAAAACCACCTGCACACCCATCATTTGCCTTCCTGAGTTGCCTTCTGTAGAGACGACACTTACGCAATATAACACTTAGCAAATGCAATCTCGCTACACTGGTATCCCGCATATATTTTGAGGGATTAATCTCGGTCAAAATCTTGCGAGATCCCGCGAAACTTGCGGGGTTACACAGATCACACACACACACACACACACGATTCCAAACACGATTCAAACACAATTTTTGTAAATTGTTTGTGAATAAATGAAAAAATTGTAAGGAAAATTGAAAAAAAAATTATCGCGTGCATCGACGATACGACGGTTTGGGGCTGCCTGGGATCAATTCCCAGGCAGCCCCATTCAAATCCCGCGGATACCGGGATTGAAATTATCGTATGGGATTGCATTCTCTAAGCACACTAGCTTTGTTGAGATCATTTTTCGTCTACTTCACCCCGGTTTTCAGTTAGCGAAACGGTTGTAAAGTGAAGCAACTTAATTACTTAACTCTCAATTTAGTTACAATTGTAAAGCCATGACCACCCGAAGGTCACTGTCTTAATTGGTTCTGCTTTCTTGATACTTTTAATTGGAAATCTATTGAATCTACACAAATCCAGCCTATTGCGTTACTATCAAATACCAATTGTCCAAAATCGTTTTACAACTGTTACTCAAACATAATTTGGGTCGTGTAGGTAGATCTATCAGTTTTATGTTGATGATTCTGCATAAAAAAATAAAGTAACAAACACGCGACATCGTATTTCCCAATCGGTTGACTAAAACGGTCACGCTTTGGCAAAACAAATGATAGTAGGTACAGTAAATAACCTACAGTGGTCAATGATCAATTCTCTACGGCTATCACGCTCAATGTGCCCAGTAGGCACTATGGGCCAAACTAAGTATAGCCCCTGAGTTCCAGCCTCTTCAAGGCAGTGGGCAAGTTGTCCCATCACAGTGGTGCTGGGTACGTTGCCTACCAAATCCAGTAGAAGAAAGAGTCGGTTAGGACAGGAAGCCACGGTAAATAAAATAAATAAGCATTGTGGACAACTCACTCCACACTATCTAGCCCCAAACTAGGCAGAGCTTATATAATGGGAACCAGATAGCCGAATATATATATTTTTTTTAAATTTCATCAGTAGCAACAGTATAAAATTTAGTCAGCCTAGTTACAACCTTTGAGACATAGATTTGGTCAACAGATATTGCATTGATATCCAACTGAATTAATTAGCATCGGTTATACAAACCTTGTAGCTTTGCTAACATTATTTATTATTTTTTCCAATATACCAATCGAATCGAATGTTCTACGGTACCAACTTAAAATACACCATTCACTGGACTCAATTTTTGTCGCTTTTATAAATAGTTAATAGATTAAATTTATAAATAAGTTTAGTTACGGCAACGCTGCAAGCTGACATTGGAATGCATTGGCTAAGGTAGAATTAGTAAGTTGAAGTGGCAATGGGCAGGCCATATAGCTCGAAGAACCGTCAACCGTTGGGGAATAAAGGTTCTCGAATGGCGACCACGAACCGGAAGATAGACCTACGACACAAGATCGCGGGAAGTCGATGGATGGAAAGGGCTCAGAATCGTTCTTCCTGGAAATGTGTAGGGGAGGCCTATGTCCAGCAGTTGACTTCTTCAGGCTGATAATCATGAGCTAAGGTCCATAATGCATCTTAAAAAGGTACCTAGCGTAGCGGAGCTATTACTATACAATTCGACAGCCGGTTCTTATTTCGACACAATTTTGTAGTTCTTTATTGGTGCTAGTCGATTGACCGACGACATTGTTAAGATCGCGGGAAGACAGTCAGAATTGTTCTTCCAGGGCTACCACGAGCTTCATATGGTTATGGCTATGGCTGTCAAATTGTGTATAGATAGGCTGACCCACACATTCATTTTCTTCTTGGGTTTGAATGTGTTGACACAATTTTGACAGCCATAACCATATTATTATGAAGCTCATGGTAGGCCAGCTGGAAATGCATAGGGGACGCCTATGTCCAGCAGTGGACTGGCCAGCACAGGCTAATGATGAATGGTGCTAGTATTAATTCTGTTATTGTCTTTGACGGTGTTTCTTACTGCTGCTCTTTGTTTGTTGAAGATCATAGATATTTGTTTTTATTGTCCTAGAAAATAGGTACGCTCTAGTATATACGACGACAGTTTTCAAACAAAACTGCATAATTTCCAGAAATCTTTCCACCAGTATGCCTAACACAAGTTCTGTCTGGCTGTCTCTAGCTGGTTTGAGTTTGTCTGAGTGCTCACCCGTGTTATACTGTGTGTGTGTGACGTTTCGACGTAGGATTTATTTAGTCAATACTCACACAAACTCAAAACCAGAGCCAGAGACAGAACCAGACAGAGCTTGTAGGCCTACAGATGTGCATGCTTTCAATAGCCAATTCTTCTTATTTAAGAGCAACGCTCTTGTCGGCGTAATGTATGCATTTTTCTCCAGGTATTTCTTTTGAGGGCAACCTCCTTGACCTCCTTATACGACATGACGGCGATCTTTGCTTTTATTTGGCTCATGTAGCTTATCCTTGGTCTTCTTTTATTTCTCTTTCCGTCTACCTTTCCTTCGATGATATTTCTGATAAAGCTGTCATGTCGTACAAGATGGCCAATCATCTTTCCTCTTCTGTTCTCAACAACTCCTCCTCTCAATAGCCAATTAGCAAAGAGATATAGTTCTCTTACTGTTTAACATTTTACTTGTAAATGCCTTAAACGGGATTAGAATAACTATTGCTAATTGGTTTACCTTCGTTACGAGTGGCTGGCGTGGACTGATGCATATTTCTATAGTAATTAGGGACGTGTTCACCAACTTTTAGCCAGACGTTTGCTACTGTTCAGTCACGTTTGCTCTTTCGTTGCATTTCTGGTCAGACATTTTAAAACTAAATAAGGTAAAGCAGAGTAATTATTAATCGCTGGAGGCCTTAAATATCGAGATATTATTATTAATGTGCCAGATTCGACACATTAAAGGCCTGCGCACACCTGGTTCGCTGGCGGTAGCGATCAGTGAAACGCTGTCAAATATCGCTGTCAAATCTCAAATCTGACAGCGATATTTGACAGCGTTTCACTGATCGCTACCGCTAGCGAACTAGGTGTGCGCAGGCCATTAGAGTGAGATTTGATCCGTATAGTAAGGTGATATCAGTTTAGTTGTAATTTTGTGGACAACTTTGTTCACTAATATCACAGCCAAAGCTTCACATATATATGTTGCGAAAATCAAAAGAAATGAAACTAAATCTCAGTAGGTTACTATGTTTCTCTATGTCACCGTTACTATGTTTGGGCATTATTATACCTTCTCTTGGGCTGAGATATTCGTTTTTGGATGTGTTCCAAATATGGTACCAAGTTGGAGTGGCACCAGACTGGAACTCCACTGCAATTTATATTTTTGTGTAATGACTCTACCCAATTCAAAGAGTCATTGGCTTCATGGAGTTTTTATGCAAAAGATAGACAAACTAGCTAACGGCCCACCTGATGGCAAGCGGGTGATGATTATGTCTGTACTGTAACAAACTTTTATGCAAATAAACCAAAATGTATTGCTTAAATTCAAGTCAATACAGCCTTTTTGAAAATATTCGCTCTCACGATTAACCCCGAATCGAACCCGCACGTGCTACGTTTGCCGGCTAAGCAACCGGCCAAGCTCAGGGTCGTCAGATGATTCGATAAGCTCATTGCGTGTTATTGCCGAGAATAATTGTACCTTTACGGATAAAATTATGCAGCTGTTTAAAAGCACATCACCAGGGTGCTCCAAAAATGTACAATTAAAACGAATAATAAAATAGTTACCAACTGAAAAAAAAGCTTTTGCAGTTTAAAAAAACTCTTTAGTTGAATTTGTATTAGTTTAGCTGTTTTCACATTATTTTCAAAGCAGTGTCAAGACTAAAATATTCCTGAAAAAATAATAATTCGTGCGTAAACTAACCTCCTTTTACCTCCGTCAGCTAAAACACTGGAACAAATATATTAGGAATTTATTTACAACAGAATATACATTATTTACAAAAACTAATATATTATAAAACATGAAATAATAATAAAAAAAAATTATAAGAAACTAGAAAATTTTATAATGAACTCTGTTTCCACCTGTAGGTATTACAAGTAGAAAACAGAGTTCAGGGCGTCAATTCCAGCAACACGGTTCGATTGAGTGATCGTCGAGTGATCGCTGAATCCGCGTTCCATTTTCAAATATTTCAAACAAAAATTGACAACTCACATCGATTTACGCGATCGCTTGAGTGATTTGTGTCTTTAGAATCGACACCCTGATCACCGACCGCAGGCAATGTGCCCAAAAGGCGACAACGTTACCTCTTTGAATAGCTAAGTAGTTATAAATTACTCGTACATTATTTTGTAACAAACGCTTATATACAAAAAACGGTGGTATCAAGTTTATTGCCGTTCTGCGAGGATTGGACATGTGGAAATGCAATTTGTATTTTTTATTGGTTGATCCCCATACCTGACTAACTGACTTTGGACATCCTGTATGTCTATGCATACCCGTCACACCCAAAGCCATAAGCAAGTCTCAACGACGTCCAATTTAGCCGTTTGCAATAGTTTGCATCAATAAAACATACGTTGTACGAAAGTAAACTTTCTTCGTTTTATGGAAACCATTTGTCTACCTAATTGTGATTCCACGTATGCCTTTGCAGCTGAGAGTGGTAATGAAGCTGATAGGCTATAGAAGTGTGAACTGAGGATAGGCAGGACTTGGTTGCACGGCGACAAAAACTATTTAAAAAAATAAGTCAAGCGTCAATTGGAGGATTATGACATAAGCGTACTCCACCTTATAGCCCCTTCCCACCGGTGTGTGATATCGCGCACGGAGGCGGATCAGCTCGCACGACACACCATGGGAACGGTCTCGTGCGCCGAGGTGCGCGGTAGCACAGGAGCCCTTTCTGTGTGCGTTGCCGTGCGTCGTCGTCGGCTGTGCGTGATGATTTGCAGAACCACGCACCGTAGGAAGGCAGCATAGTAGGCTGCATTTTCAAAGTAGGCAGTCAAACGTTTAGTTAACTCTAATAAAAAAAAAAGGTTTTTAAGAATGCATTCTAATTTGAAATTCAATGGTTTTACACTTTCGTGACTGTAGAAGCTGCTGAAGCAATCTGAAAAACTGATAAACTACTATTAGGTACTCGTAGATAAGATATATGCAAGAACGGAAGAAAAAATCTGTTGATGTAAAAACTACGAGTACGAAAATAACGATCTGGAATTCTGCCGATGCTTCGTTCAAAAACAGGTTCTAGTTAGCATTTCTTAGGACCTTGCCTATAGCTTCCTCATTACTCCAAGGAAGTTACTCATAATGCGTTGAATGCACTTTGACAGTCTACTGTTTACGGTTTGTATGCAGACATCAGAATCTGTGAAAGTTTGCATGATGTAATGTCTGTAGGCGTGTGTGGGCCGATTGCGTTAAGGCTCGAACACACCTAGTTCGCTGGCGGTAGCGATCAGTGAAACGCTGTCAAATATCGATGTCAGATTTAAGATTTGACAGCGATATTTGACAGCGTTTCACTGATCGCTACCGCCAGCGAACTAGGTGTGCGCAGGCCATGATGTGGTTGTCAATTGTTTCAAAACTAACAAGTGCGTTGACAGAGGTTTTATACCGCCCTATAGTTTCCGTCATGGCTTGGCTTAGCAACAGTTAGATCTTTAGCACGCTAGCTTAGCATGCTCGGAAGTACACGAGCACTCAGATGTATCAGTAGTGACATTTAGCTGTTGTAAGCAAAGACCACAGTAAAAAAAATATTGGGAAACACGAATCACGCTCAATTCAAACATAAAGTTAATCAAACAATTCGTCATGGCATTTGGATTCTTCCTCCTCATTTCTCACTGCTCCGAAATAAATTAGGCTCGTGCCTTCTATTATGTAAGGCAACGCAATCATCGTCATCAAATTTAAAAGCATTGAACCACAATGCAGTACGCAATCATAAACGCATCCACCGCTCGTCAGTCATGTTCAAAGTCATCGCTCAAACGACCTCCGCCGACCTTTGGACAGACGAAACCGAAAGCCAACAACTCCAACAAGGCAACCGGTTCGCGACCCAGTGAAAGCTGATGACTTAACTCGTGTAGATGTTATCGAAGTGGTGAAATTCTTGGGTTTGACACGTCTTATGGAGCAGTTGTGTAATAACGCGAACTTAGCGGAATTTGCGTGCACTAACCGCTAATCTGTTTCATTATGAGACCTGAAACTGTTGATTTTTGAGGCCGGGGATTAAGGCCGTGGCTTACTTTGCTAATAGACTAGAATCCTATTAGCTTCATCTGTGGAGGTATGACAATAGTATTAGCTTTAGCTTACCTACACATTAGGTAACAGGCTTGCACGCATTATTCACTCTACACAAAGTCACAAACTCCTGTCCTTTGATGGCGTAACCTTGCTAGAATTAGGTACTATTGAATAAAGATTGTACTATTCATCATGATTAGGTTTACGGAAGCTTTTTTTATAAGGAAGGCAGTCAGAAGCGCTTCCGAACATAACGCATGCCCACATGTTGCAAGTAACAGCAATAACATTGCTACCTTGGTCAGTATAATTCTGTTCTCGGAAATCTCTAATCCAGTGTGACGTCCGCTGCAAGTCTCCCGGCATTCGGTCCGTGACGCAGCGGCATGAAAGCGCATTCCTGCGCATCACAGCATATGCACCACAGATACGATTGTTTTGCATTCGGTTACGATACGGAGATAAATAAAACTGGCGTTCGTCGGAGCGACAGTTTTCTATTATGTCGCATCATTATCTGTGTTTTTAATCACGCTATTCGATACTGAAGGACATCTGTGTTAGGGCAGTTTTTGAATAGAACTAGTATTTCATACAGTTGACTTGTGATTCAAAATAAAACTCTAGAAAAAAAAAATATACTGATGACCATTCAGGCAACACTATTTAGCCCCAAATTAAGCTATGGGAACCTGATAGCTGATATCTTAGAATAATAAAGAACCCATCCCAAACCCATCTGCGTTCACCACACAAATATTTTGTTCTCGGTGTGGATCGAACCCTATCGAAGTAGAAGATGCCAATGAAGAAGGAAATTCTCCGTTTATGTGTATGAATGACGCTCTGTTTCTGTAAGTTGATCTGGGGTTTTGAGAAGAGGTCTCAGTTTTTTAGGCAGTTAGGGATCTTCGTGTTTAAAGACCAGCTAGCAAGTGTAGGGAGTGCTATTGCACTATTAAACTCAGTCATAAAAGTTGGAAATGCAGTTTTATTTTTCAAGAAAAACTAATAATTCTTTTCCGTAGTAAAACCTAATCAATTGTTTCATCGAAGATTACTGATTAATGTTTAGTTACTTCCTCATCGTTTGATGTCTTTTAACCCGAAAGTTAGTGCTACTATTTCTTCTGTGCCGAAAGGAGAGAGAGTTATTTGCAAGCCATGTTTGTCTATCTAGAGATTAATATTATGAAATACAAATGCAACTGAGCCGAATAGCAAATTGATTGTGGTTGCCGTTACGTAGGCACGCCAAGTAGGTGGGTAATTGTGTGGTTTACCGTAAGCATTTCTGCGCATCCGACTAAATTGATAAGTTGAGCAATGCGGCCACGTTTCAATCAGATCTCCATAATCATTATGTCTTAGCAAACGGACGCACAGCAGAAGTAGGTGAACATTGCAAGAGCAATTTTTACAAACTGAAGCTCATAGTTGGTGGAAGCTGCCTTTGAAACAAATTATAACTCTAACATCCACTTTTAAGTCACTATTAAGGCAGATACTTAAATCCTTTTTATAATGACAAGTATAGTCATAGGTAACTGTATTAGATTTGGGAATAATATCTAACTCCAGCTTTTCTGATCTTTCCAGATAGAAAATGACTTTGACAGAAGAAGACAAACACCACTGGGACACCCTGGTTTTAACGAGCATCAGACGAGATTCGGCTTAAATTCGCCGCTGCAGAATTACCAACCGCAACCCACGCTTGTCAGCAGTCCTTCTCCCACTCCTCTTCAATTCCAGCAGCAGCAAGTGTACCCCCAGCAACATCAGCTGCAGCAGCCTTATGTCCCCCAGTTCAATAACCTCCTGCCAACCCAAAATGTCCCTGTTCAAAACAACCTCCCTCCCCCGAACAATGGCTTCCAGTATACTCAGTCAGTCAATGTCAATCCAACTGTCCTCCAGAACTCTTTCACTCCACCACAAACATTGAGGCAGATCCCGCAAACGCAAAACATTCTTCCTCAGCCGATCCCGACGTTACCAACATACCAGAACATCCAAGTGCCACAGAACCATCAACCTGTCTTCCAAAACCCTTTGCCAACTGTCAACATCGGTCAGCAGAGGCCAACGACGGCTGGTTTCCTTCCAACTGTGCCAACGCAAAACCAACAGCAAATATTCAGTCCTTCCAATGCCATAACTATCCAGCCAGCTCCTAACCTAGCTCCCCAGAATTATAACCCCCAGAATCAACTCTCACAAATCAACCATAATGCTCAACTCAACCACAATGCTCAAATCAATCACAATGCTCAAATAAATCATAATGCTCAGATTAATCATAATGGTCAGATTAACCAGAACGGACAGATCAACCAGAACGGACAGATCAGTCAGAATGGTCAAATACCGTTCCAATCTAATCTGGGTCAAGCCCCCGTACTATCAAACAATCAAAACGCCCAAATCCAAGACTATTTCGAACAATCGAAGGAAAACATTGAGAAAATCAAGGAGCTTCAAGAAAGAGCTCGTATCATTCAGAAACATCAAGAGTTTGTTCAGAAACAGCAGCAGAAGCAACAGGAAAAGGTAGAGAAATTACACGAAGAGTTTATTTCTAAGCAAGCGACTAAATCGATTCCTATTTACACTACAACGGAAAGTTACGATAGAGATAATTATTACGAGAAGACTCAGGAAAGACGTAGACCAATCCAGCCACATGAGACGGATTTATTTAGGAAAGCTGTAGAATTGTATCATAAAGACCATCCAACCACAACAACTACAACCACGACTACTACTACTACGACACCAGAGCCTCCACCGACTCCACGATACAAGTCCAGAGGAAAGCCCAAGCCCAGACAACCCCCCACGGATAGAAACAAGCAGAAACTGTACAACGAAATAAAATCTCTGCTCGAAGAGAGCGACAATCGTGGCTTCGATGACAATCTACGTGCCAAAAGCGCCGAGTTATTGCAGAAACCAGATATCCTGAAACAATTGAAGGTAGCCTTGGCTGAAAATCCAGAAGACTTTAATGAAAGAAATTTCTCATCGCGTGAGATTTCACTAAACGGACAGAAGTTCGAAGTAATTAGAACGACAAACCCTAATTTGATTCCAAAAGGAGCAATCACTGCTGAAAGCTCAAACCTAGCTCAAATTATGGCTCAAGTACAAGCACAGGATCAGCTGAAAAGCAGCGGTATATCGTTTGCCGATTTGACCAAAGGTGTGTTACCTCCTGGTGCTAACTTTGAACTTGTCAAGCAGACAGAAAACGGCAAACTTGAGGAAGTAAAGGCACCTAATGAAATCGCCAACAAAAAGAAGGTCACGTTTGTTTTTCTCGAAGAACAAGACGATGGGTCTTTCAAAGTAAAAGGCGTAAAAGCTAATGGACAGCAGACTGAAGAAGGCCCTGAAGTTGAAAATATTTTGAATAAGATCAAGAAAGGAGAGATTCAGTTGCCAGGGCCTACGAAGATATCTAACGCTGTATACAGCTCGACTGCTAATCCCGTGACAGAAACCAACGACTACGTAGCGGCATCATCTCAAGTTCCACCGAATAGCTACTCGAGCTATGTCACGTCAGCTAGTCATGGCACAAGTGGACACACCAATCCCTTCACTTACCAGTCCACAGCGAGCCCTACCCATAAGACTATGCGAACAACTCAATCTCAAACGCAGACTTACACACCACAATACAATACAGTGTCAAGCACAGAAAGAAACTTATTCAAGTCAAGTACGCCACCATCGTTTGACTTTTCTACGAACAGGAACATTATCAGACAGGAATTGAGGACTACTCAGTTTCCCAGTTCCACTCAGTTCCCTAGTTCATCTTTTGTAACATCATCGACCCCATCTTACAGTCAGCAAGAATCAACTTACCGGGAAGAACCGACTTACCGACAGCAAGACGCGAAAGATTTGGTCGTTATCGGCTCCAGTACGGTTCCAAGCATTGAAACCTCTCATCAGAACTTCGCCAATAGGCAATCGAACCCAGGTCTCGTGGACATATTGAAGGAAAACGGATTATTTGCGACAGCCAAGTACCTAAAGCAGTCTGGTTTGGACACAATCTTGAACGAGACTGGCCCGTACACTATATTCGCTCCAACTGACAAGGCGTTCAGGACGTTGCTGGTTCAATTGGGAGGCCCCGACAGAGCTGAGGAGAAGTTCCGTGACAATCCAAGACTTTTGAGTGGTGTAAGTATTCATTGTCTCATGTAAGTTTACTATAAGCCAATCAAAAACAGTTGCAAGACATAATCACTGTATGCGATAGTTATTTTTATATTTTAGCTTGGAATTCTAACAGATATGGTTCTTTTGTCCATAGCTTCTGCTTCACCATGTGATCCCTGGAGCATTCGACATCGGTTCTCTTCAAGACGAGATGACGGGCGTCTCTCTGGCCGGTACACAGCTGAGAGTCAACCAGTATGACATGCACGATGTGGAATGGAACGAGGTCCGCGTCACTACCATCAACGGAGCCAGGGTGCTGGAGGATAAGAAAGATATCCACATTCCACAGGTAAGTCAGAAGAGAACAGTTACTTTTTGTCGTCATTGTGACCATACGTCACGAACTTATAAAGCGATTGCCTATTATAGAGAGATTAGAGTCCTAACTTTGGACAACTCCTTTTCTCGGCAATTCTTCGGAATACCATAATATTCTGGCGATTTTTGTCACTTGTTTAAATCCAAATTCTTTATTCTAGGGCATAGCACACGCAGTAGACCGAGTGATGTTCCCACTGCCAGTCGGAGACCTAGTACAGACGTTGCAAGCAGACCGCGATAGACGATTCACCACCTTCCTGAAGGCTGTCCACGCCAGCGGCTTCGAAACGACGCTTGCTGGTGAGTCACAGTTGTATATACCTGATATCCATAGACTTCAAACTAAATAATTAACCAGGGAAGGATACAACTAAAGAATTTAACCAAGGAACTGCGATGAGGTCTTAGCATTTTCACTTGACATCTTTCGTTCTTCAAAGACGAGCAGCCATTGAGGTACGATGAAGGTTTCAGGCGAGTGTCGGTCCTGAGTTGACTCAATAGCTCATGTTATAAACGTTTTCGATAAGGCACCTCTTCTTGCATCAACGAAATCTATAATTGGATCTCCCACATGGAATCCCAGTGTTCAAATTGAGTTTTCTTCATACATTTTATTCTTCTCACTGATGGGTTTCTTACTTCTTTCGTTTTCCTGATTTCAGAGAGTAAAACCTACACAGTCTTCGCGCCAACGGACGCAGCTTTCGCCCGTTTGTCTCCGGTAGAACTGTCGAAGTACTCCGATAAAGCAGCGGCAAGGGCTCTCGTGGCTAAACACGTGCTACCCGGCACTCTGTACAGCGCGGGCATGAGATACTACCAGCTCAGAAACTCTATGGAAGATGCCAAGCCTCTCACTCTGCAGAAGAGCTCAGGTAAGCCTGTTGAAATATCATAGTCTTAGCTCTGGTATCTTATGCATGAAAGGAGCCTCTATAAGACGCACTTTCATCTCTTTCACCAAATTGGTTTCAAATAATCAGTGACGCGACAAGAAGCTAATTGAAGAGCTCAAAGTCCAGCTTCACGAAAAAACAAGAGAGTTGGGGATTTAATTTAATGAACCTCTTAATGTGGTGTGGCCATTTCTAGGGAGTCTTATGCAAGAGAAAAATAAGAGGAAGCCATGACTCAAATAATGTTTAAAAAACTTGAGAAACCGACTTCATGGCCAAACTTCAATGGTACTAATATGGAAGTACCTATTACCTTTCAGATAAAAAAATAATATTATTAAATCGGTTCATAAATGACGGAGATATGCAGTAACAAACAACTAAACCGTTTGAAATTTCTATGGGAGTCGCCTCCGCCTTTTTTATTCGAAGTCGTTTAAAAAAGATTTTTACAGACTTATCCAGAAATTTAATTTAAGGTCAATCAGCTCGCTAGTTTCAAGACTCAAGACAAGAAACCCTACAAACATATTCCTTTCCCAGGTCGCATCAAGGTGAACAACGCGCAAGTAGTGACGCACAACATCCCCGCCACCAACGGAGTCATCCACGCCGTCGACACTTTACTATAACCCTTCGATGAAGCAACACGCCCACTGCTTGACTGATACTCATCTCATTTTAACTTTGGGAAGACTTTTCGTAGTTGGTTAAAAAGACCTCTCACTTTTGGGGATATTTTAATGACGTGACAACGTCTTATAATTTGGTGGAGCACGAAAAAACATGACGTCATGCGGCGTTACCTCGCTCGGAGGCGTTCCATTTAAGGCTTGAAGTGCCAACGAGAGCGCGGAACGAGCGACAAAGGGGCACAATTAGCCTCCGCGTTCGGCAGCGCTCGACATCTATGTATTTTCTTATGACGTTGTCACGTTCAAGTATCGTCAGTAAACCGACTTTACAGACAACCGATTTTTTTAGCAACATAATCCCGGAGCACAATAAAATCTCCTATTTCTTGGTTCTTAGCTCAGATTATTCATAAGATAGGAATAGATTGAACGAAAAAACGCCTATTAGGAGTCTGATTAAGATTGAACTGCATTTAAAATAGCCATAGTAAATATCAGTCTTGCAGTAGGTCAACGATTGGACGAACTTCCAAACTTTTGTTCTAATTTCGAAGATGCACTTTATGACAACGTTTTTAGAAGAGTTGTCCTACTGTGCATCTAATTGTGTCATTTCAATTCTAACATCGAAAGAATTTTCTACGAAATTATTAATTTAAGACTGTAAATATAAAATAAGGTAAAATAATTATTTATATTCGCGTTTTGTAAATAAACATATAACTTTTTTGTGATGTTTCATTTATATCTACATCCAACGTGCCCATTGATGGAAAACTTGCGACTTTTTTATCATAGCAATATCTAAGGCCTTTAGATGTTGCTATGATGAAAAAGTTTCAAGTTATAAATTAAAAAAAAAACAGGTAGGTACTAATTATTTTAATATCACACAACCACACATTAAGTACCTCCTAGCATAATAATTGTAGTTAAACCAATTCAAATACTGAAGTCTTATTAAAATCAAAAAAATAAATTAAGTAACCAAGTCTGGTACAGCTAAAATTTAAGATAACCAACCTTATCATTTATAGCTCAACCGCGCTAGCATCATTTTCAGTTTGGCTATTTCTTCATCTTTGGCTGCTAGCTCTTCTTTCAAAGTCTTGATCATCTCATCTTTATTCTCCGACAGTGTTTTCAGTTGTTCTAACAGTTGAGTGGTATCCAGTCGCTTGCTTGGTCTGCGTTGAACCAGCTTGCCGATGATATGTGCTATTTTAGGGTAGTTAGCGGTAAGGTGCGCGGGGATCTGACCCTTGCGAAGGTCGCTGATGGTTTTGACTCGTTCCATGTCTGTGCTGAATGGATGTACCATCTCGAGGAGGATTATGCCGAGACTGTACATGTCGCTCTGTGGAAGATAGATAAATTCAGTTAATAAGCTTGTTACGCTAAGATCAAAGCCCTCCGTCATGGCTTTACAGCTGTTACCGAAAAAAAATACATAACATGAATTGTGGCTGATAATGAAACTTACCTTAGGATTACATTGTCCATCCAGCTGCTCAGGCGCTGCGTACAAAGTGGTACCGAGAGCTAGTCCACTATGCGACTGCTGCAGAGGACACGCCAGCCCAAAGTCCCCGAGCTCAACCAACAATCCGTCCAAATGGTGCTCCACAAACACGTTGCTAGGCTTTATATCATGGTGAATGATCCCTCGAGAATGAATGTAATGTAGCCCCTTCACCAGTTGCGTGAACATATCGATAAGCAAATCCATATGAGTGAAAGACACAGCGTGGCTCAGATCAGGAGATTCGAGACAGGAGTCACTGGAATCGCAGTGCTGGAGAGACATATCCTCGGATCCTTTCCTAGGTATCGACAGCTGGTTGTTTCTAGCATCCAGCCACTGTTTCAACGTCTGCTGGCAGTAAGACATCTGGATGTACAGGGTAGCCCATTTCAGGTTCACGCGCGAACATTTCTCGTAGTCATAATCACTCATCAGCTTACACAGGGCATCGTTATGGTGAGAGGACCCGGAATCGCTGTCAGATTCAAATAGATCTTCTTCGCTGGTTCTTGTCAAGTCTTCGAAGCTGTTGGAGTTCTCAAAGGATATGATAAAGTCTGACAAGCTGTTCTGTTTAGTTAGATCTCTGGAGTTGTGGGTTTTGAAGGATGTGACGATGTTTGGATGAACTGATGGTGTTAGATTCGATTTGAGACTGAGCTCCTCGCTATCCATGTCCATTGGAATGCGTTTCTTTTTGACTCGTGATTCTATCATCGGTTCCAACCACGCTGCTTTGTAATTAACTATATTCGGATGATTGAGACTTGCGATCGTTTTAACTTCGGATAAATGACACATAATGGAGTCAACATCGCTTGCTTTAATATAGACCTTTTTAACTGCGTATTCAACACCGTCAAGTCTATGTTTCGCTTTAAAAACGCTGCCGAATCCACCTCCAGCTATAAAGAACAGTTCTTCGAACTCTCTGTGGTATCGGGACCATTCAAGTCCTGACTGATTGAGTATCGGCCAGGATGCAGGTAACGTGATGGGTATTTCGGAGCCACTGGCAACGGTTACGAGTTGGTACAGCGCCCGTTGGTACTGACTTCTCATCACTTCAAACTCTCCCATAGCGTACGAGTCGTCTATTAGTTTCATGCTGTGTAGTTTCTCGCAGATGGTATTGTAGAGTTGGTTTGCGCGGTTGCTGTCTTTCTCTAGAAGCGTGCATAGTTGTTTGACTAAGGACTGGACTAATAGGCTGATCGGGGTGGTGGCCGTAGCCGCGTTAACTATGTCGATTTGTTTGATGCTCTCTTGTAATACTAATTCGTGATCGATGTCGCGGATTACTCCTGGAATGGACAAAAATATGTATGAGCAACAGGTACCTATACTAACATTATAACTGCGAAAGTTTGGGTGTTTGTGGCTTAATCACGCCCTGAGCACTGGACCATTTTAAATCAAATATCTAGACTGTTACCTGGATTAACTTATAATAGGCTACTTCAATCCCTAAAAAAATCAGAGACGGCATAAAAACTCTAACGCAGGCGAAAGTGTACTTTAGTTGACGTTATTCTTTATTGTTAAACCGTTAAACGCTTGCAAAACCTAAGGCAGGACAGGGGCCTAATTCTGGGGCCGATCTCGATCATTTTGCAATTTTATTTTGTTGCTTTTTTACGAAGAAAGAATGGATGATTTCCTTGAGTAATTCATCGACGACCTCATCATCGTAGAAGCCTCGACAGCTACGATATACGGAAAACGTAGAAAAAGTGTGGGGTTGTGCAATGCCAATGTGTATTTAAGGGACATTGAAAATCTCGGTCGGCCCGAGAATTAGGCCCCAGATAGAATTGTTCACAAGTAAAAGACATTTTTTCCACTGAGCAAAGCTCAGTCGGTATGGTAGGTAGTAGCTCTTCCTACTGAGCCATAGTTGCGGTTTCGATCTTCAATTATGTACAGTGCAGAGTTTCATTAAAAAGATAAATGTATAGGTACTTGAAAAAGCTACCAAAATAGTATCTTATCTAACTTTATATGTCCGTTTTTATTATATCAAGGATACTGACTGACTGTAACTGATGACTGTAACTGATGACTGGGAGATGAGGAATATAAGGTTATTCACCTAAAAGTTAAGAGTTAGGTATTTCACCATCTCTGTGTAATATTATTCTTCAAATAATATTTTAAATGTTTAATTTTTTTGAGAGATAGTGTTATATGTATAGACCCCCTCCTTGCATTAAGTAGCTTTATCATGAATTTAATTTACAATTTCTCCCATATTCAAACCAGAACTTTATTGAACAGTATTAGAAATGTTGCTGTCTCTTTCTTATTACCGAAACAAAAATTTATCGTGGTTTTACATAGGAAAAATGATATTAATAATTATGTTTCATCAGGAAACCACAAAAACAATTGAGTTAGTTATATGGTATTAGTCATAGGTGGCAATGGGCTGGCCAAGTGGCAACGATGCTAAATTACAGATGGACTTAAGAGGGTACAACACAGGCGAGTCTCCATACAAACATAGTCCTCTATTTCTTCCCTGGATAATGCCTCTAGAGTAACCATTTTGTCTCATAAAATCCAGATCTGCTATTTACGTGCTCGTATGTTTTCCTTTTTTTCAGAAACTTATTGATAAAGAAAATATGACCCTCATATGATTTATATGAAATAGGGGACTACGTTTGTATGGAGAATCGCCTGCGTTGTTCCCTTAAATATTAACTAAATGGACAGGTCCTACACAATCAAGAAGACCGGATAAGCAAACTGCTAGATGGGACATACAAAATGGAGCAAAACAGAAAATTGGCCTAGCACTGGACCTGGACAGCTGGCGGAGGCCTATACCCAAGAGGCGTCCCAAATATTTTTATTAGGATTTAAATACTATATCCATGCTATTGTACATTTAGTTCATCATCATCATCATTGTGCCATCTACCACAATCATGTGCCAGTCTAAGCCATTTATGCCTCGCGACCCCGACTATGTTGTCCATCCATCTTGCTGCAGGGCCGCCCAAAGCTTCTGTAGCCGGTATTATATTTTATTTTCAATAGGTATGAAGGTATTATAAGTAAGTACATATTTTTAACTTACACACAGTACCTAACAGATTTCATCATCTTCTTAGCTATGGATTAAATAGGCAGAAGGTATGGAATGTTTCTACTGTATACTAGAAACATATAGATAGCACACTCAGTAATGATATAAAGAAACGATGCCACAAAGATCAGTCATGGCCAAATAGTTTAATCAATAGTTTTAATCTGTAGCAACCTTCTGGTTAGGTAGGTACTTAGGTACTTATGTTTTGGTGCACAATATTAATAGTTTTACACGAAATTAATGAAGATAACGGTGTTGGGTACGGAGTACATTGAATTCTTACCTAAATCAAAGGATTTGATCGTGGTTAATGCCTTCCATTTGTCCGAATTATGTTTGTCCATAGTTCCGTTTGCCCTTTCTTGCTCTGACTGAACTGAATGTAAATGTGTATCCAAGACTTTCGTCTAACTAAAATGATAAAAACTTAGGAAACTCATAAACAAATACATCATTTTGGGGGCCCTCAAATATTCATTTCGTAAATTAATTAACACGAAATTCACAACAAATCACACACGCACTCAGACATAAATTTTGACACTACGCACTACGCAGTAGGATGTTACGCTTGGCACAGCTGTTGTGTGTTCGCCCTGCGTAACTTGGCCAGCCTGAAGTAATCCGTTTGTGCAAAAATCACCAATAAATGATGGAAGATTTGCTAAAACGACTAACTTCAGGAACGCCATGTTACGATGGTCCTGTTCTATCGTTCCTGGATGTCAATGTGTTGAGAAATGACAATGTCAAAGCTAACAGCCATTTTTGCGAGCAATGGAGGTAATTTTGCTTTTGACAGATTGACATTGGCAGAATTTTGACAATCACATCACAGCAGAAAAAAAAGAAGAAGTTCATCAACAGGCCAAAAAATTAAGAAATTGAATAACAAAAACACATTGAGCGTCGATCTGATTTAAGCATTTTTTGGTTTTAGGCAGGCATTTCAAAAATGAATCTTTTGCCTAGAAGCCACAAAGAGTTCAGTGAAAAAGATTATTGGAATAAGTTCTTCAAAAAACGTGGAAACAAAGCTTTCGAATGGTAGGTTAGACTCCACTCTTAGAACTTGTTTTCATAGCGAAAACTTGATGTTTCATCTATTTTCTTTACGTTCAAGGTACGGCGAGTATTTAGAACTTTGTTCTCAGCTCCACAAATACATAAAGCAGAAGGACTCCATCCTCATTCCAGGTTGCGGTAACTCTAGTCTGAGCGCTGACTTATACGATGTCGGCTTCCATAACATCACCAATATAGACGTATCAGAGGTCGCCATCAGGCAAATGACAAACGCAAACTCACAGAGAACAAGTATGAAATTCCTCTGCATGGATGCAATGAATACAACCTTTGAAAATGAATCATTCAATGTGGTTCTTGATAAAGGTACACTAGACGCCCTTATGCCGGACGATACAGAGGAAACTATCGCACAGATAAACAAGTACTTTGCTGAAATAAAAAGAGTCTTGAAGCTTGGAGGTCGGTTTGTCTGTATATCACTCCTACAGAGCCATATTCTTGCCAAGTTGATCAGTACATTCTGTGATAAGTCGTGGATGTTTCGAGTGGTGCGATGTCATGAGGCAGAAGAAAAGAATGCAGAGAATGGAGATGGGATGACTCTGCCAGTGTTTGTTGTTGTGGCTACCAAGTTTAAGGAGATGCCGCAGCTGGTAAGTTTATCCTATTGTACTCTTGCCCAAAATAATCAAAAAAAGAATAGAAGAGAGTAGAATCTAAGGAGGGCTCTTCAAGAAAAGAGTGAATTAGTATCTTCTAGGTGAGGGCGCTACATTGGTGACCGCATCATCACTTAACCTCTGTTGAATTTGTGGTCAAGCATTAGCCCATTTATTGTAAAAAAAAGTAAAAGTAAGTACTTGCTTTTACTTTGAACATTCATGCTCAATTACTGTAAAGTTTGAATTTCTGGGTTAAGAAAAGAGTCTGTTTTCAAGCAAAGCAAATAACATCATTCATCTATTTTAGATTGTAGAAGTATGCATGGCCGGGGACAAAATGCAGCGGCTACAGAGGGCAGAGGAACTAACCGACCATGTGAAGTCTGCTCAGGACACTGCCTTTGTAACAAATGGTCTCGCTCGGACCAAGCTTGATGAAGATGAGGTATGCAGCTTGCTACTTTCTACTTATGAAAATCACCCCTACTATTTAGTTCCAGATCAGTCCAAGAATCTGTCTCTCTCACTCTTGCTTTGTTTGCTTGTAAATAAAAGAGGCAGACAATTCGGATCAGACACTTGTATGACTGTTTTAAAATACTTGTGATAAATATTCTTAGATATTCTTCATCGACTGGCCTCATAGCTCAGTTCCGATCAGATCAGTAAGAAAGAAAGAAAAAACATTTATTTTGACAATAGCTCAGCCATCTACTCTGTAGATTTTGGATTCAATTCCCACTTAGCAATGCTTAAAAGCATTGAGTTGAATGAACATGTACTTTTGACTTTTGTTTTATCTAAGTTAATATTACTACTAGCCTGTAGTGTCTCACTGTTTTATCTAAGTATTAATGTATTAAAAAAAAAGCAACCATGAAGGATCCTTTATCAGCTTTACTTAGTTTAACGCTGGATGGCGCTGTGTGAAATATCTTTAAATATTTATTTATAAAATCCCATTATAGTTTCACAACACATAGTTCATTATAGTTTCGAATTACACAAAGGTTAACTGGAAGAGAATGCTCTCTAGCATTAAGTTCGCCTATGTACAATGCATTTTTTTTTTGTTTTAGTGCAATAAAGAATTTTCTATCTATCTATCTATCTATCTATAGTTCCATTTGTTGAAATACAAATTCGATAAGGTATCAAATCTGATGTTTTCCATCACCCCTGGCAGGTATCCCTGGATCTGATGCAGCCAGGGTTAGACTCACCCCGGTACACATTGTACGTGGTTGACCAGACGGGACACGCCGTCAATAAGTATGCTGTCTTCATCGTACCACAAGGCAGGTAGGTCTCACTTGTATTTTCGTCTTGTGTGTATTACTTCTAAGGGCTGGTTAAAGTGGTAGCAATCCTGCCTTCCGATCCCTAGGTCGTGGGTTTAAAATTTAAATATAGATGAAAGCTTAACGATTTTTTATTGAAAAAAATAAAAATCGAAATAAATCGCTGGTGGGCTAGTGGTAGCGGCCCCGCCTTCTGATCCTTAGGTCGTGGGTTCAAATCCAGTCGTGTAACAATGAGTTTTTCTGCCCAAAAACTTATGTACACTATGCCAGTGCTCTCAAACGGTGAAGGAAAACATCGTGAGGAAATCGGCATGTCGTAGAACCTTAAAATTATGTGTCAAGTGCACGAAAGGAGCCTCTTTGAGGCGCACTTGAAATGCTTTCATCACACTTGGCTCGAAAGAACCAGTGACACGATAGGAAGTAATAAAAAATTGTGCAGTGATCCCAAGGTGAAAGATAATATTGTCTGGAACCCCGCTTACTAAACTGAGACAATGTTATAGGTGCTAGGCTTTGAATATAATACGCTATAGATGGCGCGTCTTCCTGCAATCACTACACTTCTTCGTCGTGTCGATAGCTCCCATGATATTTTTTCCCCCTTTATATGTATTTTGTTATCACTACACTAAGAACAGAAGAATTAGGGAGGGGAGGGGAGAAATTTTGCTCAGCAAGTTGCAACGCATTGTGTGCTAACCTTCTCAAACTAAAATAATGCCTATAAAGGCAAACAGCCAAATCTTCGTAGATTTTCAATAATATTGTTCCTTTGCGTGTGTAGAGGCAGAGTGCCCACTTCGGTAATTAGTAGAGGCTATAGCTAGTTCATTCAACTTCTAAGTACAATATAAAACTGTAGCAAAACCATGAGTTACTATTGAGTAAACACCACACCCCGAATATTGGAGGTGTGTCAATAGCAACTGAATAAAACACGCACTATGACGGACGGCGCGTGGGTAGGGAAATACCGTTCCGGCCTACACGCGCGGCTATTGAGAACAGGATGGTCTGTTCTGTCTGTTTATATATTAACGGTAAAATACCTCTAAAACACGGGCCCTGGAACTAAAGGGAACTAAAGGGAACTGGAACCAGTCGTTTTTCTATGTTACAGATCTTTATTTCGGGATAAAATTAAACTCCAACAACCACCCAGTATCCAGTCATTTGTTAATATTTTAATTCGGTGCAGCCAACACTAATTAAGGCAATTCGGGCTTGATGGCAACAAACATCCAGATATTTATTAAACATCGCATTTATCGTGGTATACTATTGAACTAAAGTTTGGACCATTTCTCGAAATAATGTTTTGGCAAACTGTGATGCACGATTTAGAAACGAATAAAATATTATTCTATTGTACACCATAATAAAAAGAAAAACCCAGACTAAGAACAATACTATAAAAAACTAGAGGTACATTGGGCGGTTTTATCGATTTATTCCAGGCTTAGTAGTAGTAGCAGTAGGCAGAGCTACTACCAACTGAGGTGTGAGGCTCGTTAACAATCTGTAGCAATAAATAAGTCCGCGTAGGCGTGAGCTATTTATCGCATCACGGCCTGCGCGCAAACAAACGCATCTATTTTTCGGTGTTTATCAACATGTTTTGGTGAAATCTGTTGGACGTAGCTAAAGATTTATGTCAGGTTAATTCGGGCCAGAGAATATAGGCGTGCTCGTGAGTTATTTGTTGCTTGTTGATCTCGTTTATAAACAGAATTGTATCTTTTCTGGTGTTCCAGCGTATCCCCTTTCCGATCCAAAAGTCGATATTTAATGATTTTATTTTAGCCTGGTTCGTCCCACTGCAGGGCAAAGGACTCCCTCCTATTCTTCCACAATGATTTTATAACGCAGAAAAAAGGTGTTTTTTTACGAATTTGCGATTTCAGAATTAAAGTATTCATGCATGATTCGTTTATTGAGTTTAAATTCGTATGGAGTCAATTCCATTAAGTGGAGTGGAAATCCAGCATTCCTGTAAAAACATACCAATCGCAACACTATCCTTTGAAAAGTTTAGAAACAGAACTTCGGAATGAAGTTTTTTCTTACTCAATTCTTCAACTATTCCGCTGTTTTCCTCATGATTCTCTATTATGGATAGTTAACACAAAAAAATCTACACTAAGGAGTATCTTCCGTCGTCAGTCTCGTCGTGGATATCAATTTCTTCCAGGCAACATTATTCTAAAACTTATAGGTTTACGTCACTACATCGGGTATTCATAACTCACTGTACTACTAATAAGACGGAAGCACATTAGGCTTAACATTTGTATGGCTCAAGTTAATGGACGCAGAGCCGTGGATAATAGGGCACATGTCCTGCGTGACCTGTGAAACCATGCTTTATAAGCTGTATATGTTACGGCTAATACCCGATGTGTGGCTACACCTAGTTTTAGCCGGTTAGAACTAGGTGTAGCCACTTACTCTTGGTTAAACCTAGTACGAGCCGATTGTTTTCGGGTAAAACTAGGTCTAGCCTTCATCATGCCGGCTACAACTAAATTAAGTAGGTATAAAAAAAAAACCTAACAACCTACTGTTACTTTAGTGACTTAAGTCGGGGTGCCTCGAGTTTGATTCTGACCTAGTTTTACCCGAAAACAATCAAACAATCGGCTCGTACTAGGTTTAACCAAGAGTAAGTGGCTACACCTAGTTCTAACCGGCTAAAACTAGGTGTAGCCGCACTTCGGGTATTAGCCGTAACATATACACTACATAGCTGCTGATGGAACTAGCATATTGCCCCACCTGATCTTGTATTATTCTGGGGGCGGTTGGATCGATGCCCGCTGGATAACTGTGGAACAGAATATAACAACTACATCGACAAAACGAGTTCAAAGTAGGCTCGGCAGCGGTAGCAAACGGTCGCTGAGACGGTGGACTAAAATTAAAAATAATTTGACATAATTTATTACAGTTTAAAATTTTTCAGTGAAGTATTATAAGAATAAAAAATAGTGTTGCAACCTCGATAAATACAGGTAGGTTAAAATTATAGGTACAGTTAACAGAAATTAAAATTATTTAAAATTATGGTTTTCCGTAAGGGTAGGCGGACATAGTACGTTTTTCAGAGACTTCTTTATTTAATTATTTCAAATTAATTCAACTCTAATCAATTAATTAGAGTTTTTAATTGTTCAATGCTACGATTGCCAATCATAACTTGACTAACAGTATATCCTGAAAACTATCAATTTCGCTAAAGAAAAATTACAGGTTAAATTAAAGCACCAACGATTCTTTCTCGAACTCTCTTTCATGCCCAGGGATTCCCAAAGTGGTCGATATCGTCAACTAACCTACATCGTCAGTTTAACAGCTTAGAATTGCACGACTGGTATGTCCTTTTGGCCCACTGATCTACGATATTAGAGTCGCCCATGACTCGGTATAATGTTCTGACTGATGCAAGCTTTATCTGTCAAATTAATGTACTCCAGTTACATTCAGATGTCATGTTAATAGTGCACTATATCATCATTATTTTAAATTATGTTGGCTCTTGGCTTTCTTAAGACTATTCTAGCCGTTGCAATGAAATTATAGAATCTGTCATCGTATATCCTACCTATAAACAATATCGTATCCTATAAGATTTATTTTTAGTGCAAAATGTGAAAGGTTTCATATTATAATTTATATTTTCTTTATAATTTATATGCAAGATTCAAGATTCAATAAGCGTTTATTCAATACGATACAAGAATCACTTTGAAACGTCTTAATGCTAGGTGAGTCTAGGTGCCAGTTCATCTTTTTGAACCAACTCAAATAACAAAGAAGGAGGTTCTCAATTTGGATGTGTAAATTTATTGTTTTTTATCGTATAACGTCGTCATGCTTAATTTAAAAAATATATTTTTTGGTCTCATAGAAATTTCATCAAAATCGGTTCAGCAGTTTGGCTAAGATGTCGGTGTCTCGAGTTTTTAAGACTTCACTTGTTTGGTTTAGCAATGTTTTGTCATCTAGCCCCCGGTTCTATAACTTATTTAGAACTTTTAATAGTTCTTCTTAATTTAATTAGGTACCTCTTAAACCCCCTATCCGGTGGGCCATCTGCCAGCACCTCGATAAAAATCACACGTCCATGCGTCGCATGTTTGATGAATATTTTTACAAACTAATAAAAATATAATATTAAAAATAAGTGTTCATTCGTTAAGTTTTTAATAGCCTCTCCACGTAAACAGGATCAAAATAGATACCTGTTGTTGCCTCGTTCGCCAAGGAATATCACAATAATTGTGAAATCTTAGAGTTTTCAAAACATCGTGAATCACGAGTCGAAAATTTTTCAACTCGTAATATTTTAGTTCCACGCTATGTGTGTCATATTGTGCATCACTCATACGTGATGGTCGTGTCACATGAGGTGTAGAAGTGCACTGTCAGTCTGCACTTAGTATTTAATTACCTACCTACTTTCTAGAGGTAAGAATAGAAAATCTTTTAATAGTAGTAGCGGCCCCGCCTTCCGATCCTAAGGTCGTGGTTCAAATCCAGTCGTGTACCAATGAGTTTTTCGGCCCAAAAATTGATGTACACTATGCCAGTGCTCTCAAAGGGTGAGGGAAAACATCGTGAAGAAATCGGTATATCGTAGAACCTAAAAAGTTTGAAAATATATGTCAAGTGCACGAAAGGAGCCTCTTTGAGGCCCACTTGAAATCCTTTCACCACACTTGGTTCGAAAGAATCAGTGACACGATAGGAAGAACCAGAATAGAACCTGAAAATGGGAGAGTAAAAATAAAGCTACGCACACCGGCATAAACAAACATTATTTATATTCGCACCATGCTGAACACAGATATAAATTCAACAGATAAACTACAAAGTGCTTGTTAGGCGTGCCATTGTTTGTCCATGTGCGCAATGCACTCTCGTTTGCTACTTAAAGGCCTGGGCACATCTAGGCGATGGCTGTCATAATTGACGCTCAGATCAGAGGTTCCCAACCTTTTTTTTCTCATAGACCACTTTCAACATTTTATTGTTTCCGGTGGACCCCCTGCCCTGCATTTTAACGTTATTCTCAGTCAAAAAAAAATATGGAGATTAGATCTAACTATGGACATATGCGGCTGAGTTCCTACCACGAAATAACAGTTCCGAAAAAAGTAAGAATTGATAGGTAAATCAAGTAATTGATAGGCGAAGCCAACATTTCAGTTCTTCACTATCGAAACCAGATACATTTTCGTGGACCCCCACTTACGAGTTACAGGCTAGTCCTAGTGCGGGGTCCATTGTATATCTGGATTTTTGTAAAACTGTTTTCTCGAATAAATATTTTTGTATTTTGTATTTTTTTTGTATTTTAGTTGTGAACCCCTATTTTTTGTCACGCTATCGTAGACTCCTATCGAGTCTCCCGTGGACCGCTGGGGGTCCACCTGGACCACGTTGGGAATCAATGGTCTAGATGTACGCAAGACCTAATTCAGTCTAGCAATTTTGTGACACTTTATACGCCCTAGTTTAGTGCAATGGACTCATTCGTATACCTATACGCTGTTAATTTTTTTTACTTACATACTAAAAATATGGCTCTCTTGCTATTCATACAATAGGACGCCTCTGCGATATCCAGTTTAATCTATGTCTGCGATCCCGACTAATATTTACACTGTAAATTGTCTGTTTATTTTAAAAATATTGATCTCGGCTGTGAAGTTTCCAGATCAATAGGTTTTACTATACCTATTTTACTTACATCGTAGTAAAATTACGTTTGTAGTAACGTTTTCTTTGGCGCGTGCGGCATACAAAAGCTATACCTACTAGCGAATTAAAAGCTATGAAAAGTAGTTTGAACGCAAACTTTTATCTTTAATTTCAGAGAATCAGAGTGGCTCTTTGGCACGCCAGCCGGTAGAAAGCAGCTCCAAGAGTCAGCTCAGTTCGGCAGGCTGGTGGTCGTGATCCTGCATCGAGGGCATACCTTCGAATCACTCGACGCGGTCAAAGAGGAACTCAGTCACGCCGCTAAGATGCTGATACCCAATGGATTTGCTGGACAGGTGAGTTGGTGCATGTTGAAAATCTGGCGACGATGATGAAATTACCTGAGCCTGAAGTCCCAGTGCATTTACAACATTTCGTTACCAAATGTTGTTTTCGTTTTGCCTATTTGTCTCTGTCTATTGTATGGAGAAAAGATGAGACGTAGACGTAACGTATTTTTCATTACTCATACTCTGAAAGTAGGTCTGAAGTTGCCTGAGGGGCCTAATTGAAAGTAAAACTTTCAGCCCTAGGGAGAATCGCTTTCTACTGACAGCTGTCAAATTATAAAAAAAAACAAGTTCTATTTTATTCAACCATGTTCCAACTTTCTAAAGTCTTTCTAACTGGAAGGAGGTTGTTCAACCAAATTCCAACTTTTTATTCAGCAAGTAGGTTGGAAACCCATTACAACGGTAAGAAGTTTAAAAAGTCTAATTAGAGCGCAATGTAATATTTAAATTTAAATAACATATAGTATTAAATAAATAATATATCTTCTAAATTACTTGATTAGTGTATAGCTTCAACTATTTATTTAAAATAACAGATTTAAATTATGAAAATGAAAATAATGGCTGAATAATGCTGGCGAGCCGAAGCCGAAGGCCCGCCAGAGAAAAAGAAAAAAAAAACCGGAAAGGCGGCAATTCAATCTTCATTTTCACTAAATTTTTCTTTCATGTTTTTATTTTTACTTTCTTTGTATTCGTAATGAAAAGCACAGTGTTTACCTCGGATGAAAGTCTTTTAAGTCCCTCAAACACCATTGGCGCCCTCGCTACGCTCTGGCGCCAAACCCGTCTCGGGACTCAAAAAACGTGACTTTCAACACTCGGGTAACAATGTACTATTTGCCGTCTCATATTTTCTCCATACAATAGAGAGAGACAAATAGGCAAAACGAAAACAACATTTGGTAACGAAATGTGGTAGAAAAACTCCGACTTCGGGTACTGATTAATTTTTATTTTTTTTCTGTAAAGCACAAAATCATATTGCAGCTCGTTTTCATCCACTGTTGAGTTTAGGGCTTTTCTTTTATGAACACTCCACTCTTTCCGGTCCTATGCCGCATATGCCTATATTGCAAAAAAAGCGGCCAAGTGCGAGTCGGGCTCGCCCATGAAAAGTTAGGTTTAGTAGTAGTAGAGCTCTTTGTGATGGGCTCGTCCGGGGAAGTACTACCACCATGCCTATTTCTGCCGTGAAGCAGCATTGCTGTGTTTCGGTTTGAAGGGTGTGGGTGCCGGTGTAATTACTGGCACGTGAGGCTGAATATCTGTATGCCTCCAGTTGATGGACGCAGAGCAGTGCATCGTAGGGCACGTTCCTGACGTGCGTGACCTACGAGGCATGGCTTTGTTATAGGCGATGGTTACCACTTAACACCAGGTGGGCCATATGCTTGTTCCATCAGCAAGTTACATAAAAAAAAAAAAAAAAAAAAAAAAGGTTCCTTAGCAACAAGTAACATAATATAAAAGTTCTTGTAGTTCGTCGAAAGGTAAATTGCGGTTTACGATTTATGACGGATAAAAAACAAACTAATCACTAGATCTCGTTCAAACCAAATATCGTTAAAAGTTTGCATAGTAATGTACAACAAATACTTTTTTTAGTTTTATCATTCTCTTATTTTAGAAGTTAGAGGGGGGGGGGGACATACATTTTACCACTTTGGAAGTTTTTACCATTTGACTACGGAACCCTAAAAAGCATCAAGTTTATACCTGTTTTGAAAGCTCTTCGTTTGTTTGAGCAATAAAAAATATATAGAAATAATCTTAATACATTATATGTATAGAAATGGATCCCTATTTCCCTTGGTCGCGCCATCATGCATGAACGGCTGGACCGATTTCGCTAATGTTGTGTTTGTCAGAAGGTTTTTATGAAAGAAAAAATAAGACAATTTGAATTTTAACTGGGCGAGCGAAGCCGTGGGAACTAAAACTACTAGTTTCTTTAAATATTGTATTCCTTATCCCCAGATCCCGTTCCTGTCGCTGGCGAGTGACGTGGGTCGTCGCACCGAGGTGTACTTGGGTCGGTCGGCGCTGTCCGGCGCGTTCGTGGTGGAAGACGTGGCGGTGGAGGACGCCACGCATCGCCGCCTCGTGTTCCTCGACAACCAGCTACTCGTGCAGTCGGAGGCCAAGCTCAGAGAAGGTAAAATAAACTAAAATGTTCATTGTATTAATGAATATAGAGAGAAAGTACATACAACTCCTTAACATAAATTATAGCACTTAATAATACAACGTATTACAACTGACAAGATTTAATACAATTACATTATAGTAGAATCCCGATTATCCGGACTCATTTGCCTCGGCTCCAATTTGCAATGTTTTGACGCCGCAACAAGACATGTTACGACAAGTTTTTTCCCGCCTCCGACCGTGTACTCTCGCTCTCATTTTGTTTGCGGGATAGTGTTAGTAATTATGACCGAGTTAGATAGATTGTGACCGAGAGAGACAAATAATGTAAAGAACACTTCAGCGTACATATTGGGGGGTAGGTAAGGTAAAGTATATACTTTCCTACACAATACCCTGGATAATGATATTTTTCACAGAAAGTTGAGTCTTTGGTTGCGGGTACGGGTTACTCTCAGCACTCGATCCCAATCTTAGACTAGACGGAATTTTAACAGAAAACCAAAGAAACCCTATAAAACTATTAAAACTAGGAACTGGCGCCTGACTCATCTATAACTTTTGACCTCTTTAAATTAAAAAAAGAATAAACAATTTATTTACAGTGAAAAGAAAAAACAAGACGCGTCTGACAGTAGACTTCGGCTACATATCGATTTACCAGTCGTTCATGTGTGTCTGTCTCGCTCTCGCACGTGACCTCAGCAAGGGCGGTGACGTCACAGCTGCTGTGCTGGGCTTGGGCGGCGGAGGACTCTGCATGTTTCTGAGGAAGTGCTGGGGAGATGTTAAGGTGAGCCCTACTGGTATACTATTTAATTTTATTGATATTGGTCGAGCAATCATGTCTGATGCAATTTGAACGGTTCAGTGTTGTGTTTTACTATTGTTTATCCGAGCAAAACTATTGAGTTAAAAAGAATAATTACTTGTTCTATTAGTTATCTGGTTCACATAAATCCCATAGTACAAGATTTGTTTAGTTTAGGGCTAGATGACGCTGTTATTTCTACTGCTACCGTAGCACTCCCCGTTGGTATCTTATCTAGAATATCTGAAATATTTTATCATTTTTCAGTTTAAAGGGTTGGGTGTTTTATATCCATTGTAATAAAAAGTTTCTGTAACTTTTATTTACACATAGAAACTTACAATTAAACAAATATGTACTTACAAAATACACAATAAACATCTCGCACAAATCAGTGCCAGTGTAATAAACTATTTGCCAATATTACTTAATTACTGAGAAATTGTTGAATTATTTCAGATAACAGCAGTAGAAATTGACCCCGTGATGCTGGAAGTAGCGAGAGATCACTTCGAGCTGAAGACTGACGAGAATCTACAAGTACAGATCAAGGATGGACTGGACTTCTTGAGGGAGGAGGCTGGTAAAGGTACATACCATGAAGCGTAGACTCAAAGAACATGTTGCACACTTAGAAGATACATTTTGACGTGACAACGTCTTATAATTCGATGGAGCCGGCTACAAGCACGACTTATGAGGCGTTACCTTGCTCTGTGGCGTTCCATTTAAGACTTGAAGTGCAAGCGAGAGCGCGGAACGAGCGACAAAGAGGCACGCACGGCCTCCGCGTTCGCCAGCGTTCGACATCTGTCTATCTCCTACTTGAGTGAGCGATGCGTCCGCGTGGACAGCTGTATGACGTTGTCACGTTCAACTATCGTCAGTAGACCGACTTTACAGACAACCGATTTTTTCTTATGGCCGAAAGCGGCATCGCTCGCCCCGTTCCCGTTACCTTTTTCGGAATAAAAAGTATCCTATGTCCAATTCCTGGTTCTAAGCTACCTCCCCACCAATTTTCAGCCAAATCGGTATAGCCGTTCTTGAGTTATAAATAGTGTAACTAATATGACTTTCTTTTATATATGAAATTTACATCCAACGTTTTAAGAATAGTTTTTTTTTGTCATACAACTTACTGATGAAACAAGCCCACCTTTTTTGACGTGATAACGTCTTATAAATCGATGGAGCCGGCTGCACGCACGAAAAAACATGACTCATGCGTCGTTACGTCGTTTCGTCGTTCCATTTACCTGAGCCCGAGCCCGGGTCGGGTGATGGGTAAATGAGGGTAAGGGTAAATGAGGGTAAGGGTAAGGGTTCGGTCGGGTTCCGAGTCCGAGTCTGAGTCCGCGAGTCCACGAGTCCGCGAGTATTTTCTTATGACGTTATCACGTTCAACTATCGTCAGTAAACCGACTTTACAGACAACCAATTTTTTTTTACATTAAATAGACCATCTTTTGGCTACAATCTCACCTGATGGTAAGCGACGATGAAGCAGGATGGTCTAGAAGACACCTATTCACTCTTGCCTTGAAAAGGCCCAGATTGTAGTTGTCTGGAAAAACTGCCGACGGCAATGAGTTCCATTCCCTTGAGGTTCGCATTATGAAGGTGACTAATTGTTGAATCTCATTCCAGGTACGAAGTTTAGCACGATATTGTACGATGTCGACAGCAAAGATCGCACGCTCGGCCTCTCGTGTCCGCCCAAACAGTTCCTTGAAGACGATGTGCTTCTGAATGTCAACACACTACTTGGTGATAGTGGTTAGTATAATCAACATCATTCTATTCAATAAGCACGCAAGTTTCTAGTTTTCTAGTGCCGGAGATCTAGGCGTTCATTATGATATTATAGTATTCATCGGAGTATATTCGTTTTTAGGCAGATATTTTTCTAGATTAGCACGAACATCTTTAGATTGTAAGGAATTATCGGTCACTGACATGTCATCGAGCTGTGTGTGCAAATGGGGCTATCACGATTCTGAGTCACTCAAAGTAATGTGAGACCACAGTTGTCATCCAAGCAATGTTCTATTCAAAACTTTAAATTTGATGTGTTTACCAATTCTACTTCTTATCGTGTCACTGGTTCTTTCGAACCAAGTGTGGTAAAAGGATTTAAGTGCGTCTAAAGAGGCACACTTGACACATATTTTCGAACTTGTTAGGTTCTACGACATACCGGTTTCCTCACGATGTTTTCCTTCACTGTTTGAGAGCACTAGCAGTGTACATACTTTTTTGGGCTGTAAAACTCATTGGTACACGACTGGATTTGAACTCACGACCTTAGGATCGGATGGCGAGGCCTAGTGGTAGCCCATTAGCGCTCTGTCTGTATACCAATAATTATATTTTATGATTTTTCAGGCCATTTCATCCTAAACCTGGTCTGCCGTGACGCAGCCCTCCAATCCTCCATCATCAGCTCTCTGAAGCGTCACTTCAAGCATCTCGTCTCCGTCAAACTATACGAAGAAGTGAACGACGTTATTTTCGCGACAAACAGCGCGATACCATACAGTAAAGATGATTTAGAAATAGCCGTCAAAGCGCTGAACGCATCGGCGCGGCAGAGGAACTTAGTGAACATCAGATGTGTGGATTTGAAGGACTTTTTGCAATCTGTGACTATTCTATCGTGATTCTCCATCATCAGTTCAATACTGGATATAGGTCTTGTCCATATACCTATGGAGGTTTGCTGTAGGCGTGCTGTACGCATTGCGAAATGGTGACCGAAGAGTTGTACTCAGGAAATACTGTTGGTTCGGCAAATTTTTATCATCCGCACTTGATGTGCGGGCTAATTATTCCGCAAGTAGGCCGCTGGCGGGCCCTTTTTGCGTGACCCTTGACACGTGTTGCTCGAACTTTTTTAGGTTCTACAACACGCCGGTTTCCTCACGATGTTTTCCTTCACCGTTTTGAGAGTACTGACATAGTGCACATAAATTTTTCGACAGAAAAACTCATTGGTACACGACTGGATTTGAACCCACGACCTTCGGATCGGAAGGCGGGGCCGCTACCACTAGACCACCAGTGCTCTCCTATCTCTCAATACTGTTGGATATTACGGTATCCATGGAAGAGACTGGAAGGTTCTATTCCTTTTCCATGGCAGGACCACCACGGCTTTCCTGATTAGATCCGTGTTACAAAAATAAACTGTAAATCGGTTTCTTTCTAACCGACTTTTAAAAAAGGAGGTTCTCAATTGGCAATTTTTTTCACAACTTTTGCTGTTTGTATATAATTCCGTATCAAATACGCAACACCACATGATGATCAAAATGTTGGCTAATATAATCGTTCTAATTATGACTTACGGAGTTAATTTCAATAAATTAACATTAATGTGAACTTTCAAGTTTATTTCTTTTCCATTGCTAAGTTTGATAAGTACTGATTTAAAATTTTTACATACAATAAGTTATAGTTAGTGAAAAGCCAAATTTGTCACAGTGCTTTGTTATGTTAAACATTATCAGAAGGTTCGTGGTCATTAGCTGCGATAATACAAGGCCACATTAACATGTAGCGTGTCTAAAACATACGATTTAGTTTGGTTCCACTCCTAATTCTGTTTTTGTTATGCACAATGTCAACGTTCTACGGCCTTTAGACTGGCTTCTCAGCTCAGTTGGTTGTAGCTCTGCCTTCTGCGCCGTAGGTTGTGGGTTCAATCCAAATCGAACCCACGACCTACTCTACCTTGAATCGATATCAAATATTTGTGTAGTGAACGCAGTTTTTTGTTCTCTGTCTGATATGGGTGTTATTTTGTATTCTGCTATGTATTCACAAAAAAATGTATGTTAGTATACATTCGCTATCTGGTTTCTATAGTACAAACTCTGCTTTTTTTTGTGTTAGATAATGTTGAGTGGATTATCCATGATATTTATTATACTGTGAAAAAGAATTATAATTATTGTAAAAAGTTGGCATGTGCCAAGGACGTGGCTGTACCTATCAGGAAATGCTTACTAAAATAATATGGTCATGCCTTAAGTTCTATAGTGTTGCGCATCGCCGTAGCAATAGGGTCAAGGGTTCAAATCCCACTTCATAACTTTTGTGAATTTATAAAAATGTATTTTGCATAAATGTAAATATTTGTAAATAATGAAACAAAGAAATAAAATGAATGCATTTAATGCCACTTTCTTTTACTGACACTCCACACGAAAATCGTCACCATCACTTATTGTCCACCAACAAAACAAAACATGCATACAAACAAACAAACAAACAATCACCGAATATTGAAGCTACATACTGACGCACCCTTCAGCACTGCGCGACCACAACCTAGATCAGAGAAAAGTAAATTAATTTGAATAGGATTACGCTTATCTATAACTTAAACTTTTGAATTGAAATCAGTAAAGTTGATAAAGTAGAAGAATCATCTAGATTCTAGAATGTATTTTAAGATTGAGATGATTTTAATTTTATTAGGTACATACTTAATATAATTTTATGTTGTTTCTCAACTTAAATGGCATGAACCCAAAATTTGCATCCCAGCTATGGGGAATGAGTGACACTTATTTATTATTTTTAAGATCTTTCATGTAAACACTTCATTGAGGCAAATACATGATTATGATTATGAAAAGGAAATAATAAATATGCAATTATTCTCTCAGAATACATAATTTTGTCATTTTATTTAAAACTGGCTTTCTAAATAAGCATATTTCTGAATTTTTTTCGTAGTGCTGGAGAATGTGATAGTATGTAGTTCAATTCTAATTCAAAACAACAGGCTAATAATAATTAGGCTCCTTATATATCACAATTGGCACCCATGAGGTTATAACGACGTACACAATTTCACATACAAACCTATCAAATAATTTAAAAAGTAAATAATTATTAATCGCAAAGAAATAAATTACAATAGCTTAATAGTTTAAGCGAATTCAAACATAATCAGTACAATCCATGCTTAGTATAAGCTTGGATTCGAACAAGGGCACATTTACTACAGTAGAAGTATTACTATGGGAGACGAGTTACTATTGTTATTTCATTAAAATAGGGGTGACCAAGAATCTTGAATAACTTGCCGATCGCTTCGCTATCTCGCTCTTACTGTACATGTGCAACAGAGACGCAGAATCACAGCCGATCTTCAGAGCCACAAAGACGGCTACCCTACGTAAATGCTACAATACAAAGCCTAACAATAGGCTATTCCACCAACACAACTAGAGAAACCAAAGGTCTACGACAGCTATGTGCTAGTTTAAGTCTGTGTCCATACAGAGACAACACATGCCTCAGAAAACTTTCTTTAGTATATTCTTCAGACTTTTCTTCTTCTTTCCTTCTTTACCGTTTTGTGATATTTGCGATATTTCTGTGGATTCCGACCAGAGACTACCTGTAGGTGATTCGGAGTCCGCCTTCACTTTCCCGTTGAAAACTGGGACTAGCGTCCTGACTACTGGACTGGGCGTGCTCCGGCTGCTCTGTCTACTCAAGGTCCTCAGAAACGCTGGCGAAGACAGCCGCCGGGTCTTCATTGTCTTGGATTTTAGATTGTTGAAAAACGACCCGTTAGTTTTGACTTCTTTCTTAGGTGGCGTCACTTCTTCGATGAATTGCTTTGGTTCGGTGACTGGGGCTAAGAATTCTTCTTCGTCTAAGGGGATAATGCTGTCTTGTAGTTGTCCGATGCTGTCTTGCCGCGTCCATTCTCTCGGTTCCTGTTCTAACGCTCTGTGTACTATTGAAGACTTTCTACGTCGGTTCTTTTTGGCCACTTGCCATTCTCCATCATTGTCTTCTCTTGTGTCTTCAATCTGTCTTGCTATCTGTAAGGCCTCTTCACTGGGCCGTCGCTTTTTAGCTGCTGGAGTAGCGTGGCCGCTTACACCTTCTACTGACTTTCTTCTAACTCTGTCTTGCTTCTTCTTTTTCTTTGGAATCTGTATGATAACTGGCTCTATTTTCCGCCGTTTGTTTATGTAATAAAACGCCGCTACTACTATAAGGACTTGGAATATGATGAACTTGAAGAAGGTCATGGTTCCGAACCAACTGTCGCGATCTTCCATTAACATCGCGAGAGCTACAGTCAGGTGACTCATTTGTTCTTGCATTGTGGACATTTGTTCTATGTACTTCTGTTCTCTCTCGTTGCTTCTGCGTCGTTCTTCGGTCATTTGCTGTACTGTCTTCTCAAATGTCTTCTGCATCTCTTCTACTTGCTTCTTGTAACGTCTGGAGAGCTCCTCCAAGTACTGTCCTGATAACGACATGTTGCGTTCTAATGTCTGGAATGAAGAAATAATCAAGGTGAGATTTTAACATGAAATAACGTTATATAGTTGTGAGTATTCATATTATGAGGGAGAGATTGGAGCCAGAGCACTATGCTAAAACAAAAGAACTCACAGCGTGCCTTTTGCAATCCTAACTATTTCCTAATTATGTTTTCTTCAATGAAAGAAAGGATAATATGAGCATACGTGCATTTTATTTTATAAATTATACTTGTAAAATTGTCGGACTTGTGAAACCAGCACTAAGCTGCTAATAGTCTTCAACGTTCTTGGCATAAGTTGCACTCACATGCTAATATGAATGACCTACATGTATGGACTTCTAGAGTTCTAGAGATCGTGTCTGTATTAAAAGACGTAGTTTAAAGCTAGAAATATAAATGAAAGTACGCACCTTCACTCTGTTAGAAAGGCGCAGGAACACAGACTCCTTCTGCAAGGTCGTCGGGCCTTGCATTTGGTTCTGCGAGGCTGGTGCCCCGGTCGGAGTCGGATCCACCGCCATCTGATCGAAGTCTGATATAAAGTTATCGGGATCAATGATCATCTGATCGCTTATTTCATCCTCTTTCGTTTTCTCTGTTGTAGCTTCCCCGTTCTTGGCCTCTTTTGAAACATCTTTATTTTCTTCGTTGGAAACTTCAGTAGGCTTGTCTACCTCAGGGGTATTGGTTATAATGTCTATTATTGGTTTTTCTTCTGTGATGGCTTCGTCTTTTTTATCGTCCGTTTCTTTCTCTTCTCTAGCTAAATCTACAGGAACTGGAGTACCTTCTTCCACTACTTCAGGTGCATTTTTCTCTTCTTGCACAGTCTCATTTATCTTATCGTCGGAGCCATTAGTTTTGTCTAAAGCTAATTTTATCCCTTGCTCCGAACTCGTCTCTCCGCCGATAGGCTGAGAATCATCGACCGTCATATTTGTGGTAACATTTAATTCAGTTTCAAAACTAGTGTTCAAAACTACCTTCTTTTCTTTAATAGCTAGTATATTACATAAGGCGGCTAAATATTTTTGCGAAAACAAAGCGTTCATATAGGCTACGCGTTCTTCACTAAACTCTATTGTCTTTGTACTTTTAAAGTCTAAACCGAACGGTTGGCAAATGCCCGTGCATTTTAAAGTATCGCGAAGGAACACTTGGCGCACCAGACTGACTAACTTGTCGGAGCTACAGCTAATGAGTTCATACACTTCATTGTACAGGGTTTCACTGCAATTATCACAAACTATAATATGGCTCGGCGAGCAACATCGTCTATACACAATGTCCGTTGAAGTATCGTTGTGTTGACTCGTCGCGTTTCTTGGTACTTCTGACTTGACTAACGCTTGTGCGGCCTTCTTCATGATGGACATGACGGCGTCGCGAGCGGAGCCGAATAGATTCTTCGATGGTTCGGTCTCCACCGCGGGGATATCCGGAACATCTACTATGTCGTCGTCCTCATCTTCGTCTATATGAGCCGGGTGTTGAGAGTTCTCTTTTTCGAGAACCTCAAATTCTGAAGTTCCATAGACTTTGAACAGGGAGATGGGGCAGTAGTGTTCTGAGCCATGGTGGGACAGCATCTCGACTTTGATGAATTTGCCGAAGATCTGTGGGTAGAGGTCGAAGCTTTGTACGTCTCGCATTTCCTGGGCGGTAAACTGGCCGACGCTCGCCCAATCTCTCGTTGGAAATCTATCGCTAAAATATACAGCGATGTCTTTGGGGGTTGAGGAGAATAATTCAAAGTTCGCTAATTCTATTTTTTGGGCCTGCACGGCCTCGCAGAGTTCTACAACAAACCAGATGCGGCTGTTGCAAGTATTGAGCATGTATTCGTCACGATTGGGAGACAGGATAGAGCTGGCCGACCCCGCCTCAGGGTTCACGGCGACTACCTTGGCGCCGCACGCCAACGACGCGTAGTTCTTTGACCTTAATTTTGTGCTTTTACTACTAAAATTCGTATTACTATGACTAGGTTGACTCGAATGATTCAAGACAGTGTCTTTTTTTTCCGCCTCCGCTAGTTGCTTCTGCGCCCATTCGGAGAAGGAGGGTATATCTTCCTGTGGCGTTTCTGGTTTGACTGGAATGTTTTCTGGTTCTTCGTTTTGTTCTTCTTGAGATTCTGTGGTGGTTTCTATTTCTACTTGCGGAGTTTGGAAGGCTTCTTCCGTTTGTCGTACTTCATGCATCGGCTTAGCTTTAACAACTAAATGCGGTTCAGCGCTTCCTTTGTCTGCCCCGCTTTTGTCCTGTTCCAAAGCATCGCTTTCTATGATAGAGAACGTCTTTGTATCATTGTGCTCCTCGGAATCGTTGGAGAATAAGAATTCGTCTGGATTAGTCAGTTCCAACTTGACGTTGTCTGCTAGAGAGATGAGCACTGGAGGCTGCCCTGTGTCAGGTAACCTGTAACAAAATAAAAGTGTGCGTCAGTAACGCCCGGGAACTTATGTAATATTAGGAGTTATAATCGGTCATTGCACTTTTCCGACACAGAAGATTTCTAAAGTATTTTCGGTGGCTTAATACCGAACGCTAAAAAAGATCATTAGACAATTACGTGAACGGAACATGTGATGTTTGTGATTTTTTTGTTCCTGGATATCGGGTATTTCAGTGATCGACTAATTGTATACAAATTACCGATCGAAACCTGTGAACCATGCAATGAGTAGGCAGCGTCGATCGTGTTTATCTTTTTAAATGATAATCTAATTGAACGTATGCCAAAAGACTTTTACTTCTCAGAGCTGTGTCAGTCTAGCGTAAAACGTGTCAGCCTAATCATCGCGCTCCTAAAACCATTGTTTTACAACAAAATGTTATAAACATTACAGTCGCTTCGACGCAATTTACAGAACCACTGCGGTCGTACACAATAGCCTTTATGTAGTTTTCATAAAACATTGACAAAACAAATATGATAAAGAGCACTTTAGCAATGACGCAAAGAGCGTTGGAAAAAAGCTCTTACACTGATCAATATAGAGCACTGTATAGTAAACTCTGTGTTTATTGGTCACCCAATACATCTAATTGAAACAATCATGGCTTGAATTCTTAACAAGGGATACATGGTTGCATATTGAACACAGAATCACATTATTTCGACGGATGTTAGGGAGGTACTTTTATAAGCCCGCATGAAATATGATCGGAAACGATTGTGATAGATAGTGGTCAATTTCTCGTGTTTAATGTGCTTTTAGATGTGAAAGTCAAGCCTACCAACCTACTTTACAATAAGCTGTATTTCTGACTGTATTTCATACTGATAGGTACACAGAGAAAATTGAGTGGGTCAGGTCCCTAGTTCCCTTCAATGCACGTCGTAAACAATATATTAATCGCTTTATAACTTAATTACTTTATACATGTAGGAAGTGCTAGTACTTGACATAACTTTTATTGGCAGTAGTATTTTACCCCAAATCAGTTTAAGTTGCAGGCAATAATACAATCATTCAAAATTATACGTGATCCCGCAACTGTGAAATTGGAGAATTGGTTTTGTGTAAATGGTTCTGGATAGTCTATGCATACCAATGAGGAATATTTAGGGATTTACTAAAGCGGTAAACCCATTATTTAAAGCTATTCTTAAACCCATTAAAGGTGCGGTGGCAGATTATACTGAACGTTCCTAGCTAAATGTAGATTATAGGTATTACAGCGACTAGTTTAGTGACGCGTTGTTTCTTGTACAGGTATTTATGTAGAAAAGTAAACGACCTCTGAGTAATTTGCATTTTGAACGGTAAAGTTGAGGAGCCCGGCAAGCCGATAGCAGTCAACATTTAATTTTGCTCTGAAGATTTAAGCCACTTCTTCTATAAATGGCAAGTGCAAAACTACGATTCCTTGCCTCGAACATTCCAAAGATCACTTTAAAATGTCTAAAAAGACTAATTGAATAATCCCGCGACCTTCGTAGAGTTAACCTTGATGCTTACGTGTAGAAAATCTTGGTGAGCCCTTGGTGGCCACCGTAGGAGAGCAGCTGGCAGACCAGCAGCCCGGCAAGCAGCGCCCTCGGCGGCGACATCCAGCAGCCGAGCGCGCATTGGCGACGAACCGCTGCACCTATGCCGGCACGAGCTCGGGACTCCCAAGGCACGACAAGAAGTTGAGCCTCAGTGGTTTGACCGCTCAGTGAAATTCACGGCGATCGTAAAAACAGGCACAATCGATACACGACAGTGGTGTTGGCCTTAGCGTGGTGTAATGGCAAGCCTGTGACAAGCCTCCGTAGAATCTACACGTCCTCGAGATTTAAAGCCTTGGCGTTTAGCCCAAGGGTGCGACCTCACGATTCAATCCAGCAGCACATCGATCCCAAAACGACACGAGACGTCTTACACGCTAGCGGTACCTGGCTTAGCGTTGATTACGACACTGTTAAGACCAGCCTAGCAATCAAAGAGCTTTATTCTTTCTAGTGTGCCTGTGACAATTTCACTATTTCTCGCTTTCCCTTCTGTTGATGTTAGATTTGCACTTTAAATTTTACCCGTCACGGTAACTACTGGTTTATCTGTGCCGTGCTCAATGACAAAGATCTTCAAGTTGGAAGGTTGGTGCGGAGGAAATACAACACTCAAAATGTTTTTGATTTCACTGGCTTCTTTGATGCACTTTCGACTATAAACTGCTCATAAGGAACCTCACACACTGATAAGAGCATGAACTTTCATCAGGAACATTGATAGAATTAGTTCAATTGTTGGCGCCCTGCGCTTATTTTATGAGTACACTGAACTCTCACCGACTTCTTCGTGTCTCCGGTTTAGCTGGTGGCAAAATATTTTCGTCAGAAAAATTCAAGTCTAACTTGTATCAGAATCGCTTTTTGATCATATTGCGTGTGTTTGCAAAAGATACGAGCTAAATATGGGTTTTGGTCATGATTTGTGTGTTTCCAAAGATACGAGATAAATATGGGTTTTCTTATATTATCGAAATGAAATAGATTTCGACTGTAATTCCGAAAAACGGTAGAAATTTCCTTTCAGATCTCTTCATAATCCGGAACCTCGAGGATGAGTCTCTCACTAGTCAGTCAGAAGTTTATAATTAGAAACGAAAATTCAGCTCAATATTCTCATTTAATTTAAATGTAAATTAAATATAACCTCCAGTAAACTCTAGAATCGATAGACGGTCCTACGTTCGAAACGTTAATATTCCTCGTAAAGAAGACCGTAGAGTTCCAATAACGGACATACCATTGTGGACAAGAGTAAATTGCCTCTGCCTGTTTAAATTAAAAACGAAGAAAACTTTATTGGAAGATTGAAATAAGTGTTAGTCCTAGAGTTTTAAATTAAATAATGCTGTGTAATCTTCATTAGATGTATTTAGAACGCACATAGAGACTTCATACGAGTAGAGGTTTCACTATTATTAGGTATTTATTTCAAAAAGAGAAATAGTATTACAAGAAATATCCAGAACTTGCGACGTATATTTCAAAATATTTGGCAAACTATTTCCAGCATTCTCTAACTAAA
Organism: Thera obeliscata; assembly: GCA_947578465.1. Lineage (NCBI taxonomy): Eukaryota > Metazoa > Arthropoda > Insecta > Lepidoptera > Geometridae > Thera > Thera obeliscata. The sequence continues at coordinate 14,462,301 of OX387924.1, read as the reverse complement.
TCAAAATAAAACTAAGCACTAGCAGCAGACGCCAAAACAGCCACTTAAAAAGTTTCTATAGAGCACAAAAATACAACGCCAAACATTTACACATACCCACCCAAATCACCATTGAATAAAACAAGTACATCATAACGTGTTAGCACATCGTCTCATGTTGGTACACCGCCAGAGAACAGAGACGTCAATGGAACGATGAGGCATTAAGTAGCATGCTAGCATTTGCCACGACTTAGTAATGCTTTATTTACGCTACACAAATAAAATGTACTGATTTGTTTTGTCTTGTAGTGAATCATGGGATAAGGTTTTTGCCATCATCTCGCAATAGGTATGTAAACGAAAAATATAACTTTTGATAGTTATCGAACGCAAAAGCACAGTTATCGGGAGTTTTAGTCAAAAAGGGACATGCAATTCTGATGCTGATCAAGTTATCGTAGTTATTGAAGAGTCTACAATAAATGCACAGGCGTGTTCACTTTTAAGCCGTAGGGGTGGCAATAATGATGAGAAATGGTTCCATGAAAAATACCATTTGCAATCTAAGAAGTAATTATCTTTCTAACGATACAAGGACACGACCGAGACGCCATCTAATACCTTTAATAAAGCAGTGTCAATGGTTCTGTTATTCAAGTTGTCAGTATTGTAGACTATACGGCGAGAGCGGCAAGAGCGCAATGATAGTATATTACATAAACGATGGTTTTATTGGGCTCTGGGACAATGTTCTGGCACAGCGTGGCAATAAACGTAATGCTGTCGATACAGATGTGGGAACATAGAACATTCTGGTGTATAGGTTAGTACTTTTTATTCGATGAAAGGATGCTGATTGTGTGAAGCTTGGAATGAGTGCCATTATTTAACAAGACAATGATGGCTGATAATGAAATCCTAGTGACAACCACACGTGAAGTGAGATAAGAGAAGACGGGTTAAAATTACGGGTAGATAGGAGAACGTAAAACACGTACGAACGAAGTAGATGACATAAAAGTCGTAACAAAGTTAGTTAATCTATCAGCTGCTCGCAAACCATTGAATAAAACTGATAAGTATGCCAACAACCTCTAAGCAGGTGAAGATGAGAATGACCTTAGCGCCACAGAACAGTAACTAGTAGTTCGATACTAAAAGTAGCACTACTACTATGTAAGCAATCGCAAAATCTATAATAGCGTCAGCAAAGTTTGCAACGCGTGTAATGTTATCTAAAAGGCTAATAAACTAACAAACGCAATATTCTATTAAATGCAGAGGTTTATTAGAAGTTAGATAATGATGGTTTGATTGTAATAATTCTCAAATACTTAACATTTCAATAAACGCGAAAGAATGTATGTCTGTTTGTCACGGCTACATCACTAAACCCACCGATATGAAACTTGGGGAGAGATTGAGACACGAAAATGTCAGTTCAATGTGATAAATAAAACTTAATGGTGACTGACTATCTGATGATACTTAATAAAACAATATACCCCACAATATAGCTATGTAAACATAAACATGCATAAAAACGAAAGCTCAAACAGAAAGCAAGTGCTTTCAACAACCATAGATAACTATAAATACACAGACAGATGTTCTAAAGCGGTACGCAACTACGCAGTCTTTTTGTTTGCATAATAAGTCCAGCAGTAACCAGCCCATTATAATTCTTGAACGTCAATCAAACTTTCCAATTCATCTCAATGCTCACTGAGAGGTCATACGAGTAGGCATATCAGATTCATAATACTTAATATACGATTCCAGTAGGCAGATACACAAATCAAATTGTTTACTAAAGTCTTGCAAGTTGTGGTTTGTATCGAAATGGACGATGTTTTTGTTGTCAAAAGGATCAAACTAAAAAGGTGAGAACCAAACTGCTAGTCTCTTGATCTTCTGAAGTGAATCGCGTGAAACTGACACCTATGAGTAGACCTAGGCAAATCCTAGAGCACATCTAGCATGATGGCGATGTCGATCAGTGAAACGCAGTCAAATATGACAGCGATATTTGACAGCGTTTCACTGATCGCCATCGCAATTGCGTTAGATGTACGCAGGCCTTTAAAGTTACGTTTCAAGAAACTGGATGTTTATTTGCATAAATAAGCGATAACCAGTTCTTAAAGTTCAAAGTGTCTACAATTTTATTGAATAAAAACCATTGACTTTGAACTACTTATTCATTCAAGATATCTGTGGGAATGTCTAGCGTACCGTCTAGATTACAAGCTTAGTCATTGTTTTAATAAAAACGTTGCGCCATCGAAATCTGTACATTAATATGGAAACGATTAAGCTGAAGGTAAGGATTATCGCAACAGAATACACATAGCTTTCCCTGTGTGCAGCCAACGCAATGTCGTCGGTGCAACGGCCGCGGTAGGCGGGACTGGTTCGCAAACTCGGCCTAGTAAAGGACACGCGTGAGCAATAGCATCCACTTCCACACTAATATTGAAAACGCGAAAGTGCGTCTGTTTGGTAAAAACAACGGAACAAAGAGACACGCTCATGGCTGAACTTGAAAAAATCTTGAGATTAGAATTTTCGAGAAGACCATAAAGTTTGTGCCGTGTAGTTTAGCTAGTCCTAAAGGAAAGTGTCCACGCGACGAAGTTGCGGGCAAAAGCTTGTTAAATTTAATTTAAATCTTCACACAGAGTATTTACAGAGACGGCATAGCAATTTATTTCACGGCGTTTAAGAGGTATAACCGGAGTTACTAACTTTTGTGTGGTCAGTGCTAAAGTAAGGACTAAAAATAGTGACTAAGAGAGTGATGAGTATTGATGTGGATGGGTATGTGAGCAGAAGTAGAAAAATCAAAATCAAAAGTGTATTTATTCAGTTGAATTGCAAGAATCACTTTGAAACGTCTTAAAGCTAGGTGAGTCTAGGTGCCAGTTCTACGCGACCAAGCCTAAAAGAACAGAAGAACTAGACCAAAGAAAACATGGATAAAAGAGGAGTGAATGTAGAAATGACGGCTGACAGAGAGGAATGGAGGAGGAAGACATGTTGTGCCGACCCCACATAAAGTGGGATAAAAAGGAAGGAACAAGAGTGCTAAAACGTATGTTAACGCAACATAAACCAGCGATTATGAAAATCATGGATGATAACGGGACTAACTGGACGCCTTTGAGAGGGACTGGCAAGTGGTGGCACTAAATCGTGAAGAGTAAAGTGGCGGGATTGAGGGGAGGCATTTGCCCAACAATGGGATGATGCGGTCTGATAAAAGACAGTAATGCATACCTAAATGCAGTAAGTAATTGAAATAGATAATAATAACACCGTTTAATAAACATAATGGATTAGTAAGATTGCGTTGGATTGGCTGAGAATGTTTAAGTAAATTGAATAATTGTTCAATTGGCATAAGAAATTACTAGAAAGCGCGCTTAACATAGCAAGGGTTATATAGAATTAATCTAGCGTTTAGCGGAGAAATTCACAAAATGTCAACCCGTTTATCGGCAATGCAGTGATTTACTAACATTATAAATTATAATCATAATATAATTTAATCGAACCGACTATTTATTGAGTCAACTGGAAACTTGCGCAAACATAAAGTAATTAATAAGATCTTAGCTGTAGAAATATAACCGCGATAACAGAGCGAGAGCTACTGTTTTAGCGTCGTTATATTTTTAAATGACAGTAAGTTACGGAGCTTGATCACTTGTTGTAGCTTAACTATTAATTACTATACTATTATTTAATGTTCTATTTAGTTCTACTCTACTTCATAATTATTAGGACTAATAAGGTTGGTTTCTTAGCTCAGTTGGTTAGTTAGCTGCCTTCTGCGCCTAAGATCGTGGTTTCACCACCGAGAACAAATATTTGTGTGGTGAACACTGATGTTTGTTCTGTGTCAATATGTTATATTGTATTCTAAGTATGTATTTACGAAACAAAATTTTCAAGTGTTATCTTAGGTATCCGGTTCCCTTAGCTCTGCTCAATTTGGAGCTATAGATAATCTACAGTATTTATAGTAGGATTAGATTTATAGTTCGAAATGTCCACAATACTTATTATTATTTAAATATAATCGCTACTTAAAATATAAGTCTTCTTAAAATAAGCACTGGTATCTGACCTATCTGGGGGTTTATTAATTGATAGGATATTGTAGTACAGTAGTTACTGATTCTAGTAATAATGGCCTGCGCACATCTAGGCGATGGCGATCAGTGCAACGCTGTCAAATATCGCTGTCATATTTGACAGCGTTTCACTGATCGCCACGGCAGATCGCTTAGATGTGCACAAGGCTTAAGACTTGGACAGAAATTCGAGCAATTGTAAACCATCTTTTAAATATCTGATAATAAATGAATACCGCGCGGTGCACGAACTAATTCATACATACTGACTCGGAGAAACTCCTGTGGGGTATTTCCCGAACCAACGAGCCGCAACCTAACGGGTTTTGTAAGAAAATAATAGGGGATGACATGGGTTCCCCACTAGTTATAAAGACGGTACGGTTAGTGGCTAGGCATGGGTAATTAGTAAGTTCATTTGCGCATCGGACGACCCGTGATTTTAAGTGGTTTTACTGTGAAATGGGAATGAAAATCAAAATTATTAATACCTATTTACAGTCTTAGAAGAACCCATATACTTTAAGATACGAAATAGATGTTCAATAGTTTAATTTTTCCTTCTTATTTTTAATATGATGAACACGAACACAAAACCTTTGATTCCCATAAGCCAGTTAAAATTCTCAGTATGTTTATTCAACCTTGACTGAAGAAATATCAAGACAACAATCGATGTATGTATAAACAAAGCCATTACCTATCCACTCTATTTTTTTAAAGTTGTTGATGTCATTTAGATAAGAAACTTAAAAATAAAAAATCAATTGCGCTATATTTTTAAAACTTGTTTATGGCATTCAGATAAGAATCTTAAAAATAACAAATAAAATGATCTTCTAAAGTCATCAAAGTCTAGAATCATGTGATCAGATAAAGTTAAGTGGAAAATAAGGCAGACTAATAAAGTTGAAATTTAGAAATATGAGATTATTATGCAAGTATTATATTTCTCGATATCAAAAGCTTCGGTAAATACTTAGTTAAATTCTACTAATATATCATAAGCATAACATTTTTTATGTGGAACGTTCACGCTACAAGCTAGCCCGTTTTGGGTAAAATTGAAATAAATATATCTCGGGATAACACACGATTGTCGCCAAGAACGAAAGCTTAATCAATAATAGGCGGCAAAATCATAAATTCTTGCAGTACACCCTTGCACAATCGGATTTCTATCCGTAAGCCGAATAAGGGAATTTAGTTTCCCAATACAACATCTAAAATTATTGGAAATCGCAAGAATTGTACTCGGGATTTTATCAACAACTTGTATTGGCTTAGTCAGATCGAAACAACCGCTAAGACAAATGTAATGATACTTGCATTCAGTGTTGTGGAGCTTTACGACATTAATAAAGTTGATAAAGTTGGCCAGCCGAATCATAAATCGGTTGAGGAGAGGGATTTATCATTGAGACAACTATCATCAAAGTGCAAATCAAATCCGGCAGTCGCTCCATCTATCAACATCAGTGTTCCTAGACAATGAAGAGAACGCAACTGGGAAATTTTAAAATAAATTGTGCAAGCTTTTCAATTAATTATTCTAACGAGACCATGGGATGGGCACTTAGTTGGAATGGCACCACACTGGAACTAATGATTTTTTTTCATTTTGTAAAAGGATCATACAAAAAAAACGGTAGGAACAGTAATCTGGTGCCTGTTCTTCTAAGCTTGGTCGCGTGGAACTGTCACCTAGAGACTCATCTAGCTTTAAGACATTTCAAAGTTATACTTGTGAATAACTTTGAAACTCACTGAATAAAGAAATATTTGACTTTCCACAAATCTATTAACGCAAAAAGTATTTCACAGAAGAGCGTTCATAAGATTAAGGGATGACTTTTCCATTTACGGAATAACGCTTTTCGTCAAATAAAAAAAAGTCGGTCCTTGTTTTTTTACAAGCCTATTTAGCCAAGATATCTGTTATTTTATTTATATGTAGATGGAATAATAATAATAATTAAACGTTTTTTTTATACAATTAGCTGATGGAACAAGCTTATGAACCATCTGATGTAAAGCAGTCTCACGTGCCAGTAATTTCACCGGCACCCACACTCTTCAAACCGAAACACAGCAATGCTGCTTCACGGCAGAAATAAGTATGGCGGTAGTAATTCCCTGGACGAGCCCTTCACAAAGAGCCTACTACAAAATTACAGAAACTTAAAAAATACAACATATTATTCCTAATTTTAGTATACCTAATAATCTAAAGCTTCTTTTATCACCTTCCAGATTTTATTTTATCGCTCGTAATATGATCGCAGATAGCCTCGTACCGATACCATACAATTTAGATTAGAGGAATTGATTTGTAGTCTGTGATTCTAATTCTTAGTTGTTAGTTTTTGATTTTTTGTTATTGATATTGTGATAATATGATACCCACCAGTCATTTAATTTAGACTAATTTAGAATAATAATTTGCCCATATAATAAAATATCATGTTTTTTGTTTTGGACTTGCATGCTGAGTTTTTATGGCGATTTTACGCACACATGGCATTATTATATTTTATTTTTTATGTATTATTTCATTTTAGTTTTGAATTTATTCTTTCATTTCAGTTTTGCTTTAACTACTGAACAAATGGGAAACGAAACAAATGGGTTCCTATTTTCCTGTTTAGATTAGTTGACGTATGGGTGCAATCTGCCCATGTAATGTTTGGACGTTGTCTTTTCTTCCTCTCATCCAACGATTAAGATCTCAAACATACATACTAGGAACTAGTTACCGAGAGATCCGAGGGAATGCCTGAGGATTACACGACTGTCACCTATTTCTTTCTATACCATTTGTAGCTATCAAATAGGCTTTCTACGGTATGCTTTCCACTAAGTCCTGCATTCGGCACGGCTGTGAATCAAGATCAGCATCCCACGCGGTCACTAAAGTGGGCACTATAATGAACACCCGGTTGCAATGATATGCTGCGGCGCATGTCTGAATGTGGTCTGATTCGTCTCTGCTGGACAAACAATTTACTGGTATCATAATTCGGTCAGTATGACCTACGGCAGTACCTTACCCAAATATTCATCCAAGACATGTACCTTGTCCTTTTACTGTTTTATGTTTGTTATTTTACTGTTGTCATTACTATTTTCTAAATATATGAATGTATGCGCCTGTTTTGTTGATCTCTTTTCATCCATTCTCTTTACAGGCCAAAAACATATTAGCATACCTTTCTTTACTCTTGTCACTTGTTAATGTTTGAAAACACCAGCTTCGCATATCCATAGCAGCATATCATTGAATAGATGTGACAGTCCCGCCCGCAACCTGTATTTACCGGCTATTGTTAGTGGCGCAACTGTGCTGGTGGCTATTGCAAAACATTTTAATTAGAAACAAAGAGGTACCTTACCTATTGAAAAATTTTGGACGAACAATTATCGAAAACACACGAGTGTTTAACAATTCCAAAGAACAGTCCAAAGAAAGTTCATTTCATTATTGCATATATATATGTACCTATATTAAAAAAATTACCAGTAATTTGAATGGATCTGGTTACCATAGCAGGTATAGACGTATAGTTAATAGATTGATGGTCATGTGTGAAATGTCTACCAAATTACAATTTTTTCTTTTTTTGCAGGATTATCTCGGGCCAGATTGTGTCCCGAACCAAATGAAAATGAACATAAAAGCAAAAATTGTTCTTATTTGAATATAAATCGATTCAGCTGTAAGAAGGCATCCACTCAACCGATCAAAGATATGCAGATATCTCTTAACCAACCATTGTGTAGTCACATTGTCAGTCTGGCATGTTGCAAGAGAGTAGTAGAAATACAGCGGCCTGCCGTTTAATTAGCAAATAATCAGCAAATGACAAATGAGCTTTGCAAAGCAATGAAATTTATAGAGACAAATTAGAATGCTTACTGCGTTGGCGTTAGAGAATGTAAGAACAATTAATGGTCAAAGTATTCAGAGATTATGAAGACAGAACTATATTTTGAAACTAGAACTGGCTTCAAATTTCTCATAACCAAATAAAGGCTTGGCAATTAAGATTACAGTTTAGCTGGAGTAAAATAGTTTGCCGTTGGGAAATAAACGTTCTCGAATGGCGACCACCCACCCGTGGACCGACGACATTGTTAAAATCGGAGGAAGTCAGTAGATAGAGAGATCTCAGGATCGTTCTTCCTGGAAATAAAAAGGGGAGGCCTATGTCCAGCAGTGAAGTTCTGTAGATTGATGATGGTAATGAAAATGGTTTAGCTATATCTAAACTATCAAGATTAACAAGCAGATTTATTAGTAGAAGATCTCTTTGTAAAGATAACAATTGTAAGTACTACAGCCGTACATATTTATGTATATAACCAATGATGCCCGTATTGCTGGCTTCCGATTTGAGGAGCATAGAAGCTGGTGAAATTCAAAAAGATAATGCCAAAATACCGTAGATAGTAGTGACAACAACGATATTAAACGATACCACACGTCAGAAATAAACTAAGCAAGCAGTAGTTTACCATAAAGCCTTGAATTATGTGTTCATAAATAGCAATGTTCAATGGTCCGGAAGCATCATAATCGCTTCATAGTAATAAGATCACCTAGATCAGGACATGGAATCTATGTCAGAAAAACATTACACTGACCCAGATGATGCATCAACATTCCCCCGAAAAGTTTATGACTTTGCAGTAAATCGATCAATTTGTTTTGACGATGAACGAGTAAGATAGTTCCATGATGTACCTAATGTTATTAACAACAGAATATATTATGATCATACTATTGAACAGAGATTAAATTGTAAATAATAACGAATTTATACAGCACAGACACGGGATTGTTGTAATTGAAACTCTTGAAAGAAAAGAATACATAGTGTTTAATAATATTGATCTTGAAGTTAAAAATTATTCATGCAACGAGTTGTGATCGAGATGTGATAAGAAATATGGACTGTTAATTAAGGTTGTTCGATTCCGATACAAACTGAATTTACACAACTATGGGCAAACAAAGTATAAATGTACACTGAAATAGCTGTAATATAATTTTACAGTGGTCTTTATTGCCGGCCAGTTATATAAAGTTGGAGAAAACTGTAGGATAACAGAAATATTAATAAAAAACCAAAAAAGTAATTTTTTCGTCATTCTTTCTAACGGGTACTAGCTTTTAGCATAGAGTCAATTTTGTACATCACTGTTTCAAAATAGACGTAAAAGTCTGTTAGTTCTTTTTCTGAAGCCCCGACTGCCACGACCAACGGCTGACACTCCAACTTTATATAACTGGCCGGTAATAAGGACCACTGTAAAAGCCTATTACAGCTATTTCAGTGTACATTAATACTTTATTCGCCCATAGTTGTGTAAATTAAGTTTGTACGGAAATCGTACCCCCTTAACTTAGATCTCTATTTATTGCAAATCTTTGTATAATATAAAGGTATCAATCAGTATCAATCAATGTTATTTACATACATGAAGGTAAACATAAACCACAAGACTAATGGTGTTGTAAATGATGTTTCCAAGAATGAATTGGTGTGACAACTCAATATCACATCTCCAGTAAGTGTCAGGCCCGTGAAGCCATAAAGCTTAATGCGAAGCTTCCAATATTAACAGCCTCATGTATAAATCAACTAGTAGGACTCTTAATGGCAATAGTACATGCCCAAGGTTTTCTATTGACCTGAATACTGGCATAGCAAGTCATGCTCATACACTCGCTATTCAGCATGTTAAAGAAGAAATTTCACTTTAAATTTATAGTCAGAAGTCTCAATTTCAATTTACCTTGGGCATGGTTTGGTGTTAATCGAGTAATTAGGGCCGACATCCTTTGGTACGTCAATAATTAGGAGGAAATGTTTTTTGTGGTTGATCTTGTATTAACTACTTCCTTTGAATACGTATTTATTTATGGTCTTTACTTATAAAATCAGTCTAGAGCTACACAGAACTATCGCCAAAACAAACAGGGTAATTTTAGTAGTTTTTTAAATTCAAGTAACGTTTGTTATCATGACAATATTGCAGGTAAGGCGAGTGGTAAGTAAGAATAAGAACCTGAGATAAGTTAAGGTAAAACATAGACCAAGCTGTATTCAATACTACTTACAGTGTAGTCATCTTGTTTCTGTTATTTACCAGTGAGCTAGATAGATACGGAAGGTATACCACAGAACCGTCACGTAGACTCTACATAATACTGCCGACCCCAAACTGTACGACACAAGACATGAACCCACCCACAAACACTTTAAGCACGGAAATGAATAAATGATTTAGGTTCAATTGGCTGTGTTGTACTAAATTCCTATATCCCGAAAGGTTCGTCGAAAAGATTAATAATGGAAACGGTTTTAAACATTTTGAAGAGTAAACTAAATTAGGAAGAAAACAAGAGTTTATTTTTTTACTGCCGACCCCAAACAGTACGACACAAGACATGAACCCACCCACAAACACTTTAAGCACGGAAATGAATAAATGATTTAGGTTCAATTGGCTGTGTTGTACTAAATTCCTATATCCCGAAGGGTTCGTCGAAAAGATTCGTAAATGGAATTACGGTTTTAGACATTTTGAAGAGTAAACTAAATTAGGAAGAAAACAAGAGTTTATTTTGTAAGTGACATTATAAAATGTTTTCCCAAGACGAAAGTGGATGAGAAATGCTACGAAAAAGAAAAAAGAAGACAAGTTTCCTGGTAGAAAATTAACGTCAACTGTGATGTTTCCTTCCAATATATAAGGTTAAAAGGACCAAAAAAATTCTATAGGCAAAGTTGTATACATATTATGTCATGTAAATAATACATAAATGTATGTACTTTACCTACTTCACGTATTAAAATGGTAATTAAAAATGGATCTACTATTTCGACCTTCGAGTCGCATTTATATGTGATAACAACTGTTTCTGACTAGATGGTAATTAGGCCTTCTTAAATACGTTCATTTATTTTGCAAATTAAGTACTCTACTTACCAAGGTTGTTTTAATGGATGGACTTTAATATAATTAATTACTGTAAGATTAATTAATGAGTTATCATTAATTAATATTGCAGTGTTTAATGGATTTACTCGTAATTATAGGGGACGTAACTGTATGGTTATATGATAAGTACTGTAGGTAATTTTGTTACATTCCAAATCTACATACGGATAATAAATTAAATGTGTGTATTGGGGTGTGGTTAGAACAATTATTGCAATGGAAATTTTTTTTCGACATCCACCTAAAATAAGTCCGTACGTAAACGAAGGGTATAGAAGTTATTGATATACATAATTGTAAACACTAAATAAATAAATAAATAAATATTGTGGACAATTCACACACCTACCCAGCCTCAAACTAAGCAGAGCTTGTAATATGGGAACCAGATAGCTGATATAATACTTGAATACATTTTTTTTTGTAAATACATACATAGAATACAATACAACACCCAGACAGAGAACAAACATTTATGTTTACGACACAAATATTTGTTCTCGGTGGGGATCGAACCCACGACCTACGGCGCAGAAGGCAGAGCTACTACCAACTGAGCTAGAGGCCAGTCAAACACTATCTAGTCACAAGCTAAGCAAAGCTTGTACGTAAATGGCAACCCAAAGTCAACCTTACAATGGAAAGTAATGAGCGAAGCGGTTATGAATTTAACAAAAACACCGATGTTGATAAAGCTGCTGCTCATAACGCATTTGGTCCTAAGCAATCCCAGATTAGGCGCAGTCCACCCGAACAGACACCCACGGACATCGAGTACTATGTAAATCGAGGCACGGTACCAACTACACGGCCATGGCTTTTCATTTTCTAAGCCAAAGTGAAAATACTGATTTACAACCCGTCGGATGCCATGTCAATTAGAGTTTAATAAACCATCATACGGTTTAGGAAACTGCCAGCGTTAGATCACGATTGACAAATGCAGGGCACAATTATACGGGCAATTTGTCAGTAAGAGTTGGACTTGATACATGTGATGGAGCTTTTTCTTTTTAATTGATTGAAAAAGTTGATGTTCTTGTAGGTGGACTCGATACTATCGATCAATGGGTAGATCGTGAGTTTGCGTCGTGTTTCGTTTTAAGATTAGTAGCGAGATCTGTTTTTTATAAGTTTTAGCTTGATCTTGTTTTGCATTTGAGATAAATGTTTTTAGGCACAGCTGCTAGTCTGTTAAGGTATGTTATATGGACCAGAAATTTTAATTTAAATGTTGTCTGATATGCAATTTATAATAGTACGTACTTTTTAAACTTTTACGATCATGCGATGCAAACAAAATTTCAAAACGTTTATTTACTTGCTCGGATCTAGTCAAGTTTTGCAAGCACTTTTAAAACTTCAGAGATGGTTTTCTCATATTATACATTTTGTGATTTTAAAACCATCGTTTCTTTCGATACACGCTTACAGAAATGTACCTAATACATCAGAGAAACATGATATTCCTCCCAGTAACAATATTCAGACTAAAGTAGAAAATTTATGCTTGCTCCCATCACTCACCCCGCTTATCCTATGAGAGATGGGGTCATGTATGTAAAGCCAGCTGTGAAACGAGCAACCCCACTCACATTTCATAGAAAATTTCTTGTACATTTTGTAGCAATAGTAACCTACCTACTGCTCTACCGAACAGACTTTGCTGCATAACATGCACTACTAAACATTCAATAGCTATTACCTCTTTGATTAAGGTAATTGGGTAATCAGAATCAAAGCAAAGATTGAATCTGAAATAAATAAGATTTATATGTTTAAAAACTGAGTTCCTGATTTTTATCAAGCCTTCCGTTTACGTAATTAAAGAATACATTCGCCAAGGTTTTCAAGTATAATTACTCATGCAGTTTTAATACCAGAACATTACTGTTCTTATTATCACACTTGATTTTTGGTTTTTGGCTGCCAAATATTGACAAGTTCTCAAAAAAAAAAAAGATTTTTAATGGATACTACAATGATATCTGAATCAGAAGACATAATATAGAAATTGTCTTATACTCTATAGCAGTATTTTAAATTTAATAAAATCAAGCACTTATGCAATTAATTTTGATCACGTTTTAAGCTTTCTTTAGTGACTTACTCAACCAGTGTGTAAAATATTGTTATATTCATTAACAGCTTGACATTTTGTAGGTAGACTAGGTACATTTTTGGTATTATCCATGAATTTCTTAACATTTGATTATTGTCTACTCCCACTCCCAAAATATTGGGTTCTTACTAGCTATAAATAGCATTGACAGGCTAACAGACAGACACCGGAAAACTATACCCTTCCAAAACTGGGCAGACACACTTCAAAAGATTCAATTGGTACGGCATGATACCAATAGGAATCAGAGTTATCGGTATAATTGATTATTATGTTTTTATAATAGTTATTTAAACAACGCCCGCTTGTAACGTCACAATCACTTAACGATAAGAGAAATTAACCTTTTCGAAATAACATTTACAGATAAACTGGTGAATAAAAACAAGTGAAAAATCAAAGCAAACATTTATGGCCCGAACACACCTAGTTCGCTGGCGGTAGCGATCAATGAAACGCTGTCAAATATCGCTGTCAAATTTCAAATCTGACAGCGATATTTGACAGCGTTTCACTGATCGCGTTCGCCAGCGAACTAGGTGTGCGCAGGCCTTTAAGGCTCGAACACACCTAGTTCGCTGGCGGTAGCGATCAGTGAAACGCTGTCAAACATTCGCTGTCAAATCTCAAATCTGGCAGCGATATTTGACAGCGTTTCACTGATCGCTACCGCCAGCGAACTAGGTGTGCGCAGGCCTTTAAGGCTCGAACACACCTAGTTCGCTGACGGTAGCGATCAGTGAAACGCTGTCAAATATTCGCTGTCAAATCTCAAATCTGACAGCGATATTTGACAGCGTTTCACTGATCGCTACCGCCAGCGAATTAGGTGTGTTCGGGCCATTACGCTCTACACTATTACGCCTTACGCTCATCTAAGCTTTCTGGGGTGGTGATCTGTGAAACGCTGTCAAATGTGATAGCGATATTTGACAGCATTTCCCTGATCGCCACCGCAGAACGCTTGGATTTGCCCAAGGCTTAATATCTGATGTACTTCCTTACACACAGATGAGATATGATAGCAAAGATTTTCACTTTCATAAAAACAGATACATGTAGAGCTACTCGTATAATAAGCAGTTGAATTATATGAACTGTCAGTTAAAAAATCTGGAATATATTTTATTTCTCAATCCCTGCTTTAAATTCAATATTAATATATTGATTTAAGAGTATATGCATAACGAAGGTTTAAAATTATAATAAGTTGGTAAAAGTAGATAAGGTAAAGCTTAATAGAGTCATAATCGTTATTTCATTTCGAGAGGTTAAAAAAATTGTCGTAGTAAAATTTCTCCATGTCGGTTATGAATTATGAACGTAGGTACATATCTTTGTAGAGTGAACTTTTGTGTTATCAAAATATGAATACATGCAAAAAGAAATAAATCTGTAGATAAAAAAGCATTTTCGAAATATTAGAACTTGGCAGTCTTAACACAAGATAATAATAAAATCACGCTGGAATTTATAATGCTAATGAGAGCAAGTCTAATTTCACCTAGCAGAGAAGTGCATAAAACCTTCATAAAACAAATATCGATGTTTTGCAAACACACGCAAAGGATTTTCCCATGAAACACGGGAAAACTGACGGTTTGTTGATAAAAATGCCGCAATCCAAAGCTACTGACTGACACATGGAACACAACTAAAGTATCTAATTCCCAAAGCACTTTGTCGATCAAGGAAATTTAAACTTTGCAAAATTTACGATCGTAACGCGTAATATATTCCACATGCGAGCACAACCTACGCACGTCTATCTTGTGCGCAGTCACGCGCTATACTGAATTATTGAGGCAAGGCGCAAGTACCGACTCTGCTGCTGTTGAGAGCGAAATTGCTTTCCGAACTTCACATCAAACTAAGCTTTGCTACTTTACAATTAAAGTCGTCCTTCCCATAGCAAGGTCGTATTTTTTTTTTCTATAAACCTAGCAAACAGGTTCAACACGAGAAATTCGCTGTCTGTCAGGAAATTGACACGTCGGTCTTCAGCATTTGACCGATACGAATATATGATTACTTTATCACGACGTCCCTGAGTTACGATCTGAGCGCCGCCGGATCATTTATAAGGATTCCAAATCCACTCACGTTAATGGAGCTGTACTTGCAGGAGAAATCTACGAGTTTCACTTTAAAATAGGAAATTGACAATATTGCGGAAGGCCATAATAGTATTGCGCAGGGAAATAGTAATTATCATGTAGTTATGGAGGTCAATTTTGCTAATCGGAAACAGCTGACAGAGCGAGGGCTAGTTTTGGAAGTTTGTTATTTGCCAGCTAATGGCGAAACGATGTACCGGGTCACTAAGCTCAAATACTGCTGTTATACTTAATGGTCATACAATACACGCAATGAATAATGCAATGGATAATCGTATTAATAACATAACCGAAGCTGATTGGAATTGCTGCTAATAATAAACTGACGAATGTGGAAAGGAGAAAAAAACACAAGACTACGAGTACACAACATATATAGACAAGCGAAAGTAAATGGGCTCTAGATGCCTTGTATGTTGGAGATATCGTGACAATTCGTGACATTCAACAAAAATGTACAAAATCGTGTCTAAATCGAAAACATTATCTAAGTCGTGTTCTTCATTTACTGATTCCACTTTCGAATGACTATACTACTATCTGTAACTATTTCATAACATATAGTCATCATTGCATATTAATTTCCAGTACTTACGTGGATCTAGAAACGAAAATACTAAAATTTAAATCTTTTGTATGGTTAAACAATTGTTTAAAGAGACTAAAACAATAGGTACTGTTAATGAATCTTTTCAACAAGGTTCAAATAGCATGGCATCAATGACAGAGATACCTACGTAAACACATAAAGATAATGTGTAATTTACCTCAATTGAGTGAACGTCTGACGACAAAACTGTGGTAGTGACGCTACTCAAAATAAAGAGAGAGAGAGAATTAACAGCTGCAAGGCTCGTGTTGATAAAGGAGATAAAATGAATTATTTTCCCCTAAAGATAACATTTTATGCGAATTACAGTGTTGAAGTTCGAATAACTTTGCCTCCCATAACACTGCTTAGTTTATGGTGCAATGCCTAATATTTATTTGTAGCTTTACACTAAAACCTAGATAACATCGTATAAGTGGTTGGATCAAGAGCTTATGATTAAAATGTAAAGCTGGGAAAACTTGGCCACCATGCAAGCGACTTTCACAG
Source organism: Thera obeliscata (assembly GCA_947578465.1). Taxonomy (NCBI): domain Eukaryota; kingdom Metazoa; phylum Arthropoda; class Insecta; order Lepidoptera; family Geometridae; genus Thera; species Thera obeliscata. Next base: position 14,445,834 of record OX387924.1, on the reverse strand, counting down.
GAAGCCAATAATACGTTGTGTCTTATGAAATACACGAGGATCATCTTGAGCACTAGATAGTAATTTCTCTGGTATGATGGTGATAAATCTGCTGCTTCCCATTGTTACACAATCCGAGGTTACAGTTCAGACACTCCCAAGGAAACATATACCGTGACTCACGCGATTGATAATTCAGATGATTTAGCTAAGGGCTGATTTCCATCATCTACGTATGCATCAAATTACTGAAATTCAGACATAAAAAACAGATGAGTTCATGTTTGAGTAGGTATACCTATGGGTCACGTTCAGAATATTTGTAAAATATGTTTTCCTTGTTGTGATTTTTGAAGAGCTTTGTGTGGTTGGTGTTAAGTATTATTTTTATTTAAGCAACGCTTTGCGTGGTTACAATAATGAATAAGTGAACCGTTAAATTACAGTCGATTTCAACTCTTCCCTCCGAATACATCGGTGTTATAAGATCTGATGGTCGTAGATACTGTCGCGTCTTATGATTTGTCATAAGACGCGACAGTATCTACATTCATAATCACATAAATAATGAAGATAACCAGCTGTACTTATATATAATGTATTACGAGTAGATACAGAACAGCCCAGACTTTCAGTAGCCCATGTGAACTACACCTAAACGCCATAAAAGGACCTCAAAATGTGAATTTAATTATGAGCCATGTTCGCTTTTCAATAAAGTCGTCAGATAACTTAATAAGGCATGTGGATAGAGTTAATTGCGGTGAAACAATGGTTCACGTAAGCAGCGCGGTCACAATCTGACCCGTGCAACTGCTTACAATCTATTTAACGAGCAGTTGGTATGATCGTAATGTGTGTTTACTAAGATAAACAGGATTTACGTCACAATTGTGAAAACGGTAGGAGGAACTACACTTGTGTAGACAACGATGATGGTGATAAGATTTAAGATTACGCAGATATTTGATGATACTTAGTAGGACTAGGATGATCCAATCGAATTGGCAATAAGAACTGCTGTAACAATAAACTTGAACTTAGTTTTAAACGCTGTGGTTTTACTCAATTCATATGAGTAACCATAATTATAAAGGTAAATATTGCTTTAATGTTAGAAATCCAGAGAAGTAAGGAAAGAAGGGATACAAAATGTTACTTGAACAAAGCAAACTTTTCCGAGATCAAACATTGTTCTTGTACATATTTATAATTCTACTAGAATTCGATAGACACAAACTTCTACCGAAAGTTTAAATTCCCCAGCAAAGGCTCAACATTGTATCCAGTCTGTTTCAGATATGCGACACGACTTCTGTCTGCGGTTCGCAGGCTAACTGGGTTAGAGGCAGTTTGCCGACTGGCTGAGCATCCGAGTTGTCCTCTTCAATATTCCAAGCCTTTGATGTCGAGTGCACGCCACTTTACGTTAAAGATGTTTTAGTTTTCAGCGGCCTCATATTTTTTAGCAAACTAAACTCTTTGGCAATAAAGGCATGTTATAAGAAGAAAAATATAAATGGCTCTTTTTACATAATCAGCACAACAAATCAGTTTAACCATGCCATAATAAAGACTAAGAATGCGATTGTAGAAACAGGAATCACTACTAAATACTCTAACCTAAAGCATGGGAAAGGGACAAACCCAGACATCAAAAATGCTTGGCTCATAAATATGAGCCAAGCATTTTTGATGTCTGGGTTTAATGATTTTCTTTTGATCAAATGATCAAAAGAAAATCATTAAAATAGATTATGTTTTATTGAACGGTCTCGTAGTGCTAACTAATTAGATCAAATTGCCGTGTTCAAAGAAACTGTGCCATATGCATAAGTAGTTTCAAAGAATGTAGTTGCAATAAAGGAAGTCGTTGTGGACAATTCGACATCTATTTTATCTACATTGCACCGCGGTTATCTGGCATTTAAAGTTCAATTCGCTATTTGGTTCATGATATAATTAGACGCGGTTTAAGATAAGCGTAATGTTATACACCAGACTCATTGTAAGGTGATATGACTGAATAGATTGTTCATATAATATGTCAATATCCGACAGGTTTTAGAATGCACATGACAATATTCAGATTATTGATAATGTTAATTTTAAAATTTTCAATCATCATTTGTACAAAATTATACATACAATATTCATAATTTGTTATGATTTGTGTTAACTTTGGAATTTCCTACCTTTAACACGGAATGTCTTTCCTTGTTTGTGTCTTGTTAAACGCTGATAGAGTCCGATCTATAAATATAAATGTCCATTCAAATAAAACTAAAGTAGGAGTGGTGTAACATAATTTGTTTCTCCGTTTTCCCTACAGCGAAGTGAAAGGTACACCAGTAGGTATTCGATCGAAGATCGGTGTTTAAGGGGTCGTTAAAGTCTCCCAGACCTTATGGGACCCATGTTTGGAATTCCACTTAGGAATGTAGAGTGTGCACGAGGACACTAGTGCCAGGCGGTGTTTATTAGCCGCTATACAGTTGCAGAAGGTTCAAACTACCTAATTGTCACGAGCTTTGAATTATGTAAAGCTGTTATACATAATATACTTTAGCATATTAGTTACATCGGTACACGTATATTTTCACAGTTCTGCAAGTTAGTTTGTATGCTGCAATTAAATTCTGGTGACAGAGTTTTGAGGCCAGTTTCCTTAGTTTGAATAAGTAGTCCGTAAATATGACAAAATATGGTTAAACTTGGATAGCTTATAAAATTGTGCAAGGTAGTCCTTATCGATGCAATTTTTGACTGAAATAAAGATTTATCCGGAAAGTATACTGTCATAACTCATAAGCAATCTCGGAAACTATATTGGCAAAGGCAACCACGAGGCAGGGCACGCCAGCAGGGCACGTGATGTTTGGATCTCATTAGTGGGCTGCGTTGTAAGGCTGCACTAGATATTGCTTGCAAATCTGATGCACCTGAAAAGGTTTCTTTCAACAAAATAGTTTTAAACTCAAATACAGCGTAAATCGAATTGGGCAATAGTATTGGAGGAAGGTTAAGCAGAGTAATCCCCAAAACTGTCTCTATCTGTTATAGTAGAGACACATACGGTAATTGTTCGATTGGTGAGGTTCAGAATCGGCACGAGGAAATTAAGTCTTTAAAAGAATTAAGGGTATGACATTGTTTAAAGGTCAAGCTCTGCATAGTTTAATTGGCTCAATTTTTGCCAATGCAGCAATATGAGAGTATCACTGCATAATTGTTTGGTAGTGTTCCAGTACATCATCATAAAACGGGCAACCTGCCAATTGGAAATTTCAGTGTTTTATAGCCAGAATTATTTACGCACGATAGGCGACAGGAATTTAATGTATGTTATTGTTTACATTTTAGCAATCGATGTTTTGTAATCTTTTTGTACATTTGCCAACGTCGTTTGCATCGATACCAGCAGGTAGGTAATTATTAAGTGACGAAAAAAAATTGAAGAAAACGCATCAGCAGGTCTACTCTTGAACGCGATTCCGATCTCAATCTTAAGTTTTGACGGAGCTTTGAGAGAAATCCTGTGGGTTTTCAGTCAGAATTCCGTCAAAACTTAAAATTGGGATCGGAATCGCGTTCAAGATTAGACCACCAGGCTTGCCTTTGTATATGTACTCAATTTCTTCTTATTTTCTATAATATTGCAATAAAGTAGGTATTATTAAAAAAAAAACTGTTATACATATCTACTGTTTCCTTAAAAAAAAAAAAACTCCACTACGCCAAGTTTTGTTGTGATAATTACCTATCATAATATATACTTGACGAATTCGAAGAGATAAGGTCTCAAATCACAGTGAACTTAAAGAGTCAGTGCACTTGAAAGTTTATTTTTGGATCGGAAGTGGGTTCTGTACTGAGAGTGAGAATAGAGTAATCGAAAACCATGAAGCGTTCAGTTTGGGTTTTGGATTGAATAAGAACATAAAAAAATGTTCTTATTAAGAATAAGAACATTTTTTATGCTGTGTCTCAATTTTCTTTGACATACAAAATAGACATAACCACAGACACAGACGATCTTTTATATGCTCCTTAGCACATAGCAAATAATACAAATAGAAGGAAACAAACTAAAACTAACAGAACTCTTCTTTTTGAATGCAATTTAGCCATGAAGCTTTTATAAAGTACTTTTTATTTTTAACGCTTTATTTTCTTTTAAGTTCAGTAACTAGGCCTAAGTCGTTGTTGAAGATGTTTTCAGAATCTTTTAGCCTTTGTGAGTCACACTCGTTGATGTATTTATGACCTGCTGAAAGTCAGCTGCATTATGTTTGTTTTCACTTATTTATACACTTCATGAAATCAGGACTTTGTGCCTGATCAAAATAAGTTCTAAGTCTATTCTATTCTATTCTATTCTAAAAATTCTATTCTAAAGTATGTTTCCGTATTCGTCATCACCATTCAAAACCTCTTATTCAATTTCGGTACGCATGACAAATAATTTATTAAAATTATAGAGTTTTCTAGAATAGATTAAGTTAAACTAAGTCACGTACAAAAATATTGTAATAGTGATTATGATGATTGATGGAGATATTTTTGATAAGGCAAAGCCTAATTGTTATACAAAAAATGTTGTAGTCGCGATCAAGGACATCTACATAAAAAAGATAATTTAATTCAATTCTATAGAGTAGCCTAGCTAACAAGTTGTATAAACAAGCCGTCTAATTATGTAAAAACATGTGCATTATTTTTACCCAGTATTTTTAGTAAACAATGTTTTGGCGCAAATTCAAAGCGTAAGCATTTATCTAACTTTAGTGAGACGATGAAAGCATATTAATTATTATAATTTCATTCATGGACTGCAGACTAAATTGCAATATTTTGGCGAGTTACCGCTGTATGTAGCACAGGTAAGTGCCAAAATAATAATTTGATATCCAAAGATAAACAAGGTGTGCATGAGGTTTATACTAAACTAGCGACCTGTCCCTGCTTCACACGGGCGGAATTTTATTTTTTAAACACTTAAATATAGCCTATGTTACTCAGTGTGCATGTAGCTTTCCAATGGTGAAGGAAGGTTTAAAATCAGCACAGTAGTTTTTGAGGTAATTCATTAGAAACATACACACAAATATTTCCTCTTTATAATATTAGTATAGAAGTATAGATTGTTAAGATCGCGGGAAGTCGATGGATGGAAAGGGCTCAGAATCGTTCTTCCTGGAAATGTGTAGGGGAGGCCTATGTCCAGCAGTGGACTTCTTTAGGCTGATAATGATGATGATGATGATAGATTCGCTAAGAGTGACTTAGATAGAGAGAACAAGAGAAATAGAACGACAGAGAGAGAAACATATCACCTGATCAATTGATAACGGCACGAACACATGAAACAATTCCCCCGAATGAAAACATAGACTACAACAACGCTATATGTTTTCAACACATTGCTACGGTGTAATCAAATAATCAATCAATCAAATAATTCTAAAAAGAATGTTCAGTATATTTGATATCACAAATCACGTGACATGATGTACTAATGGAAAAATATAAAAGGCTTATAATCAGCAATGTACGACAGTTTAAAAACGTATTTTAACGAAAGTACGATTGCGTATTTTAATGCGACATACATAATTAACATAATACCTGAAGCACTTTGCATAATTAGCACGTTATAAAAGAAGCCAGAGTTAATCTCTAGTCATATTTGACTCATACACACTACGGAGGAATTCATTCAAGCATTGACGTAAGCGAGCATGCACTGATAGCACGTGTGAGAATCTCGCCGTATTTGCATTTCCTTATCAAACTCGTGAACATGACACAGTCTGTAGACAAATATAGACAAATAGCAGCGATAGTAACTGATTTAATATGACTTGCTTTTTATGGATCTTGATAATGAAGACAATTACAATTTATATGTACTTTACAATGTAGGTAAAGTAATTGTTTGAAATGAACGTGTTCAGGGTAATAGAATCACGAAAAGGAAAGGTAAAATACTTCGCAACAGCTCTACTTAAATCTGATACCTCAATTCATTCAGAGGAATGCAATTCAGAACACCACTTAGCTCTCTTCCACCTGCCAATGTGTTTTAATAAAACCACAGGACCAGTAAGTGTATTTTATGCCTTTTGTGTCGAATAAATTCTATTCTCAGTCCCCAGACCGCAGATCAATAAGCATTGACGTCGGTAAAGTGGAGGCTGCTAAAATTGGCCTAAAGCCAAATATCGACCAAAGGCATTACTTTAGGTAACCCACAAGCCGAGAAGTCTGACGCTAGCATGAACAATGAAGTATATTAAAGGACATGAATATTGAATAGATGAAAAGGTTGAAAGAGCAATGGAGCTTGAAACAATTGCCAGGAAAGAGAAACAAGTTAAAGTATGTATTTTTCTAAAAATAAGCGTCTGGAATTCAAAATTAACAAACACCTGCGTTTAAAGGTTAGATAAATACAGTATTGTTACATTTCTAAATGATTCTCTAATTTTCTTTGATTGGAACTATAAAAAGTGGTACAGTACTTATATTAACAAATTAAAATTGATGTTAAAATGAAGTAAATATATAAATATACTAATAATATAAAAAACAACAGAGATGCGTATCAAAATCGATGTAATAATTACGCAAAAGACAGCAACGATAATTCTGAAAGCACGCGATCGTGGAATACAATCGTGAATCTACAATGACAAAACAATTTCGATAGCGTGATTCAGTCAAAATGCAATTAAGTAACCTAAAGTAGCCGTCTACAAAGTACCTACTACAGAAACGTAGTAACGCTTTCAATGTTATTTAAATTGGTTAGGTATCGACGAAAGAATATTTGCGTGATTATCAATCAAACATTATCGTTCAAATAGTTGAAATTTTTACATTTCAGTCACGATTATTACTCGATTGTATGTGATTAATCACTTTTTATCGACGGTTACTACTTAATGTACTTGTGTTATTACTATTTTAGTATGTGTGATTACTATAAACTCTTCTATGGTTTACGGAACATTTTACTCGTGCTTCGTGGTAGGTACGGTACTCCTATGAAACTTAGCCTCCCAATACTGACATCAAAGCTTAAATTGATAGTAGCCTTGCCTTACCTTCTGTGGTGTAAGTTTTTTATTCGATTCCTTTGAGTCAATTAAGTGTGATACTCATTGAGCCTACATATAGGTTATTTCATCTATTTCGCTCGCGCTTAGATACATACATAAGTTGATTTACTTTTGGACTGGTAGATCTGTACTTCTGCCAGATTTGAATTACAAAGTGTAACTATCTTTGAGTAGGTGATGTACATTTCTAAATCATCATCTTTTGCCTTTATCCCACATCTGTGGGGTCATTGCAATAGGTGTTTATTTCATAATGAGTCGTAATATTTTTTCTATCTCTTCACCCTCCCCTTTTTTAAACAAAACTATCAACAAATTCGGTTGAAAACCGATAAAATTGTTAATTGGCTTTATACAATTCAAGGTTATATTACTTATTAAGTTCTAATTAGTATTGATTTGTGGTAAATGTGTGATTTTAGATTGACGTTGTTAATAAATTATAAATAAATTGCATCTTTATTTATGATAAATTACTTTCTAAATATATTTATTATAAATATATTTAGAAAGAGGTACATTTTAGTTATGTTACTACGAAAAACAAGAGACTAACTATGATCGGTAAACATATTGATGTGATGGGTGTTGCATTTACTGATGAAAGTGCAAGGTATGTTTTTAATTCTAGCCACGTAGCCATAGACCATCCGTGAAAAGGCATTGTTGTTGCAGATCGTAGGCCGTTTGCCAATTTCATTAAGATTCACAGCTCGGTAGTAGCTTTGACTTTTACGCTCTAGGTTTTAGATCCCCACCGTGGGCAAACATCTGCTTGGTTATTATTATAGATATTTGTTGTAGGCAATAAAATGGCAGTATAATAGAAATAAATATAAATGTTTATTTAACGTCACAAATAATGGTACACACAAAAAATATGTAACAAGCAATAAGTGACGAAAAAAAATTGGTTGTCTGTAAAGCCGGTTTACTGACGATAGTTGAACGTGACAACGTCATAATAAAATAGTAGGACTCGGACTCTGACTCGGACCCTTACCCTTACCTGGACCTGGGGCTCGGGCTCGACGGAACGGCGGAACGGCGGAACGACGGTTACGACGCATGAGTCATGTTTTTTCGTGCGTGCAGCCGGCTCCATCAATTTATAAGACGTTTTCACGTCAAAAAGGCTTCCACTCAGCATTTGCCACACGGGGCGCTGGTTTTCAGTGGTGCCGAGAGCCATTTTGTACAAAATAGTTAGTTACTAGCGAAATATAGTGAGCCTTATCTAAAGAAAATACATTATTGAAAATACACGAATATGTACTAAAACAAAATCTTACTACTAGTAATAAGTACCTACTAGTATCATTAGTACTAGTAATAGGTATTAAAATAACTGTATGACTTGTTTAATTGGAAATAAACGATATTCATATTACTATTTCCGTTACTTTGTTTCCATATCTAAAAGATTTGCTTAATTTGAGACTTGATAGCATTGTGAGAAAACGAGGACCAATATTCATTAATTTTTATTTATTTTCGCTCTGCTTTACTAAAAACATTACGCGAACATACTGAAGAAGCATCTTGTTACACAAGTTATTACAACTGTATTAACTTAAAGCCTTTCTGCTGAATGTGTAATGCGGTACGTAATGGAAGCAAACATCAACGAACTGTAATTATAAATTAACATAAAGATTGTAATAAAAATGTAAATATTCATATTCATAAAAAAATAAAAAATATAATTTCTTAAAAAAAAAATGTTTGGATGACGTGGCAAATTGCGTAAAATCATTCATGCAAAGAAGTACACTGCCACGGGAAACAAGCAGACAAACACACTCAGTATAATGGCCTTAAACTTATAGTATGTCTACCAGAAGTACACAAAACTGTTGCGTGCTGTGACTGATTGGCGTAATGCTGCTCAAGAATCCAGAACATTTAGTTAATCTTTCTTTTAATAATGTACTTTAATAAAAGGGTAAGTGAAATTTGTGCAATACAAAATCTATCACCAAAACAGATTCTGATTGACTTGTATACGTATAGCCTAACATTATCCGGGTACACTACACTACTTATGTAAGTGTTAGCTCGAAGTTTATTGAAGTCAAATTCTAAAGACGTTATAAAACTAATCTAGATCTAACCAAAGTCTCCAAAGCCAACATTAATGGCTGTATTAATGTAATAGTTTCAATACTCACAAAAGCTGTTGCGCAACTTGATTCAGATTGACCGTATCAAACTGTCTGCGTCTGCGCCTGGTCTGGCATTGTTATCTCGCGTCTGCATGAGAAAGCTGCTAGACCGATCAACATTAATGGTCTCGCTATAAATATTATTGAATCATAATGAATTATAATATTTTTATTTGATTGACGCACCGACTTACGTCATCTTCAGCTCTTAGCTCTTCAGTCTATCTCAGACTATCTGAGCCTATTCTTCAACTCTTCTCATTCAATGTTCTACTTTTCTCATCTTAACGTAGGGCTTTTACGTCAGGCTGTATGGAACCTTTTTTAGTTGCTTTGTGGCTGGCGTTAACTTATTTTGCACACGCATTAGGATCTAATCCAAGAACTTTTCTGTAGGGGGCTCACTTTGTTCAACAATATGGTGTCTGCAGATATTATGGCAGGTGTCACGGTTGACTGCAATGATCTTTTCACTTTCATTGTTCACAGTGAGCGCACTGCTTTAGAATAAGCGGTTAGTTCAATCAAGTTTAATGTACTCCACTCCTTGTTTCAAAGCTTTCGTTAAGGTGCTAGATAATTCAACACTATTTACGAAGCAATTCGTATTTTACTTCCACAGATAAATGACTTAATTACTTCATTTCAAAAAGCCATCAAACTAAGCAAGATCATATTTTGTGCTCTGGTTTCCCGTGAAACTTTCAAACGTCAGAGATGGACGCGCCTTTCTCTAATAATTATAGCTTTTAAGACTGTAAATATCTAGCGTAAGTAGTTTTTCATTAGAATAGACCATTCTTTTTTAGCTCTTACGAAACTAATCAACGATGTAAAACTTGTTGTTTTTTATGATGTATCTCGACAAGCTAATGCAATATAGATGTGCGTGTCTTCCCCAACTTCACACATCTCCGAAGTTAATTTGTACCGGTCTAGCTTTTAATTGCGCCTCCGCTTCCTTTATAACTATAAGCTAACTAGGAGTGAGCACTGGTGGTCTAGTGGTAATAACCCTGCGGTCGCGAGTTCGGATCCAGTCGATCTCAAACGAAGACATCGTGAGGAAACCCGCGGCTTAGTCAGCTCCGCACGTATATACCATGATCTTTCCTGTTGATTAGGCGGACTAAGCTGTCAGGATGGTATAGGTGCTGCACAAGTCTAAAACCCAAAACCAGGCACTAAAGCGTCCCGTAAGTAGGGGCATGAGTTGACAGCAGTTGCTCCTGATGTTATTAAATCATCTGGCCTGGCACAAGGCCTGTTTACTTACATGATTCATCAATATGAAAAATACTCATAAATATGCAGATATTTGATAAAATATTATAATATAATCTTTCTCGAGACATAAACAGCAAACATTAAGGCAAAGTTCAAGGATGTTCTTAAAATATAAACGTAGGCTAGGAAAAGATTGATTGTGTGAGAGACGATATGTCCAAGAAAGGAGTGAGTACTGAGATGACAGATGATAGGGGAGAATGGAAGAAAAATACATGTTATGCCGACACCACCTAGTGGGATAAGGGCAGGAAGAAGAAGAGTTGAAGTATACAAAAGTGAAAGCCCATTAAGATGTAACCATCCATGTTTTAATGAAGATTAATGATTCGGAAGCGGAGTGATTGAAGATGTTTATGGCAACGTAAATGCTTGATATCAGAACAAGTTGTTGATTACAACTCGAGAGCAAAAGGTACTGAGGCTATCAAGTATCAACACTAATGAAATTTTATGGGAAATAGAAATTGATGACAACTTAATAAGTCGTTACGATCGTTAAAAGAATAATTGCCATTAAAACTAACGCAATGAAGCCAGTAGGTTAAGTATTATCTATCGTATCAGATCCCATAGGATAGATAGATACCAGCAATCGGAATGGGTCTTATTACCAAATGGACTAACAAGGGATTTTTCTCAGCATGGTTTAAATCACATTTTGCGGTAAATACGACTGTATTACAATTCTAGATAGTTGGTTTTCTGTATTTATTTTCTGCAAATACAATCAAAAGTTATCTCCAATCCCTCTGATCTTCATATGGAAGAAATTATGAACGCAAGCAAGTAATAATAGAACGAACTAGGTCTGCTAGAGAGAATGGCGCGATTAATCACCGGTTTATGATCAAACGCTACTTCCTAACCAAAACTAATTACATGCACTGTTCGTATCGCAGGCAGACAGCAATCATGTCTAACCCCAGGCGCGGTAAACCAATAACGAAATGTTCACAGCCACTTACATAATGGCCGCACATGTGGCTAAGGAGTGCCAATCTGATACCTAGATTGTGGTATCTGGGCTGGGTGGTCGTTTCTTAACTTGGGGCTCTATGGTCGAGTCAAGGTGGTAAGTGACAATTATGTAACGCAATTCCCAGGCGTGCTGAGGATATTAGTGAGTTGGTTTTTTGTCTTATTATGACCTAAGTTTCTTCGGGATTGGGCTAATTTCGAAAATAGATCAAGGTTGCTAGCGTAGAGTTGACAGTCGGTACTTCCACCTTGCATGCTATAGGACTTGGAAATTTGAAAAGTTTCGATTATAATTCCAGTCGATACTTTTAAGGCACGAAAAGTAGAAAGATTTAGAGGCGCTGATCTAACAAGTCTATTGTGGAGCTAACACTGATTGCTTCTTATTTGGAAGATAATAATGGTGATTGAATTGAATACTGTTTGTATTGGGCCGTCCGGTGTTAATGAGATTTACAAATTAATGACAATAGTTATAATACTGAGAGTAGTAATGTCCTGGCTACGAAATAACTTACTGACACTAAATGTTGCGAAAACTAAATTTATCCCTTTTTCTTTCTCCCCATCTTCGCAACCTGCCCCCTCTTTCTCAATCCGCGCACACGTTTGCCCCATTGCATCTGTTTCATTCATCTGTGACTGTGCGTTCATTGATCGTACATGTTCTCTTAAATACCTCGGGGTCTTTATTGACAGCACAATGTCTTGGGAACCCCAACTGGAGTCGGCCATTTCTCGAGTCAGAAGACTGATATATGTGTTCAGGAATTTAAGATCCGTTCTAGACTTCAGCAGTTTGAAGATTGTTTATTTTGCACTAGCTCAATCCATACTCTCTTATTGTATTCCATCTTGGGGATGTGCAGTTAAAACGAAAATGATAAGGCTCGAAAGAGCCCAGAGAGCTGTGTTGAAGGTGTTAGCCAGAAAGCCTATACTTTTCCCTACTTTAGATCTTTACTCACAGTGTCAAGTTCCCTCAGTCCGAAAGCTTTTCATCTTACACACCATTCTTCGCAAACACTCCCAACTAGTTTTTGACTCGAGTTCTGCTGGCTCCAAACGTAGATCTAGGAGGGTCTGTGAGATAGAACGTCGCCGTACGGTAACTGCAGGTAGGCACTTTCATTTTTGCAGTCCCTCCTTATATAATAAAATTAACCTTCATTTAAATATATTCCCACTACCCCTTTACCAATGCAAATTAAAATGTCTGGAATGGCTCCTGGCTCTATCTTATGACGACACTGAAAGTCTTCTTACCTCCGCTGAATAACAATCACAACTTACACTAGCACAATCACAACCACACACTCACCACACTTGAGCAAATCTGGCAATAACCAGACTCTTAAGAGACTGGGTCCTTTGCTGAATTTGCTCTCACTCTGTCACTACACAAATTTACTCACACACTTTCTCACCACTTTCACACACACACACACACACACACACACACACTATAGGAGTTCTCCTGTAAACCCTGACTCCTAAGAGAATTGCGTTGTCAGGAGTACTCTCAAATACACACACCCTCCAACATCACACACACATATACTCACTTCACAAACACCACTTCACTTCTACACCTACTTTTAATTATTTACCTAGACTTTTAATTTTTCTTTGTGCACAAGATACACGTATCAGAATATAATCTGCTCACTCTTATGCCCGCGTAGTAAGCGTTATATTTCTTTGTTTTCTTCACACCTTGAACTGTATCCTTGTGTACTTTCATCATTGATCATTTTTTGAAGATTGCTAACTTTTTATTTTTGTCATCGTTAAGTTACATTATTACTTTTCTATATTCATTTTACCTCATTTATGTACCCAATTATCTTTTTATTCTAAGCATTTGAAACCTTGAAATTTAATAGGTATTGCGGAGGAGGGCGTTGATGTTCGCGACACAGTTTTTAACTCCTGCGAATTTCATCGTTTTCCATCTGTTTCTGTTCCATTTGTATTAAGTACCAAATAAAGAAATTTTGAATTTGAATTTGAATTTGAATGTTAAATTGAAATCGTTACAGACAAACCTAAGCCAGTTTCACGCAAGCCTTCGCTTGCTTTCGGTACGGCATGTCTTGAAACTTACAGTGCCCACGCTTCTAATTAAAAGGGAGGGTTGAATTGGCGTATGCTGTTGTTTATGGCTTAGAATCACTTACACTACACTTTCCAAGAGTTAATAATCAAGTGCCAAAGTCATTTCACCTGCATGTGTGAATTGTGGAAGAGCGAGAAAGTTACGAGCATTCAAAAGGGGGAAGCATGTTTAAGATTAGCATTAAGCATGGTGTTCTTTTAGGCTGGATGACCAAGATCTGGCTGGATATATCTAGTTTATGAGCACTGGTGGTCTAGTGGTAGCGGCCCCGCCTTCCGATCCGAAGATCGTGGATTCAAATCCAGTCGTGTACTGTAGTATGAGTTTTACTGTCGAAAAATGTATGTGCTCTATTCTAGTACTCTCAAACAGCGAAGGAAAACATTGTGAGGAAACCGACAGTGTTGTAGAACCTAAAAAAGTTCGAGCAACACGTGTCAAGGGTTACGCAAAAAGGGCCCACCAGCGATCTACTTGCGGAAAAACCAGCCCGCACATCAAGTGCGGATGATGAATTTGCCGAACTCCAAGGTATACAAATAATATTTCTACGTATACCGAGAGAAGGCATTGTACTGGACAGGATTCCCACTACCGATAACAGTAACTCAAGTCGAAGCTTTGATTTCTGTGTCAACCAATGCTTTAGACCGGGTTTTGTATGAAGACGCGATAAGCACCTTTTTCGGTACTGAGAGCACTTGTAACTCCATACAAAACTACTCGCTAAAAACATAAATACTCGGACTTGAACCACAGAACCAAGATTGTGAGTGACATGGGTGTGATTTTACCTCTATCATCATAGATTCTGTCAATAAGTCACATTGGATAAACGGCTCTAATGTTCGAATACAATCATTTCCCAGAATTCTAGTCCGCTTCGTTCATTCGATCAACAATTCCAGAAGCTACATATATTAAGATTATCAAGCCCATGATAGAGGTCCAACAATAAAATAAACGATAGTAAAATATGCAATGCATATCAAATCAAAACACTCCGCTTTCTAAAGGCAAGTGTCGGGTAGGCCACATTTCATGACAATTTATTTGTATCTTTCGAGATAGTTCGCTTTTGAGAAATGTGGCACAGGTTCGTTCGTCTTCTTCTTATTGTGTCACTGCTTCTTTCAAACTGGTGTGGTGAAAGGACTTTAAGTGCGCCTCAGAGAGGCTCCTTAGAGTACACTCGAAATTATGATTTTCAAACTCTTTAGATTCTACGATGCCGGTTTTACGATTTTTTCCTTCACCGTTTGAGAGCACTGACATAGTGCACATACATTATCAACAGAAAAACTAATTGGTACACGACTGGATTTGAACCCACGAACTTAGAATCGAAAGGCGGGACCGCTACCACCAGTAATTCGTTCAGTTCAGGTTCGTACGTTGTGATTATAGTTCTTTCTTGGCCACTTGGATGTTTTGGTAGTCCCGTGTGTTATGACAAAAATTATAGAATTTGCCGCAAACTTTAATACCATCAACTGGATCATATCAAGAGAGCTCTAGATTGAAATAAAACATTCGCTCTAGACTAGATGTAACACAAAATAAATGAATGAGGAATGATTTGTTACCAGGTATCTTTCTTTTCCAACAGTGACATAAGGTAGGAATTGCACCGGCTAGAAAGTAATTATGCTTAAGAATCATAGACTTGTTACTTCAGAACAATACGCTATTCAATATGACCGGTATCGGTAACCTATACAAGTATAGGTTCACGCTATTAAAAACTACATTAAAGACTGTTACTCACACAATGGCAAGCAGTACCTATACTTCTATAGCTAGCTATATTACCGACACGTGACGACAGCGCGCGTCAATTTGTCTGTTCATGCTCCACAGGAGTCTGACAGGCATATCAAACATGTTATTAACACCACAGTCCACCTACAGCATGTCACATCTGCCACAACATGCTTTGTAAAGTTTGCAGACCACCTAGAGCGTGAGACGTCTGTCAGACCAAGCTATACTCCGGTCTGCCGTTTTCAAACGCACCGCTCGCACCCAAGGTTGGATGATATCCAGTTGGCTGGTGTCTCTAAAATTTCGGTGCGTTGCGAGTTATAAAGTTTGCAGTCCACCTACAGCGCTTCACGTCTGTCAGACCAAGCTATACTCCGATCTGCCGCTTTCGACCGCATCGCTCGAAGCCAAGGTTGGATGTTAACTAGACGGCGCGGTGTGCCCGCGATATTTAGGTGCGTTTGTCACGAGTTGCGTAGGCGACAAATGGAGAAAGCACCATTTCTCCGTGCGCTTTACATTCATAGGAAAATTGATTAATACTAGTGAATGGAAGCGCAGACTTGGCAAGCCTAAGTAATCTTAAATCATAATCCAAAGGTCGGCATGGCTATAAACTAAGAACAAGCAATAGTCATAAAATGAGACGATGCTGCTTGATTAAACACTCCCCGTCTGATGCACTATTCGATTGTGTAACTGTCAAACAAGTATTTTCCGACAGGAGACCAGTCGTCAGTCAACTAGCTATTTAGCCACATCTAGCGCGATGGCGAGGTGTCAAATATGACAGCGATATTTGACAGCGTTTCACTGATCTCTATCGCCATCGTCTAGATGTGCGCAGGTCTTTTATCGGAAAGTTTGTTAATTCTACAGACGATCCATATGATTGCTCTCATAGCTCTCTATTACTTGTTTTTGGGTACCAGCCTCGCTGGGACGCGTAATCGCTGGTGAACTTTATTACCCGGGTCTTCCGCTAAAACATTCCCGTACTTGTAATACCGGGAACGGAGGAGATAAAACCCAACAAGTCACTTTCAGTGCAGTGAAAGCTCTAATCATCGGCTTAGTGCCTGGTGATTTTTAAATTCTTATAAGTACCTGACGTTTTTGTATTGACTCATGCAGTTTCACCTCTATACGGTTTCATCAACTTAATGTCAGGACCACAGATGGTGCAGCAGTTGGAAATAAGGCGCGTATTAGCATCATTCATCGTTCTTAAAGGGAAGTTATAAATCATTTAAGTAACGTTAAGCTGTTCATGGCAAGAAAACAATGTATGGAACTCATTTACAGCGCAAAATGAAAGAGACCATTGAGCACATAGTAATAGTAGACCGGCAAAAATAAACAGTATCTATGAAAGTCGGTTTATTAAAAATTACAATGAAATCACACACCACGGGCAACACTAGCGAACGCGTAGTTTGAAAACTACGCGTTCACTAGTTTCGTTTTCGTTTTCGCTATCGCTTATGGATAAATAAAAAAAAATTATAAAAATCTCTCTACGCAAAAACTTTCGAATGCACATTTGATAGGTCTGTGAACAGTGTATTATTTGTCAAGTAGCTATAGCTACTGTTTGAGTTGATGTAAGGAACAGTTGACTGTCGAAGTCATCTTCATACTTTAGCTAACGATGAATTGTCTACAAGCTATACTAAACATTTTATTTACCAAAAAAATTAAGGGTCAGACTAACTACTTTCTCTAGTTCTAGTTGACTACTTTCTCACTCTCTCTCTCTCTCTGTGGTCGGCACTTCATGACTGAAGATCGTGATCCCTAGGATGTCCTTGTTGTACAGACTGGACGGCCTGCCTCCAGCGCGTCCTATTTGTAGCCATGTTCACCACATCATAAAACTGGCTTCTCCCCACCACGTTCCTTTTTTAAGTTGGTCAGTCCACCTAGTTGGGGATCTACCGCGAGACCCGTCTTCCTTCCACGTTCCCAACGATGACCAGTTTTTCAAGGCTTTGGTCGCCGCGCCTTGCTATATGGCCGAAGTACGAGAGTATACGGCGGTGAAATATCGTGGATAGCCTATCCTTAACTTTCTCACTCAAGAAGGTAATATTCGGTAGTCAGCTCCTCAGTCAGTCAGTCAATCTTTTGGGAACTGAATGAAAATTTCTCTTCTGTATTTCTTTTGAGGGCAACCTCCTTTACCTCCATATATTATGACCTACCACACCCTACCCACACATACCTGAACATTAAGGGATTTTAAATCCGAGATGTGCCATAGCAATACTCTCCAGTGCAGTATTAAACAAAGTCGCAATTACACAGTAACCAGCCGCTAGATTTATTATCTAGATCTAGGCAATGGTGTGCGTTTTCACTCTCTCAACCATGTTCTATCAGCAAACTGGAAATGGACAGCCCGGCCCTTTGCGATGAAGGTAGTCGCACATCGAAGCTATGTGAACTTGGCGGCTGACTTTTAAAAAACTGTTTTTGTTAGGTTTATTTGGTAGATTTAGGTTAGTAGTGGATAGTAGTGAGGGAGTGTGCCACCCATTATGTAAGATGCCCTGAAACCCTTTTCAGGGCATCTTACATAATGGGTGGCACACTCCCACACACACAGCTAATAACGGCGGTTAATTACGAATAGGGTTGACACTCCCCCCTATTCGTAATTAACCGCTCATTGACTTGATCAGCTAAACTGTTTTGCGACGGAATGTTAGTGGACACCGACCTTTATTGCATATTTGAAGGCGCGTTGATGTAGCCTGCAGCTATTTATTTATTATAAATTACTATTGGTTTAATTTCATAGTTTTGCTATAAATTAATTAAAAATAAGTTATGAAAGGTATATGAAAGGCTAGGCTAGCAGCATAATGGCGGAAAGTCCCACGGTGTAAGAATATATTTGAGACTGAAGGGACGTCTACTTTACCTACTTATTTTCAAAGAAAATGTAACAATGTTTTTTGCTAAAAAAAATTGTCTAACGGATAAATTTATCAGAACCCAAAGTCGGAGTTTTGCTACCACATTTCGTTTCGTTTCGCCTATTTGTCTCTCTCTATTGTATGGAGAAAAGATGAGACAACAACTCTAACTACGTAACGTATTTTTGCCGTCTCATATTTTCTCCATGCAATAGAGAGAGACAAAAAGGCGAAACGAAAACAACATTTGGTAACGAAATGTTGTAAATGCACTGGGACTTTTGGTACTGTAGATTGAAAAATTTGCCTTTAAACCAATTACATTTGAGGTGAGGATTTTTGTAAAAAGGCAAATTAGAGGGCAAAAAATAGAGGACGAAGCCACAAACAGTGGTCTTATCAGACATCAGAGCGTGTGAAAATGCCGGTGCATCAGGGACTCCAGCAAACCACCGACAAATCCAAATGGCAAGGAAATGTAGGTCAACAAAGTAAGGAAGAGTCACGATCCTCAACTATGAGGGACCGACTATGGATAACAAGGCAATGGTGCGAGGCAATGCCACGATTGTTACAACTGCATATCCAGGTGGGTCATATATGGCCCAAATACTTCTTCCATCAGCTAGTGGACGAAAGGACGAAAGGGTGAAATGATTTAAATTGCACCTCATTGAGGTGCAATCATTTCACCACTCGTTCGAAAGAATTGGTGACTTGAGAAGATCGGCAAGTTGTATAAATAAAGCGGCCAAGTGCGAGTCGGACTCGACCATGAAGGGTTCCGTAGCAAAAGTAACATAATATAAAAGTTCTTGTAGTTCGTCGAAAGGTAAATTGCGGTTTACGATTTATGACGTATAAAAAAAAACTACTCACTAGATCTCGTTCAAACCAAATATCGTTGTAAGTTTCATCAGTGTAGCTCCTATAGTTTCGGAGAAAAGTGGCTGTGACATACGGACGGACGGACAGACAGACATGACGAATCTATAGGGGTTCCGTTTTTGCCATTTGGCTACGGAACCCTAAAAAGTAGGTATTTTTTTTCTAGGACTTGTACGCTTTCCCAGCAATAGTGGACTGATCATAAACAATGAATGCATTTCGTATAACATAACCGTGGCTAAGGTTTACTGCGCAAATGGATAACTATTCATTGCCAATAACTTCCATCGCAGTAAACGCGTAAGGGATAGAGAGAGCCTGCACTTGGCCGCTATAAGTTTTGGTTTGGATCACCATAAAAAATACAGTCTGACTGTGGGTGGAATCGAATTGTTTATTTAAGTCGCAAAACTTGTTGATTGGATAAAAATAGAGGCATTTTCAGGATGAATGTCATGAACATAGATAGTTGTTTCGTGTCTGGGTGTGATAATTTTACATGTATTTTATTCACATAGAGTTCCCATTGAATAAGCTTTCAACAAAATAAATACAGTCTAAACAAAGCCTTTCTCAGATCAGACTATCAAATATGCTTGTTTCTAAATATAAGCTTAGTTTGAATTTTTTTTTTGACAATTTCTACTTGCATTATCCGCATATAATTACTTGTGCTACAAAACTGCAAAAGGCAACATTGTCAAAACAATTAAATTTTATTTACATTTTTCCCTGTTTTACGAACATTTTTTGTCAGCGTTTTTGTTTTCCGACAGTGGCTGAACATTCCGAGCTTTAACAGTAGGATTCTAGGCCTTACAGTACCAACTGCTACCGATATCAGCGACCAGCAGCGACACTCAAATCGTTTACAGCGCTGCCAGTGATAAAACGGTAAATTTAAACTTATCCAGTGCACTTACCTTTTGATTTGTTTACGATTGGCCGTACTGTGGTTAACTAGTCTTTCTCTATTAGTTATTTGCAGACTTGTTTTATATCGGGTAATTAAGATAGTGGGTAAATTAGGTGATGATTGAGTTAGACTAACTCGGGCATTATAAATAAAGCCTATATGTATTATGTACCTCTAACTATTAGAGGTATATTTATATTTATAATGCCGGGGACTTTTAAGCGTCTCGCCAAAATACTCTAGTCAATTTCATGTTTCATGATTTTAATTGTTTTTCTGGTGTTATTTTGGTTGAGTTGTGTTGTGTGATTTCGGTGGTATTTAAACCAACATTTATTGAGGTCTTAGTTCAAAGTGTGAGCAGATGGAATGAAAGTGTTTTAAGCATACTGATTTGAACAAAAATATTTCCGATGAAAAATATTGATGAAATTATGGGATAACAAGCATAAGAAAAACAGAATTGAGAACCTCCTACTTTTTTATTTCAAGTCGTTTAAAAACCACAAGGATCATTTTGAAAGGCCTTTGCAAGATAAATCAAGACGCAAGTTATACGCAACCAAACATAGAAGAACTGGTCAAGTTAAATACACTATAATCATCTGATAAAACATTATAATTCGATTGCTTTATTTATAGTTCAATCTGTTTCATACCATAACCCACTTTACACAGAAATTAACCTACATAACAAATAAATCATCTATATCTTTAAAACCCGCCAATCACAGCTAATTATACACTTACTAGAGTCCGCGCCAGTTAACTTGGCGCGTGTCAAATGGTGAAAAACTTGGAAAAAAATGGATCTGATTTGAATTTGATCCATTTTTTTCCAAGTTTTTCATCATTTGACACGCGCCAAGTTATCTTGCGCGTGGTCTTATCCCATTTATATATTAGTTTACTTCCCGTCATTATCTAATAGAGCCTTATTACATAAACTATAAAAATACACCATTAATACTGAACGCTTTCATTTCAAAGTGTACCGAAAACCGATTGCATAAGGTGTAAAATCAAATGGCCAGATAAAGGCGTGGTCGTGAGCTAATGATGGACAAAAAGTTGTGTTTGTATTGAATCACTTTCGCCAAGTATAAGTCGGCTACGCTGGACCTGACGGCTTCTAATCGTTTATCTGGAGATACTATTTGTTCTCGATGGCTACTCGATTCTATAACAAAACTCGACTGACACCTTTTGTCCAAGTAGTGCTCTACACCACGTAACCACTTAGTGATTTTTTAAAGCTTTTGCATAGCTCGTTCGGTATGCGTCTATGTGCAAGATGAGCATGGGTATGCGAGTAAATTGGCTGATTACCAGTCAGTCAGGTAGGAGGAAATGGCGAAACTACAAGGGTTCCTTGTCGGACTTAAGACCCCAGAAGAGATTCCACGGAACCATTTCTTAGGTAGGCTATACAAAAATATACTTAAACTAAAGGAATGGGAAGCAAGTACCTTAGTGTTATACTTTAATTCGTTATTAAACCTAAAGGTAATATCTAAGATTAGAATCGAATAATTATATCATTTATAACAAGAATTTCTAATATTTTCACACGCTACGTTTATTTTTTAACATGTTATAGGCTTGCGCTTGACTGCTATCGCACCTACTGTTAAGTGATGATGCGGTTAAGTGTTACGTGATATCTAATTTGGAGTCATTGACTCCCTAACAAAGGGAAATATTATTAAAATAAGAAATCATGAAAAAAGCAGATTAATAAATATTTAAAGCATGAACCGTGCTCTTGCGCAACAGTCCGTCAAACAAAGACGAATGACTTTCTCGAAGCAAATTCCAACTCGAACGAATCGAACACAAGAGAGAGACGATGGTAGAGGCACATTCAATAAGCAGGTTGAACGACCGATTGCAATGAAGCTGAGGCCTTCTCTTCATGGCAAGCGACAATGTTAATAGATGAACACTTTCAAAACTGCCTATTACAGGCACTAACTGATCGAATTTATTATGTAGGCAATAGATAATCTTTTATGATGTAGTAGAGGCTTTGATGCCTAATTGGGCAAAATTTAAGACGCTGATAACCACCACAGCAAATTTTAAGAGGTGTTAAAGATAGTTAAAGTAACTGAAGATACGAATAGTTACGGAAAATTGCAAAAGCACCAGTTTCAGTAAGATCATTATTTGATCCAAACAAGTGACGATTGGCCCGTGTATTCGTAGTAAACAAGGCTGTATCAAATCCAAAGTGTATTTATTCAGTAGGATCACAAGGATCACTTTGAAACGTCTTGAAGCTAGGTGAGTCTAGGTGCCAGTTCCACGCGACCAAGCCTATAAGAACAGGCAACAAACTACTTGGTATATGAACCACAAAGTAATGACTACCATTACGATTGACGATTATAAACAGCCGTTACCGAAATAACTGGCGTCAATGCTAAAACTTTAATAACAGGTGTTGTTTTACAAACGTGCTACTGAAATATCTGTCCCTAGTCATAACTGTACGATGACATTGGCGATTGCAAACTGGAGCAGGGCTAGACAGAGAGTATCTTAAAAATATCCCTTTGTCCACATAATCAACGTACATACATATGTATGCCTGTATGTACATACATAAAATCACGCCTCATTCCCATGAGGGTGGGCAGAGTTCACGGATTTCCACTTGCAACGATCCTGACAGGCCTCTTTCGCTTCATTCACTCGCATAACATTCTTCATACAATCATGCTCGTCGGTTTAGGGTACTCCTGACCTGTTTCGGCGTTTCTCTAAAACATCTGCTATCTGATCGAGATACATGCGCCGAGATCTTCCCCTTCCAGCAGTTCCACTCACAATCGTCTTATGCACTTGTTTCACAGAACACAACATAGTCAACTTAACACAAAGAAAGAAAGGAGAGGAGTGAATGCAGAGATGACGGTTGGCGCGATTGGAGGAGGAAGACATGTTGTACCGTCACCACAAAAAGGGGATAAGGGCAGGAAGAAGATGAAGTCAACATACCACAGTGTTCTTAATAACAAAGAGATATTTCTTTATTGAAATATGAAATCTTGGGGGTGCGCTCAACGAGAACAGTGAAAACTATGAGTGTTTTACAAACAGAAAGAAATAAATAAAAGGAGGCGATAAAAAACACTGAGTCTTGGTTCTGGCTGACTAAATTAAGTTTATTCATATTCATATTAATTTATTCATTGTTTTTAGGTCTTAGGGGGTAATAACGTCCAGAACATGAGCCTCGATTAATCTGGTCGAATACCTGTAATAACACTAGAAGCAAGATGTTTCAAAAATCTATAGAAAAAAAATTCGTTCCTTCGATTTCATAGTAAATTTAACGGTAAATCAAAGTTATAGCTCATTACAAGGTATTTCCAGCAAAGTTTATTTTGGTTATGGAATTTGGCTGAAGTAATCTACTGCACACCTTGATTGGCGACTATTGGCGAGCTATGAGCAGGTGAAACATCAATTCACATCGCTTCTGGCTATTTTCATATCTGCGTTTATCTATTCATGTATTCTATAAGTGTAGTGATCTCTCTCTTGTATTATTCATTATAAATCAGGAAGAATGTCGAACGTCCGGCAGGGCGATAGGTCGTTGTTTCTTCTAATCGTTTGCTTAACGAGATCGAAGACATGTGAGAGTTGCCGCAGCTCAGTTGGTAGTCAGCCTCCTGCGTTGTAGGTTGTTAGATTCTCATCAAGGACAAATATTTGTGTGATTAGATATTTGTTTTCGGGAAGTCGGTGGATGGAAAGGGCTCAGGGGCTCAATTCAAGAACTGTCAAATTCACTAAAGAAACTGACAGTTCTTGTGATATATATCTACCGTGACAAAAAAGTCACTGGTCTAGAATTGAGCCTCTTCCTGGAAATGTGTAGGGTAGGCCTATGTCCAGCAGTGGACTTTTTCAGATGATGTTGTTTGTTTTAGTATATGACTGGTATATGGTTGTCCATATACCAGTGTGATGAAAGGATTTTAAGGACTAGGAGTCGCAGACGAACTTAAACATCTAAAAACAATCATTTTAAAGTGATGTTTTCAAGACCAGATAAAGACAAAATTTAAAGAACGTAGTTCCGTAATCTTTAGCCAAATATTGGCAGAATGATAAGGATGTTATCTACGCAGATCATGATCCCTCTAAAACTAAATAAATAGTACGGAGTGAAGAGTATATTTAAAGACTTGCGCCTAAATCAGATAAGTCGTTTGCAAACTGGCAATGATATTATCACTCATTATATCATTATATTACCTTTTTAGTTAAATTGAGTACTGAGAGAGAGAGAGAGAGAGAGAGAGAGAGAGAGAGAGAGAGAGAGAGAGAGAGAGAGAGAGAGAAAATTCAAAAGGTACTTGAGCTGTATATTCTACTGTACTATTGGAAAAAAAATTGATACCAGATAAACTGAAACTGAACCTAAGTGAGATACAATAACTGAAATACTGTCTGGCGGTTGCCAGCGTCTTAATGGCATTAAGTAACATTTATTATTGAATGTTAATCCATCATTATCCCAATTCAGACCTTTAAGCCTATTGAAGTGATGCAGTGCCTAGAATTGGCTAAGTTCAAACACGCTTGCTAATCTGTATCGGTTAAGATATTTTTAGACTACTTTCGATTTCAGTCAGTCCACGTCACTGCTAGTCATAAGTCATAACTTGCCGTAAGTCTATAATTACCGAGTGCTACGTGCTGTCTGCCGCGTTTTACTTGTAATCACGCTCGCTCGCTCACAAAACGTGTCATTCCTTATAGTGGATAGGTTAGTTATACAAGCTGAAGTCCACTGCTGGAAATTTACGTGGAACTGGCACCTAGGCCCAGATTCATAGACCACACTTTGACTTTACTTTGATGGAAAGTTGGTTCTACTTTGATGGAAAGTTGGTTCTACTTTCAAACAAAAATATATTTCATAGTTCTGTCAAGCTCTTCTTTATTCAAAATGTTGAAAGGAAACTTCGATAAACAAAGCTTAATTTGCGAAGACTCCTTTGCTGTAAAGCAAAGTCACGACTATGAATCTTGGCCCTAGACTCACCTAGCTTTAAGACGTTACAAAGTGACCCTTGCAATCCTATTGAATAAATACACTTTTGATTTTGCTTTTTGACGCCTTCCGAATACCAGGAAGAACGATTCCGAACCCTCATCCATAGACTTCTCATCGTTTTAATATGATTAGCAGCCCATGCTGAAACAGTCCTTTTTTTCTGATATTACAAAATAGTTATTGTCGCGTCTTCAGTCGTCTCTCCCCACTCATACCGAGCGAACCTGTAACTTTGGTACAAATAAACAAGTATTTGGTACATGAGTTGTTGTTGGATCATCCTCCAAAAAAGTAGATAGGTAGAAGTTATGGGTGGCATCTCTCCTTGAACCCATAAAACAGAAAATGCCTAAATGGGAAGTAGACTAGAAGAACATACAAACGACTAGTGTAAAAGACTTGATCTTCTGCAAATGCTCGAGACACCTAACCATACTGATGTATGTTCTACCTCAGGGTTCTTTGTTGATCTCATGATTAATTAAAGAAGCATTTTAATTAATGAAAGAACTATTTATCCACACCAGTATTGACTATGACTCAATACAGTCGATTGAGTGTAAGTAGTCACGCAATACCTCGATACTTTTACATCATACGGATCACGCGTCCTCGACGGCCTTCGATGTGATATACTTGCTAAAAACTAAAATCATTTAGACATAAAGTATTTCTTCGAGGTAAAGTCTGAATTGGGTCAAAGAAATGTAGGAAAAAACGAAATCGAAATAACCCGAATTCTACTAGGTAATTGTTTTGAGATATTTTAACACATATAGGAAGTAAATCAGTATTTTTTAAAACAATACTCAATCCATATTGCCGTTATAAATGACTGGCCTCTCAGCTCAGTTGGTTGGTTGGCTCTGCCTTCTGCCCGTGGGTTCGATCCCCACCGAGAACCAATATACTTAATTGTGTTGAAAACACAGATGTGTTCACTGTTCTCTGTCTGGGTGTTATATTGAATTTTAAGTACGTAAGTATTTACAAAAAAATGCATATAAGTATTATATCAGCTATCTGGTTCCCATAGTACAAGCTCTGC
Source organism: Thera obeliscata (assembly GCA_947578465.1). Lineage (NCBI taxonomy): Eukaryota > Metazoa > Arthropoda > Insecta > Lepidoptera > Geometridae > Thera > Thera obeliscata. Next base: position 14,419,565 of record OX387924.1, on the reverse strand, counting down.
TTAATTTGGGGCTAGATAGTGTAGTGTGGATTGACTACAATATTTATTTATTTCATGTTTGCCATAAGTGAAAGGGTTTTAATATTACTCATGACACGTGTAACGGAACGCTCATCTCCAAAGAAATATGTAAAAAATGTTACCGACTTGAATTCTAACGGAGCTGCCCACCAGCCGTGACGTAATCGCCTCGTGTCGTGATACCAAACTAATATAGGTAGGTAAAGACAAACACTTAAATAGCTACTTCATGGTTGGCAAGTTTGGTGGCAGCCTTATCGAATCGCATTTACAACATTTCGTTACCAAATGTTGTTTTCGTTTCGCCTATTAGTCTCTGTCTATTGTATGGAGAAAAGGTGAGACAACAACTCTAACTACGTAACGTATTTTTGCCGTCTCATATTTTCTCCACGCAATAGAGAGAGACAAAAAGGCGAAACGAAAACAACATTTGGTAACGAAATGTGGTAGAAAAACTCCGACTTCGGGTTCTGGCCACGAACCAGCTGAGCGAGTAAAGGTAATGTTTTTCGAGTGTATGTACGTATTTCGGTTCCTTTGTGCGTCCGTGGAGCCTAAGCGGCTAGATGGATTAAATCAGGTGTCGTTGGATTCCCCTGGACCCATGACAAATAGGTTACAAAAAAGTTCGAGAAGTCCTACGGTGGCAAGAAAATCAGCTTCAAGGTACATATAAACGTACATTCTTAAATACCTATATCATAAGACGTCTCTATATGTCCCAGGCACTATAGCATCCCGCGATTAGGGCTTGTGTAATCCCCAGTTTCCTCTGACGCTTTAAAAATCACCTAGAATAGATGCAAAGGCCTGTTTAATTTTTTAAATACTGCAAGGAGTCAAAATCTTAGTATGAATGAGACGCATTGTGGTTTCAAAAAACTTTCATCATTACCCTGACCAAGTTCACTGCTCCTCCAAAAGCTTCCAGGAAAACCTTTCGGAGTCTTCTCCATCCATTTTAGGAGGCTTAAACTGGCTCAGAATTTTAAGTAGCAACTAAGCAGCCATAAGGGCCGACTACCGCTGAGGAATCGAGGTTTTCAAATGGACACCTTATAGCGGAATAAGTGAAGGAAAGCCTCCCCTGGACAGTAGGTGTATAGATCGTGGGAAGTCCGTGGATGGTAAGAGGCTCAGTCCAGTTGGTTCTGTAAATCTCTGGCATATTCAACGTGTTTTTATGGTATTGATGAGATCGATGTATAGTCTCCCGTAGTACGGGTAGTACGTACTTGCCTGAACAAATATTTTGATGTCTATATTGTTGTTTAACACACCTGAGCTAACTTCTAGATTATACATTACTAGTAGAACCGCTCTGGCTCCAAATAGGTAACACTTTTTTGCCAAAATGAACGACAAACAAAATGCATCGGCAAACTGTAATAGCAAGGCAAGAAAGGAGTGAGCCATGAGCAAGAAAAGAGTGAGCACTGAGATGACGAATGATAGAGGTGAGTGGAGGAAGAAAATATGTTGTGACGACCTGCGTGAGCGTGGGATAAGGGCAGGAATATGATGTAGTTTTTGGACGTATTAATTTCATCCCGGTTGTTTCAGTAGGTTTAGCTATCAAAACGTAACAAACACACACTTCCACATTTATAACTTACATTGATTGGATATAGATAGAGATGCACAATAGAGCAATATGGATTAGTATGTTTTGTTGAATTATTTGTAGTCTTTGTTATACGTAGCATACGTCAAACACAAAGCAAATCACAAGGTCACATCTGCCTTACCATCTTGCATGAATAGATACACTTTGAATAACATTGAATTGTAAAATTGGTTGGCAGGATCCAAATACATGCACCTGGATTTACCGGCGTATAATGAGCGTAAATCTTTAAAAGGGGACACACAGCATGAATATACATAATTATGTAGCCACCCGTGAGCATACCTGCCGTGAAACAGAAGTTTTAAACCGTGTAGACGGCGGTTTCAAACCAAATTTCGCATGACCTTTGAACGACCTTAGTAGAAAGGCGCACCCGCCAAAGGTTGGGGTTGGTTTTAAACCGTGTAGACAGAAGCGTTCTGCTTAGAAACGGTCTAAACACTTTTACGAAATACACCTCCTTATAGGTAGGTGAACATAGAAATGGAGAAGTCAGAAAGTGCAAAGATGGCCCATTTACGCTTGCTTGTAGCAGAGAAGACCATGTACTGCAGCCGAGCGATAGCATTCATAATTCAAAGCAGCCTGCTGTCTTCTTTTGGTGGCTGTCACATCCACAAAAATCCTGGTCAGGCTAAACCTGATGGTCGGTCCACCCTTAAGAACATTTGGAGATTACAGTCAGCTGTGACAGTGAGCCTACTAGGTTATAGCTGTGCCTTCCATGGAGGCTCAACCCAAGGTTTTTCTCTGCTGTTGATACCCCCCAGTCTATAAAACTTAGCTCTTTAGCGATTAACCCCGATGCGGGTCAGGCAGTGCATGCACCAGGTCACAAATTCCAGCACACATCATAGCTACCACCTTGACGTGAGCTACGTAGGTAGTTAAGATATATACCTACCTATGTTGCATATCAACTGCATCATTTGGTATACAATTCTTTATTCTATGACGTAAGTTAAGGTCAAGCGTCGCTGTCACGCCCACAATTTTGATATCTCGTAGGTAACGTATTGTGGTAGCGACGTCATATGGCGCCGACACAGAATACAGCACAGTTTGTGCTGGTCTAATTCTGGCGGGATGTACGATCTCGCGTCTATTTCGACACGTTGTTGAGTGATAAGAAATACTGTATTGTAATGTAGTAATGTGATTACGTATTACGATATATTTTTTACAAGCATATGGCCCTGATGATACAAATCTATTTTAAATTGGAAATACTTGGGTTAGCTAAGTTAGCATCCCGTGTAAGAATCCAATCAATACCCCTTGACTCTGTTGCAAATTCTGATGCAATGTTGGATCATTCGTCCAGTGAGGAATAGTTTGATGATGCACTGGCACTGAGGTAAGTCAAGAAATTCAGTAGGTTTTTAGTCGGTATGCTGTCAATATGACGGAGGACACTCTGTATATTGCCTTTCCGAGCTTACCGTGGCTTGAATTATCTTCTCAAAACAAATCAACAAAAAAACTGCTAAAAGCTTCGTAAAGTAGTGAAATTGCACGCAGTGTAGGTACCTTAATTGGTTGGGTAGATAATAAAGTGGAATTCTCACATTCTCACATTAGTTTTAGTAAATCCTGTAGTAAGAGTTTGTAATAATACTAAGCTTGGTGGTTTAAGTTATACGAAATGTACTAGTAATTTGTACAGTACCTAGAATGATAGGTACTAATAATTTGTTTTTGGCAAATAGGAGTGTTCACTGTAATTTGAATTTAATCTGCTGTGACTAATGGATTTCCTTTCACTTGAGTCGAGTAAGTAATGGAATAGGTAAATATAATAATAATAATAATAATAATAATAAAAATAAGTTGTTTGAAAATTGTTCTTTTTCAAACAACGAATTAAAACTATTTGCTATACCTAACAGTAAAACGTAATTGAAGTTCTGACTTACCCATCAGTAGTAACAGAATTCAATGACAGTGCTTCAGCAAATATCATCTCTTGATCCTCAAAAGAAGCCTTTTTCTCCTCAAACACTTCGTCTCCAGGGGCTGCCTCATCAACAGGATCTGGTGGTACGTTTTCACCGCTAGTGTCAGGTTTCTGGCTGACATTATGGAGTCCGGACAGGTCGACCTTCGAGTCAACACTACTATCAGGTGGCACGACTTCTGACACCACCAGAATTAGGAGAGCACAGCTGAAATATTATAGCTCCTGTTAGATTCGGTACCACACGTATAATGAAGCATGGTGGAAAGGGAAAATGATTATAAATACCTGGAGAGTACTGATATAGTCAACAGCGACGTATATATAACACACAAACCACCCTTCATAGTAATACGAGCGATATATCCGCAGTCCATATCATTTTGCGCGAACGGCAACTATTTACACATTCCACGATTTAACGGTTGGGTTGAATAACAAAGATTCAATTTTATTAAAATGTGCGTAACGCAAGCACATTCATCATTTTCACGACTGTATAATTATTTATCCAGATGCAATTAAAAAATGTTAAAAGTTGGGCAAGCGAAATTTGATTCAATTTTACACTAAAATCCGAGAAAAATCGAAAGTTCACATCAATGAAATTTGACTTGACAAGATGTCAAATTGTCCGTAAAGCCGATTTGCTAAATTTTCATAGGCCAACAAAAAATTGTATTCGGTCCAATGGAAATCAAACATTTAAGAACAAAGCGCACATTCTATTGGCCAATATAAAATATACGTTCCTTTTCATGAATTATATTATTATACTTTTAACAGCTGATTTTTCTATAGTACAATTATTTATATGATTTTAATAAACAGTTTTTTCTTTTTGAATATGAATATGTACAAAACAAGTGCAACAGGTACAGTTACATATTATCAGTATATCAGTAAACTACATGGCTTAGTATTGAGTGCATACTTTATTGGGAATAGAACAAATAAATTATGTGAAAAAACCTAATTTGATTACCGAATACAATTCGAGATGAGTAGGACGGAACTTCTTTTTTTCTAGTATTTTTCCTTGATTTTTTCAGTCAATGTCAACTGTCTGTCAAGTGAAGCAAGCAAAGCATTACAAACAGCGTTGCCAGAATGTTACTTTTGTAACATTTTACGTTACTTAACCAGGGAACAGGAATCACAATGGAATCCGCGATAAGGCGTTGCCGCTCTTACTTAGCTGTGTATTACACCAGTGATCTTATCTTTGTCTATCCCACGGAACGTAGCTACGAGTAGAAGAGAAAGTAGATGTAAGTTTGGCAACACCTTACTCCTGTGTAAATCGTGTCTGTTGATTTCCGACATGTTGGACAAAACATTGTCTTGTTGTGCTGAGAAAACTCAATAAATTGTGTTAAAAATAAAGCGTTTCTACAAAATCAATTCACCTAGTGAAAAAATGTGTTGTTCTGCTGTTTATTGTTCTTCCAGAACAACAAAAGGAGGTGTAAAAGACCCGGAATAGTCATTTAATACGTAAGTCTTAGTCAATATATTTTCATCTTTTTACATGCTAAAAGAGCGAGATTTTTTACCAGAAAAACAGTAATAATTAAATTTTATTTCATGTTAGTCATATATTCATAAGTGTTATTGATGAAAACTAAGTGTAAAACCATTAATTATTGTAAAATAAAATGTATTGATTTAGACATCTGTGCTAGTGATGTACTACACCAGCCAATTTGGCTATATCGATAATATTTTAGTTTCCGTTTTTTATGCATATAACTCAATGCTTTGAATGAGTTTACTGCGGGATAAATGTTTGTAAGATCTGCAAATATTTGTAGCGGGTCACTCGTAGTTCCTGATACCCACGATACGGGTATCCTAGTGTAATCCTACTGGGGGATCATGACTACTAAGTACTCAATACTCAATACATTTATTGCTTTACACATGGTTTAGTTTCTGCATGCATCGTTTTTAGGTGTAATTAGGTATCACATGGACTCTGCATGGGTATAGAAAACATGGAGGCAGGCCGAGGTTTTAAGGTAAGTTAGCTTGATATCTTGATATTAGGATTATGAAGTGACTGTTGTAATGTTGTGGAATCATAATAATGTGAAACATCTTTCGTTTCGTTTTTTTTTGTAGACAATATTTTTTTTTAAATGCAAAAAAAAACCGCGCACAGTCAAATTGGCGGGAATGAAAATCTGATACCTACCTATCTACTCTGCGCTGTGGATGTTATGTTCTCTTAGGTTTATCACAATTTTATTTTGTTTAATAAATACTAAGTAGGTACTTAGTCGTTGGGTGCTGAATAAGATTTAAAACTCGATTGAGAGACATAGCTGAAGAAGTAAGCTTCTGATTCAAGAATTAATTTGTTTTTTGTTTCCAAGCAAATTAGAGAATAGTACTAAGTATACAATGCTCGGCTGAAATAGTAATTAACGGCCTCGTTTATTTATCTCATTTATAATTTTTTTTAGTTTCCCAAAATGCCCCAGGACGGAAAAAGATGCAAGAAAGTGGTGTGGAAACACAAGACCTTTCTACAACACCCAAGCGAGCAGTGAGAATTTTAAAAGTTTAAACCGTTTCATAAATTTTCATACCGTGAAAATCCCTCATTGTGTATTGAATTATATTATTGTAATTTAGTTGAACAAATCAAAGAGTTTATATCCAATTATGACGCCTTTTTCATTGATTGGTATTCAATAAATAATGCTGGACAAGTCACACAACATTATCTAGCCCTAGAATAAGCAGAACTTGTGTTAAGGGTGCTAGATAACTGATATACCTACATAATACAATACATTACATGTATAGGTATTTTTTATTTTTATATAGAAAAGACCAGAACACCCGGAATAAATGCCTGCAGATCGTACAAATATTTGTTCTAAGGCGGGAATCGAACCCGCAACCTCTTGCGTCGTAGGTGGACATTCGCCCACTGCACCACAGAGGTCGTCAAATCGTCGTAATTCATCGATAGGTTAGTTAATGTCGTTACTTCTCTAGTCACGCACACTAACACATAGGTATCTACAACTGAACACTACGGACACGCTTTGAAAATTTATCCATCCCTAGTAAATATAACATCCTTGCTTTTAACCCTCTAATGTAACATCCATGCTACACGACCTTACATGAATGAATATAAATAATGGATGGAATGAGAATAATGGGAAAGGAAAAAAAAATAGTAATAAGGTGCCTTATTATGGTATTGTTATGTTTTCCATATAATTTAGGGTAATGTTACTTTTCTCATGAAAATGCTACTTTTTGAATTGTCTCATGTTATATTTGACTATCTGGCAACACTGAATACAAAGCAAACCAATCAAACATATTAAACGTCAAGTCAATCAACGTCATCCATCGCCATCGTATCGCCGCCGTGTCGTCGTCGAATTTGGAGGTGTTTTTGCCGTGTTTGTGTTCGGTAAAATCCTAAAAATGGAAGCATTATTCGCCTTACCTTTCACAGTTCTCGAAATCCCGAACATTAAAATAAAAAAGCCGACATGGCTACAGGCACCTTCCGCTATGACAACATTTGCATTGGTGCTACTCTCATACTTTTTGGTTACCGGAGGTAAGCGTCATGTTTTAGTGGTTTTATAGGGGTGTTCCTGTTAGAATTGTGTTCTGATAACTAACAAGTGCTTTCATTGTTTGCAGGCATAATATATGATGTGATAGTAGAGCCTCCGAGCGTAGGGTCGACGACCGACGAGCATGGCCACAGCCGACCAGTAGCGTTTATGCCGAACCGTGTGAACGGCCAGTATATCATGGAAGGGCTAGCAGCTAGCTTCCTATTCTCTCTCGGTGGACTGGGCTTTATAATCCTGGATAGGACACACAACCCTTCAACTCCAAAATTAAACCGGATCCTACTGATTTCTGTCGCCTTCTTATGCATTCTGGTTTCTTTCTTTACTACATGGATTTTCATGAGGATGAAACTGCCTGGGTATTTGCAGAACTAATACTCTTTTAGAATTTAAAATGTAAGCCTATAATTTTTATATTGAGTCTGCTTTTAGACTTTCGTATTAGGTTTCTAATAAAATATTTTTATTTTAATATCAAAGTTATTTTTATGTTGTCATCATCATGATCATTAAAACATGTTCTTAAAAGCAAGCATAATGTTATCACAAAGCAAACAATACTATTTTTTTAAATTATATTTAGTATGTGACAATTTATTATTTGAAGTGGCATATACCTCCATACTTCTAGCATAATTAAAAATCTTGTAATTAAACACATTTTTTTGCCTTTCAAGTTCATCATCATCAGCCTGATGTCTGGAATACAGTGCATCTAGTGTAAACCAGTGGCTATTACTGCTGGATTACGAGATTTAGATTAGTATCTACTTCGTGGTGTGTCAATTGGGTTCATCCAACTCCACCATGACCTTGAAATTATGACAGTTGAAGACGAGATAAAAAAGAAAACTAAATCGTACGCCAAACGTCTCGAAATTCACCCAAACGAGCTAGCCAGATATCTGATGGAGAAGACCACTTCTTTCAGAAGAATAAAGAGAAGAGCTCCTCAAGACCTCATATAGCTCGCAAGAGGACAAACAAAATGGAAACACCACTGGGCGTTCTCCATACATGCCATTGATGTAGTAGAACCGACCAAACTCAAGCTCAATGCTCGCACGGGCAGACTGCAAGAATCAGAGGAGATATAAAAAAAAAAAAAAAAAATTGGGTTCAAATCCAGTTGTGTACCAATAAGTTTTACCTACCAAAAATTTATGTACACTATGCCAGTGCTCCCAAACTGTGAAGGAAAACATATCGACACTGGCATATCGTAGAACCTAAAAAGCACGAAAGGAGCCACTTTGAGGTGCACTTAAAATCCTTTCACCACACTTGGTTCGAAAGAATCAGTGACACAATAAGAAGAAGGTGTATCTGCAATTGTTGAATGTAGAGGCAATGAAATTCAGTATAATTTTATTAACTTTATTGAATTTGGCAAATAATTAATTTCCTAAAATTTAATTACTCATTAGTACATAGAAATAACAAAATTTAAATCATGTAAAAATATCACAAAACAATATCAAAATCAGGTAGTGAATAATAGCACTTAAATGTAATATAAAAATGTAAATAAGAGATTCATAAAACATTTTAAATTAATATTTCTAGACAAAAAGGAAGACATTTTATAATCAGTCAAAATACATACACACAAAAAGTTAAACTTACTAACTATTTTACATAACTTGCATTTAGTATATTCGTTTTATGAACTAAATATTAAACAATTAACATGCATTATAACACATTTCATCTTATTATTATAAACAGTGATATTACCTTACATTACTATTTGAGAGTTGATTTATCGTAGTTACCTTTAGAGAAGTACAGTTTTTCACATCTTCATAGCCTTATTCTGAATGCACTGAAAAAAACAAGATATTGTTTTTAAGAGGTTAAGGGTGGTTGTAAGTGAGCTATGAGGCAACTTAATGTTTAGATGGACCAGTCAGCATTTGGACTAGTAACCTCTCCATCATGAAGCGTGTTCTTAATAAGAGAGGCTTAAATTAGAGCACTGGTGGTCTAGTAGCAGCGGCCCGCCTTCCGATCCGAAGGTCGTGGGTTTAAATTCAGTTGTGTATCAATGAGTTTTTCTGTCGAAAAATGTATGTGCAATAGGCCAGTACTCTCAAAACGGTAAAAGAAAACATCGTGAGGAAACCGGCGTGTCGTAGAACATAAAAAAAGTTCGAGCAACACATGGCCCGCCAGCAGCCTACTTGCAGGAAAACCAGCCCGCACACCAAGTGCGGTTGATAAATTTGCCTATTTTTATGCGAGGCTCCTTTGGTGCATTTGACCAATGTTCTTCGACTTTTTAGGTTGTATGAGATGTTGGTTTCCTCACAATGTTTTCATTCATTGTTTGAGAGTATTAGCCTCAGGATCGGAAAGTGGGGTCGCTGCCACTCAAAATAATACTTTTAAATGGGAAAAAAGCAGCTTATACTTACTGGCAGAAATCAGAGCTCTTATCAATGATGTGCTCGAACTCAGCAAATGACAATGCTCCATCATCATCCAAATCTGCTTCTTCCAGAACATTCTGCACAAGTATTTGCAGCTCGGAGTCGGATAGTTTTAGCTCGGCTCCGCATAGGCGCTCTATCACCTCACGGAGGTCTGATACTCCAATCATGTCATCACCATCAAAATCTGTAATGGCACAAAATTATGTAGGTTTATGTCAAGCGAGAAACCTTAAAAAAGGTTAAATTGTAGCTCTTTCTCCTTTACGTTTTTTAGTTTTACACAAGTAGGTACATTTTATTTGCTAGGGGCCTTTCAGTAGTCATTCTGATGTTACAGTGATGCTGCAAATATTTATAAATTCTTATTTCTTAATAAACCAGACAGTATAATTATTATGACTAAGTAGGCCAATGAATCATATTACTTTTCCTGTTTTCATACCTAGCCACCAGATTTACAGACGTAAATTTGTAGCATGATAATGAGTGACTCAAGTTACTTACCAAATATCCTAAATGCATGCTCCGCCTTGACTGCCTTTGGAGCCATCTCACTAAACACCGACATCATGTCAAGAAAGTCCTCAAAAGTGCAGTCTCCATCATTACTGGAGCTAAAAACTTTGCAGATCCTGTCTCGGAAAGGATTAACTCTGAGTTCAGGGTACTGAAGGATTTTGGCCATTGGTAGTTTAGCATTTTTATTGTGTCCTACTTTTTCTGGGGCCAGTGCTTTGAATTTTGAATGTGCGCTGGAAATAAAGAGAAATTAAAAAGGATTGCAAAATTGTATTTTTGCTCATATGCAAGTAAAAATAATTAGAAAAATGACGTGTACTTACTACAAAACTTCTTTCTTCGTAAAATAAGTGAGATCCTGAAAGAAATCAGGAAAATATAATGAGATCACAAGATTTTCAGTTGACTTGATATTGCATATCTTCAGTTTCTCGTTGTTTCATCAGCTTGATAGCAAACTTACCTCATAATCTTGAAGTTCTTCTTCAGTAAATTGACTTTTTCCTTGACCCATTTTCTCCGAATCTAGTGAATCAAAATAAATAAACAAAGCAAGCACTCCGCCCCTCCAGTCAGCTCTCTCAGCAAAGGTGAATGACAGATTGGCAAACTAATGACTTGATTGATGGATATTGTCAAGACAATGACAGATCGGATGACATGACACTTCAAGACAGTAAGAACAGGTATGAACAGGTATGAATCATGGATTTATTACAAGAACCTTTCTAGTGTGTGCAATAAAAAAAAAGGAAATAAATATTTATATTGCACGTACATTGCACTAAATAAGTACCTAAATAACTACTGTAAACGATACGTAGGTATTATGATTTTTGTAGGTGTGACCAGTTGCTAACACTCAAGTGTTTTGAGATGGCTCTTCTGCGTTCCCCGTATCTGTAACAAAAACAAAAAATACAAGGAGCTAGTCTTTACGTAGTTAGGATGTAGGTACTATTTATGTTCTGTACCTAAGTAGGTACTTGTAGATTCTACAAATTTTGTTGTATCTTAAAGGAGCCACCTAAAATGCTTCTCAAAATTATTAGAAACTACCTTGGAACATACTAGGTACTACCTACCATTAGCTTTCAGTTTCCGAGATGCAAATATCTTCCCCCTTCTGTACGGCCCGCCAGGGTTCAGCTCGCACAGCACCGGAGAAGTCTTCGAGCAAGGAGTTGACAGCCAGTATTTAGTCTTCGTGATGAGCATGCAATCATACTTCGTGTAGTTCTTCCTAGGGTGGCCTGGAGCCCATGCTCTGTATGTCGTGCAGTCGAGGGTATCACCTGGAATAAGTAGTCGACTAAGCTTGTGTCTAGTCTTCTCGTCATTCCTTTCTCGCTTCTTGAACTGACACCTAGCTACACTGTTTCAAGTAAAAACGTTTTTTGAATATTTCCGGGTTTTTTGTTACCCTACGTACAAACATTGTACATCGGCTAATTTCGGCTTCATAGGGCGTAGTGTGCGTCAGAAAGAGATAGCGCTCTACAAAGCCGAAATTTATTGCCTACAACCGTATTAATAGACTGTAGGTCCAAGGTAATATACATAAATAAAAATAAAAAACAGATGCCTAACTCAAGGTTTTGACCCCCAGGCACGGTATGCCCTTCAAATCTCTTTGGCACCAAATACCAACCTATGATTCTCATGACGAATCTCTCACTCACGAGGACTCATGAGGACGTCAAAATACTTTCACGAGAGTCAAGAGAGTTTGCAGCGCGCGTGATAGAGGCGCGTATCGTATCTTCATACAAAACGCTAGAAAAACAGGATTACAGAACTATAGGCTTGATTACAGAACTATAAAAAAAAAACTATAGGCTTGAGGTGTTGCTTGCTAGTGAAAATCTTTAAACTTACGACAAGAAGGAATATTAAACAAACCATTATTACTGGCAAAGACACTGCTATTCCGTCTCCTCAGCCCAGTAAAAGCCAAGTCCACACCCGCTCCCGCCAGGAGTTGCGCCACTGCCTCGGTTCTCTGCTCGGTGGTGACGTCAGTAAGGACGCTACTGCGGTTGCTGCACTCTGTCTCCGCGGTGGTGAAATTCAAGCGTTCGGGCAGCATTAGGAACATTCCGATCGCTGGCACGCAAGTGGAGTTTACATCGGCTGAAGAAACAAATATGGCTCAATAGTTAAAAAAATACTGCTTCAAAAAGCCATGTGGTAAGTTACCGTGGAAGTATTAATAAACCACAGGCTTTAAAATTAGCGCCGTCTGCAGTGGGTCTAGTCTTGGATCAGATAGGGCGGTAATGGCAGTGGGAGCGATCAATGCGTTTAACAGATTAAAATATAAAACCTATATACAATCCAAACTAAGAGTGCTCGTAAATGACACACCCGTAGCTGGCCGCTCGTAGACTTTGTAGCCCCTTCGTAGCGTCTTCGTAGCACACTCGTAGAGGTGAAACACTGTATTGGAAAACTCCAACGGGCGCTCATAGCTGCCCAATAAAATGAGTAATTGGACTTACGTATCGGCCTTCCATAGATGCTGTAGTAATCAAATGCGGTGTCATTCACCAGCGAGTGCCCGCCATCAGCCTCCGCACACTTCAGCACCTCACAGGTGTACTCGTTAGTACCGTTCGCTTCGGGCGGGCTGAAGTTCAACGCCAAACCTTGCGATTACAATCAAATAAAGTATGTAGAGTCTGTTCAGAAAGAGAACCGTCGTGGGATATGAGGGCGCAGCTGTGCTTAATCACCTTTTTTGTTTAGTGGGCAATACAATAGCGCGTCTGTTGCGTTTTGATCCTATCACAACTAGTGTACTATTCCCGTATTACATTTTTATGATTCAAAATGCTGACAGAAAGAAAGGGATAAGCTGCCATATAAAAATCGAAACGTTAGTTCACAATTTGGCCACGACGGCTCTCTTTCTGAACAGACTCTACCAAATAACTGGCTGCGGAGCTGGGGTTTCAGCCATAGTTAGTAAGGGGTAAAAGTGCATTCAGAGGCCAAAGTGGGCGAATTATTTCTGTTATTTTATGCAAACTTCGGGTTATGAAGACAAAATTCCAACTTCGGTTTGCTCAGAGCATGATATAAGGGAGATTTTAAAAACACAAAATTTTCAAATTAAATTGAAAACATTACGTAGCAAACTACAACAACATGCACACAACAACAAGCTCTGTCTGGCTCTGTCTCTGGGTCTGGTTTTGAGTCTGTGTGGGTGTTGACTAAATAAATCCTACGTCGAAATGTAACACTGTTGAGCACTCAAAACCAGACCCAGAGACAGAGCCAGACAGAACTTGTGGCGTGGTAGGTTTACTGGATTATATTTGAACTTAGTAAGTATACCACGGATAGTCATCTAATTTATAGTTGTATGCTTTACTGACAAAATATCTGGGATGGGTATGTACGTACCTTTCTTCTCAATAGCCAGACGCTGGCAGCTGATCACAGACGAGTAGTTAGCTTTAGCAGCAATGCCGAGCTTGGAGCGGTAACACTTCTCAATGAGATGGTACTTGGGCACGCGAGGGGTTTCCGAAGAACATCGCTTGTTGGCTATCACGGTGTGAAACGTACCCATGACTAAGACAGCAATGAAGGCTAGAGATATGTTCCAATATTTTGCTGATATTTTGGTGAAATGTTTTCTTAAATACACCACCTTCATTTTCATTTTTGGAACTATTTATTTAACATCTCGAATAAAATCAAAGGTTACGACTGTTTTGTTTGTATCTAGGCATACGTAGTAGGTATATTGTACGATCGATGCTCAACGTCTATTATCTCTTCGCTTCGTTCGTGCTATTTTTTTATGGGTTATCAAGGCACTGGCTATATGTATAGAGGTACGGCTCAAACTAATGAATGACGTTGATAGAAAACTACGTTACACTGATGGAAATAATGCGAGTGCTCTTGCTTGTCTGAAACCTATTGTCCTCATTAACCTTCTGTTTGACAAGATGATTGGACTGGACCAACCTTGGGCCTTACGGCTTGCGCAAATTACGTGATCTGCGATTGCATTTAGTGAAACGCTGTCAAATATGACAGCGATATTTTAAATCGTTTCACTGATCGCCATCGCCATCGATGAGATATGCGCAGGTCTTTAGGAGATGGGAGAATTGGCGTAGCTGTAGCACACGAGGCCAATTCTAAATGAAGTGACAATGTACTACCAACCTCACTCTTTGAGTAAAACCTTTATATACAGTGACTAAAATAGTTTTTTCGAAAACCGTCATAAATCTAGACGTGTATTCAAACAGCTGTCATTTATTTGGAGATGCATTTTTGCTACGAGAATTTTATTGTATAAAATAACTAAAATACGTGTTGGATTTATTAATTTGTGGACGATGGGATGCTTTTACTCCAGGGGTATGGATGAGGTAAGTGGGAACTTTTTGGCCTTCTAAAACCTCTATAATTAGATACCTACGTCTTGTCTGTAGCTGTTGTGTACATATTTAAGTACTTACTGTACTTCGAGGAGGTCGTAAGAGGTGACCAAGAGAACGCACCAAGGGAAAATGGCAACTTTTGAGTAACACCAACACTGTGGTTGACTACGGCAACCCCTCCTTCAAATTTGGGGGAGGCCTATGTCCAGCAATGCACGTCTATGATGATAATTGTCTTTATTACGAGTGGTGCGTAATATTGAAATTCGTATCCGCATATTTTTAGGATGAAATGGTATACGACATGACACCAATCCGACACCTGCCCGTTATCTTTGTGAACGGCGTCCCCGGAGCTGGCAACCAGACCGTGGCTCAGACTATCTCCAACATCACGGGGTACACCATGATCCGGCCGGGCGAGCTGGTGCGGGCTGAGGCGTTGAAGGACACCACTAGGGGCAGGCTGATCGCTGATAAGCTGCAAGCACAAGATGATATTCCAGAGGTTAGAAACCAGAGGTTCTAGTACTTTTTAAAGGTAATCGCGATTAAAAACCCGTTTGTTCCATATAATTATATAGAGGTTCTAGTGTTTTAATCCACATTTTTCTTCTATAATAAACAGTTATAGCCCTTGTTTGAATCTAGATCCCTTTTCTATAATCATGGTCAGCCTTCAGCTTGAAGAAGTCATACAGCTGGACATTAGGCTTCCCTATATTTTTCAGGAAGAAATGTTTTGAACTTTCTCCATTCCGGATTTCCCGCGTTTTCTATAATGATACAAAAAAATCTTACTATAGCTTAGTGCTCATGCTCAGGCCAAGCGGATATCTTCTTGTTTTGGTTACCTCTGCCAACATCAACTGCATTACCCCACCATGCTCATCAAGGAACTGCCTTAAAGGCGCGGGCCCACCGCGACGAATGCTGTGCATGGGCACGTGGCGCGTTTTCGCTGCGTGTATTATTTGTTTGGCAACGTGGGTCTACGTTTCCACTTCTGTACATAGTGTACATGAATATGAACCCACTGTTGCGTGGCCCACCACGGCGCACGAAGAGGCTACGCACGTGCCACGGTTTTGCTTGAATATGCCATGTTGTTGCGCCTTTAGTATTGTTTTTGTGCAGAAATACGTTTGTAAGTATAAAAGTCTTTGTTTGCATTAGATGGCAAAGTCACTAGTAGCTGTCCACTGTAAGGATCTGTGTCAAACATTTGACCTTAAAAACCTATTTTGAACCTTATTCAAGACAAACGTGCATTTTATCTAACAGAAGGTGTTTTCCTCCAGCAAACAACAGTAGACCTAATCAAAGAGGCGATGTTGTCGCAAGCGGAAGCACAAGGATTCATCCTGGTCGGTTTCCCGAAAAACCCGCGCATGTCCAGTATGTTCAACAGACAGGTCAAGTGGCCGGAGAAGATCGTCGCTCTGGAGGTCGATAACGAGGTATTTACCTAACAAAACGAAGTCTTGTACATTAACTCTATTTTTCCGCCAGTTACATTATCCCTATTAATCGGTTCTATCTACTTACTGGTATCCCTACCAGTAGCATACCTTACCAGAACGGATTTTTTTACAGCTGTTAAGCAAATCAAAATAGAAAACAAAATGTTTTTTTTATTCCAAAAACCTTGACTTTGATTCTAGGTCAATAATACAATACAATAATACAATACAATACAATACAATAACATTTATTTTCCAAAAAAGGTTTACAAAAGTATACAGCTATTTTAAAATAGTACGTACAGACATTGCAAATTGCCATGTTATAATTAAAAATGTCCACTTATTTCACTATCGCCGTCACGTGGAACTGGCACAAAGACTCACCTAGCTATAAGACGTTCACACACAAAGATCACTTTGTGTGTGAACTATTGAATTAATATATAATTGATGCGTCTGACTATATTTTCATGCTAATTATTGTAGGTGGCAGCCAGCAGACTGCAACACAAGTTATCGGAGCTCGGCCGGCCTGAGTCGGAGATCAACGCGGCGCGTCAGATCGTCCGGGAGGCGGCGCACAAAGTCAGGAATGTGCACAAGCGGTTTGGAGGACATGTTATCACGGTAAACCTCTTACAATCTATGGCATTATTTATTAAACTGAGCCAAAAGATAAACAGTGCTTAAAATCGAACCGAGTTGAAGTGACAGCGCTAATTGTAAAGAAATGATTAATGTCCTGCGCACATCTAGGCGATCGTGATCAGCCGAAACGCTGCCAAACATTACAGCGATATTTGAAAGCGCTTCAGGTGATCGCCATCACCATCGTCTAGATGTGCGCAGGCCTTAAATGGGAATGTCGTTTATACTTATGGCTGGTAATCTTCTTCGTGTCGAGTTATTTCTAACCAGTAGTGAGGTGAAAGCATTTTAAGCGCGCTTCAAGAAGCTTTCATGCACTTGACACAATGCTTTAGTTTTATTATTTTAGGTTTGTAGTTGCTTTTCAAACATTCAAATATAAAGATTTTTATAATTAAATGTCCCAAACGTTAAGAGACGAGTGGGATTTGAACCCGTGACCTTCGCCTTGGTACGGGGCTGCGCTGACCGCTGCGCCATCGGATCCTAATCACACTCGACGAATAACTCTAAGGACTGTTCGGCACTAACGCGACCGTGTTCAAATATAATTCAAAATATCAGTATCGCTTGTAAGCTTATTCTTTCTCTTCAATTTCCATTCAGCTGGACAGTACCGGCAACCCGAAAGCCTTAGCGACGACGCTAAAGGAGATCCTCTCAGACACGATAGAGAAGCATCAGAAGCCAGCGTCCCCGGACCCCCGGCCGCCCGCCGCGGTGTCAGCCCCCGCTGTGGTCCCAAACGTGGCTCTCGTCAATCAGGAGCCCCTTTGTGTGGATCCCATTGATAATTGAGAATTTTAGGAATCTTTGTAATAATATTTTTTGTAATGAATGGTTTTTTATTTATTTAGTAAGTAGATGTAGATAAAACTTAAAATTAAAGAATTATAGACCGAAAATAACTTAAATTAATTGTAATCATAGAGGAACCAAAAATCTTGGAACTGAGTATCTTCTTAGATATAATTTAAAAACGTACAGATCGATGGGACACGTCAGTTGACTCTCATGCTTTTGTTTTAATCGTAGGCAGGTTGGCAGGTTTTAATGGTGTAATGTCTTATGGCGGCTGTACACATGGGGCCAAGGTGTTGGGCCAACGTGTTGGGCAAATGGCGGCTGTACACATGGGGCCAAGGTGTTGGGCCAACGTGTTGGGCCAACGTGTAGAGAGCTACCTGGCGGTATGTTGGCTTAAATGGTCTAGTTGGCGCCAACATTGGCAGGCCATCCGAATAGTGTCGGTTTTTTGTGCACACATCAAAGGATCTTGGCGCGCTCCGCAAACAGCGTTCACACGTTGGTGTCTTGTTCAGTTCGTACGTAGTTCGTGCGTGAGTGAAATTTACGATCCCATGTTCCGATAGCGATTGCGGCGCCGGTGTGGATAAGCAATGAGGTTTTACAATTCATAGAATTGTATCGACATGAAGGAATAATTTGGAATCCAAAAAAACCATCCACCACCTTCTTTTGCGCCATTTCTTTTTAGTCATTCTATTTTGGTGCACATGTACGTAATAACTAAACGCATTGTATAAATTAATTGCCACGGCTGCAAGAACTTCTACGTCCATCATCTTTGAAGCGCCAATGCAGAATGATCAGTAAGCCAATGTGTGAACAGAAATCTTGGTTATCCATCATTTTTGCCCAACACGTTGGCCCAACACCTTGGCCCCATGTGTACAGCCGCCAAAAAATGATGCATAACCAAGATTTCTGTTCACACATTGGCTTACTGATCATTCTGCATTGGCGCTTCAAAGATGATGGACGTAGAAGTTCTTGCAGCCGCGGCAATTTATTTATACAATGCGTTTAGTTATTACGTACCTACATGTGCACCAAAGTAGAATGACTAAAAAGAAATGGCGCAAAAGAAGGTGGTGGATGGTTTTTTTGGATTCCAAATTATTCCTTCATGTCGATACAATTCTATGAATTGTAAAACCTCATTGCTTATCCACACCGGCGCCGCCATCGCTATCGGAAAATGGGATCGTAAATTTCACTCACGCGCAACGATACTGTCTGTCTCCGCTGACGAGTAACAACGAACTGAACAAGACACCAACGTGTGAACGCTGTTTGCGGAGCGCGCCAAGATCCTTTGATGTGTGCACAAAAAACCGACACTATTCGGATGGCCTGCCAATGTTGGCGCCAACTAGACCAATTAAGCCAACATACCGCCAGGTAGCCCTGTACACGTTGGCCCAACACGTTGGCCCAACACGTTGGCCCAACACCTTGGCCCCATGTGTACAGCCGCCATTATGGTGGGTGTACACATGGGGCCAAGGTGTTGGGCCAACGTGTTGGGCAAAAATGATGGATAACCAAGATTTCTGTTCACACATTGGCTTACTGATCATTCTGCATTGGCGCTTCAAAGATGATGGACGTAGAAGTTCTTGCAGCCGCGGCAATTTATTTATACAATGCGTTTAGTTATTACGTACATGTGCACCAAAATAGAATGACTAAAAAGAAATGGCGCAAAAGAAGGTGGTGGATGGTTTTTTTGGATTCCAAATTATTCCTTCATGTCGATACAATTCTATGAATTGTAAAACCTCATTGCTTATCCACACCGGCGCCGCAATCGCTATCGGAACATGGGATCGTAAATTTCACTCACGCACGAACTACGTACGAACTGAACAAGACACCAACGTGTGAACGCTGTTTGCGGAGCGCGCCAAGATCCTTTGATGTGTGCACAAAAAACCGACACTATTCGGATGGCCTGCCAATGTTGGCGCCAACTAGACCAATTAAGCCAACATACCGCCAGGTAGCTCTCTACACGTTGGCCCAACACGTTGGCCCAACACCTTGGCCCCATGTGTACAGCCGCCATAATGTTCTAGAACCAGAGATACTGAAATGCTAAGCAAAGAGTGTGGTAGATCCATGATTCAGATTCAAGCTTTTTAAAATATTAGGTCTATGAAATGAGCAATAAACGTCCAACAAGTTAACTTTATCACAAAACTAAAATATTTCATTTTGTAACGGGGAGGACACAAAACAGATAGGTTGTGGGGAGAAAGTGGCGGCACTAGCAAACCCAGAGATCATTTTTACAAAACGATTTCTGTTGATAAATTGCTATTATTTGAGAATGTAATAAAAACTTACTACATAAAAACAAAAAGATTAAATAATAAAATATTTAATTTTGTTAATAAAACGTTTTGCAACTTGCCTTTTTAGTGTCCCAAAAAAGTTTTTATGCACAGTTTATTCTGGCCAGTAGGTATATTTGTTTTTCTAAATTTCAAAAATCACAATCAGAATGACAAACGCCAGTGCTCGCGTCGTTGTCTATTGTCACAAAAGCGCATCGATTTTCAAAACAAAAACATGTTTAAATGCGTCCATTGCGAAAAGTACACCGCTGGAAGCTGCATCGTATCAATAAATTATCTGAATTCTTCATATTTTCGCAGTAAATTAGCAAAATTACTGATGTTGCTGATGTCAATGTGATTAAATTATTGGCAGTTGTCAAAGCTTGAAGTTTAGGCGGGAATTCAGTCGTGTGTCTAGCAAAATTGGCAAAGTCACCACGCTGCGTAGGTCCGTGATCAAAGTGATGAAGATCAAACTTCGTAAGTATCTTCTATTGTTACTTAAACCGTAGGGTCAGCAGAGTTACAGATCTAACATGCTTCCCAAAACAAATGACAGTAGGGGTTCCTGGGCTACACTGTAGGAAGTGACTATTTGTACGGGTGCTGGATGAATAAATTATATTTATTCGTACGGATATTATTCAAACTCAGGGCACCCCGACTTAAGTCACAAAAGTAACAGTAGGTTGTTAGGTTTTTTTTTTTATACCTACTTACTTTCAAGAATGGTGCATGTCAGTGCAGAGAGGACCCTTCCCCCGTCCCTCCTCCTCCCTAACAATATTAAAGGCAACCCAAATTTTAACTTTATTACGCCTTTTAAGCGACTGTAAAGTGTTTTGCACCTAGACTCACCTAGCTTTAAGACGTTTCAAAGTGATTCTTGCATCGTAATGAATAAAAAAATATTGACTTTGACTTTGACTTTTTTAAAATCCAGATTCAAACTCGGGGCACTCCGTTAAAAGTCACTAAAGTAACAGTAGGTTGTTAGGTTTTTTTTTTTTATACCTACTTTATTTCAAGAATGGTGCCCCCCCTCCACCCGCAGTACCCGTATTAATAATTATAAATTGCTCGTACGGTAACCGTATTAATAATTATAAATTGTTCGTACAGTACCTGTATTAATAGACTCAGCCTACACTGTACGTCCATACTTGGCTCTTTTACCTACCTCATGGTTTTGAATGAAACCCTCCATCAATTCAAATATTAAGGATGTTTACAGCGCAAACTTAACTAGATACTTTATAAAGCAACAGACTTCCATACAGAAAAGCCGTTCTGATGGCTAATGTAGTACCTAATACCTATCATAGTTTAAATCTATGTGAGTCATAACCATAGCATTGTTTTATTATTATTTATTTACAAATCAAAATTATTCCCTTTTATTCAAAAGCAAAAAGTAGGATTTTTTGACATCAAGTAGCACATTACCTTACCTTTGTTGGTAGGTGCACAGTTCTAGCTACCTCTAACAAAATTAAATGACGTTAAGTGCTTTTTGACAGCAAATCTTTTTTTCTATAGCACCACTGGGCATTATGTCACCGCCGGTCTTACCACACTACATTCTACACCCCTCAAAGGGTTATATTTTGCAAACAGCGCGAGACCGCTACCCGTCAACGTCTTCGACAGACGAGAACGAGACGGGCGTGGAGTGGGACCCCGAGCGGCCCCCCCACCCCGCGCTCCTCCATCCGTACCACCCGCACCACCCGCACCACCTGCCCCGCCACCCGCCGCCCCCGCAGGCTGTCATAGTCGGCTCGGTGCGGAAGCGCAGAGGCAACCTCCCCAAGCACTCGGTGAAGATCCTGAAGCGGTGGCTCTATGACCACCGGTACAATGCCTACCCCAGTGATGCGGAAAAGCTGGCTCTGAGCCAGGAGTCTAATTTGACCGTTCTGCAAGTGAGTTTATTTTATGTTGCGTTAGGGTTTACGGATTAAGAATTGCGTAGACCACCAAATGCTTTTTACGTATTCTAGTAAAATAAAAACCCTGTGTTTAGTTTGAACATCATGCGCAATGGTATCAGCTACCCTTTCCATTCTTCTTCTTGTCGTTTCACTAGTTCTTTCAAACCAGTATGGCGAAGTCCACAAAATGCCACAACTTACCACTGATTCAGAACACATCTACCAGATTCCACTGTCTTCCTAACCTTCTGGATACTTCTCTAAACCAATTCTACCCTGTTGTTCTCCTAACCAAGGTATGCAACTGGTTCATCAACGCCCGCCGCCGCATCCTGCCCGAGATGATTCGCCGCGAGGGGCATGACCCGCTCCACTACACAATCTCGCGCCGCGGGCGGAAGACCCTGGGGGCCCTGGCTGGGGTGGGGCCTATGGTGGGCTTGGGGCCATCGACCTCCATGAGAGGCATTTCGTCCACTACCAGCGGGGTTACTGTAGCTACGTGGGATGGAATCGTGATGGAGGTTGGTGTAGCCATTTTTACAACTGTGTTGTCCTGACTTTTTGAACTCTTTCTTTCGTAGGAACGTTTTAAGAGTTCTTTCTTTCCGTGGATGTACTACCACCATGTATTTTTCTGCCGTCAAGCAGCATTGCCGTGTTTTGGTTTGAGGGTGTGGTGCCGGTGAAATTACTGGCACGTGAGGCTGAACATCTGCATACCTCAAGTTGATGGACGCAGAGGAGTGCATCGTAGGGCACGTTCCTGACGTGGGTGACAATTAAAGGCGGTGATTAACGATAGTAGATAGAGGTACAATAGTACAATATACCTATTCCTGCATGAATAATACATAGATCAGGGTGTCGATTCTGAAAACACAAATCACTCAAGCGATCGCGTAAATCGATGTGAGTTGTCAATTTTTGTTTGAAAAATTTGAAAATGGAACGCGGATTCAGCGATCACTCGACGATCACTCAATCGAACCGTGTTGCTGGAATTGACGCCCTGAGTGGATCAAGTATAGATTTTTGACACTTTTCAATAGAGCTGTCAAAAACTCTAATAGTACTTGCGGTTAATTGGACGCAATAAGAGCAGATTCTACCTAATTTCAGAACGTGATGTTCCAGAACGGTCAGGACCTCAGACATGACTACTCCGACGGTCTACTGGTCTACCGCAGCGATAACGAGCTGGGTGAGGAGGGGTACTCCAGCGCTATCAGTGAGGAAGAGGTCAAGTACGACCCGTCTGTGTGGCAGTCGGTCATCAGATATGGAGCGGAGGATCCAGAGATGCATCCTGCTAATCGAGGGTAACACTCTTCAACTGTGACTTCTATTATTTATTGTTGAGCGACATCATTGTCTTATTTAAGTAATCCACACTGCTGGTTCAAAAGACATGAGAAGCAGATTTTTTCTGTTGACATGCGTGTCTTCAGAAAACCGGCTGCTTCTGGGATTTCTTAGCTCCACATAATCCTAAAAATGCATATTCGAGTAACCTACAAGATGAGATAAAGGGCTAACGTAAAAGCAAAATTAATTGACAACCCGTTTCTCTCCCCCAAAATCTTCCATCTATCCCAATCATTGGCGATCCTTCCCACCAATCTGTTCTGAAGTTCAAGATCGTCACGTCAACGTTTTAAGACTGGCCCGGCCGTCATCTTCCGTCCTCAGGAACCCAAGGGGTGGTGATGTTTGCCCACTTTCAGGGGCAGGGCCGTGGCGGAGCCGTCGATTGAATTTGAACCCTATCTGTCCACACAATGAGTTGAATTTAGTCAAGCTCTGGCCGGATCGGAGCCAAAAACGAGAGTTCCACTCAATTTGAACAGACATAGGGTTCAAAATCAATCAGCGGCACCGCCACGGCCCGGCCCCGTCCCTGACACGCCACGGAAGTGTGGGGATAGACCTTTAATCAGACAATCGTCTCCAGAACTGCGTCAGTGGTAACGGTCAGCACGACCGAGGAGCAATACGAGACTGTCTCCACCACGAGCGACTGGCACGTGCCGGCTCTGCGGCCGCGCCGCATGCAGGTAACCTCCCCCCTCCCGCCGCCGCTGCACCCCCTCACCGCGCTCCAGCCGATGGCGCCAGTGCAGCCGCTGCCGCCGCCGCCGCCGGTCGCTGTTGAACTCGAAGTGGCGACCACTGATATGTGGTGCCACACATAACGCTGCATGCGATTTGGATGTACTTTGGTTGCCATGGGTGATGATGGCTACTGTCTGGAAGTCTCGTTGGGTGACGTTAATGCTGTAGTTGCCATTGCTGATTTACTTTGTTTGAGCTTGCAGAATAGCTTGGTTGCTTGATAGTGCTTTCCCCAATAAAATCGATATCACTTGCTTTTAAATTGATTTCATTGTGCTCTGTTGCATGCATCAGCTAGCAATTTTTTTATTGTGACTGAGTTTTAAAGCTGTTCATGTTAACATGTCATAAAAAATTGGGCCAACCTTAAACCAGCTGGTTGCATGCATGGGAATTACAAATGAGCTCAATATCGTGTTTATGACGAGGACGTCGGTGTTAAAACACATTTTATTTGTTTCAATCTGTTATGTTGGTGTGAAGCTCCTGTTTTAGTTCAATAAATAGTTGCAAAACAATTTGTGTTTTTATTCTGGGGTGTTTTAATGCCGGCATCATCTGAAAGTTAACTTAAGGTTGCTGTTTCTGTGCTGATCAAAGTGTTAACTTCAGGTGGTGCCGAGTCATGACGAGGGGGATGACTTCAAGTGCCTTTACCTCCTCGTGGAGACTGCTATGGCGGTGCGCCAGAAGGAGAGGGAACAGGAGAATGCTGTCCTGCTCTAGCCTCAACAATCGTGATACAGCGTTTTACCCCAAAGTTACATTGTGTTCGAGCATAAAGGCCTGCGCTCACCTAGGTCGCTGGTGATAGCGATCAGTGAAACTCCGTAAAATATCGCTGTCAAAGACAGCGTTTCACTGTCCGCCGACATCAGTGACCTAGGTGTGCGCAGGCCTTTAGATCTTGAAGACTAATAAGGGACATAGGTAGGTACTCTAATTTAAAAAATTAGAAGATAGCTTGTAGTATAATTTTGATTTGCGTTGGTCTTAAAGCTAGGTAATGTTTTAGAAGCAACTTCAAGCGTGAAGAAATGTCCTAAATACTTCCCACAGAACAGAAAAAAAAACCTGAGCTTATACCTATATGTAACCTATAATTTACTGGTATGAAATCATTTGAGTTCGCTTTTTGAGAGGTCATAGACAATAAGCGTATTTATTTTTTGTTATTAAGAGAAGATTTGAATAAGACATTAAATACAAAATAATACATGTGTTTAACTACAGTCAACTTTGGAATACAAGCCATTATAACCAATTCGGTCTACTGAGTCTGGTCTTTGGGTCTTCTGTATTTGCAAACTACATTTTAATTACGAAAATTATTTAAGTGCCTGGTAATGATCGCTGTTGCGATAAAACCGCCCATTATATTACTGTGACTGTTCATTTTTAGGCTAAAAAACTACCCTACTTACCTAGTATGTCATGTTCAGACAGGCAGAACCCACAGATTTCTATATAAAACCAATATTTAAATAATATTTGGATAAGAAAGAAGTACGGCTGATAGAGGAGAATGGAAAAGAAGAACATGTTGTGCCGACCCCGCATAAAGTGGGATAAGGGCAGGAAGAAGGAGAAGAAGATTTAAAAAACAAGTATTTAATCAACAGTTAAAGTAAAAATGAAATAGCATGTATTTACAATTCTCTATGTAGCTATGTTATTTGTGCGCGTTACTTAGCCACTGTTGAAACGATTGGGTCGAGGATTTTCTGCACCTCTCCAAAGATATTGTCCACGGTATCCTCTGCGTTTATCTGTAAGAAGATACAAACAACTTCATTCTTATTGACTGGCCTCTCAGCTCAGTTGGTTGGTAGCTCTGCCTTCTGCGCCGTAGGTCGTGGGTTCGATCCCCTCTGAGAACACAATTTGTGTTGTGAACGCAGTAGTGTTTGTGCTCTGTCTGGGTGTTATATTGTGTTCTATGTATGTATTTACAAAAAAAAGTATTTAAGTATTATATCAGCTATCTGGTTTCCATAGTACAAGCTCTGCTTAGTTTGGGGCTTACCGTTCTGAGTTTGTCCGGGTACTGAGCGAGGACTTGCGCGTTGTTGTCGAGGAAGGTCTTGAGCCGCAGTTTGATGGTGGCCTCATTGTCGTCGGCGCGACCCGAGCTGGCAGCGCGCCCTAGTAGACGCGTGGTCAGCGTCTCGCAGGAGCACTCGAAGTAGATTATCACCTTGAAAACGATGGAATTAATCATTGTAGAGTGTTTTAGATACATCCACAAAACTTTTGGCCCGTACTAACATTACCTTCTTCTTATTATAAAAATTTATTGCTGTTTGTTAGTCTCGCTAAAACTCGAGAACGGCTGAACCGATTTGGCTGATTTTGGTCTTGAATGATTTATGGAGGTCTAGAGAAGGTTTAAAAGGTGAATAAATATGTTTTTTTTCAACGGGAACGGTAACGGGGCGAGCGAAGCCGCGGGCGGCCAATAGTATGCATATAAAAATGAATTGCTGTTCGTTAGTCTCGCTAAAACTCGAAAACGGCTGGACCAATTTTGGTGTTGAATTATTTGTGGTAGTCTAGAGAAGGTTTAAAAGGTGAATAAATATAAAAATGCAATTTTTAATGGGGCGAGTGAAGCAGCGGGCGGCTGCTAGCTTGATAGTTTTTATAACATGACGGTGGTGAAATTGGTGACGGTGACTGGTGACTGGTAACGGTGGTGAAACCCACGAGAAACTGGTGGGTGGAAAGGATTTAGGCTGTTGCCCAGCAGTGGGAATCTTCAGGCTGATGATGATGAGGTACTCACAGTGGGAGGCGCAATAGTCTGTTCGAACGCGATGCCTTGTGACTTCTCACGCGGGTAGCCGTCCACCAGGAAACCAACGGCAGTGGCGGCTTTGGCCTCTATCGCTTCTTTCAGCAAGTCCAACACTATTTCATTGGGGACCAGATCACCTGAAATAGAAATGGAAATCTAGTTATTTTTGTGCCCCAATCTCACCAAACTCACTGGCTCAGTGGCCTCTAAAACAGTGAGCGAAAATATCGAGAAAAAACCGGCATGTCGTATAACCTCAACAATTGAAAAGCAAGTGTAAAGTGCATGAAAGGTGCCTCTTTGGTTCGAAAAAACTATTGACGCTATAAGAAGCGGCCTTCAACAATAAAATGTCCGAACGTCATTGGGAGGCATTAGTCAGCCTTCGCCAACTCGTAGCGTTCTGCTGTCCTGCTTCCCAGCCACTATTTGTCTCATTGTGGATCACCAGGATCGGACAGCTTTTTACCCAAGCTTCTAGAGCTCATTCATACTGGTTCAATAGGACTCATTTAAGTTTAAGTGGTGCCATCTCTATTTGCTGGGATAAAAGTAGCAGTGACGAGATACTTTTAGCGAGCCGATAAGAAGCGTCTGGCCTGCGGACATCTAGTCGATGGCGATGGCGACCAGTTGAAATGCTGTCAAATATCGCCGTCATATTTGTCAGTTTTTCAGCTGATCGCCAACGCCTAGATGTGCGTAGACCTGTAAGGTGATGTCAGACTATTAATTTTTTGTTCTTTTTTGCGAAATGAAACGTGTGAACACTGAATGAAATAACAGTGCCGAATGAATTAATTAATGAACCGATCCAACGTTGTTGGATATTTTACATTTGGCATCTTTCACTCGCATTACGAATGAACCATTAATGAATTCATTCGGCACTGTTACTTCATTCAGTGTTCACACGTTTCATTTCAAGGTGCCGAATGAAAGGCAAAAATGGATCGTCTGATATTACCTTAGAGGAAGGTGTCTAGATTCTCACCCCGCTCCATGATAGAGGTGAAAAATGGATCGTCTGATATCACCTTAGGAGAAAGTGTCTAGATTCTCACCCCGCTCCATGATAGAGGTGAGGCACTTGGCTCTTTCGGAGCCGCTCTTCACCTCTGCCCGCAGCAGGTCGCCAGAGGAGAGATGTGTAAAGCCGTACTTCGCAATGATCTTGTCACATTGCGTGCCCTTGCCAGATCCCGGCCCGCCGAGTATCCACACCACGGGCTTTGTGCTACTGTCGATTAGGGCCTGGAAACGCAGAGTTACTTTATTAGAATAATGGTGGTAAACGTCATACAATTCGATTAATGCTAGAGGTATAGATAGTGCAATTCACGAAGACGCGCCCCACCAATTTTCGGTTGAGGGGATCGCGGGGTGCGGGGAGTTTGCTCCGAGCGGCAGTCGCGAACCGTAGTCTATTCATTGTAGTGTGCGTGTGCACTCATAGGTAATTAGTGTGTACCGATAACACTCAAACATTGACGGAAGCTTGCACACATATACTATAAACGGTTAGGAGGAATAGTGGGGCGCGCCTTCGTGGATTGCACTATCTATAGTTAAAAACCGGTTCTTTTGTCATAACTCTACCCGATGTCGGAGTTTTGCTACCGCATTTCGTCTACCAAATGTTGTTTACGCGTGAGCGCTTGTCTCTCTCGTATGAAAAAATTATGAGACATCAGCTCGACTCGATCGTTTCTACGTAACGATTTTTGCTGTGTTACTTTTCTCCATACAATAGAGAGAGAGAAATAGGCGAAACGACATTTTGAAGACGAAATTTGACTTGCCCTTCTGGTAGAGGGATCTTTTCTTTGGTATTTTCGGAGAATAATAGAAAGTCAATATGTAAATACAGAGCTAAAGTTTATTGCCACAGTTCCTAATTTGTAAGAACCATCTGAGTAAGAGCTACGAAAAGTGCTACGAGAGCTACGAATGGTCTACGATAATTTTACATCGTTTTAGAACCTCAATAAATCAACGCTTATTATGACTATTTTTGTTAAACACTGATAGCAGCAATAGACTACTTTTTTAGGAGTTATAGAGCCAGGTAATTAGCATGGTTTCGTTATAAATTTCAATTTAAGAATACTTCTACAATTATTAAAACATCAGCGAGTAGGTAAATTAACCTCTCTCTGGTAGGCGCGGCATTTGGGAGATCTACATTGAAGCGGACACGCTGGTAACTTCTCTATCTCCACCTCTTCACAAGGCTGGCATATTTTTTCCTCCATAGCTTATAATTCCAATCGAGCTTGATATTTTTAATTTTTAACTGGTTCGCCTGGTTTCGGTTGACATTGCAAATTGACATTGACAAGGTCATCTCTGACATGTTCCACTTTTTACGAAAAAAAAAGGATTCTTGGTGATTTGCTAAAATAAGTTTTTTGTCATGAGTTCTTATTCTATAATATGAAGACCGATACACGCTTTTGTAGCCTCATTTAAGGCCTGCGCACATCTAGGCGATGGCTATGGCGATCAGCTGAAACACTGTCCAATATGACAGCGATATTTGGCAGCATTTCAGCTGATCGCCTTCGCCAACGCCTAGATGTGCGCAGGCCTCAAGAAATTCCTTTGAATAATGAATGTGAATCAATATCTACCTCCTCGTTCCGATACGAAGTTAGTACCTAGTAGGTGTATCTACTTCAAAGTAATAGGTTCGGAAAACTTTCGATCGAACAAACCATTAAGTTGGTAGGTACATATTTAGTCAGAACTTTTTATATGGTTTTGATGGCCGTTGAAAAAAAGAAAAAACAAACGAAGTACACAAATTCATTTTAGTTAAACTTACCTATGTGTATAAAAAGCTGAACAAAACTGTACTTGAAAAGCTGAGCCAGGGCCTAATTTCAGTTTTTTTATCTTTATCAATGTACTTTTATGTCAATGTAGCCGTTCTGTGTGAATTTATGTTGTGTTAAATAAATAAAGTTTATTTCATTCTTCTTTATTTCTCCTTATATCACCAATATATTACCTCTAAGTTATGTGAAATACAAGAGCCCCTTCTTACAAACCCTTTTATTGTGATATGTAGCAAAATAGACTGGACTATTTGTAATCTGGCATCACAATATTGACCATGCTCTCACGATAAGCAAAATAAACATAGACAAACCAAAAGGAAGCTAGTTTATTTTAGCCTCTGCCAATGAAACTCTGATTTGAATAGCTACACACTGCATAGTATAGTCTCGAGGTTGATTCTATTTCGATACCTCTCAGCATTGACACT
This sequence comes from Thera obeliscata, assembly GCA_947578465.1. Classification (NCBI taxonomy): domain Eukaryota; kingdom Metazoa; phylum Arthropoda; class Insecta; order Lepidoptera; family Geometridae; genus Thera; species Thera obeliscata. The sequence continues at coordinate 14,389,600 of OX387924.1, read as the reverse complement.
GACCGGAGCAAATGCTTCCTAGACAAGATGAGACAACAATTGGCTATAATTAAATAGATTTTGTATTACTTATAGTGGATTTATAGTGTGTATGTGGCCACACTGAAGCTCCACTGTTATTTTGATGTAACAACGTCTTATAATTCGATGGAGCCGGCTGCACGCAAGAAAAAACATAGCTCATGCGGCGTTACCTCACTCTGAGGCGTTCCATTTAAGGCTTGAAGTGCAGGCGAGAGCGCGGAACGAACGAAAAAGAGGCACAATCGGCCTCCACGTTCGGCAGCGTTCGTTATCTGTCTCTCTCCGACGGGAGTGAGCGATGCGTCCGCGTGGACAGCTGTATGACATTGTCACGTTCAACTATCGTCAGTAAACCGACTTTACAGACAACTTTAAGTCATTCAAAAAAGGGCTAGGTATGGTTGCGTGTGTTTATTCAATATTTATTTTATTATTTATAATATAAATATTATATAAGCTTCCCAAACAAGGGAGAGAGATGATTGTCATAATAATTGGTCGATACGATACACTTTAACGCTTGGTCACGCGTTAACCACTTGTTTAGTTATCGAAACGGTACAAATTATATATCCGACAACAGTGTAGGCAGGCACGTAGGTAATTAATTTGCTTCAAGACCAATAAGATAAACACCGACGATAGGTACGTGCTCAGACTGCCAAATTTCATTTAGTTCTACGTTCTACATTGTGTCATCTTTGCGAAAATCGAACATGAAAAGCAAATTAATTTTGATGGTGAAAAAATAACTAATTATCATAAACAAGTAGGTATGTGCAATACTTTAGTATCTAAAAAAATAGGAAGACTCTTTAGCGATGCAGAATTTTCTCACTTTTAACTGAAGCCAAATCAGAGTTTACAAATCAGCTTAAAACGAAAGAGATAACACGATGAGAGAGTCATTGCTTTGGAAAAGGAGAAAACATGTTAAAAAAACAGAATGAATGCTAAATGATAACAACGTAGATATTTACGTGTCCGGAAGTTGGCTTCGACCACGAATTGTCAAAACTGATATCCAACCACATCCCCACCAACCACAAAACAAGATACAGCAATCGACATTTAACTAAACTTTCGTTGTTTTTCATAACCACAAATTCGAAGGCCAGAGAATTCGTCTGCCGTCGAACTCCGAATAGTAAAGAAAATTGTCTTTTTGGCCTCGGAATAAGTCAGATCTTGCCAGCTGGCAGATGAGATCGTTGAAGCGCGCACGTTCACTGGATTATTTTGGAGAAAATTATAAGCTTTATACTTTAGATAGTGTAGGCGACACACGCCCCACGGACCTGCTGGGTTGTCCCAGTGGGCGGTGAGGTGAACACCGACGTGGCGCGTCCCCCGGGTTGCGGATAGGGGGGTTCTCGGTGTGCCGACAGCTTCCATCAGTGAAGTTGCTGGCCCACCGACGCGGACAAAACACCGGGGATGGGGGGGAAAGGTTGAGGAGCCCAATCTCCATACGGAGAGCGGGCGGTGCAGTTCCCAATGATCCTCTAAGGCTATGCCGCAGGGTCACCCATACGGATAGGCTTGGGGGGAGGGACTAGTGCAGCACATCTTGGCGGGGCTCTGTTTGGGCCTGTCAGGCGGGATGGGCGTGCCCTTTTCAGGGCGCGCTGACAGGGGAGCTCACCCCTGAAAAAAGAGACGACGATGTGGAGCAACGGAATATGAAATTGCAAGCGATATGGTTGACGACGAATTGGAGGTGGAAGCGCTCGCCCCGAAGGCGTGCGCCAACACCATAGACCCTAGAGATCTTAAAGAAGTTGGTATGGAGCCCCGGTCAGGGTCAGAAACTGATAGGAGCATGGAGATGGTGGCGCCCGATGGTGCGCCTCCTCGATTTTGGAGGAAAAGACCGGTTCAGTCTGGTCCAGGAGAGTCCGAGTCGGACTCGGACGTCACGGTGACGGGAGGCATCCCGTCTCCTAAGGTGACGAGACGCGTAACCAACACTGGGAAGAGCGGCTGGCGGTCAAAAGCAAAGGACGCTGCTAATAGGCGTGAGGAGTTTTTGCTTGACGCGGCCGAAGAAGTAACGGAAGCTATTGACAAGACGCGGCGCACGAGAGTGACGCGCCCAACGTGCATGGCTGGACTTCTGGCGGGTGAGGTTGATGACCAGCTAGCGTCGTCTCTCAACAAGCAAGTGCTCGATTGCGTGGATGTCATCAAAACTGTGTCACGTAAATCCAGCCACCTGAGCGGCCCGTTTCAGAGGTCCCTCAACGAAGCGACACAATATATAGTGGAGGCCGTGGACGTGCTCCGCAAGCGGTCTGTCAGCGAGGAGACGGCCAAACTGCAGGCGGACAATGTGCGCCTGCAGACAGAGTTGTCTGTTCTCCGCAAGGAGTTTGCTGATTTAAAAGCCGAGCTGCGGCAGTCCCAACCGGTGACTGAGCCACAGGATAGACCGCAACTGCAACCGCTCGATATACAAGAGCTGTCACGCACCATAATGGTCCAGGTCGGGACTATGATGAGTGCTCGCTTGGGAGCAATTGAGGAAAGGCTACTTCCAGAAGTCCGTCTGCGGCCTCCACTGGCTGCGGACAAAAACCGCGAACAGAGAAATATGGCAGCACCTACGGGTGACCCGGTTCCGGAAGCGTCTACATCATCTGAGAGCCGCATACCCAAACCCCGCAAGAGTAGACAAGGAAAGGGAAGCTTGGCAGCTAAAGAGGCAGGCTTGGCGCGGGAAGCACCTTCAATGTCATCTGCAACCCCTGAAAAAGGTGAGGCATGGACTACAGTGGGCGGAAAAGGCTCTAAGCAAACAACAAAGCGGGCGACCAAACCGGCAAACAGCGTTCCTGCACCCAGTGTCCCTGTGCAGAAGAAAGCGACGCAGCGTTCCGTTAAAATTCGCTCCCCTCACTCGGCGGCTATCACTGTCACCCTGCAGGCTGGTGCGGTAGAAGGAGGCGCTTCATATGCCGCCCTACTCAAAGAGGCTAGAAATCGAATCGACATTAAAAGCCTGGGGATCGATGATCTACGCATTAGAACGACGGTTACTGGTGCTCGTCTGCTCGAGGTCTCCGGTGAAACAGGTGCTGAAAAGGCTGACTCTTTGGCAGCAAAACTTAAAGAGGTCTGGAGCCCTGACGCAGTACGAGTCCAGCGGCCTGTAAAGCGCGTCGATATAAGAATCACGCAGATTGATGACTCCGTCACTGCGGATGAGGTGACGGCTGCTGTGGCTCAGCTGGGTGGCTGCGCCATTGAGGCCATTAAAGCTGGTGGGATTTCCGCCCGTGGCTCGATTTTGTTGAGCTGCCCTGTGGAGGTTGCGAATAGTGTGGTTAAAGCTGGCCGGCTCCGAGTGGGCTGGGTTTCAGCGAGGGTGTCGTTGCTTGACACTAAGCCGTTGAGATGCTTCCGATGCCTGGAGACTGGCCACGTTGGAAACAAATGCACGTCTGAGAGTTGCCGAGAAGGCCTTTGTTTCCGATGCGGCAAACCTGGTCACAAAGCTAAAGGATGTGATGCTGAACCACATTGTGCTGTATGTGCGGCGGCTGGCAAGCCTGCATCACATCAGGTTGGTGGAAGAGGATGTCCCGATGCAAAGGGATCTAAAAAGAGCCGTAGAGGCCGTGGAAAGAGGGGGATGGCTAAGGAGGGCCCCAAAGCTTCACAGCCGTCCCAGCGCACAACTGCGGAAGAGGATACGATGGACACCCAAATTTAGATGGCTATTCCGTTTATGCAAGCGAACATCATGCACTGTGCCAGGGCTCAGGACCTGTTGGTCCAGAGCATGGCACAGTGCATGATTAAAGTAGCAGTAGTCGCCGAGCCATACGTGATTCCTGCCCGGGATGACTGGGTGGGTGACCATGACGACTTGGTGGCAATCATAGCCCCGTCTGCAGCTGGCTCCCCTCCCTTTGATAAGGTAGCAAAAGGTAGAGGATGCGTGCTGGCCGTCGTGGGTGGAATTGCGGTTATAGGTGTTTACTTCTCACCTAATCGGAGTCTCCCTGAATTCGAGCAAATGCTCGTGGATGTTGGGGGTCTAGTAAGGCAGGCGTCTTCCTACCCTGTACTAGTTGCTGGAGATTTCAACGCCAAATCAACGGCGTGGGGATCCCCAGCAACAGACGGGCGGGGAGAAGCTCTTGTAGAGTGGGCGTCGTCCTTGGGTCTAGTGATACTAAATCAGGGATCCGAACAAACGTGTGTGCGTTGGCAGGGGGAGTCAATCGTTGACATCACACTTTCATCCCCGCGCTTAGCCAATCGGGTCCAAGACTGGCGAGTAGAGGTGAACGTGGAGACTCTGTCGGACCATAGATACATCCGCTTCAGTGTCTCGGCACCTAATGTCTCTGGAAGAGAACCCCGTTCACCTATTGAGGGTGGCCCACGATGGGTACTAGGACGGTTTGAGCGGGAGATCGCCAAGGAGGCGGCCATAGTAGAGGCCTGGGTATCTGGCTCTAACTTGGTTGATGACGTAGACGAGAAGGCAGAATGGCTTAAAACTGCCTTAACTCGCGTGTGCGATGCGTCAATGCCAAGAGCCAAGTCGTTCCCGCCACGACGTCAGGTGTATTGGTGGCACTCAGAGCTCCGTGACCTACGCAGAAACTGCGTTATCACGCGCCGTCATTATGCTCGACACAGAAGGAGAAGAGTTCGCGACCAGAGCGTAGAGGACAGCCTATACGAGACATATAGATCTGCCTGCACAGCTTTACAGGTGGCCATAGCACAGGCCAAAGAAAAAGCTTGGGAAGAGTGGTTGGAGACGCTGAACAGAGATCCATGGGGAAGGCCGTATCGCACCGTACGGCAAAAGCTTCGACCCTGGGCCCCCCCTTTAACGAGTAGTCTTCAGCCACAGCTACTAGAGCGAGTTGTGGATACGCTCTTTCCCCAACGGGGTGAGTGGGCACCACCAACAATGGTTCCATCTGGCGGAGTGAGAGAGAATGAGGAGGAGGTGGTCCCCCCGGTGACTGAGGTGGAATTTGGAGTAGCTCTGCTTAAACTTCGGTCGAAAAACACGGCTCCTGGACCAGACGGTCTTCCAGGACGTGCTTTGACAGTCGCGATGGGGGAAATGGGAGAGTGTGTGAAGGCCCTATTCACAGCGTGCCTGGAGCGAGGCCAGTTTCCAAATGAGTGGAAGACTGGAAAACTCGTCCTTCTTCGAAAAGACGGACGCCCAGCCGATATGCCGTCGGCCTACCGCCCGATTGTGCTGCTCGGCGAGGTGAGCAAGCTTTTTGAGCGAGTGCTCGCTGCTCGTCTCGTTGAGTGTATGGAGCCGGGGCTACATGAGGCGCAATTTGGCTTTCGACGGGGTCGGTCGACCCTTGGTGCCATTGCTCGTGTAAGAGACCTTGCCGAAGAAGCGGTGTCCCGGGGCGGAGTAATGTGGGCAGTGTCTTTGGACATTTCTAACGCTTTCAATAGTCTGCCCTGGGAATCTGTGAAGGCAGCACTAAAGTACCATGGGGTGCCACGTTACTTACAGGCAGTCGTGGCTGACTATTTCAGTGGTAGAGCAGTCACATATCCAACCAGGGATGGTTGGGGGAGGAAAACCATGTCGTGCGGTGTTCCACAGGGGTCCGTTCTTGGACCACTCCTGTGGAACATCGGGTACGACTGGGTGTTGCGTGGTTCCACTCTGCCAGGGATAGATGTGACGTGCTATGCCGATGACACACTTGTGTCGGCATGCGGAAACAGTCATAGAGAGGCAGCTCAACTTGCTACAGCGGGTGTTGCTCAAATGGTTGGAAGGATTAGGGCACTGGGGTTGGAAGTGGCTCTGAATAAGTCTGAGGTCCTTGTATTTCATGGGCCTAGGAATAAGCCAACACCCGGAGCATCGATAATGGTGGGCGGAACTTCCATCACTGTCGGGTTGACGATGAAGTATCTTGGAATCGTTCTCGACGGTAGATGGAATTTTAATGAGCACTTCAAGCGACTAGCTCCAAAGCTTGTGGCTGCCGCTGGAGCACTAGCGAGGATCCTTCCAAATCTGGGAGGCCCAGGAGCAGCGTGTCGACGTCTGTATACTGGTGTGGTGCGTTCGATAGCGCTATATGGAGCGCCAATATGGGTAGACGCTTTGAGCGCCCGAAACGTGCCCCTGCTGCGGGCCCCGCAGCGAGTAATGGCACTCAGGGCTGCTCGAGCCTACCGCACGGTGTCCCACTCGGGGGCATGTCTACTTGCGGGCAGCCCACCATGGGACCTAGATGCGGAAGTTCTTGCGGAACGCTACTGGCAAGGTGTAGCAGCGCTTGAAGACGGCCTGCATCCTCACCCACGTGAAGTTGCTCAGTGGAGAGACGAGGCGCGTAATAAACTTTTTCGGAGGTGGAAAGAGCGTCTAGAGATCCCCGGAGCTAGCCGGGACCTGGTGGAGGCAGTTCGGCCTATTCTCAGGGAATGGGTCGAACGCAAACATGGCGTACTTTCGTACCACCTGACACAGGTGTTGACTGGGCATGGGTGCTTTGGTGAGTACCTGTGTCGGGTGGTTGGACGAGAGCCAACTACAGAGTGCCATCACTGCAGAGGAGGAATCGCAGACACGGCACAGCACACGCGCGAGGAGTGTCCTTCGTGGGCGGAGCCTCGCGCTGCCTTGTCTGTGGTTATTGGGCAGGACCTGTCTTTGCCAGCCTTGGTGAATGCCATGGTCGTAAGCGAAGACAGTTGGAGAGCAGTGGAGACTTTCTGCACAACGATCATGCTGCTAAAAGAAGCAGCAGAGCGGGAGCGTGAGCAGGATCCAAGCTCACTCCCGATCCGCCGCAAGAGGCCCGGCCAGCGGCGTCGTGCCTATCTGGCACGGATACCGCCATAGAGGGACCCGCAGGTAACAGATTGGGGGATCTGTTACCTGCACTGTGAGGGTCTAGAGAGGGAAGGTACCCTAGTGTTCAGGGTGCCTTCACATGACGAGGAAAGGGCCTCAGTCCTTCCTTAAGATGGGTCCGCAAGGATAAGTGCTGACGGGGTTGTGGAACGAACCGATGCCATGATCTCGTCCACCCAGCGCAAATGTAGAGGAACACCCCAGGGGTTTTAGTCAGTAGCAAGAGTCTGACATAACCCACTAGTTCCCCCGGCTAGTGGGTATCCATAAAGGATTTCCCCTGGGCAAAAAAAAAAAAAAAAAAAAAAAAAAAAAAAAAAAAAAAAAAAAGGCGACACACGCCGTAGTAATTAAATTTAATATTTTTCTGTTAAATATGCTTTTTTTTTATAGCTATCTATTGTACGTAGGTAACCTATTTTGTGTATCTTCTAAAACTAAATTTGTTCTTATATTTTGTACTTGTAACGCCATCTGTTGGCACTTTTGCGCATTATGAAATAAAATAAAAAAGACAGAAGATGTGGGTGGATACGGATCTTTTTAATCAATTGCTGTTCGTTGTTCGATGGTCGTCGCGTTCCGATGAAAAAGACAACGCGGCTCCGTACTGTTTTTAAAGTCAAATGGTTTTCAAAAGTCCTTAACAACCCCGTGTGCACCCCCAACCTTCTTCTGACGTTCACGTAAAACGCTGTGTTTAATTTCGATCCTCTACAATTGGTCCTTACGAGCCCGATCGATAAAATCAGTGAATCGTCGCCATTTCGATGTCGGAAACGGCGACGCCATTGAAAGTTCTCACGCGCCGTCAACGCCAGGAACTTTTGGAATTTAACAAGTTGGAACCTGTGAAAAAGGACATCAAGAAATTGATTCTTCCTCGCGGCACTGATGATTCTACACCGTCGCGGGAAGGATACGTATCGACGCCAGTACCGTACAAGATGTTACCGCACGGTACTGCGCAGCAATCAACATGTGCTTCGAAGACCACCATTTGTACCAAAAAATCCACTACGTCGTCAATAGCACGGCGCAAACAGCTGGAACTAGAAGCGGCGGAGGCAAAAGCCCATATTCAACTGGATTTGATAGATAAAAAGCTGGAAGCCGATCTTGCCAAAGTCGAACATGATAGCGAGAAGCGTGAAGAATCTGCTGCTTCTTCTCTTCGCAGCGAGAAGGTTCAAGAGAACGTGGAGAAGTGGCTGGACACGAACTGTGCAGCACCCGTCCAGCACGACACCAGCATCCAACAACTAGCTGATACGTTGAAGGATCTGATAAGCCAATCATCAGCGTCTAAGCATGAAGAGAGACTTCTGAGCCGTCTTGCCACGCCACGAGAGCTACCTACTTTCAGTGGCGACAGTATTGAGTGGCTACATTTTAAGAATGCTTACGATGATTCGTCACGAGTGTGTAAATTTAGTGACAGTGAGAACCTGTGGAGATTACGTAAATCACTACGAGGTGAGGCCAAGGAAGCAGTGACTGACTTGCTGATCGGCAACACTCCGCCGTCAGCAGTCATGGAAGCACTGGAACTAAGGTTTGGTCGAGCTGATATTATTATTAGCAACATAACGATGCAATTGAAAAAGCTACCATCGTTACCTACTAACTATCAACAAGACTTGATTAATTTATCTGTTAAAGTCAATAACTGCGTGGCCACAATACGCGCACTAGACCAGAGCGACTATCTTCGAAGTCCAGAGCTCGCTGCAGCTATCATATCCAAATTGCCGAGCACCCTGATAGGAAGATGGACAGAATTTGCCTACAACCGTATGCAAGAAGGCAGATCGAGGATGGAACTACTGGCTATATTTTTGAAGTTGGAGGCAGAAATGTTATCAGTCGTCGGATGTATTCAGCCACGAGACAAGAAGCCGATGGACGCTCCTACAAAGCGCACTGAAGATAAGTACCGTCATCGTACTGTCTACACTTCTTCTGTCGCCGCAGCTGATAACACGACAACATGTAGATTCTGTCAGAAGGGCAGTCATACCTTGCCCGAGTGTCGCGTATTCAAACGCGCGATGCGCAGAGATAGATGGAGATTTGTCAAAACGCGCGGACTATGTTATTGTTGTCTAAAAGATCGACACAATAAGGATACGTGCCCCGCACCTATGTGTGACGTCGATAACTGTGGCATGGCACATCATCGCCTGCTGCACTGGACGAAGCCCGAGATGACGTCATCGTCAGCTGATGAGTTGACCGTGAACCCGGAACCTGCTGTACCTGTAACTGCACCTGACGCGTCCATGATGCACGTCGCTCGAGCTAGTGACGACGCTGGCATCGCCCCGGATGAATTCACGATGTTAAAAGTGATTGCGGTTCGATTACGTGGCCCTAAAGGTGTAGTGAATACCTACGCACTCCTGGACGATGGTGCGGAAGTATCTGTGATCGACGCCGAACTAGCAGATACCCTAGGGTTAGAATGTGTTAGTGCGCGCCCTATTAGGTTCACAGATGCGTTCGGTTTATCAGTGTATCAATCGGAAGTGCCTAGTGTTAAGGTAGAAATGACGGGACATGATAACGTTAATTATGACTGTAAGTTACGTAAATGTGCTCAGTTAAAATTGTGTTCACAAAACTTGTCTGTTTTGAATAGCGTAAATAGTACGCACTTATCGCATATCAAGCATATGATATGCACAGATACCAGTGTAAAGCCGCGGCTACTAATTGGTGAGGATAATTATTTCCTAATAGCCCCGCTTGAGATCATACATGGAGACAGGGACTCGCTGTACGCATCACGCTGTCGATTGGGATGGACCATCCATGGTTTCCACCGTGGGCGCACTCACTCCTCGAAGCCTCGGGTAAGTGAACAAAATGTCTTCCATCTCGCTCACTCTCGCGATACTGATGTGCAGGAAATTAGCGAACTTAATGACCTGATTAAAGATTCCTTTAATTTTGATTTGATAGGAATTTCGCCTGTATCACGTGAAAATACAGATCATATTCGCGCTGTCAATATTTTAGATAGCACAGCACGTCAGGTAGGTAAACAATGGGAAGTAGGTTTACCGTTCAAAAAAGATAATTTTATGATGCCTGATTCATACAATAATGCCTACTCGCGTCAGCAGTTATTGTTACGTAAATTTCGTAAAAGCGTTGACTACGCTGATAGGTATAAAAAAGAAGTCATTAAATTGCTAGACAATGGTTACGCTCGAGAACTAACTGATAACGAACTCTCAGCTGATCATGTTTGGTATTTACCGCATTTTGGTGTTCAAAACCCCAATAAGCCCGGTAAGTTACGGTTAGTTTTTGATGCCGCCGCTAAAGTTGATGGTGTGTGCCTAAATGATTATTTACTAACAGGACCGGACTTATATAATTCACTATACGGAATTATGCTTAGATTTCGAGTAAATAAAATAGTGATACTTGGAGATATTCGTGATATGTTTCTTAGAATTAAAATACAACCTAGCGACCAGCATGTACTTAGATTCTTGTGGCAAGAATCTTCGGATAGCCCGATTAAAGTTTGTTCGATGCAAAGTTTGATTTTCGGTGCAACATGTTCCCCTTTCGTTGCTCAATATGTAAAAAATAAAAATGCCCTTCAATACGAGGAATCGAACCCCGACGCCGTAAGCGCAATAATAAATGACCATTATATGGACGATTGTTGTCTCTCAGTATGCGATGAAAATACGGCAATTAAATTGGTTCACGATATAACTTCCATTCATGCAAAAGGAGGTTTCGAGATAAGAGGATGGTCGAGTAATAGCAAACAGGTTCTAGACTCGATACCTACAGAAGCGCTTGCGCACTCAGCTGTGCAGTTCAAACATGGAGCGATGAATACAAGTGAGCGCACTTTAGGTTTGATATGGCATCCTGCGGAAGATTCATTTGGATTTCAGATTTCGCTTAATAAAATACCTAGTGATATTTTGGATGGATCTACGCCTCCTACGAAAGCAAAAATGCTTAGCATTATTATGTCTGTTTACGATATACACGGTTTTTTATCGCCATTTGTTATAAAAAGTAAAATCATTTTTCAAGATGTACATAGGTCAAAAATTGATTGGAAATGCCGCATCCACTCAAGTGAGCACACTAAGTGGATGTTATGGCTCGATGAATTAAAACTTTTAGAATCTTTACGTATACCTAGGTGGTATTACAATGCGGATAGTTGGACTCAGTGTTATCCCACATCGATAGGTATAGGTAGTAGTGCCGAGTCGATCGTAGATAAACAGCTGCACATTTTTTGTGACGCTTCTATAAAAGCGTACGCTGCAGTTGTTTACTGGCGTTTTACTCGAGCCGACGGAAATGTTTTAATTAGCTTAGCAGCTAGTAAGAGCAGAGTAACCCCGCTCCGGCCGGTTTCAGTTCCCCGACTGGAATTGCAAGGCGCGCTTACAGCGGCCCGCTTAGCGGACTCACTTCTACGAGAACATACAAATATGAAGTGTGATAAGCGGTACTTCTGGACTGATTCACAAACGGTCCTACAATGGATTCGTAGCGATCCCAGAAGCTACAAGCCGTACGTAGCTCATCGCTTAGGTGAAATTGATGAGCTTACGAATTTGTCAGAATGGCGATACGTCCCCACTAAGTTGAACGTAGCTGACTTAGCTACCAAGGACGAGACGCCACCGCTGACATATGACAGTGTATGGTTTCGAGGACCAGAATTCTTACGGCAGCCAGAGGATACTTGGCCTAAGGATTGTGTGTCCACCAAAAAATCATCACCAGACATTGTCTGTGAGGAAAGGAGCTTAAATGTAGTGGTGACTACAGACACTCTTGAGTACTCCTTACCTGATGAAAACCACTACTCATCATGGTTACGACTCGTACGAGTCGCCGCTCGAATTCTACTGTTCGTGCGACGCTGTCGACGAATAGAAGCTAGGTTAGATGTCGAGCTCATGAACGAAGCCGAGCTCCTTCTAATAAAGAAATCTCAGCAGGACTCGTTCGAGCAGGACATTGAACTCGTCAAGCAAAATAAGCCTTTGTTATCAAACAGTCGTTTGAAAACATTGACGCCATATCTTGACGACGCTAGCGTTCTACGAGTAGCCGGTCGAATTGACAAAGTCGAAGGTGTCACCCACTCGACAATGCGACCCGCCATACTCGATGGTCGTCACCAGATAGCTCGTTTAATAGTTGAGTACCATCATAGAAAAGCTATGCATGGTGCTAACGAGCTCGTCGTAAATGAGTTACGGCAACGATATTGGATTTTAAGGCTGCGGCCGACTGTACGTTTAGTCGCCGCACGCTGCCCGTTCTGCCGTCACCGCCGCGCCGCGCCGCGGCCGCAACGCATGGCGGACCTGCCCGCTGCACGCTTGCATCACAGCCGCCGTCCGTTCACCTATACGGGGGTGGACTTTTTCGGACCAATGGAAGTCACCGTTGGCCGAAAAAGACTCAAACGATACGGTGTGATGTTCACGTGCCTGACTGTGCGTGCCATACATTTAGAGATAAGTGAGAGTCTAAGTACAGACTCCACCATCATGGCACTCAGACGCATGATCGCTCGCCGCGGAACGCCCAGCGTTATCTATTCAGATAACGGGACGAACCTGCGCGGAGCGGATAATGAGCTCAAACGGAGTCTGATGGAACTCGATGAGAGTAAACTCCGTGAAGACGGTACCGTAAGAGGTATCGAGTGGAGATTCATACCCCCCGGGGCCCCTGAGAAAGGTGGTGCTTGGGAACGTATGATACGCACGGTAAAAACGGCCTTGAAAGTCGTACTTAAGGAACGCGCTCCACATCCTGAGACGCTTTCCACTTTGTTTGCTGAGGTGGAAGCGCTAGTTAATAGTCGTCCTATTACACACGTTTCGTGTGACCCTAACTATCCGGAAGCTCTAACACCTAATCATTTTTTGCTAGGTACGTCCTCGAACAGTCCTGTATTTGGTAGGTATGATAACGATGACCTATGTCTACGTAAGCAATGGCGCGTAGCACAAAGACTGACTGACATGTTTTGGGCGCGGTGGGTAAAAGAATATCTTCCTACGTTGATACCTAGGCAGAAGTGGCTTAGGGACGAGAGAGCGTTGCGAGATGGAGATTATGTTCTGATAGTAGAACCTAATCTAGAACGTGGATGCTGGCGCCACGGAGTAGTGAGTGCGACCCATGCCGCCGACGACGGTCGCGTGCGCGTGGTAGACATACGCACCCGCACGGGCTTGGTGCGCCGTCCTGTAACGCGTGTCGCACTACTTGAACCGAAGGAATGTTAGTGCTGATCTGAACCTTTACATTTATTGTTTTGTAACTTTAGTCTCTCAGCTCAGTTTCAGCACTAAGAGGGTGGATTGTAGGCGACACACGCCGTAGTAATTAAATTTAATATTTTTCTGTTAAATATGCTTTTTTTTTACAGCTATCTATTGTACGTAGGTAACCTATTTTGTGTATCTTCTAAAACTAAATTTGTTCTTATATTTTGTACTTGTAACGCCATCTGTTGGCACTTTTGCGCATTATGAAATAAAATAAAAAAGACAGAAGATGTGGGTGGATACGGATCTTTTTAATCAATTGCTGTTCGTTGTTCGATGGTCGTCGCGTTCCGATGAAAAAGACAACGCGGCTCCGTACTGTTTTTAAAGTCAAATGGTTTTCAAAAGTCCTTAACAACCCCGTGTGCACCCCCAACCTTCTTCTGACGTTCACGTAAAACGCTGTGTTTAATTTCGATCCTCTACAGATAGAAAGGGTTATGATCGGATGATCTCTTAGGGGTTTGCACGTATTGGCAGAGATTTTTATTGATCTTATTGACGGAATCATTTTTAGGATGTGAAGAAACTACTGCCCTTCAGTTATTATTGTGAATTCTATTTGTATGGCTCGATTCGTAGTTCCTATCATTGACATTGCAATTAATATTTAAGGATAGGTTTTTGCTCGCCTATTTTGTTAACATATTATTTAAATTGATCAACTTCTATAACATGACACTTTATTTATTATTTGTAATCATTAATATTCGTTTATTTATTATTTCATTTAACTTAGATACTTCTTTATCTCATAAAGTTCGTAGCATTTAGTTTTTTAGGGGTGATATTTACATTAGTTTATTCTATTTGATTTAAGTATTAGGATAGTTTATGTTTAATTAGTAGGTAATCCTGTAGTTTGTAATTATGTTTTACCAAGCTTCGCGAACCGCCCTCCGTTTCTGCTATTTTCACTACTTTCCATCATGAGGTTGCCTGGAAGAAATCTCTTTGAGCGGGCCGCCCATTGTACTTTATTTAGTTATTCTTAGACATGTGATGACATTGTATCCTTGTGTACAATAAAGTGTTGTCTATTTACTTCCAAAAATAAATATACAAGTGACGACACGGTGAATTTGATGCGGTGCCCATTTAATTATTGTAGCACTTTTAAGAATGAATTGGTGTATACGATGTTGGCGGCTACCATAAGACCACCAGTGCTCTCGGGCGCATCGGATATCGATGCTCTGTAGCTAGACACTAGTTGAAAATTTTTGTTTCATCAAATCGTTCTACTTTTCTCTATAAATTCCGTGATTTTAAGGCCTGCGCACACCTAGCGATGGCGAACAGTGAAACGTTGTAAAATATTGCTACCTATCATAATTGTCAGCGTTTCAGTGATCGTCATCGCCATCGGGCTAGATGTGCGCAGGCCTTAACAAATAAAGAAAGTTGTCGTTAGTAACCACGATATGCACTTGCAATGGTATTAATTTGCAATTTAACCGATAGCGATAAGATAGCCCGTGTTTTACTGCAAAATTAATACGTTATCAATCAATTCACACAAATTCATTTACACTGTAAGACAAAACGAATGCTGTTAGAGTTTTTAATTTTCTTTTTGACAAACAATAAAAGTTATGTATTTAACTGACTTCAAATAAAAAGTAGGAGGTTCTCAATTCGGTTGTATAAGGTATACGTTTTTGCTATCGTAGGTAGTGTATAACTTTGTAGCTGAGTTAAAAAAATGTTTTTATCTGAACTTAAACGCTTACTTCCAGATTAGTTCTAATAGTCATTTTATGAAAATTGGTTCGGCAGTTTTGGCTATGAAGTACTTGAGCAAACGCAATGCTGTTTTTTTGCTCTACTAAACACTAGTAATAGCGGTAGTAAGTAAACCAAAGTGTTAATGACATTTTGCAACACTGCGGCAAAGGACTGTGCCAAAATATAAGGTAACGTTTATGTTACTAGCTGCGCCCTGTGGTGTTACCCGCGATTAAAAAGTATGGAATTTTCCTCTAATGTTAATTCTCTGTAGCAACTGGATGGAAAAAAAACACGGTACTGCTCTATAAAATGAAAAATGCTCTATGAAAAATTAAAACAAATACATCCCACGAGAAGGAACCATATATTTTACCGGGATAAAAAGTTGCCTAAGTGCTATTGAAAACTATAATCTATCTATCAAATTTTTCACATTTATAATATACACACATATTGTCTAGGGATATTCCATTTCGAATTGATTTTCAGATTTTTCGAGATTTTGTTACTACTTAATTTTTTTAATAAATAATATCAAACAATTCTATTATATTATTACTAATAAATAACACAAAATAAAGACTCTTGCCATACATAGTTTCCTAAAGAATTTTTTTTCAGTTGTTGTAAAAATCAACAAAAGTTGAATATTCATAAGCAATGTTGATATGTGTAAGTGGGACTTATTTATACCTGTGCCTGTTACTGTATGAATGAAATTTACTGACTCTAGTCTTCTAAAGATAGGAAAAAAGTAAACAGGACTTTCTGAGCATCTATTGCAGATGATTTATATATCAGGGGCAACGGGTGATTACTCAAGCCCTATTAGATAGAATGGGATGGGTAATCAGGGTAATTCTCTCCTCTTCTCATTAATAAAGACATCTATTTTGAGAGAGAAAATAACAATACAGGTACATAATTTCAAAATACTCAGGCAAATAACTATATTAGACATCTGAGAATAAATTTGGATGACCCTACTTATGTGGTTTAAAGGCGGCATGGAGATGATGATGATTTGAGAAATAAACCTGATTTGATTGACGATACATAAAGAACTAAAACTATACCAAGTTTATTAGTTTATGTCTTCTGATAAATAATCGTAAATTGACTCGACACACAATAATCACGACTTACAAATAATCTCTCTCTAAAAATAAATGCGGTACATAGTATCGCACCTACTTTCACCGGTATTTAGTTTCAATGAGAGACCTATTTTCTAAGATTCTATTATTACCGTGATACCGCTTGTGACGTAACATTGAAAATAACTGAAACTATTGTTATCAAAACGTTTTTTCATTGAAATATAACAATATCTGATACATTTATTCACTCCTGAATACACCTGTGCGTGCTTAAAATTATAGGTTTAACTTACCATTTTATTTTAAACACAGCGCGTGCAATCCTGGGTAATGGAATGTGGGACACGTCCGTTCGTCACGAGCTTTGCGGGCCGACTGCGGCGAAGTGCGGTCAAGGTCGTGAAAACTGTGCCAGAGCGAACTGACAGCGCGGGAAAATGAGCAGAGCTACAGGAACTACAGGATGGATCCATTTGGTTCTTTGGGATCCAACTTTCAAACCTACCCCTGGCAACATCTTTGTACACAGTGGAGTGGATATTGTAATATTTGAACGTACCTTACTCTGACTACCTTTCCATTTTTTTTTATATGGATGTCCGATGTCCTCTCTTTTATACTTACAACAAGTTTTATATGAATAGGATTGCATTGTACTCTTTTGCTGTGTTTCTGTCTGGCTCATTCAGTTTGTGTTTAGTTTTTCTTCTTGTGTGGCTACACATTCCTACCTGTACCTGTTTTTTTTTTTTTTTTTTTTTTTTATACAACAAAGTTAGCAAACAAGCATACGGCCCACCTGATGGAAAGCGGTTACCGTAGCCTATGGACGCTTGCAACACCAGAGGCATCACTCGCGCGTTGCTGACCCTTTAAATATTTTAAAACGCCCTTCTTGAAAAGCCCCATATTCTTCTGTATTCCCTGTATTCCATATTCTTCTTTTTCTTGATAAGTTGTGCTGTTTTTTGAGCCAAATAAAAAGAAATCTTAGTAATCAAAATCTTATCTTTTAGTTTGGAAAACAGGAATGTGTCAAATAAAATTCAATTTTCATAAATAATGTGCTTATTTATTGAACTAATCATAATAATATTATAATTATTTAATGTTGCTAACTGAAAAATCTGAATGTACAGTTTCATGCGTTAGGTTTGGTGTAGTAGGTACAACTAATTTTGAAAGTAACATAGCTTATTCCAATAGTATATTTAATATTATTATAGGTAAGGTCACCCCGACTGTGGTCCTGAGACCTTAAGCGATCTGACAGACATTATTGTTAAACCTCAAGTAAGTATAGTGACCTCACCCTTACATATCTTAATGCCATAGCTGGCAGACGAGCAGACGGGCCACCTGATGGAGAGCAGTCACCATCACCCAGACACATCTCTTACATACATGTCGTATTTGGGCTGACAACACCGTCAGTCATCCATCATCAAACCATTCGTACGGGACGCCAGTGCCATCAGTTGGCGCTTGACGGAGTCTACGAGGACAAGCGACCGTGGCGAGCACAACATTCACATTCTGGATTCTGGCTTCGTCGGTCGCACACATAGTCTTGTAGAAACCGTCCGCGTTCCGTATACTTACCTACCTAGCTATACGTTTAATCGCTAAGCTATCCTGTTTGCTAAGATGTGTGATATAAAGTTGATTCGGTTTGGAACATTTTCTTCTCATTGTTTTACAACCGACCCCTACCCTCAATACGCCCACTGAGTAGCTTTATAATGCCAAGCTACGGAAGGACGATGAAAATAAGATGACGGACGACATCAGATATGTGGGATCAAGGTCGGATAAAACGAGAAGAGAAAGTGGAGAAAGTGACCTTTGAAGTAAGATCTTTGAGATGCAAAACTTAACCCTGTGTGATGTGAGCCCTGTTTGAAACCCTGCAAACATCCAAGACGGGTCATCCAGTGAACCTACCGGCATTCAATCCCGAAAAGACGGATGCGGACGCGAGATCGTGGTGTGCAACTGTGGATCTGTTTCGCCGATAAACCCCTTAGCGGCGGTCAACTGATCGCTATCAGAAACGCAATAAAGGGAGCTGCATCCACACGGATGTCCCAAAGCACCTATCGTGGGACCACGTGGACTGAATTCAAGAATGCAAGAAATCCAAGCTCAAAGATCATAAGGGACAACACGTGGCGTATCCAGCGTCAACGCAAGCACCTGAGAAGCCTGCAGCGAGCAAGAGAGGTTGGACTTTTGGAACGGCAAACCAGGCCACAACGCAATTCGGCGCATGAGCGGCAGCAGCCATGCAGCTGGCAGCGGCAACAGCGGCGGATGCGCTTTGGGTCCAGCGCACAGCGAGCGAAGCGCGTGGACGTTTGCGTCTTGCAATGACCTTCAAGGACGATTGACAAAGGTTAGCTGTATTGTTTTTTATTTGATTCTGATGCTGAGTGTTAGCTAACCGGCAAAAGCCTAAAGATTTCATGATTTGGTTAGGTTACTTGTGAACATGACTCAGACTGCTTTCTCACTCAGTAAAGTTATTTTTGGTAACCCTTGTTACAAGATGAGCCATGAGTTCGAAGATATTTTTTTTAAAGGTTATCTTTTTAAGTGAGGGTACTTAGCAAAAAAAAATGTCGTCTAAAAATTGTAAAATGGTGAGCATTCGTATGATTACTTGATGGTTATGATGTTGGTGATGAGCTTATGGACTGTTTTCTGACTTCTGCTTCCAAATTTTGTCATATTAGCCAAACAGAATACTGTGTTTAGACTTTCTTTACAGAATATGCACACGAGGAAAGCGATTCGACAGCAACGTGACAGCGATGCTACAGCGACGCAACAGCGACACGACAGCAATGCGACAGCGATGCGGCAGCGATATGACAGCGACACGACAGCGAAGCGACAGCGACACGACAGCAACGCGACCATGATAGCACTACTGGTGGTGCCATCGCGTCTAGCACATGTGGCGTGCTAGTGGTGGTAGTGGCGGCACAGCTACCGAGTGGCGGGTCAACTTCTGCTAAAATTGACGGCGTTTTGCAAGGATCAGGTCAGTCGTACCCATTTTTGGTCTGATAGTGGTACCGAATGTTCTCTTGTTGCAAAGTGTAGCTAACTAGTTTTCGGTAAATAGAGCTTATGCCCTATGGCGTAATGATTGGAGATGGAAAATATTTTTGAGGCGAGAGAACAAGCGATTTACATCAGTGTTGAGAAAAATTCTAAGCACGAAAGCAAAAGTTCCTTCTTTCTTGGTTGGTGATTTCGTTACTATAAGCGTACTAACAAATACGCTCACTCAAAGTTAAGACCTATGCCAGTGGGTTATGTACCAGTCGAAGTATACAGTAATGATGATCATGAGGAAGAAGTTTTTGTGGATGGTAAAAGCGTAGCGTAGTACTTTATCGGCCGTAGTTTGGTCGACTATACCAGCAGCTACTACGTAGCCGTAGCCCGGTAGAAATCGGTGTCTCTTGAGGCAACTCAAGTAGTCCGTGGGTGCGCGGTGCGCGTTTAGCTCTGGCGGAGGTCGGGAGCACTGAGAGAGTGGCTGTGTGAGTCAGAGGGCTGATCACACGGGAGCACTGAGAGAGTGGCTGGTCGGCTGGTGATGGCCGTGGCGATAGAGGGCGGACGCGAGGCTTTTGGTGAAAACTTGTTGTTTTAGCAAAGATGCGATGGTACATGACTCAGGCAAACTGTTTGTTGTGATTGTTGATTTTTGTTTTAAATTAAGCTAAAAACTCGATTGGTGAATTTCATTCTTGTCTTTTCTGAATTTGCTAACGTAAAATTAGAAGTACTTGAGAATAACTACCTTAACTGATGAGAAGGATTGAGATTTTTGAAGTAATAAAAATATTACTTCAAAAATAGCGTAGAGTGTTGAAAGTTTCCTTTAGATTGCATAAAGAGTAGAGCTTTAGTTTCATAGTCAGGAACGGCCGAGAGAAAAATAAGAGGTACTCTGAGTGGATTCCATTGTTTCAGATTAACACACTGGGACGTGTGCCAGCAGGATGGCCGTGTCGTATTTGGGCTGACAACACCGTCAGTCATCCATCATCAAACCATTCGTTCGGGACGCCAGTGCCATCAGTTGGCGCTTGACGGAGTCTACGAGGACAAGCGACCGTGGCGAGCACAACATTCACATTCTGGATTCTGGCTTCGTCAGTCGCACACATAGTCTTGTAGAAACCGTCCGCGTTCCGTATACTTACCTACCTAGCTATACGTTTAATCGCTAAGCTATCCTGTTTGCTAAGATGTGTGATATAAAGTTGATTCGGTTTGGAACATTTTCTTCTCATTGTTTTACAACCGACCCCTACCCTCAATACGCCCACTGAGTAGCTTTATAATGCCAAGCTACGGCGATGAAAATAAGATGACGGACGACATACATATCTTTTAGGGCTAGTTTTTCAATCTACAGATGATAGCGCTTAACAAAACAGGAGTGATATGGACACAACAAAAGTCTCCCTTATGTCCTAACCCGACCTATAAGTTGGTTATTATGCGTCAGATAAAAATATATCTATCTTATTTTTAAGCTTGTCAAAAAACAAGGACCTCCATTTTTTATTCGATTCCATCACACAAACTAATAAAATCTTATTTGGATAAAACAATATCAACTTTTGATAATGCCACTTCTATAAATAAATCTGATATATTTCATCATCATCATCAGCTGAGTATAGACCTCCTCTTTATTGCGCCACTCTTTCCGGCCCCTCTCGATTCTCATCCCCTCATTCCCAGCTTTAGCAACATCGTTGTTCGAACAACTGATATATTTATTCAACTTAAATTACTTTCCATTATTATGTTTCCGAGCTTTTAAAATACAAATAAATAATTTTTAATAAATATCGTGCTATATTTGTGAAAATGTTAAAGTCTATCTAATTATCTCTACAGTACACATGTTTAAGTCTATTCTAATCTAAATTGGCCGCCGTGCTTAAGACTAACTACGTGAAACTAAACTTATGTGGGCTAAAAGATGAGCTGTGCATCTGAATTCAGGGTGCTTTGTCCCCGCTTAAAATAAACTCATTTTTTTTTACCAAATTTTGCTATCACTGATTTTTTTAAAACAAATTGTTTTTTTATTTCTATAAAATTTGCTTCAGACAAACACAACTTCGATAGAGCACAAAACTTGAAGTCTACCGAAGACTGTTTTGAACACAAATGATGATTGAATTACTACATACCAGTTAACTTATAGTTCAGATTTAAGGTCTTTTAAAAGTGATCGTAGAGAACGGCAGTTTTGGTAGATTTTTCATTAAAGAAGACTGAAAACTTCTGTTATAATTTTTGCATAAGTATAAGTATTCAATAAAAAAAAGTCAGAGATATTATAGTTTTTCGTAGAAGATTTTGGGGGACGCCTTTACCCAGCAGTGGGACAGTGTTTGTTAATAAAAAAGTATTTATTAATTAAGTAGAAACACAGCTCATCCACATTCTTATATTTGTCTAGCCATGTTATTCATCTAAAAATGCTACCTTCTAATACTATCGATTTAAAATTAGAACAGTGATTGAAATTGTGTTTTTTTTTCTTTAGCTAGTTGTCGTGCCAAAGGCTAAGGTTCAAGGGTTGCGTTGATCCTTGTAATGATATTTTTTGATTGATTTACCCTAAATTGACACCGTGGCCTTGAAAATAACCACGCGGCCTTGAAATCGATACTGTGGCCTTTATATGACATTGAGGACATCTAAATTATATCATGTCGTTAAAATTGACCTTGTGGCCATGAAATGACTTCATGGGATTTTGGTGAAAGATTGTATTATTTCAATAGCAGCCTCCTGACTTTGCTACTATAAAAATAGGTTACACACACAATGCTTAAAACAATCCTTAAACTTATTTAAGTATAAAATTTTGGTCAAGTTTCGTCGTAACTTTGGTCCGAATTTAATGCATTAAGTATTACAATTTATAAACCATACTTATTTGTATTATTAGGGACTATCTTATCGGCTAAGGCACTTTTTACAAATTCATTTATATTTTTTTAGTAAAAACTCAATTTTTACGAACGTATTTTTAAACTCATATAATTATATAGAGGCTATGCTCACAATGATAATGCTAAAATATATTGAATTGGTTTCCAAAATATGTATAATACTAACTTATGTTGTTCATATTTTTATTTAAAACCAAATAAAAATATTACGTGCGCCATTCATTTTTACTTAAGTTTTTATTTAAAATATCTAATATTTTAATATCTAATCTGTAAAGGGCTCCGCGCCAAAAGTAATACAAACGTATGTTACTGGCTTGACTGTTATACCAATAGCAAGACGTAATAAGTAAGAAAAACTCGAAAAACCGACTTCATAACTAAGGGGGCGTCCATAAATTACGTGAGGTGTTTTTTTTAATTTTCTGTCCCTCCCTCCCCCCCTGGTGAGATGTCGTGAGATTTTATTCAACCCCCTCCCCCATCCCCTAATCTCACGTGAGATTTTTCAAAATGTGGGTTTCTTACGGAAACGCGCTGGATTGATTTGTAAAAAGATAAAAAAATTTGCTTCGTGCTTTTATTTACGACTAGTTAAGGAGGAGGAAAGGACGGGCTTAAAACGGTATTAAAATAGCATGATTTTTTTTTGTTTCAATCAGAAAACAAATTGCGTGATATTTACCCCCTCTCCCCAACGTAAGATTAGATGAGATTTGACTCGACCCCCTCCCCCCCTTAAACATCTCACGTAATTTATGGACGCCCCCTAAACTGCTGAACCAATTTTGATGATTTTTTAATAATAAAGTATAACCTTAAATGTTTTTTTTATTTACATCTTTTATAAATGCATCTTTATTTAACTAGGCCACGCCAACGCCAGCACGCGCGTGAAAAGCTGGACCGATTTCGCTAAGTCTTTTTTTGTTGTGTTTGTTACTGTCAAAAAGAGGTTCGTAAGCGTTTTTGCTTTCCTGTGGGTTCAAGAAACAAAAAAAAAAAAAAAAGTATAACGGTTTAATGTAGTTAGGCGGTAACCAAAAAAAACATGAATACATTCAATTTAGAAACTCCTTCTTTTATTAAAGTGAAATGATAAGCAGGTATACCCGATACTGATTTGATAGGTACTGATTTTTTTGTGTTAGTAACATAATAAGATGTAATAATGACGTATAATGCGTTTATTAAATTCCCTTCAATGTTTCCTAATAATTATACTTTTGACGCGGAGTAAACTTACAGTTTTTTAGTTTAAACTATATTTTAATACTACTTTTATATTCGACTAGGTACAAAGATTTCGGCACATTTCATATTTTCACAAATAAAGGCATTAAATACCTACCTAAACTTTTTTTTATCCAATATTTGTTGCTATGATTCAAGAAGTTCCAAAGAGATTCTTGTGATTCAATTGAATGATTTTTTAAAGTCTTTTTTCTATATTTTTTTTTTATTTGAACCAGACAGTAGAAAAATCCGAACCTGGAGTCTGAGATGTTTTTTTTTTAATTAGTTTATATTTGTTACTTAATTTACGTTAAGTATAACTAATAATTATCATAATATCATTATGTGCATAATATCTACTTTGGTGTTACTTAATTCTGTTGTTTTTATTTATCGGAAAAAAAACCTGCTATATTAAATGCTCTTACGAGTACATTAAACTTACTATAGACTGAAAAGCTTATAAATGAGTATTTAAGGCACAGTAAATAACAATAATGGAATTTACATTATTTTACATGTGCGTATCCATAGCTATTTCGCCAGTACTTTGTGCATAGAGCCTTCGAACATCGTCGTGAGTCATTTGCGAGACTGTCGGCACTCTAGTTACGCTGTTTGTGATGGGGTTTACCTGTAAGATAGAGCAAGATTAGTATTCTTTTTTAACAGTAGGCTTCTTGTTCCTGTCCTTATCCTACTTTATGGGGGTCGGCATAACATCAGCCGTCATGTCTGTATTCACTTCTGTATTCAACACACAAATATTTGTTGCCGGTGAAGATCGAACCAACGACCTAAGGCGCAGAAGGCAGAGCTACTGCCAACTGAGCTGAGAGGCCAGTCAACACAACACAACATAAGAAAGAAAATGCTTAGTTCATATTTTTATCAATTTTTTATTTTTCATCGAATTTTTACTGAGTCTCCTGAATAAAAAACTATTTAATTACCCTGTTATTGGCGATGTTCATGAGTCCGTTGCCCACGTGTGGCCCACCGTTGGGAATGCCGTTGAGTGCGGTGCCGTTGCGCAGAGCTCCGTTGGCGTGGCCGTTACCCATGCGAGACATCGCGTGCGCGAACTGTTGCATTGCTAAAAATCATAGAATGACTTAAGTACCAAGTACTATAGCCACCACCTGCGGTATGCGGGGTCAAAGTCAGAGTCAGTGTCAGAGTCAGAGTCAGAGACAAAGCCAGAGCCAGAATCAGAGTCTGAGTTTTTCATCCATCAATTGTCAATCAATTGTCCACAATATTTATTTATTTATTTATATTTATTTAGTTAGAGTCTGAGTCAGAGTCAGAGCCAGAATTAGAGTCGGAGTCAGAGTCAGCGTCAGAGTCGGAGTTAGAGTCTGAGTCAGAGTCAGAGCCATAATTAGAGTCAGTTAATAACACTAAAAAAATATGTTTATTTGTATCACAAGGATCACTTTGAAACGTCTTAAAACTAGGCTAGACTAGGTGCCAGGTCACGTAGAACTAGCTCCTACTCAAATAACCAAAAAAATACCCACCACCGCCATCATTGGGAGGTTCTTGCGGCGGTATGTTGGCGATGATCTCTGCCTTCTCCATCTCCTCGGTGAGGACGCGCGTGAACTCGTTCTGGACGACGGGAGAGTCCGTGTCGCCGTCCACCTGGATATCCAGAACATCAACACTTCATTATCATATTGTTTTCTAATTCTAATTGTGTTGGGGGAATGAGATCTGCACTGACGTCCCGCGATGGGGTGTATTGTGCATTGTCCCCCTGCTAAACCTTACGCCAGCCAGCCCAACTCCTTAGAATAGCGGAGTAGGTTGAGTTGGTGGCAGCAATGTTCTAGTTGACCCAATGGTGACTCAGATGTGGATGTGGAGGGACAAGACTCAATCAGTTCCCATTCCATATTGTTTTGTAGCAAGGGCCATATATTTTAGTAAGTGGTAACAATCGCCCTTAACAAAGCATTGCCACGTAGGTCACGCATGTCAGGAACGTGTCCTACGATGCACTGCCTTGTTTCCATCAACCTGAGAGAGGTATACAGATGTTCAGCCTCACGTGCCAGTAATTTCACCGGCACCCACACCCTTCAAACCAAAACACAGCAATGCTTCTTCACGGCAGAAATAGGCATGGTGGTAGTACTTTCTCCATTGAGACTTACAAAAAGAGCTCTACTACTAAAAGCTGATCATTCTTTACATACTCTTGAAATACTGGCGTTCAGAATTCAGACTCATTGATTTTAAAATCCTGTAGAATTTAAATTTAATACCAAGACCACTTTGAAACTAAACGAAAACTGCATACATACATACATACAATGTAGGGGATCCTAAAAGGTATTAATATCATTTGTAGGGGGGACGCCTCATTCCCATGGGGGTAGGCAGAGATCACAGATTTCTACTTGCTACTAAAACTTACATAAACTTAAAACTTACCAAAACTATTCTTACTATAACTATTTTAATATTTATCATATTTACTTTTGTAACTAGTTTTTATTAACTACACTAGCTAAGACTTTCAGTTTTGCAAGCGAATGTCACATTATTTATGATGGTTTGGTTATACTCACTATAATAAGTCGGTGGTCGCGGTCCATGATCTTCAGCATGGGAAGGTTCAGTTCCCTGAAGACCTCGAGCCTTCGTCTGAAAGCTCCCACTGAGTCATCCCGCCTGCCGCGCCCTAGGAGCAGCTTGGAACAGTCCAGCAGCACCATTCGAGGACTCACGTTGAACTGGAAAGGAGTTGAAGATATTTGAAGGGCTCATTACTAGGGCGAGCTTTTATAGCGTTGCTGCAAATCTTTGCGACCATTCATTAAAGCCAGTGCAAAAATCATCCTTCGCCCTCCCGACGTTGAGTATCCCATATATTGTCCCATGTATAGGCCAGAAAGAGATCAAGACAGAGAGAGCAGGGTCTACTAGACACCCTGCTTTTGATTCTTGACTTGAGACCCTTACCTCTTCCTGGAACAGCTCCATCTGCTCCAGTCTACTAGGGAATCCATCCGCTAAAAGTCAGTGGCCAGTCCTGGCAGTAACCCCTAGTTGTAGTAACCCCAACACCAGTTCACCTCCTGTCTGCTTGAGACCCTCACCTCTTCCTGGAACAGCTCCATCTGCTCCACTCCCCTCGGGTATCCATCCAGTACGAGTCCGTGGCCAGTCCTGGAGGCATCCCCAACAGCGGCCCACACTATCTCTATCACCAGTTCACCTCCTGTCTGCTTGAGTCCCTCACCTCTTCCTGGAACAGCTCCATCTGCTCCACTCCCCTCGGGTATCCATCCAGTACGAGTCCGTGGCCAGTTCTGGAGGCATCCCCAACAGCGGCCCGCACTATCTTCAGCACCAGCTCGGTGGGAGCCAGCTCGCCAGCGGTGACAGCCGTGCGGGCCAGCGCACCGTCAGATCTCAGCCCACCGCCAGCGTCTGCCAGCATGCGAAGACGCTGACCAACACTGTAAGGATAAATGATACATGGGTTCAAGTCACGATTAGAAGCGAGAAAGATACGACTTTGTTCTGCAGATATTTTTTTTGCATAGACAGAACATACTTTAAAAATATAAACTAAAAACAACTGAAATTATTTTTCAGAAGGTCACTCTTTGAATACACATAATAGTACATTATTGCAAAGGCAGCCAAATAGGCAATTGCAGGTCGAGTATGAGTTTCAATGATACGAGACAGGCAATTGCCATTTCGGCCGAGGCATATATAGTGCTTTTCTTAAAAAAATGCAAGGAAATAAAAAAGGGTCTTTTACATAATAAAATTATTTTTTACTAACCAAATAACAACGAACTCCGCTTTACCGCCAATTTTTTTTTTTTATTTTACAGTTTGTGCCGAAAGGTAAACGCATCTGTGGCTATACAGCCACGAGAACGCAATGTGTACGATAGATGAAAGAGTTCTAAATTCAAACAGCACACCGTTTCATACAACATTGCCGGAGCGAGAACGCGCCGGGAAGTGATTTTGGTTTTTCAGTCTACGTAAATATGATACTTCGCGTGTTCTATATTCAAAAGTAATGACAATATTTCCGCGCATGTTTAAGAAAAATCTATTCACCACACACACTTGAAAGATCTAAGTATTGAAACGACAAGAAGAAAATTTCTTTGCTCCATAAAGTGTGTGTGTGTGTGTGCCTCTGGAGAAAAGTGAGAGAAGTAAAACCGGTTAGGTAATCAGACAGATCAGCCTTACTGTTCACAAGACGGTTCATAGTGATAACCCTTGTGTTTGAACAAAATACCTGACTTACCACTTATCCTTGCTGATTGCCTAAAAAATTAATGAATAAATGGTGATATACCTGAAGTGCATCCATCCAGTTCTGTTGAGCACGGCTCGCTGACACAGCGATGCCTTGTTACTGCCCGGTCCACCCACCACCCATACTACGGCCGGGTTGGTCATAGCGCCGCGGACTCTTATCACTTCGGCCTGACAATAAATATGAGGATTACAAGAATGTACCGTGTGTTGACTGAAGTAAAACATGACAGAGGTTCCCAACCTTTTTTTTCACTTATACCACTTTCGAAATTTTGCTGGTTCCGATGGACCTACTGCCCTGCTGCTACATTTTTACTAAAGTCCCAGTCGATGTAAAATATGGAGATAAGATCTGAGTTCCTACCACGAATTAACAGTTTTCGAAAAAAGTTTTTACAAATAACCGTCACTATAAGCTTCTGAAAATATTATCTGCCCACATTGATAGGTGAAGTCAAGCCAACATTTTACTTCTTCACTATCGAAACCAGATAAATTTTCGTGGACCCCCGTTTACGAATTGTGAATCCCCATCTTTTTGTCATGCCATCGTAAACCCCCGTTGAGTCTACCGTGGACCCCTGGGGGTCCACCTGAACCACGTTGGGAATCAATGCATTAAATCGATCTCATAATTCAGTCCCGCACTATAAATGTAAAGTAAACAGGCCTTTGCATCTAGTGTAGATGACTTATAGCGTCAGGGGTAAATTTATATTATGCCCCCTAGCTATGGGACGCTGGGACAGGATTTAAGATAGAATAGGCTTGCCCAGCACCTATCCTACCATCTCTTTAGTCACTATAGCGTCCCATTAATAAAGGCACGATTAAAAGTAGCTATATGTATAAAAAGCATCTTTACAAAAAGATGCAAAACAAAAGTCTGATTAGAGATGGAATACCACAAGTCGTAGGATGTACTAAAATAATGTTATTTCACCGGAAGCTTAAATTTAAGTAATTTCAGACAAACCTGTGAATCATCTATTAAATCATCAAAGCCTAGCTCAAAAGTATTTGTGCTTTACTTATTGACAGAAAGAAATCAAACCAATTTAGGGCAAGGGCGCATACGGGTACGCAGAAAAAGCGTAGTATTTTATCAATACTTATTATAAGTTAATTCAATAGGTCAAGGTATTCGACCTCCTATTCAGGGGTGATAAATAGACAAACCTACATGTTTTGTTATATTTTCGCCAAGTCATAACTTCATCGTCTCATTTCGTGAGTAATACGAAATTTTTACTCATCGTTTTTTTTTTAGATTCTATATCTTCCTTCAGGAAACTGGCTATAGAGGCTCTTCAAATATATCTCTAGGGAGTATTTATAACAGCTAGCAATTGCCTGTGGCTTAGCTATAATTACGGGTTAATACATACATATATGCATAAAATCACGCCTTATTCCCATGGGGGTAGGCAGAGATCACGGATTTCCACTTGCTACGATCCTGACACACCCCTTTCGCTTCATTCACTCTCATAACATTCTTCATACATGCTCGTCGGTTTAGGGTATACTAAATTGCTTAAATGAATATTTAAGAGTTTCCTAGGCGATGTCTCTTTAAGTTCGTTTAAATTTGTCTTATCCCCTGCCTTGTTAATTTATTTCAGCAAAAGTAACATATGCCCTGAGAAATATTTTCAGTTTAGTTCAGTAGTAAGTGCATGATTGAGCTTCAAACATCTTAGCTTTTGCATTGATAATACGTATATAGAAGACACATGTCATATCCCTTGTAATTCTATTATAACACTGATAAAAAATAAAATAGTACCTGCGGACTGACAACCCTCGGAGTGGGTACTACTGGCATTGACACCGGCCCGCTGGATGCGGCTGGGATCACCGGGATCGGAACCGATGGCACCACAGCCTCTCTCCTGTCCCTATCAAACAAACAGATTCAGTGTTTCAGAAAAGGCATTGATTTTCCCAGGCAGCTTGAGTTTCGTAAGAAGGGTGTGCGTACAGGTGAATTTACTGGTACGTGAGTCATACGCGAGATCCCCTCAGTTGTTAGTGTGTATGACTGGCCTCACGACCTCCATAGGATCCCGATTCTCCCTGTTGTGAGCATGTATGACTGACCTTTCGACCTCCCATCCTCGTCGCCAGTGGGATTTAAATAGTAATTTAGGGAGCTCGTGAGTTAAAGACGCAAGTCAACGAACCAACTGTTTATTGCGGTTTACCCGCACACAATATTAATCTAGGTAAGGTAGGATACCACACATAGGACCCCGATTCCCCCTGTTGTGAGCATGTAAGACTGACCTTTCAACCTCCATAGGATCTCGATCCCCCCGCTCCGGTGCGCGTTCCACGCCGACTATCTCCCCGGGAATGCCGCTGACACCGTTACTCTCGTCTGCAGAGCCGAGGATCTGCAGCACGGCCGCTCGGAAGTCCTTGTATACTTCTTCAGGGTTTCGCTCGCCGTTCACCTGCAATAATAAATAAATAAATAGTAGACAATCCACACGACCTCAGGAAAGATGGCAGGACGACATAGTCGACTTGGTAAGAAGAGATTGGACGAAGAAAGCGAAAGAGACGAAAGACTGGAGACTTTTGGAGGAGGCCTATACCGTCGAGGGGGGGTAGTTAGTTTTTTTTTATAAAAAATATAGGTATAAGTTATTTAAAAGTATGTAAATTAGGAAATAATAAAGGCTTTTTTATTTTTATTATTTGTTTATTTTATAATCCACACGACACTATCTAGCTCCAAATTAAGCAGAGCTTGGAAGATTTACAATAAAAACCCGTAGAATACTGACCACGGAGATGGCACGACGAGTTCGATGTACCTATATCTACAAACTGGTTCAATCTAGCAATAGACAGAGGAAACTGGAAAAAAGGTGGCCTCCCTACCTTTTTTGCCCTGCAATGGGACAAAATAGGTTAAATATAAGTAAACTAAGTTGAGCTCGCGACTTCGTCCGCGTGGAATTTGGGTAGGGTTAAAAAAATTTAGATAGGTTTACTGTAAGTAAAAGATTTCTACATCATACATTTTTTTACCTAACAATGTAACTCAGCGCATTCGAGTGTGACGCATAAACGTAGGTACCTAAGCATTTATTTCTTATTCAGATCAATAAAGAGTTATGACGTGTCACAATTTCCAATTAAATACTCTACCAAAGTCTATAATTTCGTGACGGCTAACAAGCCAATATAACACTACATTATTTAAAGTGAAAACTAGTTTAATTGCCGTAGCACTGACCAATATTAGGCCACCTGCTCATACAACATGGCAGCCTGCCATAAAAACAGAACCATACGTGACCCACTTCAAAAACATAGGTTCTTATATATTTCAATAGTCAGGCAATCCCTCATCATGACATCTTGAGGACCCGAATAAGAAAAACACCACCAACTATAAACAAGTTTAAAAAAACTTGAAAGACTTGATGGCCAAACATGCTGACTGATTTTAATGTAATTTCTATGGGACCAATCTGGAAGTACAATTTTTACAAATCGGCTCATAAATGGCGAAGTTAAGCAAGAAAGCATTTAAAGCCCCCTCACATCACACACACACACACACACAATTAACTACCCTCTGCGGTTTTCCCTCAGAGCTACGACATGGGGTCCTTCAAAAGGCGGGTCTATCTGTATTTAAAAGGCCGGCAGCGCATCAGCACCACCTCTGGTGTTGCAGGTGTATATGGGCGACGGTGACTGCTCTCCATCAGGTGGCTCGCCTGCTCATCTGCCAGCTATGGCATTAAAAAAAAATCATTTTTGGTTTTCAACTAAATTGAGAACCTTCTCTTTTTATATTTGAAGCCGTTGAAAAAGTTAAGAAGTATAATATTATGTCAGTGCACGAAAAAAGCTTTTCTAAAGCACACTTAAAATCCTTTCACAACACTCTAACTCGAAGGAACTAGTGGCATGAGGAGAAGTCACGTACACCCGCATACACACACACTCTTCGGGGTAGGCTTCCCTCTGTGCTTACCAGACTCTTAAGAGACTGGGAGAATCATGGAAGCCTACTCACGAAACGCACAACACTACACACTCAACCATTCGCACACACCCACATGCACCCATACACACATATACACACCCATACACAATCTTTTAAGTTCTCCGTCATTCACAAACACTGGTTCCGTCGTTTGGCATCTCAACTTGTCGCTTAAAAAGGTAATAGCTGAAAATCAGTGTTTGCACTTGTGCAATATATGCGCTGAGCTATTACCTTTTTGTCTGGAATGCAACACACACGCTATCTTAATTTTTGTAGCTAGTTTTTTATTTTCTTGTTAATGTCTTGTTTTGTATAATATATCTCTGTATGTTTTTATTTTATTTTGTGTGTGTTAAATCTAGGCAAATAAAGTTTTTATCTATCTATCTATCTAAGTCTATAATATGTTTTTTTAGTTGTATCACAAGAATCACTTTGAAACTATATAGGTGAGAGAGATGCCACGCGACCAAGCCTAGAGAACAGAACGGCGAACTACGTCAAATCTTGCTGGCTTTTCAAGTGAAGTTTATAAAACATACCTCAATGTATTTGAACATGAGCCTCGAGTACTTTGTAGCTCATTAAACCATGTATCACAAAATAAATAAAAGTTAGTAAATAAAACATCACTGGCGGCATTGTAGGCGTTACCTTTCCGACATAAGTTTCAAGGAAACCATGATTTTTTGTAATGATAGCCAGCGGAGTATGAGGTATTGAATATTACAGTACCTACGGATATGCTGTACTTCTGTTGGCAATCATGAGTGGGAAATATAGGGCGTAATTACTAATTCCAGAATAAAGCCAAACATCCATGGGTTAAAGCACAAAATACAGTAGAAAGGCGATCATGCGCCGTTTGTATGGGAGCCGATGTCACCAGTTTTACATTTCCACTATTAAATTTAAAATATCACCAAATATGAGGATTCTAAGAAAAAGGAAGAAAGGAAGATGTTAAGGATGCATTTCTATGTTTTATAATGTCGCTTAACTTGTTCAGAAAGTAATTCTTGCGCTGCTACAAGGCATTTTTCACTTTACGACTACCAAAAAAACTGTTGAATTTGTATGAAAGGAGCAATACTCTGTATTTTGGCGACACAGTTCCGGCCACATGGCTGTTCTTTTTTGTTCTGTGAGTTAATAGTACATTATTGCAAAGGCAGCGAAACAGGCAATTGCAGGTCGAGTATGAGTTTGAAGGCCGAGCCGCAGGCGAGGACTTCAATGATACGAGACAGGCAATTGCCATTTCGGCCGAGGCATATATAGTGCTTTTCTTAAAAAAATGCAAGGAAATAAAAAAGGGTCTTTTACATAATAAATTTATTTTTTATTAACCAAATAACAACGAACTCCGCTATACCGCCAATTTTTTTTATTATTTTACAGTTTGTGCCGAAAGGTAAACGCATCTGTGGCTATACAGCCACGAGAACGCAATGTGTACGATAGATGAAAGAGTTCTAAATTCAAACAGCACACCGTTTCATACAACATTGCCGGAGCGAGAACGCGCCGGGAAGTGATTTTGGTTTTTCAGTCAGTCTTACGTAAATATGATACTTCGCGTGTTCTATATTCAAAAGTAATGACATGACAATATTTCCGCGCATGTTTAAGAAAAGGATTTTTTGCCGCGCGTCAATTATTCATTAAAAACCAACCATTTCTGTTTATAATAATTAGTGTAGATAAATTAAACACTAATTAATGAAATCGTATCTACTTTCTTACTATCTCTTCTTCTTTCTGCTCTTATCCCACTTTATGTGGGGTCGGCATATCATGTGCATTTATGTATATT
Source organism: Thera obeliscata (assembly GCA_947578465.1). NCBI lineage: Eukaryota > Metazoa > Arthropoda > Insecta > Lepidoptera > Geometridae > Thera > Thera obeliscata. The sequence continues at coordinate 14,356,162 of OX387924.1, read as the reverse complement.
CTCCGTCAATTTCGTATTCACTTCTTTTTTATCTATGTCATCTTTCACACAGTTCATCCATCTTATTCTTGGCCTACCCACATATCCATCCAGATTCATACTCATCACTATCCTGATCACTTAACCTCTTAAGGTGTGTCCAAACACGGCGTGCAAGGTGCGCGGCAGCTACGCGCGGCATTCGCGGAACACAAATTTGCCGCGCGACTAGTTTAGACCTTCTGCGCGGCAGTGCTGCGCGGCATGTCCGAGACACGCCGCGCTCTTTATTTCGTATTCAAACCACAACGAAAGCGGCCGCGTGTGTTGTTGCTCTGAAAATGTAAACAGCCAGAAATTTAGACTACCTACTGTTATAAAATGTAATAAGATTAAACTTACCACAACCAGTGACAATACTTGTTAGGGTTCCGTAGCCAAGAACCTTTATTTATTAGGTTACTTGATGCTACGGAACCCTTCATGGGCGAGTCCGACTCGCACTTGGCTGTTTTTTTTTCTCTGTTTCTCTCCCTTCTATAAGAACTCAAAAGACTTTTCATTTTCAATTTCAAAGCTGCTTTTGGTTGTACGAATGTTTTTGCTATTTCATCCCATAGATCTTCTCGCACGTTATTATTGTGATATTCTTTACGTCCAGTATCCCATAATGGACTATGGGAGCCATAAATTTCAATAAGACGAATTGCTGTTTCGTCCACATACAACCACTGACGAACCAACACTAACACCGTTCGCGGCGATCGCCGCACGCGGCACGTAGCTCGCGGCTGCCGCGCGCGGCCGTCGTCCAATCATAGCGCGGCTAGCCGCGCACGGCAGCCGCGCTCGAATGCCGCTTTATGTTTGGACACACCTTTAACTCTTAACCTCGACTGGCCTCTCAGCTCAGTTGGCAATAGCTCTGCCTTCTGCGCCGTGTCGTGGGTTCGATCCCCACCGAGAGCAAATATTTGTGGGGTGAACAGAGATGTTTGTTCTCTGTCTGGGTGTTATATTGTATTCTAAGTATGTATTTACAAAAAATGTATATAGGTAAGTACCTAGTATATCAGCTATCTGGTTCCCATAGTACAAACTCTGCTTAGTTTGGGGCTGGATAGTATTGTGTGAGTTGTCCAGAATATTAATTTATTTATACCAGTCAGTCTTATACTAACTAGTTCTAAGTCTTTTATCTATAAGTAGGCATAATAAATTATTTGACAATAAACTTCCTGGTCATCTGATCAAACGGAACGCTACCACACGCTACCAAGATTGGTTTGTAAGCAGCAAACGACTTAACAAACTTAAACAACTTATATCGATCAGCACAAAGAAATATTCTGGAACCGTAAAGCACACAATGATTTGCCGTCAAAGCTTTGATAGAATTCGTCATGTATAAGTAATTGGTCAAATTAGAATTTAGACTCAACTGTAGAGACAATTGGAAAATTGTTTCCGCTTAGTACGACGATTTTCTTTTAACCCCGACTAAAATTATGTTTTTCATTCTTCGTCCTTCCGGAAGTCATGCTAAGCCGTGTCTCCAGTGTGATGAAATAATTTTACGTGCAGCAGTAGAAGAGTATAGGCGATGGTTACCACAAGTTAGGTGGGCCATTTGCTTGTTCCTTCAGCACGTTGTATAAAAAAACGTGCGCCTCGAAGAGGCTCTTTTCGTGTACTTTACAGAATGTAAATAATAATACTAATAAATATTGTGGACAATCCACAATACTATCTAGCCCCAAATTAAGCAGAACTTGGACTAATATGGGAACCAGATACATAACTTAAATAATATTTACATTTTGTTTCACTCCCCTTGCTCAAAAAGACCGTGACCAATACCAAAGCGAAGATCAAATAGCATTTTTACGAGAAAAAGTTTTTTTTTTAATTTTTGTCTCTCAAATGACTATGAGCCTTAGTGAGCCTACAAAAACGCACGCCTAGTTCGCTGGCGGTAGCGATCAGTGAAACGCTGTCAAATATCGCTGTCAAATTTGTATTTTTCTTCTTCTTCCTGCCCTTATCTAGGGCAGGCTGGCATCTAGGCTAGGTGGGGTCGGCACAAGATGTATTTTTCTTTCATTCTCCCCTGATTCGTCATCTGAGTATTCACTCCTTTCTTGGACATATCATCTCTCACACAATCCATCCATTTTCTTAGGCCTACCTCTACCTTTATATCCATCCACATTCATGCCTAACACTCTTTTCGTCACATGACATTCTTCTGTCCTCATAACATGAGGAATATAATAAATTATAAATTTATTCAAATTGTATTGTACGCATAACCTTCTAGATCGCCACAAGACCAGGCAGAGATAAGTAGGTACGTGACGTGACATTGTACGTTGACCGTCGATAGATACAGATCGATCGGCGGGTCACCCCACTAGGTTATACATGGACATCGATTTGTCAACATTGCCACATGGCGATATATTTTTTCGACTTCTTGAAGTACTTACATATTTAATAATAATAACTATTAACTGAGCTCATTATGTAGCCAATTTTAAACACCTGTCACCAAAATTGGCGACAGAAAAGACAGAATAGTCAGATAGCCAACTTATTAATAAACTTCGACTTTTTGAAAATCATATTTAATAACTATTAACTGAGGTCATTATGTGGCCAATTTGAACCACCTGTCACCAAAATTGGCGACAGAAAAGACAGAATTGCCAACTTATTAATAAACGTCGACTTTTTGAAAATCATAATTAATAACTAATTACTGAGGTCATCATGCAGTTGTAGACAGACGATTCACAAAACGGTTTCAGGAAGAATCGCTCGACAGTACTAGCTGTATATAAATACATGCAACAAATACTCAACCTTATTAACGACAAATATTATGCAATTGGAATTCTTTTGGACATGACTAAAGCATATGATAAAGTACAATTTAAAATACTATTAGACAAATTATACGGAATAGGCATTCGCGGAATCTCACATCAATGGTTTAAGTCTTACTTAGATAAACGTGAACAAATTGTTGAAATAGAAAACTTTGATGAAAAGAGCGGAGAAATTTCTATGGTCAGATCGAAACCAATAAAAATTTATAACTCAATCCCTCAAGGAAGCGTCCTTGGCTGCATCTTATTTTTAATTTACATAAATGACTTACCAAAATCAATTAATAAATCATGTGTTCTATTTGCTGATGACATCTCCGTTCTTACATCTTGTAAAACAAATATTAATTTAAATGAAAACCTAACTGACATTTTTAACACTATTGGAAATTGGATGACCGACCACAATCTTGACATTAACTATACAAAAACCAAAATAATGCAATTTAGACCGTATCAAAAGCCCCCCCTTGACATTAATTTTATATACAATAATACTAAACTGGAATGCGTAAATACATTTACACTGCTAGGCTTAGAGATTGACTCAAATATTAATTGGAAAAACCATGTCCAAAGGATGACAAAAAAACTATCTAGTTTTACGTATGCACTTAGAGAGTTACGGAAGGCTACAGACATAAAAACAGCTATGTCTGCATACTACGCTTATGCCTACTCCTGGATCCGATACGGAATTATTCTGTGGGGCAACAGTGTCGACGCTCAAAACCTGTTTATAAAACAAAAAAAGTGCATACGTATTCTTAGTAATATAAAAGCTCCAGAGAGCTGTAGACCGTATTTTGGCGAACTAAAAATTATGACCCTTATTTCGATATATATCCTAGAAATCTGCAAGTTTGTGAGGCAGTATCCACAATACTTAAAAAAAAAAAGCGATGAACCGCGGCGCTTTAAAAGTAGGTATGAGCATAACCTAGTGCTACCTACATCTAATTTAAAGATACACAGCTCGGGACCAAATGGCATGGCGGTTAAAATATATAACAAGATTCCGGAAAACATCAAACATCTAGAAAAATACAACATTTTTGAAAAAAAAATTAAAGAGATGCTTTTACAAAAAAATTACTACACACTAGACGAGTTCTTTAACGACGAACAAAAAGACTAACTATAATAATAAATAACCCTTATAACATTTTATACTAAACCTGCTTACAAATCTGCGTGATTATAATCATATCGGCCCGCTTCTCCAGTATTGCAACACCCTTACAGGGTAAATTATGTATTGATTCAAAAATTAGTTCTAAGATCTGACACTGTTATATTTACATACATAATAAGGCAATAAATATACTGAATACTGAATACTGACAAATTGAAACACCTGTCACCAAAATTGGCGACAGAATAGTCAGATAGCCAACTTATTAATAAACTTCGACTTTTTGAAGATCATATTTAACAACTATTAACTGAGGTCATTATGTAGCCAATTTGAAACACCTGTCACCAATATTGGTGACAGAGAAGACAGAATAGTCAGTTAACCAATTTATTAATAAACTAGCGGCTGCCGGCGGCTTCGCTCGCCCCGTTACCGTTCGGGATAAAAAGTATCCAATTCCAGTATGTAGGTCAGGTACAAATTAACACTATCTATTTAAATGAATTTTATTCATAAGTTATTATTATTAAGTACCTACCTTATCACATAAAAGTATATTTATTCTATAAAAACAATCTTCCACACTAACGCTTTTCTGACGCCTGAAGAGTCAAAAATTTTAAGTTGAATTTTGAGTGATGGAAGGCTTGGCGCATCTTTGATCGTTTTTGGTAGGTGACTATATAACAGAACTAGCGACAGGACACCCCTCCAAGTTTTTGGGAGAAGTTCTTTACTGTGATCTATGCTGGTTATAGCTCACATTTTTTAGACCTACTAGCTTCTAAGCTTCTACTAGAAAGAATGAGATGAAAATAGTAAAAGGCGAGTACAATATAGTGAGGCCAACACTAAAGCAAAAGCTTAGCTCACTAGAAATTACCTACAACGACACGGTTGTGTGTAGAACATTTGGCGACAATTTATCGGCCATATGGAGAAATTGTCGCCAAAATGCATGAGCACGTGCTCCTTTCTCCATACAAATTCCACAGGTTTTTTCGGGAGTCGTAAAATGAAAAATGTCATGTTGCGCAATAATTACTTTAGACTACACCTGCTTGGAAAGTACCTTGATACTTTATCAAATTTACGGTAGAAAGTACGTCATTGCATATCGAACAAATATGCGGGGAGAAAACGCATCTGAGCGGGAGAGAAAAGTGTATGAAAATCCATTTCTTACGTGGTTTTTCTTTTTTAATTTTGGGTAAGACTATGCGCCGGTAACCTAAATTTTAAAAGCCAAAAAGTTTTTACAGTGAGTTTTTATCTCAAAGTTCGCAAAATGACACTGGCCACTAGCTGTGTGTTGGATGGTGTCGGGCTGGCAGTGCGACCCTGCGGCGGCAGGATAAACAATTTGAAAAAAGAACATGTGAAAATTGCAGACGCCATTTCCAATTTGTGTGTTTGTTTGAGGATTCAGTTTTCGTAGAATTTATTTTCCTTGTAGGTGTAGTATAAAGCACTATGTATCACTCGAGAGAAACTGCGATTCCCGATCTCGGGTGTTTTAAAGCCCTCGCCTACGGCTCGGGCTTCAAACGACACCCTCAACGGTAATCGGTCACTTTCTCCTCTCGGTGAACAATGTACTATTGTGAACAAGAAGTCAAGCGACAAACTAAAACAAAGAAATACATTCTTTACATCCTTCTTTTTTCCTCTTTCTCTGAACCTTCATATTTAGTGATAAGTAAAATAGTGAAAATGTAAAACTGGCGACAGCGGTTCCCATACAAAGAGCGCATGCTCGCATTTTGTCTTATTCTGAACTCTATGACTTAACACTATAATTTTCTAATAAACTATGCATACGACAAGTTCGAAACCCCACATTTCGTTGTCTTTATAATTTCAAGGCAATTTCGTTTTAACTGACCTGAAGTTCTTGTGTGCTTTTCAAATAACAAATTGCTCAAACACATTTGAGTCGAATGTACGAGTATTATAGTAGTAGGTAGGTAATAATGGTAATTAGATAACTAGATAAATTATAACACTGAATTATGTACGTATAAAATATAGAAAGTAAAAAATTCTAATCTGATTGTGAATAACAATATATAAAGCAACAAAAAGAGACTTGGCCCATGAGGGGATCGAACCCGCGACCTTCGCGTTATTAGCACGACGCTCTAACCAACTGAGCTAATGGGCCGATAAGAAAACTGGTGAAATAACACTCTAGGTTGCCAAGTTTAAAAGCCAAAGCATCATAATAATAATTTCTTCAGGGATTATTCAGCTCAATGTCTTACCATCTGTTTCCTTGCCTTAAATATATTATATCTTAAAGATAATAATCAGATGCTTCAGAATCTGCTTGTGGATAGGATGATAGAAAAAATGTATCTCACGTTTTGTGAGCAAGACTTTAAAAGTTTTATTGATTTTAAATATGTACCTAATGAGTTTTTACTTAGTGTTCTTTGTGTTTTAGTCTTTACCTAGGTAAGGTTTTTTATGAATGTTTCAATTTTATCATCATCATCAGCCTAAAGAAGTCCACTGCTGGACATAGGTTCAATTTTATGTTATTTTGAAATACCTACTTAGTAAGGTTAAGATATATCTAACTCCAAATTAAGAAGAGCTTGTACTCTGAGAGCCAAAGAGACATACTTAGAATACAATGAAACACCCAAACAGAGAACAAACATCTGCGTTCACTACAAAAATATTTGTTCTCGAGATCGAACCCACGACCTACGGCGCAGAAGGCAGAGCTTCTACCAACTGAGCTGAGAGGCCAGAAATACATACACATACAATCAAATCGCCTGTAGAAATATCTTTAGCTTTTATCTAGGCTCAGAACAATATAGCTCATTTGATTAAAATAGTCGATAACACGCGACCGTTATATATTTCATGTCACGTATATCTTAAAGATAGGTATATTATAGGTACCTTGATGTGTAGCTAATCATTTCTTCATTGATTTATCTTTAAATAGTGTACTTTATTTATTATTCGATGATGGCTTAAAGAATGGTTATGAAACAAAGCTTTTCATAATCATCTTTTTTTTTATGCTATAGCTGGCAGACGAGCAGACGAGCCACTTGATGGAGAGCAGTCACCGTCGCCCATAGACACCTGCAACACCAGAGGTGGTGCTGATGCGCTGCCGGACTTATAGACCCGCCTTTTGAAGGACCCCATGTCGTAGATCTTCCTGCCCTTTCCCACGCTGAGTGGGGTCGTCACAACAGGTTTTCTTCCTCGACTCACCTCTATCATTCGTCATCTCAGTGCTCACTCTGTCTTGCTCATGTCAACTTTGAAAGTTCATCCATCTTTTTTTCGTCTACCTCTTCTTCTACAGGGTTATTCATTATTAGCTGCAAATACTCAGGAATTAGGTTCAACAAATAAAATAAAAAATATTTATAAAATTATTTTTTTTAAATTTTGATCAAAATTTTTTTCAAGTTTTTGTATCAAAAATTGTTTTTATTAATTTCTTTACGGCTATTGCATAATGATTGCCATGGAGAAAAGGACGATGACCCACCCAGGCGGTGACTGAACGCAGAGTGTCACTCACGGCACGCGGGCGCGGATCAAAGGTCAAAATAGGTCAGGCGCCCATGATTCCTTTATCGATTTTCTCGGGATTTTCATAACAAAACTTAAAAAAAATCATTTCATAAATATTTTTTATTTTATTTGTTGAACCTAATTCCTGAGTATTTGCAGCTAATAATGAATAACCCTGTATAACCACCATCCACATCCATAATAGGTAGCGGCATAGCATAACTTTAGCACTGACCGTTAATGCGCAGAAGTCAAAAATAAGGTACCTGAGGGGGGCTAGCGGGATGAAGGGCGGGCGTGCGTAGCGCCGATTGGCTCTCCCGTCAAATTTCCCTGCCCCGCACCGATACGAGCGACACCCCGCGCACATCCAGTGTACAGTTCACGTTCTCAATTGTATTGTTATTGACAAATTATGTTTTTTTTTCTACTCCCTATAAACTTGTTAAAAATTATGTCTTATGCCGCCTTCCTACGGTGCGTGATATCACGCACCAGCCCGCACCGCGCACGACGACGCACGGCAACGCACACAGAAAATGCTCCTGTGCTACCGCGCACCTCGGCGCACGAGACCGTTCCCATGGTGTGTCGTGCGTGCTGGTGCGGGCTGGTGCGCGATATCACGCACCAGTGGGAAGGGGCTATCAGGTACATACTACAAATCTTTGGACGACTTACTATGACATTACATTAAAATAATGTCGTTTTGTATTGCGTGCGTGCAGCGACAGTACACATGCGCAGCTATCCCCTCCGCGTATCGCTCAGCGCTAGACTTACGTGCCGCTAGTAACACTTTTCTGGTAATATGACTTTCATCCCTCCGCATAACATGCCCATACCATAAACATTGAAATACTTTTATATTTCTTTAACGCGAACAAGTTTCGAGTAAATTTACTTGCCAACAAAGAGATGCCAGCGATATTTTTTTTTATTCAGTAACAATCAAAGTTGTATATTGAAAAATATGATTCCATACAGGGTGTCCCACGGATATGCCACATGGAGGGAAAGTACCTTGAATATTGTAGATGGAACATTTTACTGAAAGAAGACATCATTTGAATTTAAAAACAATTTGAACTGCATTCATCTTTGTCTTCTTCCCGCTTTCTGCTACGTATACGAAGTACTATTGTTTATTCTGCGTCACTGCTAAGCATTATTAGCTTATTAGCTTATTAAGCATATTTAGCTCAGTCAAGCCACGACGATGTGGCTTAACTGAGCTAAAAGTAAAAAAACTAACCACTACCAGTATGTTTGTCTGATTGAAGTCTTTGATGTCTTGGATGTGCATTATAATTCGCCGGATAAGAGCTAAACTGAGCTAGAAGTAAAAAAGAACTAGCCGTATCAGCAAGTTAGTCTGAACAAAGTAGTACGTGAAAATGTTGGTCTGATCGAAGCAATAGTCCTCAATAAGCATTATGGGCCTTATTAATAATCCTGGCGTAGCGTTGGACTAGTTAATCCGTGTTTTGTCACATTTGTTCGAGTTGACAATTGCATGTCAATGCAAGAGACAAAACACGGATTAACTAGTCCAACGCTACGCCAGGATTATTAATAAGGCCCTATGAGTTATCGGTTTTTTGCTAAACTGAGCTAGAAATAAGAAAGAACTAACAGCTATCAGCATGTTAGTCTGATCAAAGTTGTTCGTGATAATGTTGGTCTGATCAAAGCAATAGTCCTCGATAAGCATTAAGAGTTATCGGTTTTTTGTGAGCTAAACTGAGCTAGAAATAAGAAAGAACTAACAGCTGTCAGCATGTTAGTTTGATCAAAGTTGTTCGTGATAATGTTGGTCTGATCGAAGCAATAGTCCTCGATAACGGTTCTATATGAGCTAAGTTAAGCTAGAAGGAAGAAAGAACTAACTGATATCTATCAGCATGTTAGTCTGATCAAAGTTGCTCGTGATAGTGTTGGTCTGATCGAATCAATAGTCCTCAATAAGTGTCGGATTAGTCTATATATTAGTCTATACAGTAGTCCTAGCCCCCACAATAAGCATTAAGAATCACCGGTTCTATGTGAGCTAAGCTGAGCTAGAAATAAGAAAGAACTAACAGCTATCAGCGTTAGTCTGATCAAAGTTGTTCGTGATAATGTTGGTCTGACCGAAGCAATAGTTCTCGATAAGCATTAGAAATCACCGGTTCTATATGAGCTAAGTTGAGCTAGAAGTCAGAAAGAACTAACCGCTATCAGCATTTATCAAAGTTGTTCGTGATAATGTTGGTCTGATCGAAGCAGTCCTCGATAAGCATATACACACGAGTTCTATGTGAGCTAAACTGAGCTAGAGGTAAAAACACTTACCGCTACCAGCATGTTCGTCTGATCGAAGTAGTCGGCGACAGGCATCACGTGCCGGTAGAAGTTGTTGAGCTCCATGCGAGCTAGGCTGAGCACGACGTGGCCGAGGCGAGCTCCGTATTCGATCTGACGTTCTAGAATTCTCTGGCGCCAGTTCACCAGCACAGCACCACTTATTGTTTGGATCTGTGAACAAACGAGAGTTTATTAATAAGTGTTTTTCAAAAAAATTACAATTATGCATACTTTTACCTCTTACGTACTTCTACTGTTAGCCAGTTTGGGAATAGGGCATCCCTACTCTCTTCTTTTATCGTGTCACTGATTCTTTCAAACCAAGTGTGGTGAAAGGATTTTAAGTGCACCTCAAACTGGCTCTTTTCGTGCACTTGACACATATTTACGAACTTTTTAGGTTCTACGGTTTCCTCACGATGTTTTCCTTCACCGTTTGAGAGCACTGGCATAGTGTACATAAACTTTTGGTCAGAAAAACTCATTGGTACACGACTAGATTTGAACCCACGACCTTAGGATCGGAAGGCGGAGCCGGGGCGAAGTTTTCACTTCAAAAAACGATGACGTAGCATTTGTTTTCATAATCCCCGTCATGTTAGTGATTCACTTTACTCGGAACGAATACATGAGCAGGTACCCACATAATTGATGTGTACGACGCCATACTATTGGTTCTAGGTGCTTCATTTGCGCAGACAACATTGTGACCATTGCAATCAAAAAAATTGAAATCGTAAAACATAATATGAGAATGCAAACTTTGATTGTTGATTCTTATTCAGCTGGACACATTATTCTGAGTAAAGGCCTGCGCACACCTAGGCCGCTGGCGACCGCGATCAATGAAACGCTGTCAAATATCGCTGTCAAATCTCAAATCTGACAGCGATATTTGACAGCGTTTCACTGATCGCTACCGCCAGCGAACTCGGTGTGCGCAGGCCTTCAAAGGTCTGCGCACCAGTGAAACGCTGTCAAATTTTACAGCGATATATGACGGCGTTTCATTGATCGCTATAAGTGCCAGCGACATAAGTGAGCTTCCGAAAATGATTGATTGGTTGGTTTTTAGGTGATATTTCTATAAAATATTGTTTCGCTACACATTTTTAAGGCCGCCTATTGTACTTTATTTTATTACGCTGTTACTTGTGATGTATCTTTGTGTACAATAAAGTGTTATCTATCTTTGCTGGCGAAACCCATGAAAAAAAAAGTACTAAATAACGGGCTAAATATCTGAGCGTGGCAGGAAACGACGACGTGTGCAAAACGTTTCATGTAACTTACCAAAATAAAAATATTGACGTAGATAGATAACCGACTATGATAAAAGCACTGAAGTATTATTTTAAATTAATTATTCAAATATCAAGTTCATCGCCCTGAAATAGACAAACGAGACAAACAAGTAATGCGTCATCGTTACCAGCGATCGCTTTACTATCAAACCACAGATTGCGTCATAATCAGCTGAATTAGTCCACTGGTGGACATAGGCCATCCCCATAAGTGCAAATAAATACAAATCTATTGTTATATTGTTATAGCAATAAGTTCTCTGGAAGAAACGATGTGAGGCTACTCCATTCACCGATTTTCCGTGATCACGATCGATCTTCGCTTGTAATAACTGCTATGAAGTGAATTATTTTGATGGGATCAATCTGGAAATTTAAAACTATTCATAAATGACGTACTTATAGTAGTTGTAGGCAACAAATATTGCACATCAGCTTATTTTGGCTTCATAGAGCGTAGCGTGCGTCAGAAGTTATAGTTAAGGCCTGTGTATATCTAGGCGATAGCAATGGAGATCAGTGAAACGCTGTCAAATGTCGCTATCATATTTTGACAGCGTTTCACGTCCATCGCCATCACCTAGATGTGCACAGGCCTTTATGCAATGTCAGAGACTCAAAAATCAGAGGTATAACAGTCTCACTTCTACCAAATTTACGCGATGCTGGGACATTTCTTAGACAAAGTTTATGCTTGCTTGCTAGTTTACAACGTTTCCGTTCCGAAAGAAATAGTGAATATAATGATTTGTATTTGTATGAAGGACAAAAAGTTCTTATTTCCGTAAAGAAAAACCTCTAGGTCCACGGCCAGATTCTAATTCGAGACCTTAAGCACCCACCATCGAAAGGAGAGTTATTTCCAATAGATGAAGCCAGGCAGCAGTTCCATGCGACCAAACATACAAGAATAGGCAAGAATCGAAAGAGATCGACAAATAGCCAAAACGTTTACTATCGATTTGAGACAAACAAAATAGGTGGCCACCTAACTACATTTATGTCAAGGGCGAACATAATGTTGTATACTTTAGGTACTTGGCTAAATAAATACGAGGAATAATTATCGAAGACTATTGAGATATACATATAAGAATTATATTGCTGTATTGAACTGTCTGCGGTTGACATAACTTATAGCTGAGGCATGTAGAACGAAGTAAATAATATAAAATCAATGTACACGAAATACGGTTTAGATACGTCGTAAAAAGTAATAGTTGAGAGCCTGACTTCAAGACAAAACAGGACCAGTCAATTGCTTAAAATAATAAGGATGGTATTGAATTCATATAGTTGATACCAATTATTACTTAGACTGTGCTTGAACCTGACGTTTTGTCACGTCAGGGCAGTGCAATGTAGGGCACGTTCCTGACTTGCGTGACCTGCGAGGCCAATGCTTTGTTATAAACCGATGCTTACCTCTTGTTCTATGAGCTAGTTAAATAAAAAAATCGGTTGTCTGTGAAGTCGGTTTATTGACGATAGTTGAACGTGACAACGTGATAAGTAAATACACAGATGTCGAACGCTGCCGAACGCGGAGGCCAATTATGCCTCTTTGTCGCTCGTTCCGCGCTCTCGCTTGCACTTCAAATCTCATGGAACGCCTCAGAGCGAGGTAACGCCGCATGAAACATGTTTTACGTGTGTGCAGCCGGCTCCATCGAGTTATACGACGTTTTCACGTCAAAAAAAATATTCTACCACGAACTCACCTTATCAGAATACTCGGCCACATCCCTCATTGACCTCGGATACCCTGACACTAGGTACGTCTTCGCAGTCGGCGCCATCTTCATCTCCAGCATGAGGACTTCCGTCACCGTCTTGCTGGAGAGGTTGCCGAAATCTTGCATATCTGGTGGGAAGGAAAAGGTTTAGAAACCGGGGTTTTGTTGAGGGATTCTGTGAAAACCAGTTGGTCTTTTGGCAGCGTTACTTCAGATCACGTTTAACTAACACGTGCCCAAGCTGAGAATCTGGTCCCGTAGTCCGGAGGCCCCCTGTGTAACATTGGATGACTGCGTCCATCACTCTGAGACTATGCGGTACCTACACATACCAATACTTCAAATTGAAACACAGCAATGGCACCAGAGTATTATTAGAGTACTTTCTCGAGCCGTAGTTTGTTGCCTGTTCTTCTAGGCTTGGTCGCGTGGAACTGGCACCTAGACTCACCTAGCTTAAGTGATTCTTGCAGTTGTATTGAATCAATTTTATTGAGTTTGAGTTTCTCAGACGAACTTCTAATGCGCCTTCCTACGGTGCGTGGTTCTGCAGATCATCACGCACAGCCGCAAACGACGCACGGCAACGCACACAGACAGGGCTCCTATGCTACCGCGCACCTCGGCGCACGAGACCGTTCCCAGGGTGTGTCGTGCGAGCTGATCCGCCGCCCCTCCGTGCGCGATATCACAGACCGTGGGAAGAGGCTAAGCCTTGCGGATATCACTGTCAAATATTAAACTGTCAAAGTTCGAGGCAGTATGTGAGGATGTATGCAAAATCCTCTGCTAAAAATTATCGGCATCGCCATCGCAGCTGATGGCATAGATATGGGCAAGGCTTTATGGGTTAAAATTGTTACAGTGTTGGTCGCGTGGAACTGGCACCTAGACTCACCTAGCTTTAAGACGTTTCAAAGTGATTCTTGTAATTGAACTGAATGGAGACTATTTTGATTTTGAGTGTTTTGTTAATTTTATTCTAATTAATTTCATACAGCTAAAAACACGCATTACAGGCACTACACATTTTCAGGAAGAACGATGCATATTATTCCTAAACAAATAAGACTTATTTATTGCCGACATACATAAGCCCATACGTACATAATAAGTCCACCTCTCTCTACTTTAGACGTTTTATAAAAAAGCGGCCAAGTGCGAGCCTGACTCGCCCATGAAGGGTTCCGTAGCAGTACGTAATATAATATTGAAGTTCTAGTAGTTCGTCAGTTGAGGTTTACGATTAATGACGTATTAAAAAAAAACTACTAACTAGATCCTGTTCAAACCAAATATCGTTGGAAGTTTACATAGTAATGTACATCATATATATTTTTTAGTTCTATCATTCTCTTATTTTAGAAGTTAGAGGGGGGGGCAACATTTTACCACTTTGGAAGTGCCTCTCGCAAAAACTGTTAAGTTTAGAAAAAAAAAAACGATGTAAGAAACCTCAACATCATTTTTGAAGACCATTATAGATAGGTACCCCACACGTATGGGTTTAATGTAAAAAGTTTTTGAATTTCAGTTCTAAGTATGGGGACCCTTATTGGGAAATTTATTGTTTTTTTTCTATGTTTGTGAGAAAATCTTAATGCGGAATCTCATAATCTCACAGAATACATCTACTTACCAAGTTTCATCAGTGTAGCTCTTATAGTTTCGGAGAAAAATGGCTGTCACAGACAGACATGACATATCTATAAGGGTTCCGTTTTTGCCATTTGGCTACGGAACCCTAAAAACAATATTACATTATGGTACTAGTATGTAACATTGAGCCGAGGCGCCCCATTGCGACCCGAGCCGTAGTCGAAGGTCTTAAAAGATCCGAGGACGGTAATTATCAATACACACGCGTATCATGCGACGTTTTTCAACACATCATCATCATCATAATTATAAGCCTGAAGAAGTCCACTGCCAGACATAGGCCTCCCCTACACATTTCCAGGAAGAACGATTCTAAGCCCTTTCCATCCATCGAATTCCCGCGATCTTAACAATGTCGTCGGTTCATCTGGTGGTTGGGCGCCCTACGCTTCGTCTTCCGGTTCGTGGTCGCCATTCGAGAACCTTTATTTCCCAACGGTTGTCGGTTCTTCGAGCTATGTGGCCTGCCCATTGCCACTTCAACTTAATACTATCTGTGTGTTTTTCAACACACTTGTGAATAAAATAACAATAAAAACTCATTTTATTTAGTAGATAGAAGTTTATTAAGAGAAACAATAGTAAATGTTCAGTTAGTAAAATAATTATAATTAACTGTTTTTGATGGCATACCGGTCTCATCAGATACTAGATTATTTTTTGAAATACCTTTCATGTTCTATTGTAATTTGAGATGGCTCATTCGTGTAGGTAGGTGAAATCTAATCATTGGATGTTAGAATCAAGTTTAATTCCACTCCGTTCTTTGTTCGAACTGTACTTTGTAACATTGAGTTTAAACACCATAAAGAGCTAGGTTTGTAAGTATTTAGAAGATAATTCTTTAAAGTACTAAAGTAGAAACTTGTGTAGTTTTACACAGATTACGAAAACCGTAAAAATAATAGAATTATATCCCATCTTGAGGCCTCTACCGCACTTATAAGTTTTGAAAATTTTACGATTTTACAGAACTTTTCTATATAACCTAAAATAATACAAAATTCAATAAAACTGAAAACTGAAATACTGAAACCCTTTAATACTGAAACTGTACTTTTATAGCATAAAAATCACTTTGCCTATGAAGAAAACACTCGCGAGTCAAGTCAAGAAAGTCGTCGAAGCGAGTTGAAACATGACGGTGTAAGTAAGTTGAAACCTATGAAATCCTAAGTCGCTGGTAACATGTCCTTACATGCAAATCGAAATGTCATCTATTTATTACACTTATATGTAACAAAAAGTAAATATTTATTATTATACTATTCAGGAACCTAAATTAAAGATTACCATAAAATTAATTTTTTTTCAAAACTTTAACGAACGGTAGAGCCCTAAAGACATAGTTTTATAATGTTTAAAAAAATAATTTCGTAATCTATGATCAATTACACAACTTTTGAGAGGTCTTGCGTAAACAGAAACCAAAAAAAAATTCTCGGGACACCCTAATGTACATCATACTTATATTTTTTTAGTTTTATCATTCTCTTATTTTAGAAGTTAGAGGGGGGGGCGGACATTTTATCACTTTGGAAGTGTCTCTCGCGCTAACTATTCAGTTTAGAAAAAAACTATATTAGAAACCTCAACATCATTTTTGAAGAACTATTCATACCCCATACCCCATACGAAAGATGGGTTTGATGAAAAAAAATTTTGAATTTCAGTTTCAAGTACCCCCCAATTTTTTTGTTTACATTAATTATTATTTATTTATAGTTTCGGAGAAAAATGGCTGTGACATATGGACGGACAGACAGACAGACAGACAGACATGACGAATCTATAAGGGTTCCGTTTTTGGCATTTGGCTACGGAACCCTAAAAAGACTGCGTATTCTTGCTGTTTTGGCATTTTATGAAATTTTGATACGCTAATAGATATTTTTCCTTGGAGTTTTCAGGTGGTAACTTTTCATAACGTTAAGGGCTTCACATCTTATATCGGGCGGTTTACCTACAACATAAATCATTTTCTTTGTAACTATTACTTGTAGACATTTTAAAACTATAATTTCAATAGTGAAAACGTGTTGTAAAAATATTTCATAATCAGTTTTCCAATGCGCGCGCATTGCGATCGGCCACAGTCTGTGGATGAGGTTTTTTTTTCTATTCCGTGCATAGGGTTTGCGCATATTCTGCCACGTACAAAATGGGGACTTTTTCTTTCATTACAGAGAAAACAAAAGTTGTAACTGAGTGAAAGTTTTACTTATAAAACACGTACGAGTTAAAATTATATATTTATATAATAAGTTGCATGGAATGAGCAAGAAATAGGAACATAAATTTATTTGTTCTTTTGAACACGATCTTTTTTTGAATAAAAACTTTTTACGGATCAAAGCAATTCAACCAATAAAATTAAAAAAAAAAACCATTACACTAGTGAGCTAGAGCAATGAAAAAATCAAAGTTTGATTATGGGATGGGTGCATTCTGTGCCTAATTGCGGTCACCCCAGTTCATCTCCGACTTGTCTAGATCGTCTACAAATAAAAAGTTGCCAAGGTATAATGTCAGTTTAAGCCTTGGGCTGTCAGAATGTCAGATACACGTGCTGCCCCCACGACCTCAATGTTTGCGACTTGTCGATGGAAAAATCAATGTTTAAAAATATTTCATTTAAAAATATGTTTTAAATATTCAGATTTCGAACAAGAGAGCCACTTTCAAATTGCAGCATTTGTTTCGGAGCTACACGGTCATCATTATAAACCTATACTATTAAGGCGAAAACTATCCATTAATATAGTAAGAAATCTGTTTATCTTTTAAACGGCACAACCATTTCTATGCCTCACGAAAACATCTTTCTATCCCGACTAGTGATGTGTCTCGTCGCGTGGTCTCAGTAGGAATGTCCTATTCCCGAAACCGGCTAACACTACAGACAGACAAACAGACAACACACTCACTAAAGCCACACACACCCGACTCGACCAATGTACATATGTTATTTGCTTATGGCCTCAAACCCAGGAACATGTCTTTTTTCAGGCAGGAATAAAATCCAATTTAAAAATCCGTTGGATCGCGATTGGATTCGAACCCACGTCCTAATAACAGCAGACGGCTGCCACAAGACCAATAGTGTAAAAAATCAAATCAAAATCAAAAGTGTATTTTTCAGTAGGATTACAAGAATCAATTTGAAACGTCTTAATCCTCTAGGTGAGTTTAGGTGCCAGTTGCACGCGACCAAGCCTAGAAGAACAGGCAACAAAACCAAACCATAGTACAAGCTCTGCTTAGTTTGGGGCTAGATAGTGTTGTGTGGATTGTCCGCATTATTTATTTTATTTTATTTTATTTTATAGTTTTCATAAAATCACACCACACCATCTTTCTGCACGCCGAGGAAAACTTTAGCATTAAATCCTCCTAGCACTAAATTGTGTGAAAGTTTAAAAAAAATAACAAAGTACGGCTTGGTTCCTGCCGTTCTTTTGTTTGATCCTTTGCCTCCTGATCAAAAGGTTTAAGTAGCAAAATATACAAATCAAAAAATATATCTAAAATAATAGCAGTAAAGTTCCAGTGTGGTGCCTGGAGCCTAAGGGCGCTTGTACACGCTAAGAAAATTTGCCGTTCCTGCGGCAGACAAGACAAATTCTTCGTGTAGACGACAAGAATTTTGTCTTGCTTGAACGTTGTTGCGTTTTCGTGTGTGGAAACACACGAAAACGCAACAACGTTCGCCGCGTCGTGTCTTGCGCAGATAAGATTTTTTTCGTGCACCGCTGCGAGCAGTGTACACAGTTATTTTCTAGTTACGACACGAATTCTTGGGTAGACCCGGCGTTTTTTCTTAGCGTGTACAAGCGCCCTAATTCTCGGCTCATCTGGGATCATTTTGCAATTTTATTTTATTGCTTCTTTTCGAAGAGAGAATTGATGATTTCCTTGAGTAATTCATCGACGACCTCACCGTAGAAGCCTCGACAGCTAAGGCGATCATGCGCCTCTGTCGCAAGTTTTACATTTTAACTATTTTATTTAAAACAAGCAGCCGCCCGCGGCTTCACTTGCCCCGTACTCGCTTTTTTTGGGATAAAAGGTACCCGAGGTCTTTCTCCCGGTTTTAACTTCCCCTACCAGTTTTCAGCTAAATCCTTGGAGGAATTAGAAATTTCTAATTCCTCCAAGGCCAAATCGGTTCGCCATTCTTGAGTTATAAATAGTGCAACTAATACGACTTTCTTTTATACTTACGCATGATATTCTTTTTTATATATGACTTAATATGAAAGAAAAAGGAAGGAAGGATGATGTAAGGAAAGTATTTTTTTGTTTTAGCTTCTCGCTTGACTTCTTGTTCGGAAAGTAATTCATTTTACGACTCCCGAAAAAACTGCCGAATTTGTATGGGGAAAGCAGCACATGATATGCATTGTGGAGACACTTTTCCTTCCACATTGCCCTTCTACTGTGTTCTGTGGTCATGGGCTTGATTAGGGGTATTAGAACAGAATATCTAATAACATTTGAACGTAATAGCTCTTAATGCTCCGTTATTAGATTGACTAACACGAATGGTAAATGTGATACTTTGATGAGCAAATATATTTTATTAATTTAAAGAAAAATCTAAGGCCTGCACACGTCTAGGCGATGGACGGTGTGAAAAAAGTGAAACGCAGTCAAATATCGCTGTCATAATAATTGTCAGCGTTTCACTGACCGCGTGAAAACATCGTGAGGAAACCCGTGGCTTAGTCAGCTCCGCACGTATTGACCATGTCTTTCCTGTGGATTAGGCCGACTAAGCTGTCAGGATGGTATAGGTGCTGGGCAAGCCTATCCCATCTAAAAAATCCTGTCCCAGGCACTATAGCGTCCCGTAAGTAGGGGCATGAGTAATCACCAGTTGCCCCTGACGCTATATAAATCATCTACAATAGATGCAAAGGCCTGTTTACTTTTTTCACTGACCGCCATCGCAGATCGCTTAGATGTTCGCAAGTCTTAAAAGTTTACTTATGTATGAAAACAAGTTGG
Organism: Thera obeliscata; assembly: GCA_947578465.1. NCBI lineage: Eukaryota > Metazoa > Arthropoda > Insecta > Lepidoptera > Geometridae > Thera > Thera obeliscata. The sequence goes on along the minus strand of OX387924.1, from coordinate 14,336,550 downwards.
GTAAACTTTTGATTAGGAGAAAGTGAAATTATTGATTATTGCACTGCAATAATGCACTTTTTCTTAAACATGCGCGGAAATATTGTCATTACTTTTGAATATAGAACACGCGAAGTATCATATTTACGTAGACTGAAAAACCAAAATCACTTCCCGGTGCGTTCTCGCTCCGGCAATGTTGTATGAAACGGTGTGCTGTTTGAATTTAGAACTCTTTCATCTATCGTACACATTGCGTTCTCTTGGCTGTATAGCCACAGATGCGTTTACCTTTCGGCACAAACTGTAAAATAAAAAAATAAAAAATTGGCGGTAAAGCGGAGTTTGTTGTTTTGGTTAATAAATAATACATTTATTATGTAAGACTCTTTTTTATTTCCTTGCATTTTTTAAGAAAAGCACTATATGTATATGCCTCGGCCGAAATGGCAATTGCCTGTCTCGTATCATTGAAGTCCTCGCCTGCTCATACTCGACCTGCAATTGCCTATTTCGCTGACTTTGCAATAATGTACTATTTTTTTAATATAGAAGTAATATACAATCAGTAATTTTATATTCACTAGGTAGGGTAGGTATTGCCTACGTCTCAGTAAGTTGGAGTAGCACCACACTGGAACTTCAATGTTTTTTTTCAAATGTTTTTCTTTTGTTTCGTACTAAAGAATCATACAAAAAAACGGTAGAACCAAGCCGTAGTTTGTTGCCTGTTCTTCTAGGTTTGGTCGTGTGGAACTGGCACCTAGAGGCATCTAGCTAAGTAATTCTTGTGATGCTAAATACCAGCTGGAGGCCCTGGACTCGATTGAACGGCGAGCAAAAAGGCTCATTGGCGACGATGCATTGGTGGAGTCTAAACTCCTTAATAATTTGGGAGTTTTCAAAAAAAGAGTGAATAGGTGAGCGCGCTACACCGTCGATCGCATCATCACTTAACATCAGGTGAGATTGCGGTCAAGCGTTATCCTATAAATTGTACAAAAAAAAAATGCAACTGAATAAAGAAATCTTGAATTTGGGTCAAAATAGGTAGGTACCGTTTGATGTGACTATGCACTCGAGAGCAATGAATTCGGGTCACTGCATTTACAACCTTTATTTAGCACCAAAGGTGCTACGTAGTAAAGTTTGTTATGTGTGACTGTGACGTAGGTAGTTATGTTCATTAAATGGCATGTTTAATAAATCGTGAGCAGCGATCATTATTTCTGTATTATGTTAATGCATGTGTACCAATATTACATGAAATTGACGGTCAACTGATGTACTGTGAGCCACTGATAAACATAATATCTTGGATTTTAAAACCAAATAAATGAAAGACGAGCTAGATTTAGGCGAAAAAAAGTTTGCACTTTTGAAGATTTGAATCTTCACTTGATTCAGCAAACCAAATTTCCATTAGTTGCGTTAGAACGGATTAATGAAATTTGATTTATCTTCAGTTATAATTCTGCAATCCAAATTCCTAATAGTTCCATTTCTAAGGATCAATGAAATGGATCTAATTTCCCGGATTAGTTTCATGGAACACGCACAGTGGAACTAGTGAGAATCCCTCATTCCTATATCAAGAGAAATAGCATTAGACAACATTTTTGTCGCTTATTGTATGACGTTACGTTACATTTTAAAAGTATGTTACGTTAACTAGTGTTGCATTCTATAGCAGAATATACATTAGGAATATAATTTCCAAATGTTTGCATCTAATTTTACAGATTCGTAAATAAGTAAACAGGTAGCCCAGCTACCAATCAGAAGGGCACTACATCAGTGGGGTGATCGTGTATCTTCGTCTTTTGTTGCAATCAAAACCTAGTCTCATCTGTCAGTTTTGACATTATTTTAAGCTTCGATTGCAATAAAAACAATTATCTCAAACAAAACTTATCTTTGACAAGGAACGATTGCAACAAGGCTGAACGCCCATGAGATGGTGAGTTGGAAGCTCGCTTTGAAAACTAGTGTTGGAAACATAATACTTATGATGTGAAGTGAGACTGTTCCTTGTTAGTATTATTTATTTTTTAGTATCAAACTTTTTATTGCAACAGAATTACACCGGGTGTAACCACACACAAGTCACCCGACCACTCTTCATAAAAAGCCTTGAGTCCAGACCTTCATGGGTTTGCACTCGTTTAGCCAGATGCTATAGGATCTAGAAACCCATAACCGCTAAAAACTACCATAAATTTATTAATTATTAGTTCTGGCAGGGAGTGTTAAAGTAGATCAGATTTTTCCCTCTAAAAACCCTTTGGACAGCTTGAAAAAATCAAATTCAAAAATGGATGAATTCGGTTGTATAACAAGGCTCACTTAGGTGAGTCAAGGTGCCAGTTTCACGCAACAACGCCTAAAAGCCTTGTAAGATGGTGGTGTACTGACCGTTCCCGATGGCATATTGCTGCAGCAGATCTGTCATGTTGATATGTATGACGCCGCGCCGCTCCTGCATCAGGTTGTCGCAGTGGGTCACCTTACCGCTGCCCGGACCACCTATACAGACACCAGTGGTAATGTAAGCAAGGCATATTTAACTCTAATCTGTATAAATCAAGCAGGAGACGTAATTCTAATGCATGAAAGAAGCCTCTTTGAGGTGTACCTACTTAAAATCTTTTTACCACATTAGTTGGAAGAACTAGAATGAGTGACAGAACAAGAAGGAGACATGTCATCATCCTCATGAGGTTGATGAGGAGAGATTTTAAGTAGGTATACGCATCAAAGAGGCTTCTTTCATGCATGAAGATTACGACCTGATTTATACAGATAAGGAGTAAGTAGATAAAATAATCTATAGTCTACCTTAATCTTATGCCGCCTTCCTACGGTGCGTGATATCACGCACCAGCCCGCACCGCGCACGACGACGCACGGCAACGCACACAGAAAATGCTCCTGTGCTACCGCGCACCTCGGCGCACGAGACCGTTCCCATGGTGTGTCGTGCGTGCAGGTGCGCGATATCACGCTCCAGTGGGAATGGGCTATTAGAGATGGACCATCGTCTTCCTCCACGATCCGCATCCGTAAGCCAGTCTAACCTGACTGTGAAGAAACCCTGATTTAGCAGGCCCAGTTTCTTTCAGCTCGGAGGAGTCAACTAGCATTTGTTTTACTGTCAAATAGGCAGCAGCTTTAGCTTGGTTTTTCACATCCTCAGTTATAGTTAAAATGAGCCAGCAACCTTAGTAAACCTGGTTTAAAGCATCAACTTCTACAGCAGGAATAAGCATCTACAATGTTAGATAGATCAAAACTTTATTTGTCTAAGTTTAACATACACAAAATAAAAGAAAAAATTTACAGACAAAACAAAGAAAATAAAAACTAGCAACGAAAATTAAGGTGGCGTGTGTGTTGCATCCCAGACAAAGAGGTAATAGCTCAGCGCATATATTGCACAAGTGAAAACACTGATGATGCCAAACGACGGAACCTAGTGTTTGTGAATGACGGAGAACTTAAAAGATTGTGTATGTGTGGGTGCATGTGGGTGTGTGTAAGGGTGTGTGCGAGTGGTTGAGTGTGTAGTGTTGTGCATTTCGTGAGTAGGCTTCCATGATTCTCCCAGTCTCTTAAGAGCCTGGTAAGCACAGGGAAGCCTACCCAGAAGTGTGTGTGGGTTCACCACGACTCACCCAGCACGAAGATAACAGGCACGTTGGGCGGCTCAAACTTGACGTGGCTGGTGTTCTGCATGGGGAAGCCGGCCGTCGGCGGCGTAGCGCGCCCGGCCCACGCGCTCGGCCCGCGCGCCCGCTCCGAGCTAGTCTCCAGCTCTTCATTGTGTTGTTCTGTTCATACAGAAACAGATCTAATAGTGCACTAAAGAAGCCTCGAGGCGCACTTAAAACCTTACACCACTCTCTAGGTCGAGCTAGTGACACGACAAGAAGACTATCTAATAGTCAATGAACAAAAGCTTGAGCCCATAGGTTTCCCTATGATTGTCTATCTATGATATGATTGTGTGGTCCTATGTTGTGTTGTCAACTACGAGAAGCATCCTTGTTTTTGTGTGAAATTTGGCATGGGTATTCGTTATTCAGCCCTGTTTTTTATAGCTGAAACTTGACATGATCCTCAGCCAATGCTAGGTCTGTGGCCATGTCTATAAACTCCGTGTAGCTAAATCCTAAGTTTCATGAAGAACATAAGTCCCAGCTTGGGTATTCAATCCTGGCTGGTCTCGCTGAAACTTCACATAATCCTCAGATCATGCTAGGTTTCCCTGAGTCATGGGATGGGAACAACTTCGAGCAACCCCCAACTTGTTCCGCCGTGGATATTCACTGATTGTGCTAGATGAAACTGGCGATTAGCAAACCGAAACCTATGAGGTTCATTTTTCATCACAGCAGGTTAATGAAGCATGAAGCATGAAATATTTATTTGCAAGAAGCATGGTACAATTCGATTTTTTTGCAGGGTGGGAAATATTGGTATCTTTAATACTGTGCGTCAGAATATAACTGAATAAATATAATAGCGCTTTTGAACATCCGACGGCTTACTAAAAAACATGTGACTTAATTTGAGAATTTGTTATAGGTTTTACATTGTCATCGTGACAAAGCACCTATTATTTCATTTAGGTTGAATTGGGCTATATAAAAATAAACATTGCATTAGGAACACGAAGTTATAAAAAAAACTAATACCTACTACAGCAAGATAAAAGCTAATAATGCACTAGAACAATAATATACATTTTGTAGTTTGGCGCCCACCGTGGTACAAATACCAGACGATGAATAGAGCATTGATAAAAATCTTTTTAATCAAAACGGAAGATAAAATCAAATATATACAAGACAAAAGCTCAAAAATAAACGTTCATGTGAGTCGCAGTATTATGGCGCTCATCTAGGGCTGGCTGTCATCCCCAATTTTAAGCTAGCAACTAATTCTAAGATAGTAAATGGTCATATTGCAATAACTTATAATAAGTGCATAACATCATTTTTAATGCATTGGTCATAAATACAATAACATTCGCGCCTAGCGCGAGACAATAACATTAGCCCCATGTTGGGCGCCAACGGAAACTATGATAAAATATGTATTTAAAAGAAAATAGATGTTACAATTATTATAAAAATAAATTAGTTTCAGCATTATTAGTCTACAAGCAAGTATAAATAAAAACAACTCACCAGTGTCTAAGCAGATGCCCATAATTCCATGAAGATACTTTTTAATAAAAATTTCTTTGTTTGATGATAAAATGGTGAAAGTCCTCGCACAAATAATTTAACTACTTTACTAATTGGCACTTATCTATAATATCAAAACACGCGTTAAGTTCCGTCTGTCGGCCACGGGCAATCACACGCCGGCAATTAATAGTTTATCGATTGAAGGACACGACCTTCGTAAACCACCACAAAACAAACTAAACAAACGTTAAATTCAAAATTTATTACGACATAATTTAAAAAAAACTGCAACACGGTTTGCTTTCAGTTATCCGAAAGTTATGCCTGCGTGATAGCATCTCTGCAAGTGGCTGGTACATCATCGGCATTGCGGGCCGGCCGCCTCACCACACTCCGAACGCACAACTGATCGCTTTCACTGTTGAGACCGACACCTACCGCGCACCGACAATGCCCAGACAGACCTATGTCCGGCTTGCTCTGCCCCATTCTGCTGTTGAAGCGTGAGCAAGAGGGGCGATCGATTGAATAATTAACGCGTGGTACGTGAATGAAACCGCTCCAGGGGCAATTTAATGCACGGCCTGCAAGACGGGGATGTATGAGGGTGTTTGCACATGGCAAGAAGGCGAGCGATTAAGGTCATCATCATTTTCAAACACGAGTTCGACAGGTCAAGGAGCTTATATTTTATTAACTTCTTTACAGTTCGTAATTGATACGTTTAGACAAGTTCTCAGAAGTATAATGACACATAAAAGTATGTTAACAATTATTATACATGTACCGTCAATCACCCTAAATTCGCCTACTTTTGACACATTTTCGTTTGCTATTCTAGATATATGTAGTTTAGAACAAAATCAAATATACCAGTCACTTTCTTTTACATCAGGTTATCTAAAAAGAGAAACAAAGACATAAAATGTTAATTATTTCCATACTAAAATGGGTCGCAAAGATGCCAGGCGAATTTAGGCACTTGTGCCTAAATTCGCCTACCCTCATTTTTTCGGTCCCTGTAAGACGTGGAAATTGCGTTGTTAAAGAAGTTTAGTATAAAAGTTTTGCTTTAAACGAATTTAAACTCTAATGTTTCATAAACAAAGTCTAATTCACAAAAAATGGGGTAGGCGAATTTAGGCACGCTTTTGAACAATGCGCACATTAGCTCCATACATTAAGCGAGTAGTGGTTAGGGCTGCCAAAAATATTTTTTGTTGTAATATGCACCTACTAACGTCGTCGTAGTCGGTCGCTGGCGCGAATGTAAAGCAAACCTAGTATGTATACCTATCCTACTGAAGTGTGTCTTTAAAATGAAACGATGGTTGAAAATATTAAAAAAAAATTAAGAAATTTTATTCATAAAAGTAGTACCTTATCTTTAAAAGTAAAGTTGTTCAATTATGTGTCACTTTAGTTTTTTAGCTTATAAAACACATTTAGATTCTTCAATAAATCTAACAAATATAGGTAGTTTTATAATTATAACATAAAACGTTCTAATAAAAGTCTTCAAAAAATCTTAACGGTATCTATCAAATATCTTATTACTTTTAGAATCACATTTAGTTATAATATAAGTCTTTTAAAAATCTTAATAGGTATTGGACGTAAATTTAAAAATCACAAATGAAAAATAATGTCTTCTAAAAATGTAACGGTACCTCATCAAAAATCTATCTATCTATATAGCTTTTGGAATCACAGTTATTTAAAATCAGTTGTCAAATAGTACCTACGTAAGGTTTAACATCACAATTAAACAATAATTACTTCTAAAAATCTTAAAGGTATAAATAATCTTATAACTTTTAGAATCACAATTAGTTACCTACAATAAGTCTTCACATAGACAAGGTTCAAAATCACAATTAAGTCTTCTAAAAATCTTATAACTTTTATAATCACAATTAGTTATAAAATTAATAAGTCATCAATGAGCGCGTAAGTTTTAAAATCACAATTAAATGTTCTAAAAAATCTTAAAGGTATCAAAAATCCTATAACTTAGAATCACAGTTAGCTATAATAAGTTATATAATAGTATTTTAGTATTTTGGCACGTAAGTTTTAAATCAAAATTGAACAATAATGTCTTTTAAAAATCTTAAAATAGTAGGTAGGTTATGTTTCACATAACTTTATAATTTTTAAAATCATATTTAAATGCGAGTCTTCCTCTACGTATATCACTTGGTGTGGGAAGAACTTCACATATGTCCTCATTAGGAACATATGCTTCGTCACTGACCTGTGGCCAGACAAAAGTGTTTCGGTCCTTCCTCAAAAAGCGGACTTTCCAACCCGATAATGAACAACAATTTATGACCAATCCCGCATAGTAAGTAACAGTTTTTTTAGTTGGAAATTTAACCAGTACGTAACTGCCCATTACTAACGCTTTTTGTGTTATAAAATTATCGTCCACAATTTGTTCAAAGCTTTCATTTTTTTTATTTGCATCATCTGTTTCACGTTTAAGCCGTGTGCAATATTCTTCCCATGATTCGTCTTCTGACTCTGAACAGCAGATCAACTCATCGTTGTTAGAGTTGGAGTCTGAATCACTTTCTATCTTAATTTTCTTAGGTTTCTTTGTTTTTTTTGTTATTTTACCAGGATTTTTCTTTACAACTTTTGCCTCACGTGCAGCAGTTTTAATTTTTTGTACTGTTTCTTTTTTGGTTGGTAGCTCAATTTTAATGGTATTCAATGTTTTTGTATCTTTTTGGAAAATTCGGTACTTTTTGTTTGGAGGTAATATTTCATCCTGTAGAATAATCAGTTTCCTTTTTTCGGTTTTCTTTTCTTTCTGCTGATATATTACATTCTTTATTGTTTTCAGAGAAATGGTCAATAGTGTTGGGACTTTTCTTATCAATATAATCGGAGGTGATTTTTTAACGGCGGGTCTTTTGTCGCTTTTCTTTTCATTTTTCTTGTTAATTTCCTTGACGTTTTCTTTAAAATCTTCACTAGTTACTGATTTTCCTGGAATCACATTGATCTTCTTGTTGCGCACTTTTCTCAGGGGGTTCGGTGCACGGCTTTCCCTTAAATATTCTAAGAGAGCTTGGTCAATGTCATAATTCACTGGTAATTTCGCATCGGGCAATCTTTTTATGACTTGATAGCTATCTACTGGGTATATCCCAGTACTTTTGAATGCACTGTGGATATTTGATTTCTTGTCATTTAGCCGTATCATCAGTTGTTTTAATAATTCGGGGAAGTGCGACTTGTTTATGGTGGCCTCTCGCGGATTTGTCGTTTTATATCTGAGAAGAATATCCCTCCAAAGTTTTTTAAGCGGGCCAAAGTAGCATACGTCTAGTGGCTGAGTAATATGTGTTGAGTTCGGAGGTAAAAATACAAAACGTATGTCGTTTGTTTCGCAAAGTTCCACTATATTGTGGTTTATGTGGGATGCCAGGTTATCTCCTATGAGAACCTTTGTTCCCGTCTTCTTTTTAGCCCAAGGTAAAATTATTGATGCAAACCAATCTTCAAATATGGTAGAATCAAACCACCCAGACTTCGATCTATTATATCGAGCACCAGGTGGTCCATTAATTCGCCATTGTTCATATAGGTGCTCCGCTTTGTAGACCACATAAGGTGGAAGGCATTCCCCGGCTGCGGTTATGGCAAACATTATCGAAATGGCGCCTTTTGTATAATTTAAGACCCTCTCTGGATATTTAACACCTCGCCGAAAAAAACATTTTTGTGAACCAGGGTTATCTGTGAGGTTCGTTTCATCATAATTTAAAATGTTTTCATTTGCTACACCATCTAAAGACACTTCTAAATTTTTAAAATATTCTGTCATTTCTTCCGGGCTCTTTTCAGCACGATTTCTTTTAATATTTTGAGCAGCTCGAATAGTTATTTTTTCTTTATTTCTTCTTAAAAATCCCGTGATCCATTTTCTACCTGGCAACGTGTTATTGAATAATTCATATTTTCCATTCGCTTCAACATATTTCCCAACCACAATTCTTAAGTCTAAAGGAGTCAATGGACTGCCGTACTCGGCAGCGGTAATCATTACCTTGACTATTCTATCTTCTTCCTCTTCAGATAAGCGGGTTGGGCAGCCGTGATTTTTTGGATGTTTTTTATTAAGCTTATCAAGAAGAGTCCTGCGAGGGATTCCGAATTTCTTCTCCGCGTCATAGGAACTCATAGATTTATTACGCAGTTGCTCCAAAGCCAATTCTAACTGTTTTTCGGTATACTTATTTTTATACGGTCGTCTGCTCCGCCGTTTTGTAATTTTGTGTTTTTTAGGCATCGCTATCTGAAATAGGTATAAATAAAAGCTTTCCATCACCATTCAAGCAAACAAAAAGGCGTACCTAGTACCCACCTACCATTTTAATTAAAAATATTTTTCAGTCATTAGATCACAACATGCAACAAAATCATAACCCTCTAATTTTGCAGTCGGGTAAGGAAACCAAGTGACAACCCTAAACCCAGGCGAATTTTGGAACTAACATGTCAGAAATTTTACCTCTAATTATTCAAATGCATTTTTTGTCACAACCACTTAACTTAGCTTATAAATTAATATATTGTTAGAAAGCCGGCAAAATTCAGTTTCGACTAATAACGGTGCTACTGGTCTTACCTCTTATTTTCTTCGGTTTCCAGATGAAGTTTTGCAGACCACTTAAAAAACTTACCTTGTTCGACTTTACTCAAAATGTGACTGTCATCTCATACCTGAAGTTTGCTACAATTCGATTGCAGAATGTTGCCATAAAAGAAAATTGTCTACTTATTGGTAGGTTTAGGAACCGTTATCTATGCTATAGTCCATGTTCTGACCATTTAAAAAAATCAGGCGAATTATGGTACACCAGGCGAAATTAGGGTGTTTGACGGTACCTAAATGTTCGGACACAAGGAGTTCTGTCCCAGTGTGTAATTACCGTATTACATATTCATATCAAAGATTCATTTTCATTTGGGTAACGAACCTTTACGGTTAGTATATTTAGTTCAATGAGGGGGTAGATTTTTAATCTAGACAATGTTCTAGACAAATTATATAACTTTAATTATGATTTAACTTTGTAAGGCAGGTAGAAACATGTGTCCTGGTAGAACAAATGCCTTAGATAAAAAAATCAGTAAAAATAACAAAGCGATTGCAATTGAACAATATGGAATGACAAACAGCGACTGCGCCCAATAAAACAAGCGACAATAAAAAAGATATGTCGTGACTCGTGATAGAATCTAAAATGGCAACGGCGCCAAATTCTATCTCTGTACGAGTGAAAGGTATTCTATTGTCAACGAATAATGAATGAGTGAGAGGTAATCATAAGAGCCACCATTTTATTTAAAAACGCAAGTTTTAGTAAATAATAACTGTGTTCATAGGTGAGTAAGTAAATACAGATTTATATATATATCAACATTTAATTTCTCTAAAACATTTGCACAAAAAACTAGTGAGTGCAGAGATTCTGAACAATATAAAAGAATAACATTCTCAAACTGATCACATTGTTTAAAAAGTCGCCCATCGATTTTGAACCCTATAAGAAAATGGGTAGGGTAAAAAATTGCGTGGCAGTTTTACAATAAGTTAAGTACATTTTTGTACCAAGAGGTTTGATATAGGTAACTTTGTGTGTCAAATGATTTTAATATTAAATTACTACAAGGAGAGCCACCGGTGATTTTCACACGACATTTCGTCCTACTTGATCCCAACTAAAACAGAATACAAAACCAAGGATGTTCAACTGTTATTTTTTTAAACTTCAAGTTTAAATGATGCCCTCCGAAGCACGGAAACGACAGCTAGTTGAAACTAGCCATGTGAAACTAGCGTGAGTATTAAAGTTATTTTTTCTTTCGTATGAAAATCACCAAAAGCTCCACCAACAATTGGACAACGATACAAACGCCAACAAAAGTGGATAACCATTTTTACGTCAAGAAGAATTAGGTAACAAGTGATTCAGGACTTTATTTGAAGTCTAGCTAAATTACTGCCGTTATTAAACCAAAGCGCCAAAGTAGTCGAAAAATAGAACACACAGTCCACCATACTCGTAAATGTCAAGTGCAGGGATAAGTATACAGGGTTATTGGTAATTATATAAGAAACCAGTTAAGAGCTCCTTCTGTACATCTTAACAAACAACTTTTGTTCTACGACTTTCAATAATTCGTTATTTTTTTTCCATACAAAACATAATAAGTTATTTTTAACAAACTTGTCATTCTATCTAAATAATTATAACTCTATGCCCCGTGGCGCGGCGCACGGCAATCTCAATGAAAGGGGCGCGCGGTGCGGGGTCGCGATACGACTCCGGTCACCGGTCATTACCATGAAGCGTCTACAATAGACAGAGCTAAATCGTGTTACAAAAACATAAAATATTTTTTTTGGGAAGTGTATTGATTTTTGACAAAAGTCGTAGAACAAATATTGTTTGTTAAGATGTAAAGAAGGAGCCCTTAACTGGTTTCTTATATAATTACCAATAACCCTGTATTTAAAAACAGTAGTACTTAAAAATAACACAACTTTTAAACTTTTTATATATTTTACCACAGAGGATTTATGCTCACTTTCAAGTGTTTTTTTAAATAATATGTAGTTTTGTATATTTAAAATATGATTTTTTAATTACCATTCTACAATTATTTATTATGGGTTTGGGCTTTGTGTGCGTTGTTATTGATACCCAAGAATAGTATTCTATATGATAAAAGATTAACAAAAACTAGTACAGGACTGTTTCGTGTTATTATATTAATTTTCTTTTAGTTTGGCGCTACAAAACAATGTTACATTGATAAATTCATAATAAGTTCTAGAAATAAAATAAGAATCCGTTTATATACAATGCGTAAATGTACAAATTATTCTACTTAGAGTACATAAATGGAAGAACAATTTTCTTATTATAACTATTAAATGCTTTTATACAACTATTTCTAAGATGCGGCTGAGTATACAATTTAATATGTATTGTCTAGGATATCTAACAAATAAATAATAAATATTGGGGGCGAGTTCCATACATTGCTATCAAGTTCCATACTAAACTTGTTGTTGAGCTACATCAAGACTCTTTATATACAGATTTAACAACTTTGAAAAAGTGATCTAAAATGATGTAGGCTATTTGATGAAAAACTTGTTATTTTTTAACAAATACATTTAGTTTTTGTGATTCCAAAAATGCAAAGCCCTAACGACAGTTCAGTTGTAGTAGAGTTCTAAACTGTCGTTGCGAATTGGACGCTTGACAACCGTATCGACTTTTAAATAAATGCCTTATTTGTTCAAAACGCTAGAAGGCATTGATTAACACGTCACCTGTACATATATGTAGGTAGTATGTAGGTAAGTAACAAAATTAAATAGTAAAACAGTCGCCGCCTTGAAGTCGCCATCATAAGTAACAATCAGGTAGAAAGCGGTTTGCCGGCGCCTACAGGTATGGTTGTTTCTTTGTTCAACTAAGTTAGCAAACAAGCATACGGCCCACCTAATGGAAAGCGGTTACCGTAGCCTATGGACGCGTGCCCTTAAAATACCCTTTAAATTACATAAAATAATTTTAAAGAACCCCATACCGAAATGGCTATTTGCTTGAAATATGGTTAGGTTTGTTCGTAAAGTATTGTGTAGTCAGTTTCACATATTTCACGTATTGACATGCACAATTTTAGGTTTTTTTACAAATAAAGTATTATGGTTATTACATTTCTACTTACGGTTGAATAACATTATAATGCGAAGTCTATAACTAATAAGTTATAAATGATTAAAATAAAAATACTGTAGCCTCTAGAAGCACACAATACTGATAGGAAAGATGGAATGGAATCCATAGATATTTGAAGAGTTTTGAAGTAAGAGACCACAGAAATGTGGGCAGACAAAAGAACTAGGTGGTAAAAGTTACGGGGAAGAGCTGGATGGGGAAGGGTTAATATTTAAGGGAACGGCACGATATAGAAGACACTTTTTTAATTATTAGCATTTTATAGCAATAGGTTAAATAAAAAAAAAGCCTTCGACAGTCTGGTAGGATGACTAGTCGATTGGAAGACCGGGGCGCTGGTAAGTGCAAATAAATTTGTTTGTTAATTAGGGTCACCAAGAAATAAAAGGCAAAAAACAAAATTAATTAATTAAATTAATAATGAAATCACACCCGATGATAGCTGTCATTTTTCGCCTGATTTTTTTGTTAAGTATCTTGCCATTATATTCATATTTATACAAAATGCATTAGTGAGGTTATTTTGTGAAGGAAAGGTTTAAGACAACTTTGTAGATGAAAAACTACTAGTTGCCCGCGCTAGTAACCTGCTTTCTACGTGAATACTTCCAGTCATAACGATATTTGTTTAAATAATTAGGTCGAGTTTACACAGAAATGCCGCGTTGATAAATTGGATGCAATATCAACGTCGAACGTTGTAACGTACAAAGCAAATAAAACTACCGCCTATTATTCGTAGATTAGGCTGCTTTTAGTCAAATATATATGATATCTAGCCAGTAGTCTCATATTGTGAGAAAGTCCTTTCCTTATTACCGCTAAGTACGAACAAGTACACAGGATTGTGTTGACATAAATAATAACTAACAACACTAAATCCTCTTGCTTTTTTTTAATTCACTTTTATTCTGTCTTAGTACGGTCTGTATTTGGTAAAGGTACTTATTATTTTATGATAGCTAAGTAGCGATAAGGGGACTTCAAAAGATCTTTGCGTTAACTGGACAGCATGTTAGTTACCATCTTTTGTAAATTAACGTTATTGATCGATATGCAATTGTCTAGGCGATTTTAAACCGCTAGAAGTACCTAACGGAACTAATTCTATCCCAAAAAATACCGTACCAAAAAATGGAGTCCTGGTATATCTTTCATACTTAGTTTTATTTTCTGTTAGTATTATTAAACTTTCGCGATCATTAACGTATTGAATCTACTACAAGGACATTATTTTCTGTTTTTTTTTGGTCCATAAAGAAACGAATTTAAAATGGCGTCTCGGCGTTTTTAATCATTACGTCTCACTCGCACACTATTGCTCACAATAATGTAGAGTGAGTAGTATCGAATGACGGCGGATATGATTTTCATCATCACATAATGATGATGATGAAAATCATGTTTAAAAACGCTTTGTGGTCCCAGAACCTACATCCCCTCTTTATATAAAAAAAAAACAGTAAAATTCCTGCAAGATGTACCGAAACTATTCTGCACATTGGTTATTTTCACGCACAAACCTACAAAGCTGCCATTTGATTGAAACATTATCAAATTCAATTATAATTAAAACTCCTACCAAAAATAAGTTCAACGCATCAATTAATAAAATAAATAAGCCATTGACCATAATGTATAGCCCTTTAACCCTAAAAATAATCAATTTTTTTATAGAATTTCTACCGAGTCTCCTGCAGATTTAGGCAGACGAAGGGTTAACACAATGCAATGTAATTATAACAAAATAAAAATTGAATAATTAAAAAACCATAGTTGGATGGATAGTATCACAAGATTTAAGTTTTTTGCCGTAGTACAATGCTATAATAGACACAATTAAGTAGAAAAAAAGTATTTTTATAACCCACGCCAATAAAGAAATGAATCCAACATAGCGGTGCTGGTAATAACCTCTCACTCACACACACAGTGTTTAACAAAAGTTATGAGTCCCACCATTTGAGATTTGTTTCTTTATTGGAGCAGGCAACCTAAATATTTATAGATCCCCGAAGCATGAAAACGTCCCTTTGTGATGTAACGATATACGAAATGAATTGACGAAATTCGCTCGACCGTCGAGTGAATTTTGTTAATCCTTTTTCATCGAGTCTCGACGTAAAGAAGCATTAACTAAAGTACAACTTTTGATATTTTTCTCTTATAAGAGTAACACTAAAATACATTTAAATAAACCAAATATACATATAAACTATTTAGTCATAAGTGATTAGTGAATTTAAGATAAATTTAACAATAATGTCTTTTTAAATCCATTTATACTTAAATTAGTGAACATTTTTTTTAAGAGTAAAACTATCTAAGTACCTATACCTATTTTCTGTTTCAATTTTTAAAATATAGTAAGACAGATGTTCCAATTAATATATTGTGCTCATCTATATATTAACAGATGACGTAGCGAGTGGCTGTATGACAAAGCTCCTCTGAAATAGATCTAAAAAAAGTTCTTTAAGAAAAAAGTATGCATACATAAGTTAATCACACAAAAAATATAAGAATTAAGCGTAGTTAAGAAAACAGGTATAACAGGAAATAAATAATAGAAGGTTATATAACGAGCAGCCTTATCATTCAGAGCGACATCTTCCAGGCAACTTTAGTAAATACAAAATATTTGTTTACAACAGTACAACACACAGAAATCATCTTTTAATTAAGCTCAAGTGAGCCATAAAAAATATATTAAATAACTATATAAAAAGTAGGCATACATATTAATGCTAGTTTGTTAAATGATCAATAATAATTTAATTGTCAGACAGTCAGTAAGTCTTGTCTTTCGTTCGTTATTATCGATATTTTATTTCTTAAAGATTTGGAACATCCATTCATTTTAAATTCAACATGTCTTTAATAAAAATTGTTTTTATTAACCAATGTGTTCAATATTTAGTGCCTATCAACAATATTTCAAGAGAACATTGAATATAAGTAAAATCTAATCTAATAACAGTCTATTATAATCATATTTTAATAATAAGAAATATTCAATCATTTTTCATAATTTAATAGTTTTTCCAAAAACGAAAAACCGTGGAATGATATAAAACTTTGCTTACCCTACGTAAGGTCCATATTGTGCGAGAGAACACTGGTCTTTTCCTTGTTAGTCTACTCCAAGGTCAGCCGACTCTGTTTATGACTTGCACCAATAAACGAACGTAATAAAAAAAGCAGCCAAGTGCGAGTCGGACTCGCCCATGAAGGGTTCCGTAGCATCAAGTAACATAATATAAAGGTTCTTGTAGTTCGTCGAAAGGTAAATTGCGGTTTACGATTTATGACGTATAAAAAAAAAACTACTGGCTAGATCTCGTTCAAACCAAATATCGTTGAAAGTTTGCATAGTAATGTACAACATATATTTATTTTAGTTTTATCATTCCCTTATTTTAGAAGTTAGAGGGGGGGGGGACCAACTTTTTTCAACTTTGGAAGTGTCTCTCGCGCAAACTATTCAGTTTAGAAAAAAACGATATTATAAACCTCAACATCATTTTTGAAGACCTATTCATAGATACCCCACACGTATGGGTTCGATGAAAAAAAATTTTTTGAGTTTCAGTTTGAAGTATGGAGACCCCCAAAATTTATAGTTTTTTTTCTATTTTTGTGTAAAAATCTTAATGCGGTTTACAGAATACATCTACTCGCCAAGTTTCATCAGTGTAGCTCTTATGGTTTCGGAGAAAAATGGCTGTGACAAGGTCGGACAGACAGACAGACAGACAGACAGACAGACAGACAGACAGACAGACAGACAGACAGACAGACAGACATGACGAATCTATAAGGGTTCCGTTTTTGCCATTTGGCTACGGAACCCTAAAAACGACGCATAACATTACCTCTACCCTTCATTACAATAGTGTGCGTGAGAGGTAATTCGTGCCGCCATTTTGGATTCATTTCGTCATTGGTGCGAATTATACAATTAGGCTGAAAGACACTGACTTCGAAGTGACCAAGAAAGGACCAGCCGGTCCTCATTTAGGCCGTATCTTTTCATAGAAGTATATCTGTGCAACATTATTAGCTTCCTTAACCTGTAATTTCCGTTTTACGAATTTAAAATGCTCCAAAGCGAATT
Organism: Thera obeliscata; assembly: GCA_947578465.1. Classification (NCBI taxonomy): domain Eukaryota; kingdom Metazoa; phylum Arthropoda; class Insecta; order Lepidoptera; family Geometridae; genus Thera; species Thera obeliscata. The sequence goes on along the minus strand of OX387924.1, from coordinate 14,319,484 downwards.
CGTAGAGTTCATTCTCCATTTTCCAAATTTTGGATTGTTGAATTCTATCTATGGTTGTCAGGCTTGGCTCTATTTTACTGCTGGTCTGTCGTAGATGCGACTTGTTGCTGTTAAGGTAGTATTCTGTAGCTCCTTTGAAGAATCGAGGCAATGTCGCCTCTAGGATGGTAATGAAGTCTAGCATCTCTTCGGTAACGCCCACTAGTAAGTAATGGTTGACTAGATTGTACTTAGCTCGTTGTAACGCCCATGGGTTTCCTGGTTTCCTGAAAATTTAACCAATATTTTAGAAGATGTGTATATTCATTTTAAAAGACCGCTGATTTAGTTTGGGACAGAAAATATAAAAATATATAGTAAGCAATCCACACAACACTATCTAACCCCAAACTAAGCAGAGTTTGTACGATGGGAACCAGATACCTAATCAAATAGTTATTTTGACAATCTCATAGCTCAGTGGGTAGTAGCTCGGGCTTCTGCACAGCAGGGCGTGGGTTTGATCCCCACAGAGAACAAATATTTTTGTGGTGACAAATATGTTTGATGTTTGTTTTCAGCCTGAGTACAGTCGCGGTATGAAAATGTTCGTCACCTTAGAGTCGGTTTTCGCTTGCACGAGTGCCTTGATCATGAACACATTTTGACACATTTGTGGCGTTAACTTATCGGTCTATTCAGTTTTAAAAGGTAGTATGTGATCGTGATACGTTGAACAAATCAAGTTGAAAATCGAAGAACATTTTCATACCGCCCCTATCTGGTGACTGGTCCCCATAGCTCAAGCTTTGCCTAATTTGGGGCTAGATATTATTGTGTGGATTGTTCATGATTTTTATATAGCGAAACTGGTTTTTTTGGGAAATGATAACCTGTTTTCACACGCCCCTTCAACCAAATTAATAAATTCAATTGTATTCTATAGAAACATACCTAAGTATTTATCACATAATCATAAAACTCGCCTACGCGAAGCGAATAGCGTGCGGGAATTCACTCTTGTTATTGCAGATGTACTTTTAGGGTTCCGTAATAAAATGGTGCCAACGGGACATTATTACTATAACTATGCTGCTGTCTGTTCGTCTGTATGTCAACGTGACAGAGCTGCATCTTATTAGCCGTTAGATTATTTACAGAATACATAATGCGTATAATCAAAATTCGTACCTTTTAAATGTGTTTTTTTTTTGTTTTTTACTAAATTTTAGAAACGATAAAACACTCAAACGTCAAAGTTAAAGTATACTTATTTGCTGAATGATATTTATGAAGAAAGATGTAAATTGTTTGTCGTTGAATCAGCGTAGGTACATGTAGAAAAGATGTTAAAAATTGTGGTTGAATCACCGTAATTCTACCTATAATGGCATGTAAAAATAAAATTATAAACGATTTAAATTTAACTATACAAGGTGTATCTTAATATGTGTACTATGCGAAGGTGGGGGGTTTCAGACCACAATGGTGATCAGTTGTGGGGGGGAGATAATTAAAAATTCCTATTTTCAGTTTCCCATACAAAACAATTTAATTTCATAATGCCTAAATAAATTGACAACCCTATCCCTGTAACCCCTTGACCTACTACCTCTGTAGGTCTACTACTACTACCTACTACCTCTGTAGCTGAGTTTAGGGTTGTCACTTTGTATAAAGTCAGCTGTTCATGTTGAAACTTCGTTGCAGTTTTTTTCAGAGATACCAATCGAAGTTCGAAAAGTCGTTGAACAAAAGTTGTTCCCCGGGGGGTGGAAATTCACCCCCCTTCAGGATAGTACACATATTTTGATACACGTTGTATAAGATTCCCAACAGTGGGTTAAGTCGGGCTGCGGATGATGATGATGATGATGATATAAGATTCAACTATGTAGGCTGAAAAAAAAAGAAGATTCAACTTGGGCAGATTTTAGTGCATCCTTAAAAGTATAGTAGTCTTTTTGAAAAAATCGAATCAAAAATCTCGAAGGCGCATGGCATAGAATTAAATGTTAACATTCAGTGTTGTACAGAACCCGTACTACGCATAACCGTCTCGCACTTGTCCAGTTATATTATCTCGTGTCATGCACGCTGCATGGCAATTGGTATGCGAGACATACGTACTATTCAATGGAGCTCATAATGTTTGTTTTCTAAGAAGTATTGCTACACTGATATAATATTAACTTATTAACAACAAGACGTGGTTACTCTTAGAACCTTGTTTATTTTATACCATTCCCATGTGATGTTAAATAAATATATTTTTTTATAACTTTTGTTGATACTAGTGGAATCAACAACCGGGATCTAAAAATGTACGGCCAGTTAATGTACGCACTGTTAAAACGATGCCACTTTTTTCCACTGGAAAATTGTAAAGGTATATACACAGTCATATACACTGTCGCAGATTAATATTTCGATTATTATTATTTTTATCTAGCGATGAATAATTGTACTCAACAGGCAGCCCCTTTGAGGTTATTGGGAAAAAAACATTCTCTGGCACTGCGGCGGCCGCTACCGCGGCACGCTCGCCTTGTGCGTAATTTTTATGTTCTAACATAACCTAATCTATCCGAGTCAGATCCGCCCTATAAAGTATCAAGGACAAGGTATAAGTATCCAGTGCCAGAACAAAAAAGCAAATGATCATGTTTGAGTTGCTCCAGTGTGCATGTGGCTTAACTGGCATCGTAATAACAGTGTGTACAATAACATGATGTACATTATCGTTTCCCGAAAAATTTACCCGGGCAACGCCGGGCTTAGCTGCTAGTAAATACTAGATGGTGTCTTACCAGCACTCGGCAGCGTGTCCGCAGAAGAACGGCACTTGCAGCCACATGTTCTCAGGGTTGCAATCCGCCTGACTCCTCTCGACACACTCGTCGAATGTCTGAAATTACACATTGCTGCTTTCACTATCCTTTCAACACACTGGTGAGAAAGTACTAGTGACACGACATAATATAATAGATGTATTGTTTTGGAGTGTGTTAAGATGCATCTATGAATCAATTTGAATTCCAATCTTGTTATATCCATATTATGTGGAGTAGCCAAGTCAACATAATCACAGTTACAGTACACCCTTGAAGTACCACAAGGTAAATACATGACGGGAAAACCACAATGTACTGATTTAAAATTATAGCCACAATGTTTACATGACGGGAAAACCACAATGTACTGATTTAAAATTATAGCCACAATGTTTACATGACGGGAAAACCACAATGTACTGATTTAAAATTATAGCCACAATGTTTACATGACGGGAAAACCACAATGTACTGATTTAAAATTATAGCCACAATGTTTACATGACGGGAAAACCACAATGTACTGATTTAAAATTATAGCCACAATGTTTACATGACGGGAAAACCACAATGTACTGATTTAAAATTATAGCCACAATGTTTACATGACGGGAAAACCACAATGTACTGATTTAAAATTATAGCCACAATGTTTGTGTGACTGTGTGACTGTTTTATTATTGTGGTTATACAGTAGGTAGCAAACACACAAATAAAAGAATAAATTCATACTTGGAGGTAGTATTTACTATTAAGGTGAAAACTATCCATTGAATATACCTAGCTAGAAACCTGTTTATCTTTATAACACGGTAAAAAATAATCTACGCATCCCGACGCCATCTTTTTTATCGCCCGGGTAGTGATGTCTCATTGCCCGGTCTCAGAAGGGATGTCCTATTCCCAAAACCGGATAACATTACCTACCTAAACCTACTTGCTCTCAAGTCGTGAATGAAAACATCATGAGGAAACCCATGGGAAGGCATGGCTTAGTTAGATTTGGATGAAACTTGTAACAAATACAGCGTGTCCCAGAAAGTATGGTCAAGCTAAAGTCTAGAGATAGAACACCCCTTGAGGTATCCGAATCACCCCCATGTATGTTCCGCAATTGTCTATGGTGATTGGAACATACATGGGGGTGATTCGGATACCTGAAGGGGTGTTCTATCTCTAGGCTTTCGCTTGAACATACTTTCTGGGACACCCTGTAGAGATTGTGACTTGTAAAATACACAGGCTTATTATCCTTCTACCTACCGCAGGTGCAAAACCGCAGGCAGAAGCTAGTTAAATAACATCGCGACGCAAATCATTTGTTATGTTCGGTTTGGTAGACCTAAGTAAAGGTGAGCAAAGAAATAAATAAAACAACTTACCATTTTATCTCCATGTTTTTTTCTTACTAAATGCGGTCTAAAATTATCACCGTTTCGAAGAAAATAGTAGTATGATACTAGCCTATCTAGAGGTCGGCGAATTAAGTTTATAAACAGCGGTTTGGAGCTTGTTCCCAACCTGTGGACAAAGAGTTTATCTTGAATAGTGTCAAAGAAGTTTAACTTAGGGCCACTACCACGGATTACTAATCGACCAATTAAATATTTGACAGTTGTTTAAGCCGAATTTTCTCAGCAAAAAATTGAGTTAACGGGGCCTTAGAATAGAATATAAACTTAATTGTACACCAAAATAAAAAGGTAAAACAAGTACTAAAAGAAAACTTAAAAACTAGAGGTACAATGGGCGGTCTTATCGCTGAAAGCGATTTCTTCCAGACAACTTTTGGATGGATAGAAACATTATAACACAAGCATGGACGGGGCACACATAAGAAAATAAAATAAATAGTCACAAACTAATTAATATGATTTATAGACTAATTTCGTGTGTCAGGATATAATGCAGGGCAGCTGAATGGCACTGTGTAATTAAATGGCTAGGCAGTTCATTGAATGGCGAATTAAACCTACCCCATGATTACAAAATGTAGCATTTTTTATTGAGTTATTTAAAACAGCTGATATTTTTTATGGTATTAAGTAATGTCAAGTAAAACAGCTAAGCTCAAATGGAAGTGGGCAGGCCATGTAAGCAGGATGCAACCCGAAAAGTGGGCGAATATCGTCACTCCTTGGGTGCCTGAGGACGGGAGACGAGAACGGGGCCGGTCAAGCAGTCGTTGGAGAGATGATAGTCCAGTCATTATAGTAAGTTCACCTCGGAATTCGAGATACCCAGCTGTAAGTCTGTAAATATTTGTATATTGACACCCTAAAAGTTGTCTCAAAACCTGCATATGGTAGGGTGTGCGCAACTTTTAAATTTCAAGGTCAAAAAACTTTTTTTAGGAAATGAGATACCTATTTACAGACTTACAGCTGGGTATCTCGAATTCCGATATTCTTACCTAATTTAAGCTTTAATGACTGGCCTATTATTCGACGGCCAGAGGAGGGATTGGTAGGAAACCGCTAAGGATCGAGACGTTTTTGACGAGGTTTTGGGAGAGACCTTCGCTTGACGAGGTCTTTCATTCGGCTCCTGATCTGATAGTCTCATGAGAGACTGGGGGGTCAGGCACCGAATGAAAGATATTTAATCTATGTACCTACCATTATTTAAATATATTTACACAAAGAAACTTACAATTAAACAAAATATTTACAAAATGTACAAAATACACAAGAAACAGTTGAGCTATCTGCAGATCTTTATTTTATTTTTATTTTATTTTATTAACGCACAAAACACATTACAACCACAAAATAACTAAAAACTAAAATAGTACATTTTTGACCTTGATTATAACGTAACACATGCGCGTACAGAAAAGTTATAACTTATACGAGTAAAGAGAACAACTTATACATAGCAAGCTAATATTATTCTTAAGAAGTATGGAAGTATTTAAATTTAAATGTAAATGTAAATTTGAATTTGAATTTGCAAGTACTTAGTCATTAGATGCTTATGCATCTAATGACTAACCACTTGCACTATCTAGGCTGTTTAAAATAGAGGATGTTCTTAAGATTTCTGATGAATTGGCTCAATTTGGCAAATATGTCAAGTTCGACATTATTTTTTGCCAAATAATTGTACTGACGAGCCATTCTAGTTAAAGGATTATAATATGAAATGTTGTTTTTAAAAGTTTGTAAAGCAAAAAGATTGGTTTTATTGGAGTTACGTGCTCTAAATTTGATATTTAGCGATATCACCGACAACAGCAGGGGGGAATCGATTAAAGAGTGTAAAACTTTGTAAAGATGAACCAAATCGAGGTAAACACGTCGTACTTCTAACGATTGGACATTAAATCTAGATAGCCTTTCTTCGTAACTTAGACTGGAACGACCTGGGTTCAGCCGATAAATGAGCATTCTGAGGCATTTTCTCTGAGTTCTCTCAATATTATTGGAGTGAACCTTGTAGTTAGGAGACCATATAGGGCTACCATACTCCAATACTGTTCGCACAAGAGCATTGAAGAGATATAAAATACTACGAGGTTTTTTGAAACCTTTCGTAGATCTCATCACAAAACCTAAGAGTTGGTTGGCTTTGGATGTAACATGATGATAGTGCGCACGAAATGTGAGTTTATCATCAAATAAAATACCCAAATCCTTAACAACGTTGGATCGGCGTAGTAAATAACCATCTATGTTATAAGGATTTATAATTTTATGGCGCTTATTTGTAAATGATATAATGAGACACTTGTCAACGTTTAAATACATAAGATTGCTTTTACACCATTGAGATACAGTATTGAGGTCACTCTGTAAAGTTTCACAATCAGCGTTCCCAGAAATGACTTTAAAAATCTTTAAATCATCTGCATACAAGAGACAATCACAAGATAAGCGCTCAATCAGGTCGTTTATAAAAATCACGAAGAGTAGTGGCCCTAGATGTGATCCTTGAGGGACCCCAGAAGTCACCGTCACCGGCGAAGAAACAAAGCCCTTCAAAGCCACCAATTGGCTTCTATTGTCAAGATATGAACAAACCCAACGATATAAACTACCATGGACGCCATATGACGTAAGCTTGTGACAGAGTAGTTTATGATTAACCTTATCAAAGGCTTTGGAAAAATCGGTATAGATTGAGTCTACTTGACCACATTTCGCAAAAGTCCGGCACAAGAAGTTTTTATACTCTAGTAAATTGCTTACCGTCGATCTGTTTTTTACAAAACCATGTTGCTTATCCGAGAGCAGTGGCTTAACATGGCTATATAGATGGTTATATACTAGTGACTCCAACAACTTAGCAAAGCAAGACAATATACTTATCGGTCGATAATTTTCATAATTAGACTTGTCACCACTTTTATGAATTGGGATGATATGAGCGGTTTTCCATCGCTTCGGAAAAATACCAGTGCTAAGTGATTTGTTAAATATAATGCACAGCGGAGTAGCTAGTTCAGTACCGCAAGACTTCACAAATGAAGCAGGTAGCCGATCCGGTCCAGGGCCCTTATTTTTGTCTAGCTGCTTGATTTTAAACTGAATATCTACCTCGGACAATGAGACCTGGGACAGCGAGTTCGAAATGTGGTTGTCTATAGAGACAGAAAGGCTCTCCAGCGCGCCGACAGCGCCACTTTCGAAAACCGAACCAAAGTAGCGTGCAAAAAGTTCGCATACCCCATAGCCGTCCGATGAAGAGGTATTGCCAAAAGTCATAGTGTTAGGTATAGAAACTTGACCCTTTCTATTATTGACAAACTTCCAGAAAGATTTAATATCTTTTTCAATAGCATCTTCAGTAGATGAGACATACCTATTGTAACATTCCTCAGCAAGATCCTTACATCTTCTACGAAGCAGTGAAAAAGTGTCGTAGTCACGGGGGTTACCAAAAGTTTTGTACAACTTATGAAACTTATTTTTTTCTTCGTTACATTTAATCAAAGGTTTACTATACCAAATTGGATATGAGGTATGTCTCAAAGAAACGAATGGTGTATGTCTATTAATTATATCAAAAAGAATGTCGTAGAAAATGTCAGTACAGATGTCCACATCAGAAGAGGATAACAAATCATGCCAATTAATTAAACCTAAATCTGATCTAATCTTTTCAATATTACATTTGGAGAAGTTTAAAGTTCTAGTACTGCTTCGCTTAAGAGATTTGGAAACCTTGAAAGCTGGTACTTCAACAACAATAGCAGGGTGATGTTTATCCAAGCGACTCAAACAAAGTGTTTCATGAACAGTAATTAAATCCAAACCAGAGAGGACCAGATCCAGCAGTCGATTATTAGCATTCTGAATGTTATTATATTGTTTTAAATTACAAAGGGCTATTAACTCATTTAAAAGATTACATTTTCTACTAGGGGTTGAAATATCCGCATCAACATGAGCAGAAACAGTGTGATAATCAGGGGTGTTAAAATCACCTATTAAGAGAAAGTTGTCGTCGGAGAAATCGCTTAACATCAACTTTTGACAGTGGGTATAAAATTATTCCAATCTCGCAAAACTGATATCCGGGGGTAAGTAGCATACACAAATATTCAAACGTGGAGAATCACGATTATCTGGTATTATTGAAACCCAAACGTCCTCTATGTTGCTATCCCAAGATGCTTGACGAACAACTTCATATTTTTTAAGTACAGCTAGCAATACACCACCGCCTTCACGTTTTTGTGAACAGGTATCCATACGGTCCCTTCTAAAAATATTGTAACGGTCATCAACAATTTCACCATCAAAAATGCTATTATTGAGATTTGTCTCTGTGAGGCATATAATGTCAAAGTTGGAATTTAATACGTTTAAATTAAATTGTGTCAATTTACTACGGATTCCGTTAACGTTTTGATAAAAGATTAAAACCATCATGAAAGTAACACAGACTTACTTATTCTTACTAATAAGTGTGAATAACAATTTAAAAAAGAATTCTATTACTCGCTACTTAATTTAACAAAGGTTTCTTGATTTTTAATTAAAATGGCAGGACTCTTTTCATCCTTGCGTATATAAATTTGACCAAAACGCACCCACATAAATTTATAATTCTTATCTTTACAAAATTTTCTTGCTACACTATGAAGCTCCTTAGCCTCGGGAGACAAGTGCTCTGCTAGATATATTCTCGTAGAAGCGCCGCTGATGCCGATGTGAGAGAGACAAAGCATGTCGCCTGAGTGAGCCTTATTAAAACGAGTGGTCGCCGAAAGGAGATCATCACGCAAACGCTGCGAAGACAGAGTGACAAGAACATTTCGGGGTCTCTTCGAATCAGTATTCATCTTCGCGACTCGGCGGCAAGCCTTGATGTCACTTTCAGAGACCACAACCTTGAGACACTCACAAAGTTTCTTAAACAGTACCACGAGGTCCTCATTTTGGTTTTCAGGTATCTCATGTATCTCTATGTTCATGTCACGCGAAAGCTTCTCCACTGTAGCTAAGCGATGTTGCAGCTTCGCGAGGGCTTCATGAGACCTCGTAACTTTGGACTCCAGTTCATTTATCCGAGCATCTTTCTGAGCAATTTCTGATTTCATGTCTTTCTGCTCTCCAGAGATAAAGTCTGTTGCGCTGGTGAAATCACCCATTACCTTCTCAATAGCACGGTTCACTTCCACGGTTACCATTTCTTCCATATCTTTTCTCAGCACCGAACGCAGGTTAGTCATGAATGTGGAATCCGCAGAAAGTTTATGGTCAAATAACCTACTAATGCTCTCCATGGTAACCGGCTCGTCAGTCTTGATGCTGCTTGTAGACGCATTTACAGCCCTCTGCGAGTGCGAGTCTGATAAGACTTGGCTGAATGACACATTCATAGTTTCATTCATTGATTGATGCAGGTGCTTTATCGGCGTATTGTCGTTTATTTTACGTCTAGTAACGTTTTGGCAGAAAGGACAGCTCAGGGCAGCCAATTGCTCAGCCTTTAAATGCGATGTAGAATCTGCACTAATATTCAAGCACATATAGCAGTACTCAGAAGCGCAAGTATTGCATCGCAAAAAATCTTTATTTTTTATCACAACACTGCAGCCGTGACAATTCATGGCTTAGATAAATTATTCAATAACTCGCACCAGTCATAATAGCAAAAAAGTACGTATTCAGATAGGTTGGTATGTGTGCTAATCACATTAGGCACAATGCTAAAGTTCCCGAAGTTGAACGCTGCAGTAGACCCCGCGAGAACAAAGTCGTAAGCGCCGCACTAATGATGTCGCTTACGCGTTTCGCTAATGCACTTGTTCGTCAGCTAGTTTTATATTACACTTGCGGGTTGGTTTAATTAAATTGTTCAAGTTCAATTTAGATTGTTCTAAAATACTGTAATTAACACGTATTTACTCAGAGTACATAGCCACACAGCACAGCACAAAGCCAAACTTTATCCTTGTCCACAATTCAGTCACTTTACTTCACTTTAAACACCATTTAATAAATTTAAAACTTTAACAAAGTTCACCGCGATGTTACTCGTACGACGATAGGGAGGGAAGATCGTTACAAACGATCTAGAGATAGCTCAACTGATCCAAATCAGTGCCAGACGGAAGCGTCCCCAAGACGCTGGCGGCATTGCCACGCTGAATAGCAATGTTTAGACGCTGCGCCAGATACCCACCAGCTCTTGGGTCACGTGTCGCTTCGATCAGTCGCCTAGACAAAATTTTGAAGACCCGCGAGGCCTAGGTTCCCCACGGACCCAGAGTCTCAACCCCAAGAGGACATAACTACATAATGAAACTGTGTTTATTGCGTTGCTTGCACATACTCGTACTAACATAGCCTAAGATAGCCTGTAAGTTTACTAACACAAATGGACCACAAAGTTGTCTGATAAATAAATAATTATTAAATTAATTTATTATGCCCAGCAGTGCAAATTAAATAAAAAAGGTTATCGAAAAAATAACTAGGTTAGTGTTATATTAATTTTACCTACATTGTTGTTTTGTTTATATTCTAGGAAATAAGGTCAACGAGATAAGAAACACTGAATGTTGAGTTAGGTCAGTTCTGATAAGCAGCTCTAACATTCATCTTTTGTGTAAACTAGGATTACATTGAACATGTTTGTTTAATCTGATAAGTTTTTTAAAGATAATAAGAGATAATAGTGAAAATGATTCAGAGAAATATGCTGTGTATTTTATTTGGATTTACATCTACAGGAACAAAGAAAGAAATATTGGATAGTAGGTAAACATGCATCTGTTGTTTTTCGCTTATTCCCCTGATTCCGGGACGCTATAGTGCCTGGGACAGGATTTTAGATGGCTTTCCCAACATCTATACCATCCTGACAGCTTAGTCAGCCTAATCCACAGGAAAGACATGATCAATACGTGCGGAGCTGACTAAGCCGTGGGTTTCCTCACGATGTTTTCCTTTACCTATTTGAGAGCATTATGCACGTAAAATTTTTCGAACATAAAAATCCATACATATACACAACTGGATTCAAACCTGCGACCGTAGGATCGGACGGCGGGGTTACAACTACTAGAGTACCAGTGCTCTCACCGATAGTATTATATTCCTTGGCTCTCACTAGTAAGGCCATCAAGTAAAGTACAAGTGTCAAGTATATATAAAATACTTTTATTGCACACAAGAGGTACATAAAATACTTAAAAGTTGTATTTGAACACTGTTAGTTTATACAGTGGGCGGTTTTATCGATAAACAGCGATCTTTACCAGCAACTTCTGATCCTGAGGTTGTAGGTTCAAATACAGTTGTGTACTAATGAGTTTTTTTTTACTTTCTATCGAAAAATTGATGTGCACTATGCCAGTACCTACTTGAAGTCCGAGTTTTGCTACCAAGTTTCGTTACCAAATTATGTTTTTGTTCGCCTACGTGTCTCTGTCTTTTGTACGGAGAAAAGATGAGACAGCAAAAATATGTTACACAGTAAGATTGTTGGCTCATCATTTTTCCAACATTTCTCATATTTCTTATCATTTCTTCATTTATTCATTTCTTATTTTGCTTATAATCTACTGCCTGCTATAGCATAAAAAAAATCTTTTGGTTGTAAATGCACTGGGACTTTGGGTACTGTACTCTTAAACAGTGAAGGAACACATCGTGAGGCGTGTCGTAGAATCTAGAAAAGTTCGAGCAACATGTGTCAAGCGTCACGCAAAAAGGGCTTGCCAGCGGCCTACTTGTGGAAACCAGTCCGCACACAAAGTGCAGACAATGAATTTGTTAATTTTGATAGATTTATGCACCAACCTTTCAAAGTTTAAAAACGCCATATGCCCGTGATAAAGAGCCGGCTTCACCTCACTCCATCTCGTCACATTCTGAGCAAACTCATACTGATTATTAAGCGACATGATATGACTGTTCGCTGTTATATTGATATGCAACACTTTAAAGTTGTTCTTCTTGCACAAGTCGTAGGCCACTCCGACAAAACTAGTGGATCCTGTCTTCGGAACCCTGTTGTATATAACCACAGTGTCATCGTCATTTCTGTCCAATGCTTTAGGGAAAAACTGACGAGATTCTGTGTGCCTTTGAGCTAGTCTGTACTCTGAAAATAAAGGATAAATATTGAATTACATTTACTACAGATTAAGCACTGGTGGTCTAGTGGTAGTAAACACTGCCTTCCGATCCTATGATCGCAGGTACACAGCTATGGATTTTTATGTTTGAAAAATGTATGTACACAATGCTAGTGCTCTCAAATGGTGAAGGAAAACATCATGACGAAACCCATGGCATAATCAGCTTTGCAGATATTTACCATGTCATTCGTGTGGATTAGGCTGACAAAGCTGTCAGGATGGTTTTAGTGCTGGGAAGCCTATTCCATCTTAAATCCTATCCCAGGCATATTTTTTGTACTTAAACACAGTGCAATAAATAAGTAGGTAGGTTTAGCAAAATTACACAGAATCATTTAATAAATTGTGGTTTTAAGACAAGCACAAAGGTGAGCTACATCGGGATTCGGGACAGCAAAGGGGTAAGCAAGGAAGCTACACACACTACTATAGTAGGTACTTACATGCAAAGCAAACCAGCCTACTTTTGCAAACAGAAGGCCATGGCAATTTATTACAGAAAATAGTAAATTCTACATTTTTTTGAAACTTTTCAGTGATCACAATTAATAAGACTATCAATACATACCCAGCTTTCTGTAACTATCTTCCAATCGAGCGATTTCCGACTGAAAATACAACACCACAACAACGAGAACACATAAACACAAAAAAAGAAATAGTTTGTTTACGTTGAACATTGCTGAGCGAGTCGCGTTCACGCCGCGTTACGCCGAAACATGCACTGGCCAATGAGTATAACTGGCATCATTTAATTTAACGGGTGTGCATTATAAATAAACATTAAATAGGACACAGAAATGAAAAATAGTTTTATCGGTCAGCTGCTCTGCGGCTCCGCTTCAGTGTTGCCAGATGCGAAAGTTGAAAATGCGGTAACGGTACTCCAAAAACGCGGATTTTCAACAAAAAAAGCGGAATTTCCTGTTTTAACGTTAGATCGATTTTTCTCACTCAGTTCATAATCGTATTACAAATCAAAGAGTTATGTGAAGTAAACTTCCTTTTCATTGCTCATACTCGGAAAGTAGGTCTGAAGTTGCCTGAGGGGCCTAATTGAAAGTAATACTTTCAGCCCTAGGGAGAATCGCTTTCTACTGACAGCTGTCAAATTATAAAAAAAACAAGTTCTATTTTATTCAACCATGTTCCAACTTTCTAAAGTCTTTCTAACTGCCAGGAGGTTTTTTTTTTTTAACCTGCACTGGCCCACTGCTGGGCAAAGGCCTCCCCCAAAATCTTCCAACTATCACGATCTTCGGCGACTTTCCACCAATCCTTCTCCAGAGCTTCCAGATCGTCTCGCCATCGTTTTTTTGGGTGGCCACGCCGCGCGCCGTCACCTTCCGTCCTCCGGCACCCAATGAGTCGTTATGTTTGCCCACTTTTTAGGGTCCATTCTGCTGACGTGGCCCGCCCACTCCCACTTGAGCTTGGCTGTTTTGCTCTCTACATCGGCAATGCCAGTCATTAAACGCAGCATTGTATTTCGCACCCGGTCGATGCGTTTAAGGCCGAGAATGCTGTGTTCCATTGCCCTCTGGCAAATCTGCAGTCTAGACTTCTGTAACTCAGTCAATGACCAAGTCTGGCAAGGAGGTTATTAAACCAAATTCCAACTTTTTATTCAGCAAGCAGGTTGGAAGCCCATTACAACGGTAAGAAGTTTAAAAAGTCTAATAAGAGCGCGATGTGAAATTTAAATTTTAATAATATAAAGAGTATTAAATAAAGAATATATTTTCTAAATGACTTTATTATTATTTAGCTTCAACTTTTTCTTTAAAATAACATAGATTTGAGCAAAAAAATTACCATTTTTTAAATTATGAAAATGAAAATAAAGGCTGAATAATGCTGGCCAGCCGAAGGCCTGCCAGAGAAAAAAAAAAGCTGGAAGGCGGCAATTCAATCATCATTTTCACCATCGAGATCTAAGTACTACGTGATGATTTTCACTAATTTTTCTATCATGTTTTTATTTTTACTTTCCTTGTATTCGTAATGAAAAGCACAGTGTTTACCTCAGGTGAACGACTTATTTAAGTCCCTCAAGCTCCATTGGCGCCCTCGCTACGCTCTAGTGCCAAACCCGTCTTGGGACTAAAAAACGTGACTTTCAATCCTCAGGTAACAATGTACTATTACTTCACAGAACAGAAACAGAAGGTGACTCAGGGAGGCACAAAAGATATCACTCAAGTTCAATCCACATTCTTCACAGTCAGTGAAAAACTTGTAGCTCGATCTGAACTTGCGCGTGTGCAACTTCATAACACTGTGTACCAACATGACAATAGTGATTTGACAACATAAATTTCACGGACTATAAGGGACAGCGCTATACTAAGAAAAGAGATACAAGTATTTCTGTCTTGCTTTCTCGTATAGCGCTGTCTCCTACCCAACCTATCTCCCTATTACCCAAAGGTTAGCTGGTAGATAATGCTATCTAGCTTTAAGTTCGCCTGTGTACAGTAATTTTTAATTTTGTGCAATAATAGTAGATTATGCACCAAGGGGATAAAGTAGTGTCTTATGTAGCGGGCGCCGTATTGAATCCTGAGCGAAACGAAGGATTCTAGCGTTAACTCCCGAGCAGAGCGAGGGAGTTAAGACAGAATCCTGAGTGCAGCGAGGGATTCAAGGTCGCCCAAGACGAAGGCACCTTTATCCCCGAGGTGAATACTCTACTTTTCACACCATCTACGAGACAACAAAATGAAATAGTACTAGAATCAAAGAATGTATTAAAATTACATTAACAGTTATTAGACTTATTCAAAACCATTAAAAGTTAAAGATGATGTTTGATACATTAGACCAGTTGTGGAAAGACAAAGTTAAGTATGTTTTTATTCGGTACATTTATTGAATTTATTTGAGTATTACTGTTGTGTAAAGCAACAAATTTGAATGTTTTTCAATATCTTGGATTTTAATGTTTATGAGTTCATTTCCACGACAAGCACCGTTCACTCCAAAAATCAGTGCTACCTGTAACAAAAATAGGTAGCTAGATAAGTAATTATTTAAGTAGGAAGGTATCTTACGTAAAATATAGTTTTTTATGTAGTTCCCATGGAACTAATAATTATGTATGTATTACCTATTACATGTTATAAACTTTCTTAGATTTGACTGACACAGTCATGTGTGTGTCAGTTAAAATATAAAAAGTTTATTATTTTTATTAACAAAGCAATCATGAACCTTACGTTTTAGGTTTACAATAATAACTATTACGAGTATTTAACATAAGCTCAGAACATCACATCAGTATATCCTACCTACTTACTACCTACTACTTACTTACCTATTATTGTAAGCATGTAGCTATTTTAGTTACTAAATATTTAATCAATGAGTAGGTAGGTACTTACTTTTTTGGCAAGAAAGCTGTGGTCAGGGGCTTAATTTAGAAACGTTTCCACATTTTGAGCTGTGAAAACTTTAGATTTCTTAGGACGATGTCCTTCTGATTTCCTTTTTAAAAATGCCAATAATTTGGTGTATGTATTAATTTGTATGTTATTTTTAATGCTTATTGTTGATCTGAGCATCGAATAGATGCACCATAGGCTACTTGGCTTCTTTGTGCATGATAAATGCTGGAAGTAGACTAAAAGCACTGATTCAGATACAGACTTGACGCTCTTTGTAGTTAACCATTTAAAAAAATCATGTACGATTCCTTGGACTTTTCTGGAAGTAGATTGTTGGTAATGCCAATGGCTTCCGATTTAATGTTCTCCGGAGTCAAATCACTTGACATTTTTGTGAGAGTTTGTAGTTTATTAGGAAAGTTATTTATAATAAAACAAAAAAAAACAGTATTCGATTCGCGCCTTTTTTTAAATTTGTGTTTTTTTTTATTTATATTCTACTCTCGTAGTGGCTAGTTTGATTTTCGAACAATTAGTATGTTACTTAGAGTTAGAGCACAGATAAGATAATACTAGTCTAGTACCTATAGTAAATGTTCGTATATTCCAAATTCAAATCACATTATTGACTAGTGCGTGATGAACATAACGACATAATGAAATTCAGTACAATATTAAAGCCCTGCTAGACCTCAAGCCTCTAATGACTCACTTTAATGCCCATAAAAATGTCTTTAGTGGGAAGATAATATTTTAATCCTCATGTCCTATCAAAGTCGAAAAAAGTGGAACCCCGCTGGCTAAAAGCGGATGGCGGATCCATTGTCAAAAAGGCGGTGTAAAAAGTGGAAAAGCGGTATGATCTGGCAACGCTGCTCCGCTTTTCGTTTCACTTCACTTGGCCAAGTTGTGTCACTTGTGTCCAGTGCTGCCATGCCACTCGGCCCGGTTTTGTCAAAAGTTACCTAAAATGGATAAAATGTAACCTTTTAGTGTGAAAAGTAGTCGATCGTTAATTTTTTCAGTGCCTACTCGTATTAATTCAGAGACCAAATCATGGTTGTAGTAGTGAAATATTGTAATGAAACACAAGTTGCGGATCGAATCTGACTGTTTATTCTCAATAGACGGTAGTACGAGAATACACTATTTCGAAGTACCTACAAATACCCAACACCTCCTTACTAAATATAAAGCTAATTAAATTATACTTGTAAACTAACGAACTGTAGGTTTACTAAATACTACATACAGCGATGTAATGCGAATGCTAATTACATTTTACTTATTTTAGTGGTACTTAGGATGCCTGTTGTGACGAGGACGCAAGAAATGAGTTGGTTTAACAATAGGTGAGGAATGAGCCATTTCAAAGTGATCGTCCTGCTCAGCGGCGGCGGCGCCCGGGTCATCAGCGGCGCCGGCGCTAGAGAATGCGCTCGGCGACCCCGGTGCTAGCTCCGTGCACTCAGACACACAACTTGTCGTCACAACCGGCAACTCTTTACAATCATTGGAACTTACATTTGGTTGCTCAGTAACAATGTTAGCAGATTTATCATTAACAGTACAAGAAAGTGAGAACCTTTTTCTGTGACCTTTAGGTACTATTATTTGATCGATGTGTCGTTTCACAATATTTTTGGATAATGGCAGATTAACGGAAAATGACGACGGTCCCACTTGTTCCTTAACCTGTCCTTCCACCCATTTATTTTTATTTTTACTATATTCGCGCACGTAAACAGTATCACCTAAGTGAACGTCCCTAGGCGTGCCCCGGACGCGCTCCACCTGGGCCGCCTGGCGCGCGCGCACGCGCTCCGCCGCGCTCGGCCGCAGCGCGTCGAGCCGGCCGCGCAGCCTGCGCCCGAGCAACGCCACCGCAGGTGCTACATTAGTCGTGGCCTGCTCGCAATTCCTATATTGAAAAAGCATTTTACTGATAGCTTGACCCACGTCAACGCCTTCTGAATACGCTTTTTTAATGCAGTTTTTTACGGTTCGGACTGCATTTTCTGCCGCGCCGTTACCTTGAGGTCTGTACGGGCTGGTCGGCGTATAAACTATACTATTTTTAGCAAAATAATCCCTCAGCTCGTGAGATGAAAATGGCGGGCCGTTGTCCGTTACCATCTGTAATGGCAACCCGAACCGTGCAAACATCTCCCTGAATTTATCTATAACGAATCTGGCTGCCGTGCTACCCATTTGGAAAACCTCAATCCATTTACTGTGCGCATCGACAACTACGAGATAATGTTTTCCCTTATATTCAGCGAAATCAGCGTGCAAACGTTGCCAGGGACGCGATGGGAACTCCCAGGGCGTGAGCGGCGCGTGCGGCGGCGCGTCCCGCTGCTGCAGGCAGGCGGCGCACGCGCGGCACATGCCTTCGATATCCGCGTCCAAGCCCGGCCAGTACACATAGTTACGTGCGATGCTTTTCATTTTAACGACGCCTAGGTGCCCTTCGTGCAGCTCGCGTAAAATGTACTCTCTGTACTTAGGCGGTACAACGATACGATAATTAAATACGATGCATCCCTGTTCCACAAAAAGATTATCTTTCCTATTGAAATATGCCTTCTCTTGATCTACATCGGTATAGTCCGGCCATCCAAATAATATGTTTCTATAAATAACACGCAATATAGGATCGGTCTTTGTCGCCTCAGCAATATCTTTGTGACTGATAGGAAACTCGTTTTCAATGAACATCAAGTATGAAACGGCGGCGCCAATATCATTGCGCTCGCTCGCCTCCCGGGCTAACGGTAATCGCGATAAGCAATCAGCTGCTGCGTTTTGTGCCGAACTGACCCACTCCACGGAAAAATCGTAAGCCGCAAGCCGAGCCGCGTACCGCTGCAAACGGCTAGCTGCTGTCTGCGGGATACCAACCTTTTCTCCGAATATATAAGATAGTGGCTTGTGATCCGTGCGAATTATGAAACGCCTACCGAATAAATATTGATGATTTTTTACTACACCAAAAAAAATAGCTAAGGCCTCTTTGTCTAATTGGCTATAGGATTTCTCTGCGTCATTAAGAGTGCGCGAAGTGCAACAGATTGGCCTCTCCGTGCCATCGGGATACTTATGCGCCAGAATGGCGCCAAGACCGTACGCGCTGCTGTCCACACTGAGGACCAGCGGCAGCTCCGGCTCATAGTGCGCTAGACATTGCTCACTGCACATAATTTTTTTAATGCTATTAAAAGCTTGCTCACATTCCGGACCCCACTTCCAATTAACTTTACCTTTCAACAAACTGTAAAGAGGGCTTAATATTGTACTTAACATTGGAACAAATTTCCCATAATAATTTACGAGGCCTAAAAACGCTTTAAGCTGGTGTATGTCAGTAGGACAAGGAGCGTTTGCAATCGCATTTACCTTCTTTTTATCTGGATGCAGCCCATCCCTATCTATAACATGGCCTACGTAGCATACCGCCCTCTTGAAAAATTCACATTTTGCCAACTTAACTCTCAAGCCCGCGGCTTGCAATCGTTTTAAAACCTCACGGACATTTTTAATATTGTCTTCCCTAGAAACACCTCCAATACAAGCGTCATCAAAATACACGGCAGTCATGGGAACACCCCTTAAGACTTCCTCCATTAACTTTTGGAATTTTTCAGGAATACTACATATACCATATGGCGTCCTGACGTACTCAAAGGTACCTACATGCGTACTTATAGTTGTGCACGGCCTTGATTCCGGGGACAGAATGATCTGTTCATATGCGTGAGACAAATCAATTTTTGAAAATACTTGGGCCCCCCGCAGTGATGCATAAAGCTCCTCAATCCGCGGCAGTGGATAGGGCTCGCGTCTTATTTTCGGATTTATTGTTACTTTATAATCGCCACAAATTCGAATACTTCCGCACTTTTTTACGACAGGCACAATAGGGGTGCCGTACTCAGAATGCTCAATCTTAACAATGGTGCCTTCATTTACTAAACGGTCTAACTCTTGTTCTACGGGTTTCCTCAAAGCTAAAGGTAAGTTACGCGCTTTATGAAAAACAGGTTCTTGGTCAACTAATTTTAACGAAAACATTTTTGTACATGTTCCTAAGCCTTCAGCGAACACATCAGCATACTCTTTTTGCAATTTCAAGATTAACCCATCGGTTTTACTACACGACATGTCACCACCAATATTATTCATTTGAATTTCAATATTTTTAAGCTTCAGATGACGCAGCCAAGAACGGCCAAGAAGGGGAGGTCCACCTCCAGGGATAACATACAATGGAAGGTCACGCGCCTCCTGCTTCTCCCCCGCCCCCGCGCTTTTATAGCAGACAGTCGTGTTTATAAAACCCATTGGTAATATTTTCCCACCAGTATATCCTTTAAACCTTAAATTACACTCGGACAACTTAAAGTTCTTAAAGTATTTCTGATAATCACGTTCATTTATAGCCGAAATTTTACTGCCCGTGTCCACTTCAAAGTTTATAGGAATGTCGTTGACAAGAAGCGAAACTACATACGGTTTGTCATCCTCTCCGTCCACCACGATATTGAAGAAATCGCTGTCCTCGCTCTCCGAATCCATATCAATGTAGAACTGATTACGCCGTTGTGATTTACTCGAACGATCCACTCCCTCACCACTTGAACGCGCACTTTTACACATGGCCTTGAGATGGCCCCTAACTCCGCACTCGTCACAATTATAACGCCTATAGCGGCACTTATCCGGGGAGTGCTGGCGGCCACATCGCCAACATTTGTGATCCGAGCCGCGCGCCTGGTGCGCCGCGGCCGCTGCGCCTGCTGCGCCGATCCGGTGCACGGGAGGGTCGGGCACGCCGACGGCGCTGACAGCGGCGGCAGCGCCTGATGCGCCCGCGCCCGCCGACCCGCTCGTCACTGCGTGCCTCTCCGCCGCCTCCAATGCCAGAGCCAGCTCCACCGCTCGCTTGTAATCCAACTCCTTCTCCGCGAAAAGTCGACTACGCATCTCGTCACCGGCGAGGCCCGATACAAACTGTTCCCTGAGATTCTCTTCCAGTTTCTCGCCAAAGTTACATGTACTTGCAAGATGCTTTAGACTTTGTAGGTATAGGCTGAGCTCCTCGCCGAACTTTTGGCGGCGTAAACGAAATATATGCCGTTCCGCTATATCTGATCGCCTGGGTTCTAAATGTTTCTCGACGATGGTGACCAATTCACTAAAGCTTTTTTCTTCAGGCTTATTCGGGGCACATAAATCACACATCAAATCGTAAGTTGGTTCACCAACTACCGTTATCAACGTGGCCACATGCAAAGTTGCTTTAATTTCGTTTAACGCGATGAACTGTTCCACTCGGTTTACGTATTTCGTCCATTTTCGCGAAGATAAATCAAAACAATCGATTTTACCATACGGCATCGCGATATAATTGGTAAAAATCTATTAAATCGTCGCCAGTGAAATATTGTAATGAAACACAAGTTGCGGATCGAATCTGACTGTTTATTCTCAATAGACGGTAGTACGAGAATACACTATTTCGAAGTACCTACAAATACCCAACAGTAGTATTTCCTTCTTACAACAACTACTTACCGATCAATTTCCACACATCGTTTTTGGTTTCATTGTTTTTTTTACTACCTACAGTAACCAAGTCATGGGTCGTGTCATCCAGTCGTGAATCAATGAGTTTTTCATACAAAAAATATTTATATGCATTATGCCACTACTCTCAAGCGATGAAGAAATATCGAGAGAAAACCAGTAGGTATGTCATAGAACATAAAAAAATCGAAAACATGCGTCACACAAAAAGGCCCATGAGCGGCTTAGGCAAATAGGTAATAAATTATCAAAGAATTTGGCGAATACTAAAATAATAGATGGAAAGTTGCACGTTAAGAACGATGTGTTCCGTTAGCCGACAGCGAAAAATAATAGCAACTCATTTTATGTTGATTTTGAATTAAGAAACATATTATATGTAAAGTCTACAAACACCATACATCAACTTAAGTAACCTTTATTGTCGTGTAGCTGTAGTAGCCTAGCGTAGACAAAAGCTACCTTAAAATTAATTACTGGTAGTCCTGGGATGTCCACTGTTTTCTGTCCGTCAAAGTCAAATTATAAAAAATGCCAATGCCATTGTCAAAAGCTGCGTTCCACTCCACGTTTCACCGCTATCCGCTATGTATTTGTAGCATAATCTATTTCTAAATAACAACTCAAATCTAAAAATTCTTCAAGAATCTGGAACAAAATATTACTCCTAGATTCAAATAGGTAGGTACTGTATCTAGGTAACCTGTACAAATTACTTACAACTACTTAGGGTAGGTAGTTACTTTATACTACACCTGCTTGGAAAGTACCTTGATACTTTATCAAATTTACGGTAGAAAGTACGTCATTGCATATCGAACAAATATGCGGGGAGAAAACGCATCTGAGCGGGAGAGAAAAGTGTATGAAAATCCATTTCTTACGTGGTTTTTCTTTCTTAATTTTGGGTAAGACTATGCGCCGGTAACCTAAATGTCAAAAGCCAAAAAGTTTTTACAGTGAGTTTTTATCTCAAAGTTCGCAAGATGACACTGGCCACTAGCTGTGTGTTGGATGGTGTCGGGCTGGCAGTGCGACCCTGCGGCGGCAGGATAAACAATTTGAAAAAAGAACATGTGAAAATTGCAGACGCCATTTCCAATTTGTGTGTTTGTTTGAGGATTCAGTTTTCGTAGAATTTATTTTCCTTGTAGGTGTAGTATAAAGCACTATGTATCACTCGAGAGAAACTGCGATTCCCGATCTCGGGTGTTTTAAAGCCCTCGCCTACGGCTCGGGCTTCAAACGACACCCTCAACGGTAATCGGTCACTTTCTCCTCTCGGTGAACAATGTACTATTTCTTTTCTAGAGCCTATTACGTAATGCATGGAGATTAGGTACTGTCCTAGGTGATAGCCTATATTGTGTAAATACCTATGTATCTCTGTAATCTACACACACATGTACTGTGGGAACTCTGGATACCTGAATTACAATACAAACATCGAACCGTAGTTCCTTCAATCAACAAATAAAATCATGCATTGAACATGTAAATAATCAATTCTTCATGCTATAGTTACGGAAGTTACTCTACCTTCTACTGTAGGTAGGTAATCGCGGGTGGGCGAGGCTAATTTAATTTGAATCCACACAAATACACTGTGTCTGTTGCCGATTAGGTACAAACACCTATCTGCCTATCTTGCCAAAGTTGTTGGTAGGTTATGTAGTAAGTAGGTACCTTATTAAATAACCTACCAACAACTTAAAACGACCAAAATACCCATGCCATCTTCACAAAAAGAAATCGCACCAAAGGGTATTAACATGCCTTGCACGAGCTTGTATGTACCTACCACCACAAAAGACATAATAATACTCCGTAGGCACCACCTAGGTGCACCTAAGAGCACTGCTGGTGTCCTCACACAATAATAAAGGTGTCCTAGTGGTCGCTACACTTATGGACTAGGACTAGGACCTTCGGATCCTTAGGTGTACCAATGAGTTTTTCTGACGAAAAAATTATGCGCACTATGCTAGATACCTATTCTTAAACGGTAAAAGAAAACATCGTGAGGAAACCGGCGTATCGTAGAACCAAAGTTTTAAAACATTAGTGCACGAAAAGAGCCTCCCCGATGCGCACTTATAATTTCTTTGACCGCCTGGTTTGCTGGAACCAGTGACACAATATTTAGTACGTACTTAATAGTAGCACTATAACTAACTAGTACCTAACTACCTAAATGCTTAGATATGAAGTATTATCATTGGGTAAAGAGGGCTCAGAATCGTTCGCCCTGGAAATGTAGTTCGGCCTATGTCCAGCAGTAGACTTGTTCAGGCTGATGATGATGATTAAATCTATAAAACTCTACCATGAATAAAATACGTAGATTTCTATAATACGGTAGCTGGGTCTCGCTTCGAAATATACAGCTCTACTACCGACAGTAATACAGTCGGTCTCAGCGGTTCATTACGGTAGCACGTTTATTTATAAACGGTGCCCTTCGCGCTGTTTTACGAAATATTTTATACTAACAATTTTGTATAGGTACCTAACCTACCTAGAATAAACCGTTGCGCGAGAGATAATCTAGTGTTGCAGCCATATTTATTAGCAACATGTTTGCAAAAATAAATTAAAAGGTCTCATAGCCCAATACAGAGGTCATAGAGCATTCCAAGTGCTTCAACCCCCTACGATGGAGATAGACCGAATACTCTACATCTTCGGAAGCTTCACACGGAAGAAGGACAAGCGCAAATCCCTAGAACAGTCCTCAATCAGCGCCGGCAACAGCCCTCTCCACGGCAAGACCCGTCCGATCAGCAATCTGAACATAGCTCCAAGAACCTCGGCGTATGACGTGAAAGAGACTTCAGGTTTTGAACTGAAGGGAAGGAAGAGTGTGAAGGAATGGGACTGCAAGCTTTGCGGGAAGGGGCTGGCTGAGCCAAGGGTGCTGGCGTGCCTGCACAGCTTCTGCACTCGTTGTCTCCAGGACCTGCCGCAGGATGGTGCCACTGAAGTCTGGGCCGAGGATGGTGGTGAGTACCGTAGACCTTTACCTACGATTCGTCTGCATGAGACTTGCGAACGGCCAAGGATCGAGATGTTTTCTTACGAGTGAAGCGAGCCACTTTTACTGACATTATAAACAAAATAAAACCTATCTCTACCCAGTCCTCTGTTTTCTTACCATCAATCAAGAGACTTCCACTGACGGGACAGGCATCCAGCACAGGCATTTCTTATCCAACAGGGCGGTCATTGTATCAATTAATGGCTTAATAAATGGCAATAAAACATTTTGATGGCCGCTTCAGATGCAGTAACGTGGTCATCACTCTCGCAACATCGTAAACCATGTTTCTGCACCATTAAAAATATACCTATTTCGTAAACTTATCCCAAGCTATTGGAATGGGCTGCGGGTTGCAAGAGCTCATCCATAAATAAGTATTGGGTTAAAGTTCATCAGAACAATGTATTTGATATGTAGAGGCCATTTCGAATGATTCTTAGTATTTCAATAGGCAACTTATGTCACTCACTGGCTCTGTTCGGTTTTATTACACAAATGCTTCAATTATTAGCTGCATGATAAAACTATATTCTATTCTAGTATTCCTTTGCGATGGGTATGGTTGTGCTTCAGTAAGCCTAAGGCTGTAAGTTAAGTAGGGGTATACCTTACCTACTCTGAATTTTGGCATCATCACAGCAGCTCATGTCATTTTGACTCTCTCAAATTTATCTCAGTCTAATTTGAGTACAGAAACGGACTTAAAGCCTTGCGCACATCTAAGCGTTCTACGGTGGCGATCACTAAAACGCTGTCAAATATAGGTACTTACACACAGATCGATAGGATAAGTTTATAATACCTATACGTATCTAAGTTTCCTTTCTACCTAGAAGGTTTCCAACAATAGTTTATCGTAGCAAGGTGTCAAAGAAGCCTTAGAAATGCGTGGCATTTTCTGGTGACCTAGCTTCTTTAAGCACATTGGTTGGTAGAGGCACCTACCTATATAGTCCAGTAGGCATACAATATTTTTTCCACATAACCTTTGATAATTCTAAAGTTTTTGATTTTCTCTGGGTGGATAACTTTTGTGAATTCATTGCTATGTACAAAAATGCTAACAGTTTAGAGCTATGCAATAGGTATTTCCTATTATTTCATATTACAACAATAATATAAAATTTAAAATTAAATGAGTTACTGTTTCTTTATTAATACCATCTTAACTATAATATTAGTGGAAATGCTAACAGATAGGTACTGTGGAACAATGGAAAACTGAAAATGTCCCGTAACTCATTGTATTTTATTTATTAAAGAAAAGGCATAGCACGTATTTGTTGAAACTTTTGTATGGAAGCATATTTTATTTTTACGAATATGTAGGCACAAAATTATAAATTTAAATTCAATATTTCGCATATCGCAAAGTAAAAATACAATTACTTGTGCAGCATATTACACAGTTGTTAGAACTTTTGTTGTATGGTGTAACCGACTGTAACCAATACCTATAAGCGTAGGAAATTATTTGAATATTTTTTTTATTGAATGAGTTACGAGACATTTTCAGTTTTCCATTGTTCCACAGTACCTATCTGTTAGCATTTCCACTAATTTAGAGTTTAGATGGTATTAATAAAGAAACAGTAAAACATTTAACTTTAAATTTTATATTATTGTTGTAATATGAAATAATAGGAAATACCTAATAAATAACTATTGCATAGCTCTAAACTGTTAGCATTTTTGTACATAGCAATGAATTCACTAAAGTTATCCACCCAGAGAAAATCAAAAACTTTAGAATTATCGAAGGGCATATTCTTCTGGCTACTGGACTAATATACTTTGTAACGGATCGGATACTTAATCGTACACACCTAGAAATGTCGGGATTAGCTACTTTGTGTCAAGGTGAATAATTCTGGGGTCACCTATTTTCGCCTCGTCTCAGATTGCGATTGTGTGCCTTAATCTTACTTTCTAATGGGGTCCATTGATGCTATGTGGTGTCTGGACGCTAAAGAAGAGTCATTATACGATCTTGTGTCCCTCAACTTGTACCTAGTATTAAGTAGTAGACTCACAAGTAGAACTCTTGTGAGTCTTGTGAAGGGCTCGTCCGGGAGAGTACTACCACCATGCCTATTTCTGCCGCGAACCAGCATTGCTGTGTTTCGGTTTGAAGGATGTGGGTGCCAGTGAAATTACTGGCACGTGAGGCTGAACATCTGTTTGATGGACGCAGAGCAGTGCATCGTAGGGCTAGTTTCTGATGTGCGTAACCTACGTGGCAATGCTTTGTTATAGGTAATCTTGTTCCATTACAAAAAAAATCATTGATGCATTGGTGACTACCAGGAACCAAACACTGTCTAGGTTTGGTTAGATTTTAAGTTATATGAGCCTATAAAAAGTAGCTTGGTATTATTATGTGTCATGGTGCTTGGACACTTGACTGCAGCCGTGTTTCTCGTTTCTTTGAGTTTTAAACAGAAGAATTTAGGAGAAATACCTAAGCTGATACCTACTTACATTCCAAGCAGTTTGACGTCGAAGCAAACTAACAATGATAATGACGAATGGTAGTTCAAAAATGTTTGTAGTCCAGATGTTTATCACGATACATGGAGCGTTTATTTTTGGAAATTCATTGATGCCTCAACACAGGAACTTGGCTAATGCGTGCCCCAAATAGACAAGCCACCCTGCGGGAATGACAGACGGACGCGTAAACAAATGATTTACTTACATAAATATCTACGTAATGTTAAGTTACGCAATGTAGCCTATGTAATAATGCTAACAAATGTTGTACTTTTTTTTGTTCTATGCTGGACATAGGTCTCCCCACTACATCACGAAGATCTCTTTCGAGCCCTCTTCAGTTCCACTGATTTTCTGCAATCCTCATGATGTCGTCTGTTCAATGGGGTGGGGGGCTTCTATAGTGCTTCGTCTTCAAATTTGCGATCGCCATTCGAGAAGGATACTATAACCATAGACTAAGGAAAACCTATAACAAACTATAATATTTTTTTATAATATTTTTTGGACAATTTACACAACACTATCTAGCCCCAAATTAAGCAGAGCTTGTGTTATGGGAACCAGATAGCTGATATAATACTTACATACATTTTTTTTTTGTAAATACATACTTAGAATACAATATAACACCCAGACAGAGAACAAACATCTGCGTTCACCACACAAATATTTGTCCTCGGTGGGGATCGAACCCACGACCTACGGCGTAGAAGGCAGAGGTACTACCAACCGCGCTGAGAGGCCAGTCAACTATGTGCGATAATCCTCCTTGTTTATCGGTTCGCGATCGCGTATGATTTCAGTATAATTTCAAACTTTTATAGCCCATCTGTAAAACTTCAAGCCAGTTCATTGATTCACATCATAACAATGATGGCGTGATATAAAACAGATATAGCGGCCGACGGCCGTGCAAACAAATATTAACGTTTTTGTTATCATTCGTCGAATCTCTCTGTTAAAGTTACACAAAACTTATCATTAATTTCACCACTGGGAAAACCAAATAAACACTTTTGAGACATTAATAAAACTGGAGCTAAAAATGCCCTGAGTTTCATCGAGTGCATTAGATTTATACTATACATAAAATTGTAGTAAAAGTAGGAGGCACTGCGTCTGAAATCAGTAACAATTGGATAATTCAAGTGGTCTAGATTACCAATAAGCATGTCTGTGATCCATCACAAGATTTTGACATGAATATTTAAGGCAAGCTGCTTCTAATCTTCAGATTGGTACTAGAAAACAGATCTGGTCAATTTCAATGCCGTACCATCATGATTAATGGCTTGCAGATCACTGTTAGAAAAAAAAATCGCACACACAGAATTAGCGGGATGATTCATAATTTCATTCAGACCTGGCAATGAGGTCGCTTCCTATAACTAGGAACCTACCTACGCGTGACGATGGAAAAGGAGTCTTCCGGAGTAAAAATACTTTCATTGCCAAGAGCAGATGGGTCAATGCATTTGTCACGTTTCTAATTATATCGACAAGCGGAACATCTATCACACAAAAACTATGAATCTGGCTCAAAAGTTTGTTTATTTACGCTTTCTTAGCCAACATTACGATCGATCTACTTAAGTACTAAATTCGCTGTAGCTTTTGAAATTCATAATATTGTGCCTCATGAGAGGTTTCCGACCTAGTAACTTGAAGATGTGGTAGGCACCTTCATGATATGTGTTGCGCCAATGTTTCGTTTTTTGAAGTAGGAACTCTCTCACCAAATTTTCAAAAGTTGTGTTAGTTAGCTATCTCCCTACTTTGATGGTCATTGGTCTTGCAGCTTCGATCCAGCTGATGGTCCCTGGTGAGTCCCGCTCAGGGTCAGGTGGAGGGTCCGCTGGCTCCGGCTACGAGAGTGACTTGCGGCACTCCGTATCTGATGGCAGCTGGGACCCTAAGCCAAGAAAATACGGCATCTTTACCAGACAAGTAAGTTTTTGCTTTTCTGCGGGTGAGCTGGTGAATTTTGACCTTAAATCCTTTCACCACTCTGGTTCGAAAAACTAATGACACAACATAAAAATGCATAATTATGTCATGGCTAGGTCTAAGAAAACGCACAATCAGAATTTAATCTTGGGCTCTTCAATTTAAACCCTGTATATAGATATCAGGAAAAACCTCTACATACATCCTCTGCCCTACCTGCGGGTATGAAACTCCTCTGCCGTTGGGGGGCATATCAGCTCTGCCTCTGAACTACGTGCTACTGCGGAAGATGGCAGCGTCTCAGGACGACAGCGGCGTCAAGGTGCTGTGTGATTTGTGCAGCAATGATAATAAGGTGAATTTCACAGGATTTTTTCCATACTTAGAAGTAGGTCTATTAGTAGAAGTATAATTATGGGGAGATGACTTTAATGCCACTTCAGAATAAGTTATTTCCCAAAATATCCGCCGAGTGCTGTAACGGAATATCAAAAAGTTAATAAATCAGTGATGAACATCCCACAATAGGAATCACTGCACATAAAGTTTACGAAAATGAGCGTAAGAATTTATTTTAAGCACCACGCGGGGAGTCACTCATCCGTACAAATTCGCCTGAAATACGAACGATTTCAACAAATTACCATTTTGGGTGTAACGCTACATTATTTCAAAGCTTTGTGGTGTATTTTCAGTGATATCCATCACCTACAGGTTTCCGCATCATTGGACGCATGTGTGTAGCGTTGTAATAAGATCTATTTCAGACCAAACGAGGAGATGCACCTACCTATTCGTCTCAATCTATGCATTATTTCGTAGGCTTTCCTTTTTCTGACATTCGCAAAGCCATGTCGGAAACTCCAGAGCAGCCAAACTCCTTCACCATAGTTATTTTTTTCTCATATTCAGGCGGAAAGCCGTTGCAACCAATGCTTAGTGAGCATCTGCTCATCTTGTGGAGAGTCCCATGGCAGGCAAAAAGCCACGTCCCGTCATTCGTTGCTGCCAATAGACCCGTCTCCGCCAGGTTACTGCAGCCAGCATCCTCGTTCCGAGCTTAGTGTCTACTGTGCTACTTGCCAGCAGGTAACTTTAAACTGAAACCAATTAAACTTGCACAGCTGTATCAATTGCCTAATGAAATACTGACGGAATCGTCTTGAATCGTCTATCCAACGACTTTCCACGTCCTTAACTTCCGACATACTTACTAAAGTAGAAAAAGAGAGCGTCCGCGTCCAGTATTCCAGCAGTTATTTGGAGCAGATAGGAATCATGAAATGAAATCTATTCAATTTTCTGCTGTTGAATAAATCCTTACAGTTATGTATCCCAGACTCTTACGGCTTCCCCTCAGAAATGGGCCGAGATAAGACTTTTAATCTTTTTAACAAGTGACCTCCAACCTCATCATTACCCCATGGTTTCTTTCTCTAAAAGTCACCCCAACGGAAGTTGTAATGGTTTCCAGGTGATATGCCGCGACTGCTGCATGCTCTCTCATAGCGGGCACGCAGCGGGCGGCGCGACGCGTGCAGCGGAGGAGCGAGCGCGACGGTTGCGTGACGCGGCGCAGCGCGCAACGCACGTGCCTGCCCATGTCGCACTCGCCACGCGCGCGCTGCACTCGCATGCCTATGAGATCGATGTGAGAGCTGGAAGCATTCTTTTATCATGATCCGCCACTACTGGGCGTTGGCTCTCTTTGCTCTTGTGATTTACCACTTTCTTGAGCCATCTCAAACGACCACGGCTGTGCTTTTCATGGCATTTTAAGATCTTCATTTCCCATTTACGTTATAGCAGTCGTAAAACCAGGACGAATAGCCAGAAGTCACAATAAAAAACGTAAGTATTCATAATGCTCCTAGGGGGCACGGGCAGCCAACAGTAATCCATTCTGCAATCATGAGGAATGAGGAATGTCAGGAATGAGGACGGCTGCAAGTAGCTTTCACAACGAAAGCTGTAGTTTCAAAGTCCATTCATGACGAAACCGTTTAAAACATACGCTGCAATAGGATCGTCTAACATCAATTTATCGCTTTAATTTTCCAGTCGCAAGCAGCTCAAGTGGAAGCCGAAATCCAGTCTTGGGCTGAGCAGTACCGGCGCGCAGTGGAAGCGCACGGCAGAGCGCTCTGCACGGCGGCCACGCGCGCGCGGCAGAGACATCGGCAGAGGGTCGAGGAGACGCATCGCCAGCTGGAGGAGAGGGCTCGGCATGCGAGGGAGGCTGTGGACTTCACTGAAGAGGTATGCGAGAATTGAGGGCAGCCTTCGTGCTTGACAAATCTGGCTATTATCCAAATCCGAAGAAGTTTCGGTCGGTTTTAAACTCCTGCGACGGTGCAACACACCCGATAGTGTAGAACACATCACCATGTAATGTCCTAGAGAACCTTTGCTGCTATCTTCATCCTAGATATTTACCTCTAATCCAAGTGCCTAGTTTAAGGGTATCAGCAAAGGTACCTAATCTGTAAGTATGACAAAATGTTACGTTTGTCATTGAAAACATTGGGAAAAGAAACCAGCTAAGAGTTTTAAAGTTCATACTATGATAGAAAAATTAACACAACCAACCGAACCAACAGTTCTAGATAGGTATCCGTATTTTTTGCAGCTGCTTTCCCAAGGTAAAGAAGCAGAGCTCCTCTCACTAAGCGGCCCAGTCCTACGACGCTTGGAACTGCTTACGGAGACTCCAGCAGGCGACGCGCCCAAGATGGACCTCCGGTTTGCGCCGAGGGCCCCTGCCTCGGTGGACTCCACGCTGTTCGGGAGACTGCTGACACAGGCACCGGACCCGGCCACTTGCGTGTTGAATACTGACGGTAAAAAGATGTTTAAGACCAAACTAGATGTCTTATCCTATAACTGCATAGCTAGAAAGGGTGGTTGGTGGAAACTTGGGTATTGTTATCTGAGCTGTTTCGTGCCTTGCAGAGGAATGTTAAGCTGATCTATCTAGCCTCAGACGCCACAACTAATCATGCTTGTGAAAACCTACCTTTTTATATACAACGACCCGATGGAACGTGCCCTACGTCCATGAACTTGAGGCATAGGTACAGATTGAAGTCAAAACATCGTAAGGAAACCAGCATGTCGTAGAATCTAGAAAGTACGAAAACATGCGTCAAGTGCACGAATAGAACCACTTTGAGGCGTACTTTAAATCCTTTCACCACGCTGGGTCGAAAGAACCACACGATTAGAAAAGAAAAGAGGCATACAGATTTTAAGCCTCACGTGCCCAATTCTAACTGTTCTTACGAGTACTAGAAATGTTGTTTCCAGGTTTCCAAGACCTGAGAGTGAACTGCCAGCACGAGGTGATGATGGAGCTGCGAGACAGTAACGGTGAAAGGATCTGGTGTGGAGGCGAACAGGTATTTATCAAAACACTCTTCAACCGTTTTGGGTAACTTAATCTTTGGAATAGGACATTCCCCCACCACGAAATGATCAAAGACACCTTGGTTAGAATTTGTCTAAGAAACCACTTCAATGTTATTCTAAAATGTGATGTTAGTGGTAATATAACTTCGATTGCTTTAGTGGGAAGTACTACCACTATGTTTATTTCTACCGTGAAGCAACATTGCTGTGATTCGGCTTGAAGGGTGTGGGTGCCGGTGAAATTACTGGCTCGTGAGGCTGAACATCTGTGTGCCTCAAGTTGATGGACGCAGAGCAATGCATATCGTAGGGATTCCTGACGTGCGTGACCTACAATGCAATGCTTTGTTATAAGCGATAGTTACCACTTAATATCAGGTGGCATAATAGGCTTGTTCCATCAGCTAGTTGCATAAAGAAAAATGATGCCTCATGGACACCCACTTTTATTAGATTTTTAAGGTTTAGTTTTAATTAGTTTTAGTTTTAGTTTTTTTTTATATTATGAATTTTTATTTTGTTGTCTAAGTTATAGTTCAAATTAAACATTATGATTACTCAAATTAAAAAAAAAATACGGGTTGCACTCCGGGAGTGCCGGCAGAAGTGAAAACTTGATTATTAACGTAGGAACCCTAAAAGTTGTTTATTTTATCAAGTTCCTCAATGTAGTAAAACCCCAATCAAAGTCCTAGGGAACCCTAAAAATTTTAGCATTATCAAGCTCCTAAGTGTAGTTGAAATTCCAATCAAAGTGCTAAGGAACCCTAAAATTGTTTACATAATCAAGGTCCTAAGTGTAGTTGAAAGTCCAATTAAAGGCCTAAGGAACCCTAAAAGTTGTTTATTTTATCAAGTTCCTCAATGTAGTAAAACCCCAATCAAAGTCCTAAGGAACCCTACAAATTTTTGCATTATCAAGCTCCTAAGTGTAGTTGAAATTCCAATCAAAGTCCTAAGGAACCCTAAAAATGTTAACATTATCAAGCTCCTAAGTGTAGTTGAAACTCCAATCAAAGTCCTAAGGAACCCTAAAAGTTGACCACTTAATCAAATTCCTCAATGTAGTAAAACCCCAATCAAAGTCCTAAGGAACCCTAAAAATTTTAACATTATCAAGCTTCTAAGTGTAGTTGAAACTCCAATCAAAGTCCTAAGGAACCCTAAAAGTCGACCATTTAATCAAATTCCTCAATCGCGTGATCGCGTGGCGGCTCGCTTCGCTCGCCGCGACGCTCCCCCCGGGTTTCGGAGGAGGGGGTTCTGGGGGGCTTAGGGGGGGTCACAGCACGGCTCGCTTCGCTCGCCGCGCTGTTCCCCGTGGTCACGTGGCGGCTCGCTTCACTCGCCGCGACGCTCCCCCCGGGTTCAGGAGGAGGGGGTTCTGGGGGGGCTTGGGGGGAGTCACAGCACGGCTCGCTTCGCTCGCCGCGCTGTTCCCATGGTCGCATGGCGGCTCGCTTCGCTCGCCGCAATGCTCCACTCGAAAAAAAAGGCTTAAAAATAGGGCATTTTTAGGTTTTTTAAATAATAAAGGGGTCTAGAGGGAAAGGGGGGAAAAATTTATATTGCTTTCAAAATAATCTCACCTTCCCTACATGACCCAAAAAAAAAAAGTGCTCAACGCCGCTAAAGAAGTTTTCACTTCAAAAACTTTG
Organism: Thera obeliscata; assembly: GCA_947578465.1. Lineage (NCBI taxonomy): Eukaryota > Metazoa > Arthropoda > Insecta > Lepidoptera > Geometridae > Thera > Thera obeliscata. Next base: position 14,285,549 of record OX387924.1, on the reverse strand, counting down.
CATTTATAGAATAAGAATTATATTGACTCCGCTTTTTATTGTTTATTATTTGCAATAATTTAATTTGGAGATCCTTGGCTTTTTTTCACTTGTTATAATTATTGCACAATAATTGTGCAGTTCTGTGAAAGTGGGCAATTCTCGTGCAGTTTAATGTTTTTTTATTATGAACTCTACGTTGTAGTCTTAGGGTACATTTCTACAAAAACATCTGTCTTACGCTTTTTCGATTTTTATTATGAACTCTACGCTGTAGTCTTAGGGTACATTTCTACAAAAACATCCGTCTTACGCTTTTTCGATCAGGGTCACGTGATCCTGACGCGAGTTTAAGATTTTATACCCATTACAGAAAGTGCTCAACGCCGCTAAAGAAGTTTTCACTTCAAAAAAAGTTATTTTATGTTTTAAAAGTCCGCCATTTTGTTAGACTCACATTCTGCGATAAGAAATGGTGACTTAGATATGACGCAAATTACTTAAAATCTTTACCTCCAGGTATGCGGGTACTTCCGCCGCCGTGACTCCAGCGCCCGCCCGGCATCAGCGGGGGTCGACGACCGCGGTGATGGCTCCTACAACATCACCTTCACTCCGCCCGCCCCCGGGGCCTATTTGCTAGCTGTCACTTTGAATAATATTCCAATTCAGGTTAGAATAGTCTTTCACTTTATTTGATTCCTGCTGAAAATTGAAATATTGTAAGTACCTAATTTCTCTGTATACTGGGGATTTAGGTGACATTTGACTAGTAGCTTATGCTGCCTTCCTACGGTCCGTGGTTCTGCAGATCATCACGCACAGCCGACGAAGACGCACGGCAACGCACACAGAAAAGGCTCCTGTGCTACCGCGCACCGCGGGGAACGAGACCGTTCCCATGGTGTGTCGTGCGAGCTGATCCGCCTCCGTGCGCGATATCACAGACCGGTGGGAAGGTGCTATAACAGTGACGATTGAAGGTGCCTTTGTCAATCCTCTTCATTCCCTTCTCCACAGATTTGGAGAATTTTTTGGAGGATCATTAGAATTATCAGATATTCATCTATGAGAACATAATTCGGCACCTGCATAAATTGGTACCTAGTAAAGACCGGGAAAGAAGTCTGGGTGAAAAAAAAGTTGTCCTTCTGAGCTTTACATGAACTTTCCAGGGCAGTCCATTCCCATGCTGTGCCCGCACCGCGAAAGCGCATTCTGGACAATTCCATTGCTGTGCGTTCTGCTCTTCAGGAGGCAAGCGCGATGCGACTTGTGGATGTGGGGCGACCATGCCAGGAGGTTATAAAGGTAAGATATGATTCTCTTATACGAAATCAAACTTAGATTATTTACTACGAAGCCGTATCCTGGTCTCTGTTCATCACATCCAAATACGAGATCCAATTTTAAATCGAAAATACTGTTTTTTTATCTGTGAGCTTCAATCCCTATCAAAACATATACCAGAGGTCTCTTCAAAACTTCTTCTGTTTGGAGCTAAACCATTGAAATGAGTCTCATTTCAATGGTTTAGGTATTTCTTGTCATATGCCAAGTGAGCTGTTAGGCCACCGATTGGCATCCTGGACCAAAGAAAATGCGACGCGATAGACCAAACGGAGATGGCGAGACGAGCTTGATGGTTTCCTGACGGACTGGACAAGCGTAGCCCAGGATCGCGATGTCTGTAGGGAATGGGGGGAGGCCTTTGCCCGCATTGGGACCCGGAGGGCACATAATAATAATAATTACATAAGTGATAGCATATTGTGCGGCCGAAATATGGGTAGGCTGTTCGAATAAAATTACTTTCAAGGTCTTTTTTACAGTTTTTTAATCAACTGGCTGTGCCGGCGACTTCGTCCGCGTGGAATAGTGTCTATGGGTAGCATTTTTAATTTGGAGCGGAAAAAAACAGTAGATTCATATTCGCGTGCACGTGACACAGTCGTCTGCCCTCTTACTATACTTTCATACAATTTTCAACCCCCATATTCAACCTTGCACAACCCTTTTTTCGCAATAAAAGGTAGCCTATGCCCTTCCTTAGGCTTTACACTATCTGTGTACCAAATTTCATTTCAATCGGTTCAGTAGTTTTGGCAGGAAAGCGTAACAGACAGACAGACAGAGTTACTTTCGCATTTGTAATATTAGTTGGGATGATTCTTATTGTTATAAAAATGTGTTGTATCCCAGGCTGTGGGCACGGGCACGCGGGCTGGCCGGGCGCGCGCCACTGGTCGTGCTGCGGCGCCACGCAGCGACGCTCGGCGTGCGAGCCCGCCGCGCCGCGCCTCAAGCAACGCAACGCGACGCGCTACCAGTTCTCATTGTGATCTAATACACTTATACACCTTATACGTTGTTTTATCTTATATCTTTAAACGAGAAAATCTTGTATATATACAACGTGTATCAAAATATGTGTACTATCCTGAAGGGGGGTGAATTTCCACCCCCCGGGGAACAACTTTTGTTCAACGACTTTTCGAACTTCGATTGGTATCTCTGAAAAAAACTGCAACGAAGTTTCAACATGAACAGCTGACTTTATACAAAGTAACAACCCTAAACTCAGCTACAGAGGTAGTAGGTAGTAGTAGTAGACCTACAGAGGTAGTAGGTCAAGGGGTCAAGGGGTTACAAGGATAGGGTTGTCAATTTATTTAGGCATTATGAAATTAAATATTTTTGTATGGGAAACTGAAAATAGGAATTTTTAATTATCTCCCCCCCACAACTGATCACCATTGTGGTCTGAAACCCCCCACCTTCGCATAGTACACATATTTAGATACACCTTGTATATATATATTTAGGATCTCGGAAACTGAACCAACAATTTTCATGTAATTAAGCATACAGAGGGTTTCGGGGGCGATAAATCGATCTAGCTAGGATTCATTTTCAGAAAAGACGTAGGAGAGAAGTTATTTAAATAATTAAAAATTTCAGCGCCATCTATTGCTGAGTAGTCAAAATCACGAGTTAGCTCTGGAGAGTATTAAATTCCTTTCGAGTTAGCAAAAATACCGAGCAAAGCTCGGTCATACCGGCTCGTTTAATTAATGTGGCGGTCTCGTTGCAAGAACCCCTTCACCTGTAAATACTTCTTAAATTCACCTTCACAGGTGAAGGGGTTCTTGCAAACGAGGATTAGGAAGATAACTACAAAATAATATTATATTACGGGCACCTACTTTACTTACCCTTGTTATTTTTACATTTAACCAATAGCCTCACCAAACCTATTTTTGGTGAGGATATTGGTTAACATCATTTGTATAGGGCGTTGCATCTTGGTAAAGGGTTGTGTGCTATAAAAATCTATTGCAGATTGTTTATATAGTTTCAGGGGCATTACGGTGTTTACTCATGACGGGACGCTCTAATGCCTGAGTCTGGATTTTAGATGAAATAAGCTTGCTCAGCACCTATACCATCCTGACAGCTTAGTCGGCCTTATCCACAGAAAAGACATGGTCAATGCGTGCAGAGCTAAACCGCGGGTTTTCACCGTTTCAGAAACGATGGAGAGATATAAAATACATAAATAAATAATAACTGCCTTTATTCCTAGTTATATACTCACAGCTTTTAGTTCATTCATTTGTTATGTATTTGTTCATTGAAACAATTTTTTAATACATTTACATTTTATTAAACCATCAAAATTATTGCTTACGTTACAGAATAATTTAAAGATTTATAAAATTCATCAAAAAGGGACTCTTTGAACTACAATATAACAAAATATAGTTCATGTTTTTGTCTCGTCATATCTTACTCCAACTATAGTACTTTTTAAACCTTCGCCATCATCACAACACAAACTGATTCTATTACTCGGGTATTTATCGCGTTTAGTACCTTATTTTATTTATTTTCCCGACGCTTCAGCTATGTTGCAATAGCAGACTGATTAACTTATATATTTTATTATTGCTATAATATACTAAATAAAATAAGGTAATATACGCAATAATTACTAAAACTACTTATAATTTCAATTATTAATGCTAAATCTACTAAAGAGGCTAAATCGTAGAGCCTACTTTAGTGTCACAAAAGTATTTGTTTTAAACAGCTATCTATTGGAACAAGCATCCCTCCTGATGTTAAGAGGTAACCAACACCTATAATAGAGCACTGCTTCGCAGTTCACGTACGTGCCCTACGATACACTGCCCTGCGTCCATCAACTTAAGATATAGGTGTTTAGCCTCACGTGCCAGTAATTTCACCAAAGACGCTCATTCAGGCTTATTCAAATTTTGTCTACCCAAAATGTCTGTTTCAAAAATGTTATACAAACGTTGTACTATTATTAAAACATTTTTTTTATGAACTATAAAATGGAAAACAGTACCCAAAGTCCCAGTGCATTTACAACATTTTGTTACCAAATGTTGTTTTCGTTTCGCCTATTTGTCTCTGTCTATTGTATGGAGAAAGATGAGACAAAAACTCTAACTACGTAACGTATTTTTGCCGTCTCATATTTTCTCCATACAATAGAGAGAGACAAATAGGCAAAACGAAAACAACATTTGGTAACGAAATGTGGTAGCAAAACTACGACTTCGGGTACTGGACATAAAAAGGCTTCTAAGGCAAGATTAAATAGTTGTCTGTCTAGCTAGGATCACAAAATGTGCTTTCAACGTTCGGAAGGAACTTATTTATTGCAAAATATCACAGATTTGTATCACATCTACAAAAAACCAGCTAAAACTTGTGATAGATTATCCCTTTAAGAATCTTATTTCTAATTAAAATTAGTTTTTTCTTACAATAATAACATTCTACAACAAACATCAAGATATAGAGACACAACCTTTTTTAAATATAAATTATAAAACATAACATTATAAAAATTACTAAAATTCTATTCATACTTAAAATTAATATACTAGTTGATAGCGGCACAGTTTAAACAACACACATTAGTTTTCAGACAATCAAGCTATCTATTATTGAAACTGTTCAGTACTTCCAAGATAAACCAGTATTAAATAATTCTATAAACTAAATAAATCTAAATATTTCATGCATAATATAATAAAATCAAAACGCGCTCAAAACGACGAACTTATTCTATAAAATGTATTTGCTAGTCTAATCCATTATTTTATTAATACTTAAATTATTTAGGCTAATAGAAGACAAAATTCATAATACTATTTCAAACTAATTTCATTCACATACCTTCTGTTTTAATTTTTTTTCCTTTTGAACCCATAACTGGAAATTTTCAATTACCTAAGTGTCTTACTTCGGTTTTTTATGACCTTGAAGACGACCTCTGAAGACAGGATTATTAAATGTTTTTCATCAAAATTACGAACGGAATTTTCTCCAAAGAATACCTACATGCAATTTTCGTACAAAGCTCCCGCGTTATATGAAAATTAATTGTATTTAATAAAATACTGTTCAATTCTGATAACCTTTGTAATGTTATCCGAAACTAATATTTGCAATGTTTCATAATACAATCAGTAATTTAGCTTTAACTAGCGGCCGCTCGCAGCTTCACTCGCCCCGTTTTCTTTCCTTTTACGGGATAAAAAGTGTCCGCCTATCTCCTTCGAGTGGAAAGAGGGAAGCGAGGCCTTAGCCCTGCAGTGGGACAAAAACGGCTAAATAATAATAATTTATCCGTCTCCTGGTTCTAAGCTACATGCCCACCGATTTTCATCCAAATCGATTTGTCCAGCTGTTCTTGAGTAATAAATAGTTACCGGGACTATTTATTACTCACTATTATTACTCTACTTGAGAGGTTAACTAACACGACTTTCTTTTATATCATTGATTTGAAACGTACGAGCGAGAAGTTTGACGGTTGCCTTTTAAGCATGAACGTTGGTCAGTGCTTAGTTAGTCTGTGTTAGGTTAGAGTCCCAGTGCAGGCACGGGCGTGTAGGGCACAGGACTGGGGGCGGACGCTTGTCGCACGCTCATCTCCCAAGCGTCCAGCAGCTGACCCACGGAACAGCTCTTCGGTAATCTGTAAGCAAAACAACAGTGGTCAACAACAGGTAAGGAAATATTTTGTATTTTTTACAATAATGATGACAAAAAATATGTTATTAAAGAGATCTTGGAGGGCACGACGTGTAGGCTATTAAGGAGTAAGAATAGTACATTGTTACCTGAGTGTTGAAAGTCACGTTTTTTGAGTCCCGAGACGGGTTTGGCGCGTTAGCGAGGGCGCCAATGGAGCTTGAGGGACTTAAAAGACTTTCACCCGAGGTAAACACTGTGCTTTTCATTACGAATACACGGAAAGTAAAAATAAAAACATGAAAGAAAAATTTGTGAAAATGAAGATTGAATTGCCGCCTTCCCGGTTTTTTTTTTCTTTTTCTCTGGCGGGCCTTCGGCTTCGGCTCGCCAGCATTATTCAGACATTATTTTCATTCTCATAATTTAAAAAATGGTAAATTGTTTGCTCAAATCTATGTTATTTTAAATAAATAGTTGAAGCTATATGTATATTAATCAAGTAATTTAGAAGATATATTATTTATTTAATACTATCTTTATGTTATTTAAATTTAAATTTTACATTGCGCTCTAGTTAGACTTTTTAAACTTCTTACCGTTGTAATCTCGTCGGGTTTCCAACCTACTTGCTGAATAAAAAGTTGTAATTTGGTTCAACGACCTCCTTGCAGTTAGAAAGACTTTAGAAAGTTGGAACATGGTTGAATAAAATAGAACTTGTTTTTTTTTATAATTTGACAGCTGTCAGTAGAAAGCGATTCTCCCTAGGGCTGAAAGTTTTACTTTCAATTAGGCCCCTCAGGCAACTTCAGACCTACTTTCAGAGTATGAGTAATGAAAAATCATTTTAACAACTTGTTAATCAATTTTTTTTTTTTTTTCCTTTTTTTTCATTTTTCATTTTCGATCCCATGCAGCGTGGGATAAGGGCTAGTGATGATGATGATGATGATGATGGACCACAAGAAAACGGCAGGGGCCACGCTTCCTGGTGGAGCGATTCCAGGCAGCAACACGGTGTGCAGGAAGGGCGAGGCGGGGTGCGCGCGGGGGCGGGGGCGCGCGGGGGGCGCGGCGGGGTAGTACCTGGCACAGCGTGCGTCCATGGCCGCGAGCACGGTGTGCAGGAAGGGCGAGGCGGGGTGCGCGCGGGGGCGGGGGCGCGCGGGGGGCGCGGCGGGGTAGTACCTGGCACAGCGTGCGTCCATGGCCGCGAGCACGGTGTGCAGGAAGGGCGAGGCGGGGTGCGCGCGGGGGCGGGGGCGCGCGGGGGGGCGCGGCGGGGTAGTACCTGGCACAGCGTGCGTCCATGGCCGCGAGCACGGTGTGCAGGAAGGGCGAGGCGGGGTGCGCGCGGGGGCGGGGGCGCGCGGGGGGCGCGGCGGGGTAGTACCTGGCACAGCGTGCGTCCATGGCCGCGAGCACGGTGTGCAGGAAGGGCGAGGCGGGGTGCGCGCGGGGGCGGGGGCGCGCGGGGGGCGCGGCGGGGTAGTACCTGGCACAGCGTGCGTCCATGGCCGCGAGCACGGTGTGCAGGAAGGGCGAGGCGGGGTGCGCGCGGGGGCGGGGGCGCGCGGGGGGCGCGGCGGGGTAGTACCTGGCACAGCGTGCGTCCATGGCCGCGAGCACGGTGTGCAGGAAGGGCGAGGCGGGGTGCGCGCGGGGGCGGGGGCGCGCGGGGGGCGCGGCGGGGTAGTACCTGGCACAGCGTGCGTCCATGGCCGCGAGCACGGTGTGCAGGAAGGGCGAGGCGGGGTGCGCGCGGGGGCGGGGGCGCGCGGGGGGCGCGGCGGGGTAGTACCTGGCACAGCGTGCGTCCATGGCCGCGAGCACGGTGTGCAGGAAGGGCGAGGCGGGGTGCGCGCGGGGGCGGGGGCGCGCGGGGGGCGCGGCGGGGTAGTACCTGGCACAGCGTGCGTCCATGGCCGCGAGCACGGTGTGCAGGAAGGGCGAGGCGGGGTGCGCGCGGGGGCGGGGGCGCGCGGGGGGCGCGGCGGGGTAGTACCTGGCACAGCGTGCGTCCATGGCCGCGAGCACGGTGTGCAGGAAGGGCGAGGCGGGGTGCGCGCGGGGGCGGGGGCGCGCGGGGGGCGCGGCGGGGTAGTACCTGGCACAGCGTGCGTCCATGGCCGCGAGCACGGTGTGCAGGAAGGGCGAGGCGGGGTGCGCGCGGGGGGCGCGCGGGGGGCGCGCGGGGGGCGCGGCGGGGTAGTACCTGGCACAGCGTGCGTCCATGGCCGCGAGCACGGTGTGCAGGAAGGGCGAGGCGGGGTGCGCGCGGGGGCGGGGGCGCGCGGGGGGCGCGGCGGGGTAGTACCTGGCACAGCGTGCGTCCATGGCCGCGAGCACGGTGTGCAGGAAGGGCGAGGCGGGGTGCGCGCGGGGGCGGGGGCGCGCGGGGGGCGCGGCGGGGTAGTACCTGGCACAGCGTGCGTCCATGGCCGCGAGCACGGTGTGCAGGAAGGGCGAGGCGGGGTGCGCGCGGGGGCGGGGGCGCGCGGGGGGCGCGGCGGGGTAGTACCTGGCACAGCGTGCGTCCATGGCCGCGAGCACGGTGTGCAGGAAGGGCGAGGCGGGGTGCGCGCGGGGGCGGGGGCGCGCGGGGGGCGCGGCGGGGTAGTACCTGGCACAGCGTGCGTCCATGGCCGCGAGCACGGTGTGCAGGAAGGGCGAGGCGGGGTGCGCGCGGGGGCGGGGGCGCGCGGGGGGCGCGGCGGGGTAGTACCTGGCACAGCGTGCGTCCATGGCCGCGAGCACGGTGTGCAGGAAGGGCGAGGCGGGGTGCGCGCGGGGGCGGGGGCGCGCGGGGGGCGCGGCGGGGTAGTCGCGCGGCACCACCACGTGCACGCTGGGCACGCACGGCAGCCGCGCGTCGTCCAGCTGCGCGATCAGGGAGATGGCGCCTTTTCCACCACTCAGCTGCATCGGCTCCAATGATACCTGGAATAGTTTAAATCAAGGTGGTTTCAACTGAGTGCCACTACAAACTGTTAACCGGTATTGGGACTAGGACGTCCCTAATCGGACCAAGCAACGAGACATCACTAGGGTTGAGGAAATACGATGGCGTCTTGCGTAGTTGTATTGTTTTGCCGTGTAATAAAGTAAAACAGAGTTATAGGTATAATCAATGAAGGGTTTTCGCCCTTCGGTAACAATACTTAGGGTGGTTCAAGAGGCAATTGAAAAATCACAAAACACAAGAACTTCAAAGAAGATGGTTTCCAATTATCTGGAGTCTGGATCCCGGTGATAAGAATGTGTAAACACAAACAACCAAAAAGTGTGGCATCAATTACGCGTCTCAATAAACGAATGGAACCAATGGTAGGGTTGAAACCAATAAAAGAGTGTCAAAGAGGGTAGATTTGTCTGCCAATAACATTTAAATTACTCGTAAACCGCACGAGTTTCAACCGTGATCATGGTGCATGCAAATTTGCCGAAATATCGGGAGTTAAAACTCACATTTAATCATGGTAAATATCCCATTGTTCATAAAAATAGTTTAAAAAACTTGAGATAACGACTTCAAACCAAAACCACGTCAAAGAAAAGTGGAAAATTAGAAAAAGTAATAGCAGCGTTTTACCTGAAATAAAACGCACATTATATACTTACCTCAATAAAAGCTTTATATTGAGAAGGCGACATCCGTTTCCGGCGAATTACTACCAGTTTTCATACTTTTATACAGTCTACATCCGGTCAAGTGGCGCCACCTGGCGGCCGCGCGCAATTTTACTTCGTAAAACATGCAGCGCCATATTGAACTCATTGGCTTTTTTATTTCACCAGGCAGCAATTAAAGTGAAAGCTTTTATTGAGGTAAGTATATAATGTGCGTTTTTTTTCAGGTAAAACGCTGCTATTATATCCTGAACGCTCAATAAAAGCTTTATATTGAGACCTGTTTGTTATCGCCTGGTGACGCCACTTGTAAGATCTGGGTTACTCTAGCGCCAATGTGATGTTATATTTTTTACTCATAATGTAGGTAAGTTTGCCTACAATAGTAAATAAAACCGTATTTTAATCAATTACGCACATAATAGTACCCGACTATATTATATTATTAATAATAACATGTTTATTTTCATTCTATCAGACATTACTATAATCTTAAATTATATAAGAGATTGTAAGTAATCTTAAAAAATCTGCTAAGCATGGTAACAGACAAACCACCCCAAGTTCCTGGCTTAAGTCCAGCTATGGACTTCTTTAGGCTGATCATAATGATGAAATTATCATAATGCCATGTTAATTGAATGCATTCAAACAAGCCGCGCGATAGGCCTGGTTAAACTCTATACCTAATTGTGTGTACCTACTGGTCGCGTAATTTTGTCAAATGCTATGTAGCTAGTGTAAAGAATGATAGATAGCGACAATCAAGCTCAACCATTATTTACTTCCTGTAGATATCGTCAAGTTATTTTTAAAACAATGCTTAGAACAATAAATCGTAGCTGAAATGCTACCTTGCAGTGCTGTAATAACAGCCTCCTTAATAAACATTTAGATCGTCTGCTATGACGTTGCGCAAAACGAGTTAAGCTTAATATTTTACTGTTTTATTGTAAAAAATAAATTAAAAGGTATGTAAGGCTATGTTACCTATGTACTCTAATTATAAATTCATGTCAAGAAAATTGTGATCAGTAAATACTGATAATATGTAGTATATAATTATTATTGCATAAATAATAACTGCAGTCAGTTTCTAACTAGGTATACTTGGATAAAGTAGTTACTACTTAGTATCTAGATCTAACCCAGAATAAAATCAAATGCTAATAAGATCTGTGGTGAATAAGGACTTATCCTGTAAGGGCCTTTATGAGCTAAGAATATTACTGCAATGTACTATCAGCAGTACCTATACCTATCAATAGTAGTATATAATACAGCTTATTCTTTATTCTTATACTTATTCTAGCAGTATCTTAGTGAATTACTTTTGCTAACATCCCATCGGAAACTCGGTTTTGTCAAAAGTCTAAACCATCATCATTGACTCAAGAATATTCAGGACTTAGAGCATAACAGACAAGACAGTGTCTGTGTTATAACGTAGGAGTACAGATTCATGCGTTAGTGTCGTATTGTATAGAATATACCAAAAGTAAAACATGAAAGACAAAAAGACAGTGTCTGCGTCATAGGAAGTACGAATTTATATGACTGTTAAGATAAGATAAGAAAATTATTTATTGGACAATAAAATGCGAACACACAGCGACACAGGCGAACTTAATGCTTATTCTGGTTTAAGATATTTATTCTCAAAAAGACATAATACTAGGTCACTTACATGAGAACATTCGTCGTAATTAGCGTTAGTGTTGTATTGTATTGAACAAAATACAAAAAGTCGAGCATAAAAAACACAAAGACAGTGTTTGCTTCATAACATAAGAAATATGGATCTATGTGCTAGCGCTAATCAAGTGTAAATCACATAGAAAATGTGGTCATCACTATTAGTTGTGACCCCAAAAGTAGCTTTTAGTGCTACACTAAAGATGGTTACGAACCACACGTTATAACATACTTAAGCAAATTTTTATCAAGCAACGGTAACAATTATCAACGCAACGTACCTTTTAAACATCGGTATTGGTCCGTATTCTATTTATTTATATAAAGAAATTATTTCGGCAAACTACAGTTTTTCGCTAGGAAACAATAGCATACACACTTTGGGGAGTGTGTACTTAAGATGGTAGATACATCCACGAGCATGTGTGGGTAGTTTCATAGTATAGTGACCGCGTTGTAAACCTTGACGGTTCCTTACTAAAATAATTGCAGGTAGACCGCAAGTCAACGACTCTCAAAAAATATTTTCTTGACTAAAGACTCCACGTGCGATTTCAGAGACAAACAGGTCAAAAACCGAAGTTCCTTACTTTACAAGCATTATAGTAGCATAAGTTGGCCGCCACATGTAATAGCGAATAAGGCCCCTGCTCGCGCAGATAGACCGGCAGTAGTGCATTTTTTGTGCGTGTACCACGCGCCACTAATGACCGGTTTATTAGTGTCAAAAACCAAACGGCAAAGTACAAATAAGGTACAAATTGGTACGACTTTGTCAAATACTGAAACGTCAAAAGACACTCTGTCTTGCTAGGAAAAACATGGTCCTCCTTGGTATCTTTTCTCAATGCGTAAAAATGATCGCATGAAATTGCTTTTTATACAACATTCATTTCATTTTAATTGTTCCTAAACCCTGATTTTTAACACATCTATTAGAAAAATGATTCGAGAGTTACCTAACTTAGCGATGTGTTTTAAGGCATCCTTAGGTAGGGTAGGTCTTTGCTAGTTAAAAACACAGTACAGTTTAAATCTACGAGTAAGGTTCGGTTTAGGTTAACTCGGAAATTAAGAACTTCCTATCTTTGGCAAATACTTTAAGGGTTGCACTTTTAGGTTTGGGTCCAAAAGCAGACAAGGGTCTATACTCGGATTTTTAATTAGACGAAGCTAGCTGACGTTTACTGTGTTGTCAGTTTTTGATGAAATAAAAATAGTGTTGTGACAAAGTGAATGATTGAAATAACTCCTGAATGAATGAAATTGCCTCGTTTTTCTAGTGAATAGTTAGGTGCCGAACTTGACTTGACGTGCTTGGTTGAGGATCCATATCGTTCGCGCGAAACAATATAGCAACAAAATACACGACAATTACCACAAACACAACGTAACGAAAAACTTTACAAAAACAATAATTAGACAGCGTGAGCGCAGAAAAACATTCGTGCTATTAGACCAGAGGTTAGAAGCCGAATTACAAACAAAATGGTGACCGACGCGCATGGCGTTCATTGGTGTTGGCACTAGTCGCCACGTCGCGCTTTGTAATAAACCGTCAAATAACTGATTGTAGTTACATACTACAAGTAACTTATATATCAGAGCACTTTTACACATTTTTTTATACAAATTTCAATATTATTTTATAGTTTGAAATGATTAACTATTCACTCATTGTTCATTCATCTGATTGAACGAGAACTGGGCGCCGCACTATTACTTTAAATATGGCAGCATTATTTTACAAAGTGACATTAGCTCATGTCAGTCGGTATCGTCTAATTAAAAATCCGACTATAATTACACTATGATAAGGAATTCAGTGGATTTATAAGAGCCATTTTTCATTAGATCAAATAAGACTAGGCTTTTGATGTAAAACACTTTATTGGATGGAAGTGTGTAACTGGCTTTCCTTACCTTGAGTATATTTCTTTTATTTAAGTATCTATGTACTATATCAGCTATCTGGTTCCCATCGTACAAGCTCTGCTTAGTTTGGGGCTAGATAGTGTTATATTTATTTTTATTTTATATATGCCTAAGCCAGCACTCGAGGTCATTATAATCTTCACTTTCGAGTCGCGACTCGTTACTTACCTTTCCCATTGTAAAAACACAGTTCGTATATTGCACATTCGAGGGTTGACCCCTGTGCGAGTTTCAATGTGGCTAAAATTTTCACCCCGCGAGGCTGTACTTGATACAGGCACATAATTTGAGAGGGCAGGTTTGCTAAAATTGTATCAAATCTGTATGATGGAACACAGTTAAAACACTTAACCCCCGCGAGAGGCAGTTGTATGATTGATTTTCTCTTGTGAGAACCACCACATTTCAGAGACTAGATTCACTTACCTGTAGTTCACAGAGTTCCACGCGATGGAACACATTTTCGCTTTACGCCTAACCCCCGCGAGGGGTGGCTGTTAAGTTGATAGAGGTTCTCTTGCGAGAATCTATTTTATTTAGCGAGAAAGTTTCACTAGAAGTTTAGAGAGTTCAACTCGATAGAACATAGTTTACAAACGCCTAACCCCCGCGAGGGGCGGTCGTTAGGTTGATTGAGTTTCTCTTTTCAGCTTTAACAGGAACAGGCCAGTTTCACTGGACGTCTATAGAGTTCCATTCCATAGAACGCAGTTAGTTCACAAACGCCTTACCCCCGCGAGGGGTGGCTGGTAGGTTCTCAAGACCAAAAATACTTTGCTGCTAATAAAGTACGCCATTTTACTTGAAAACTTTATGATAAACCTTCGAGTCGGTGACCAGTAAACTGATTGAAAGCGATGGTGTGATGAACATAGTTTTAAAATAATAAAGTGGGTATTAAGAAAAAAGTTTCTTAAGATTTTTCTAGAAGTAAAAGTATTCGTATAATAAACCCAAGAGAGAATATAACAAATATTATTTCTGCTTTGGGAAGGTAGGCATAATTTTTATCAAAAACAAAATAAAATTTAATATTATTTTTACCATGCAGTAAGCTTAACCGTATAGGTAGGTATGGCCCGATGACGTCAGGTATCATACGTTTTACCCCTCTTTGTTTGTTTCCAAGTCTATGAAACCTGGAGTATATTAGGGTATAAGACTTTAAGCAAAATGCACTGGATATCAAAATAGCAGTCAACATGAAGCAATGAATGAATGATAATATTCAATTAAGGGTTTAATAAATAACTATTCCTTCTACGATTTTGATTTAACCTCCTCGGAAAAACATTGTAACCTCAGAACAAAGACCCATGTTCATCACACGTATTTCGGTGGGGATCGAACCCACGATCACACAGAAGGCAGAACTACTATGAAAAATAAATATTAGCAAATTGTTTGGAAAACAATTCTAAAAATACGTTCAAACGACGTCCTGCCTATTTGTTCATTTTATAGCTATGGCAGCGGTACTGGCTTTTGCCTCAAAGAACGGCACGTATACCTACCGCAGCTTATGTGCACAATAAAATGTACTACTGAAAATGAAACTTAACTATATAAATAAACTGGATTTTTTAAACTATAAGAACGTGATCCAAACGAAAAATTCGTTAAAAAAATTAATCACGTTAATTTTTTATTATTATGAGGGTACTCACGGTTTTCCCTCCTTGCACTGCTCAAAGAAGAACACTTCACTAAATAAAATTAATTATTTATTCACTTTTGTAAGAACAAAGATTTAAAATATTATTAGCAACCACGGTCGTCGCAGAGATAGCTGCTGGACACGTGTTGCTTCGACGGAAAACAAAACGCCAATGAGTTCAATATGGCGCTGCATGTTTTACGAAGTAAAATTGCGCGCGGCCGCCAGGTGGCGCCACTTGACCGGATGTAGACTGTATAAAAGTATGAAAACTGGTAGTAATTCGCCGGAAACGGATGTCGCCTTCTCAATATAAAGCTTTTATTGAGCGTTCAGGATATAATATTGTCATTTATTGAGGAGAAAGGCACTACCTTGAATCTGGAATCTAGTCTGGCTATTTCTCCTTGCAATACGTCGGGTATTTCCATTTCCGGCTCGTCTAACCTAGGCAGCTTCTGTGGTGGTGGTAGATTTCTAAAACACAAAATATTATTAATTAAATATTTTTGTGACCTTTTTGTTAATTTTAATTTTAGTAGTAGAACTTGAGGACGATACAAAATCGAAGAGGAAAAATGTTTGGACATCTTCTACATAAAGAACATCATTAAAGGAAAGGTTGAAGGAAAACGGGGAAGAGGAAGGTCAAGAATAAGTTGCATGAGCCAGATAAAAGAAAAAGTCGCTGTCATGTCGTCTAAGGAAGTCAAGGAGGCCGTATTCGAAAGACTTAAATAAATAAATAAATAAAGACTTAGAAAGACTTAAGTGGAGAAAACTGCATCAAAACCCCGTCACGAGCTAAGCTTAAATTTAAGAGCTTAGCTCGTGACGGATCATATAAAAAAACGTTAGGAATCGAGACGTAGTTTGTTGCCTGTTCTTCTACGCTTGGTCGCGTGGAACTGGCACCTAGACTCACCTAGCTTTAGGACGTTTCAAAGTGATTCTTGCATCGTACTGAATAAAAAACTGTTGACTTTGACTTTGACGGGGATTTGATGCAGCAGAAGAAGAAGAGCTTGAAGGCCTCGTCCGGGATAGTACTACCACCATGCCTATTCCTGCCGTGAAGCATTGACACCGAGCCGCGATCCGAGTGAGTCGAGCACATAACGCTCCTCCATAGAATTTCAGGAAAATCATATTTCCAACGCGATATACGGCCGCGCGTCCTTCATCATCAAATCATCATCAAATCAACGGAAATTCAGCGCCCTCCGCCAACATCAGCAAATCAACGGAGTGTAGAGAAAAGGTAGTCGAGAACACCACTTGCGGCCGCTACGAAACCCCAGGTATTTCCTTCCTGTCTCTTTACATTCCATTATTTGGTGCAGCATTGCTGTGTTTCGGTTAGCAGGATGTGGGTGCCGGTGCAATTACTGGCACGTGAGGCTAAATACGTATGCCTAAGTTCATGGACACAGGGCAGTCTAGCGTAGGGCACGTTCCTGCGTAACCTATGAGATAATGCTAAAAATTCATTCACACATGGAAAGCTACATTCACACTGAGTAACATAGGCTATATTTATGTGTTAAAAAATTAATGTTCACCCGAGCGCAGCCGGGACAGGCCGCTAGTATAATAAAGTACATACTTGATTTCCGGCCCGTTCAGCGAGTCCAAGGTAGATCCAAAAGTCCGTTTGAGCGTATGGTTAGACAGAGGGGATTGTAAGCAGTTGTTCACTACTTCTAGTAGGGGATTGAAGATTTGTTCCTGAAAACACGGGTCCGGTTAATGTACACCCAGTTAAAACGAATACACTTTTTTTCCACTGTGAAATTTTTAAGGGTCATATGTTTTTTTCAACCGATGGATAAATTGTTCTAAACAAGTTCTAAAAAATTGGGCCCCTTTGAGGATATTGAACTTCGGCGGCCGCTGTTGCGGCACGCTAGCTCTGACTCGGACTTACAAACTGTAAATAGAACTAATAAAAATTTATCCCACCGAATTTATAAATAAACCCGATTCCAGTAAAAAAAAAGTTGCCATGTTTATTCTCTTAATTATTTGAGTTCATACCTTGCCAGCGGGTAAGCCCACTCCGACGCCCTCGCTTCGCTTGAAGTCCAGCTTCTCCAGCACCACCTCGCATTTGATGAGCGTCTCCAGCGGCATCCGCTTGCTCGGGTTCGAGAGGATATCTAGAAGATTCTTCATCTTTGTCAGCTTCTCGACATCTGGAAGATGACAGACAAACTTTAAACTAGCCTTTGAAATGAAATGTTTATTTGCTTGAAATGTTGTTACTTATTCAGTTTCACATTGTTTCACCAAAGTATTTTTTATTAATTTTAAGTTTCTTACAAATAAAATATTATATTGTTGAATTCCTATTTACAATCGAATAACATTTTTTTTGTAATTTTCTTAGTGCAAATAGATGAATAACGCGAAGCCTATAATTAATAATAGAATTCACAAAACAAGTCAGGTACAAACTCAAAGACATAACAATATAAAAAAAAATAACATAAAAACTTTTATCAATAAGCCATAGAGCTTAAACCTTTAGATTCATTATGGTTTTAGACTCAGTCAGAGTCAGACAAAGTCTTCTTCTTCTTCTTAATGAATGGCATCTGTCCTTTTCGGATCAATTTTGCCAGTGTCGAGTAGTTTAATGAGATGAGAATAATAATATATTACATAGATAAAATACTTTTCCGTCCTGTCAAGTCAGTCAAAATCGAGTCGGCCCTACTCTAATTGTCTTTGGAAGAAAGATGGCCGTTTCTTCCAAATCCATCGGAAACATTTTCGATCAAATCAGAATATCACATAATACACTTTATTTCCAACTGCTAACACTGAGCTAAGACCTCAAGTAATGTTGGTTAAAATACCACCAAAATTACACAACAGAACTCAAAATAACACCAGAAAAACAATTAAAATCAAAAAGCTATGTTCCTTCCCGAAATGACAGAAAACGAATCTCCTCAGACAAAGTCAGTTAGTCTTATAACACCCTAATAATGGCATCTGTCTACCGTCAATAGACATTGCCATCTCTACTTGTTGACAAGAAAGTGACAGGAGACTTTTAACGAGCCCTTAAGAAGTCCAGCATTATAAATAAATCAATAAAAGTGTAGTTCACTCACTTTCTCCCTCGCTAACCATCCTATGCACCATTCGGCGCAGCGGTTCAATGTACTTTGACAACTGTCGTACTTTCTCCCGATACGCCGCTTCTTCTCCACCGGGCGAGGCCACGCCCCCTCCTAGCGGCGTGTTTAATGAAGACGATGGAGAGGCCACCATTCCCATGCCTACGTTACTGGAAAAAAATCGGTTGTTTGTAAAGTCGGTTTACTGACGATAGTTGAACGTGACAACGTCATACAGCTGTCCACGCGGACGCATCGCTCACTCAAGTAGGAGAGAGACAGATGTCGAACGCTGCCGAACGCGGAGGCCGTGCGTGCCTCTTTGTCACTCGTTCCGCGCTCACTCTTGCACTTCAAGCCTTAAATAGAACAACTCAGAGCGAGGTAACGCCGCATGACGTCATGTTTTTTCGTGCGCGCAGCCGGCTCCATCGAATTATAAGACGTTGTCACGTCAAAATGGTGGTTTTTGAACATTCATTTATTACGTTTTAGGAACACTTAAAATCAGTTAAAACAAGAATAAGTTAAGAACACAAAAGGCTTAGGTATGAATCATCATGGGCCATTGCGACCTCAACTACCACCTCTTGAAGACTGGAGCGACAGAAAACGACCTCTGTCGGGGCTGCCTGCAGGAAAAAGAAAATGTGGAGCACGTAGGTATAAACATTCTATTGATAATAGGTCAAATTATATGTCATGGAAAGTTAAAAACGTTACAGGTAAATAATATTAAATCTTGTGTCTAAACTACATGCTTAGCAGTAGGTAATTCATTGAATTCGTCAAAGCTATAGAATTTGATTTGAACAGTGATAATTCCTTTTTTGTTGCGCCGTTTTTGCATAAAAAAGTTGTCAGACGCGTGTCTCAGGCGGATGGCAGTCGCGCTCGTACTCGTCCAAATTGGTCCAAGATATCGTGTCTGTGTGCGTTGCTCGACCGCACTTGTATGTAGATTGCGTTATGTACCTATCTGTTTTGTGCTTGAACCTAGGAGTAGTATAGTTACCGCGGCGGCTGCGGTCCGTGGTGCGGCATGTGCGGTCCGGAAGGCGAGGGGCTGCCGACGCCGCCGCACGCGCCCAGCCCGCCCAGCCCGCCCATAGGAGACGGCATTGCACTGCCCATCACACCTGACACACAAATAATAGTACATTATTGCAAAGGCAGCGAAATAGGCAATTGCCATTTCGGCCGAGGCATATTATATTATAGTGCTTTTCTTAAAAAAATGCAAGGAAATAAAAAAGGGTCTTTTACATAATAAATTTATTTTTTATTAACCAAATAACAACGAACTCCGCTTTACCGCCAATTTCTTTTTTATTTTACAGTTTGTGCCGAAAGGTAAACGCATCTGTGGCTATACAGCCACGAGAACGCAATGTGTACGATAGATGAAAGAGTTCTAAATTCAAACAGCACACCGTTTCATACAACATTGCCGGAGCGAGAACGCGCCGGGAAGTGATTTTGGTTTTTCAGTCTACGTAAATATGATACTTCGCGTGTTCTATATTCAAAAGTAATGACAATATTTCCGCGCATGTTTAAGAAAATACTATTATATTCAAGGTATTCCACAATCATCACACTATGGATGGATAAAATAAATAATGCTACAATCCACACAACACTATCTAGCCCCATACTAAGCAGAGCTTGTACTATGGGAACCAGGTAGTTGATATAATACTTAAATATTTATTTTTTGTAAATACATACTTAGAATACAATATAACACCCAGACAGAGAACAAACATTTGTGTTCACCACACAAATATTTGTTCTCGGTGGGGATCGAACCCACGGCCTACGGCGCAGAAGGCAGAGCTACTACCAACTGAGCTGAGAGGCCAGTCATTAAGTGTTTGTTCTTACCCATAGGCACAGGGCTAGGCCCCCCCATGCCCGGCGAAGGCGCGGACGGGCTGGGGCTCTGACGTAGGAACTGCGAGGGGGGCGGCGCTCGATTTCCCCCCGGATACATCATCCCCCCCACCATTCCCCCCTCCTGCTTTACCCCCCGCTGCTGCATGTGAAGCATGTTCATGCCTAACATCTGGTTGTTCGACATACCGCCAACTAGGAAAAAGAAAAACATCATATTAAATAGTATATTGTGTCATAAAAGTGCTGATAAACTTGAGGATTCACTTGTATTTGTGCGAATCCTAAGAAGAATTGAATAATAATTAATAATGAGCTATCGCTCGTCTGATGTAGGGTACGTAGGGTCTCACCCATTTGCCCGCCCATCTGTCCCTGCATAGAGTTGGGAGCCATTTGTCCCATCTGGTTACACGGCATTTGGCCCATCGAGTTACCGCCCATTGGCTGCAAAAATACTAATATTTGTAAAGAATTTTATACAAATAAATATAACAGACAATCCACACAACACTATCTAGCCCCAAACTAAGCAAAGCTTGTACTATGGGAACCAGATAGCGAATATAATACTTAAATATTTTTTTTGTAAATAAAAATTTTTAAAATTCGATATAACATCCAGATAGAGAACAAAAAATATTATGTTCACCACACAAATATTTGTTTTCGGTGCCTAGGGGTGCACTTACATTTCTAGAAAGAACGATTTTAATCATTTTACTGGGGCCTTCAAGCCCATTCTCTAATTTCCAAATTTTACCTAACATTACCTAACATTAACAATAATATAATTTGTTTTCACTTTGATAGGAACAAAATCATAATATACCTTATAGACACCAACACATAAACTATTCTGCATAGACATCATCTAGCCCTGCATATTGAGCCCCGCTAGTAAACTGCCCGTTTTGTCTCTGGCCTGCATGCCCATTCCAAGTTTTTGCCCATTCTGGCATCTAACATACCTGCATACTATTCTGCATGGACATCATCTGTCCCTGCATACTGGGCCCCGCTAGTTGGCTCTGCAGTTGGCTGCCCATATTGCCCATGCCCATTCCACCTTGCATGCCCATTTGTGACTGCGTCATGCCCATCGGGCCACCGCCAAGTTGTTTTTGCAACTGGAATAAATAAATATTTTGTAGTAAATACATACTGTCTAGCCCTAAATTAGTCGGTATAATAAATAATCTCATCTCTTGAGCTATTGTTTCTTGTTGTCTACCCAAACACGAACTCGCAAGGTCGCGACTAAACACGAGAACAAGATTAATATAATATATTCTAATTTAATATAATATATTCGCCGCACGTAACGTCAAATAAAACTAGTATGCTTTGTATTACTGTGGAAAAGGCTGATGATCAGCCTTTTCAATCATGGTTATCTTGCTGGGCGGTCTAATAGCCCCTTCTCACCGGTGTGTGATATCGCGCACGGAGGCGGATCAGCTCGCACGACACACCATGGGAACGGTCTCGTGCGCCGAGGTGCGTGGTAGAACAGGAGCCCTTCCTGTGTGCGTTGCCGTGCGTTGTCGTCGGCTGTGCGTGATGATCTGCAGAACCACGCACCGTAGGAAGGCAGCATTATACAAAAAAATTAGGAGATGTTCGCTTACCTGCATATTCATCTGGGGCCTTTGATTCAAAGTCTGCAGAAGATTCGTCGCCGTTTGTACTTGTGGACCCTGGGATGAAGGGCCTAACCCTTGCTGGCTCATCTGCATACCCATTCCCTGGTTACCACCCATTCCTTGGTTGCCTCCCATGCCTGGGTTACCACCCATTCCTTGGTTACCGCCCATTCCTTGGTTACCACCCATTCCTTGATTACCTCCCATGCCTTGGTT
Source organism: Thera obeliscata (assembly GCA_947578465.1). NCBI lineage: Eukaryota > Metazoa > Arthropoda > Insecta > Lepidoptera > Geometridae > Thera > Thera obeliscata. The sequence continues at coordinate 14,263,749 of OX387924.1, read as the reverse complement.
GCCACCCATTCCCTGGTTGCCTCCCATTCCCTGGTTGCCTCCCATTCCCGGGTTGCCTCCCATGCCCGGATTACCGGCCATACCAGGGTTACCACCCATTCCAGGGTTACCCCCCATACCCGGGTTCCCACCCATTCCAGGGTTACCACCCATTTGTTGCTGCATCTGCCCTTGAGGACCCATGTTCATCATTTGGTTTCTGCAATTATTTATTTTACACTGAATTTCAAATAAATGTATAAAGTGACTCTATTTTTAATACCTAAGCAAAGAAAAATTTCTACAAGGAATCTTGCCAACACTAAGACAAAATATAACTATAGCTGCCAAAATATAACTATAGGTGAAACCAAGTGAAATCAATGAAGGTTACTTGTGGCGTTGATCGGATTTGGCGACAAGTTTGACTGACGGTTGGTCCTAAAGGTGATATCAGACGATTCATTTTTTGTTCATTTATGCCTTTCATTCGGCACTTTTCACGCGAAATGAAACGTGTGAACACCGAATGAAATATTAGTGAACATGGCATGAAAGAAAAATTAACCATTCACTCGAGTGAACATTCATCCGAGTGAACCGTCTGATATCACCTTTAGTTGTTGCCCCCTAGTACCGTTCTATGCGAACATTTGACGACGCAAAAAAAAAAAAACATTTGACGTGGCTACAAAAACAACTGTCAAATAATCAACAAAGCCAGTGAAGAGTAAAACTTCCTTACCTAGATCCTTGTGAAGCCAATGTCTGTAATGCGTTGATGGGGTCAGGTGCTAAATTAGACTGGCTGTTCGGGCCCTGCGGTTGCCCCTGGTTTTGCCCCTGTGGCGGTGGACCTCCTTGGCTCTGATTTGGGCCCTGCATGTTTGGCGCGCCTTGATTTGGTTTTGATTGAGCTGCAATTGTAGACTTGTAAATTAAACAAGAAATACTTGACTTGGGCACAGAAAAGTATTTGAAAGTTCGAAAAGCACGCCTTTTAAACTTAGAACGTGGTTTGGACTATCAATGAAGGTTAAGCTGTCTTTTACTTTCTTCATGTGCTACACTCCAATGTCTATTCCGAAGGAGGTTTTACTATTTTTTTTTTGTTAAATTGCGCGCTCGATTCAGAGCGCTGTTCATTATTCCCACCGTTGCCGCGCAGTGTACCTCAAATGGCAATCAACGAATCTTCGTTAGTCTTTTAGCGGAGTAGACTTAGAGGGTGTTATTAATAATCCTGGCGCAACGCTGGAGTAGTTAAATCGTGTTTTGTCACATTTGTTCGAGTTGACAATTGCATGTCAATGCAAGAGACAAAACACGGATCAACTAGTCCAACGCTACGCTAGGATTATTAATAAGACCCAGATAGTCTTGTATCTCATTGAACCTAATTAATCCGATGTAAACGTACTAGGCTACAAAAAATGCAAGCTCTATGGAGCACAAGAACGAACTAAATCGATATTTTAGCTTGTTCATTATTTATATACAAATGTGAGTCACTTATCTTTGAGTCTGTGACGACAGTAAGGTCGGATAGCAGTAACCGACAGACGTTATCTGGTTTGTAGAAATACATTGTAACCCTTTCATATGATAATGGCTTCAGGTTACCCTGAGGTTCAGAACAGTACCCGAAGTCGGAGTTTTGCTACCATATTTCGTTACCAAATGTTGTTTTCGTTTCGCCTATTTGTCTCTCTCTATTGTATGGAGAAAATATGAAAGGGCAAAAATACGTTACGTAGTTAGAGTTGTTGTCTCATCTTTTCTACATACAATAGACAGAGACAAATAGGCGAAACAAAAACAACATTTGGTAACGAAATGTTGTAAATGCACTGGGACTTCGGGTACAGTTGTAAATGTGCGTCATTTTAACAAAATGAAAATGATGTTATCATGAACATGAACCTATGTGCAATACGGCCAGCAGATCTAGGCTGGTGTGAAGTTAGCCGTTTGACGAATCTTCCGTCAGTCAGTCATTGGCCATTTCACACAAACCACTGATGGAAGTAGGTATTTTAAAAGCACTGGTGGTCTAGTGGTAGCGGTCCCGCCTTCCGATCCGAAGGTCGTGCGTTATCATTTAACATCAGGTGTCGCACACCCGATGTTAAATGATAACCATCACCTATTCGGTAAATCGGTAAATTCATCAACCGAACTTGATGTGTTTAGTGTTCCGCAAGTAGGCCGCTGGCGGGCCCTTTTTGCGTGACCCTTGACACGTGTTGCTCGAACTTTTTTTAGGTTCCTCACGATGTTTTCCTTCACTGTTTTGAGAGTACTGGCATAGTTCACATACATTTTTCAACAGGAAAACTCCTTGGTACACGACTGGATTAGAACCCACGACCTTGAAACCGCTACCACTAGACCACGAGTGCTTTCATCACCACCATCACCTATATAAAGTATTGTATCGTAGGTCACGCACGTTAGGAACTCGTGATACACTAATCTGTGTTAATTTTATATTTTTTTATACAATAAGCTGATAGAGCAAGCATATTGCCCACCTGATGTCAAGCTGTAACAAGCGTTAACAAAGCATTGCCTTACAGGTCACACACGTTATACCCTACAATGCACTGTCCAACAAATTTATGCATACAGATGTTTATTTGCCCTATATGTTTCAAACTCAGCATAACATAATTTTCAATTTCAAAAAAGTTTGTTAGGTCTAATTACTACAACTCCACTGTCGTATTTGTTTTTATTTAGGTCTACTTAGGATATCTTCTTCATCATCATCATCATCATATTGCAGTCCACTGCAATATGATGATGATCCACTTTTGGGAGCACTGGTGGTCTAGTGGTAGTGGCCCCGCCTTCCGATCCGAAGGTCGTGGGTTCAAATCCACTCGTGCACCAATGAGTTTTTCTATAGAAAAATTTATGTGCACTATGCCAGTACTCTCAAAACGGTGAAGGAAAACATCGGAGGAAACCGGCGTGTTGTAGAACCTAAAAAAGTTCGAGCAACACGTGTCAAGGGTCACGCAAAAAGGGCCCACCAGCGGCCTACTTGCGGAAAAACCAGCCCGCACATCAAGTGCGCATGATAAAAAACTTGCAGTCCACTGATGGACATAGGTCTCTTGCATGGTGCGCCACTGAGCCCGGCCTTTGGCTCTTCCCATCCAGTTGCTGCCTGTCACCCTGCGCAAGTTGTCGCCCCATCTAGTCTAGGATATCTTAGTCCATCTTAAGTCTAATCTAACCTATGTAGCTTGCACTAAAGATTTGTATAAATCACAATGGAAAATGGTGCCATCTCTGCAACCTAAAGTAACTTTGGTATATAAAAGCATACATACACATCTCCCGAACATGAAGAATTAGCTTGGCCACCATATTCATGTACTCTTCCCGAGTCTTGGCTTTCATGAACACATGGTTCTCCATCTCACTACTGTTTCTGGCTACCTGCATTCCTGACCGCTGGATTACTTCCTCACTGAAACATGACACAAAAATTGTACATTTTTATATAAAAACATTTTTCAAAATCTTTGAATCCTTTTTTATTAGATCAGATAAATATTTTGGCGATACTTGATTACTGCCTTCATGCCTATTACTAAACAACATTTATTTTTGGCTAATTTTTCTTGGCCATTTCCAGCACTGGTGGATGTTTGACTTTGTAGAATAGAATATACTTTATTGCACACCTTAAAACCAACAATGGAAAAACAAGTAACAATAACTAAACACATACAAATGTACAATGGGCGGTCTGATCGCTAAAGAGCGATCTCTTCCAGACAACCTTTGGATGGAGAGAAGTGTATAATAAGATGGTTGGCTAGGGTGCACTAAGAAATAACAGTAAAGAATAACAAAAAATAAGGATATTTACATATACAAGTATATAAATATAGACTACATACATACATAAATTTATGATATGTACAAGTACTAGTTTGATACAAATCTTCATGCATAGAGCTATACAAAATTTAAGGGTACTAGATGACAGTGCTATTAGGTGGTTTAGGAGGATTTAAATCTTGTCTATTCAAAGATTAACTGCTGGGAAATGCAAGAGAAAGGAAAGCGCGTAGTCGCGCCGACCAAGCACCAACAAAGAAACATGATTTTGAGAATTGGACAGACATACACCAGTGCCACAATACTTACATTTTTGAAACTACACTCTGGCGGAACGCCTGTGTCCTCCAGTTATCCTCGGTGCCAGCCATTTTTCACGTTTAATGTTTGTAGCACAGAAACGTTGATAAAATTAGTTTTCGCTGGTTTTCACAAACAAATCACTAAAATACATCCATGCATGCACCACCGCTTCATTTCGTTTGGTTTTGTTTTTTTTTAATTTGACTGACAGGTTTATTTGACATAAGTTTGACATGACAATTTATATATTTTCAGTGTTGTGGTTTTGCTTCAGCAGGGTCCGGTGGCAACGAAGGTTGAAGATTCAGCCAAGTGGAACCGTGATGGCACCAAGCCTATCGCAAAATTATTTTAGAATGTTAGGCTAATGATTTTATAATTTTGAATTTGAATTTTGAAGAGTTACAAAAAGTGAGTTCACTTCACTTCTTCTTTTTTGGCTACTGCGAAAAAAAAGTGAGTTTACCAGTTGTCTGTCAGTGCCACAGGTTATAATAATTGTCAAAGTCAGTTTAATTACTAAAGTCAAAGTCAGCCAACTGCCAAACAAACTGTCGCACAGGCAAACCGCGGCGCATTTTGTTATTTGTTTGTGTATTTGTTTTCTTGCCGTTCCGTTGTAAATTACATGAATAATGGCAACGTCTACGGTGCTACGAGTAAAGCGAAGGCTCGAGGACAATCCTCATGATGCTTTGGTGCTCATGTGCAAGCGCTTAAAGACGGATACCGATGAGATATCACCATCGCTTTTTGTGTTCCGAGGAACCGTTGAAAATCAGGTAAAATTACAGCTTGTTACCTAACTGCGCTGCTTATTGTGTTTGTATGGTTCTTGGCTTTCCCTGTGGAGCCTTAAGTAGGTAATTGTTTGTAGTTTATTAGGTAAACTGCGCGGTTATAAAAACTACAATGCGTAGTTCCTTGGCTGAGTCTATTAATACAGGTACTGTACGAACAATTTATAATTATTAATACGGGTACTGCGGGGGGATGGGGGGGGGCACCATTCTTGAAATTAAGTAGGTATAAAAAATAAAAAATACACCTAACAACCTACTGTTACTTTTGTGACTTAAGTCGGAGTGCCCCGAGTTTGAATCTGGATTTTTAAAACACTTTACAGTCGCTTAAAAGTTTTAGTAAAGTTAAAATTTGGGTTGGCTTTAGTATTGTTAGGGAGGAGGAGGGACGGGGGAGGGGTCCTCTCTGCACTGATATGCACCATTCTTGAAATTAAGTAGGTATAAAAAAAAAGAACCTAACAACCTACTGTTTCTTTTGTGACTTATGTCGGGGTGCCCCGAGTTTGAATAATATCCGTACGAATAATTATAATTTATTCATCCAGCACCCGTACAAATAGTCACTTCCTACTTCCTTGCTCCTTATTTTTCGCCTCGTCTTTAGTTATCACTGTTTACTTTGCACGGATTCAGGTCATCTGCTATCTTTAGAACGTTTTCCCTTTACGTATTTGTTGTAAACATTTAATTTCTACACTGTTGTGGCTCTTTTTTTCCCTGTACTCTTGCTATGTTTCGCTGTATGTGCTTCTAACATACAATGTTTTTCTTCACTGTTTGAAAGGTACTGGCATAGTGCACATACATTTTTAAGAACCCACAACCTTGGAAGGATCAAGCCGCTACCACTAAAACACCAGTGCTCTTTGATTAAGGTGATGGGTATACAACTATCCATGCCATTTGCTTGTAACCATCCCCTTAGTAGTAAAAACATTTACCGTACATATTCATTTGTTTCAGGAAACTCCAAACGTAAAGAGCATTGTTCCCAAAACTGATTTGAAACTAAAGTCAATTTCAAAAGTCGAAGACATCATTCAGAAACTTAGGAACGAAAGAAAAGAGCAAACTGCAGAGAGTCGCTATGAGGTGGTTACTTTTTTTTAACATCAATTCCTGTCAATATAGCCCAGCACCTCATCATCAACTTATATCATTCCACTCCAAAGATGCACCACTGAGCCTAGTCTGCGGCTCGTCTCTTCCAGCGCAAAGCACTGACAATCAGCCATTTTTCAGGTTGTGAAATTCAGCCGAGGGTTGAAAGACAGTGATACAGAAGAGTTTGATCTGGTAGATCTGCAGAGAACACATGATGAAGAAGGGGATGTTCAGTATGCTTACGACTTGTACTTGGCGGCCGCTAAGGGCTTTGATGTGTCTATGTTGGACCAACTTGTCAGGTTTGTGCTAAATATATTGCAACGTACCTGTTACAATACTAGTATAACTAGCGGCACATAACCCTAGCGCTGAGCGATACGCGGAGGGGATAGCTGCGCATGCGTCGTAGTGTGCGCATGTCGCACACTGGATGTGTGGATGTGTGCAGAGTGTCTTATTGGTACAGAGAGCGGAGTGCGGCTGGAGAGCCAATCAGCGCTACGCACGCTCGCCCTTCATACCGCTAGCCCTGCTAAAGTACCTTATTTTTGACTTCTGCGCAATAACGGTCAGCGCTAGAGTTATGTGCCGCTACCTATATCCTCATAGGCAACCTTCATAGACAATGAACCAAACTTTTTGAGTTAGTGTAGTGTTAAAGTTATTGTGTCGTAATAGTGCTACTTTAACTGAACACAAAAATTTAAGTGTCGCCTTAAATAGAAATCAGCTTACTGCAATCTTTACATTGACTCCCTCCATGATAATCAAAGTGTTTCAATTTTTTTTTTAATTTTTATTCTCAAAACTGTATGTTACTTTGGATACAGTTACAACTACAGATTACAGTACAACTCTTTCTTTCTTCCATTTTTGATATTGATAAGTCTTCTTCTTATTTATGAGCACAGCTCTTGTCGGCGTAATGTATGCATTTTTCTGCAGGTATTTCTTTTGAGGGCAACCTCCTTTACCTCCTTAGACGACATGACGGCGATCTTCCCTTCTATTTTGCTCATGTAGCCAATTAGAATATCCTTCTACCTTTCCTTTGATGTTATTTCTGATAAACCTGTCATGTCGTACAAGTTTGATTGTCGTACAGTCGCGGTATGAAAATGTTCGTCACCTTAGAGACGGTTTTCGCTTGCACCAGTGCCTAGATCATGAACACATTTTGACATAATTTGTGACGTTAACTTGTCGGTGTATTCTGTTTATTCGGTTTCAAAAGGTAGTATGTGAAAGTGATACGTTGAACAAATCAAGTTGAAAATCGACGAACATTTTCACTCCGCTACTATACATTGATAAGTATGTATAAATAATTATTTCAGAATAGAAAACTACGAGTCAGATCTAGTCCTTAACCAGAACGGAGCAGGCAGTTCGTCAGATGAGGCAGAAGATGATGACGACTCCAATGATGAAAACAACTGGCGGAACGAGTACCCTGACTCCGAAGCCAGCAGTATCGACGAAGACGTTATTACGAAGGCTATGGAAAGAGTAGCTGTTGGTAAGAATCATAATCATCATCAGCCTGATTTTTTATACAACTTGCTGCTGGTATGATCCACCTGATGTTAAGTGCGTCATTTAGTTTCAACTAAGGCAGGGCGCAAACGTAGACACTTTTGAATTTGTGCCCCAAGTCGGAGTTTTGCTACCACATTTCGTCTACCAAAAATGTTGTTTTTAATACAGTTGCTCAAAAAGTGGCGTATTGCAGGGACGTATAGCGTTCGGGATGTGGGCTATTACACACGCGTGCTTTTTTTTTACCATTCCCGCACTAGTGCTTTTTCTTTCCCAACTGTCAAAATAATGTCTAAAAAGAAAAACCAACCATGAAGTTTTTACTAAAAAAATTCATCGAAGTTTTTATGATTCATGCAAATACGTATTATTTCTAAAAAGAAGCTACTAATTTGTTTCATTAACAGATTTAATGATTTGATTGAATGAGTTATGTTAGGTTTCATTTCATTTCATCTCATTAAATTTCATTTTCAATTCATATCAATAAAAAAAATCTACTGAAGACTTGGCTGTATGGGTATAGTTCCCTTTGCCTTCCAGAATGGGTGAAGAAAAAAAAAATCTGCTTATTACGGTTGGCGCCATTTTTCAGAAATTTTCTTTGCGAGTTTATTTGTTTGTTGCACAAAATGAGTAATTTCGACCCTAGTTTTTTTGAATTAACACCACCGGAACTCAGTATAATTGCACAAAATGCTTCGGAGAACATTTTACCTGAAAAGTCAAAAAGTCGCTACATGCATAATTGCATACATACGACGAACTTATTGCGTGGAGAGAAGAGAAAAAAGCAAATGGTATTTTTATTATTTTATTAAATTGCTTAATTTTTTCGCAACTGTATTAAAAATAGTCGTTCAGTACACGTGCGGAACCGTCATTGCAACTTGTTCCGACTGTCAACCCTCGCCTTCGGCTCGGGTAGACATTTGTCGGAACTCTTTGCAATGACAGCCTTCCCGCACTTGTAATGAAATATACTATTTCGTGTGAGTACGTGCCTCTCTTTTGTATGGAAAATTGATGAGACCACAACTCCTAACTACGCAACATATTTTTGCTGACTCATCTTTTCTCCATACAATAGAGAGAGACAAATAGGCGAAACGAAAACAACATTGGACTTGCCCTTCAGGTGTAAGAAAGCTACCGATGAATATTTGATTTCTATAGAACCACAATGAAATCGTCCACTCCCTGCGCATACGTAAAACTGTGTCCAATCACCGTTACAAGACACAGCAACTACGATTCCCTGCCATGGTGTGTCGTGTTGGCAACTAAAAGTGTCTACGTTTGCGAAGCGCCTAGGCAAGTTCGGCGAGTTTATCATCCGCACTTGATGTGCGGGCAGGTTTTACCGCAAGTAGGCCGCTGGTGGGCCCTTTTTGCGTGACCCTTGACACGTGTTGCCCGAACTTTTTTAGGTTCTACAACACGCCGGTTTCCTCACGATGTTTTCCTTCACCGTTTTGAGAGTACTGGCATAGTGCACATACATTTTTCGACAGAAAAACTCATTGGTACACGGAGTGGATTTGAACCCACGACCTTCGGATCGGAAGGCGGGGCCACTACCACTAGACCACCAGTGCTCTTTAAAGCTACAGGACACAGCAACTACGGTTCCATACCATGGTGTGCCGTGTCGGCAGCAAAAAGTGTCTACGTTTGCGCAGCGCCTTAGCAAATCTTGTAGTTTAACCTTTTTATTTGACGTTTCCAGAAGATGACCTCTCCAGCGACGAGGGCGAAGACCAGATCTACACGGACGAGCTGTCGCTTAAAGAAGACGCGAAGCGCTACGGAGAAGCGTACGCGAAGTACAAGGCCAAAGTGCTGAGCGAAGATGCCAATATCACCGAAAGTAGCTTCGTACATTGTGCTACTATCAAGGAAATAGATGAGGAATCTGTAGAGGGTAAGTAATTTCTTTAGAAACATTCTTCTTTCAAACTAAGTAGTCCAGTCATTATAGTAAGTTCACCTCGGAATTCGAGATACCCAGCTGTAAGTCTGTAAATATTTGTATATTGACACCCTAAAAGTTGTCTCAAAACCTTTTTGCTATGAAGAGCGCGCAGTCACAGCCCTCGTCGGTTGACCTGAAGTGATGCTGTGACCGCGCGCTCTCTGCCCTCTATCTCGAAAACGGTTCACCGTATGAAAAATGGTTTTAAACAAAAATTGTGTAGAATTTGTATTATACAATATTGATATTAAATACAAATAGCAAAAAACCCATAGGAAATGAGATATTTACAAAAAAAGTTTTTTGACCTTGAAATTTAATAGTTGCGCACACCCTACCATATGCAGGTTTTGAGACAACTTTTAGGGTGTCAATATACAAATATTTACAGACTTACAGCTGGGTATCTCGAATTCCGAGATTCTTACCTAATTTAAGCATAAATGACTGGCTATATTACATACCCTGGGAAGTAAAATAAGAAATGTGTCAGATCACATGTAATTGTTTACCGAGGCGAAGCCGGGGTTGACAAACATGTGTTCTGAGGCTTGAAAAATCGTATACACACCACGGGTAGTAAATAAGAATTTACTACCCGTGGTGTGTATACGATTTTTCTGCTCGACGACGGCGGAATGAGGCAACTTCGGTTCGTGCAGCGGGCCAAAAGTTGCTACTTTCCACCCGGTGAGCTGAAAAAGGATTTAATGTGCACTCTTGAACCATTATGAAATATTTTTCTGTAACGTGGAGGTACTTTCATCTAAATCTGTTCAGTGGTTAGAGCGTGATTGAGCTACAAACATCATAACATAACCAGCAATGCTTGACATAGTAGATAATGTCTTGTCAGGCAGCAAAAAGCTGAGTCGGGGCCTATTTGGCATATTTTATGTACCATTACCATTATAAATAAACATCAAAATGAAAAGTTTATTTATTCAGTAGAATCGCAAGGATCATTTTGAAACTTTTAAAGCTAGGTGAGTCTAGGTGCCAGTTCCACGCGACCAAGCCTATAGAAGAACAGGCAACAAACTACGGCTTGGTTCCTACCGTTTTTTTAATGATTATCTATTGTATATATGGTTCCCATAGTACAAGCTCTGCTTAAATTGTGGCTAGATAGTGTTGTGTGGATTGTCTATAATATTTATTTATTATTTATTTAATGTTAACGTTTAATAGTTCAATAATAATTAATAATTAAATTTATTTATTATTTACCTATGTATGTCAAATAATTGTATTTTCTATAACATAACAAACATCATAACAAAAAAACACAACTTTTGCGTTTCTAATATTGGTAGGTCGGCTTCTATACGCGTGGTAGTGGTGATTGCTAGCATAAAAATTTAAGGCGTTTCCCCATTTTGGCACATTTTTTCCCGATCCTGTTTTATTTCGGGATTAAAAGACGTCTATCATTGCTAACAAAAATTCAAATTTTATAATGTGTTTTAGTAACACATAGGGGCGGGGAGGGGGGATTATAAATCCTTACAGGGTAAATTATGTACCTATCGATTCAAAAAACTATTCCTAAGATGTGTCAATTTTAAATTTACATGCATAATAAGGCAATAGAGCGCTGTGGTCTAGTGGTAGTGCCCCCCCCTTTGATCCTAAGGTCGTGGGTTCAAATCCAGTCGTGTACCAATGAGTTTTTCTGCCTAAAATGTATGTACACTATGCCAGCGCTCTCAAACGGTGAAGGAAAACATCGTGAGGAAACCGGCATGTCGTAGAACCTAAAAAGTTCGAAAATATGTGTCAAGTGCGCAACAGGAGCCTCGTTGAGGCGCACTTAAAAATCTTTTCACCACACTTGGTTCGAAAGAATCAGTGACACGATAAGATGAAGGCAATAAATATACTGAATACAATTTGAATTCTAACTTATTTTTTTTTCTTTTACCAGGATACAAAGAGGATAGCGACCAAGAAGGCTTCTACTACGGCCAAGACGAAGACACCGACCAGTTCCGAGAGCAATATGCTAGCGACGAAGAGTATAGTCCGGACTGAACCGGTTTCAACAATGTTATTATTCATTTTAAGAGACTCGTTGTAATTACCTACTCAAAGGGTGTTATTAATAATCCTGGCGTAGCGTTGGACTAGTTAATCCGTGTTTTGTCACATTTGCTCGAGTTGACAATTGCATGTCAATGCAAGAGACAAAACACGGATTAACTAGTCCAACGCTACGCCAGGATTATTAATAACACCCATAGCGTTTAAGGAAAAATATATTTGTGAGGAATAAATTATCTTAATTATAGAGAATTTTCATTGGTGGTGGAATTAGACGTGCCCCTATAAATAGAGTTAGAGTTTCCCGTAAAAAACAAGAAACTCTTAGGTTTTTTTTCCGTCTTGAAACGGTACTAATTGTGCCTCTGATCGTATGCAGTCTTTTCTAACTTATTTATTTTACATCTTTATTCTGACTTGACTTTTTATTTTTATTCTGACTTGACTTTTTATTTTTATTCTGACTTGGGATGAAAAGACATAGACAGGGCCGCGGGGCGGCAATGGTTTAGACTGGCACAGGAACGAGGTAGATGGCACAAACTAAGGGAGGCCTATACCCAGCAGTGGGTGAAGGCGGGCTGTGGATGATGACGATGGGATGAAAAGAAAAAGGGGAAGCAGGTTAATCAATTACTATCGTATTTTCTATTTAGGTAGTTTTTATTCTATCTAAGTTACAGTATTTATGTACTATTTTGCTTATTCTAATTTACACTTATGTCGGTTAATATATTCTCATGATATATTATAGACCTCATATCTTATTTGCCTATTTATTTCTCTACTTTTAGGTTAGATGATCGCGCGATTTGAATCTAAACCTAAAAGTTCGCTCAAACTATTGCGTTCAATGTGTTTGGCCTTCGCTTAAAGGCATCATAGATGTGACAAGAAATAAGGAAAATGGTTTCTCTGACCTCATCTCAACACAATGTAAATAAATTTGGTCACCTACATTCATTACGTTCGAGCGTCGATGATCTCAGTAGGTCTGTAAAAATAAATAAATAAATATTATGGAAAAGACACACACAATTTTTTTTTGTAAATACATACTTAGAATACAATATAACACCCAGACAGAGAACAAACATCCGTGTCCACACAAATATTTGTTCTCGGTGGGGATCGAACCCACGACCTACGGCGTAAAAATGGATTCGCTATGACTTAAAAAATCAACAAATTATGTGTGTTAGATTTCACTTCATATTTATTGTTTTTAACACAAGTGAAGTTCAAAAAACATGAGAAATCAACTGGACTTTACATTGGACTGGACTGGATGACTTGCTGGCCAAACTGCTGAACTGATTTTTATGTAAAATACTTATTGAAAAACTTAACAACCGCATTAGGCGCCCCCTATACGATTTTCGCGGAAGGTCCCCTCGATTTCTCTCGTCTGCCATCATCAATCCCTGGTTTCCTTATCATTGGACCCCTTTGAAATATATTCTTTCCAACAAAAAAATAATCATCAAAATCGGTTCTTACACGACGATGTTGTGTGACGATGTATACCTAAGTAAGTATTAAAATAGCACAAAAACGCGAGTTGCAAACTTAGCTTGGCTTGGTGGAGTTAGAGGTATCTAATCTCTCTCAGCGTAACGTCTGCATTAAAAACTGGAAAACTTGTCTGTTTGTATGTAGGTACTCGCGGAATTACCAGATTACATTTTTGGTTCGCGTAAAGGAAGTCGCTATTGAGATAAAATACTCTACAAATAATATTTTATCAGTAAATGTGTCCATTAACATGACAAATTGTAAAAAGTACCTACTATCTCTATCAGGAATGAAATAGAAAATGTTTATTTAACTGCTTAGGTATTATAAGCGAGAAAATTATCGTGTCTGAAATCCTGGCCTATGTAGGTACTACTTGCTACTACTACTGCTACTATAGTTGCTACCCTCATACTCCGAATCAGTAACATCCTGTATTAAAAGTAATATTAGGTTGAATAGCTTCTCCATGTATTCTTGCCCATCCTTGGCTTGCAGGAAAATCTTGTTTTCATGATTACTGCCGCTCTGGGCTGTAGAGTAGAAGGCCTTCTGGAGTATTTTATCACTGGAACACGTTAAATGACTTTAAGACGAGGACAACTGTAGACCTATACCACACAATCTGTCTGGCTCTGGTTTTGAGTCTGTGTGAGTGTTGACTAAATAAATCTTGCGTCGAAACGTCACACACACAGTATAATACACTGGTGAGCGAGTGCTCAGACTCAAAACCAGAGCCAGACAGAGCTTGTGGTAGGCTTACAGCTATGGGTTTTTTTGACTGGCCTCTCGGCTCAGTTGGTAGTAGCTCTACCTTTTGACTCGTAGGTCGTGGGTTCGATCCCTACCGTGAACAAAATATATTTGTATGGTTGTTTGCTGGGTGTTAGGTAGGTACAGGTGTCGCGCATTCTTTGCGACAAAGATAACATGAGGATGAGATTCTAGGTCGATCTATAATACTGCAATACATTCCGAAAATGATTTTACTGCCCTAAGCTGGCAGAAGGCCTGCGATCGACCCTGGTCTCTAGTACAGTCGGCGTCTTGACTGTACCCGGATTCAACGCGGTGGAGGGGACCCGCGCATGCGAGCTCCCCTCCTGCTATTTCCAGCCCCCACGAGGGAACAACCGAGGAGCTTAGGGAATTGGCCCTAAGTGCTCACGCCTTCCATCCCCAAAGAGCAACCACCGCTTCCTCTCATAAGGTCGACCGCGCGCCGCCGACTCAAGGGCCCTAAGACCGTTTCGTAGAATCGCGACGGCGCTCTTTACCGAGACGCCGACTCATGGGTCCAGGACCGCTCGTAGAGTCCCGGCGTCTCTCTAAATTGCACTGCCGACCCAAGGGCCTCGTGGCCGTTTCGTAGGGTCGCTGCAGCGCTCGTCTCTCACCGTCGACCCAAGGGCCTCGTGGCCGTTTCGTAGGGTCGCGACGGTTACTCCCCTTCGGCTCATTCGCCAGGATCCTCTTACTACTCATGCCTGGAGCCGTACCAGCGGCGCGGGCTCCAGTTTCCCGCACGAGCCCTAGCAAGCTAAAGCTCGGGGATGCATGGCACTAATGCCCTCAAAGGGGCCCTGAACAGGGCCCGCTTTCCCTTCCCCAAACGACCGAGCTAGTCCGAAGTGGACATTAGATTAATTCTCGCGGCAAGTGGCTTTCCTCGCGAAATCTTCCCAGAATCTCATTAACCTCTTTATACAGTAAAATCGGTTAATTGCTAGCACTCACCCCATCATCGTAAGTTACCTCCATCTCGTTCGTGCGCATTGTCCAGTTGCACACTCGATACGCTGCCTCGCTCCTACAGCACACTTCAGCGCTCCGCGCTTCAGCCTCTTCCTCTCGTTCTGGCCTAGCCTCCCAAAAGCAACTCTTTTTTCCCCATGTCGCCACGCTTACCCTCGAGTCAACCTTGCAACAGAAAAACCTGACAGTTCATTTCAATCCTTCACTTTTGACCAACCAGTGTTGCCATCGCACAATAGATATACTCACTTCCTTTATAATGACTTCGTGCGAAGCGCGACACACCCAGCAAGAGAGAAATGCTATTCCAGCATGGCGAACAGGTGACGCGTCCATTCCAGGATTTTCTCCCTAGCACGGACGGCGGCACCCCTTCTGGTTCTTCCTTCTGCTTCATTCGCTTGCCGAGGCGCCTCATTAGCTCGGGGGCTTGAATTGTTGGCTACAGATTCCAAGATTGCACTTTCTCTGGAGGCTTCACTCTCTTCTGGACCATTCGCCTCGCTGACGGGATCGGTTTCCATCTGAGAGGTTCTTTGTTCATCAAATTGATTCCCACATTCTGGAACCTGACTTAACTCCGGTTCATTATTGATGTCTCCCATTGCCCCATCATAATGCTCTCCTGTTCGTGATGGTTGTTGTCCAACTTCAGGATCTTCTAAGGGATAGAGGTGTCCTATAGAACGCGTAAGAATAGAATCATCTACTTTTACTCTCGCGACTCTGCATGCGCCGTCCACGCCTTCTAATAGTTCGACAATTTTACCAACTTTCCAATTTTGACGATTCTTAGAGTCTGCTTTGATTTGGACGATGTCTCCTTCTTGTGGGGTACGATCAGATCTGATTCTGGGTTGCTTAGGCGAATGTTTTGATCTCTCTCTTAAACAGGTGAGGTACTGCCCTATAAACATCCTTTTAAATTCTTCCAGAATCTTAATTCCTCTCTTCCAGCTGTCTATCAGATCGGTTTTCACCTTAGACCCAGTACATGGTACTTCTATTTGTGATGGTTTCACCGTCAAACATTTTCCTAGGTTTAGGAAGTCAACCGGATGCAGGACCTGTTCTATTTCAGTGCCAACTCGAGTTAGTGGTCTTGAGTTAACAACTGCCTCTACTTCCTTCATGACAGTTAGTAGTCTGCTATCATTGAGTAGGTGTTTTTCCAAAGTGCGCTTTAGGCAATGCTTGACTAGTCCCACCAGGCGTTCGTAGAAACCTCCGTGCCACGGAGCCAGTTGAGGGATGAATTTCCAGCTGATTTCATTGCCTATACAATATTGGCTCGACATTACCTCGGAGGTCAATTTGAAACAGGTAGCATTATCCGAGTACATTCGTTTCGGTATTCCTCTTGTCGCTGCGAATCTTCGTAAGGCTAGAAGGCACTCTTCAGCAGAAAGATCCTTGACGATTTCCAGATGAATCGCTCTTACAGTCAGGCATGTGAATAGGGCCACCCATCTTTTTTCTTTACCACTTGGCGAACTCATGTACAATGGACCAAAATAGTCCACACCAGTGAATGAGAAGGGCTCGCTGTAGTTAACTCTCTCCGCTGGTAGAGCTGGTGCATCTGGGAGCTTATACGGACCACCACCATGTTTCACACATTGCTGGCATGTCTTGAGCATTTTTGTAACTTTTGCTCTTCCTTGTGGTATCCAATATCGTTCTCTGATGATGCTTAGCGTATGTGATGCGCCAACATGATAGTTACTCACATGAGTTTCAATAATAATATTATTTGTAAAGTCACAGTCTCTTGGTAGCAGCACTGGATGCTTCATATCGTAATTCCATGTTGTGTTAGTCATCCGACCACCGCAGCGTAGTAAACCCTCTGAATCTATAAACAATCCTAAACTTTTTGATAAGTGGGTTTTCTTCCCTGCCAGCTCATCTGGAAAGTGTTCAAGCTGAATTTTCCTTATTTGCATTGTGGCATTACCCTGTGACTTGTTCTTACAAGTATTTATTTCTTCTTCCACCTCATCTATTTCCATTGGGGCATTGTGGATACTGGCCAGCTCAGACCAGTCATGTGGTTCCAACTCACCTGGATCCTCATCCAGGACCTCCCCAAACGAAACAAAGGTTGTGTCCGCGTAATACTGTCGATCTGTAGGCCACTGAGATTCTGCCTCCTTTAAAAATTTGGGTCCTTCATACCAAAGTTCTTTCTTTTGGTCCCATAGATCTGGTTCAGGTCTGGTAGCAATATCAGCAGGGTTAGATTTTGTATTCACGTAGCACATCTCTGTCTGTTGATGGTAACTTCTAATCTCATTGACTCTGTTTGCCACAAATGGTGGTAGGAGTTTGTTTGACTTCATCCATGCAAGGACTATTTGGCTATCCGTCCACAGATATTCCTTTTCGATTGGTAAATCTATAATGGACTTCACATACTTCAGTAGCCTGCTTCCTATCAGAAAACCCAATAGCTCTAATTTGGGTATCTTGAGATCATCTCTGTCTTCAATTTGAGAAATACGAGATTTTGCCATCATCAAGTGAATTGAAATTTCCTCTCCTTTTGTCCTCAAATACACGACTGCCGCATAAGCATGTTTGGATGCATCCGTGAAACAATGTAGTTCTTGTACTGTCCTATTGATGCCGCGCTTGGTTTCTATGATGATACTTGAAGAAGGGCTAGATATCTCTTGCGGGGATGCAGCTCCGAACGTATATACCAGCAGCAGATCCTTTTTTTCAGTTGACAGCTCCAGGCTCCGTGCTGCTTGTGATGTAATGTAGCTGCGTTGACTGCCACTGTCCAGAAGAATTCTGCCCCTGATGGTCTTCCCCTTATTCGGAGCTTTGATCATTACTACCGCTGTCTGTAAAAAGGTATATTTATCAGATACACTGCATATAGTTGTAGGTAGTTGGCTTTGTACTTTAGGATTCTCACCTACGGATTGGGGGCACAGCATCTTTAAATGATTCCCCTTGCATCCATAGCAGGAAATTTTTCTCTTGCAGCCCTCTTCTCGATGGTCTTCTCGCAGACAACGGAAACACCTACCCTTCAAACTTTCCTTCCGCGCTTTGATTGTTCTAATGGTTCTGCAGTCTGCACTAAAATGGCCTTCCCTCTTGCAAAGAATACACGGACGCTTTTGTCTTTTTGCTGTTTCTTCTCCAGATACCTGGTCACCCTTCCTTTTATAACCTTGTCTCTGTCTGTCCAGGTCCGCTCTGACTTGTAGGGCCTCTGTTGTCGCTGCAGGGGGAAGGTCATATACTGTTTCATGCTCTCGGTTCCTTTCAGATTTTTCCATCGCAGTGATGACCTTGTCTAGATTGGTTCGCAGAGTAGGTATGGAGTGATCATCAGCGGAGAGTAAATTCACTTGGTACATCACCTGTTCTGGGAATTTACTCTCAACGCTGGTTCGCAGGTGGTTACTGCCAGTGTTTTCTTCTAGCGTCTGGAGAACTCGAAGATGCCTTTCCAGTGTATCCAAGGTCACCCTGCAGGATGCCGACTTGCCTGATGCCATCTTAATTTGCCTGATTGCGACGTGATGTGCGTCTATCACCTGGTCTCTGGACCCAAACCGCTTTCGTAGAAGCTCCAGAGCAATGGGATAGTTTGCATTGGTGGTGGATAGGCCGCTCACAGTTTCGTTTGCTTGGCCTTCCAATAATCCGAGCAGATAAGCCAGCTTCTCTACGTCCTTTAGATTTTTGGAATCTATGTTGGCCTCAAATTTGTCCCAAAACTCGTGCCACTGAGTGACATCCCCATTGAATTTCGGTAGTTCCAGTTTTGGGAGTTTTGCAGAAGAGCTGGCCGTTGGAAATTGAGCCTTGTGGATCGCAATAACCGAGTCAAGTCCTTATCTTTAAATCCTCGGCGTCTAGCTGCTCGGCCATCAAGTCTGAGAATTCTGCCACCTCCACATGGTCGGAGCAGGCACGCAACTCCCCGTCGAAAGCCTCTATGGCATGGTTTAGTTGAGCTCGGCTCAAGAAGAGGTCGTCTTCCGCTATATGTCCTTCTTCAAACTTTGCCTTAATGGCGCCTGCAGTCTCCGCTAACTTCTTTCGCCGCAGACTCAGGCGGGTTAACAAGATCTGGTCCATTTCCAAAGTTTTTTTTTCAGGTTCTTGGATTAACCGAAGATGCTATAACGACTTCCAATTCCAAGACGTTCGACCAAGACGTGTGGGTCTCTGGTCTGTGTCCACAACTGGCACCGGTTCCCTTGGCGACGCTGACTGAAATCAAGAGAGCTAGACCACTGAGTAACTCGAAAAAAAAACTTAGCATAAAATTGTGCAAATGATTCCATCATTTGGAATTCGAAAGAAGCCGGCCGGCGTTGGGGCATTTCTCATACTTTACCTTATGTTATTCAACGATCTTCTTTGAGAACACGATACGTTGTCGAATTGCCACTTTCCTTCTTCAATTTTGAGACAAAATTAAGTATATACAGTACAATTTCACGCCGCAAAACCGTCCCAAACTTTAACTCCAAGCTCAGACAGAAATACAAGATCAGAAAAAATGCTTACGCCAGTACGCCTTTAGAGCAAACACGAACACTGTGGGCGGAAAAAGAGTTTCTATTGTTTATGACGGAAAGACGCTTACCACTCATGGCGCCAATTTTTAAATTTGGTTTTTTAAATCTTGATCTTGAGTGTAGCCTGGCTCGATATATTAGATAAAATTAACATTGTATCACTTAAAGATGCGTGATTTAACAAAACATACATACATATTATTATACAGTTTAAATTAATAATAAGTAAAATGAATTCAAACAGCCCTGGCAAAATGAACGAGAAAACCGTGAGATAACTCACACAACCATAGACGTCGGTGCTGCCAGCGACAGGCAGTCAAATATAACATGACACAGCTCAAAAAAACCCTTTTTTTTTTGAACGACGCAACGAAAAAAAACGTTTCGTAATTACGTGGAAGAGAAAAAGGACTCAATACCTATGTGCTCTTCATTGCACATTTTTTTCTTTAGAGGTTATCTATCCCGTATCGTGCAACATGGAAATAAAAACGAGAGGGTCAAAAGCAACGCAGAATGCCACAATAGCACCATTCTGGCAACGCTGGTAGGCATAGACAATTGAGACATCATTATTTTCCTAGACTAGGGATGATTTTTTTTTTTTTTTTTTTTAAAAACCCAACTCAAGCGGAAAAGAAACAAAACGCAAGACCAGGCGGCATGGTCCCGGTACCATAGCCTGCTTCGAAAGGAGCGAAAAGAAAAAGAAAAAAATTATACTAGGGATGAGCATTCAAATTAGCAATTCCTGTTAGCAACCAAACAAATAAAATTACAATGACAAGGGCCTTTCGTATTCTTACGATTTATTTTGTAATCAGTCCCCTTTTTTCTCTGTAAAATGCAAAGGTCACGCAAATTTATAGAACCGCTGCAATGCGAGCTATTATGGCACCCGCCAAGGGTACACAGAATCATATCATAACTAAATTAAACACTTAAGTATGCAAATCAGGTTGGATAATAAAACAATACAACTCATAGCAAGTTCTCAAGAAATTTCTTACCCCCTCTCAAAAGGTACTCTCAAAATGTTAGCTTCATTTCCCGGATCAGGCTCAGTCCTTCCATCCGATTCCGGCTCGCCATAGCCTGCGTTTTGTTCGTGTCGTGTTAACATGTCATGAACCATACTTTAGGTTAGGGCAAAAAGGCTTGGTTCTCAATTCTCTTAAGGGTTTATCAGTCAGATCCCTGCATCTCCACCATTTTGTCGCGCATTCTTTGCGACAAAGATAACATGAGGATGAGATTCTAGGTCGATCTATAATACTGCAATACATTCCGAAAATGATTTTACTGCCCTAAGCTGGCAGAAGGCCTGCGATCGACCCTGGTCTCTAGTACAGTCGGCGTCTTGACTGTACCCGGATTCAACGCGGTGGAGGGGACCCGCGCATGCGAGCTCCCCTCCTGCTATTTCCAGCCCCCACGAGGGAACAACCGAGGAGCTTAGGGAATTGGCCCTAAGTGCTCACGCCTTCCATCCCCAAAGAGCAACCACCGCTTCCTCTCATAAGGTCGACCGCGCGCCGCCGACTCAAGGGCCCTAAGACCGTTTCGTAGAATCGCGACGGCGCTCTTTACCGAGACGCCGACTCATGGGTCCAGGACCGCTCGTAGAGTCCCGGCGTCTCTCTAAATTGCACTGCCGACCCAAGGGCCTCGTGGCCGTTTCGTAGGGTCGCTGCAGCGCTCGTCTCTCACCGTCGACCCAAGGGCCTCGTGGCCGTTTCGTAGGGTCGCGACGGTTACTCCCCTTCGGCTCATTCGCCAGGATCCTCTTACTACTCATGCCTGGAGCCGTACCAGCGGCGCGGGCTCCAGTTTCCCGCACGAGCCCTAGCAAGCTAAAGCTCGGGGATGCATGGCACTAATGCCCTCAAAGGGGCCCTGAACAGGGCCCGCTTTCCCTTCCCCAAACGACCGAGCTAGTCCGAAGTGGACATTAGATTAATTCTCGCGGCAAGTGGCTTTCCTCGCGAAATCTTCCCAGAATCTCATTAACCTCTTTATACAGTAAAATCGGTTAATTGCTAGCACTCACCCCATCATCGTAAGTTACCTCCATCTCGTTCGTGCGCATTGTCCAGTTGCACACTCGATACGCTGCCTCGCTCCTACAGCACACTTCAGCGCTCCGCGCTTCAGCCTCTTCCTCTCGTTCTGGCCTAGCCTCCCAAAAGCAACTCTTTTTTCCCCATGTCGCCACGCTTACCCTCGAGTCAACCTTGCAACAGAAAAACCTGACAGTTCATTTCAATCCTTCACTTTTGACCAACCAGTGTTGCCATCGCACAATAGATATACTCACTTCCTTTATAATGACTTCGTGCGAAGCGCGACAACAGGTATGGTATTCTAAGTACGTTAGGGGCGTTTATAATTCGGGGCTAGATAGTGCTATGTGGATTTTCCACAATATTATAAACTTATAACTTACATTATTGCTACTGTTTTCTGGCGAAACTCCGCTGACTTCCAGTAATCTACGTTGGCGGGCATTTTTCAAGCTTTACGTTGAATGTAAATTTTACAAGTATATTCTTACAAATAACCCAAGGAATAAACGTTCACCCCGTCTGGCTTAAACCCAAGTTTAGACTTGACTGACGGGGCGAACTTTACCTACCAGAACCAGAATTCCTCGATTAACCGTTGGGCAAAAGCGCAAAACATATAACATTACTACAATAAATTGTTAAACTGTTGAATCTGAACTTTTCAACTTACCAGCATTATACTTAGTAGTTCTATCGTACTAATATAGATGGCGCTAGCTGTGTTGTTTGAGTGAATCATTGTGTTATTCGTTTTTGAAATTAGGTAAATTCTTATTCAGTCTTCAATAAATATTGTGGACAATCTACACAACACTATCTAGCCCCAAATTAAGCAGATCTTTGAGATTTTTTTTAGTTTGAAAAAAAAATTTAGGTACCTACTATAAGTATGAAATCAGCTAAGTATCTGGTTCCTATGGTACAATCTCTGCTTAATTTGGGGCTAGATAGCGTTGTGTGGATTGCCCGCATGATTTATTCATTTATTCAGGATCGAACCCGAGTCGTAAGGCGCAAAAGGCAAAGCTGCTACGCTGCTACCAACTGAGCGGAGAGGCCAGTCAAAGAGTTTTATGTCAAGACCTAAGGTTTGTGTAATGCCAAGTAGGGCCGACTTGTCTATGACTGACTTGACTTGACGAAAAAGTATTTAATGTATGTAATATATCCTCATACCGACACTGGCAAAATTGAGTCAAAATGGACAGATGCCATTCATTAAGAAGAAGAAAAAGAAATAAAAAGCAACATTAATACGTGATAAATAATTTATTGTCCGGCGGTATTTTTACAATATCATTGTATGTATTATGTATGCCTACTTCAGTTGATTTTATAATCAATTAATTTTAATTACGATTAAACAATGCATTACGTGATTTTAAATACGTGTTCTTGTGTCGTTAGTATTTTGAGATTTTTATAAGTTTTTAAAAAGAATGAAACCCAGATATTTTTGAGAAAAAGAAGATATTTTTCGAGAAGTAGATAGAACTGTCTACATCAAATGATAGGTGGGTTTAGTAAATGCGTTGACAACCGTCAAGCTACTTCTCGCCAGAACTTTTCAACAGTTGGAGACGTAGCAAAACTTATCTAAGGATAATTATAAGCCAAACAAGATTGCTTAACAAAAAAAGATTTTAGATCGTTAGATTAGAGTTATTGTACAAGAAAGGACACATTTAACGAAGTGAAGTACAATGGGCGGTCTTATCGCTATCAGCGATTTCTTCCAGACAACCTTTGGGTGGACAGGATTTTGTTGATAGTTGTCGCGCTAAACGATTTTAAATGAAACATTTACAAAATACTAACGACACTTTGTTAAACAGTAAAACATCTTATTCGAGATGGCGCATTTATTTTTAATTCTTTCAACGGAACACAATATTATGGCACGTCACATCAGATACTGCGTTTCTTTAAGCCAGAGAAATATCATAGAAAAGGTCGGTTGAGCTATCTCTAGATGGTTACGGTCTGCAGATAGCTCAGCTAATTCGCGTTATGTTTATACATATTGCAAATAATCTTGTATTATATTTAATTTTCATTTAAATAAATGAATTAAAGTTAGTTTTACACAAAAATTGAATTAATATCCTCAGATTTCTACTATTCTTGAATACCATCTCGGAACTATTATCTTTCAAACAAATAATTATAATAATTAAACAGTTTTATTTTAAATGAAAAAGTTTAAAATCTTGATAAACCAAATTCATGGCCAAACTGCTAAACCGTTTCTAATGATAGTTCTATGGGACCAATCTGGAAGAACCTGACCCTTCAGATAAAAAAATAATCCTTTATTAGTCTGTTAAAAAAGAATTTGTATAGTTAGGCTTTGTTGATAGCAATGTGAGAAACACATCAATTTTAAATATTATTGCATTACATGAAATTTCTCTGGCTGTGTGTAGTTGCAAGTGATTACTATTTTCTTACAAAGAATGTCATGTTTTAACGTTACGTTTACAATCAAGTATTGAGAAGAATCGTTAGCAAGGAATTTAATTTGAAGTACGACTATCTAAAGTCAAAAGTCTGCTTTTAAAATTTTGGTTAAAAAAAACTTGCAATAATTTTTCGACCACTATCTAACTGTTGCTATGCTAGTTTTACAAAGCGAAGTTCCTATTCGCTATCTCATGTTTATTACGTCAGCATTCAGTCTTGTTGCAATCGTTCCTTGCCAAAGATAAGTTGCAATTAGTTTTTTATTGCAATCGAAGCTCAAAATAATGTCCAAACTTGCGAAGCTCAAAATAATGACCAGTGGTGGTTGTTTTGTTGCAATAAAAACTTGCAACAAAAGATAAACAACCACCCCACTGGTTTAATGTTATGTTTCCTTTGACCCTTTTCTTTTTAAAAATTAACAAAAAGTGGAAAGAAATTATACAAATTAGCAAAATTTATCAGAACGAGGGAGAATTTTTCTTACTAACGACTCTACTCAATTAAATTCAAAACATCACAAATTAAGCTTGTTGTACACATGTCTGTAATGCCTGTGCAAACTACGTGTGCAAGTCTATCAAGGCTCTGCTGGTAGCTTATATGCTAGGAGAAACTGAGCAGAGTAAATTTCAACAATAGGACATGACCAGCCTTTGTCTTACGTAAGGTTGATAGGCCAATGAGACTGGCATGCCAGCTACAGTCATGTGTACCACGGCCTTAACAGAAAATCTTAGATAATCCATTATCAAATTGCAAATTTGAGACTCATTCCAAAGGGACAGACAAACACAGATTACGAAAGTATATCTACGGAATAAGTCTTTTATTCACTTACTATCTAATTTATAATTAGTGAGATACCTATAAATGCATTATGATTAGTCTAGCAATGCTTTGGCATGACAAAACATGGTAATTTTAAATTTTGTTTAAATATTTGAGAGAACAGCGATTTAATATCATAATTTCCGGTATTAAGGAATGAAGCCAAAGGCATGATCCAATCATGAGTGAATATTATCGGGTATACTGAAGAATGCCATAATCACAGGACTTATAATAAAAAAAAACATAGTACATCAGTTACATCACACATTCATCTATCTCCAATGAAACTCCAGGTTAAGGTTACCTCCAGTGAAAGCCTCTTTCAATCATGGATTTTGGAATGTAACTTAAATTGAATAAGTATTCAGTGGAATTCCCTAGGCACGAAAGTATTTTCTTTAAATTTCCAAATTCTGAGCCATTGAAATTTTCAAAATCTGGCATTTGTATATTCTTGCATCGAACTGAACGACGTCAATATATTTTGTTTTTACAAATTAAGTTTTTAAACAAAATTTCTTGAATAGAATATAAAATATAGGACTATGTCAACAGATATACATCCTGTAATAGCTGTTGACATAGTCCTATATTCCCAAAAGGCAGAAAACCCCACTGATTTTCAAGAAAAATCGGAATGAGCACTTCGCATTAGGTCAATAAAATTCACTATCAATTAATATTAAACAAAACAACAAAGAAAGAACAATCTTAGAACAAATGGTAATAAAATTTAGTTACAATGTAATAATATCTTTACATAATATTTACAGTTTTGGTAATAATAACGTATACTAATACAGAGGAAGGTTAACTATTCATACATAACAATGTAACAAAAATCTACATCGAGGGCTTATTATTTACACTAACTTTAACAAAAAAGGCTGACCAACTTTTAAGAATGTACCTGGGACTCTATTGACAATAGACTTTATTTGTCTTTGATTCGATGTCAAAACCTCTGTCTTCTAAAGCTTTTTACAGCTCTTTTTGCCACTCGTTGGCAAATTTGGTCATTAAATTCTCTTGATTTTTTGTATGTTATTATTTGCATTTTTTTACGACTGTACTTTGTCCTGCTTGCTACGAATCTGTCCAGCTGCGAATCTGTCCAGTTGCTCTGGAGCCTAACTTTTTAGGCCTTAAACATTCTTCAAGAACCAATCAAGAATTAATTTTGTGATATTCTGAATAAAAGTTCTCAGTTGAGCCATACTAGTAACATCCTTAAGTCTGTCAGCCTGTTTTAAGATACCTTACTACAATTGAAATTTCGAAACATTGATTTGGCATTGATATGCAGTTTAAATATTAATAATCATCAATTATTGCACATGATTTTTTTATAATAAATCCAAATGGATACATTTACGCCTAATTATCAGCAGAAGCTTTATATCTTAGCAATATTCAGGAAACAGCACTTTTCATTGGCAAATGTAACTTGAAACCGAACTGACTAGCATCCCCTATAAGTGCGTAAACGCAGTTTAGTCAATCTCAACGAACTTGAATCATTCTTTAAAATTCGAAATCTACCCACAAATTTCACATCGTTTCGGAAGTACCCTCAATGCTGACTGTGTCGTTGCCAGAGGTACTGAGAAAAGAACGTCATATAAGCCAATGAAAAGGTCTCCTATAGAACAGCAGCGTCGCTGACCCGAGGGACTGGAACGTTGTTATTTGCCGCAGCGTCCTGGTTATTCGCCGTGCAGTAGAACTGCTTATGCGCTTTGTACGTATTCACATATTTGAAGGATATATCGCAAGATTTGCAGTAGTTAGGGGTTTCTTCCTCAGTGCCGGGTTCCTTCTTGATGTCTACAGTGGCGACTGTGATAGGGACAACGGGAGGGGAAGGGGTTTCTTCTTCTGGCTCGTCGGTGGCGTGGACGAGTCGTGCGTGACGGACCACGTTGCCGCGGTAGGTGGAAGTGTAGGCACAGCTGCTGCAGCGATGGACTCGCTCCCCGGCAGCTGCGGGACTGGGCGACGTAGCTTCGCGGTTGTCGTCTTCGAGCACGCACGCTATGTAGCTTTCTTCCTGGAATTAAGGAAGGTGGGTGAGTCAATGTTTAGTTCCTTACATTAAATTAAAAAGGTCTGCTGCGTATTTACGGCAAGTAAAGAAATATTTTCAAGAGTGTGGTTAGTAATGAGTTATGAACATGCTGTTAATTTATTGACTTAATGATTTCGTTAGCTCTTAGAATGTCTAGTTATCAAATGACATCGACATCATCATCGACCTATATCATTCCACTGCTGGACATAGGTCCCTCCCAAGACTTGCAACTGAGTCCGGTCTTTGGCTTTTCTCATGCAGTGCTTGCCAGCTACATTTCGCAGATTGTCGCTCCACCTTGCCAGTGGGCAAAATATGTATTACCTGCATATCAGCTGGCTTCTTATTGTTGAAGTGCATGCGTATGTGCGTGCGCATTCCCCGGAGTGTATTCCCGCGGTACCGGCATATGGTGCAGCGAAACGCCTTCACCCCAGCGTGAGCCTCCATGTGCCTCTGAGCAGCCGCTGCGGTCGGTGACACCACGTCGCAGCAGGGGCACTTCCAGCCGCCTTCAGTGCCAGAGCGTGCCTCGATCACTGGAGCGGCTACGACAGCACCACGAGGAGACCGCGTCTCCCTCTTAGTGCAGTAGTAAGACTGATGTGTCGTCAGATTGTCCAGCGAACTGAAGGTGATCCCACAGGCAAGGCAGATCAGCTGCCGGTACTGTGGAGGCGGACCCGGCTCCGGGGCAGGACTCACTCGCTCGTCCCCTCCACCGGCGGAACAGTAATGACGCTTGTGAATCCTATAGTTCTCAATCTTGCAGAACACTATGTTGCACTCCTTGCATTTAGACACGCCCTGCTTGACCAGGACTTGTGGTAAGCCAGCCGACACTGGTATCTCAGCAGCGAGTCGCATGGCTAGACCGGGAGGTAATAGAGCGGGAGGAGCAGGGTTGAACTTTTGTTCGTGAGGCGATGATATGTTGGGCGGCTTCGGTGTTGGCCCTCTAGAACTGTTACGCCGTCGTCGTTTAGGCGAGCTCTCTCCAATTGGCGATGAAGATCGTCTTGGCGACGGAGACAGGGTTCCCGGTGATCCAGGAAGCGAAGGCGCGCATACTATTTGCTCCGGCGTAGTAGATCTCATTCTGTTCTCTTTTTCATGATCATCCGTCGTCACAGACTCAGGGGTTCGCCTCATACTTAAGTCCAACGGAGTCTGCCCCCCATCTCTAGAGTTCTCTCGCGGTCTGTTTGCTGATTTAAGAACCTCGGCCGCTTTTCCTTCAGTGGGTAAGTTTGGCAGCGCACCAAAAGGCTGGAATGTACCATTGGGCAGCAGAAAACATGGGTTGTCTGGATCAGGAAGAGTAGTTCCTGGAAGCGTGCTGGCATTGCGTAAAAGTCCTATAGGTAGGATTAGGATCGGAGTAGTGGGTAGTGCTAGCGCATACCCACTTCCAGCTGGAGGTGTGAGTCCAGGCGACGGTGGAGCTGAGCCCGAGGTCGCTGAGCTTCCTCTTGTCGCCGTCGGAGTGTTTTTTACAACCTGCCTCGTACTGCAGTAATGTGACTTATGTGCACGGTAGGTTTTTATTGAACTGAAGCGTATATCGCAATCGGCGCAGTACCGATCCGGTGCTGGAGGACTATCGGCGGTGTCTCCATTAGATGTAGGTGTCGGGGCGGGTGTTCCGCTGCTCACGGGCGACGACGAATGCATTCGCATGTGCCTGTTCAGGCTTACTTTCTTGTCAGCGCTGTAGGAGCAATACGTGCATTGGTATTGCTTGTGGGGAGGCCGCGGCGTCTTCGAATCTCCGCTCGATTCATCCACATTGGCGTCCGCCGGGGAATCTGTGCCGTCCGTTTTCGGCCTGCGGTTCGTGCAGTAATGCTCCTGGTGCGCTTGCAGAGTGCTGAGCGAAGAGTAACGGATGCCGCACGGCTTGCAGATGTAGCCCGGAGGTCCGGCCGAAGGGAAGAGGCCTGGGAAAGCAGCTGCGGCTACCGCTAGGTAGTCTCGTGGTTGTGGCGCGATCGAGGCGACCGGCGTCGGCACGGGCGGTGGCGATGGCGACGGAGGCTCACGCTTCAGGTAGGTAGCTAGCGGCGCCAGTGCAGGGTCGGTGGCTAAGCTGGTGTTGAGGCGCAGCTTTGGCGGCGGTGAAGCGGTGGCGGAGGCGGCTGGTGACGCACCAGACGCAGGCGACGCGGCGCCCGAGCTCGGCGTGCGAGGTTCTCCCGGCATCGCCTCGCTCTCGTTTCCCCATTCCTCGTCCTCACCTGTAAAAATAAAAGATGTATGTCAGAAAACACAAGCAATACACACGTCGCAAGTTGTATAAAAAAATATGTCCAACAGCGTGATACCACAGATTAAATCATAAGATCAAAGCTTGGCTATGGTTGAAACGTTGATATAAAGTATTCAGATTTAAAACAAAACTAGACATTGGAATGCTTGTTGAACAAAAAGAAGCTGGCCGTATCGGCGCCTATTAGTGCTGTTAGGAAGGATGCAGGCCAGCGCGGGCGGGGATTCTCGCGATAGCCGTCACTCGTCACGTTTCGTCGCGTATCTGTCGACGTCAGTCAGATGAGGCTCGCAGTCGAGGCATACATTAGCGCTCCTAATTGAGACGTGGTTGCGCTATGTAAATGTCGCCGCGTGGGTGGGGCGCCGACTGTTGCGGATCGAGTGCGCGAGCCCTGCGTCGTCGAGGCTCGGCCCGGCCGCGACGCTCGTCCATCAATATCGTGAGCAGGCCCGCGGCCAAACAGAACAAAACCTTAACGGGCCCGTTGTAATTGGATCTGATTTCCAGAAAACGCGCGCTCACCTTCCTTTTTGAGCGACAACGATCTCTGCTGAGCGAGGAATTAACCTATCTTTCGCGCAGCGATCTCGACTCAAAACGCCAATTAATGAGAGGCTCAACTTCATTCTCCCGAGTCTGTGAAGATCATTATATGGGCACGACAGCGAGATGGACGCGACGATTGGTGCGGCCGCGCACCGACCGACATCTCGCGGTAACGAATACCACTCGAATCGGATTGCGTTCGGGTCACGCTATCCTAGTGTGCGCACTGTTCCGATTGGTCATTACGATTGGTGGGTGACGCGCGATTGGTTCGCTAATGCTGCCTCTATCAGGCAGCTTAATGTTAGCGTCATACCGAGAGGGCGCGCTTATCGCCGTTCGTTAGTCGCGTTGGCTTCTGTTTTCGCTAAGTAAGTTATAATCCGGTGAGTGCGCGCGGTCCGCGGTGGAACGTAGGTACGCTCAATCAGATAGATGGCGTGACTCGGTGTCGTTTATGCAGCTTTTCGAAACTGAACGTCGATTCGTTAAATGATATCAATCTTTGCCCTTTGTCTTATAAACATGTCACTGTGCTTGCATAAGAGTAAGTACCTTTATATGACGTTCTTGTCGTACAAAGCTAGTGCCCGCATGGTTACTAGAAACTTGACAATCCGTTTGCTAGATAGGTTCATTTAACCTTTGGCTGTAGGAGACGAGTGCACCTTGTGAACAATGCACCGTGTTTGAATGTCAACTCCCTTTATATTAATCTAATACGAAGTAACGAGATCAGACATGGGTGAAACACGTGCCCACATGATAAACAAAGTCGGCGACTTATCAGATGGAAGATCGGTAGCCAATTAAAATGCTCGTGCATCGGTCCGTCACAATCAGAGGATAGGCATCTGTGACGCATTTGAGCGATCACCTAGGACCATTGATCCACAAATGATACTGCCAAGATCCGACAAAAAATAAATCTGTCTCAAGATTTCAAATGGATTAAAACTGGTTAAAAAAATGTCACTAGATAGATTTAAGATAAGTAAATTAAAACTTCACATTTAAAAATCAACCTAAAAATAATATGAAAATCGAAAGGTGTAACGGTCGCCATACTTTCGTTTCTTCGATATATATTAATATACATTGGTAAGTAACTTGTTAAAAAATATAACATCATAACAAAAAATAATCAACGATTAATATATGCCCAGGTATTACATAAATAAATAATCTAAGCATTAGTGCCATCACTCATCAATGGCACTACTGTATATAAATCAATCAGAATAGAACAATCAATCAAATTGACGCCAATTTAAAGCAACGTTCAAGTTTACCTAAGTACTACACCCCGTATCATCCCCATTTTATGCCATTTTCTAAAATGAGTATACCTCTACATAAGCACTGCCAGTAGGTATAAGTTTGAGTAATAATTTACACTGATAAAAAAAATATTCTATTGTTTTAACCATCGAATTCCAAGAGATGTTTGTGGTTAGTAGATGTCACATCTTAGCTCCAAAAAGATTATCGTCGAACCATCTCAATTCTTTCGGGTTTGTCATTTCGATGAGTTTGTTAGATAAGGGATCATAACTTTTCATTGCTTACAAAAGCTTGTGTAGGAATAAACATGACTAAAATCAAACTCTGATGCAGGCGATACCACCAAATACAGACAGAAATAAAAGAAAAAGTTCTTAATACAAACTGGTGTTCTTTATTTAAAAAGTGTTGTCTTCTCTATGAAATCAGCACTGGCCAGAATAAAAGAAACAATTTCAACTGACCTATCATCGAATGGAAGTGTCGGCCGTCGTGCGTCACGATCGGACGCGCATTAACATATCGCTTTGATTCGCTATCGTGTCGCGAGTGCGTTGTAACACGTCACACGAGTTTTTTTTTATGGAAATGAGGAGGTTTTATAGTTGTCAGTCTCGGTAGATGTTGGGCAATAAAACGTGGGCGCATGATGAGATTAAGAACCATAAATAATTGTAATACCTATTCACTTTGTACGAAATGTAAAAATAAAATTGCGATGATTCAAGTAGAGTGTAAGTAATGTGTAAATTACATTCTGAGATAAGCAATTCGTGATCGAACTCTAGCTAAGTACTTGCCACGTTGGTAAGTGTCAGATAACCCACATGCATGTGTTGCATGGGTATATAATTTCACTATTTACAAGAAAAATACTTTTTCTAAGACTGCAGTCACGGTAGAACTCCCAAAATTGTAGTCAAAGCCTGGTCAGTTTTTGTAATGTAGGTTCCAAGCTTAACTAAACCGTGTTATATGCGGTAATGTATTAGGTACTTAACTGAAAATTTAAACAGCACCTTGAAATATATTGAACAAAGTGTCACTTAATCGTACATCAAGTTTTTGTCTAACGTCGTGGGTGACGTTTCCACTGTCACACGATAATTCTTGCAAATTTCTGCAAGAATTAATAATATGAAAAATACATTTTTCATGGTGGTTTTTCTTATCTACGAAATTATTAGTATTTGCTGCCATAGAAATATGATCAACATTACGAGTTGGATAATATTGGAAAAGGCTCGACACTAGCCTTAGTAACATGATTGGTACGCAAGGCTGATTATCTAATCATCTGTTTTGTGGCTTTTCTATTGACATAAACGTTTTAGTTTTTTATTACATTTTTTCTATTGTCAATTGATGTTTTGTTTTCTTTTCCATACAAAGGTTGCCTGGAAGAGATCGCTCAAAGCGATAAGGTCGCCCATTGTTTTGCCAAAAATCTTCATGAATCCTGTATTATGTTTCTGTGTGGTGAACAATAAAGAGTTATCTATCTATCTATCTATCTATCTATAAGCTGCCTATCATAGGCAGCTTATAGATAGAAACTGTTATAAATAGAAACTGTAGATAGAAACTGTCATAGGCAGCCTATGACAGTTTTATAATATCTTAATTTATGAGTATTTTATTTGGAATGGTAAATATCATTAAAAGTAAATAAACAAACTATAAAACAGCATTATCAGACCAGAGTGTGAGTTATTAAACGAAGCATATTCACCTATCAAGTTACAACAACCTAAAAGTTTGACCTCATTTTCCTTTTCAACCTAAACTCGTCACTGTCACAAAAAAGTCGTATAGCAAGTAGGTACTGTGGACACGCACTCGACAAAAACTCGTAAGCGAAGTACTAGATAAACATTTCCTTATAGTGTCCACGTCCTGCCTCATTCATGACGAATAAATCTTGATGTCTACAAGTACGATAAAGCAACGTACGCCGGTGCGATGTGGCTATGAAATGCCGTGATAGTGTCGCCTCCGTTAGTTTGCTATCTAGGATTTCTAACTTACGGCCTTTTGCGTGCGCTGCCCGGTATTTTTTTCAAATATGGAACCTGTTTTTTGAACGTTTTCTTCGATTTTTTTTTGCTGTTTGAATATGGAACACTTTTTTATATTATGTATTTGAATTTGGCTCTGGTGATTTTATCTCAGGGTTACCATCTAAATTCTGAAACTTAAACTACCAACTCAGATATTATTACAATAATAGATAAATATGAGAGAAAATGGCGCGTTTTTTTGGAAATATTAAAACTTTTCAGAAGTGGTGGCAGATCATAGCCCAAGCTATGTCATGATTTTAAAAAGATTTACTACTGAGTAGTATGAACTCTAACTTTAGTGACTGATCGTGCTCGTATATGACGTTTCCTTCTAAGAAATTAATTATGCAGCCAATTAACCCAGTTAGGTCGTTAAGTACCCACACTACACACAACCCTTACAAAGCAGGTAATCTTAGAATCGCTGACGAGTATGTGCTTGTGATTGATGGGGGGGTAATATTCATGCGGTGTTGCCAGTTGCCACATGTAGGTACATGTGACTAGGAATTGCGAAATATAAAAAGCCGTGGATGTGGCTTTTAAACCATAGATAAAAAAATATTTGCATAAACTTATAGGGTTTTATTAATAATCCTGGCGTAGCGTTGGACTAGTTAATCCATGTTTTGTCTCTTGCATTGACATGCAATTGTCAACTCGAGCAAATGTGACAAAACACGGATTAACTAGTCCAACGCTACGCCAGGATTATTAATAACACTCATAGGGTCTTATTAATAATCCTAGCGTAGCGCTGGACTGGTTGATCCGTGTTTTGTCTCTTGCATTGACATGCAATTGTCAACTCGAACAAATGTGACAAAACACGATTTAACTACTCCAGCGTTGCGCCAGGATTATTAATAACACCCATAGATACCTACTCGTACTCTATAATCATAAATTTCTTACTGGCACTTGTTTCGTTTTAAATGTCGGTGGTTACAGATACTGGAGATATAGAATACTTTAAAATTAATAAAACTACATTAAAGCTGTGAGTAAAGTATGAGTAACTATGAGTATGAGTAGTATGGAAATAGAATCCACACCTTTAGTAAGCTACTAGCTGTCACCCGCGACTTCGTCCGCGTGGTTAGTATAAAGTCATAGTTTGAGTTCGTTTAAAAGAAACTATTTTATGGTGGAAAGCGGACAACTATTGATATGTTTTCACTGTTTTTTTCGTATTTTTTGTGAGTTATTTTTCGTGAATTTGTCTTAGTGGCTCAGTTGGGTTATGTATGCGTTGGTTTTACATGACCAAGTGCTGATTACCTTAATTTTGAGTTTGCATTCAAAACTATATAAAGTGTGTTCGAAAGATGGTAAATGCTGTTGTAGCCGATTTTTTTCAGCTGTGTTTAGTTTTGGTATTATAGGTGCTTCCCGCGATTTTGTCTTAGTGTTTATCATGGGGTTTTTTGTAAACCTTTGTGTGTATTCAAACCTGGTGACAGATGCTGCGGTAGCAGATTTTTTTTAAATGTTTTTTTGCGTATTTTGTAAAGCTCTTTTTCGTGATTTTATTTTAGTGGGTAATTTGGGCTATCGTATTCGTTGGTGTATAATCGAATCTTTTTTTGAAGTGAAAACTTCTTTAGCGGCGTTGAGCACTTTCGTAATGGGTATAAAAACTTAAACTCGCGTCAGGATCACGTGACCCTGATCGAAAAAGCGTAGGACGGATTTTTTGCAGAAATGTACCCTAAGACTACAACGTAGAGTTCATAATAAAAATCGAAAAAGCGACGCTACAGATACGCTAGTAGTTACTATGACACGGTAACGTCACAGAATAGATAATAGTTAGTAGCAAGCATACCAAGGCGTTTTTCGTGACTGTAGTAGGTATAGGTACATACCTATTATAGATTTTATGAACTAGCGGCCGCCCGCGGCAGGTAGTAGTGGTCATTGGTACATGATTTTATAGATCTACTGTATTTATTTTTCGAGTGGAGCATTGCGGCGAGCGAAGCGAGCCGCCATGCGACCATGGGAACAGCGCGGCGAGCGAAGCGAGCCGTGCTGTGACTCCCCCCAAGCCCCCCAGAACCCCCTCCTCCTGAACCCGGGGGGAGCGTCGCGGCGAGCGAAGCGAGCCGCCACGTGACCACGGGGAACAGCGCGGCGAGCGAAGCGAGCCGTGCTGTGACCCCCCCTAAGCCCCCCAGAACCCCCTCCTCCGAAACCCGGGGGGAGCGTCGCGGCGAGCGAAGCGAGCCGTGCTGTGACCCCCCTTAGCCCCCCAGAACCCCCTCCTCCTATGTCTGCCGTTTTACTTCATTTAGGACCTACTTGTAGGTCGCGCGACAAGGTCCCTTCTAGCGGTTCCGACCCGTTGAGGATTTGGCTTTACGTAAAATTTAGGGTTCCGTATAGGGTTTTGATTGGGGTTATACTATATTGAGGAATTTGATTAAATGGTCGACTTTTAGGGTTCCTTAGGACTTTTATTGGAGTTTCAACTACACTTAGAAGCTTGATAATGTTAAAATTTTTAGGGTTCCTTAGGACTTTGATTGGGGTTTTACTACATTGAGGAATTTGATTAAGTGGTCAACTTTTAGGGTTCCTTAGGACTTTGATTGGAGTTTCAACTACACTTAGGAGCTTGATAATGTTAACATTTTTAGGGTTCCTTAGGACTTTGATTGGAATTTCAACTACACTTAGGAGCTTGATAATGCTAAAATTTTAAGGGTTCCTTAGGACTTTGATTGGGGTTTTACTACATTGAGGAACTTGATAAAATAAACAACTTTTAGGGTTCCTTAGGCCTTTAATTGGACTTTCAACTACACTTAGGACCTTGATTATGTAAACAATTTTAGGGTTCCTTAGCACTTTGATTGGAATTTCAACTACACTTAGGAGCGCGATAATGCTAAAATTTTTAGGGTTCCTTAGGACTTTGATTGGGGTTTTACTACATTGAGGAATTTGATAAAATAAACAACTTTTAGGGTTCCTTAGGCCTTTAATTGGACTTTCAACTACACTTAGGACCTTGATTATGTAAACAATTTTAGGGTTCCTTAGCACTTTGATTGGAATTTCAACTACACTTAGGAGCGCGATAATGCTAAAATTTTTAGGGTTCCTTAGGACTTTGATTGGGGTTTTACTACATTGAGGAACTTGATAAAATAAACAACTTTTAGGGTTCCTACGTTAATAATCAAGTTTTCACTTCTGCCGGCACTCCCGGAGTGCAACCCGTATTTTTTTTTTTGTTTGACATGATCAAATGCAAGTTACCATCGTTTTGAGCTTGTACTTTAGAGTGTATTTGAATTTGAAGGCGAGTGCTGTTGTAGCCGTTTTTTTTCAGCGGTGTTTAGTTTAAGTATGATAGATGATTCCCGCGATTTGTCTTGGTGGTTATCATCGGTTTTTTTGAAAACATTTGTGTGTATTAAAACCTGGTGACAAATGCTGCGGTAGCTGACAATTTTTTTATGTTTTTTTTGCGTATTTTGTAAAGCAATTTTTTGTGATTTTATGTTATATTAGTGGCTAATTTGGGGTTTCGTATGCGTGTTGGTGTATAATTGAATCAGATTTTTTTAATTTGACATGACCAACTGCCGGTTACTATATTTTTGAGCTTGTACTTTAGAGTGTATTTGAAGGCGAGTGCTGTTGGAGCCGATTTTTTTCAGCATTGTCTAGTTTAAGTATGATAGATGTTTCCCGCAATTTTGTCTTAGTGGTTATCATTGGTTTTTTTTGTTAACATTTGTGTGTATTAAAACCTGGTGACAGATGCTGCGGTAGCTGAAAATTTTTTATTGGTTTTTTTTGCGTATTTTGTAAAGATATTTTTTGTAATTTTATGTTATATTAGTGGCTAATTTGGGGGTTTGTATTAGTGTTGGTGTATAATCGAATCAGATTTTTTTAATTAGACATGGCCAACTGCTGGTTACCATAGTTTTGAGCATGTACTTTAGGGTAGGTTTGAATGTGAAGGCGAGTGTTATTGTGGTCGTTTTTGAAGCGGTGTTTAGTTTTGGTATGATAGGTGTTTTCCGCGATTTTGTCTTAGTGGTCACGTTGGGTTTTATGATTGTAAACTTTTGTGTGTATTCAAATTTGGTGACAGATGCTGCGGTAGCTGAATTTTTTTACTGTTTTTTTGTGTATTTTGTAAAGCATTTTTTGTTATTTTTCTTCAAACTATTTTTCCCTTTTTTCTTCTTTTAGGGATTTTTCTTCCTATTTTCTTTCTTAGTGCACCTTTGCTCTATAAGAGGAACACATCTTCCAAGTTTCATGCTTCTAGGACTAATGGTTTAGGCTGTGTGTTGATTTTTCTTTAAACCATTTATCCCTTTTTTCTCCTCTTGGGGAAAAAAATTTCCAATTTCCTTTCTTCATACACCTTTACGCTATAAGAGGAACATACCCTCCAAGTTTAATGCTTCTAGGACTAATGGTTAAGGCTGTGTGTTGATTTTTCTTTAAACCATTTATCCCCTTTTTCTCCTCTTCGGGAAATAATTTTCCAATTTCCTTTCTTAGTACACCTCTACGCTATAAGAGGAACATACCCTCCAAGTTTCATGCTTCTAGGACTAACGGTTTAGGCTGTGCGTTGATTGTCAGTCAGTCAGTCAGTCAGTCAGTCAGTAACGTAAGAGTTTTATATATTTAGATTATGAATGTTTATTTATTATTATTAAGTGTGGTGAAAGGATATTAACACATTTTATCGAAGTTTTTAGGTTCTACGACATGTCGGTTTCTTCACAATGTTTTCCTTCACCGTTTGAGAATAAGTCATAAATTTTCTCGTAGCAAGAAGCGTAGGCCCGTCTACGGCGTAGAGGTTAAAACTCCTAGGGAAATAAACTGTTACATCTTTTCTTGTTACTTTTTATTTGCGTAGAGCTTTAAAAAGGTGGTTACTGTTATTGCAATTGTATCGGGTCACCCATACATTTCAATATGGGAAGATGGGTTGAACGAAGCGCTCAGTAATAGTAGTTAAAATAATAGTAATTTTCAAATTTATTTATAATTGTTTTTGTACATACTAAGTGTACAATATAACACCCAGACAGAGAACAAGCATTTATGTTCACCACACAAATATTTGTTCACTGATGGGTATCGAACCCACGGCCTACGGCGCAGAAGGCAGGGTTATACGAACTGAGCCGTGACGTCTGTCATCACATTAGTTATGACGTAAGCCAATTCATTACTTACGCTCACAGCTACGAGAATACCACATCCAATACCTATTTAATATTATCGCTCTGCCACGTCGTTTTGGCTATGCGTATTCGTATTAGTAATTAAAAAAAAGCAAGTGCCCGTGTGATCGCCCGATAAGGTTTGAGGAAATTAACCCGTTTACCGTATAATTTGTACTTTTATTCGTCAAAAACGGTTTAGTGGATCACTAATGGATGTTTTTTGTATTATAAACCAATTTATTTAAAAAAAAGGTGTATAATCGTTAGAAGTCTGTCTTAACGAAAGTAGGTATTTTTAGATTAATATACTTGTGATTGAGTTGACTCAGAGAAGTTTCCTATAAATTGTTAAAAAAAAGACTCAAGCACTGTTTCTGAATACGGGCCTTAGTGCGTTTCTAATGCTGCCTACGGTGCGTGGTTCTGCAGATCATCACGCACAGCAAACGACGACGCACGGCAACGCACACAGATAGGGCTCTTGTGCTACCGCGCACCTCGGCGCACGAGACCGTTCCCATGGTGTGTCTTGCGAGCTGATCCGCCTCCGTGCGCGATATCACACACCAGTGGGAAGGGGCTTTATGTTTTTTATTTTTAATGCGTTTAGTAGTCTTCTTCTAGCAAGTTCACACGTGTAAGGTTCTTTAAGACGCTGATTACCGTCAGATAACTTCTTACTATTATTAGTTTTTACCATGAAAGTCACTGGATGTAGGTATTTATTAAAAATCGCAAGCAACAAACTTTTAGAGAAAACTATTATTAAATACAATTTTTTTATCAGAAAATTGTTTTATGTATGAAAACTGGTAAAACAGCTTTATAAGTAGGTACCAAAGCAAAAAATATTATTTCATGCAAATACTAGGCCAAAGTGATTTGTGTGATTAACTGTTAGCTATGTAAATATCCTCCACACCTACAACAGTGTTGCTGACTCAGCAATAAAATGACAGTGATAGGTTAAGGCCCCTTGCTTTAATTTTCTTAGCGGAAAAAGAAGTGTAGCAATAGGTTCATTAATTAATTTACTACTTCAACACTTTCATATTTATAAAAAAATAAATAATTGGAAACCAATAATTTATTAAAAAAATACTACGCAATTGAAAAAAACTCTTTCGCATCTAAAATTTTTTAAATCTTTTTTAACGCTCCTCAAATCGGCATCGGTTAGTGACCTCGAACTGGAAAATGAAGAATAGGATACCTCAATCGTAGGATACCTCACTCAAAAGATCGACGTTATTGTAGATCGTGCTCTTGCCACGATGGTGAAGGCGGATATCGGATGTTGTAAAATTCTGTTAGTAAGCTCGACGTTGATTTGTAACCATCTTACAAATCAACGTCGCACGTTACAGCATGAAGGTGGCATGCAAATGACTGCTGGGCACATTCGTGATCGCAAACGATTCTAATTTCCTCCGATTCCGATGTCCCCATAACATGCAATCTCTAATCGCAACC
This sequence comes from Thera obeliscata, assembly GCA_947578465.1. Taxonomy (NCBI): domain Eukaryota; kingdom Metazoa; phylum Arthropoda; class Insecta; order Lepidoptera; family Geometridae; genus Thera; species Thera obeliscata. Next base: position 14,224,028 of record OX387924.1, on the reverse strand, counting down.
GCGGCCCGCGAGAAAAAACTAAACAATCTCAAAAAAGTCTAATTCTGATAGGCGCAGGGGTCTATTATGGAGGCACGCCGTAACTCAGAAACAAGTAAACACGGCAGCGAGGACATTTGCATAACTATCGAGTTTTTAAATCTATGCAAAACGCGACGATACGTTGCACGGGCTCACGAGTCGACCCCCTCCCCCGCCGCGCCTTTGGAAAAACACATGCGATTTCATAATAGTCCCCCTCTCATACGTAGCTTACGTGCGAGTTTTGATTAATAACATGGGATTAGCAGGACCCGATTAAAAAGTAATTTAAATATCCCTTACGAACTTTTAATTACTTACTATTGTTTCGGCCATTGCGATAAGAAAAACAGCAATGTTTTCATCTGATTAGTTCCACCTTTCAATAATTCGATTCGCTTTCGAGTTCTGTTGAGTCAAGATGGCCGACATTATGGTGCGGAATCGATAAAGTGATAAAAATGTAATAATAAATAAACAGTGTAAAAGTTGCGTACACGCATCGCTGGAGGCGTCAAAAGTGGGCGGTACTTATGATGAATAACGTGACGGAATCCGACGTCCAATCGCATCGATCTCGATTTTAATTATACGAATCGAAAACATCGAGACAGCTATAGATCGAATATTAATATGTCGATTGCAAACGTATTGATAACGGTCGGCGTTTCATTTGCCGATACGGCAAGCCGACGCGACACATGAATTTCGAATTTGTTACGCGTAATTTGATTTGCAGAATTGAAGACATTCCTCGAAAAAGATCAACTCGATACTGGCCTTCCGCAAAAGATCCCAGATAGTAGCCGAGAAAAAATAGCACAATTTATTATCGATGGTACTAAAGTAGGTACCTAGTAGAGTGGTACGATATTTATTCACTTTATTTGCATTTCATACGTGCGGCCCGCATCTACTTTCATCATAAAGTGATATTTAATTCCACGTGCATAAGCTGCAGGTAATAAAATAATAACGATTTAATATAATTTCTCTGAGGCAAGTAATAACTAAAGAAAAAGACAAAGGCACTGTTACGTCAATATGATCAATTTCTTGATATACAATCTTGGTGCCGATATCATCTCTCCAAGCGGTCCCAACACGCCTACAACACGAAAATAATTAACTCAGTTCACCGTCAAACATGATGTTAAACATCGGCTACTCCCATACCAATTACTACCGACAATCGATCGACTAACAAAAACGGGCGCCCGACACTAGCCCAGACTGGTTTGAAAAAAAAAAACTAAATGTCAAGCTCTCGTCCGGCATGTGATCGTGTTAACAAGCCTTTGATGGATCGCCTCGCGATATAGCAACGCGCTCTATCTGCGCCTGTTTACAATTTCAACGACTGCAAAATTGTTTTCTATTAGTTGACGCCCGCCTCGTAACATACGACACGACGATCGACTCAATAACAGATCTCGCGATACGCCCTGAAGAAATCAATTGAATTTATGAATAAATATCGTAAACTTGTCCGACTGTTATCAACGCGACAAATATTTTTTACAGCCGTTTATGCGGTTGCGGAGATCTCGCGTACGAGACGGCTCGGTATTTAATAAATTCGCATTCAATCGTTAATCGGTATCCATTATCTTCGAAATTGCTAGCGTGGGCCGGAGATGAAGCCGATACGCGGACTCCTTCACAATGTAAATTATATAATTAAAGAAAACTGTGCCGATTGCGATCGAATGCTTACGATATTAATCGAATAACGTGACTTTTATCGCTGCGTACGTCAAATTAGTATTTAAAATTGCCGTTTCAAAAATGAAAGCAGCGATAGTGTTGTGCACGTGCACAACACTATCGCTGCTAACACTATAGCTGCAAACGGAGTTGGGATAAAATCGGATTGTTGCCTCAAATAAAAAGGTGTCGTTTCGACTGTGGCGGCGGCGGGGAGTTCGAGATTTGAAAATTAGCATTTTTGTCGAATAATTCTGGAGCGGTGTCGCACCGAGCACCCGATACCGAAGAGTTGGCCGAATCTGACTTTTTTTTGCGTTTTACAGGACTGGAGTCAAAATTATGGCTGCTGCATGAACTATATTACTAAAGTGCATGATTTCAAAACTCACTATCTAAGTCTACCTAAACCTATACAGGTGAAAATAACATAGAACCTACAAGATAATACAAATATCTGATATAGATTTATTGACCGTCTGCCGCTTCATCTGTCCCCAAGAGTTATAAATCCATCTACATTTTTATCACCCAATTTACATTTTGTAAAAAAAACAATCGTCACAACGTCGATAACACCGATGACTAGACGAGAGCTAATTGCGTTTCTGTAAAAATCTGTGACCCTTTATCTTTCCTCTCCCAGCGCGCGCTCATCGGTCTCGGAGCCGAATTTATGTCGTGGAGTAATCCCGGCCCATTTGTATAGATAATTTTTATTATTGCCATCTCTTCGAGCCGGCCGCAGACGATAACCGCCAACCGAAAGAGTTCGTAATGACGGTTTAAATAAGGAAGATGTATTCCTTTCGTCTTCGATAAGTTCAAATTTGAATTTACTCGTAGAAGGAATTTGTAAGTGGTATTTGAAAAAAGATTTTATTTGGTATTAGTAGGGATGTGCCTTCTAGTCTGATTTAGTATATAGATTTATTCTATTGATTTTCATTGGTAAAATCTTTTAACCAATAAAGATTTTATCAACCTATGGTAAACCAATGAAAACAATCAAAATGAAATCCCTGCCTACTGTGTAAATTATGTAAATCGTTTTAATATGCAAGATTTCTACAATAATAAAAATGAGATATAATGAACTCTTGCGACGAATTTAACGACATGTGTTTATGGTTATGAGTAGATTAAGGCTATATAACAGATAGGTATTAGGTAACTATTATTGATATTTTGATTTGTATACCTTAGTGATATAAAATAAACTCTGGCTTCTTACTATTTTATTTACTTGATAGCTAAAGTAATGACTACAAGAACATTACAGGACTAGTAAAATATTCAATAACCCTACAAACTACGCGTGTAAACTATTTTTAACATGGCCACACCGAGTTTATACGCTCCCGCACTTATGGCCCTTATCTCTGCCGATGCATTAGCCTCCGATAAAGCTCAGATAAAAACAGATCGGTCGGCGCCATGCCCGATCCTGATATTAAAAGAAAAAATCGATTTCTCCCAGATAAAGATGTTGTTGGTTAATTGTAAATTCCAACATAAATGTAAATGTGTAATAAATTTCTTGTTTGAAGTGGTAACTTGTTGGATGCTTGTTTTAGTGAAGGGTAAACTTGTTAACACTATGTGGATATGTAGGGATGTTTAGTGGTTTATACCTAAGTATCTCGATTTAAAATGTTCTTTAAAAAAAAGTCAATTCACAGACAAAAGATAAAATTAAACTCTTACAGGAAGTGACCTATACCGACTATACGTAGGTAAGTAGGTACACATAGTAGCAATACAAATATTACTTAAATCAAAGTTTCAAACATTAATAATTTCAATGCTATGATCCCAATCCCAAATATAAATTATGAAACATTTTCATAAACCTTTTCGTAGGATAGAGGGCATTCTGATTAATGACCGTTTCATACAGCAGCCATAACAAATACAGATCGCTCGATTTAACATGTAGCTATTAGGTCACTTCACTAGCCCTCACTACCCACAAAATGGCGGTCTAATTTCCTTCCAAAATTAATAACCCGCATCGTGCATCGTTTTTCATCAGGCTCATTCTGCTGTATTATTTATCGTGTTTTCCTCAAAACATCATTTACATCGCTTTATTCACGTTCACTTTGAAAGACTGAAAATTTCGTCTATTCGACAAAATAGTGTCGTATCTACCCGCTAATGACATCGTTCCCGCCATTTATACGTAGGCCATTTTAAGTCTTAACGTTTTGTTTGTCAACTCGCGTGTAAAGGTTTCAGCAAAAAGGTCCAATCCACAGTTTTCACGTGAGTTTTTATAGCACAGCAAAAGTAGTAAAACATTAGCATTTTATGATTTACAAGACAGGACAGCATTAAAAACAATGCTCATTCAGCATTCAACAAATAAAACAGTGGTATCGGCTTAGGCCGAATGCCGAAAGCTGAATACAATCCGTGCACAGTGGGCCGAAAGCGATCCAGATCTGGCTATCGGGATCTCAGTTTGTTCTCACATCATTACCCGCGCCGACGGCTACAAATTTACATCCAACACAATGGCTATCCAGCATCGAGACATCATTAAGGTGATGCCGATAGCGCCAGTAACAATGCAGAATGAATGCCCTATGCCACCGCGAACCGACGTTTGAAAATTAACTTTATGACATCCTTTAGCAGAGTTCAGATTTCCATAGCGGAGGCTGGCGTTTGTTAGGGAAAACTCAATGAAGCGTAATGAGAAAACGTCATATAAGTTACAAAGTAGCGCGCGATTATGAACACAAAAATGAGAGTTGCAAAGCTGAATTTGAATTGAAAGGAGAGGATTACAGGGCTTCAGGGACGGTTTAGGAAAGGATCAGCTAAGTCGATGCCCGAGGCTATCTCGGCAGTACAATGGGGAGTTATAATATGGGTGATTGCGGAAAAATTGGTAACAAGAATATCTTAGCGGAATCTGAATTTCTATTTAAATATCATACTTGGTTTTTATTTTGAACAAAGTAAAATATAAATGCTAAGCGTGGAGATGTTTTCGTACCTACTTATAAAACTAAGATTAGCTTGCTTTTGGGTAGACAAAAACTCAGTAGTGAATTTAGCTAGTTCTGAGTAACGGGTACTTTAAGGACCCAATAAATAAACCAAATTGGCCTACCAATTCAAATTTATTCGAGCATTATCATCGTAAAAACGCGTATCTAAGGGCTGCGTACCATTGCGTTTGCATACAATACTTCGTTACGTGGATTGACGGCGATCGTGCGATTGAGGCGCGCGATTTGTGTCGCTGTGACGCCACTATCGCGCATCGATACTCGACTCGATACATGGCCACATCACTAATTTACTTCATGCTTTTCAACACCTGTTGAATTTTAATACCTAACCTTACGGAAATATAGGATTTAATATTTATTACTCTACCCTACCCTAGTTACTTATATTTATCACTTCTATCTTAAAGCTAGTGTTTCCTAGTCATGATCTGTGTATTATGAGTTTCATCCAAATCTTTGCGATGGTAGTGTGATGGAGAACTTTTCAAACATTCCGTTAATAATATTCATAGTATGCCTATCCATTCGTAAATACAATTGTTTTATTTAATAACACAGCAAAATCAAGTATTTATGTAAAAAAATATGAAAGTCGTAACATAACACGACGCGCGACGGTCTAACTAAAACCATTTATCACACTCGTGATAAGTTTTTGCTACAAACGTTCGTAGACATCAGATTTTGGTCCGTTTCTATTACTCAGATCTAAGATAGGCTCGAAATAATTGCATAACGCCCACTGTGCGCATATCGTTCGATCTACATACAATGCGTCAGATATTTAAAACAATCAAAATAATTATACGATAGCGCTTACCCGATACGTATCTACCGTGTATCGTGCCATCGGCGAAAACAAACGATACTATGACGAAAACGGTCAGGTAAGCGAACAATCGGTGCGTCCTACGAGTGGCGAGCGATAAGTAAAACATGGCTACCGGACAAAAATAGCTGAGATAACGGCGATCGCATCTGTAAACAATGGCACGGGTATCCACGCTCTCATTAGCTAGCCTTGTCGAGATACTGCCGGGAAATTGTGCAATTGTGGAATCCGATTGCAGATCGACAACTCGCGATTATATCGATCGTCTTGTTTGGAGTGCGTCTCGTGTTTTGCAATTGACCGCTTACTTTTTGCTTTTATTTTCATACTCTTACCAGACGTTGAAAAGATCGATTTTGTTCGAAATTCAAACATTCTCATTTCATGTTTGTCTTTTAATTTAAACACACTTTTAGCTTAGTATTTTTGATAAGAACAATAAGTCCTTCCAAACATAAAACTTTTCCTCTGAAACTGCACATAAACCCACATAAAATAGTTTTCCATAAACTATCAAACCAAACCAACGATAAAGAAAATCAAGATTTAAACTCTACATATAACCGTAAATCAGTATCGTTAAACCTCTGACCCCCGCAGACGCCGACAGGTTAAATAAAAGCCGCGAATAAACTTGCAGTCACAATAGCTACAAATCGACTACAAATTCGCTACAAAACCTTACATTCCTCAATAAATATCTTAGCACGCGTCTATACTAAACTACGGGTATAAGCCTGGCCGGGACGGCGCAGAATAGCCTTACGTCTTAGTACTAACTATTGTTTTGTCTGTGATTCGGGGGTGCCAGGAGGAAAAATTAAAAAGCTTAATTTATTTTGGTAACTCTTGTGTCAAATGGTTTCAGATACATTATATGTACGGAATTTAAAAAAAAAAACAAGATTGGTTCTATCTGATAAAAGTTTTGGTTAGATTAATTTGAAGAGAAAAGCTTTAAGGGCGATCATTTTTTTACAGGATATTTCTGACAAATGTCACATACTTATACGTTATGAATGAATTACTAACTGTACCTCCTAAATGTAGAAAATAGAGTTCAGATCACTGACCGCAGGCAATCTGCCCAAACGTCTTGCAATATACTCGCATATTGGTACACCTATATATACTCGTATCAATTGTATAAAATATATTTATACGATGATCACGGCTATTGTTTGCTACCTCCACCACCCACAACTATCGATAGCGGATCTCTTCAAATTAAGCTTTTTAGAGAACCTGGCAAAGAATTTAGGAACACCTCTGTAGCGGTCTTGCACGAAAGACAGGTAAACATTTGAAAAGTAAATTTTAAATTAGTGCTTATATACGAGATGTCATAAACAGTGACAGGGTTAAAGTAAAAGTAGTAAAACATAGTAGTCATGTAGCATAAAGATACGTATATGATTGGCGTAAATTACCATGGCGTCCCAAGCTTTGCTTATTTCAGGGCTAGATATAGATAACTGTGTAAAATGTACACCGTTTATATTTTACTAGTGGCCGCCCGCGGCTTCGCTCGCCCGTTCCCGTAACACCCCGTTCCCGTTGCTTTTTCGGGATAAAAAGTATCCTATGTCCTTCTACCGGTTCTAAGCTACCTCCCCACTAATTTTCTGCCAAATCGGTTCCGCCGTTCTTGAGTTATAAATAGTGTAACTAACACGACTTTCTTTTATAAATATAGATTTAATGAAACAAGGCCAAAGTTGCCTTTCAAAGAGGTCTCCAGACGGTCTGTTAACATTGAATTTTGACAGATGGTATCACTGACCTGTCCATTCGAGTCGAACTCGATCGCTGCGGTGATAGCCCACCAATGACAATATACGGACAGCCGCGCGATGGCACAACGATACTCATGTGTGGGCATCCTTACTTTTTATTCGATTGTAGATTGTATTGTGTTATGAATCGATATTTATTTCGGCTTGTCTTGTATTGTGTTCTTGATACTTCAAGATATATTTTAGAGTCAAAGCGTAGGTATTTATTGAGTTAATTCTTTAGGATTCTTTATCCAGGACTTTATCTAGGACTCTTTATAATTCATAAGGATCTCTTTGAATCGTTAAGCTAAATCTAGGCGCCCCAGTTTCTCGTCATCAACACTAGAAGAACAGGCAAGAAACATGGAGTAACTTCCTTGCCTTTCTTCTAGGTTATGGTTCTTACCATTTTGTCAGATCTTTAATGCAAAAAATATAGCTGATAATTATAAGCTCGTCTACTTATCTCGATTATAAGCTCGTCGACTAAGTATTATATTTTCTCTATTTGCATTTATTCATGCTCAAAACTATAGAACTTAGTAGTATTTTAGTAGTAGTATTTGTTGGCAAATTCTCAAACATGACACGGGGAAGTTAATGAATAAAGATTTGAAATCCTTACATTTGAAAATAAAAATTAGATTTGAATCACTCTCGTGTTTTGTAATAAGCTTATAATCCAGTGCATGAAGAAAACCTCTTTATGGTGCACTAAAATTTTTTCACCACACTGATTTAAAAAATTTGTAACTATTTTCTTCTTATCGTGTCATCAAATCAAATAAAATTTTAAATTAAATATATTTATTTTATGCCACAAAAATATTACACAAGGATCATTTATGAAACTGGTTCTTTCAACCACGTGCGGTAAAAGGATTTAAAATGCGCCTCAAAGAGGTTCCTTAAAATACTAGTAACAGTGCCACGACAAGAAGAGTACTATGAAAGCTTTTACAAGTTGATCAAGTATGTTGTGGTGAGCGGAACTGACTGTCTGTGGCTAGGGCTAACTGCGGCGAATTTAAAATGCATTTGGGGTCGTTAGGTGTCCATTCTGTTACCTTTGCACCCGGCTGCATTTGCTGGCACTTACCTGAAAATATACAAAAAGATTTATTAGCATAAATAAGGTAAGAAATGTCAGTTTCCAAATACTTAATTTGAATTAAAATACAACTTTTTTCCCTAGCCTATGTCGTCCCACTGCTGGACAAAGGCCTCCAAAATGTACCTATTAGATTATAATTTTCAGTAGTTTTGTTGTAAAATTGAATTTTAGCCAGCTAAAAATGTTTGGCTAACTAAAAATCTATCCCACCTCTTGTAAAAATAAGAACTCTACGTGGGAAATCGGTGGACGTAGAAAACTCAAAATCGTTCTTACTGCAAATGTATGGGAAGTATATACCTATATATAGAATACAACATTTATTGTTTGGTGTACAATAAAGTGTTATCTATCTATCTATAGACCAGTAGGCCTACCATGAGCTCTGTCTGGCTCTGTCTCTGGCTCTGGTTTTGAGTCTGTGTGAGTGCTCACCAGTGCATTATACTGTGTGTGTGACGTTTTGACGTAGGATTTATTTAGTCAAAACTCACACAGACTCAAAACCAGAACCAGAGACATAGCCAGACAGAGTTCATGGTAGGCCTACAGCAGTCCAGCATGGACTTCTTCAGGCTTAAGTTACATAAAAATGATAGGTTGATTTTAAATAGGTGAAGAAAGTTATGTCCTTAAATAAACATACCTATAGTTATATGTCCCATAAACAAAAGCACCCTATGTTTGGCATAGTTTCCCCAAAACGACGCCGCATACTTTTGTTGACAAATTATTATCTACGCTGTTTTGTCATGCATGAGAATGTTAAAATTGTTTTTAAGCTAGCCTTGGCTTGGCTTATTTCGTATACCTAATATTATTTTATTATTGAGTAGAAATGAGTAAGTATACATTTTTTGAATAGTGATTATGACCTGGGATTCAGACCTAACGTGTCTCTGCCTTATCTGTAATTATCTGTCTTTTTTAACCAACTTCAAAAAAGGAGAAGATTCTCAAGCGACAAAATTTATTTTTATGCTAGTTACCGCACATCTAATAAAATAATAAAAAGTAAATTCTTGTTTTCAGATTTGTTCCATAAAAAAATAATAGTTATAATCGGTTCAGCTGTTTTGTTATGAATTCGGGTTTTCAATTTTTTTAATTTAATTTGTAGCCTGTTAGAGCTGGTCACTGTTAAAAGAGCTTACGTATAGAGTACGTAAGCTGTATATTTATGAACATGTCTCTATGTAAATAAGTATTATGGTACTATACATCAGTAGAGGCGCGCGGAAGTGGCTCGATCGGTATCGCACGCACGGCAAACGTAAGTTTTTCGTCAACATAACGCATTTCTAAAATTTGTATTATTTTAATGTAATTTTATGTACTTTTATCTACAGTTATTATCATAGTATTACCACATATCTTTATCATTTACTAATTGATTCAGAAAATCCTTTTTTCTGACATCCATATTTTTTCCATAAAAATGTAATTAAAATCGGTTCAGTAATGTTATTTTATGTACCTTATTCTATAAGTATTAGCATAGTTTTTTTATATTGTAAAGGTTTGTTACAAAGTTGTGTAAAACTCTGTCAAGGAGGTATAAAAGTGCAAAAAAGTTTGAGGTTACAACTCTACTGCGCACACCTAGTTCGCTGGCGGTAGCGATCAGTGAAACGCTGTCAAATATCGCTGTTAAATCTCAAATCTGACAGCGATATTTGACAGCGTTTCACTGATCGCTACCGCCAGCGAACTAGGTGTGTTCGGGCCATTATTGGTAAAAAAAGCTGCAAATAAATAAATTAAATAGGGCTGCTTCATTCTCTCTGTCAGGCTCTAGGCAAGTCAGGCATATTTTAGAAGAAAGTTTGAAAAACATGTCATGAATTTGAAATTTCTAAAGTCATATAAAGTCATAGGACAAACTTCATTGGCCATGATGAAGTGTAGAATATCCTGTTACGGGTTTAAAGAAATTATATTTCAATCGGTTTAATTATGTTATAAATAAATATATTAGGTTACTCGTATTAGGTTACTAATAAATAACTCTCGCGAGATCGTAAAAGTTAAAGGGGCTATACGATGATTGTGAATACCGCTGGCTGTCATTAGTTTTTACAACGTATAAACTATTAGGTGATGCTATTGATTGATTTATTTATAACTAACTTAAGCATAAGTAATAAAGCCAGCGGTAATTAGATACGAACACAGGATTGCGTCGTAATCGTAACTGCAAGAATTTGTTCTTTCGTCGTGATCATTTTTAGGGTTCCGTAGCCAAATGGCAAAATCGGAACCCTTATGGATTCGTCATGTCTGTCTGTCTGTCTGTCTGTCTGTCTGTCTGTCTGTCCGTCCGTATATCACAGGCATTTTTCTCCGAAACCGTAAGAGCTAGACTGATGAAACTTGGCGAGTAGATGTATTCTGTGAACCGCATTAAGATTTTTACATAAAAATAAAAAAAAACTATAAGTTTCGGGGGTCCCATACTTGAAACTGAAACTCAAAAATTTTTTTTTCATCGAACCCATACGTGTGGGGTATCTATGAATAGGTTTTTAAAAATGATGTTGAGGTTTCTAATATAGTTTTTTTCTAAACTGAATAGTTTGCGCGAGAGACACTTCCAAAGTGGAAAAAAGTTGCCCCCCCCCCCTCTAACTTCTAAAGTAAGAGAATGATAATACTAAAAAAAATATATGTTGTACATTACTATGTAAACTTCCAACGATATTTGGTTTGAACGAGATCTAGTCAGTAGTTTTTTTTTTATACGTCATAAACCGTAAACCGCAATTTACCTTTCGACGAACTACAAGAACCTTATTATGTTACATCAAGTAACATAATATAAAGGTTCTTGTAGTTCGTCGTGCTACGGAACCCTTCATGGGCGAGTCCGACTCGCACTTGGCTGCGTTCTTTGTACTAAAAGTAGGCATTTGATCATTGCAACTAAAATTATGTAGTCAAATTTTATTGTTATTCTGTTGAACCTTTGATGTAACTAGGTGTTGAAAGTCCCTATGGTTTTAATAAAATAAATGAATGGAATTTATTATGGCGTGGCGGTTTTTCCACTTATTGCAAACTAGTTAAAAGTACGAGTAAATGAAGTATGTTAAGGTTACAATTTTTGGGCTCACGAACCACTCCTCCATCAGTGACTAATGTTTTGAACAATCTTAGGAAACCCTAGTCAAAATCAAAGTCAAAAATCATTTAATCATTTCCATTGCAAGAATCACTTTCAAACGTCTTAAAACCAGGCGAATCTAATTACCAGTTCGACACGACAAAACCTAGAAGAACAGCCAAGAGACATACCATTATTATTTTATGTCATTTTCGTTCTATTTATTAATACCGGAACAGTCACTTTTAACCTGATAGTACATCCTCCGTTATCACTGGCGTCACGCACTGCGTGTCGTGTGATGCGTGATGACGCGCCTTTATCATAGGCACCATGGGGGGCTTTGACACTGATGGTGCATTCTATATTGCGTCATGGATAACATTTTTTTACAGTTCTGTAGTATTTACTAGCGCGGGAAAATAGCTTGCGAACAGAAGATACACGATTGGGCCTAGTATGTTTCCTTGTGGCACCCCAGAAGTACATAGTAAGGAGATCTAAAGATTCTGAATGATAAAACAGTCCTAAAGTTTCTGAAGTACAACCTGAATATGTCTCAGACACTGTGTTTTAATTGTTTTTCATTGAGAAGTGGCGTTCATGTTCTATACCTGTATAGTTTAATTATGTAAGTAATTAAATCAAATCAAAAGTGTTTTTATTTAGTTCAATTCCAAGAATCACTTTGAAACGTCTTAAAGCTAGGTGAGTCTAGGTGCCTAGGTGGTACTCAGGGAAGTAGCTGAATGGAGATATAAAAAAACGGTTAGGAACCGAGCAGTTTGTGGCCTGTTCTTCTAGGCTTGGTTGCGTGGAACTGGCACATAGACTCACCTAGCTTTAAGATGTTTCAAAGTGATTTTGCAATCCTACTGAATAAATACACTTTTGATTTGATTTGATTTGATGGCTCGGAATCTTCCTGGTTATGCAATAGGGGAGGCCCAGCAGTGGTTTTCTTCAGGAGTATTATAATGATGAAATAAATACGACTCATCGTTAGAACGTCTTCTTGTCTACCTAGGTATAGATTGATAGCAATAAGGCGAAGATAAAGTACACACTTAAACTTAATTAACGTATTAACACCTACGATTTTAGTAACGTTATGATCAGCAGAGGCAAATAAACTACTTATAATATCATGATACAGCAATATGCTAATGATATTGCCCAAATCGTCATTAACCGTAGATATAACTAGTGGGAGCGCCCGGCCTCGCCTGGTTATATCGTGCGATGTCCGCTAGATAAAGTTACAAAATACTTTTTGAATTAATGAGGAAATTCTACGAAAATGATCCGGCAGCGTAACATTATGTTAAACTTAGCATGAAAAAATATGAATACTTAACAAAATAAAATCATACCCTTTTTTATTGAATGGATTAAATTCTGGTGATCGTCTAACGATTCTTACAGCGCTACCGGACAAATTTGGCTGAAATAGCATTTAAGGTGGGTTTCACCATTAGATACTTATTATTTTAATTAATTAGTTGTAAGTACCTAGTCTTTAATAATTTGTTATTATATCCGTTCTAATTAATTCAATAATTCAATTCAATTCAATACTTGCATGAATCTATAGTGCGATGAAATATTTCCTTTTCTACTTTAGCAATTAATTCGTTAAATCAAATAGGATCATTTTGTTAGTAAAGTTTAGAAATCTATTATTAGTACTTTAATTAACCTATACAATATTTGGAGAAAACCCTAACATACCTTCCTATACTTCAAACTATTCAAAAACAAAGATGGAAATAGCGTTACTCAGGGACTATCTTCCGCGCCTCGCGCATACAACGAGTAAGTCAACATAATGTTAGCTAAATGCACTAAGTAATGCGCTTGCGCAGCCTTATCGGTACACGTGTAGCTAGCGCTCTTGATCTAACAGATAGTGTGCTTTTAGCGCGTTGATAGTGAACCATTCAATTTAATATTGAGCTTTTCCATTTACATGTTCTGCAATCTTCTGTCTCTTTCTCTCTACACAACTTGATTTTTGCTATCCACTTTATTTTTTATTTTTTCGTCATACACTGAATTATCAAGTTCTTGACGCGCCGATGAGTTCGAATATTACGTTGCAATGATTTTTCGCTCAAATTACCGAGTGCTTAAAAATGTACTGATTGCCAAAAATATAACGAGATTGTCTAGGGCACTCGTGATAACTTTTAACTAAAGAAAGGTTAAAATTACCGCAGGTATGAAGTAACGAGAGTCGACTGTATATAGTAATGAGTGGACTTTTATCAGGTATTTACGAAGTCACGGGTGGGTCAAAGTCTGTTATAAAATCGCAGATCTAGTAAGAGGAAAAATATCCCAATAGTTCTGTGTTAGGATGTCTTTTTCGACAGAGCTAGTGACAGACAATATCCCAGTCCGTTTCAACAGAACTACTGGGAACAAAGTTACTCATAAAAATCTGTCCCTAAATAAACAAATGCTGAAATGTTTACCATCACACAAGCAGGTGACTAAAACAGTGACAGCTTATTTTAAACAATGTTAAAATTTAAGTAACGTTTATACGCAGAGTATCTTTACGTGTTTACAATTCCATCAAACATAGCACCGTAGTATGTTTGAAGGCCTATACCAAACTAAGTAATCCAATAGGCAACGTCCAAAGATACTCAAATCTAGGTAGCAACATCCAAGAGGCAGGACCTAGACCTTCCACAATGGCATCCTATCAGCCGACCCACGCGCTTGTAACGTGCCAGGCTGTTTGTAAGGCAAACTGAATTTTCAGAACATTATACTTATCTACCTTAGGAGGTAGATAGGTACATTATAACAACATTAAACCTATCTACCTTAGGAGGTAGATAGGTGTAATGATTAAAAAAAAATCTCCTATAAATTAAGTTAAGAGAGTCAAAACCTTAGTTCAGAAGCTCTAAATTAAGACCTAAACTAAGGAATTACAAAAAAAAAACAACATTTTATCAGTTTTTGCAGCATGCATTGTATGATTATAATATTAATAATTACAGTAACAATTACGTTAATATTTATTTTCTCTCAGAACTTATAGAATTTGTGGAATGAACATTCACTTGAGCTTATTTTATTTATTTATTTTATTTTATTTTATTTATTGATCACCAACAAAATAAACACAACAATACAACAAGATAGTGCTTAAGAATACAGAGTCAAGTGCTATTATAATTACTTACAAAAAAAAAATACGAGCTTATGTATTATCAAAAGTCAAACAACGAAACGTAATTTTGAAAGATATTTTGAAAGACATCTTCTACCTCATCAAACAATATCCCAGAAAAACCTTGGTTCCAAAGCTCAAAAATTAGCGCTTCCTAGCTATCTGCAGTAGTAAATTAAGGAGTAGATAGGGTACATAAATCCCTCGTATCGGTCAATAGCTGATCTGATCTACCCCCACTTAGGGTTACCATTTCGAAACTCGAAATGTCCCGACAAAAAGCCGGATTATTCGCAAATAATTTGAACTGCAAAAATAATTAAAGGCTAATGTTTTGTGCATTAAAATAAATGCATTAGGCATACAGAATATAGGCACTAGCTTTTAAAATACAATAAAACTTAGTAATAGTTACCACCCTTCTAAATTTTTATGAGCATCTTAAGTAATCACAAAAAAAATCGGTTGTCTGTAAAGTCGGTTTACTGACGATAGTTGAACGTGACAACGTCATACAGCTGTCCACGCGGACGCATCGCTCACTCAAGTAGGAGAAAGACAGATGTCGAACGCCGCCGAACGCGGAGGCCGATTGTGCCTTTTTGTCGCTCATTCCGCGCTCTCGCTTGCACTTCAAGCCTTAAATGGAACGCCTCGCGGACTCGGACTCGGACTCGGACTCAAACTCTCGGACCCGGAACCCGACCGAACCCTCACCCTTACCCTCATTTACCCGACCCGGGCTCGGGCTCAGGTAAATGGAACGACGAAACGACGTAACGACGCATGAGTCATGTTTTTTCGTGCGTGCAGCCGGCTCCATCGATTTATAAGACGTTATCACGTCAAAAATGTAATTACAACAAATACTTAATGATATTGTCAATTCTTCTTCTTCTTACCGTCTCACTGATTCTTTCGAACCAAGTGTGGTGAAAGGATTTTAAGTGTGCCTCAAAGAGGCTCCTTTCGTGCACTTGACACAATTACTTAGTGACCCTATTTTTTTATATGTTCCTCCTTGTTTGGATAGGGATAAGTCCAAAGTCCGGCCAAAAAACCGGACTCCCGGTCGGCTAGTAACACTACTCCACTGCGCTGACACCCCGAACCAGCCGCAGTGATTGCTTTATAACGGGATTTATGACGATTCAGGATAGCAGGATAGCTGGGGAAGTCAGGGGAAGGAAATGCATTCTTTTACCCGACTGCGGAAAGCGTTGCGTTCTTTTTTTAAATCGTCTAGTAGGTGATACTACAGCAGTGAAATATAAATACGAGTAGGCTTTTTTGCAGATAGCTCAACTGTTTCTTGTGTATTTTGTTAATATTTGTATTATTGTAAGTTTCTTTGTGTAAATAAAAGCAGGGCTTGACATCTATTGTACATGATTTATACTGGTCAACTTTACACTGATGCCTATTAAGGTCCCAGTGCTTTATTACGGGATTTATGACGATTCAGGATAGCAGGATAGCTGGGGAAGTCAGGGGAAGGAAATGCATTCTTTAACCCGACTGCGGAAAGCGTTGTGTTCTTTTTTAAATCGTCTAGTAGGTGATGCTACAGTAGAGAAATATAAATACGCCCTTTACGTCTACTGTACAAAATTTTTACAGAGTCAAGGGTAATTTTACAATGAAGCCATAATTAGCGGGACGCTTATAGTGCCTGGGACAGTTTTTTCGGTACCTACCTCTCAACCAGTCTATAATCCACTGGAACAACTGACTTAGCCGCAGGTTTCCCGATATTACTACCTTATTCAGTGCCTGACCAAATTTGTAGCGATAAATTAAGATACAGAAATTGAGAAATATGTTGTATGCTAAACTCAGGAAGCTTAGCGTAAATTTTCGTAATATAAGACAGGAGAATAACTAAACGAATAGGTACTATTTGCCACAGCCATGGGAGCCCGACTGTAGTACTCGTAAATACTTGGAAACAGCTTAGACATAAAGCTCCGAACGTGCCAACGTCAGGCATCATCACAATCGCACGCTGAAGGCTGTATCGTAGCACGGACAGATCGCCCACCCACGGCTTGCAGATTACTAAGGTTGACTGTTACTAGCTAAAGAATGTTTGACGTATCACGACAACCACTAAACTTTAGTGGTGGGATTTGAATTTCGAAGGGCCTCAACGTAAAAAAAAGGACAAAAAGTTAATTTCTTTAGGTTCATAATAATATGCATCACGTTTTAAATAAATTAATTGTACCTAGGTAATGAAGTGAAAATGTTTTTGAGAAGAGAAAAGAATAAACGATAAAAAAATACGCGGAAAAACAAATCGTGAAATAAGTTCCACTCAGTAGTTTTTCGGTCATGGCAACCCTAGACAAGACACCCTAACGAAGATAGTAAGGTCGTGTCGGGTAACTTCGGCTCCGCTCGGTGATGTCCGCGATATGCCCACGCGCGGGTTGACGGAATTTGATTTTGGAATATGAATAGTTCGAGCTTGGGTGGGAAATCGAGGCAGCTGAAAATGTGAACTCACTAATGTAGATTTTGGTTTAACGTCTGTGTGCTCGTATCAAGAGGTAGAGTAATAATTGGTTATCCTAATTTCCACACTCGCATAATTTTAAATATTACAAGCTTTGCTTATTAATTTAATCATGGTAAATATCCCGTTGTTTCATAAAAAAAAGCTTTGCTTAGTTTAGGGCTAGACGGCGCTGTGGGGAATACTCGCCAATATCTATATAAACTAATCACCATCTCAATCCCCAAGGGTTATCGGCCAGCTATTTTTGATGGAACTTAAAAGCCAAGATAGTAACCAGACGGTATATTTGTAGACAAACAGACAGATAGTCTAATCGATTCGCAGGCGTCTTGTTATCTGTGGTTTTAAAACTGAACGCTGCGTTATCTGTGGCTTGCGCACGTTTGCGTTGTACGATACGACATTTCCTTAATTCTTATAATAAAACTAGTGGTATCCCGCGCGACTTCGTTTGCGTTAAGGTTTTTTTCCATACAAACTTCAACCCCCGCTGCAGACCTTTAGGGGTTGAGTTTCGGGAATTTATTTCTTAGTGCACCCCTACCCTACACCAGGAATCTACCCTCCAAATTTCATACTTCTAAGACCATTAGTTTAGGCTGCGCGTTGATTGTCAGTCAGTCAGTCAGTAACGTAAGAGTTTTATAATTATTTAGATTTCGTACGTCTGTTTGGATGAAAATCTAGTTCTTAGTAAGTTGTCATTATTAGTTAATCGCGATATTTATTAATCCATGTAATTGTAAACGAGTTCCATTAACATTTGGAACATGATCTTCTTCTTCTAAATATATAAAACTCTTACGTTACTGACTGACTGACTGACAATCAACGCTCAGCCTAAACCGTAAGTCCTAGAAGCATGAAACTTGGAGGATATGTTCCTTTTATAGCATAGGGGTGCACTAAGAAAGGAAATTGGAAAATTATTTCCCTAAGTGGAGAAAAAGAGGAAAAACTTTTGAAAGAAAAATCAACGGGGCGTAACGGTGACGGGGCGAGCGAAGCCGCCGGCGACCGCTAGTTATTCTAATAAATATCGTCGTGTCAAGGGTTCAAATCCCATTCGGCTCTTATCTTTTGTTCAGACTTACAAACTTAAACTTACCTGTTCTAAATTTTACTTGAACACGGTTTCTCACGTGACGTGACGTGACGTGTGTCATTGGAAACGCACTGCTTATATTTAGAACCAATCCACGACTTTTCCATTTTCATATCTAACCAAGATAATTAACTGCTTCGTTATAAGAGTTATTACCTGCCTTTCGTAACTAAAAGTACTGGAACATGATAAGAAAACTTGTTTCATACAAACCCACCTATTTCCTTACATTTTGACTGGCCTCTAGCTCAGTTGGTAGTAGCTCTACCTTCTGCGCCGTAGGTCGTGGGTTCGATCCCCACCGAGAACAAATATTTGTGTGGTAAACATAAATGTTTGTTCTCTGTCTGGGTGTTATATTGTATTCTAAGTATGTATTTACAAAAAAAAAATGTATTCAAGTATTATATAAGCTATCCGGTTCCCATATTACAAGCTCTGCTTAGTTTGGGGCTGGGTAGTGTTGTGTGAATTGTCCACAATATTTATTTATTTATTTTGGTTTTCGAGTGTTTGTAATTCCCCGCTAAAAAACTATTTAATGCGAGTAATTACTTTTAGAGGAATAAAAGTAATTAGTCTCATTAGATTGTTTTTTTAATCTATTTCGGATGCAGTGGTCCCTGTGGTACATACTTATCCGGGGAAATACTACAAAGATGTCTATTTCTGCCGTAAAACGGCATTTCTTTGTTTCGGTTTAAAGGGTGTGGGTGCCGGTAAAATTACTGGCACGTGAGGCTGTCAGGATGGTATAGGTGTTGGGCAAGCCTATTCCATCTAAAGTCCTGTCCCAGGCACTATAGCGTTCCGTTATGAGCAGGGGCATGAGTAATCACCAATAGCCCCTAACGCTATATAAATCATCTACAATAGATGCCTGTTTACTTTACTGTTCCATCAGCTAGTAGAATAAAAAAAATTTATGTAGGTACATAAAATCCTTTATTATAAGTACCTAGTCGTGTATGGTTGTTTATTTGTGCGCCGGCGTCGAATCATTTTTATCTCCGCTTTTATTGAGAAGATAAAGTGCAGATTTTAATACCAATGGTTGGTTTCCTGATATACGGAGTCCGTCATATTACTTTTAATGGACAGGCTTTTAAGAGAACACTGGTGGCCTAATTGTAGTGGCCTTCGCCTTTCAATCGTAAGGTCGTGGCTTCAAATCCAGTAGGCTAATAAGTTTTTCTGTCCAAAAATGTATGTATAGTGGCGGAATGAAAATGTTCGTCAATTTTCAACTTTATTTGTTCAACTTATCACGATCACATACTACCTTTTGAAACTGAATAGATAGAATACACCGATAAGTTAACGTCAAAAATTATGCAAAAATGTGTTCATGATCAAGGCACTGGTGCAAGCGAAAACCGACTCTAAGGTGACGAACATTTTCATACCGCGACTGTGACTATGCCAGTACTCTCAAACGGTGAAAGAAAACATCTTGAGGAAACCGGCATGTCGTAGAACCTAAAAAGCCTCTTTGACTGAATAAATAAATTTTGATTTTGAACTTGATGGTTAAGTAAAATAATTGCGTCTCAGAGAAGTACGGCCGTCATGACGGTGGCCGCTGCTTAAAGACCAATGTTTATAGAAATAGGGATAAAGAATGGCTCAGGCGATAAAAATGATTAAATGAAGCATTAATGAGATTGGTTTTGTTTTTGTACAGATTGATTGCGTTCGTAGACATTAGTTGTTGCTAGTTTTAACCGACTATAGCCCATCAAAAGGATGGTTATGAGTAGTGCATGAAAGGAACCTCTTTTTTTTAATGGCAGAGCTGGCAGACGAGCAGACGGGCCACCTGATGGAAAGTAGTCACAGTCGCCCATAGACACCCGCAACACCAGAGGTGGCTCTTTGAGGCACACTTTAACTCCTTGCGCCGCACTGGTTCCAAAGAACTAGTGACATGAAACGACGAGTAGGTCTTTGCAATAGGGTTTATAGAGCATCAAGTTCTTTATTTTTAACCGACTTCAAATAAAAAAGGAGGAGGTTTTCAATTTGGCAGATTTTTTTTACATTATGTTTCATCTTCATTCATCGGAAGATCTAAAGACTTATATATTTTTTATTGATAAAATGTATTTATCAAGCAAACAGCCCACCTGATGAAAAGCAGTTACTTCTCTGGCAATTTTAGCATTACCTATTTTTCTCAGACCCTTGTATAATAATTATATAATTAGTATACAATGATTACTTATATTAAGTCCACTTAGTACTGCATTGTTTTGATTTATAGTTTTAAAAACCTAACTCAAAAATAAGTGTTAAACTTTCGCAGTCATGACACATTGAATATTACTTTCAGTTTACTTATAGCAACCATAAAACCGGTTATTTTAAGTATTTTCATAATACAGTAGAACCTACAGAATAGTAGTCAAGTTTCATATCTACACCTCACACGCCTCTCGTTTCTACACGTTTACATGAGCACTAGTTTTTGACGTTATCGACTTGATGTCGTAACGGTAGTAAACCCATTGTTACACCAAAGATGGCGATGATACCAACCTACCTTGACCCTAGACACTAACTACCGCAAACGGAAAACTTGTAAAACGAATTATTTTTTTCCGTATCCGTAATTATAAATTAAGTATATATTTATATTACGCATACTGTAAAGCTATAAAATTAATTATTATACTAATAAGGTATCCTCAGAATATCGCAAAAAAACGAAGGGAAACCCTTTTTTAGCGTCTTTTTGGAGGAAGCTAGGGAGTTTCCTCCAAAAAAGACGCTAAATGATTATTGGTAGGGTCCAATCGAAAAATCCCGGCGATAAAAAAAGTCTACAAAGTCATATAACTTGTGTACTAAGTTTCGTCCAAATCAGTTGAAAAATGCGACCTGTAGGCCCACTACAAGCTCTGTCTGGCTCTGGTTTTGAGTCTGTGTAAGTGTTGAGTGTTGACTAAATAAATCCTACGTCGAAACGTCACACACAGTATAATACACTGGTGAGCACTCACACAGACTCAAAGCCAGAGCCAGACAGAGCTTGTGGTAGGCTTACTGTATAGGTGACAATAGACAGACAGACAAACAGACCGACAAAGCATTTTCGGTCAATTTAAAACTTAGGCGCTTCGCTTGCTCGGTCAATTAGCAACCTCGCTGATCGAAACGACTGCTAAGGGTAGGTGCTACTGCTATAACTTCAGATACTGCTGGACTGCAGTTTCCGTTGCACCTGACTTTAGGACACTTTATGTGTTTGAGAACTAGTACCACTTTATTGGTCAAGTGGAACACACCGTAAATATTGACGGGTGTTTTCACGAAAATATTATGTACAGACTGAATTCTATACATATATTAGCAGTTCTAAGTGATTTCATGCATACATACATACATAAAATCACGCCTTATTCCCATGGGGGTAGGCAGAAATCACGGATTTCCACTTGCTACGATCCTGACACACTTCTTTCGCTTCATTCACTCTCATAACATTCTTCATACATGCTCGTCGGTTTAGGGTACTCCTAACCTGGCTTTTCTCTAAAACGTCTTACGTACTCTACGTATATCGATCCTGTGCCAGTCTAAACCATTGCCGGCCCGCAACCCTGTCTATGTCGTCCATCCATCTTGCTGCAGGGCGCCCTACGCTTCTGTAGCCGGTTCTTGGCCACCATTCGGTTGTTGCCATACCATACAACCGAATAGTATACATAATACTCGAAATAAATAAATATTGTAGGCTTTCCCACAATACTTTCTATTTCTGCGGTGAGGCAGCATTGCTGTGTTTCGGTTTGAAGGGTGTGGGTGCCGGTGAAATAAATGGCACGTGAGGCTGAACATCTTTAAGCCTCTAAAAGATGGACGTAGGTGCATCGTAGGGCACGTTCCTGATGTGTGTCCTACGGGACAATGCTTTGTTAGATAAGCGATGGTTACTACTTAAGAGGGCATCACACAGGCGACTCTCCATACAAACGTAGTCCCCTATTTCCTCCCTGGATAATGCCTCTAGAGTAACCATTTTTTCTCATAAAATCCAGATCTGCTATATACGTGCTCGTATGTTTTCCTTTTTTTCAGAAACTTATTGATAAAGAAAATATGACCCTCATATGATTTATATGAAATATGAATTGGAGGTGATATTTTCTTTATCAATAAGTTTCTGAAAAAAAGGAAAACATACGAGCACGTATATAGCAGATCTGGATTTTATGAGAAAAAATGGTTACTCTAGAGGCATTATCCAGGGAGGAAATAGGGGACTACGTTTGTATAGAGAGTCGCCTGTGTGATGCCTTCTTAACATCGCTTATTCCATCAGCTGGTTCAATAAATAAATAAATTAAACATTTAACTAGTTCGTAATAGCTTCGTAGTTTCTGCTAGTCAACGAATCACCCAAAATATAAGTTCACAAACAATGTACCAGCTTGCAAACCTATCCCGAGCCCCAGTAAAGGTCTATTGACACAACCTCAATAAAAAGCCTGAGTTTAAACACTCCATAGGATAGGTAGCCTGTGAAATAAAAGGCGACAAGGCGGGCGGGTGCGGCTCGGCGATAACGCCGCCCGCCCCGCCGCCCGCCCTGCGTGATGGATGCACTGCCCCGATAAGGACCTTCGACTTAACCACGCGGGAAGGTAAACAGAGAGCGTATTAGTTGTCTTCACAAGTTTCAGATTTTCATAATTTGTTTTTTTGTTTGTTTGGAAAACAAATGAGTTGAAGTTGGGAGAAGTAAGTGAAAGTTGGGGAAAATGATGGAAGAAAAATCTCTGTTTAAAAACTGTTGCTTGGTTATTATTAAGGGTAGTTTTAGGTTGTATACAAAGTAACAAATTTTTTGTATAAGATTTTTTGTTCTTTAAAATTTAATTTGACTTTTTTGGCGACAAAAAAATTGGTCGTCTATTTTATCGTCTAATTTAGACTTCTATTACTAGTAAAAAGGCAATCTTGTTTCACAAAAGTATTAAAATTAAAATACATTTTCACTTGGGTATCACAAAAGAGGCACGCAACGTGTGCAGTGCAAAATAAACGAACGTTAGGTGTGTGCCGGGCTGATAACGCCGCCCGCCCAGCGTTGTGCGTGATAACCACCCGCCCTGGCGGAGGCATTCACGTCGAAAACTTATAATTTGCAGTTTTTTATTTTGTTGCTTTGTTGTCTATAATCAAAATGTGCTGATACATACTGACACTTCACTTTGCTACCAGCCTTTGTAAACGAGCTAAATCTATTTTCATTCTTAGCCAATATTATTGTTACTGCTGGTTCTTTCGAACCAGTGTGGCTAAAGGATTCTAAATACGCCTCAAAGAGGCTTCTTTTGTGCACTTGACACATGTTTTCAAACTTCCTGCGATTGCATGGCTTCACGACTTAAAAAGTAGTCGAGCTTGAAAGAGTTTCAAGGCCAAAGCGCATATAATTTGAATAAGGCGCTAGGTTATGCTAGCCAAGAAGCCGAAATAAAATAGATTAGATTTGAATCATCACCATCATTAGCCAAGAAAAAATTACTGCTTTTCAATATCGCTTTTTAGACACTATGCCAGTGCTCTTAAACGGTGAAGGAAAAGATCGTGAGGAAACCGGCATGTCGTAGAACCTAAATAGTTCGAAAATATGTGTCAAGTGCACGAAAGGAGCCTCTTCGAGACGCACTTAAAATCCTGTCACACTTGGCTCGAAAGAATACGATAAGAAGAAAAATGTCGTTAGATCATTGCGTATTAACATGTAATGGTCACAACTTTTTTATTGATTTTATAGTGTTTACTACACTTAAGGAAATTACTTCCCCGTACCAAGGGGAAGGTCATGGGTTCAAATCCCTCTCGGCTCTTAATTTTTGGGGCATTATAAAAATCTTTGATCATAACTTTCCAGCTATGAGAATTAAATAAGACTTTACAAGTAATAAAGTAAAAAATAAGTGCTGCGTGTAAAAAGGTTACTTATAAAACTGCATTTCGCGATGCCGTCTCCACAACTCCTTCCTCCCCCCCCCCCCCCTCCCCCTTCGGTCGCAGAGATAAATAACGTGACGTCAGAGCGCGTGGCTGGGCGCGATAACGCCGCCCGCCCAGATCGCCAGATAACCGCCCTGGCGGAGTCATAACCGATTGACTTTTTAAAACTGCTTGATCGGCTGTCGCTGTTTTGGGCAAACATTTGTGTAATCAAAATATTTATGTATGTTTTTGGTAGAGTCTAAGAGAGTCAAAGTGATTCTTGTGATTCTAATGAAGAGAGACTGTTTTGGTTTTGAATGTCTGAGAAGCAAAAAGATCATTGATATGATCCCAAACATTAAAAAATACTTAAAAATCAAGCTCACTACCTAAATTAAAAACAAGTTTCAAATAAACAACGTGTAAAAATACTAATACGAAAACTTCAGACCATACGTCACGATCGCGTTTTTGTTGTTCGTATCCCACTCTAAAGGCCTGCGCACATCTAGGCAATGGCGATGGAGATAACGTGAAACACTCTCAAATATGAAAGCAATCTTTGACAGCGTTTCAGCTGACCGCCATCGCCATCGCCTAGATATGCGCAGGCCTTAAGTGGAGTTTGCACAACAGCTTCTCTTTCCACTCTCTTCTATAAAAAGTAGAATGTAAGTAAAAATCAAACAAAGCTTTTTTTCATCTTTAAAAATAATTGCATTGGTGGTTATTTACCTACTTTGAACTTTTAAACGAAGGTAAGTTAAGTAATTATAAAAAATGCAAATTAGTTTGAAGCACGCACAATATAAAACAGAGAGTTATAGGCACTATGAGTTAATTACAACACCTAATGGGGCATTATCTGGTAGATTTGCGAACCGCATTAACGCCTCGATAGTATAACTATAGACAAATGAATCACTCCGACTTTATGAGGATACTTTGAGATAGCTCTACCTTGCTGTGAGATTTTAGAGTTGGCCGCCTCACAGCTGTGCCTTCTGCGTTTTAGGTATTCAGTATTCAGTATATTTATTGCCTTATTATGTATGTAAATATAACAGTGTCAGATCTTAGAACTAGTTTTTGAATCAATACATAATTTACCCTGTAAGGGTGTTGCAATACTAAGGGTGTTGTAGGTTTGGGAGATGATAATAATAATAGTCTTTCATTTTTAAATCTCTTAAAGTAAGGTTTTACAGTTTGTATGTTAGTGAAGTGTTACTGATTACGTTTAGCCTAGTTGTAAGTCTTAATGTTAGTTCTTTTAAATCTATGAGAAGTGGACCCTTTTTTCGGTTAAGGCCTCTTCCACTGTTCTCTGTCCATTCCTGTGAACATCCAGTTTTCCCCAGCAATTTGGATTATTTCATCAGCCCACCGGCTATACGGTCTATATACTGTGACGCCGTGCTGACGTAACTACGCAAGCGTGCAAGGCAGTGAAGTTTTTGGCAAACATCGTCAATGTTCCAACAGCCGGGCCGTCGGAGCTACGACTGCAAAGCAGACGTACGCGAGTTCGAGCCCGGTCCAGCTATGAAGATTTTTGTTCGACATTTTAATGTTACCAGAAAATTCTAGTAGCGGCGAGTGCCTTCTTTAAGGAATTCAAATAAAGAACCGAAAGTTCTGGACTAAAACAAGAAATGATGTAAGAAGGAAAAGACGATCGGAATCCAACAGAAGAAAACGAAAAGACTAACGAAATTCAATAAATGACGATCGAAATCCAATAAATGACAATCGAAATTCCGGGTATATAAGGAGCTGCAAGCGCGTCTACGGGCAGTTCAGTGGAAAGTGATCTGAAGAAAGGAACAAGAAGGAAAAGTGAAAAAGTGGAAAAAGTGAACAGTGAAAGTGAATAGTGAAGTGAACAGTGAATAGTGAAGTGAAGTGCAAAGTGGTAAAGTGCTCCCAGTGGACTGTCAGTGTTCGGAGCACAGCGTTGGACCGTGTAACGCATAGTGCGCGGGGACAGTGTCGGACAGTGCTACGCGTTTCGTGCAGTGCTACGCGTTCAGTGCAGTGTTACGTGTTCGAAGTGCGAATAAATCGCTATTTTCGGTAAAACGTTAGTTTCCTTCCAATCCCTGTACCCACTTCCGTAACATTTGGTGTCAGAAGTGGGATTGGAAGGTAAAATGCCTGTCATGCCGAGAGAAGGCATGAGTACTCGCGCTAAGACTGCCTCGCAGCAAACAGGTGGCTCCGGCGCCGAGGCTCCTGAGGAAGAAACCCCTGGGCGCCGGGACAACTCCGGTGGAGCAACCTCGGGAAGTTCGTCGATGAGTACCCAGGTTGGACCAGACCTTGGCGCCTTGTTTGAGCAACTGCGCGCCATGCAAGCGGATCAGGCTCGCCGGGAGGAGGAACAAGCCCGCCGGCAGGAGGAGCAAGCCTGCCGGCAGGAGGAGTAGCTGCGCGCCATCCAGGAGGAACAAGCCCGCCGGCAGGAGGAGCAGCTGCGCACCATCCAGGAGGAGCAAGCCCGCCGGTAGGAGGAGCAGCTGCGCGCCATCCAGGAGGAGCAAGCTCGCCGTCAAGAAGAGGATGCCCGCCGGCAGGAGGAGCAAGCCCGCCGGCAGGAGGAGCAGCTGCGCACCATCCAGGAGGAGCAGGCACGCCGCCAGGAAGAAGACGCCCGCCGCCAGGAAGAGCAGGCCCACCGGCAAGAGGAACAGATGTGCGCATTGCAGAAGAATCTTTTGACCGCTATCACCGACAGCATGCGCAGGGTAGAAGCGGTGGAGGAAACTATACAGCAGCATGGGACTCGCCTCTGTTCCATTGAGGAAGGTGTCAAAACTGTACAACTATACGGGAACCGCCTCTCCTCCGTCGAGGAAGACGTCAGGAAGCTCAAAACAAATGGTATCCCGGGCTCAGCAACCATAGTAAGTGCATCGACTGCAGGCGGAAATTTCAAGGTCCCGCCTTTCGATGGAACCTCTTCCTGGGCGGCTTACAAGCTACAGTTTGAGGCTGTGATGAACCTGAATGGGTGGACCAAGAACCAGGCTAAAACCGCGCTTACTTTGGGACTACGAGACAAGGCGTTGACCGTGCTGGAGGCCTTGGGGAGTGATGCAACCTACGAGCAATTGCTGGAAGCCTTAGAATCGCGCTACGGGGACTCGCACCTGGAGCATGTTTTCCGCGCTCAACTCCGTGATCGATGCCAACGAGCGAACGAGTCATTGCAACAGTGGTCCCTGGAGGTAGAAAAGTTGGTCCGGAAGGCGTACCAAACATCACCGGCATCGGTCATTGACAGCATGCTATTGCAGTCGTTTGTCGACGGTATTTTCGACGCGGAAGTAAGAGCTGCCGTGCGTTTGGGTCATCACGGTCACATCAAGGAAGCCGTCGCGCATGCGCTTGAAGTAGAAGCCGTCCGACGAGACCCGAGGAGTGGACGTCTGAGGGAGATTAATTCAACGGAAGTGGAGCGGGTTAACCAACGCAGAGCTTTTGTCCCTAGATGCTACAACTGTGGGGAACGGGGACATCTGAGAAGCGGCTGCCCGAATCGGGTTACAGAGAGACGAGGAACCGATGCTTGTGTACAAGCGTCGGAAAACCAGGAAAACTAATTCCAGCCAGGGCTGAGGGGTGGGCGCTGGCCGGTAGACATGAAGCCCCGAAAATCAAGATTCATCAGAGCACAGATGGCAACAGCTTAACTGTTAATGGATCAGTAAATGGAATTCCGTGCTCATTGACTTTGGATACTGGAGCGTCACGTACGGTAATTGGGACACAGCTGATAAGAAGAAACGGAAAGATCAACGTTCGGAAGGGAGCTTACCAGCTAACAACGGCTACCGGCCAGCGCATACCAGTATCAGGTGAACAGAAAGTGGCTATCAGGATTGGTGATAAACTTTACTGGCAACAAGCGGTAATAGCTGACATTGTGGATGACTGCATTATTGGCCTGGACTTCTTGAAGGACCATCGGTGCAAGCTTGACATTCACTCCGGCCTCCTGAAGTGTGGGGAAGACGAAATACCGATGAGAGGCGGTGGCGAAGGCAAGGTGTACTGCATTAAGAACACTAAACTATTGCCAAGGTCACAGACGCTAGTTCCAGTAATTTTTCCTGGAAGTAAAAGTTTGAAACAGCAACGGTGGACAATACTAGAAAAAGTGGATAACGAGTCATCGTGGCTGCCAGCACGTACGGTCGTCAATTCATCCGCAGAAACAGTGGTACCTGTGTTAAATTTGAGCAATGAAGAACAGATGTTAAAGAAGGGTACCCTAATAGGACGGAGCGAAGAAATCGTGTGGTTGCGGAATTGTCAAGAAACCAAAAAGACGGATGCAAGTTCAATCAACGTCAACAGTATACTGGAAGAATGTAAGCACGATTTGACAACTATTGAATTGCTCAAGGCGAAGAATTTGCTACGTCGGTACTCCGATATATTCTCGAAGAATGATGGTGATATCGGAAGGACGAGTATGGTTCAGCATAAAATCAATACTGGAAATGAACAACCTATACGACAACGACCCCGCCGAATTCCTTTTTCCAGAGAAAAGGAGGTGGACGACATGATTCAAGACATGAAGGATAATGAAGTAATCGAACCATCGTCCAGTCCGTGGTGCTCACCAGTGGTTTTGGTAAAGAAGAAGGATGGGTCAACGAGGTTCTGTATTGACTATCGCCGCCTAAACGACGTGACCAAAAAGGACAGTTATCCATTACCAAGGATAGACGACACCTTGAATACTCTCAATGGCATGAAATGGTTTTCTACGCTGGACCTAAAAAGTGGCTATTGGCAGGTGGAGTTGGATCCTAAGGATAAGGAGAAGACCGCGTTCTCCACAGGAAAGGGCCTCTGGCAGTTCAGAGTGATGCCGTTTGGGCTGTGCAACGCCCCGGCTACTTTCGAGAGGTTAATGGAACGTGTCCTTGCTGGGTTGCTAGGAGAAAACCTGCTTGGTGTATCTCGATGACATTATAATAGTGGGGCAAGAATTTGATGACCATTTGAAGAAGCTGGAATCCGTATTTAACAAGTTGAGAAGTGCAAATCTGAAACTAAGCCAGAAGAAGTGCTCATTCTTCAAACGGCAGGTGAACTATTTGGGACACGTTATTTCGGAAAGTGGCGTCGAAACGGATCCATCAAAAATTTCGGCGGTTAAAGATTGGCCTGTGCCTGCGGACAAAACACAAGTACGGGCGTTTATGGGACTTTGCTCTTATTACCGTCGTTTTGTCAAGAGTTTTTCGGATATAGCGAAGCCATTGCATAGACTAACAGAAGAAAAACGGCCTTTCGTCTGGGACCAACAATGCCAGGCGGCTTTCGAGGAACTTAAGAGCCGGTTATGTGAAACACCAGTACTCGGATATCCGGATCAGTGCAATGAGTTTGTAGTTGACACAGATGCAAGTAATACAGGGATAGGAGGAACACTCTCACAAAGAAAAGGAGATCAAGAAGTTGTGATAGCTTATTACAGTAAATCCCTGTCAAAACCAGAGCGGAATTATTGTGTCACTCGTAGGGAGCTACTTGCAGTTGTCAAAACGCTTCAGCATTTCAAGAAGTATTTATTGGGACGGAAATTTCTAGTCAGAACAGATCATGCAGCTTTGAAGTGGCTACTACAGTTCAAGAATCCTGAGGGACAAGTTGCGCGATGGATTGAACAACTACAGGAGTATGACTTTGTAGTAGAGCATCGCAGTGGGAAGTCTCATGGGAATGCTGATGCTTTGTCAAGACGGCCGTGTTCTGAAGACTGCAAGCACTGTTTGAAACAGGAAGATAAAGAAAAATCTATGGTCCGAGTTATAAGAACTGATGCAATAAATGAAGAATGGAGCAACGATGCCATGCGTAAGCTACAAGAAGAAGATGAAGACCTGAGACCAATACTTAATTGGGTGAGAGATGGATCCGCACGCCCAGGATGGAGTGAAATTGCCGGAATGAGTACAGTAACTAAGAGCTATTGGGCACAATGGAATAGCCTGCTCTTACACAATGGTCTTTTATGTCGAAAATGGGAGAGTGCATCAGGACAAGACAATCATCTTCAGACAGTTGTGCCGAAGTCAAAGATTTCTGATATACTGCGAGCGTATCACGACGGAACATCAGGCGGTCATCTCGGTGTGAAGAGAACTTTGGTGAAAATTCGTCAACGTTATTACTGGTTGCACTGCAAGGAAGATGTTGAAGACTGGTGCAAGAAATGTACGAGTTGTTCCTCTGTCAAAGGACCTCAAACAAGAAGTCGGGGAGCGTTGAAGTTGTACAACGTGGGTGCTCCTTGGGAACGAATAGCTTTGGACGTGGCCGGGCCGTTTCCAATGACGAATAGTGGAAATCGTTACATTTTGGTAATAATGGATTACTTCACAAAGTGGCCAGAAGCGTTCGCATTACCAAATCAAGAAGCTGTTACTGTGGCTAGCAAACTGGTGAATGAAGTTTTCTGCCGATTTGGACTACCCCTTGAAATCCATAGTGACCAAGGCAGGAATTTCGAGTCACAAGTTTTTCAGGAAACATGCAAGATTATGGGGATACACAAAACTCGGACTACGCCGTATCATCCGCAATCTGATGGAATGGTGGAGAGGTTCAACCAAACTCTGGAGCGGCATCTGGCAAAAGTTGTTGAAAGCCATCAGAACAATTGGGACGAGTACATTTCTCTGTTCCTTCTGTCGTATAGAACGGCAGTTCATGAGAGTACCTCTACTACTCCGGCCCGAGCGAACTTTGGTAGAGAGCTTCGACTTCCAGCGGATCTTCTCGCGGGTTGTCCTCCAGATGCGCCTAGCTGTATTTCGGAATACGCGGAAGATTTGAGAAGGAAAATGGAGGAAGTTCACGGGCATATGAGGGAAGAGAATCTGCGTGCTAGTGAGCGAATGAAAACGCGATACGACAGAAGCGTCAACTCCAAGTCCTTTGAAGAAGGTTCTGCTGTTTGGCTTCACAACCCCGTTCGAAGGAAAGGAAAATCTCCAAAACTACAACCGAGTTGGGAAGGCCCTTTTCAAATAATTACGAGGATCAATGATGTCACATATAGAATTCGGAAAACGTCAAGAAGTCCAGCGAAAGTGGTTCATGTGGACAGGTTGGCACGGTACTATGGCTCTAACGATGCTCGGGACGAGCACGTTTAAGGAGGGGGTAGTGTGACGCCGTGCTGACGTAACTACGCAAGCGTGCAAGGCAGTGAAGTTTTTGGCAAACATCGTCAATGTTCCAACAGCCGGGCCGTCGGAGCTACGACTGCAAAGCAGACGTACGCGAGTTCGAGCCCGGTCCAGCTATGAAGATTTTTGTTCGACATTTTAATGTTACCAGAAAATTCTAGTAGCGGCGAGTGCCTTCTTTAAGGAATTCAAATAAAGAACCGAAAGTTCTGGACTAAAACAAGAAATGATGTAAGAAGGAAAAGACGATCGGAATCCAACAGAAGAAAACGAAAAGACTAACGAAATTCAATAAATGACGATCGAAATCCAATAAATGACAATCGAAATTCCGGGTATATAAAGAGCTGCAAGCGCGTCTACGGGCAGTTCAGTGGAAAGTGATCTGAAGAAAGGAACAAGAAGGAAAAGTGAAAAAGTGGAAAAAGTGAACAGTGAAAGTGAATAGTGAAGTGAACAGTGAATAGTGAAGTGAAGTGCAAAGTGGTAAAGTGCTCCCAGTGGACTGTCAGTGTTCGGAGCACAGCGTTGGACCGTGTAACGCATAGTGCGCGGGGACAGTGTCGGACAGTGCTACGCGTTTCGTGCAGTGCTACGCGTTCAGTGCAGTGTTACGTGTTCGAAGTGCGAATAAATCGCTATTTTCGGTAAAACGTTCGTTTCCTTCCAATCCCTGTACCCACTTCCGTAACAATACCAACAACCAACAATTTTCTTTTGTGTGGTGAACACTGATGTTTGATTTCTGTCTAAGGTATTATATTGGATTCTAAGTAGATATGTATTAACAAAAAAAAATGTTAGTGTTATATCAGCTATCTGGTTCCCATAGTACACGCTCTGCTTAACCAACTGAGCTGAGAGACCAGTCAGTGGATGTGTTCTGTGCTTAGATGTGCGTCTTGAGTCGTGTGTGTATTTTGTACCTGAGGCTCAATTCTAGACCAGTGACTTTTCTGTCACGGTAGATTATATCACAAGAACTGTCAAATTCACTAGAGTAACTGACAGTTCTTGTGATATATATCTACCGTGACAAAAAAGTCACTTGTCTAGAATTTAGCCCCTGTAGTGGCATGTTTTGGTTAAATATGAGCCCGTACCAACATATTGCGCCTGCGCAGCGCAGATACCACGGAGTGCTTTTACCGATAAGCGGACCGTGCCGTCACAATCTGAGTATGATTTAAACCGCTGATAGTATATCTGTGGAGAACGTCATTCCACTTTGTAAGGATAATACTGATACGAGACGTGATGGGATGTGGTGATTTAGAATTTTTATCTGAGAAATGGAATGTTCGAGATGTATTTTTTACAGGCCATGGCGGCAAGCAAGTTTGCGGCTCAACTGTCGCAATGTTGAAGCCGAAACGGTCCAACCGGTCCAACGGTCCGTTTTTTATATACATATAGCTGATGGAACAAGCTTGTGGCCCACCTGATTTTAAGTGGTAACCATCGCTTACAGCACAACACTGTCTCGTAGGTCACGTACGTCAGCAACGTGTCTTACGATGTACTGCCCTGCGTCTATTACCTTAAGGGTTTCAGATGTTTAGCCCCACGTGCAAGTAATTTCACCAGCACCCACACCTTTCATACCGAAACACAGGAATGCTGCACGGTAGAAATAGACATGGTGGTACTACTTCCCCGGACGAGCCCTTCACAAAGAGCTCTACTAAATTATAAATAGTAAACCGAATAGCAATCGAAGGAACAACAATAAGACTTGAATAACAGATATTAAGCGCAAATTACAGCTTAACACGTGCATAACGTGCTCTTGCGTCTTATCGCACGTACACATTTGCATCCGATCTGTGTATGTACACATTGTGCCTTCACACATGTACGTGGCGCACACTCTTACCGCGATTCGTTGTTGAATGAATGGTAAACGACGAAATTATATTTGTGTAAAATGTAATTTTACACATACATATACTTACATTAAAGCTCGCGGGAAGTCGGTGGATGGAAAGGGCTCAGAATCGTTCTTCCTGGAAATGTGTAAGGAAGACCTATGTCT
Organism: Thera obeliscata; assembly: GCA_947578465.1. Taxonomy (NCBI): domain Eukaryota; kingdom Metazoa; phylum Arthropoda; class Insecta; order Lepidoptera; family Geometridae; genus Thera; species Thera obeliscata. The sequence continues at coordinate 14,190,415 of OX387924.1, read as the reverse complement.
AACAATGGACTTCTTCAGGCTGATGATGATGATGAAAATGTTTACAGAATTTTTTTTCTTATCAAGTTCTTATTCGTAGAATACAAAATTAAATAGTAAATACTTATGTGACAGTCAAGACATACCTACTATCCTACCTTTTTGAGCTGGAATATTTTTTTATGGAAAATAAATAAATAGGTGCCTGAACTTAAGTTTAATATTTGTTTTACTTTGTAGTAATTTTATTTAAAATGTTTTTTATTAAACATAAATAAATGGGTGCCTGAATTTAGACCAGCAGTGGAACGATCATTTCATTTCATTTATTCAATAACAATCCTTTTATAAATCGATGTCTACTATAAACTAACATGCTACAAAATAATAAAAAAAATAGAAACAATAAAACATTTAAATACACAGTTATCAAATAATATAAGTACACAAACAAACAAAAACAAATGTCAGAATAAATTACAATATCTAAGTCATCAAAATGTCACGTCTGGGAGTCAATGAATTCTTCAATTGAATAAAAACACCCATCCAACAAGAGCTTTTTTAGGTCAGATCGACAATTACTATCGATAGACCATGCTAGTGCTATATGAATGTCCGTGTGCATGTGAGCAGGCATGTGTAATAGTCGCGGAGTAGCGCGACATTAGGCGTGAAACTAACATAACTGTTTAATTAGTTGTGCATCTAAGGCGTTAGTTGGAATACTTGTCTGTACTATTCGGTGGTACAAGTCACAAGCTGAAACTACTTGACTTTGAAGATGGAAACCTATTGATTTTATAGTGTTTACTACTACACTAAATAAAACCTTATTTATAAGATTTGTTTTTTTTTTAAAGAAATTGGTGAAAGTGAAGGGTAGTGTTAAGCGTGGCGCTAATTTTAGAAAGATTTAAAGTTATACTGTAGCAATTAATAACATCACTTAATTATTTTCTTAAGAAAACTGTCGTTGCTTGACACACACAACTTTCAGCAATGAAGCCAGTAAATAAAACTAAACTTGTTTTTTTTAAACATCACTCATGTACATAACACACACATTGTGTTATGTACGGAAAGAGAAGTGTTTAAAGAAATTAAATATTTCTCATAAAAAGTCAAGGGATTGTTTTTAAATATAGGAATTTAGAAATTAAAATGTGCATAGACTATTCGTTGAAGACGTTACTAAAAAAGATAAATACGGATTTCCCGCTCCCGCTTCTCATTTGTACCACACAAGCTCGGTACAAGTTTCGGCGGTCCGTATTGGATCTTGGAAGTTGTTATCGGCGCACGTATCGATGTCTTTGAATACTGCACCAGCGTTCCGGTCCAAGTTAAGATCGCTCTACACCTCATTCATGCTTCAGTACGGGCGTGCAATTCTAGCAACACAAATCACTCAAGCGATCGCTGAATTCAAAGTGAGTTGTCAATTTTTGTTCGAAAAATTTGAAAATGGAATGCAGATCTGCGGTCACTCGATCGAGCCGTGTTGCCGGAAAAGCAGGGCTGTGCTGTCACTCGGTGCTTAGTGGCGTAGTAGCGTTCCACCATTGAGGACCAAGCTGAGCGACGATACACATAACAAGTGAAGTTTAAAAAACTAGAGATACCGACTTCATGGCCAAACTGCTGATTTGATTTTGATAAAAAAATTATGGAACCATCTGGAAGTCTTCAAATCGGTTTATAAATGGCATAGTTATGCGATGAAAAACAACAAACCAAATTAAAAAAAATGCTACTGTTAGATTTGCAGCAGTTGGTAAAATACTTACAAACTATACGGCCAACTAAGTTGTTAGCAACAGTTTCCGATTGTTTTGTAGCACGTTTTAATTGCTGCAGCTATAACTATTAAATTGTTTATCTATTCAAATTATTACTGCTTCAAAAGCTGGTTCCAGTAAACAGTAATGTAACACGATGAATTTTAAGTTATGTCACTACAAACAGTTGTGTAGCCAAGACAGAAACCTGGATAAGATTAGACAACTAAGCTTTTACAGTCTAAAATTTAAACTAAAAGCTCTTAAGCCTTGCACATCTAGGCGAACAGCTACGATCTGCCATAGCAATCAGTTTTAGCATAGTTTTTTGCATACATCCGAACACACTGCCGCAAACTTTGACAGTGCTATATTTAACAGCCTTTTTATATAGTGAATTAGATTTGTACACCTTTACGCTACAAGCTTGGGACAGGCACCTAGACTCACCGAGCATTTCAAGATGCAATAAATGAATTTTGACTTTGTGTAAAGGCGATGCTGAAGCATACCATGGTATGTAGCGTGGCCATCATAGCACCTAGTGGCCACGTGCTTTTGGTGCAAGTTTAGGTTCTAGATCTTGATAGCAGCGGTACATCATAAAGGAACCTTCCTCAATACATGTGTATGTGCCCCCATACTTAGGTACCCATTTCATAGAAATACATAGGTATATGGATAGATAGGTTAGGTAGATAAAGGTTAGTTCACTAGAATGTCATAGCATATCTTCTTCTTCTTATCATGTCACTGATTCTTTCGAACCAAGTGTGGTGAAAGGATTTTAAGTGCGCCCCAAAGAGGCTCCTTAATTATATCCTGACTGATTTCTTTGCTATAATAAGAACTTATATATCGGCGTTTTAGAATCGGTTAGGGTCGCTCAACACTATCCTGAGGGCTGTGTCTGGCTATATCTAGCCAACCCTATTTTTTAACTGGATTTCCATCCACATGGATCCATCCATCCAAATAAAAAGTGATAGGTAAAATTTTGACAGAAGGTAGGTGATATTTTGTGTGTGTATTGTTTTTGATTATTGTACAAATCGTGCCTGAAATAAGCAACTTTTATTATGATAATTATTTATAGGTTAACTACGCTGCTTTCAATGAAACACTGCAAAAGTTACTAACATTTTGTTTCAAAATATTTGAATGTCATTTTTCGTCACTTTTAAATAATTTTCATGATGACTTATAACTATTTTATCTTTTACAGCTTTAGACTTATTAAACGGTTTTATTACTCTTCTCCATTTTGCAAACACCCTGTATATTGATGTTTAGTTTACTAACACTCGTGGAATCCAAAAAGTTGTATCCACCTTATCATAAAACTATACGGTCTGAAGTGGCTCGCGCCACGATATGCAGCATAGGTACACTCAGCTTCAAAATTAAGTCACTATTAGTCAAGATTTCAACATAGCTTTATGAATATCTAGAATTGTTTATCTTATGTTTATTTATTTTTAATAATTAGACAGGTCTTGGAACCAAACAATAATTAATAGGTAAATTACATTGCCAAATTCTAAATACATAATTAATTTAACATTATAGAACGGATTACAAAAAAAAAAATACATGTCAAATTAGATCTGTCGTCGAATAACATAACAATAATAAAAACAAAACAAAAATTGAATAATCATAAAAAACAGACACATGAATAAAATTAAATACTTAATAGCATGATATGATAAGTTAGTCTAATGTCTATTTTTGATTGAGAAGTAAAAGTGATAAGTGTAGTGTAGTTGTAAGTGTAAGTGACACATGGCAACGATGCAACACTATCTTAAAATTCTAGTGAGTTCAAACAACCTTACGCAGCTTTCAGATTCAAATTTTTATCCTCTAGACTTTTCTGATTTTGTATTAGTATACTAGGCAGCTAAGCATTAAGCTGCCATCACACATGGAAAGTGAGGATACAGCCTAAGGTGAAGCATGCTTAGCCATAATCCACCTGTTCACTCTTGTCTTAAAAAGTCCTAAATTATAACGTACCAGAAATACTGACGCCAGAAGAGAGTTTCACTTTCTTCTGGCGTCAGTTTCTTTCGTTTTTGGCAGTTCGTACTATAAAAGTGGAATCAAAGCGCTTTGTACTTCCATCATCTCACTTTTGATGCTGAGTGTACCGGCAACGAGGTATCGCGATGCAGTTCACTTCCCCAAACTTTTACTTTGTGCCCGAAAGATATGCTCTGATATATTCAGGCGAGATACCAGCTCCACAGTGATTCCACTGTTGTGTTGTAAATAGAACGGTCAGCGTTCTTTTACTTTTTAACCGACTTCAAGTAAAAAAGGAGGAGTTGTCAATCGATTTGGATTAGTTGAGCTATCTCTAGATCGTTTGTTACGGTTTGCAGATAGTTCAACTGTTTCTTTTGTATTTTGTATATTTTGTAAATATTTGTCTAGTTATAAATTTCTTTGTGTAAATAAATGGAGGTTCTCTATTTGGTTGTATTTTTTTTTATGCTTGTTATATCATATCATATGTTTGTTATATATTTGGGTGGAACCCTACAAGAGTGCTCCCGGATGACGACATGTAGGGAGAAGTGGCGAGATATCGTGAAGCGTGCCACAGCCCCTGATAAAAACAAATAATAAGATATTCATGATGACCACGACCGCTCTGACAAGAGTGAAGCGACTGAGAAGAAGAAGAAGATATCATATAACTTCGTCATTTATGAGCCGATTTGAATCCTCTTTTTTAATTGGAAGGTTCTTCCAGATTGGTCCTATAAAATTGTCATCAAAATCGACTAAGCCGTTTTGTTTTTATTGTTTTTTGTAATGTTTGTTAGCGTATAATTTCGTCATTTATGAGCCAATTTAAAAAAAAGAAATATCAGAAAGGTTTTTGGTTCGGTTTAGTTGGTTGAAAAATAATATATTCAGTCCCAATTTCAGACCTCGTCTAAATATAATTTTGAGTTCATTGTCTACATTGTCATAAAAACTAATTACATTTCTAATACTGCGTTTCCTTATGTACGATATCCGGTCAAAAATCCCCGAAAATCTTCAAAAAGGTAAAACAAAAAAACAATTTGACCCTCTTTGAGATACCGATCAGGAAACATATCTCGGCTTTATAAGTGAATAAATAAGTACGGATGCATTAAGGCGGGCATGGGCGACTAACCGCAGGTGGCCTTCCGCCCGCCCTGTATCGCTGATAACGTGCGTTTAACGGCCGTTAACGGCTGTAACGAGGCCGTTAGAAGCGGGCGCTTCCTCGGCCATTGTCAGGGAACTTTGTAAAACGCCTAACGTTAGTAAAGATCGTAAATTTGACCGATCGCGCGCTATCGCGAGATGTTGCTAGTTTGCGCCTGACAAAATGTTACATGCCCTTCTTGTGCCTATCTTGGACAAGGGTTTATTTTTATATTTTTGAGCGTTTTTTACCCATAAATCATACAAAATTTAGGGGTTTTCCACCCTATCACTTATTAATTATTTTTCAACTGAATAAAAAAATATTTTAATTTATGCATCGGTAAGGATATTGTACTAAAAAAAAATTATTGAACACGTTAGTTTTGTAACGTTAGTTAAAAAAATAAAATTCCAAAACATTTAAGGCCTGCTTACATCTAGGTGATATCGATGGCAATCAGTGAAACGCTGTCATATTTCACAGTGGTACACTGATCGCCATCGCAGATCGCTTAGATATGCGCAAGGCTTTACCAAAAAATAAAAGACGTGTAATTTTTTTGACTGCTATTTATTAGTTATGTACATATACAATTATACATACACACATATACGTCATATACAATTGTTTTTGTAATCTCAATCGAATCTACAGGCTAACAGCTTAGGGAGAGCCACCAATTGAGCTGAGACTCCAAAAATGACCTAATTTAAATAAACACCAGTTTAATGAACAAAGACGGTAAATCCTACAAACAATAAGATAGTATTATCTAGGCCATTAGTGGGCACCTGAGTATGTATATTCAATTAGGTAGGGCGGGCGGCGATGTTATCGCCGGAAGGGCGGGTAGTTCACACTGTTTTAACTCTGTTAACAGGGTAGGCTTTCTGTTTTGTTTTTGTAGTGTTTTTAACTGACTTGTAAAGGCTAGTTAGTATTTAGAACAACGATATTTGTTCTCTGTCTGTCAACGTTATAAAGTCATCGGTAGCCGACTGAATAAACAGAAATACAATTAAGTTTATTGTCATATTATAAAAAAACGACACATTAAAAAAACATTATATAAATTTGACAGTTTGACAATAGGAGTAGGCTCAGCACTAATTCTGTGCAACATATACAGGGTTATTCATTATTAGCTGCAAATACTCAGGAATTAGGTTCAACAAATAAAATAAAAAATATTTATGCAATGATTTTTTTTAAGTTTTGTTATGAAAATCCCGAGAAAATCGATAAAGGAATCATTGGCGCCTGACCTATTTTGACCTTCGATCCGCGCCCGCGCGCCGTTAGCGACACTCGGCGTTCAGTCACCCCCTGGGTGGGTCATTGTCCAGTTCTACATGGCAATAATTATGCAATAGCCGTAAATAAATTAATAAAAATAAAATTTTGATACAAAAACTTAAATCAAAATAAAAAAAAAAAACATTTCATAAATAGTTTTTATTTTATTTGTTGAACCTAATTCCTGAGTATTTGCAGCTAATAATGAATAACCCTGTATAGATGATGCACAGGGCTGGTTTTCAGCCTACCCCAATATTCGACGTTGAAGGTGATAGTCGAACCCGAAGGAAAAAAATAAGTAAGAACTGCGGGCTTTAACAAAAAAAAAACATTTATATGCAGACAAAAAAAGAAAATATCTAAATCTAAGAAAAACAAGATTGAAACTCTTTTGCACGACATTGACATTTGCTGTCATTCAAATACCGATCGGATGAAGTCAATTGACTGACTTTTAACCCTCCAATAAGTCTGCATTTCAAACAAAGTGTGTACGACAGTGTCTGGTATCCGATAAAAAGGCATTGACGTGTGTCGACGGCTGAACAAACGTCGTTACTGCGTTACTGTTACTAAATAAATCGTTAGCGCGCGAGCCTTCGAGATACGGCACGTAGTTGCAGATATACGATTGCTGGATACGGTAACCTTACTAATACATATTAAATAAAATAAATAATAAATAAATATTGTGGACAATTCACACAACACTACCCAGCCCCAAACTAAGCAGAGCTTGTAATATGGGAACCGGATAGCTGATATAATACTTAAATACATATTTTTTTTGTAAATACATACTTAGAATACAATATAACACCCAGACAGAGAACAAACATTTATGTTCACCACACAAATATTTGTTCTCGGTATTATAAACGAGAAAGTTTGTAAGATAGATAGATTAATACTTAATTGTACACAAAAGAATAACAACACAATAAAATAACACATAGGCTACAATTTATAAAAATATTGTAACGGAGAACGGATGTAAGTAACGGGAACGGGGCGTAACGGGAGCGGGCGATCGAATCCGCGGGCGACCGCTAGTTTTACAATAAAACCTTATATTGACTGGCTCTTCAGTTCAGTTGGTAGTAACTAAATAAAAAAAAAAATAGGATTTAAAAAATAATTGAGTTTATTGTCCACAATATTAAAGATATATTTTTTTAATATTTAGTTATTTCATATTAATACTAAAATAAGTTTTATAATAGCTTTTATCGTTTAAAGCTTAAGTAAACAAGTTAGTTTAGTTTTTTTTAATGTTAATTTTATATTATTCATGAAGTCGTTTCTAGAAACTTACATCAATGTTCGCCAAAAACAGTCTCGCCTGGCCAAACAAACTAAAACTCAGAATTATTAGTGTTTTTCGTATTGTACAGTTTTTTGGAACACACTCGCTTATCCAAGGCTTTGTCCCGTTAGTTAGGAGTTTAGTTGTATAATATAAGAAGAGTTTTTTTATAAAACTTCTGATGGAACTGCATAATAGCCCACCTGCGGCTAAGTGGCACCCTGTCTCTTATTGTTTGGACGCTTTGCTACTAGTTTAGTTTAAGTTATTTTTAAGTTTTAGGTTAAGAAAAACGGTTGTCTGGAAGAAGTTGCTGCGCGCGATAAGACCACCAATTGTAGGACTAGATACATCGTAATGTTTAGTGCCTTAAGCATTTTTTACGAAAAAAAAAAAATACTCAATACTCAATATATTTATTGCATACACATGGTTTAGTTTAGGTACATATATGTATACATAGTTCTTATGTGTAAGTCAGTATCATATAGACCCTGTATAGGGTCAACATGGAGGTAGGCAAATGGGGGTAGGATTTTAAACTAGAGTGTAAAATTATCCCTGCATTTACAGTATTTTTGTCTGATAACCACAAAGTTAGCACTTACCGTTATGATAAAACTGCTTTTAAAGTAAACAGAAAAAGAACTTTACAAATGACGACACTTATGCATTTTTGCTTATCTTAATTGTTAGGATATTTTTTCAGAATTGCCCCGCAGTGGCCGATATGAGATAGTGGTATGAATGTCGGTACTTTACGTGTTGTAGCTGTGGGTAAAAATAGTCGGCTCCTAGCCTTAGGTTAATGCATCGTAGGGCACGCTCCTGACGTGCGTGACCTATGCGAGGCAATGCTTTGTTATAGGTGATGGTAACTACGTAACAACGGGTGGGCCTTATGCCTATTCCATCAGCTTATATCACAAAGATGACTTTAAACGTCTTACAGCTAGGTGAGTCTAGGTGCCAGTTCCACGCGACCAAGCCTAGAAGAACAGGCAACAAACTAGAGTTTGGTTCCTAGTGTTTCTACCGTAAATTTTTGGACTGCATACAAAATAGTTGCTCGCGGTTTTCAATAAATAATTTTAATTTAATATCTTTCAAAAGCTCAAAGTGTGCGATAGTAAGAAGGTCATCGATCGTTTACCCCTTAAGGCCTGCGCACACCTAGGTCGCTGGTGATGGCGATCAATGAAACGCTGTCAAATATCGCTGTCAAATTTGACAGCGTTTCACTGATCGCCATCGCTAGCGACCTAGGTGTGCGCAGGTTTTTATTTGATAAACTTTCTGTCTAACGTTAGAACCTAAATAAGTTTGAATATTCAATCTATCTCACGTGCAAAATCTTCCCACAAGAGATAGAGTCAGTAGGACCAACATACCTTGGCTTTGAACATATTTGTTAGCATGCTTTCTCTGTAATTTAGTATGTCTGCATTAGGTGTGAATAATTTTAAAACTTGTATATTTTGAATACTTGACGACGACAGTACAATTTACGTCACGTGGTTTGTGGTCCGAGTCGCCGGAATAAAAATAATAAAATTAAATTACTCCGGCAAGTGGGACTGCGGTCCGAGTACCTAACGGTCCGAGTCGACGGAAGCCTCGATTATAATCATATCGGCCCACTTCTACAGTATTACAACACCCTTAGAGGGTAAATTATGTATTGATTTAAAAACTAGTTCTAAGATCTGACACTGTTAAATTTACATACATAATAAGGCAATAAATATACTGAATACTGAATACTGAAGTGCTTCTTATGTGTGTGAGAGGTAACCTCAAAAGTAAAAAGCATGCTCTGAGTAAGGTCGAAGCCTGAGGCAAGTTGCACGCATTTACTTAATCGATAGTATCTCTCAATGCATCCAAGCTTTCATTCTGGGGGCGTTTTACCACCCTTTACCTCCATAAATAACCTTTACAAACCTCACTCAATTCACAACCTTACACGTCTTCAATAAGGTTATCTTTTGATTGGCGAAAGCGATCTGCTATGATTTTTCTGATCGATCTATTGGAAATATTACTGCAGTTGAAACTGAACGTTATTTTGTAGACGGTTTGGTTTATTTTGGTTTGTGTGAGAGAATTAGTTTTCTTGCAACAGATAGCATTGTTTCGCAATTGAGATGTGAAAGATGATTTGTGTAATAAGCATTTCACGACTTTGAAGGATAAGTTATCAGTTATTGTATTATGATTCGTTTTCAAGGTAAGAAAATCAATTTTGAATTATCGTTTTTAAAATACTTATCTCAAAGGGTAAACATAAAAAAATAAAATCACAAAAAATATTATCCTGCCAGCGTCTTGAAGACGCTTCCGTCTGGTATTGATTTGGATCATTTGAGCTATCTCTAGATCGTTTATAACGGTCTGTAGATAACTCAATCTTGTGTATTTAGTACATTTTGTAAATATTTATTTAATTGTAAGTTTCTTTGTATATAAATATTTATTATCAAATTATTAAAAAAAAAATAACGTAACAACTTTTCATTAAAAATTATTCCAATATATATGAATTTGAAAGTTTATGTTGTTACGTTACGATACCTAAAGATGGGGTTAGCGAAAATATGTTTTAAAACTTCCAATTTACTTGCGAAATTCGTATCATTTACGAAAGACTAAATTGGCCTAGGTCACTAGTGATGTACCGCTATCGAGATTCAAATCTCCCGGGCGTCGCGTATCAAGTCCCGGGAGATACACCGCGCTGCGATAGCGCGCCTGTTTGCAAGTGATAACACCCGGACGCGACTGGCCTGGCAATAGGGACGTACTCATATAACCTAGTCAAAAGTCTTTTGCATCTGCAGGCCGATCATGTAACTTTTGCTGCAACCAACCAAGTTCAATTCATTTATTTCAGATAATTTTATCCAGAATTTGTTAGTAAATACAAAGTTAAAGTGTTAGTAACAATAAATACAATTTAACAAAAAGTTGGACATTTTGGAATTTGAGTCATGCCATTGCTTGATTTGGCTATAGTCTCTCTCTGTATCAAGTCTCGAGAGATATCGTTGTCTGGGTTGCACTAAAGAGAACCAACCTTGATTGAACTATTTTTGTCTTATAATTTTATGCCAAGGTAGAAGATATCATCTCCCGGATATCGCATATCCAATTTTTTTGAATTTTACTCGTTTTCTTTTTTAATATTAATAAGCTTAATTATGAATAATAATTATGACTGTATTTAAATGTTTTGTTTAAAGATGTCAAATCTCCCGGACATCGCGTATCAAGTTGATGCAGCTTTTTTTTCTTTATTTTAACTCGTTTTTTGTTTTAAATTACTATTATTATGCTAATTGTGAATAATTATTGTGTTAAAATTTTCCTATCATACAAGAGACGCAACAAAAGTTATTGCTCAAAGTAACTAATAAATAAATAAATATTGTGGACAATACACACAACACTATCTAGCTCCAAATTAAGCATAGCTTGTAGTATGGAAACCCAATAGCTGATATAATACCTGAATATATTTATTTGTAAATATAACTTAGAATACGATATTACACCCAAAGAATATTTTTTTAAAACTTTATATTAGAAAAAAAGAGTTTGACCATAAAACTATAATAAATAACACGGACTTTCACGAAGAGCCACGGTGTCTCACATTTGTTCACGGAAGCGTCTGACTACTTATAAACGATGTTAGATGACTATATTTATGAACAACGGGATATTTACCATGATTAAAATTTTAAATATCCTATTGTTCATAAAAATAGTGTGAAAAACCTGGATATATTTATAATATTACACAGGTATTTATCGCGTATATTACCTTATTTTATTTATTTTCCCGACGTTTCGGCCATGTTGCAATAACCGTGGTCGCGGGCTGACTGGAGCATTGACATGAGTGCTACCGTCGTAAAAAAAACCTGGATAGTTTCAAAAGTTATATTGATTTTCCTTATCGTTATGGGATTTTCCACTATGAGGGTTCAGTCCTGGAGAAAGTTCAGTCCCGTTGTATCCCATCCCTACCGAAGAGTCTGTGCATGCAGCTATCGCGCCCGCCCAGCCGTATCGTTATCAGCCCGCCCCAGACGACGCTCAGTTTTATAACGTGTGCTAAGATTTATGTTTGATGCTTATTGCGATTCTTTATTATGTTTTACCCTTTAAATATCTGTCTAATTTTTGACAAAAGGGTAGAAATATAATAAAAATAGATGCTTTAGAAGATGATTAGTTCAATTAAGCTTTTCACTCAATCAATTTAATAAATAGTTTAATGCAATTAAAAAAAGTTGTCAAAAAAACATAGGTTAAAATACTGACTTCTAAAATGTTTTCCTTTTATGACTACTGTATCACTGTAAATACTCACATATTGTTTAATATTTTCTTGTAAATGCCTCTATGAAGGAGGGTTCTGTTCCTCTTGTGTAAATACGGCACTCTACTATTCATTTTTCAGCCTCTTAGGCCTTCCTTTTTGTCAAACAAATCTAATTTTCCATCTAAAACGCTTTTTAAACCATTCGAAAGAGCAGAATTTTATGATCCTAGAAGTATATTTGATCCTATGTCTAAATCTACTAGCGGACCACAACTTTTAACGTAAATGCCGAACAAATAGACTCGTGCACTTTTCAAAAGATTTTTTTAATATTAACTAGATTCTTTACTAAATTTTTAACTAAATTTACAAACCACACACCACATTACTTATGAATTATTATTAAAACTCAAGTCATTACAATAGTGGTTTATGTAAATTGTTTGTATTATCTTATAACACATCTCAATTCCACAGATCAGTTCAGTTAAGTGGAGAGAGACTGTGCTTCTCTAAACTTACTAAACCGATACGCATGGTCGTTATTGAAAAATAGTCACCACTTTATTGCGCGTCTGTTAAGTGGAGAAGACTGAGCTACTATTAAAGCAAAACTGAGGCTTGTGGCCTTTTTTGAGAGTTTGTCACTCCTTGATGCGCTCTTGGTCAGATTGTAAACAATAAAGCTCTTTGAGGCACATATTATTGCTGCTCAACTAAGTACTGTTATCTGTTTCGTTTATAAAAAAAACTATAAAAAATAATACCACTTTTATAGTACGAACTGCCAAAGAGTGGAACTCTCTACTGGCGTCAGTATTTCCGGAACGCTATAATTTGGGAATTTTCAAGACAAGAGTGAACAGGTGAACTATGGCTAAGCATGCTCCATCTTAGGCTGCATCCTCACTTTCCATCAGGTGTGATGGCAGCCAAATGCTTAGCTATCAGTTATTAAAAAAAAAAAAAAAAGTACAGGACTCTTTATTTTTAAACTAATACTCAACTAGTATAGTATTATCTTATCTGTGACCAAGCTTTAATTTTTCAACAGTCAAGGTTGAAATAGTAATTTAAATAACTGTGTAGAAATAGTTATTTTAAATAAATATTTTTCTTTCTTTTTCGTCCAATCTTCGTTTCTTAGAAATCTTTGGGCTATCTCCTCATATTTATCGATCTATGGTCATTCCATAGATTTTTGAGATCAAATATCCAAACATCACTTATCTGGCGCGATCTAACCAGTTATCTAATTTTTGGTTGTAATAACCTTTTGTAAAAAAACGATTAGTTATTCAAATTACCACTCGAAACATTATTTCTTTGATTTATGAACAACACGACTGATCTTTAACTAAATGGGTTTATTCCGATGAACCTTTTATATTTTTATGTATTGCAGTGTCGACGGACGTGTAAAACAAATTTTTTGAGTTATATCTGAACGTCGTCACATTGGGACTTCTCTTAGATTATTTTTGATTTTTAAAAGGATCATATAAAAAAAAAACGGTAGGAACCGAGCCGTAGTTTGTTGCCTGTTTTTCTAGGCTTGGTCGTGTGGAACTGGCACCTATATAGACTCACCTTAGCCTAAAGACGTTTCAAAGTGATTCTTGCAATCCAACTGAATAAATACACTTTTGATTTGATTGATTCGTCGTAAGTACGACGCCTTTTGACTGCCATGGCTCGATTTGCCAGTCTGCCATTGACAACTGCGATCTACTCGTCCCCCTTTCGCCACTCGCATACCTCAGGAGGGGACTAGCGGTTGCGCGTATACTATACAAAAAATCATCTTAGAATCAAACAGTATATACACATCGCACACAATAAACTGCTAAAGCAAGCTATTTGATATCAATTCCTTCGCGCGGTCCGATCCAGTTTTACGACAAATATTAGTATCGTCGGATCGGGGTGCAGGCGCGCTTATCGCCGGCCACCACACACGATATCACACTGGCTAGGGCTGCCATGCCACTGAAAATCACTATTATCTCTTCTATTCTTAACCCCCCCCCCCCCTTACTTTCATATCAACAAATGATAGCAATAGACTTAAATGAATGAAATGAAACTTAAATGAATAATAGACTAAATGGCTTAAATGAATAGACTAAATGGCTGTAATAAGACCATTATGAATTAGAGCTTAACAACGGCTTTATGCACAATGCTTGACCTTTTTAGCGACTCGCTAAACGTATTTCGTACCCGTGACACTTTTATGTTAACAAATAGAGATGGCAACAGAACTTGCGGCCTATTAAGCTAAATACTGCTATAAGACTGCTATAGGACCATTATAAATTTACCCGTAAGTATTTAAGCAAGGTACGGATACTTAAATTTATCTGAAATTCCACATGAGACTTAAAATAAAAAATATAAAAAAAACAAAGCAGGACCATTTCTCACTTAGGAGATTGAAAGCCCATAATATTGGATAAAAAATGTAATTCTATTAAATCGCATGCCGATTTTAACATGTCATTTGCTGGAAACTTTCTATCTAATTCCAAAAGCTATTGACAAGAGCGGCACGCTCTAAATATCATGACTGCATGTCTACTGCGCAGCAAGGAGGTTGCAAAATATCGCTCTATCTAGAGTGTACCATTGACACTGTAGAAAAAGCAGTTTCCTAATTCATATATTTATCTACTTAAAAAAAGTCAAGCTATTTATCAACTGCTGTTATTTTGAAACCAGTCTAATGGTTAAAAAAACGATGTAAGAACGAGCTCGAGTAACCTTGAAAGTCGTTTATTGACTATCAGTATTAATTACCACAAATAAATAATTAATTGCATAAATTGCTAATAAATAATCGATCGAATGTGTTTTTGTTTCGATTTGTTATTTTATTTACGTGGAACTGGCACCTAGACTCACCTAGCTTTAAGACGTTTCAAAGTGATTCTTGTATCGTATTGAATAAACGCTTATTGAATCTTGAATTTGAAAACATTAGTTGTCATTAAAATTAATGTATAAGTTTTAATCTGTCAGTATATCTGTATGTTGCAATTAAAATTGCCAACCCTAAAAATGACAAAGCAGTTTCTGATTTGAGTTTCTCTTGCAACTTATCACCCACCAGCTAAGCTAGTAGAAATCAACAGTTTTTTTAATATAAATCACAGTAATTTTATATTAGCACAGGATCGAGGCTAGTGGGTGCTTATAGTCCAAATCACGTGAATATTTTTTTTAAACATATTTCAATTTTTTTTAACCACAACTTGATGGAAAAAGCATATGGGCCACTTGATATTAAGTGGTAACCATGGCCTATAACAAAGCACTACCTCAAGTCACGTACCTACGTCAGGCACATGCCCTGCGTCCGTCAATTTGAGGCATACAGATGTTCAGCCTCACGTGCCAGTAATTTCACCGGCACCCTTCAAACCGAAACACAGCGATGCTGCTTCACGGCAGAAATCAACTATTACATCGATTAAATGGAAACTTAATATGAAAGACATTTTTTGTTTAAATAAGTACCTATATGTATATATATATGCTTGTAACAACCTAATATTACAAGGGGTTACGGCATAATTTCAGCTTCACTTTTTCGTATAACTTATTACCAATTTTTTTTATTTTCTATTAAAAAACGCAAGGTTGAAATTGATAAGTTTTACCACGGTAAATTTTGCTTGCTTCTTAGTTTTACTATTTACCACTTTGAATGTAACTTATATAGCAGTAAGCACCTCGAAAATTTACGAGCGGAAACGCTGAGCTTCCGAAGCTCCAGTTTATTATGAAGCCTGTGGCATTGAGAAAAGGTCGTAAATAATACCGAGAATATCTTTGTTTTTAAAGATGAGTTTGGTGACTTGTTTAGTCTTGGAACAAGCGCCTTAATTCACCTAACTTTAAGACGTTTCAAAGTGGTCCTTGTGATTCGCCTTTTGGGTTTGTCTTTGCATAACTTGAAACATCTTTTGATTCACTGAGTTACCATATGTTTCAATGTGTTTTTTACAAATGTTAAATCCTGATTATGGAAAACTATGGGCAGCATAAAAACTTTGACATCAGTCACTTCACTACCAAACCTCCTCAACTCGTAGATTTTTACGGTTTACTCCAAGAAATTCAAAGCCAGGAGATATATCTATGTTTTCTTATGTAGTCCTTCTCTGGCCTGTACCGGAAGACAAAGGTCCCACAGCTTATCCGGAAGATATTTAAGCAATATTCCATGCACAATATAGCCAGGTAAATGGTTATCGCGTGCACTTCCTACATAATTGCGAGAGCTCCCGTCCAATGAGACGTGGTATCTGCGGGCCGCGCTTGGCTGCACCTGCTATCGGCCATTGAGAGCGGCCCGCCGAACGTACCTAATGAGGAGACGTGTCAGTGCTTTTGCAAAAGTTAGATAGAAAATATTTCGGAAGAAAACTATTTACCTGATGACACCACACTGAACAAAACTACACACCAAGAAATTCAGACAAACAAAGATATACACGTAACCCTGATCTAAAAATAAAAACAAACAAAAATACATGAAAATGGGCTTATGCTGGTTTTCAGAAATAAATAAAAAATAGGACCTTAACAACAAAACCTTAGGCAACTCTCTAAAACCGCGTCACCACAAAGTTTTAGTTGTCTATTTTTCATTTATAAGCAACAACTTTTCTATAAACTCCGACTAACCATAAACAACACACATCAAAACCATCAACGACATAAGGGCTTGCATTCACGACGATAAACCGCTACCCACGACGCGTCGTGTTGTCCGCGAAATATCGCGCGCAACTAATCGCGCGATCAGCCCACCCCGCGGGACCATATCGTGCACCATACTGGGATGGGAGCGTCGCTTCATACACTCAAGAGATACTTTCAAACGATGCGCTATGTATTTTCATTGAATATATAAGTACCTACGTCTTTTTTTTTTATAGCTGAGCAGTCTTCATGCGTTGGTCAATTCTGTAATACCATTTCAATCAAATTAAAATAGCCTTTATTCAGATTAGTTTTAATTTACATTTACTATATATTTTTATTTCTTTTTCATCTAGATAATATCGAAAACTTGGTCTACTGCTTGCGCAATTTTGTCTCCTTTTTTTCCATCATTCACGCTTTACAATTTTAAAATAGTTTCATATATTTATTAGAAAACCAAAAGCAGAAAATCAGTTACTAAACTTTACCAACTCTTATTTTGACAAACGGACAATAAAAAAGATTTGTTTTTTTTTTGTTTTTAAACGGAGTTCGCCAGAGCTGTTAAAACCCCCCTTACTCAATTTCCTTCACTAATCTTAGCAACTAAACTGTAGCCGATATCTGTTTCCATCAGTTTCACATTCAACAATAGCATTACAGAGATACAGCCACGTTGCCAAGAAGCATTAGTGTCTGGCACCTGTTGCTGTATCTACCACACAGGACAGGGTGTGAAAAAACTAAACGTAAACAAGCTTTTCAGGACACTTTTCGAGTGTCATCTCAACACTATGCAAAAGAGCTGGGTGAGTGACTGACGTTGTAGGGACTTGAAATTTGGATGGTGTGTTTTATAAGACCAGTGTAAGTATACTTTGAAAGGTTTTTTGAAAATTCATCCCCTAAAAGAGTGCAAAGGGAGTTGAAGTTTGTAGGAAAAAAGCTTAACGCCAAGGAAGTAACGCAAGATTCCACTATTATACCATACAAAATATGAATAAACGTATTTTTTGGATATTCTTCGATTAGTCTGAATAAAAGTAAGTAAACATTATTCAGATTCAGATTTCAACTCGTGTTAAAATCTTTATAAAACCATTAACAATGCCAAAAATGGAAACGTTTCTGTGGGAAACTCCGGGCAAGAAAGAGCGTGAGAATTTATCAGAAACCTAAGTTCTTTTGTCGTAATTCGATTAAAACGTGCCGGAGTAGCCTTAAAATACGAATGAAAAAATACTTTTGGACAAAACTAATTTTGAAACCATCCTTAGCTGAGGAAACACTTTGGTTTCGTGGAGTGGTCTGTTTACACCCTGTAAACCTAACTAAACAACGTTGGTTACAAGGTGAAAATGTGTCTACAGACGATGTTGCTGCAAATAGTAGCATTTTGCAAAAGTTGCACTATCTCGAATCATTAAACTCATTACCTCTCCAACTGTAAGAAATGTTTCTTAATGAGGGTAGGCTGACATTTTACAAAAAAACGGGTGCAAAAATGTTGTCATTATTTCACTTCGCTTCTTCTTTTTTGTCATTATTTAAATTGCAGTGGAATAAAGACTTCGAACAAGAAAAAGCAATAGCCCCCAATCCAAAGGTAGGATGAATATCAAATGGTGAAGTAATCGATCAACGGATGAAGCCGGTTAAAGATAATTCTTGGAAATCTATAATAACCTGAATAAAGCCTATCCAATACCATTCCCATACATTAATATGATACACATTTCTAGGAAGAATGATTTAGAGTCCTCGCAATTCTCAGAATTGTGTGAAAATCTTCATAATGTCATATTTGACCTTCATGGCGGGAAGGGTTATCCAGTGGACTTCTTCAGGCCGATGATGATGAATTTAAACACAGTATTCAAGTGTACAAAATTAAGTGTGCTTAATTCTCTTCAAATCACCTATGAGTATTTAAGTCTACGAAATAGTAAACTTAATTCACCTAGGTGAATTGCCCAAGAACTAATTCTACGGCGCCTTTTTTATCGGTTAAAACATAAAAATAGTGATGTGCATAAGTATCGAATAGCCATTCGTTGACGCAGTGCGATCGCGCGATATCGCATGACGAATGAGCGAGATATGCGCGCGCGCAGCGAGGGTGGCCACGTGTGCTGTGACACATGTGAAAAATTGAACGTAATGTGGCTTTGATAAGAACCTTTAGGTTGGAAAGGATGGTATTCACAAAAGAGACTATATTTTGTTAGCATGAGCAAAGGCACCTTTGCTAAACCAAGCCGGTTTAATAATGATAAAGGCTATTTTTATTTTAGAAAGTATTTAATTGTTGTTTTGTTGAATGCATTCGTTTTTGTACTTAATTTTGGTGTCTCAAAATAATGTGAGTCACTACTCATTATAGACATTGAATAAAACAAAACAACAATTACTTACAACCTTACACGCATCCAGAATGTCAACGCAGTTATTTATAAAATGCCAATAAAACTGGCCACCCCATAGAATGGAACAATGACGCTATAAACGCGCAGCAATATTTTAAAAATCGACGTTTTTATGAATCGATAATTTGTTGGGTGCTTTCGGCGCGAGACGATTCGCGACCCGATCGATGCTTATCGCGTTGTCACAACGCTTTGTTTCGATTCGGCCCAACATCGGCCCATGTTTCGCTTGAAATGTGTTTCTTGCTAACGTACGAATTGATACTATCTTGTCCACATTCGCAACCCTATTTTTACCGTCCGCGAATGTCCGAGCTGTTTCATTTTGAGCTTTATTGGTGAGAGCGAAGGTTGAGTGCAGTTTTTGGGGGGAGAATATCAGTTTTGGTAGGGTTGTATCTGTCGTATTCATATGCATGCCAAGCGGTCTGCCTTCAGGTGTGTCTGATGGTTAATATTTGATACTTTCTTGTCTCGCGAGAGGGCCGAAGAATGCAAGGTTCAACCGACTGGCGTAGGCCGCGACTCAGCTTTTTGTCGTATCATGTTTATTTTTACTAAGTGTTAATTGGCCGACGATATTTTATATCGCGTTCGAGTGGAATATTAACTTCATGACTGTAACTTTTATTGAGTGTAATGAGATCATCTCGCTGTATTTTTGTTTTATAAATGGCGTGAGACATAGGACGACTTTTTGCCTGTGTTCTTTTATCGTGTGCATGAGTGGACTACAAATGGTTATCACCCTTTGTGCTTAGTCTTATCGATGTTATTGTAGAAAAATAACCATTAGGTACAACATATGCAATTTAAACTTATTTACATTGTTCCTTTAGTGTGTTACTTTGTAGTTGTGTCTCGTCGACACTTTTTATTTATCGATAAAATTTTGAATTTTTTACTCTCAAGCCCATACTTGTACTTGTGTGTACGTTACATTGCTTGTAATTTATATTATTGTTTTTATTATGGTCTTAAAAAACATACTGAATTTGTAGACGGCACTATAAGAATAAGATTATGCACAATTTGATTCGTAAGTAGGTAGGTATAATATATACACTTACTGCACACTCGCCTGCCAATACTTAAATAATAATTTTAAAAAATATCGGCACATATTCATGTTTGGTTAACGCCAGGTATACCAGGCAGAAATACAAAATATCTTACTCCAGCGAGTGTACGTTGTATAATATATGATCAAACGAACTTGCAAAGTGAAGTTCGATCGATATTATATGAGTACGCTTCATTCGAAGTTATAAAACGAGGTAGTATTATCTTATGCTACTGGCACCTTTGCACATTTTTTAAAGTATAAAAAAAATAAAGTTTGGTTTGACATTTCCCTCAGCAGATCGTCATTCATTTTAGAGAAGAACCACAAAAATTTAACTTTGGGTATTGGGTGGGAGGGTGATTATAACTTCGAATGAAGCGTACTCATATAATATCGATCGAACTTCACTTTGCAAGTTCGTTTGATCATATATTATAATTCGTCGCTTCATTCTTCAGTTATAAAACGAGGTAGACGTTTAGAGACGAAATTTTTGTGAAAATAAATGCAGGGAAATTAGAATTGGAATGATTTACTTCCAGATTTTTTAACGTAATCTTAAGTATTTATATTATATAAACCGATCATCAATAAATACTATGATGAACTATTTTACATAATTTACTTATTATGTTATTTATTACAATCAATCACTGAATGATTAGGTCATAATACATAATACCGATCTTGCAAAATTACCCTCATATAATATTGGTCGAGGGTAAAATTTTGCGAACGACTAGAAGACTAGTCCAACCAGCCGCTTTCATAATCGTATCACCAAGATAACAGAAGCGCGCGCTGCGGACGAGGCGACGTGCCACGTGCTGTGCGCGTTGAACGTCGACTGTGACGTTGTTTTTGTGAGATGTGTATGTAATCTTCAACTATAGTAGTATAGTAGTAGCAGGACATATTGCTCTATTTTCATGAAAATAGGTTAAATCAGTACCGGTTGTTCATGACCGGCACCAGATGTTTTGATTACATCAAAAATACCTATCTTAACGCCGGTAGAATTAACTAAAATGTTTTCTTATTTTATCAGGGAGAGTGTTTACACTATAATTATATCCTGTGCCTAATGCCAAAAGAACAACCAACTTTATGGTGATTTTTCCTAGAAGTAGGTTTCTACTGGGTATATACCCAATCCGCGATGTAGTTTCAAACTACCTTCCCGGTTGGATCGGGTCCCCGGTGAACGTAACTATATTTCAGCAAAACTGGTCTAAGCTTGTGAGCCCCTTTGAGGAGGCGTTTTACATGGTCATCGGAAGCTATGTTACGGCCTAGCAAAAAGAGCTGAGCGAAGACTGTTCAAAGATTCGTAAGGGTCCCATTATAATAATATATTATTACTGTTGAGTAAGGAATAACTTTATGTTTGAAAGTGAACATCCATAAGGGTTTTAATTAAGAGTTCAACAGAACTGTCACTACTGTTTGTAGGTTTCATTTCATTGTACTGAAGCAGAGTGATTTTGAAAAAATAAACCATAATTAGATCGAGTGATAGGCTTGGTGATCCTTTTGCTCCAAAGGTATCCTGGAGAGCATTGCTGCAGCCAGGATAAACTGTCTTGGCGGTGAAACAGGACAAAAAATTAAGAGTGAAATATATAATAGCCGAGCGAATCAGTTTTTTAAGCAGAGGAGAGAAACCAGGGCTGAGACGGCCAGTAAGGAAATATTAGGATATTTTCAGGCCTTATCCATGTTTATTTTCTATAAGCATTTCAAGACAAGTGAAAAGCCGGGAAAGCACATAATTACATTATTTTTCCAGCTTATAGTGAATGCGTCAACTGTTATGGCACCTGGATCTGGCCTCTACAAACTATTAGTTCTGGTTCGATTCCTGGTTCTCCAAAAGCTGTTACTACTCTATGGTATATTCCGTGACCGAAAGATACCATTCAATATCCGTATTAATTTTTCTAAACTCCTGATGTGATCCTGGACTATCTTTTGTATAAATTTAAGAAGCTAACAGACAGATATTTCATATTTTGCACCATTGCTAAATGGTTTTTTTTCAGGTAGGGTAGGTGAGGGAATTGGATCACTCCCATCCTTTTGATGTACTACGATAACATAAAAACATTTGTGAGCAAAACATTTGAAACCAAAAATCAATAAACATTAATTTATTATTGTTATTATAAAACAACAATCTCTCCATGCCTTTGGTATCTCTATATGGTTGTTATGAAAATCTAATTCAGTATTTTTCCATCCACCGTTTACGCGCTGTAATTACAATATACGCCCCATCCTGTTCAAGGCGCTTAAACTAATAAACAAGGGGTTTCCAGAGAGAGTTTTGTCTAATATTTTGAAAGCTAAATATTTTTGTCTCTCAAACTCTTTAGTATAGAGCCAACCATACTTCACAGCTGGATACGCTGATTTATGTAAGAATCCCGAACAAGTGGGCAAATTCCTGAATAGTACCTACTAACTGGCATTCGCAAAAAACATTTTGTGCCGCTTAGTTAACGGCAGTGATATTGACAATATAATATACCCATAGTGATGTATAGGTCCAAATAAAATTGCAACATTTACGAGGATGAACATCTTTTATCGAAATTGACCACGAAACCTATATAAGCAGTAAAGTAACTTTAAAGTTTCAGTAACATGTATCCGTCACTCCTCGAAACTGTCACCTAGACAGAGCCAATCGTCAAGATATACATATTACAGATCTAAATCTGCGATGTCTCATAATAAAGCCTGCAACTTCTTTCATTATCTTTGTAAAAGTTCGAGAAATCGAACAAAGTCTATAGCATGGCACTAAACTGATTATGTAGTTTTGTCAAATTGAAATCTTAAATTCTTACGATCGGACTTAGCTACAGGAACAAGTATGATTCTGTAAGATCAATGATCGCCATGAATCCACAGGTAAATATCATTTTCGATGCAGCCCCATGGTCTCCCATGTTGAAATGGACAATAGAAATGAATTTATTTAGCAGATTAAGGCTTAGAATCGGTGACCACCATTAGGCGTTGGTGCTAAAAAATTATAATAATAATATTTGATACAAATTGAAATTTTTGAGGATAACATTATAGAAATGGCACCTAAGTTAGTTAGGTTCTGGATGGCTAACCTCATTTCATTATTTTCTTTGTATGAATGAAAATTATTGTTATAAGTTATTATGAGAACCTTGTTCTACTCTACGATTAAAAGGTTAACAGTTACGAATCAGTTCCAAAATAACTTGATTATTAGTTACACCAATCCAGCAATTATAATAAAATTGTAATCTTCCAGCATGTCCACCTACGTTATTGTTTCGTAGGAGCATATTTGTTATAGCTTGACAAGTTCGTCGAAGGACGCGTGAACTGCGCCGAGACGTAGACGTGTCGTTGGTTGCGCTCATCGATACGGTTGTTGCGCTGTCGTCCTGTATGCTGACTGCCGCCCCCCCCTTTCTCAATGGTAACGAGGGGTAACGAGAGTGCCCGATCAGTTTCCCTGGTGTTGAAATAACTGCCAGCTGACGACTGAATATCCGAAGAAGAAGGCTTCGACGACGTTTAAAAGTGATTCTTGCAATCAAACTGAATAAATACACTTATTTGTAACCCTTGTTTTAAATTGCCTTTGAAACCTTA
Source organism: Thera obeliscata (assembly GCA_947578465.1). Lineage (NCBI taxonomy): Eukaryota > Metazoa > Arthropoda > Insecta > Lepidoptera > Geometridae > Thera > Thera obeliscata. The sequence goes on along the minus strand of OX387924.1, from coordinate 14,166,680 downwards.
ATGTTTTCAGGCAACTCACTCTCAAAGAGAGTTTCATATCTCTTTCTTGGTTCTTTTGAATGTAAGGAACGCTTTCTATAATCCTAGAGCGAGCTAAAGCTTGGTTCTCACTTGAGATTCGGCATAGTGGAAGTCCGTTAGTATACGGCAACCATGAGATAATATTCACACAGCTTGTACCTTATCATCGCTGGTCAAAAGCAAACTCACGCTTTGTTGAGTACTGATATGCCTATATAGGCCCAGCAACTTTAAATTTTATTTATTTATTTATTTAATTTGTAGAAATAAAAGAAACGACCCGATACTACAGAGTAAATAATCATCATCATCATCAGAGACGATCCAATGTGGCATAATTTTATAATAATTTTCTAGTTCTCACTATATCAGACACGGCAGCGGATATTTCCGCGCTTAATGTGTTTGCTTTCAACAGTTTGCAGTTACTGGAAATAAAATAGTCTTTCTAATAAATAAAAAGCTTTTCTTTTACCTCCTTCTGCATCTCCTTCTTGAGGATTGGTAGCCAAAGTTGGCCCAGCTTGTCATGAATATCAAGACCATAAACTGGTATTAAGGTCATCAGAAGCATTACCCAAAGCCTGTAATGACTCTGTATCGAGTTCAGACACAGGTTCAGTAGCCTCATGCGGAGCGTTGAGGCCTCGTCTGGTGTCGTGAGGAGAGCCGGCACAGGTGGTGCTTTGTAAAGATTTAAACCTTCGTGTTGACCCGCAGTCGAACCTCCAGGCAATTTTTAAGCATCATGCTAACCCTTCGTGATAACCCGCAGTTAATCCTCCAGGGCGCTTACTAGATGCTGATATTTAAATCGGCTTGTGACATTTTTCACTTCACTCAGGTATCAGGAATGCAAAAATGCAAGACTTACTTACCTGGATTTTCATCAGAATCAGATCATGACGAAATCACAATCACGCAACGCTTTTTAGCCGTATTTTGCTTACGAAGTTTTTCGGATTAATATCCAAATTTGTATTGCCGGCAATACATTTCAGCATTTTTTCCAATTTTTCACTGCAGAATGTGTGCTTGATGCCGTGCACAAAAAAAGAATGACGATCTGCTGAGGGAAATGTCAAACCAAACTTTATTTTTTTTATACTTTAAAAAATGTGCAAAGGTGCCAGTAGCATAAGATAATACTACCTCGTTTTATAACTGAAGAATGAAGCGACGAATTATAATGTAGCTAGTAGCATTGTTTTGGCATGCTCCCGGCTACGTAGGCGTGCGTAGGTCTCACTCCACAAATAAACAAAATAATATCGCCGGATCTCAAGATACGCATGATAACAGTTATAGATTCGCCTTATTTATACCAAGCTAGATAGTGAATATACCAGAGCCATAAATAAAAAGCGAGACAGATGCTATCGGGGCCGAACACCGAAATTGGACGGTGCGGCCCTAGTGGGTATGCTTCCTAATAAGATAAGCAAGTTCTGTGGGCTTCAAGTTACTGTTTTATTGTTTTAAAATTGTGACCAAATGGAAGTGGCGTATTGTACTTTGAAGTTATGATGCTGTGTGGACTGCTTTTGTAGAGTCAAGTTGGTATTTGAAACTCGTAGTACAGCTTAGCAACATAAGGGGAAAATTCCTGTAAATAGAAAATTTGGTTTGTTTTCAAATAATGTTTTTTAAAGTCACCTAACGTTTCCTAATTTTTTAAGAAAATATAATCTTTTTTGAACACTAACAAAAGCGTTTTAAAAGCTTTTTTTCTTTTCACTTAAATAAATTAATACAAGTTAAGATTTTATGCAGGAAAGTAATAGTTGTTATAGGCGAAGCCAGTTCAAGATGCCCTAAGATAAGAGGTCCTATTCCTATTTCATTATTTAATCTTTCACCTTTTATCATAATTTTTTTTTTTCTTTTGAACATCTGTCGATTTATGGCTAATATTTTGCATTCGTTGCTATCGCAGTAACTCGCTCAAAACTACTCAGAAAACAAAGGTGCGTTCACATCCTGTAAGGGATCGATAAAATATAATAGAAAAGTTGTAAATTAAGATCTGCGGCGCGATACCAGCGACCTTTCGGCGGATATTGTGTGTTTACGCATTTTATTTAATCTGTGGTAGAGTGGAGTGACAATAAGAAGGTAGTAACTCTGGCTTTGACGTATGTCAATAAAACATCCGAAAAATGACAGTTCCGTGTCAGTGACTGTGTGAGCATATAGGTGATCATAGTTAGCAGTTGGAATGAATTGTGATACCCCGTAAGTACTTAGGTTTTAAACGAGCGAAATGAAAGGAGCTTTTTTAAAGCGAAGAGTTACAGCACAGGCTATAATCTGTATTGTGGTTAAAGCGATGCGTAATAATATGGGCATATTTGAAATCATCCTAACGAATGATGAACGAGAGCTTTAAATAAAAAATTCTTGATTTGTGTGTATGTTGTTGTCATACTTGTATATTGGCAGAGCTTATGGTATAGTGCTTACGGTTTAGCGCTAGTAGTATGAGCTATGGCGGTATCCTTACTCTGCGAATGTCAATAAATCAACCGCGTCGATGATCACCCTTGTCGGTTTTGTATAAATAATGTAAGGTGATCGAGTCTCGATAACTTGTAACGTTTTACAACTTTTTGTAATATTCCATAACGACCATATGCCTCTGCTAACCTGTCTTTTATCATCTACTTAGAAGCTTAAGCAATATAAAAGTACCTATATCTTATTTAGCTTTTTAAAAACGTTAGTTTTACAATATAAAATAGTAGGTACAAATGTAAATTCTGTGCTACGCAGCATTATCTATCTTTAGAAGCTTTTTAATTTCTGTTTTCATAATTAGATAGTTTCAACGTGTTATTTTAATATTAAAGAGGCTTCCGGCTTGCCATATGATTGTATTTAACATCTGTAAAAATGTATAAATTAAGAACTTAAGGTTTAAAAAAGGAAGAAAAAAAAGTAGTAAAACAAAATGGAGATCACAAAAGAGGCCACCTCACAAAGGTTAACTAACGTTTAACGTTGAAGATTAATGCCACCCGATATATCATCCGAGGTGCGCAAACTTTCAGCGATAACTTTTAAAGACTCAACTTGGTATATTTTTATATCGCACTGAAAAATTGTGTATCACTCGCCTGCGGGGGCGCGATAACGGGAAAAAATCGCGGGTAAACTAGAGACGGGATAACCGGTTCTTTTATCCGGTTTTATCCGACTCATCAATCCGGTATTTTGACAGATATTTTAATTTTAAGGAAGACCGGAATACATAAACAATAATTTTGGAAGTCTATCATCTAACTAATTATATATTATATCTTTTGCATACGTATACCTGAACTAAACACAATCCTTAGAGATCCATCATCAAAAGAAAACCAAATACCTAATACAATACCTGCGGGCCGACGATCATACTTAGCCAAAATTATTGTTAAAAAAATGCCTAGAATTACGTGAAAACTAGTTTGTATTGTAACTAACGCCTATTTTACTAGCTGGTATTTAGAACAAACTTCATGATTGATGTACCTCAGATGATTCATGTACCTCACACACAGTGGCAGATCTCTCTGGCTCTCGAGAAAACCATTGAGTTAAAAAAAAATACATCGCCAAATTTAAACCGGCTTTTTCACCGGTTTTTCTTGTAACTAATCCCATTATTTGTGAAGTAGATATTTGTCACGGGTTGCGAACTTCAGTAATTGCTCTCAGGGAACATGATTTGGAGATTGACGGCTGTAAAGCACTTATACTTTTTGTTTTACATTTTTAGGCTCCTGTTTCTTGTCTCTACATTAATCCGCTGTCAAAAATTTTTTCATAGGGTTTCGTACTAGAGTTGGAGTTAACAAGAAAGCTTCTTAGTAAACTCCATCATAGTAATTGCACTCACCTAAAATTTACAACCTTGTATTACTTACATAAATAAAAGGATGTTATTTTTAACCTGGCACTTTTCACCAAGAAAGGACTTTCCAAAAAAAAAACAAAAGCACAAGGCAAGGTTTTTTTTTCATTCTCTCAAGCTATATTTTATTAGTAAAGCCATGAAATAATCCAAGTACCTAAGGTTATTGTTTTAATCTAATATGAACTTGTACCAAAATCTTCCGGACTGTGAACTGACAAAGAAACTTCAGACGATGTCGTATCTCGTGTGTCCCTCGACAAGGCGACTCTATTAAACTTTTTTGCATTACTTTTTCGAGACAGTCGGATAAATCGTCGTGCGATAACACGAGTTAACGCAGGTTTAACGAGGTTAATACATTAAAGCACTGTTTAAGCAGTTTAGCTTCGGGCATTTGACAGATAAATGACGGAAAAAAAGCTGAAGCTACCCAACGCATTCATCCGCGTCTGTGATGGAGGTGGCATGCAGATGTGTGCAGTGACCTTATTTGGAGGTTACGTTCAAGCAACCGATTACCACATTCACATTTGTCACTCGTTTCTTGTGGCAGAAGAGATGGAATGTGTTTCATAAATCTTTTTTTATGCTACCCTGAAATAAATTTAATTCAATGCAGAATGAAATTATGCAAGACTAATTAATAAGGTTCTGTCGTCGTCGTTGAAATATAATTAATACATGCTTAATTATCATTAATTTACTACATGTCAATAATAAATGAAGCCATTTTATTAGGTAAGTATTTATTTTATCACCCATTTGAATTACAAATTCGCAGTTCAAAGCAACTGCATAAACGTGGGAAATATTTTTCAAATTAGGAATAAGAAATCCTTTCGCGCGCTATCTCTAAATATGAAAATGTATGTAAAGCCGGCCACAGATGGTCCGACAATAAATCGTGCGGCATCGCCTCCGTATCGCTGCGTCATTAGCGTAGAAAGTAATTGTGCGATTTGTCTCCGGTCGGTGGATGAATGGCTGGTTTTATCTGGAGTTTTGACAAGATGTGGGCTAACTTCCTTGAAAACTTAGATTTAGCGTGAAAAAAACATATTGGCCTAAAATGGCTTCAAAGAATACCTTATAGAAAATATCTCCTCAATTTCATGAACACAAAAAAACTACGAGTAACCTATAGATTCCTACCTATTTACCGAAACTAGAAGGATTTTTTGGAAGATCATTAAGATTTTTATCTCAAAAATTCTCGAAATGAACGAGACATTTAAGTTCAAGATAATATTATTACTTAGATTTCAGATCTTGAATTAAATTAACCTAATACTATAAATCTTCGTTACAGGTTCCACAAATAACGATAATTATAATACTTAAATATGTTCAACACCAAACCCATGCATCAGTCAAGAAGATTTATTTTTGACAACTTTTTTCTAAAAAATATTATTGATCTGGAATCTTTGCATTACTATTTTGTCATAACAGGTAACTGTTTGTTACAATATTGTTATTAGAAGGTAGGAAATAAGCACCACCGAAATATGTGTGCTTATTTAAAAAAAACGAAGAGTTTAAAAGTATAACATTTTGCAAATGTATAATAATGTACCTACATATATATTTTTAACAGCGTTTTCAACTGTCACGTTGTATGCACTGAAAACGCTTAACCTTTCAAATGTCATACATCACATTGATACACACGTAGGGAAATGTAAATAGGCGTCGCCAAAACATGCGTGATGTATGATTTGCTTCCCGTAATAAATCTTACAAACACATTAGCTTGCAAATTCTTAATGTCAGCACTTACCTTCTAATGTGGCTCGATATCATTGATGTATGTGGTAATAATGGAAACTTACCTGAAATGAAAATACATTATTTATATAATTCTGTTTTTACAAAAAATATTGACATTAGAGAAAATTATAGAGAATTATATTCTTATGAAATATTTCTAAAACACATGTAAAATAGGTTGTTTTACATAAAACACTTTGTTTAATACCCCTGCTAGGTTAAAAATCCATATTCAAAATCTATCCAAAACAACAAGATTATTATGAAACTCTGACGAAATTCTGACGAAATTCTTTTAAATGTTATGATATAATGGACAATCCACACAACACTATCCATTCCTATACAGGGTGGAATTTTGTAATGCCACCTGGAGGGAAAGTACTCTTAATACTGCAGATAGAAAATTTTACTCAAAGGAAACATTCCTTTATTTTTGAATAGAAAGCAAACTGCATTCAAAGATTTTCGAAAATTCTCTTCTCCCACACCCGGGAATAGAACCGGCTGAAATCTGAAAAAATTATACCCTGTAGGTACTTTTATTGCATCGATCGTTAGGGTCAATTATAAGGATGAAATCTCTTAAACATGATAAATTAAATGAAAGGAAAACCAGGAAATCTGAAGTTACAAATTTAATGAGTCAAGTTAAAGCTCTTTAACTAACATCCATCTTTTGTAATGCAGACTCCTTTGCGACATACTCGTAGATTTCATCCTTATAATTGACCCTAACGATCGATGCAATAAAAGTACAGGGTATAATTTTTTCAGATTTTTGCCGGTTCGATTCCCAGGTGTGGGAGAAGAGAATTATCAAAAATCTTTGAATGCAGTTTGCTTTCTATTCAAAAATAAAGGAATGTTTCCTTTAAGTAAAATTTTCTATCTGCAGTATTAAGAGTACTTTCCCTCAGGGGGGCACTACAAAATTCCACCCTGTATATCAAACTATAAGTAGAGCTTGTATGATGGGAACCAGATATGACCTAATATAACATACATTTATTTTTTTGTAAATACAAACTTAGATTACAAAACAACACTTAGATAGAGAAAATAAATCTGCGTTCATCACACAATTATTTATTTTCGGTGGTGATCGAACCCACGGCTTACGACGCAGAAGACTGAGCTACTACCAACTGTTGGCTTACCATGAGCTTCATATGGTTATAGTTATGGCTGTCAAAATTATGTCAACAGTGTCAACACATTCAAACCCAAGAAGAAAATGAAAGTGTGGGTCAGCCAATCTATACACAATTTGACAGTCATAACCATAACCATATGGAGCTCGTGGTAGCCCTGCTGAGCTGTAACACCTGTCACTAACAACAAAAAATATCTGATTGATTTATGCACCAAACTCTGAAGCGCTTTCAATAATAAGGCTAACATATTTTATAAGTGTTTGATGTGTTTGTGTAGATATTGGGTATCAGCTATCTGATACGTTTTATTTAGTAAATTAAATTAGACTGATCTCTCTGAATTTTAGTAGTAGTAGATCTCTTTGTGAAGGGCTTGTCCGGTGAAGTACTACCACCATGCCTATTTCAGCCGTGAAGCAGCATTGCTGTGTTTCGGTTTGAAGGGTGTGGGTGCCGGTGTAATTACTGGCACGTGAGGCTGAATATCTGTATGCCTCCAGTTGATGGACGCAGGACAGTGCATCGTAGGGCACGTTCCTGATGTGCGTGATCTACGAGGCTTTGCTTTGTTATAGGCGATGGTTACCACCTAACATCAGGTGGGCCATATGCTTGTTCCATCAGTTAGTTACATAAAAAAAAAATTATGAAACCACGAGATATTTACGAGAGATATAGATATAGAGATATTTTTGAGAGTTGACACCATATCACGGTTGAACAGTTCAACCGTGATATCAAGGTTCAAAACTCTCAAAATTTAATCATGGGAAATATCACGTTGTTTCATACATATAGTGTTAGAAACCATGATGGTTTCAAAAGTTATATCTCTGAATTTAAATAGCAAAAGGACATATTATAAGAACCACGAACCGGAAGACAAAGCGTTGGGCGACCACCCACCAGATGGACCGACGACATTGTTAAGATCGCGGGAAGTCGATGGATGGAAAGGGCTCAGAATCGTTCTTTCTGGAAATGTGTAGGGGAGGCCTATGTCCAGCAGTGGACTTCTTGAGGCTGATGATGATGATGATTTCTTATAAAAAATAATAGATTACTTAGGTTGATAAGTTTTAGTGATCTTTATTTGCATAAAAACATATTTCAATACGTTTTGACACTACATTATAAATTAGTGGCATTATTTATGTTATACCAAATTAATCCTGTTTTTTAAATATTATTGAGATTATCAAAACATCTAAATTAACAGCTTATTTTTTATAAATCGGTGATGTGTACGGTTCTTCTTATCGTGTCACTGGTTCTTTAAACCAAGTGTGGTGAAAGGATTATAAGTGCGCCTCAACGAGGCTTTTTTTGCACTTTACACATATTTTCGACTTCATTATACTTTTTAGATAATACGACATGCCGGTTTTCTCACCATGTTTTCCTTCACTAGTTTTTGTGCCTATATATACATTGGTACACGACAGAATTTGAACCTTAAGATTGGAAGGCGGGGCCACTACCACTTGGCCACCAGCACTCTCTGTGCCTTGTCTATGCCTTGTATTTGGCTGAAAATTGTTGGGGAGGTAGCTTAGAACTAGAAGACGGACAATAGATAGATAGAAAATACTTTATTGCACACCACATAAAATTAACAAGGGAATACAGAAAAGCATCAAAGTGGAATACAATGGGCGGTCTTATCACTAAAAGCGATCTCTTCCAGACAACCTTGAGATGGACTGGACTTGAAAAGAACGATAGAGGACGATGGTGTAGAAAAAAAACAATAAGTATGTATAATGCATACACACTTACATTATATCCCGAAAATGTAACGAGAACGAGGGGAACGAAGGCGCGGGCGGCCGCTAGTAACTGAAATAAATGTGTAGGTAGGTGCTTCATTTTTTTTAATTTAGATTGTGTATGCTTACTTAGGTACAATACCTACTTTTGTAATTCTTATTTTTCTTCAGGTTATTAATTACTTATTGACAAAAGATTACTATCTTATGATACGATAGATTTATTCGCAAGATTGTGAAATGTCTATTCAGTAATCAGATAAATTTTATTCCTAGTTTATGACCGCTTGTTCGAACTCTAATTTATATTCTGGTTTTATGGTTTTAGAGGGATGCATGAACTTCTTAAGTTGGTAAAGTCTTAAGCTTTCTTCTTAAGCTGGTTAAGTTGGTAAGTTGGAAATTTTGAAAGTCACTCGAATCACTGATTTTTGTTGATATATTTTTTTACTTTATATAGACCATCTCTTGGCCACAATCTCACCTAATGGTATACGACGATGTAGCAGAATGGTCTAGAAGACAGAGGCCCAGATTGGAACGATCACGAAAACAGCCGACGGCAATGAGTTCCATTCCCTGAAGGTTCGCTTATTAGAGAGAACCAAAACGCTTAGTGCGAATGTAATTATCCCCTTGATTTGTCTGTATTTGTGCTTAATATAGCATTTTAGATGGTTTTTTCAACAAAAAAAAAGGCTTAATGAGACTACTAATACTACATATACAATTATACACCACTATTTTGTAACTACCAAAAAAAAATAGGGTAATGTAGGAGGCTTCCGTCGACTTGGACCGTTATGTACTCGGACCGCAGTCCCACTCGCCGGAGTGATTTAATTTTAATATTTTTCTTCCGGCGACTCGGACCACAAACCACGTGACGTAAATTGTACAGTCGTCGTCAGAAACAGATCTGACATAAATACGAAATGTTAAGTAGTAGTGTAATGTCAATATAGGGGTAGAACATTATGAATATGCAATCAGAATTTTTAGTTTCGATAAAATGACAAAGTTATTAAATGTTAAATTTTTCAGATATCCTGAATAAAATTATGGACACATTAGTTACGTAGTACTAGAGAGAAAAAAAATTACGCTGTTCGGTTCCGCTTGGTATTTAGCGTTTATGAATGAAATGATTTTTGCTTGTTGAATCATTTCTCAATATTTGACTAAAAATTTTGGTAATTTAAAAATATTTTCGTTGTCTCAAAAAAAATTTTTTTTTTCGTGGATGTGTTCAGTGTCAGCACTTCAGCAGCGAATATCGGCATTTTTTTTTTGGTAATTACAAAATAGTGGTATATATTAAGAAACATTCGTTTTAGATTTCTGTTCTCGCTAAAGAAAATGTTGAATGGAGCTACTTAAAAAAAATCTTCTTTTAACGGGTAAAAATATCTTTACTCCTTTTTTTTATCGACACGTGGCATCTCACTGGCAGAGCATCCAGGATGTTACCCCTTCGAGTGCTGGAGGGTCTAATGAGCATAAGCACACGCGTCGGTACTTCAAGCCTTCCCGCTTGAAGATCTAACCTGGACCACAGTATGTTGGGGTTACTAAACCAAAGAGTGCTAATGTTGTAATCGACGTAAATCCGTTTTCGAATGGATGTTAAAAATACGTGTTTAACAGCCCTACTTATAAACGCAATTTAAATTTAATTATTGCTTAAAGTTAGCCCTGTCACTGTTTGTCATTACCCAGTGGTAAGAGATGGCAATAGTTTAACCACTGTTTATCTTTTGACATATTTTTATAAGTAAGGCCATTATTGTTTCTGAAGGCCTGTGCACACCTAGGCCACTGGCGATGGCGATCAATGCAACGCTGTCAAATATCGCTGTTAAATTTGAAAGCGTTTCACTGATCGCCATCGCCAGCGACCTAGGTGTGCGCAGGCTTTTAAGCGCTCTGAAATAAATAAAACAAAAGACCACTAGTATAATACTGTGCGTTTTTGTACCCGTAAAAGTATTTCTCATACAAAAAACTGCACTCATTTTTACTATTATACCGTGCTAATGATGAAAAATATTTTCTGTAAGCGCTTTCACCATATTGAGGGGGAGGTTTGCCGTGGTCACCGAGCTTGGTAGGAGTATTGGTGACCACGATGCCAACACCGCGGCACATGTTATTTTGGGCATCACATTGAGCCAGAGACAGAGCCAGACAGAGCTCATGGTGAGCCAACAGAAGATGCTGCTGCCCCTCGGTGCGTTTCTCTAGTCGTCTACAAGAAATCCAGGAAATGTAATAGGTTTTTTAAATGTCAGGACCACCACGATTACTAGTCACGGGTCTCGTTTCAGTTTCAGTTTCATTTATTTTATTCCAGTAAGATAACATGGTACACTTGGAAAAGTCAAGATAATCACAATTTTGATAATAAAAAATAAACTATTACAAAGAATACCAAACAAAATAATAAAAACAGTACAAAATATTGTAAACCATACATTTATGGCGTGTTTAAATCATCAGCGAGTGCTTCGTCAAGAGTATAATAAGATTTGGTCACTAATAATTCCCTAACCTTAACACTAAAACAGTCATGACTTGAATTTCTCAGGTCATGTGACAATTTATTGTAAAGCATAACACATACACATAAGAAGCTTTTTCCAATTTTGCTTAGTCTGTGTTTTGGAAGACAAAGGTTATTTCTCACATGTCATAAATTATGAAATAAACCATGTTGTGGAAGTATGCACACATAGATAATTAGAAAATTATTTGTCAACAAATATGTAGACAACAGTAATTTAATATTATCGATGAAAATCCAGTGAATTTTATCAATAAACAATAAATCTCGTCGGCTGCTTTACATACTGTCAGGCAGAAGTAGATGGTATCAAAACTAGTGATGTATCCTCGAATATTTTCAAAATCGATATTCTTAATCGATTACTAATGAGCCCGCCCGAATGGAGCAATTCACATAGTTGATTATATATCTTTAGAAAGTTATTTAAGAATGCTATTGCCTTTGTTCAAATATATTACAGATTTTTATCAATATATTTTATTATTTTTATTTAATCACAAATGCGTTACATTTTAGAAGTAAACAAAATGCCAATAGAGATACTTAAAGTCATAGTTTAGTCTAGGAAAAAGAAAAACAATATTTTGGGTATTGTATTTAAGAACTTACTTATTTTTAGGTTTCATCAAGTATTTTAGAAAAAATACTTAGTCTAAAACTTAAAAACCAACAAGAGTTCAAATTATTATAAATATACGTATAAATTCTATCAGAAATTGATTATTCAGATGGAATTTATAAAACTAAATTAAGGTAAGTGTATATTGGCTTTAATTACGAGTACAAACAGGAGAAAGGTAATAAAAGCTTAAAAACCCGAAGATTCATTCGTCTAATTAGTAAACGAAAATACATTTAAATATTTAAATCATGGAATTTCCTTTACAAACTATCCAATGCCTTTTAATCAGTTGAATCTCGCTACCACAAAATAGTTTATCTTGAAATCTTTGTTTTATTATCGTGACATAGTTTTTTTCTTGTTTTACTTTGCCACCAGCGCGATCAATGGTGGAAGTCGTCTACACATTACCACCATTAATAAATAACCTAAGAGTATAGAAGCGAGAGAGTATAGAGCTAAGGTTCAATTCAAAATCAAAATAAAAAATGACACAAGGATCACTTGGAAACGTCTTAAAGCTAGGTGAGCCTAGGTGCCAGTTCCACGCGCCCAAGCCTAGAAGAAAAAGCAAAAACCAAGACTTAGTTCCTACCGTTTTTCAGTAAGATCCCTTTACAACACAGAGATTAAATAACTATCCTATCAAATATGAGGATTGGGGAAACATTTACCCCCTTACTCAAAAGTGTTTCTCAACAGATAATCAGTGTTTAAGCAACTGCCATCTCTTACTACTAGGTAATGACAAACAGTGATAGGGCTAACTTTAAGCAATGTCTCTCACCTATGAAAGGCGTGTAAGTATGAGGTATAATACCTACTTATTCGTTTTTTAACATTGCTTGAGTCTGAGTCGAGCCCCAAGCACAGATTTTTGACACTGATCAATGGAGATCTGTCATAAAATCTATGCTTGAGGCTTGATAGACTCAAGCACTGTTTCTGCATACGTTAGCCATATTTTTTATTGTTACTTTAAAATTAAAACAAAATAGCATCTATTAAACACAGATTATATTGTGTAAATCTGTAATTCTCGTTTTATTTGTGGTCAACAACTCTAGATACAAATTTTGGGTCTAAAGAGAGGTACTTATTTCTTATTCTTTTTTGTTCATACTAGCATGAGTGTACTTTTGTGCCGTGCTCTATAGCTAGCTTTCATATATCTCAGCACTTAATGGCTCATTATTCTTTGATTGCTTTAAATGCACGGACAGAAGATTCCAGTAGACATACCCGAGTGTTTGTCACGATTATATTATAATCATAAAAGTAACATGAAAATAAATTGGCTCTTATTTCTATAATAGACTTTTCTTAGAGTGACGTTAGTAGCTAAAATAGTAAGTACCTTACGTAGATGCGTGGATGCCCATAATATTATAGATGATTACCCTCTAAGTCCCCATGTGTATGAACCCTTTTAAATGTGAAAACCTCAAAATGACGATTTATACAATTGTAATAAAATCGCCGATCCACAGTATAATCAATAAGCGCTTTGAAACGTTTATTTCACATCAATAATACGTATAATTACAGAACAGACAAAACGTTTAAATATAATACAATTAGAAAATGGAATAGTTTTGATTTCAAAAATAGAATAATGGAATATTTGTGTTTCATTGAAGTTCCGGCTCAGTTTTGGAAAAGCGAACCTCTTTTGTGCGTCTTGTCACACCTCATCCAAACTATTAAATAAATAAATAATTTAGAGACATTACCCTTCATGAAAACTGGAGGAGATTATATTAATTTGTGTTCTGTTTACTCTCGATGTAAAAATTATCAATGTGAATAATAATCTTACATCACACTGGTGCCTTCGGAACACTGCTAGTTTAATTTGTACCTTGGCGAATTAATTTATCGGTTGGTATTTTCTAATCATTTTTACATAATTTGATAGTAGCTATGATAACATGATTACAGGTACCTTACTACACTTGTTTAATACATCTATTTGATTACAAGATAATGTGTAATTTCTAAGATAAACTAAATCGTTATCTTCTAGATAAAGTTTTGATAGCTAAGTTTTCTATACCTATTTTTATTATTGATTTAACTATTAATTGCACAAAAACTTGAAAAAAAAGGTGAGATTATTGCTGGAAGCATTTTCTACATTACAATCTTTGAGGTAGATAATGGTGATGGCTTGCTAACTTAAAAGGAAAATAGCAGATTTATAAACTGTATTAGCCTATGTTTTATTCTGATGTTTAAGAGCGCATCGTGCGAAAATTTGAGATTTAAAAAAAAAAATTCATAACTAAATAACTAAGTGACATTTTAAAAATCGCAAAAGGACTAATTGTAGACTATACATTTGAGATTAATTCGTTAAATAGAATGTCATGTTAAATAGTATATTTTTTTAACACACTTAAATTCGAATTAATCTCAAATGTATAGTCTACAATTAGTCCTTTTGCGATTTTTAAAATGTCACTTAGTTATTTAGTTATGATTTTTTTTTTAAATCTCAAATTTTCGCACGATGCGCTCTTAAGCTATATTTTTGTTAAGTTTCAATATTATCCATTCAGTAGTTTTAACGTGAAAGAGTAACAAACACCCATCTATACTTAAAAACTTTCGCATTTATAATATAAGTAGGATTTAATGTTTTGCTAGCTTATAAAACAAACGTCTGAAGAGTTTACTGCATGATTTTAAAATAGGTTTTAGTTTACTAAAACCATCTAAGCCAGAACTATGTAAGTTGACTGACATAACATTATTAGTTGCTTCACTAACTCCTTATTCCAAACTAGCTGACCAGTGTGTCTCTGTGCCAGCGGCGACTACGGAATTTATTTTTATTTTTCGGGTAAGCATCGGTCAAAATCGGTTCAGTAGATCCAGAGATTACGACCTACAACCTCACGAACTCAAAAACTTTACCTCTTTATATTACTAGTACTAGTATATAGATTTATTTATTTTTAAGTAATCAGAATAATTCATGTTTCTTTAGTTTGAGGAGTAAGTTTAAAATTACCTAAAAAGTCACTGAATAAGTAATAATTGAAAAATTTAACTTATTTTATTTTATCCTCCTAATATTATGAACGCGAAAGTTTGTCAGCATGGATGGTTATATGTTACTCTTTCACGTAAAAACTACTGAATCGATGTTAATAAAACTGTACAATAATATAGCTTATCATCAGAATAGCACATAGGCTACGATTTATAAAGATGATATTGTAACGGAGAACGGATGTAAGTAACGGGAACGGGGCGTAACGGGAACGAAGTGAGCGAAGCCGCGGGCGGCCCCTAGTAATTTATATTTTTGAGTTTTGTTTTTTATCTTACGTCTATAAATACGGCGGCGCTGGTATTTGTCGGTAAAATATTGATTTAAACAGTTGCTAGTAGGTATACGGTAGCCGATAACGTGCTGGCGTTTAAGGGGTAGGTATGTGAGATAAGAAAGAAAGCCTTATCGTGACATTCACGGCATGGCACGAAAACTGGCAATGCCGAAAGTAGGTGGAAAAGTTACTGATTATTTTTATTCGGCCTTTGTTGTCCCCATTTGAACGATAAAACATTGAAGCACAATTTTATTACAATATTTATTTCCTCAAAATCTGCTAAACTCCCTTTTGCAATTCATTCATTTTTCATTAGACGTAAATTAAAACAGGTAGATATTGTGACCTAAGTAGAGTTATGATGGTCAAGATAGGTAGTTCAAGGTTTATTATAAATTAAATAATGTGTAAAAAATAACTTCTATATTCTCTATCTATACCAATTTGGTAGTAGAAAATAAACTATGTGAACCGAACCGAAAACCATTGTGCCTCTACTTGGCCGAAAATAAATCAAGAAAGAGGTTAAAAAAAATACTGGACCTGTTTGAAATTCGAATCAAAATTCGAATAAGGTTTCACTTTTCCCGGTAATTTGGCACTTCACCGCAGCGCATTCGGCAAGCGAGCGCGCACTAACCGCGACCGCTATCGGAAAACCCGATAAGTTTTAATCGAGCGATTTTTACGATTCCCTTATCGCTGACACGCCGGATTACACACTGTGATAACGATCAAAATTACTGTTGGTACATAATTTGAAAATTCTCTAGATAAGGATTGTTGGATTGGATATTGGGCATGGTTTCATAGATTCGATGTGCGGAGGCATTCAATTAGGTATCCTAGTGATTTCATGAACTGACTAAGGCTTTAGCTTATCCCAATTTACCAATCGAACCGTATTTTTCGGGTATTAACTACATAGGAATCGTTATTGAAAACCAATGCTTTACATTTTGACTACTAGGCTTTTTTTTGCATAATATGGAAAAACATATACTACTTTTTTAAGTATAAGCAGTAACTAAGAAATAGTTTGTTGAATAATAACACTAGTTAAAAAACCGACGCACATCTATCTATTTTATGAGCAAAAACGCGAGGCTTATCTCCGTACAAAAGGATTTTTGACGAGCGCGCACACATAATGTCAGTCAGTTATCCTGATTTTCTGGACAGGTGACATGCGAACGAAAAGAAAAATACCGGCAAAAGCTGAAATATTATGACACAAATAGTTTTTGATACCTCATGCACGTTAAATAACGTAGTCGCAAACATAAAGCTTATTATAAAAACTTCTAACCCTGCATCACGCGAGGAGCAAATTTCGCTATCTCTCCCAGCAGTCAAAAACTTTTCAACTGAAGAGCGAACGGCTTAGCCTGACGAGAGCCAGCAGTCAGCAGTAGCAGGTAAATACGAGGATCTGCAACTGCCTGCCGCCGTCTGATACGTCACTCATGCAAGTTTTCTTCCCGTTGCGAATTGTCAAAGTTGAATGAAATTTGCGAGAGGGTTTTTTGACGTTTGTGTTTAATAACCAATAGGTAGGTATACCTATTCATATAAATATTTTGTAAGTAACAAAGAGATGAAGTAAAGTACATAATTATTTGGGTTATTGCCTCAGCATTCGGTCGTCATTTAGCGAGGTTAGTTTAAATAGACATTTAGAGAGGGTAGGTCGGTAAAATAGATTTTAAATTTGCATCAAAACGCAATTTAATAATGCAACATTGATAATGGAGTTGTCTACTCGTGGACTTTCATTTCCCGCGCACGTCGCTCGATAACAAAGAAGTGTTGACATATTTAG
Organism: Thera obeliscata; assembly: GCA_947578465.1. Lineage (NCBI taxonomy): Eukaryota > Metazoa > Arthropoda > Insecta > Lepidoptera > Geometridae > Thera > Thera obeliscata. The sequence continues at coordinate 14,149,717 of OX387924.1, read as the reverse complement.
AACAAGCCTGAAATCGAACTGGCAACGCTGGCAACACCCGGCAGCTCGCTCGCCTGACACCCGTCAGCCGCCAGCGCTAACGCGAGATTTTAATTTTCGAATCCATCCCGCGGATGACACATCCTCTCGCGCATTTTGTTACAAATGTCACAATGACAGCTCGATTGCTTCCGAAGAATATTTTTAAAAAGCTGTCAGAGTTCGGAGGCTATGATTGACGCGTAGATTACTCACTTAGCGGTATACCTAAGTGTTAGACGGAATTGAAAAAGTTGAGTTATTGAATTCAATTAAACTTTCGATGGTTAAATCAATCCATACCTGCATAATCTTTATTTGAATAAATAATAATAAACCACACATCTCGAATACCACAGGTGCGTCAGATCAGATGTCCTGATAAAATTCATCGCCTTGAGTGTTGGTTAGTCTAATGATACAAACGCATAAAATTAACGTTGGCAATAATAATAAATTCACACATATAATGAGCTATTAAAAAAACATGTATCAGGCATAAAAATAGTATGCACGTCGTATTAGGGCTATTTCTTGTCAATGGAAAAAACAAGATATTTTTAAAGGGCGCTGGCCATTTTTATATTGTATCTAAGAATGTTGAAATATTTATGAATAGTTTTGACAGTAGCCTGCGGCAGTATCGTCGCCGTCCAACGTCCGTCACTATCTTTATTCCGCACGAGCGGCTCGATACTGGCCTCCTCGATACACCTACTCGATTAAAATAAGAATATTTTGAGTCACAACACTATTGTGCACGGATGGACCTTCCGAGAAAGGTTGTAAGCTGATACCGCCCGTGTTCACAAACTGTGAAGGAGTTTTATAAAACAGTATCGTGTTATGGTTTGTTTTGTATATTTTATAAGGATTATGACTTATGAGTTATGATATTCTGGACCTCGCTTTGCCAGTATACTTGAAGTTAAGATAAGCGATTGTATAGAATTTCTTTGATTTGAGCATAAACAAGAGGTTGAAGTTGCTTTAAAAATAGCATAACCTATACTCATTTGATTATTGCATCTCTAGGCTGAGGATCGTGTAAATCATTCGTTTATTTTGAGAGTGTTTGTGCAACTCTACGACCACAGATATGAATGGAAAATAAAATAAGGGCAGCAAAACACTTCATCGGGACAGAGAGGCGCAATAATCCAACATGGCGTCTGCAATCCGGGTGCAGATGCAATTGTCACGGGCCGGTGGGCTCGCGCCTGCTCCTTCTGTGTACTCGATTGCTCGATTACTCGATTCTCGTTTTTCGCCGTGCCCCGCCACCGATACCGGCACCCACCGGTCACCTAGAGACCTGTCATATCGACTTTTTGTCGGACGACAACGAAAAAAGTTGCACAAATTCCAGATAAAAAAGTCTCTCGAGCAAATTGGCCGTCTCTGTTATAAACAACAGAGGTGGAACGCCACGATAGCAAACAATAAATGTCAGATGTGAATTTGTTGATTGTTTCGGCTCACCGGTACTTTTTCAGCGGTAGTTTTGGCGCGCTTTCCAACTGTCACTTTGACGTTTCGCGTTTTTTGTTTTTTGAACAAGCGATTCTTTTTTTTGGGCGATAGAGAACAATGAGTTGTTTATAGATGCGGGTTCAGTAGCGTGCTCTAGGAGGAATATCGGGCATCGGGCGGCACGTTATCTGAGAAGCTGGGGGGTTGAGGAGCCGACGGTCGAGGGGGTCGATATGAATCACTACGAGTAATGGCTGCAATATCACGTAGTGCACTTTGTCAACTGCTTGTAGTCGCACTAGCATAGATAATACTGAGATAGCAGCCATTAGAGATACTGGTGTAAGCAATCGATTGAGTTATACGGCTGCAACTAGCTGCAAAGCGACTTATCTGCGACCGTTTACACTTGAATGATCGTGCACAGATTAGTTGGACTCTAATACTGGACCAAAACTAGTAAAACCTAGTTTTAGGGGTTCCGTTTCTCAGAAATAGGGAAGTAATCATAGTTTGTTGAGGTTCTTACTGGCTAGAAAATTGGGATTTGAATTGAATTTGACTTTTACAACTACATAGGTACTTATATTACTATTACTATTACTACTAGCCTGTAGTGTCCCACTGTTGGGCAAAGGCCTCCCCCATTTTTGCTAGTCACTACGATCTTCTGCTTTAAGTAGCCAGTCCCGCTCAAAAGCGTCCAGCTCGTCTTGTTACATACTTATATGTATATAAACTTAATTTTCCGATTTGTTCAAAATTACTCATAATTATGCTAACCACCACTGCGTAGGTTGGTTGGTATAAGTAATTTGGATAAAAAGATGATCAAATTAAATAAACGATGTGGCGCAGGACATTTTGTTTAATTTTCACGATAATGTTTTAATTAGCATTTATATTGTCGAATTAAAATGCAAAATAATGTGGAAATAATATAAATCTATACTAAAATATTAGGTATATTTTAAATAACACGACCTTGATTGGCTAAATGTAAAATATATTTTTCTAGGCATCACTATAAAAAAGGCATGTTCTTAACTCTGTCAATCTACCTATCTCTAAACGGAGTTAAATATATTATAAAGCCCGAATACATAATTAATGATTAGATTAATATCTGCTTCATACCTACATAGATTTTGTGCCTATGGTAGGTGCAAAATCTCATTAATAACATTTAAAAATCTTATTCCTAACCAAATCCATAATTTGGTGTCATTCGTAATCTATAAAATACATGAAAAATATTTTTCTATAATACTTTAAAATAAAATAACTTGAAGTTTTAAAATGACTTCAAAGACATTGAGCCAACTCCAAAAAGGGCACTTCCACTTTTGATCCGATCCGGAATCCTTCTAATTGTCGAATGGCCTCTTGTGATCGGGCCGCGAAAGCAGATTGGCCGCGCGCGGGCCCTCAGCGCAGTGGGATGATGCTTCACTGATGCTATCGCGGGCCTTTCCACGCCACCACTGCCCTTCACGAGGTTATTGATACGGTGCTAAGTGGAACAAATCTTTAAGGGAATTTTCGCTTGTGAATTACTTTTGGTAAGGAATGGATTTGGCTTTTCAAAGTATTTACATCATACATGCTCAGTAAATAGGATTTACTTTAGCACAAAGAGGCTGTGAAAGAAGGCGTGTGCAGCCCAGTGCATTGTAAATGCGTTCCATTTTCAAATCACTTTTACCGTCAGACTATGCTTGATACGTAATGGTTCATTAAAGTTCAAGAGCTATGCAAACCTCTTTGGTGATGGTTCATTACAGTTCAAGAGCTATGCAAACCTCCTTGGTGAAACAATCTCTTTTCTTACAAAATGATATGAAAACTTTTTACTGAAAAGATATAGTAGCTCACAGATGTGTGCTTATGTGTGTGTCTACGACTGTTTTAGCAGATACCTACCGGTACAAATATTTTACTATTAATTTTAATAAAATTAATAGTATAATTATAATAATACTTAATATATTATTATTGTAATTTTATTTTTCTCAAATTAAAATTACATTTCGTCATACCCGTTTATATGTTGTGTTATTGTTGTATTGTAAGCCTATTTCTGCCGAAAAGCAGCATTGCTGTGTTTCGAGTTGAAGGTTTTCGAGTATGGGTGCCGGTGAAATCACTGACACGTGAGGCTGAACATCCGTATGCCTCAAGTTGATGGTCGTAGGGCAGTGCATTGTAGGGCACGTTCCTGACGTGCTTGACCTACGAGGCAATGCTTTGCTATAGGCAATGGTTACCACTTAACATCAGGTGGGCCATATGTTTGTTCCATCAGCTAGTTAAAAATTTACCTCGCATGAATGATGTAAAGTAGAATGCTTACCTCGGGCATAAGTAGCTATTGCACCCTCGAACTATATTTGCCCTCGCTCGCTTTGCTCGCTCGGGCATCTAAATATCTCGGGTACACTCGATCCATTAGCGCCCTTTGCGAGCTGCGCTCGCACGGGCGCCAAAAAGGATCTTGTTCTGCAAAAGCTCACTTACTGCCCTTGTATAACAATCTACTATTCCACACAGTAGCACCCACATTATGAAGATAAACTTTGGTAGCACAGTCATTATTATTATCTAATAGGCTAATAATTGAATTTAGAATAAGAACCTCCTTGTTTGACATTAGATAAAAGAAAAACCTAAATAGTTTTGTAACCAAATATTTTTTCTTTTTATTCCATTTTCAAAAGATTCGATGTCTAAACTCACCTACTTACTCAACCTTCATCGAAACCAAGAAGGTTACCACACTTTCTTCATTTTCAGTACCATTAAAAAGCTGTTATTTCTCAGTCATGAGATCGCAAGTAGGATCGACCGATTAGATGCAAACTTGCGCAAGATTCAGATACCTAAGTAAATGCTAGTTTGGTCTCACGCTGCCCGATCTTGCCATTTCAGTATCAGATACCATGGAATAGTTGAATGAACACTTTGGTGCACAATCTTTAAGATTGATTGTGATTTAAGTTTTTTTTACTATGAGTTTGTTGTCTTTGACTGCGAGATGCATTAACTCGAATACCTAAAGGACCTCTTTTAGTCTATTACACTTACTATTAACTTTTTTGGTTGCATTTATTTACTTTGTCCTTTATAATGAATAAATTCTTTTTTTTATAGGATTAATTATTAGTGAGAACAAAGTATAGAGTCATATTACTCCATTCAGTTCTAATAGAACAAACATTTCCTTATTTTTATCGTGTTTAATTTACACTAAGTATAAGTATACTTAATATTTTTGGGACATCAATAAATCTTTGAGACTTTGCCTAGTTTGGGACTAAACCGGCTTTGAAATATAAGTAGGTACCTATTATGTCCATCAGTATTTATTTTATTTTATTTGCACAAATGAAAACTAGACTTGGCAGGCAAATGTCAGCTATGAATAATAAAGAGTTAATTGAATTAAATTAAACTTATTTATGGTCCACCTACTTCTACTTGATAAAATTATTTAAATGTCGAATCATTAAATTAATATTTAAAATTGGAAAAACTCAAAACGGCGCTAACAAGTCAAAGTTTTTGTTTCAGCACAGGAATATAAACGTGCACTTGAAATGTATCCCGTTGAAGTTACCTAGTAGGTACACATTTACTGTGGTTGGTCGGACAATCAGTTTGTCAATTTTCCGTATGACAGTTACATCATCATAGCCCCTTCCCACCGGTGTGTGATATCGCGCACCAGCTCGCACCAGCTCGCACGACACACCATGGGAACGGTCTCGTGCGCCGAGGTGCGCGGTAACACAGGAGCCCTTTCTATGTGCGTTGCCGTGCGTCGTCGTGCGCGGTGCATGATGATCTGCAGAACCACGCATCGTAGGAAGGCGGCATAAGACAGGATCATACAAAAAACCGTAGGAACCAAGCCGTAGTTCGTTGTTTGTTCTTCTAGGCTTGGTCGCGTGGAACTGGCACCTAGACTCACTTAGCTTTAAGACGTTTCGTAGTTATCTTTGTGATAGGTACTATTAAATAAATGCATGTTAGACTTTGTCTTTGACATCTGCAATCATTTGTAGAGTCCACGTAAGATAACTTGGAGCGTGACAGATGGCGAAAAATGTAATCATCTCTTAATCACAAATATAAACGAATTTACACAACTATGGGCAAACAAAGTATAAATGTACACTGAAATAGCTGTAATAGAATTTATCAGTGGTCTTTATTGCCGGCCAGTTATATAAAGTTGAAGAAAAATGTAGGATAACAGAAATATTAATAAAATACCAAAAAAGTAATTTTTTTGTCATTCTTTCTAACGCGATGCAGTTTGAGTTCCCTATTGATATTTGTGATCGGAAGATATATTTCGAGTCCATTTCATTCATGTCTTCCGCCATCTGTCACGCGCAGACTTATCTTGCGCTCTAGTGCCTAACTTCAATATGTTAAAGGTCCACTGTGCGTAGTACAATATTCCTTCCTTTTCTTTCCAGCGCAAATAAAGTGCGCAAGTCATTTAAGTCATCCACATGTGTATCTTTTGCAGGAAGAGATTCCAGCTCTATTGGAGTAGAAAAGTCTCCCTTTGCTCTGAGACCACACAAGGGTAGGTAATCTATCATCAGCTATGAACAGCACTTGTGCTTTTTTTCTACGACGATTATCAATAAAAGCGGAATCTGAGAATAGGGCATGGCTAGAGTGCACGCGGAAGCGGACGCGGGATAAATTATGCACTATGATATCGAAGCCGCGAAGAACCCTTATTTTGTTCTGATGTGGTGGCGATCAGTGACACGCTGTCAAATGATGTGCGCAGCCTTGGCAGATAAAACAATACTCAGCTTACCAAACTTTCTCAGGGCTTAGTTGAAGACTTACCTGAAAAAAAAAAGATTAAAAATTAAACTTTTCCTTTGTTTCATTTTTTATTATAACTAAGTCAAAAATCAAACAAAAATAAGTTACGAGTAATAAGTAGAATAAATCATAAGGATCACTTTGAAACGTCTCACAAACTAAGTGAAACTAGGCAGAAGTTCCACGCGATAATACATATATCCTAGCAGAACAGGCAATAATGGTTTGGCTTCTACCGTTAGGTAATGTCTTCCATTATGCTTAGATGCAGCCATATTTAGTGACGAAATCTGATTTCGCCACTAAACGAGACCAAGCCCACAAAGGCTCAACCCATAGTTGCTATTTCTATTCAAGTATAATTAACAAACACAGAACTGTAAAAGTTACACGAAGCGCAATGATAAATGTGTAACAGGCAAATATCCGATCAAGCCAAGAAACGTTATAAATACGAAGTTTATGACTACCCACCAAGTGCAATGAATCAAAAACAAAACAATGTGATTATCCTCTCGCATTCTAGTGTTATGTACTGGTGTGAGTCATAAACTGAAGCGGGAAATAAATTAACCTGAAACCTTAAATAAATTAAAAAAATATAATAGAGTTTAAGATAGAAAAAATATCTGCACCTACCTACACGAACAAAACATAGGATGGACAATTACAGAGTCTATGAGAGTCACCTAAAAAACATTGTAAAAATTATTGGTTTGAGTTATTGTTAGACCAGTCGGTAAAGACTATATTATTCGGTAATATATCTGAGGTTTTTGTGAAATGGTCTTAACTAATAATCCTTGTGTAATATAATGTGTAATTTTCTGGCATAAAATAAATAATTTGATTGATTTGATTGATTGATTGATTGAACTAATACAATTAAATTATAACTTATTTAAGTTCGTTTATTTTGAAGATTTGTAACAGTTAAAATAAAAAATGTCTTAAACCCGCTACTGCCTATGTGTCGTTCCATTTCCCAAGTTCGACAAGAGTCGAGCGCAGGAAATGAAGCGGCTCCTCGGCCGATAAATCCAGCCGCGCTCAGACAAAGAACTTGCCACTTCTAGCCGCTTTATTAACTTGGCGCGTGTGACAAATTGACAACATGGCCGCCGCCAACCAGTTTTATTCTATTTTCGAATTTTGGAGCATCGGATTAGATTTAAATATTTATTTATTGCCAACACCTACATTTAATTCCTAGATATCTTCAAGTTTCTTATAGGCGAATATGCATGTAAAAACACATTTTGCCCTGTATTCTACTGCAAAATTATTCTTACTAATCAATAATAAAAGATAAGTAAGTACCTACTTATTATAATGTTTATACAGGTCTATGATTTGTGACCTCTTTTTGGACTCAAAGGTTAGCCACTGTTGTTTTTAATTTTACAATGTTGCCCTTACAATTTCCAGTTTTTTAAAGCCCATTTGCTACGTCGTAGCTTGCTACGGTGTATTATCTTAAGTGTCAAAATATGGTATTTCATATTGGTCCACCCATGCTACACCTTAACAGCTCTACATAAAAATTAAATTATCAAACTGTTTAGTTTTTAAAATTAAAAAATGAAGTTGACCTACCAAAGTAAAATAGAGGGAATCACACAGGCGACTCTCCATACAAACGTAGTCCCCTATTTCCTCCCTGGATAATGCCTCTAAAGTAACCATTTTGTCTCATAAAATCCAGATCTGCTGTATACGTGCTCGTATGTTTTCCTTTTTTTCAGAAACTTATTGATAAAGAAAATATGACCCTCATATGATTTATATGAAATATGAATTGGAGGTGATATTTTCTTTATCAATAAGTTTCTGAAAAAAAGGAAAACATACGAGCACGTATATAGCAGATCTGGATTTTATGAGACAAAATGATTACTTTAGAGGCATTATCCAGGGAGGAAATAGGGGACTACGTTTGTATGGAGAGTCGCCTGTGTGATTCCCTCTTATTAACCACTGATGGTGGATGGTTGGATGGTTTTCGAAAACTAAGTGCAAGAAAGCACGAGAAAGGATAACTTTAATCTCTGATTGAACAAAACAAATGGGTTAACTTCCCGTTTTATATTCACAAAACAATCGTTTACGTAAACAGAAGTTTAAAATAGAGACATTGAGCAGCGTGTTCAATCTGACACAGGAAATTAGCATTGCTTTGCTTCCCGCCCGGATTATAGCAAAATAAGATATTGTTCACTCAATCTATTCGTTCACTCGTTCGTTTCGTTCATTGAATGATGCTCCTTTGTTTCGACATTCGAATTACGTCGAGCGAAAGGATGATTCTATTAATTTGTTTGCTGTGTTCATTATATTTTTGATTTGTGTTTATCTTGTTCGACTTATTTATGGGAAATTCGGAGAAGTTGGTGGTTTTGAGCCGAAATAATATAATTATCTTTTGAATAATGTAAAGTAGGTACTTATATGACTGTGTCGTTTCAGTTACCAATGACTGCCCTTGTTTATTAACAAACTTAACTAAAAACTATTTTATTTATGTAATTATATCCTCATATTTGACATTGGCAACATTTTCCGAAAGGACAGATGCCATCTAATTAAGAAGAAGTTTTTTTTGATAGATTTTTAGAATGTTAATCTAAGTTGTTTGAAAATTAACCTACTAACCTATAGCTTACGGATAGCCAATTTATAGAAGTTTTTATGTAAATCCTCCGAAATTTTATCAATTTGCAAGGTTGATAATTTTTTAAAGATATTTTCGGTCACCTATTTCAAAGAAATGCCACAAAATATATCGATAAGGATCTCTGGAAGTGTGAATATTAGAATATAAGTAATATACTTGACACGCTGACATGACGGGCAGACAGCGTAGGAAATTACGGGCGCGAGCAACGTCAGACTGGTAATATTATATTGAAAATGCTTTGTTCAATATTTTTTTTTGTTTTTCTTATATATTATTTGACCTCAAAGAGGGTTCCAGTCAATGCAGCTACATTAATATACCTGTACATAGTATTCAGTGTAATTTTTTAAGAATAAGACATTGAAATACGATTTAATATTATTGTTATTGAATAAAATAAATTTAATTTAATTTACCAAAAAATAATACAATTAGTAGATACGTATTTACAAAATGTACACAAGTGGAGAATAAAAACCTCGAGAATTTGACTTCGTGCCCACACTGCTGAACCAATTTTGATAAAATTTATCTGGAACCAATCTGGAACTATTGCCATTCAAATTAAAAAAAATCTAATCGGTTAATAAATGACGACATTATGCTACATAAAAAAGCAACCGAATTAAGAACCTCCTTTTGTATTCGAAGTCAGTTAGAACATAAACGGAACAGTAGAGCTGTCTTCAGACCGTTGCAAACGATCTAAAGATCATATATCTTGATTAACATAAACATATTGGAAAGTGGAAAATAATAGTAAAGACCTTTGTAAATTTTATAGCATTACGTTATAAATGTCATTAAACCGTAGGTACGACGAAATTTACTATTATAGTGGGTACCATAATAGTAAATTTACTATAATTACTCAAATTGGGCGGTAATGATGTGTTTTGAAATATAGATGTTGTATTCATTTATTGTTTGTCATCGGTTACATTATCAGATTTAACCAATCACAACTGTTCTTTGAAAATTGAAAATCTATTAAAATAATCTATACTGGAAATATTGGTATTTTTGAGTATAATGTTTGTAATGAATAAACTCAAAAACTACTGTGCCGATTTCAAAAATTCTTCCAACATTAGAAAGCTACATTTGCCCTGAGTAACATAATAATATGCTATATTCATGTGTTTAAAACATAAATATCCACCCGTGCGAAGCCGGGACAGGCCACTAGTCTATAAACATATACCTATAATATAAGTTTAAAAAACTTGGGAAACCGACTTCATGGCCAAGCCCAATGACAGATCATTAATCGAAATAACAAGGCTGCGTAGTGTGTTTTCTGGCAATTGAAGCCTTGCGCATATCTAATAGACCCTTTCCACCGGTGTGTGATATCGCGCACGGAGGCGGATCAGCTCGCACGACACACCATGGGAACGGTCTCGTGCGCCGAGGTGCGCAGTAACACAGGAGTCCTTTCTGTGTGCGTTGCCGTGCTTCGTCGTCAGCTATGCGTGATGATCTGCAGAACCACGCACCGTAGGAAGGCAGCATAAGCGTTCTGCGATGGTGATAAGTCAAACGCTGTCTAATAGACAGCGATATTTCACAGCACTTCACTATGTCAGTTATGTGAAATATAACATAAATGCCAATTCAATTAATTAATCAGTCAAATTAAAGTTGCGATATTTCTCACAAATGGTGTTCTTTTTATCATGACAGATATAAAAACGAATTAACCCTTTTATGTTGACCTAGTTTGGAATAACCGTTCGATTTGCATAGAACTTATATACCCTATAGCTAATGTACCTTCTTCTTCTTATCGTGTCACTGATTCTTTCGAACCAAGTGTGGTGAAAGGATTTTAAGTGCGCCTCAAAGAGGCTCCTTTCGTGCAATTGACACATATTTTCGAACTTTTAGGTTCTACGATATGCCGGTTTCCTCACGATGTTTTCCTTCACCGTTTGAGAGCACTGGCATAGTGTACATAATTTTTTGGGCAGAAAACTCATTGGTACACGACTGGGTTTGAGCCCACGACCTTAGAATCGGAAGGCAGGGCCGCTACCACTAGGCCACCAGCGCTCTCAAACGCTAATCACTAATGTACTATGTGTACTAATGTACCTGAATCCGTATCTGTACATAACAGCCATCTATTTACCTATTGCTATGATAGTCCCCACCAGCACTCGATCAAATCTATGACATTTACACATTCATATCATATCCCCCAGATTCCTTGGGAAAACGTGCGCGACAGGGGTGCATTCAGGTATTACATTTAGGGGCAAGTCATTTTGTAGGTGTAAGCTGGATTATCATGGTGTTTGTAACTTACTCGCATGTGAGGCTGAACATATCTGTGTGCCTTAAGGTTGTTCGATTCCGATACAAACTGAATTTACACAACTATGGGCAAACAAAGTATAAATGTACACTGAAATAGCCGTAATAGAATTTTACAGTGGTCTTTATTGCTGGCCAGTTATATAAAGTTGGAGAAAACTGTAGGATAACAGAAATATTAATAAAAAACCAAAAAAGTAATTTTTTCTTCATTCTTTCTAACGGGTACTAGCTTTTAGCATAGAGTCAATTTTGTACATCACTGTTTCAAAATAGACGTAAAAGTCTGAAAGTTCTTTTTCTGAAGCCCCGACTGCCACGACCAACGGCTGACACTCCAACTTAATATAACTGGCCGGTGATAAGGACGACTGTAAAAGCCTATTACAGCTATTTCAGTGTACATTAATACTTTATTTGCCCATAGTTGTGTAAATTAAGTTTGTATGGAAATCGTACCCCCTTAAGTTGATAGATGCAGGGCAGTGCATCATAAGACTTACGAGGCAATGCTTTGTTATAGCGATAGTACTTAGGGCATACCTACTATAGCTATAACCACGCATACCATCCACGAATATTTATTTATGCCGTTCCTATTTTGAAGTAGTTTTGTTGAAGGTATTCAACAATTTTTTCTATCTTTTTTTTTAAGAACATGTCTTGTTTTTCCCGTTAATGAAAAGTGAAGATTTCTCGGAATGCCATGATAAATATATCATCGTTCAATAAAACCCTAATTTATAAATAAAATGTCTTAAATATGAGCAGGAAAATTGCAAGCTTTTAAATCATCCTAGAACACTCAAAAGTTTGTTGTTCCAGGATGATTTATTTCACTATTCCCAGTCACTATTATAATGGATGTCAGGTATTTGCCGTTTTTGTAAAATAAACGTAATAATTCTTAAAAACCTAACATTATTTTTTACACTCATTGCAGTATGCTGCATGTTGTTTAGTTTTACAACCAACTACGCCCCTAATCTTGCCCACGTTCCTGTTCACGACCCTGTATTACTCCGTCCCAACAGGGTATAGGTCAGATATTTCAATTCTCCGTCGGATATTGGCGGCGGCGTGACGACGCATACATCTCAGATCGGGCTCGTCCACACGTTATCGATATATTAGAATCTTGTGTGCATTGAGTTATGCGGGTCGGTTTTATGGACGGATGTTTGTGATGCAGAAATGAGATTTGGAACTCGTTTTGGAGATTGATTTCTATCTTATTCCGGATTATTACCATGTTACCAACTTAATAAACTCAAGTTTAAGTAAACATGATCCAACTCCGTGTGAACTTAAAAAAAATCTACTTTTTCAAAATAAAACTAAACTCTGAAAATGTGCTTTGTGCTGTAATACAATAATTGTCATAGGCAGATACAACCACTCCACAACAGGTGGACTATCTGTCAACTTTGTTAATTAACTCTTTGAGAATCAGATCCAAATTATTAACTAAGACAAGTGTTAGAAATTAAACTTTTTTGTGTAGATATGAATGTAAAAGTGCCCATAAAAAGGCACATTTGAAATAATTCATCTTCAAAATTCATAGTTTTATATCTATTAAAATCACAAAAGTTATGTTTACACCATCTATAAAGCCAGTTTCACGAAACATGATACCGCGCTTGACAACTTGGTTACTTTTAAAATTGCTTGCAATGACCTCGCTGACAGTTCACATGTCAACTTTTTTGATAAACCAATAAAGCGGCTTTAAAACGTTTAAGAAACTTTGAAAACTGACTTCTAAATCGACCAATCGACCTAAAAAGTTCGAAAATATGTGTCAAGTGCACGAAAAGAGCCTCTTTGAGGCGCTTTTAAAATCCTTTCACCACACTTGGTTCGAAAGAATCAGTGTCACGATAAGTAGAAGGAGATCGACCAATTTTGATGAAATTGCTTGATATATCAAAGTGACGGAGACAGAAAAATAAATACATTTATTTATAAACTTTTTTTGAGAAGGCGGTTGAAAAATACTAAGTACTTAATTATCTATCGCCGTTATCAAACATGCATATAAATTATTCAATGCACAATGTAAGCAGATAAGTTTGTTTGCAATGCGTGTAGGAAGTGTTATCTCAGGATCGGCAATCGGTGAGTCAGTTCATGAACCATGACTCATGAGTCATAAGAGCTGCTATCTACGGCATGGTCACAGTTCAGCAGTTCATTGTTGTGGTCTGAGTGACTTGTGTGGATAAGGATTTTGTTAATCAGAAAACTGTACCAATAAATAAATATAAACGCAAAAAAAAAATAAGAAAATAAATATTTCATAGATATTTATTTTCTTAATTAATGAAATCTGCCCATTCGTAATTAAGAAAAAAAAAAGGTTTTAGGTATCTAATGGATAAATTCACCAATCAATGCATTTGGCGCTTAAATCTTCTCATTGAATTCCACACAAATAATTGTTTCCTGATTCCTGAGTCGGTCATAAATCCACAAACAAAATACACCTAGTTTTATCTGTTAACTGAAATCCTATGCATCATTTCCCTGTATTTCTCTCACGACGCGCCAATTAAACCTTCAGGTTGCTCGCACGCTGCTCACGCGCTGTTCTTAGTTGGTTAGTTTTGGAAGGTACTATTACGGCGGAAACTATCCATTGAAGTCTAGAAGTCTTTATAACACGGCAAACAAAACATCTAAGAATCACGATGCCATCTTTTTCTGTACCGATTAGTGATGTGTCTCCTCGTCCGGTCTCAGTAGGGATGTCTTATCCCAAAACCGGCTAACACTACATAATATTAATATAACCTAACTGCCTAGGTGCTTCAAGTTAATCACAATACTTTACTGACTATAGTTGAACGTGACAACGTCATACAGCTGTCCACGCGGACGCATCGCTCACTCAAGTAGGAGAGAGACAGATGTCGAACGCTGCCAAACGCGGAGGCCGATTGTGCCTCTTTGTCGCTCGTTCCGCGCTCTCGCTTGCACTTCAAGCCTTAAATGGAACGCCTCATAGCGAGGTAACGCCGCATGACGTCATGTTTTTTCGTGCGTGCAGCCGACTCCATCGAATTATAAGACGTTGTCACGTCAGAAAAGCTTGGGGAATGACTGACGTACAACGCACAGCCTAAACCGATGGATCTAGCGACTTGAAATTTGAAGAGTGTGTTCTGTATGAAAAGTGTAGGTACACTAAGAAATGATTTATGAAACTACGATCCCTTATGAGGTGCAGTGAGGGTTGAAGTTTGTATGAAAAACCCTAACGCGAACGAAGTGGTGTTAATTTAAATATGAAATGCCTCGGCTTCGCACGGGTGGAAAAATTAAAATAAATAAATAAATAAATATTGTGGACAATTCACACAACACTACCCAGCCCCAAACTAAGCAGAACTTGTAATATGGGAACCGGATAGCTGATATAATACTAGAATACATTTTTTTTTTGTAAATACATACTTAGAATACAATATAACACCCAGACAGAGAACAAACATTTATGTTTACCACATAAATATTTGTTCTCGGTGGGGATCGAACCCACGACCTACGGCGCAGAAGGCAGAGCTACTACCAACTGAGCTAGAGGCCAGTCTATAAAAGGTGTGGCTTCACATTTTTCACCTTATTTTTCTTAATAAAAAGTACGAAGCCGGAGCGTCGTTAGTAATAAATATAGCCTACTAGCTGCCCGCGGCTTCTCTCGCCCTGTTCCCGTTACTTACATCCGTTCTCCGTTTTAATATCTTCATAAATTGTAGCCTATGTGTTTTTCTGATGTATAAGCTATATTATTGTAAAGTTTCATTAAAATCCATTCAATAGTTTTTACGTGAAAGAGTAACAAACATCCATCCATCCATCCATACTTACAAACTTTCGTGTTTATAATATTAGTTTGATGTTACTCGGAGATACCTAACGCAGCATTATAACGATGAAATAATTTTGGTAATCAGTCTTGTTATTTTTGAGTATAATCGTTACAAAAATGCAAAGAATACAAATGATAAAATTATAAATAATTATATGTATACGATACGATAAAAGATACCGCAAAATAATATTAATGACAGTAACACCTTTTTAACATGTATATGAATATCTAGCAATAAAACATTATTCGATTTAAATATCATTTTTTATCACAAAAACCGGTGTTTAATACAAAATAAATAGTTGATAAAGCACATTAATCATATTTATTGCCAGCCAATTATAATGTAGGATGAGAATTTTATAAAAGTGGAAAATATCAGATACGTAATGAACGGTGTGTGAGAAATATTAGACTTTGAATTAAACACAGCTATAAAGTTTTTTTGTTTGTAAAACTAATTCAAGAAAATCACAAAGATCAGTTTAAAAGAAAATAATAAGCTAGGTAATTTACCTAATTTCACGGCCAGTTCCACGAGACCTTAACCTATATGCTCCTGCCTATATATGTGCCATACATGTTCCTGCGTGTGACATAATTATGGCGAAAAACATGAAAAAAAATATCTTCCGATCAGAGACATGAATGCGGAAATCGAACTTATCTAAATATATAAAACTCTTACGCTACTGACTGACTGACAATCAACGCTCAGCCTAAACCGTAAGTCCTAGAAGCATGAAACTCGGAGGGTATGTTTCTTATATAGCATAGGGGTGCACTAAGAAAAGAAATTGGAAAATGATTTCCCTAAGCGGAGAAAAAGAGGAAAAACTTTTAAAAGAAAAATCAACGTAGCGTAACGGCAAAGGGGCGAGCGAAGCCGCGGGCGTCCGCTAGTTACTATATATTTTGTTATTGGGAGATTATTACAAGTCAAGATTTCGAATAGTTTCGCTATCTGTCATGCGTGGATACTACTGATTTTACAAGTAAATATTTTCGTCACCATTTTAGACAAGCAAGTAGAAGTGGATACATTGTAATTTGACGGACTGCGTTTCTCTTGTTTTTTTATAGAACAAGAATATGGCCCACCTGTTGCTAAGTGGTAAAAACCACCATAAGTTTGTAGGTACATCATTCAAACTATAGTATTAAACCTTTTTTTCTTAAACATGCGCGGAAATATTGTCATTACTTTTGAATATAGAACACGCGAAGTATCATATTTACGTAGACTGAAAAACCAAAATCACTTCCCGGCGCGTTCTCGCTCCGGCAATGTTGTATGAAACGGTGTGCTGTTTGAATTTAGAACTCTTTCATCTATCGTACACATTGCGTTCTCGTGGCTGTATAGCCACAGATGCGTTTACCTTTCGGCAAAAACTGTAAAATAACAAAAAAAAATTGGCGGTAAAGCGGAGTTCGTTGTTATTTGGTAAATAAAAAATAAATTTATTATGTAAAAGACCCTTTTTTATTTCCTTGCATTTTTTTTAAGAAAAGCACTATATATGCCTCGGCCGAAATGGCAATTGCCTATTTCGCTGCCTTTGCAATAATGTACTATTACACCAGTACAAAGTTACTTTATAAAATTAAATGTCTCCGTGAGAATGCCGCAGATAATCCTCATATGCAAATGAGACGCTGTGAAAAATAAGATTATCTCTCTATTAGGTATAAATTAAGGTGCGAGGAATGAGGCACGCGGCACAATTATATTGTCACGAAGCGAAGGACTTAGACAGGGGTGTAGTCAGGACTAGTGAGGAGGGGCAGAATAATACTCAATTATTATTTAATCTCATAGTGTCACTGCAAACTTCAATTAAATTCCAAACCACAGTAACACAGTGATGTATTTTGGTCATAATAATGTTTTTTTTTTTTTTTTTTTTTTTAATATTGTAGACAATTCACACAACACTACCCAGCCCCAAACTGAGCAGAGCTTGTAATATGGGAACCGGATAGCTGATATAATACTAGAACTAATCTTGTACTATCTTTATGCACCTACCTTCATCGTGTATGATTTGTTTCAAATAGCAATGACACTTAATCTGTAAAAATAACAAAAAACTAATAAGGATCTCGTCATCGAAGGCTCAGTAATCATTTTCTGCGATCTTTTGAACATAATTATTAGCATTTTCACAACTTTTTAAAAATTAAAACTTTGGTTGACAGAGATTGCTGTCTCATCGCATTTTCTATCTATCTATATATTACAGAGATATTGACTTATCAAATTTAATGAAAAAACGAAGTTATTTAAATAAATTACAAATAAATATGTCTTATCTTTACTTTAATATTAGTACCTTATATACTTTAATATTACCTTATATTATACTTAATGTTCTCATGTAAGTGACCTCATGTATATCTTTTTGAGAATAAATATTTTAAACCATTATCTGCCCCCATACTGAGTCCCTTACTCCGGCCCTGCGTAAAACTGCGAAGCGATCGTGGTCGCACCTGCACATGCAATCTACCATCTGCCTCGCGCACGCCACATGACAAAACCAATGCTTTTTTGGATGAATCTCGGATGAAATATCTAAGTTATTGGTAATTATCTCATTTGAATATTACTCAGCTATTTCATTTTAAAAAATGTTGGTAGGTGATGACAGCCATTAAAAAGTTGAATAAACATTAGATACAACAGTTAATATATTGGTTTCAATTTAGTCTAATGATTGGGTAAGTAAGTAGGTAACCAGCTATAAAGGTAACATATTATTATTTTAATTAAAAAAACTACAGCAATTTGTATGCCTATGCTAAATGTAATTTAGGCCGTGCTTCTGACTACCCTCAGGATCTTAAGTAAGTATTACGGCTCATTCACACGGCATCCGTAATTCCGATTCATAAAGGATGAGAAATGACGTATGAGAACACGTGCGTACGTCAATCGTGAATAACGGATGCCGTGTAAATAAGCTCTCAGGTACGAGATCTCAGTGGATGACTATTATGTCTAGAGATTACAATAGTTATCATATTTTATATAATTTTGATTAAGATTTATTAATTTACTTAATCCATAATCATAAAATTATGACAATAAAAAAAATTGTGGCATTCCGAGAAAGCTGATGAGATTCCGAGAATGCCGCCAGCGAACTAGGTGTGCAGGCCTTTACGCAGTTTCATTGGTTTTTTTAAATTAATTACCTTAAAAAAATGCTCAAGTTAAAGAAGTTTTCTTACTTCAAAAATAGAATATTCAGTATTTTAACGAAGTAAAGTTGATTAATAATATTTTTTTTAATGGCGCCACGCCCTCCAATGTTAATATTACATGATTTATTATTTTAATATAATTAATAACTTTGTGCTGCCAATAGCATAAAGATTCATATCTTTTATCTATAAATAAGATATCGCTTAAGACTTGTTAATAAAAAATATTTCATTCAATGAATTTTATGACTTTGGTCATCAATATTTTTTATTAATGATTATAACACTCTCATTCATAATACTTGACACCTTATAAAATAGCTCTATAAAATAATCGTGACACTATTACATTCATATCGATAAAAAAGGATGAAAATTTATCTTGAAGGGTTTGAAGGAAACTGCCACCATTTTCAATAATATCTATAACGACCGACTTGTTTATAGACTAACTTGACAGGGAAGAAAAAATAACGGTCAAAAATTGGTAAATGAAAAGCACTTTATTGTGTAAAGACAAACAATATTTTACAAATTAATAGATTATAATATTAAATAGAAGATAAATATAAAAATTAATCATAAATATAAATAAATATTATTTATAATTATTACTATCGCTTACTAGCGAGCTCAGCCAGGCAATCTTGAATGGAGAAGGCGGTTGGTTAATTTAGAAATTGGGGCGCAACTAAGAGACAAAGTGATCCATAGAGACAACTCTCAGCAGTCTCAGCACATGAAACTGACCCTCAGGCACGGTAGTTATCCCCGCAGGTGTCTTAGCATCAAGTCTAACTCAAGATGCTTTATTATTAAAAACTAGAAAAAATATACAATTATTAATATAAGTATGCCTAATGGGTAACAAATATAAAATGACTAGCGGCCGCCCGTGGCTTCGCTCGCCCCGTTACCGTTCCCGTTAAAAAAAACATATTTATTCACCTTTTAAACCTTCTCTGGACCGCCACAAATCATTCAAGACCAAAATCAGCCAAATCGGTCCAGCCGTTCTCGAGTTTTAGCGAGACTAACGAACAGCAATTCATTTGATAGCAAGCACAACCCTAGTCTACATCGACATAGTCCCAACACTAGCTGTAATCGATACGGCGCGCACGGACGGACAAACAATATTTTATTGTATGCCAATTAAAATTACCCTCTTCCTTATTGTGAGAAGTTGTTTGAGTTTAGTTTCGCGATCCACGATGGCGACGGCTTTATTATCACGCTCGTGTAGCCGGGGCTTTATTATCGTTGGCTGGCTTTGAATAAGTTTTATGCGTTTTAGAAAGTTTATTTTTAGAAGTTTTAATATTTTTTTAGGTTGTGGTGTTTCTGGAATAGAATAGGACCTACGTCACACCCTGTTTATGTTGTAAGGCATTCTAAAAGAACGCAAGGAGCTTATAAGGAAATAAATAAAAAAACAATCAATAGTAGATATTACCTTTTTTAATCCCTTTTTATTCGTAAACTAGCGAACGCCCGCGGCTTCGCTCGCCCCTTTGCCGTTATACGCCCCGTTGATTTTTCTTTTAAAAGTTTTTCCTCTTTTTCTCCGATTAGGGAAATCATTTTCCAATTTCCTTTCTTAGTGCACCCTATGCTATAAAAGAAACATACCCTCCAAGTTTCATGCTTCTAGGACTTACGGTTTAGGCTGAGCGTTGATTGTCAGTCAGTCAGTCAGTAACGTAAGAGTTTTGTATATTTAGAAGATATTGTATTTTTCGGTTTTGGAGAAAAATAAGAAGATTCAATAAAGAAAAAAACAAAAAAATATAGAAGTACTACATTTTGTTTGTAACAAGTTATGGCAAATTATATGACTGGCCTCTCAGCTCAGTTGGTAGTAGCTCTGCCTTCTGCGCCGTAGGTCGTGGGTTCGATCCCCACCGATAACAAATATTTGTGTGGTGAACACAGATGTTTGTTTTCTGTCTGGGTGTTATATTATATTCTAATTCTGTATTTACAAAAAATTGCGTATTCAAGTATTGTATCAGCTATCTGGCTGTCTGTGAATTGTCCACATTATTATTATTATTTTTTATTTATATCTACTTGAGTAGGTCTATTTGTTTTTGTAAATTGTGTTAAGTAGACTTGAGTAGGTAATAAAATTCAAAACTGGAACCGATAAAAAAGTTTAAAGACAAGTTAGTCGGAATTCCTCTGAATCACCCTTCACAGTCGCCGCACACGCATCGGCTCCGTTAGCGATCGATCGCATCGCATCCGAATTGCGATTCCCCGCACGTGAGCAACTACCTTTAGCAACACCGAACAATACCCACAAAACGTCACTACAACCAACACAACACACGCAAAAAACAACACTATCCTACAAGCTCTAAATTCAAAATCGTTTATAGGAAGATTCTGCAAGTAAAAGACATCAACGCGCGCGTTCGAAATTCAAACGTCTGGAAGTTTGCAATGTCATTTGTTTTGTAATTAAAAGTGATCTTTATTTTTAATGGGGTAGAGAAGGTATTTGAATGAGTGAGTGTATTATAGAAATCTAAAGTGCAGGCGACTAGACGACGCTCAGACGATCAAGCGTGTTTGGAATGCAGGCTCTTTAGATTATCAAAATTTGCTTTTTTTTGCATACATTATGTTTTTAAATTAAACATTGAGATAGCGAAGTTTTTGTTATGTGAATATCATTAGGTGTAAATAGGTAAGTAACACAAAATATTTGAAAAGGTTGTATTTTTTATTGCACTTTATGTATGATAGATATTGAAAACGGAATTAAAGGCGGCTATGACTTTTTTGAATCATTAATTTCATCAATGTATTGCACACTTTAAAGTATCTAAATCTAGTAATCTAAAACTTTCATTCCATTTGCCACTTAGGCGTTATATTTATACATAACGTAATTCATTGAATGTATTTATTTAGCCGCAGCAAATTATGTGCATAAAAATGAAACAAATGGTATCGCGCGGAAACGGGTAGATATCGCTATCGCTAAATTATTATCGCTTCCTTGTGGATAACTAGTTTTATGAACGAATTTACTTTGCACACTTTAATACCTACAACCTGAGCTGGATAAATGCAGTAGAAATAAAATTCTAATAATTATTCTAATTAATATTATAAAAATTGTCTGTCTCATTATAATAATTGATATAAACCCTGTGACATAATGCTTATTTAAAAGAAAAACAAAATATTAAAAAAAACTACGAATAAAAAAACAAGTTAAAAACATGTTTGTCAAGTAAATTAAATAGTTGATACTATTTAATTAAGTAGGCAACACAACGGTTAAAAAAAACTAAGAAATTAATTTACTTAATTTTATCAATCTATCTCTCAAGTTCTTGTCAGAAACTAAATTAATTCATTCACTCAGACAATAAACCAACACGGAAGAGACACTTCTGTCACCATCGCCCACTAAACAAATGGTGGGTGTACTAACGCGCGACACGACAGCGCGACTTTAAATCGCATGATCGCGCGACACGTTAACAAGCGGCGCGGCGCAGACAAGCGTTGTCGCGATCGCATCGCGCCAATTTGTACGCGCGTCCAGTGCGATTTATTAGGCATGCGAGCTAGGATGGCCAGGCGCATAGGTGGGCCCGTCTCTGTCCTACAATACAAATTGAATAACAATATTACAATGCATTCTCCAGCTTTGGGTTCTCCATGAAACGCTTGCCGCTGTATTGGTATTCATAAAGCGGTGAACGCTTATCTCACGTAGCTGAATCAAGGAAATAAAAAAATTATAAAATCTTGAGACATTTTTAAATACAGATTATATTATATTACTATTATTACTACTCCCAAAAAAGTCTACCTTGTTTTTTTAACTACATAAATTGATTCCTAGATTATCAAACTGAAATAGATCAACAATATGTGTTTATTGCGCAAAATGTTGTACTAAACCAACTACTGCTTATCGTACTTTTGTCGAAACAAACTCTCACATTTTATAATAATATGAAGTAGGATATCGTTCTGCGGAAAAATGCGAACGAATTCGAAGGAACAACTTAGCATGTTTATAATATAGGGGCAAATTATACATATCGTATCATCACTGAGCGATACGATAGCACCCGCATGTAATTTTCAGATAAAAATACAATTATTTTCGTATGTAGGTTAGCTGAAAACTGAAATGTTATCAGCTGTTATCAGCAAAAAGAAATTTATGAGAACTTTGTGCCAAAACCCTGTTATACAGTGAAAGTTTTTATTTTTTAAATTCTAATATCTTAGTGCTAGTGCAATACCCTGAGTTTTATTTACTTGAAAGTGTTTAAAAACATTACTAGCCCACTGTGCATTCATAATGCACACTTTTTAACGGCTTGCTTAAAGTCTCTTGTCACTGTCATTTTCATGCCAGCAAATAGAGATGGCAATATACTTATCAGCTGGCTTAGCGAAATGGCTGCCATTTAATAATATAATCACTATAATATGTATAGAGCTCTTTGTAAAATAATTTGTCCAGGGAAGTGCTATCACAGAATTAACAATGCAACTGATGGAACAAGTATATGAACCACCTGATGTAATGTGCAATGCGCTCTTATTATATTTGTGTAAGTAGTACGTTATTTATTTTTTACCTGTTTGTAGCGTAACGATAAGCGCCTCTGGCGGGCGTATTAATAACTTTCTTGACCGTATATCAAAACGGAATCTCATTGCTCAAATAACACAACACAAGCGCAACTCAGACTCAGTACTCTGGTCGCGTAATGCATTTAAGTTCTAAAACTAACAGTCAAACACTAACAAAACATTTTTATATATCAATAGATAAAAATACTAGACGAGCTCGTACTAAACAAGTCCATGTTTTATTTATCTTAATTAGGACTAGAAGTAGAAATGAGATCAATATTATTTGTGGTAAGAAACAAATACCTCAAGGTTGTTATTCCCAGGGGCACTGTAGATATCACTTTTTATCTTTAATTCAGAAATGAATCACCTAGATTCAGGCAGTTTTAAATTGATTATGGTGATTTTATTGAATACTAGCAGCCTGTTCCGGCTTTGCACGGGTGGATATTTAAACTTTAAATACATACAATATGCCTATGCCTATGTTACTCAAGGCGAATCGAATGGTGAAAAAAATTTTTGATATCGGCACAGTCGTTTTTGAGTTTATTCATTACGAACATACACATAAAAATTTAAATCTTTCATTTTTATTATATTAATATTGAATAAAATGAAAAGTATTTAATAGAATCACAAGAAAAATTTTAATACGTCTTTAAGCTAGGTAAATATAAGTGCCAGTTTTATGCGTTAGCCTATTATGAATAGGCAACAAACACAAAACAAAATACGATAGTAAAATTCTCCAGTCTCAAGAATATTCAATTTAAAAAGTTATTAATTTTTCAATAAAACATTTAATTATACAAAAATCCAATTCAACAACCTTAAAATAATATGCATAATTCCCAACAATATTCCAATCACGTAGAACTATTAAAAAAAGTCATTAAAACGAGATCCGTCTGCGATAGAAGAAAAAAGCTTTTTCAAAAGATACAGCCGTGCGGGAGCTTTATCGCGGAGGGATCGCGCGATATCGCGGGGCGAATCTCACGGTGTGAGCCGGCCTTATCTGGGACCGTAGTACTCAAATGATCAGTGCTTTATCTCCATATACAAAGACTGGAAAAGATTAGATTTTATTTTGTCTTATAATTCACAAAAAGATGACAAAAAAATTTATTGATCATTTAAGTTACAAAAAGAATTGAAAAAGAATTAAAGACAAACTTAAAGCGTGTTTTGGATGCCACCCGGAGCCAATTTACATGAATATTTGAGCTGTTCATTCTCGGATTTGCAAACGTAACGTAATATAATAAGAGTGTACTAAATTGTATAATATAAATAGGACTTTATTGTGAAAATTTGGTTACCAATATAATATTATATTACTGTAACGCAATGGTTCAATAAATAAATATCATTTTTTTTTTTTCATTTATGCTGCAAAGTTTTTGATGTGATAACGTCTTATAATTCGATGGAGCCGGCTGGACGCACGAAAAAACATGATTCATGCGGTGTTACCTCGCTCCGAGGCGTTCCATTTAAGGCTTGAAGTGCAAGCGAGAGCGCGGAACGAGCGACAAAGAGGCACAATCGGCCTCCGCGTTCGGCAGCGTTCGACATCTGTCTCTCTCCTACTTGAGTGAGCGATGCGACTGCGTGGACAGCTGTATGACGCTTCACGTTCAACTATCGTCAGTAAACCGACTTTACAGACAACCGATTTTTTTTTAAAGAAAGTCCTCCATAATCACCCGATCTTCACCAGTTAGACAACTGATTCTTACACTATGTCTCAGTGTGAAAGGCGGTCTTATCTAAGGGGGCGATCGCACGGGATTGCAATTTCTAGCCGCGATCACAGCATTTCGGCGATAAATACCCCCTTTTCCATCCGCTTTAGAACTCGTAGAACGTAATATTTCACGACGTTTTTTAATGATAGTGTTTGGGTACTGTGATACATACAAAAAAACGGTAGCAACCAAGCCGTAGTTTGTTGCCTGTAGTCTAGGCTTGGTCGCGTGGAGCTGGCACCTTAGACTCACCTAGCTTTAAGACGTTTCAAAGTGATCCTAGTGATACTATTGAATAAATACCCACTACCTATTTTTGGCCGGAGAAACTCATTGGTACTTGGTGCTCGACTGGATTTGAACCCGCGACCTTAGGATCGGAAGGTGGGGCTGCTACCACTAGACCATTAGTCTCTTCTCAGTCCTCTAACTTATTCAGGCTGATAATTTATGCTTGCTCAGAGGCCTACCATAAGCTCTGTCTCTGGTTCTGGTTTTGAGTCTGTGTGAGTGTTGACTAAATAAATCCTACGTCAAAACGTCACACACACAGTATAATTCACTGGTGAGCAGTCACATAGACTCAAAACCAGAGCCAGAGTCAGAGCCAGAAAGAGCATGAGCTCTTTCTGGCTCTGACTCTGGCTCTGGTTGGCATACCATGAGGTATGCCTACCACCCTGTGGTGAGGTTGTGGGTATCAGTCTAATGCTGCCTTCCTACGGTGCGTGGTTCTGCAGATCATCACGCACAGCCGACGACGACGCACGGCAACGCACACAGAAAGAGCTCCTGTGTTACCGCGCACCTCGGCGCACGAGACCGTTCCCATGGTGTGTCGTGCGACCTGATCCGCCTCCGTGCGCGATATCACAGACCAGTGGGAAGGGGCTATTAGCATAAACTTTATAGATGTATGCTGGTTATAATGAGAGACAACGGTGTTACCTACTTACCTCTATACGCAGTACGATGGCGTCTGTCTTCTACATCTATTGCTTAAAGTGGTGTTAAGATGAAGCGACAAAATAAAAATAAAAGAAACCTTATTACACAGACCTTAAAAAACAGTATTGCATAACTAAACTGGGTGTTATATTGTATTCCAAGCATGTATTTATAAAAAAATAATGTGTATATAATATTTTTTTATAAATACATGCTTGGAAGCTATCTTGTTGCCATAGTACAAGCTCTGCTTAGTTTATGGCTAGATAGTGTCGGATGGATTTTCTACGATATTTATTTAGTGGGCCAAAATCTTGAGTAATTTAACTTATACTCGTACTCATTTGCCTATAACTTAACTTATACTTAAATATATTACTCATCTTGCTATACAAAATGCTTGCCCTTTTATGACATCGGCGTGAAGGTACACAAGGATACGCATCAGGCTATACACTGCTAGCTCTTATGTCCTAGCAGTAAGCGTCATTTTTCTTTGTTTTTGGACTTTGTCTTTGGACAAAGGCCTGCTCCAGGGTTTGTCATTCGGTGCGGTCCAGACAGGATCTCCGCCTTTCCTTAGGGAGCTCATCTTCCCATCGCTTTAGCTGCCGCTCTCTGTTGCGTTTTCCTTCCCATGGGTACTAACTGTTCAGTCATAAGTCCATTTACTCCTTCGTGAGGTGAAAGAGTGAGCGACAAAATAATCATAATCAAATAATTGGTTATCTGAACTTTGTTGAAATATTTTTTTTTTAAATTGATTTAAAAATATTTTTAAATCAAACTTCTCTTATTAGACCATGAATAGCAATATTATAGCAACCGTAAGCCTATTTATGGGAAGATTTAAAGTCTTGCAAACACCTAGTTTATTTATTTATTTAAACATCTAGTTTCACTGATGGTGATGGTGAACAGTAAAACTCTGTCAAATATGACAGTGTAATTTGACAGCGTTTCACTGATCGCCATCGCTATCGCACTAGATGTGTGCAGGCCTGAAGTCAGAAAAACCATCTGCACATAATTTGATAATTTTTGTTATGAAAATGTTACAACTCGTTCAAAAGTAATTTTCAGGTTGTTTGTCCGTCGGTCGACTAGTTCGGAACAGCACCTTAACAAAGTTTCATCAAGATTACGTTCCATCTAGTTAAGGTGAGTTTCGGTGCACGCGACCACTACTACTTAACAAAGACAAATGGTAGGTAATAAGGGATTCATTTAATTTTAAGCGTCTTGGGGATGCTACCGTTTGGTAATAATTTGGTTCAGTTGAACTATCTCTAGATAGTTTGTAACGGCCTGCAGATAGCTCAACTGTTTCTTGTGTATTTTGTAAATATTTATTTTATTGTAAGGTTATTTGTGTAAATACATTGATTAAAAAAAAAATACGGGTTGCACTCCGGGAGTGCCGGCAGAAGTGAAAACTTGATTATTAACGTAGGAACCCTAAAAGTTGTTTATTTTATCAAGTTCCTCAATGTAGTAAAACCCCAATCAAAGTCCTAAGGAACCCTAAAAATTTTAGCATTATCAAGCTCCTAAGTGTAGTTGAAATTCCAATCAAAGTGCTAAGGAACCCTAAAATTGTTTACATAATCAAGGTCCTAAGTGTAGTTGAAAGTCCAATTAAAGGCCTAAGGAACCCTAAAAGTTGTTTATTTTATCAAGTTCCTCAATGTAGTAAAACCCCAATCAAAGTCCTAAGGAACCCTAAAAATTTTAGCATTATCAAGCTCCTAAGTGTAGTTGAAATTCCAATCAAAGTCCTAAGGAACCCTAAAAATGTTAACATTATCAAGCTCCTAAGTGTAGTTGAAACTCCAATCAAAGTCCTAAGGAACCCTAAAAGTTGACCACTTAATCAAATTCCTCAATGTAGTAAAACCCCAATCAAAGTCCTAAGGAACCCTAAAAATTTTAACATTATCAAGCTTCTAAGTGTAGTTGAAACTCCAATCAAAGTCCTAAGGAACCCTAAAAGTCGACCATTTAATCAAATTCCTCAATATAGTATAACCCTTATCAAAACCCTATACGGAACCCTAAATTTTACGTAAAGCCAAATCCTCAACGGGTCGGAACCGCTAGAAGAGACCTTGTCGCGCGACCTACAAGTAGGTCCTAAATGAAGTAAAACGGCAGACATAGGAGGAGGGGGTTCTGGGGGGCTAAGGGGGGTCACAGCACGGCTCGCTTCGCTCGCCGCGACGCTCCCCCCGGGTTCAGGAAGAGGGGGTTCTTGGGGGCTTAGGGGGGTAACAGCACGGCTCGCTTCACTCGCCACGCTGTTCCCCGTGATCGCGTGGCGGCTCGCTTCGCTCGCCGCGACGCTCCCCCCGGGTTTCGGAGGAGGGGGTTCTGGGGGGCTTAGGGGGGGTCACAGCACGGCTCGCTTCGCTCGCCGCGCTGTTCCCCGTGGTCACGTGGCGGCTCGCTTCGCTCGCCGCGACGCTCCCCCCGGGTTTCGGAGGAGGGGGTTCTGGGGGGCTTAGGGGGGGTCACAGCACGGCTCGCTTCGCTCGCCGCGCTGTTCCCCGTGGTCACGTGGCGGCTCGCTTCGCTCGCCGCGACGCTCCCCCCGGGTTCAGGAAGAGGGGGTTCTGGGGGGCTTGGGGGGAGTCACAGCACGGCTCGCTTCGCTCGCCGCGCTGTTCCCATGGTCGCATGGCGGCTCGCTTCGCTCGCCGCAATGCTCCACTCGAAAAATAAATACAGTAGATCTATAAAATCATGTACCAATGACCACTACTACCTGCCGCGGGCGGCCGCTAGTTCATAAAATCTATAATAGGTATGTACCTATACCTACTACAGTCACGAAAAACGCCTTGGTATGCTTGCTACTAACTATTATCTATTCTGTGACGTTACCGTGTCATAGTAACTACTAGCGTATCTGTAGCGTCTTACGCTTTTTTTCGATTTTTATTATGAACTCTACGTTGTAGTCTTAGGGTACATTTCTGCAAAAAATCCGTCCTACGCTTTTTCGATAAGGTCACGTGATCCTGACGCCCTGACGCCCTGACGCGAGTTTAAGATTTTATACCCATTACAGAAAGTGCTCAACGCCGCTAAAGAAGTTTTCACTTCAAAAAGCATTGCCATATTAGATAAAGAACAAAAAAACGCTTCCTACGATACACAGCCCTACATCCATCAACTTGAGGCATACAATAGGCCTACCATGAGCTCTGTTTAGCTCTGTCTCTGGTTCTGGTTTTGAGTCTGTGTGAGTGTTGACTAAATAAATCCTACATCAAAACGTCACACACACAGTATAATGCACTGGTAAGCTCACACAGAATCAGAAACCAGACAAACCAGAGCCAGACAGAGCTCATGGTGCCTGTACAGTGAGTGGTGTGTGTACAGGGTGTTTCGTGTGCCTGTTTTTCGGTTTATTGCTAGTCGCAAAGCTTGAAACGGTTCCTTAACCGTTATCGTGATGGTGGCAGCGTTCCTTATCGGGCTCCGCTCTCCATCTTAGATAAAAATCCTGAAATAAATGGGAGGTGGCTTTGAGCGTGACGCAGATAGCGTGTGCCGAACTGTTGGGACGTTGAAGAGTGTGTTCTCATAGATGTTACTAAACTTTGGGTCATAAACCTGAGGACTGACCGGGATTTTGCAAGGAATAAGCAATCAGAAATCGTATAGTAGTAGTAGCTCTTTGTGAGGGGCTCGTCCGGGGAAGTACAACCACCATGCCTATTTCTGCCGTGAAGCAGCATCGCTGTGTTTGGGTTTGAAGGGTGTGGGTGCCGGGGTAATAACTGGTACGTGAGTCTAGACATCGGTATGCCTTAAGTTGATGGACGCAGGGTAGTGCATCGTAGGGCATGTTCCTGACGTGTGTGACCTATGAGACAAAGCTTTGTTATAGGCGATGCCATCGCCTATTAACGTCAGTTCGGCCATATTATACTTGTTCCAACAGCTAGTTGTTTATAAAGTAAAAAAAATCGATGCAGGCGTACTCTGACGCCAACTTATACAACTTATACACCGATGTGTTCCAAATTCAAAATTGCGTAGCATAAAATTAGAGAGACAAGAAGTTTCCCCAACTTCTTGCTGCGCAGTAGTTTCCAACCTCCTTGTTAAAAATACATCGATAGCACCAAGTATTCATCTATTCGAATTCGTATGAGCATCACAGGTTGCAACACTGTGGGCCGGTCGGATCACGGCAATTGATTCGGCGCGGGGCGGGGCCGCGAAAGGTCGCGAGTTCGATGCCGGCCCCGGACCAACGTGTTGATTGCGAGTGAAAGGTGAGAAGAGACGCTGTATTTTAAGATAGTTATCATTTCATCAAACCAATTTTAACTGAAATGAGTAACTGCAAGGTGTTATTATCAATGGCAATTTATGTCTGTTTGTCTGTTTGAGTTGCAATTTGGCAGAGATTTTTGCGTTCTGGAGACACAAAATAATTATAGCCTTGTTTGTATTTATAACGGGTAGTTTTCGTAATTTGAGAAAATAGTTTTTTTTTTTCGACTGTGACAGCTTGGTAGCTGGCGGATAAAATATGCAAAAATGTGCAATTGTTATGAATTTTAAATTCTGTCTCCATTTTATATATTCTGATATAAAACTCGTTTCTAGATGATAACTACTCGTATAATTCATTGATAGAATCTAAACTTCAGTTCTATATAAATGCACGAATAATTTGGTAAATGTCACTAGCATTCTAAAATTTTCCGAATGACCCTGAATTAGAATTGATCATAAATTCAGTTATTTTATTCTGAAGATCACGTAACTTATTAAAAAATTGCAATATTGCACACAAGTTAAGCAAGCACAAGCTAAGCTTTGTATAATATAACAGCAAAAATAATCACCATTTTGATTCCACACAATTTTTTTCGAATGCGACTTTTCATATAGATACATTTAGTGTTAAAAAGTGCTGCATTTAGTGATTTTTACTTTCAGAAATGTTGAAAATGAGCAAACAAGAAGTCGTTTCACCGTTGTCAGATCCTTAATAGTTAAAAATTGATTGTAAAATTTGTTACATCTTTAACAATAAACACTTGAGTGCAGTAAAGTCGGCCCAGCAAGTGCTCTTGGAGTTTGGAACGTCCTGAACTGAAATCTAGAACTGATACGAACGAGCTTCAAATCACTTTAATAGATGAAATAATGAAGCTTTACATAAATACATATTTCTAGGTACCCTAAACTCTTACGCATGTCTAAGCGATCAACTGCTGTAGTGATCTGACTTATAGTTGATCGCCATAGCAGATTGCTATGGCGATCAACTATAAGTCAGAAGCCATTTATGGATAAACATTATTATTATAATTATAAGTCAGTGTTAATAGTTATGCATACATCCCCGCACACACTGCCGCGAGCTTTGACAGTGTGATACATTGATCGCCATTGCAGGCAATCTAGATGTACGTGAAGGCTTAAAAATGTAGGCACAGGCATCAAACTATGGTGCTGATCAGCGATCATGCTTCTTAGAGTAAAAAAACCTTTGTCTATCCATTCCGTATAAAATATTTTGCCTTCCATCATTCTTGAAAGCCTCCGAACGAGATTTAGCCGATAGCTACCACGCGATGCAAACTACAGATAAGCGGTTCGATTCCCGGCCTGTGTCGATATTTCGTTAGATAAATTCTGGGTTTTTGGAAAAAGCTCGACCGATTTAATCGTAGACCTGATTGTTATGTGTTGCAAATAAATACTTTTCATTTCATTTCATCATATCAGATTTTTGAAGTGAAAACTTCTTTAGCGGCGTTGAGCACTTTTTCTGTAATGGGTATAAAATCTTAAACTCGCGTCAGCGCGTCAGGACACGTGACCTGATCGAAAAAGCGTAAGACGGATGGAGAGTAGACAGCTATCCCCTCTCTACGGCGCGGCGAAAATGTATGCCTGGGCCTACTGTTTCGTTTAGGCAGCGCAGGGCGCTTGCGCGAATGTTCGTGTATGTTACAGCGTGCCAAATAACAAACAAGCCCCCCCTAACCATTCCAAAATATCAAACATGCTCAACGTTAATAATCAAGTTTTCACTTCTGCCGGCACTCCCGGAGTGCAACCCGTATTTTTTTTACGTGTCAAGTAAAGATTAGCTCCATTACTTACAAGCGTTTTCCAAAAGATAATCAGTGTTTAAGAAACTGTCATCTCGGTAATGTCAAACAGTGACAGGGCGAACTTTAAGCAATGCGTCACACCTAAGTAACGCTTTGTGTTAGTATTATGTGATATTCTGATTTGATCGAAAAGGTTTCTGATGGTTTTGAAAACAAACGACCATCATTTTGTTTTCAAAGCCAAGTAGGGCCGACTTGTCTAAGACTGACTTGACTTGACGAAAAAGTATGTTATTTATGTAAAACAAGTATATCCTCACTCGACACTGGCGGAATTGACCCGAAATGGACAGATGTCATTAAATAAAGAAGAAGAAGAAGTAAGGCCAATGATAATATAGTACTAATAATGGCCTACGCAGACCCGGACGGCATGGCAAGGGATTTAAATTTTTACTAATGGACATTCAAACGTATCGACATAGAAATACGACATAAATTACTATGCTTTAAAATTATGCCGTGGCATCGAAAGGGATTTCGTTCTACGGCATTGAACGCGCCACGGGCTTCTGCGGCGTATGTGGTAGGCAATGGCATGCCAAATTGCCAAGGACTCCGGCGCTCATTTTGACATACCGCGGAGTGGGGCGTCGTTGCATGCGGCTAATAGCCCCTTCCCACCGGTGAGTGATATCGCGCACGGAGGCGGATCAGCCCACATGACACACCATGGGAACGGTCTCGTGCGCCGAGGTGCGCGGTAGCACAGGAGCCCTTTTCTGTGTGCTTTGCCGTGCGTCGTTGTCGGCTGTGCGTGATGATCTGCAGAACCACGCACCGTAGGAAGGCAGCATAATATGCGCTGACTGACGGCAAAATCCCTTGCCATGCCGTCCCGGTCTGGGTGAGCTTTATCCATTAAATAACAGTTAAAACTCTGTTTATCTTTACAACACGGTAAACAATAATCTACGCATTACGACGCCATCTTTATATTCCCGACTAGTGATGTGCATCGTTGCCCGGTCTCAGTAGTGATGTGCTTTTCCTAAAACCGGCTAATAGTACCGCTAATGTATAACGAAGACTTCAGGATAGTTCAACCATACTATAGTGTAGAACAACCAGACTCGGTAAATTAAATTATATTTAAGGAAATTAAAGATCGCAATTTTTAATTTTAAAAATTTTATGTCGAGGTAAAAACCCATGTAAATTTTTACGGACGTAATTTTATGACCGCTTTTTTAGACCTATACCTGACTAAAATTAAATCTATGATCACTAAAATTTACCCTAAAATGTTGAAAACAGGATAAAACAAAAAAATCGCTTTAATTAAATATGTTTATATGAATGGAAATACAAATAGGTTTATTTCCTAATTAAAATGCAAAATATTATAATCGTAGCAGTTATCTTGAAAGGAAATGAACACTTCCATACAGATAAGGCTCTACCTAATTTGATATGCGAAAATAACACACTTTATATGAGATTGAACGATAACGCTTGCTCTGAAATAAGTTATCTAATAGTTAAGTAATACTAAGTATTGATTTAGTAGAGCGGGCTTGCATTTCAGAGTCAGATTCAGAGAGAGAGACAGAGAGGGGATGGCCTCTCTCAGGTCAGATGGTAGTAGTTCTCCCTCCTGCGCCGTAGGTCGTGGGTTCGATCCCAACCGAGGACAAATATTTGTGAGGTGAACGCAGATGTTTGTTCTCATTCTGGGTGGTTGTGTGGTTGTATTCTATGAAATGAAAAAATGAAATGAAATGAATTCTAAGTTATGTATTTACAACAAAAATTATATAATTAATTTTATTTCGGCAGGATTACGGATTTAGGCTTAATTTCAACAGGACTGTATCTCAGAAAATCTAGAAATAATAATAATAAAAAATGTTTTTTCTTAAATGTTTTTTCGTGGGTTCGATCCCAACCGAGGACAAATATTTGTGAGGTGAACGCAGATGTTTGTTCTCATTCTGGGTGGTTGTGTGGTTGTATTCTATGAAATGAAAAAATGAAATGAAATGAATTCTAAGTTATGTATTTACAACAAAAATTATATAATTAATTTTATTTTGGCAGGATTACGGATTTAGGCTTAATTTCAACAGGACTGTATCTCAGAAAATCTAGAAATAATAATAATAAAAAATGTTTTTTCTTAAAAAAGGACAACGACTTCCCTGAAGAAGAAACCTTGACCCCGAAAATTCAAAACACATATCAAGACCTCCAATGATTTACAAATTCGCAAAAGAAACATGATTTTAAAAGAACCAACACTCAAAGTCCAAGCTTATCAAACATCATAAATTGATCTTGGGCTCCCTCCGAAATGCACCCCTACGCACACAGACAAACACTTGATAATGAACGGCGCGATAAGCCCCCCGCCTTATCATCGAATCGGTACGGTCGGTCCCATTCACTGCGCACACGTCATCCTTATCGCGACTGGCTGGCTTTATGAGATAGTGCCGTAGCTTTTGGGAAGAAAAATTTGAAAAACGAACGTTTTAGAATAAAACGTGGCGGCGATATTTCGAAAAATTTACATAAGAAAACGAGCGACGATTTTTAGCCACTACTGGCACCTTTTTATCAAATATATAAAGTTGATCACAAAATGCGCATTGAATTGGAAAGTTTCAGATTCAGATTCAGATTATATTTATTGCTTGAAATACATGTCGAAAAGATGATAAATTATAATAGGTAATGTACAATGTATTCTGCTTATGTCTAGGCATGCAATATTGAGATTTACAAGTAATTGTCATAAAATTTATAAATTATTAAATAAAATTAAAAATTAAACCATTAATAATAATCAAGGACAAAACATAAAAAAAAACATAACAAACAAAAAAAGAAACATAAAAAGAACAGCAATACTTAATACAAAATGTCAAAGAATATTAAAATAAAAAGTCAGAGGTGAGTACATCATCAATATAAAATTAGGTAAGTACATAATACAATTAACTTTTTAGGAAGGCCTTGTCATTAAAAAAATCGTCAATTTTATAATAGGTTTTGATTAAAAGTAATGTTTTTAACTTTCTTTGAAAAAGCGAACATGGCATTTCCCTAATGGCTTGTGGGAGTTTATTGTAAAGGATAGGAGCCATACAGAAGATACTCTTGCGCATAAACTTGGTCTTAGAGTTGCGGACACATACTCGACTTGTATCTCGTCTATTGCGATCTACGACATCATTCAGCCGACAAAACAGATCGGGGTTACTTTTTACAAACATAGCTGTTTCCAAAATATACAATGAAGGGATTGTTAAAATACGATGTTTATTGAAGTATGGTTTACAGGTGTCAGTAGTCTTCAGATGAAACATTGCACGGACACATCGTTTCTGGTATTTAAATATTATTTTAGCGTTGGTAGAGTTTCCCCAAAATATCAATCCATATCTTATTTGTGAGGCAACTAGGCCATGGTAAGCCATAAGTAGCGTTTCAATGTCTACTATGGAGGAAAGCTTATGCAAGATATACACAGTGCTATTAATTTTTTTACATAAATGTTCTAAATGTGGTTTCCAGTTCAATTGTTTGTCAATATTTAATCCTAAAAACTTTGTGGTTTCTACATCTAAATATATAAAACTCTTACGTTACTGACTGACTGACTGACTGACTGACTGACTGACTGACTGACTGACAATCAACGCACAGCCTAAACCGTTAGTCCTAGAAGCATGAAACTTGGAGGGTATGTTCCTCTTATAGCGTAGAGGTGTACTAAGAAAGGAAATTGGAAAATTATTTCCCGAAAAGGAGAAAAAGGGGATAAATGGTTTAAAGAAAAATCAACACACAGCCTAAACCATTAGTCCAAGAAGCATGAAACTTGGAGGGTATGTTCCTCTTATAGCGTAGAGGTGTACTAAGAAAGGAAATTGGAAAATTCTTTCCCTAAGAGGAGAAAAAGGGGATAAATGGTTTAAAGAAAAATCAACACACAGCCTAAGTCATTAGTCCTAGAAGCATGAAACTTGGAAAATGTGTTCCTCTTATAGAGCAAAGGTGCACTAAGAAAGAAAATAGGAAAAAAAAACCCTAAAAGAAGAAAAAAGGGAAAAATAAATTAAAGAAAAATCACAAAAAATGCTTTACAAAATACACAAAAAAACAGTAAAAAAAATTCAGCTACCGCAGCATCTGTCACCAAATTTCAATACACACAAAAGTTTACAATCATAAAACCCAACGTGACCACTAAGACAAAATCGCGGAAAACACCTATCATACCGAAACTAAACACCGCTTCAAAAACGAAAACAACAACACTCGCCTTCACATTCAAACCTACTCTAAAGTACATGCTCAAAACTATGGTAACCAGCTGGTCATGTCAAATTAAAAAAATCTGATTCGATTATACACCAACACGCATACGAAACCCTAAATTAGCCACTAATACAACATAAAATCACAAAAAATTGCTTTACAAAATACGCAAAAAAAAACCATTAAAAAATTTTCAGCTACCGCAGCATCTGTCACCAAGTTTGAATACACACAAAGGTTTAAAAAAAAACAATGATAATCACTTAGACAAAATTGCGGGAATCATCTATCATACTTAAGCTAAACACCGCTGAAAAAGATCGGCTACAACAGCACTCGCCTTCAAATTCAAATAAACTCTAAAGTACATGCTCAAAACTATGGTAACCAGCAGTTGGTCACGTCAAATTAAAAAAAATGATTCGATTATACACCAACACGCATACGAAACCCAAATTTAGCCACTAATCTAAATATATAAAACTCTTACGTTACTGACTGACTGACTGACTGACTGACTGACTGACTGACTGACTGACAATCAACGCACAGCCTAAACCGTTAGTCCTAGAAGCATGAAACTTGGAGGGTATGTTCCTCTTATAGCGTAGAGGTGTACTAAGAAAGGAAATTGGAAAATTATTTCCCGAAAAGGAGAAAAAGGGGATAAATGGTTTAAAGAAAAATCAACACACAGCCTAAACCATTAGTCCAAGAAGCATGAAACTTGGAGGGTATGTTCCTCTTATAGCGTAGAGGTGTACTAAGAAAGGAAATTGGAAAATTCTTTCCCTAAGAGGAGAAAAAGGGGATAAATGGTTTAAAGAAAAATCAACACACAGCCTAAGTCATTAGTCCTAGAAGCATGAAACTTGGAAAATGTGTTCCTCTTATAGAGCAAAGGTGCACTAAGAAAGAAAATAGGAAAAAAAAACCCTAAAAGAAGAAAAAAGGGAAAAATAAATTAAAGAAAAATCACAAAAAATGCTTTACAAAATACACAAAAAAACAGTAAAAAAAATTCAGCTACCGCAGCATCTGTCACCAAATTTCAATACACACAAAAGTTTACAATCATAAAACCCAACGTGACCACTAAGACAAAATCGCGGAAAACACCTATCATACCGAAACTAAACACCGCTTCAAAAACGAAAACAACAACACTCGCCTTCACATTCAAACCTACTCTAAAGTACATGCTCAAAACTATGGTAACCAGCTGGTCATGTCAAATTAAAAAAATCTGATTCGATTATACACCAACACGCATACGAAACCCTAAATTAGCCACTAATCTAAATATATAAAACTCTTACGTTACTGACTGACTGACTGACTGACTGACTGACTGACTGACTGACTGACAATCAACGCACAGCCTAAACCGTTAGTCCTAGAAGCATGAAACTTGGAGGGTATGTTCCTCTTATAGCGTAGAGGTGTACTAAGAAAGGAAATTGGAAAATTATTTCCCGAAAAGGAGAAAAAGGGGATAAATGGTTTAAAGAAAAATCAACACACAGCCTAAACCATTAGTCCAAGAAGCATGAAACTTGGAGGGTATGTTCCTCTTATAGCGTAGAGGTGTACTAAGAAAGGAAATTGGAAAATTCTTTCCCTAAGAGGAGAAAAAGGGGATAAATGGTTTAAAGAAAAATCAACACACAGCCTAAGTCATTAGTCCTAGAAGCATGAAACTTGGAAAATGTGTTCCTCTTATAGAGCAAAGGTGCACTAAGAAAGAAAATAGGAAAAAAAAACCCTAAAAGAAGAAAAAAGGGAAAAATAAATTAAAGAAAAATCACAAAAAATGCTTTACAAAATACACAAAAAAACAGTAAAAAAAATTCAGCTACCGCAGCATCTGTCACCAAATTTCAATACACACAAAAGTTTACAATCATAAAACCCAACGTGACCACTAAGACAAAATCGCGGAAAACACCTATCATACCGAAACTAAACACCGCTTCAAAAACGAAAACAACAACACTCGCCTTCACATTCAAACCTACTCTAAAGTACATGCTCAAAACTATGGTAACCAGCTGGTCATGTCAAATTAAAAAAATCTGATTCGATTATACACCAACACGCATACGAAACCCTAAATTAGCCACTAATACAACATAAAATCACAAAAAATTGCTTTACAAAATACGCAAAAAAAAACCATTAAAAAATTTTCAGCTACCGCAGCATCTGTCACCAAGTTTGAATACACACAAAGGTTTAAAAAAAAACAATGATAATCACTTAGACAAAATTGCGGGAATCATCTATCATACTTAAGCTAAACACCGCTGAAAAAGATCGGCTACAACAGCACTCGCCTTCAAATTCAAATAAACTCTAAAGTACATGCTCAAAACTATGGTAACCAGCAGTTGGTCACGTCAAATTAAAAAAAATGATTCGATTATACACCAACACGCATACGAAACCCAAATTTAGCCACTAATCTAAATATATAAAACTCTTACGTTACTGACT
Source organism: Thera obeliscata (assembly GCA_947578465.1). Taxonomy (NCBI): domain Eukaryota; kingdom Metazoa; phylum Arthropoda; class Insecta; order Lepidoptera; family Geometridae; genus Thera; species Thera obeliscata. The sequence goes on along the minus strand of OX387924.1, from coordinate 14,111,062 downwards.
GACTGACTGACTGACTGACTGACTGACTGACTGACTGACAATCAACGCACAGCCTAAACCGTTAGTCCTAGAAGCATGAAACTTGGAGGGTATGTTCCTCTTATAGCGTAGAGGTGTACTAAGAAAGGAAATTGGAAAATTATTTCCCGAAAAGGAGAAAAAGGGGATAAATGGTTTAAAGAAAAATCAACACACAGCCTAAACCATTAGTCCAAGAAGCATGAAACTTGGAGGGTATGTTCCTCTTATAGCGTAGAGGTGTACTAAGAAAGGAAATTGGAAAATTCTTTCCCTAAGAGGAGAAAAAGGGGATAAATGGTTTAAAGAAAAATCAACACACAGCCTAAGTCATTAGTCCTAGAAGCATGAAACTTGGAAAATGTGTTCCTCTTATAGAGCAAAGGTGCACTAAGAAAGAAAATAGGAAAAAAAAACCCTAAAAGAAGAAAAAAGGGAAAAATAAATTAAAGAAAAATCACAAAAAATGCTTTACAAAATACACAAAAAAACAGTAAAAAAAATTCAGCTACCGCAGCATCTGTCACCAAATTTCAATACACACAAAAGTTTACAATCATAAAACCCAACGTGACCACTAAGACAAAATCGCGGAAAACACCTATCATACCGAAACTAAACACCGCTTCAAAAACGAAAACAACAACACTCGCCTTCACATTCAAACCTACTCTAAAGTACATGCTCAAAACTATGGTAACCAGCTGGTCATGTCAAATTAAAAAAATCTGATTCGATTATACACCAACACGCATACGAAACCCTAAATTAGCCACTAATACAACATAAAATCACAAAAAATTGCTTTACAAAATACGCAAAAAAAAACCATTAAAAAATTTTCAGCTACCGCAGCATCTGTCACCAAGTTTGAATACACACAAAGGTTTAAAAAAAAACAATGATAATCACTTAGACAAAATTGCGGGAATCATCTATCATACTTAAGCTAAACACCGCTGAAAAAGATCGGCTACAACAGCACTCGCCTTCAAATTCAAATAAACTCTAAAGTACATGCTCAAAACTATGGTAACCAGCAGTTGGTCACGTCAAATTAAAAAAAATGATTCGATTATACACCAACACGCATACGAAACCCAAATTTAGCCACTAATATAACATAAAATCACAAAAAATAGCTTTACAAAATACGCAAAAAAAACGTTAAAAAATTTTCTGCTACCGCAGCATTTGTCACCAGGTTTTAATACACACAAATGTTTACAAAAAAACCGATGATAACCACCAAGACAAAATTGCGGAAATCATCTATCATACTTAAACTAAACACCACTGAAAAAAAACAGCTACAACAGAACTCGCCTTCAAATTCAAATACACTCTAAAGTACAAGCTCAAAACTATGGTAACTTGCATTTGATCATGTCAAACTAAAAAAACCAGATTCGATCATACACCAACGAATACGATAGCCCAAATTAGCCACTAAAACAAATCACGAAAACGAGCTTTACAAAATACGCAAAAAAAAACATTAAAAAAATTTCAGCTACCGCAGCATCTGTCACCAGGTTTGAATACACACAAAGGTTTACAATAAAACCAAAGATAACCACTTAGACAAAATTGCGGGAATTATCTATCATACTTAAGCTAAACACCGCTGAAAAAGATCGGCTACAACAGCACTCGCCTTCAAATTCAAATAAACTCTAAAGTACATGCTCAAAACTATGGTAACCAGCAGTTGGTCACGTCAAATTAAAAAAAATGATTCGATTATACACCAACACGCATACGAAACCCAAATTTAGCCACTAATATAACATAAAATCACAAAAAATAGCTTTACAAAATACGCAAAAAAAACGTTAAAAAATTTTCTGCTACCGCAGCATTTGTCACCAGGTTTTAATACACACAAATGTTTACAAAAAAACCGATGATAACCACCAAGACAAAATTGCGGAAATCATCTATCATACTTAAACTAAACACCACTGAAAAAAAACAGCTACAACAGAACTCGCCTTCAAATTCAAATACACTCTAAAGTACAAGCTCAAAACTATGGTAACTTGCATTTGATCATGTCAAACTAAAAAAACCAGATTCGATCATACACCAACGAATACGATAGCCCAAATTAGCCACTAAAACAAATCACGAAAACGAGCTTTACAAAATACGCAAAAAAAAACATTAAAAAAATTTCAGCTACCGCAGCATCTGTCACCAGGTTTGAATACACACAAAGGTTTACAAAAAAACCGATGATAACCACCAAGACAAAATTGCGGGAATTATCTATCATACTTAAACTAAACACCGCTGAAAAAAAAACTGCTACAACAGAACTCGCCTTCAAATTCAAATACACTCTAAAGTACAAGCTCAAAACTATGGTAACTTGCATTTGATCATGTCAAACTAAAAAAACCAGATTCGATCATACACCAACGAATATGATAGCCCAAATTAGCCACTAAAACAAATCACGAAAACGAGCTTTACAAAATACGCAAAAAAAACATTAAAACATTTTCAGCTTCCGCAGCATCTGTCATCAGGTTTGAATACACACAAAGGTTTACAATAAAACCAAAGATAACCTCTTAGACAAAATTGCGGGAATTATCTATCATACTTAAACTTAACACCTCTGAAAGAAATCGGCTACAACAGCACTCGCCTTCAAATTCAAAGACACTCTAAAGTACATGCTCAAAACTATGGTAACCAGCAGTTGGTCATGTCAAATTAAAAATTCAGATTCGATTATACACCAACATGCATACGAAACCCCAAATAAGCCACTAATATAACATAAAATCACAAAAAATAGCTTTACAAAATACGGAAAAAAAAACATTAAAAAATTTTCAGCTACCGCAGCATTTGTCACCAGGTTTTAATACACACAAATGTTTACTAAAAAACCGATGATAACCACCAAGACAAAATCGCGGGAATCATCTATAATACTTAAACTAAACACCGCTGAAAAAAAACGGCTGCAACAGCACTCACCTTCAAATTCAAACACACTCTAAAGTACAAGCTCAAAACGATGGTAACTTGGATTTGATCATATCAAACTAAAAAAACAAGATTCAATTATACACCAACGAATACGATAGCCCAAATTAGCCACTTAAACAAAATCACGAAAAAGAGCTTTACAAAATACGCAAAAAAACATTTAAAAAAATTCAGCTACCGCAGCATTTGTCACCAGGTTTTAATACACACAAATGTTTACAAAAAAACCGATGATAACCACCAAGACAAAATCGCGGGAAGCACCTATCATACCAAAACTAAACACAGCTGAAAAAAATCGGCTACAACAGCAGTTACCATCTTTCAAACACACTTTATATAGTTTTGAATGCAAACTCAAAACTAAGGTAACCAGAACTTGGTCATGTAAAACCAACGCATACATAACCCAACTTAGCCACTAAGGCAAATTCACGAAAAATAACTCTCAAAATATAAGCAAAAAACAGTGAAAACATATCAATAGTTGTCCGCTTTCCACCATAAAATAGTTTCTTTTAAACGAACTCAAACTATGACTTTAAACTAACCACGCGGACGAAGTCGCGGGTGTCAGCTAGTTCTCTATAGTTTTATTATTATATTGTATGTCAAAATTTAATGATGCAGCAGTTTCGCGTTGTCGGAAATGTATAATTTTAGTTTTATTTAAATTAATTTGTAAATTATTATTGTCTAGCCATTCTATAATTGATGTCAATGTTGCATTAATGTCATATTTGTATGTGTTAATATTATTACATGTTATGGTCACAGTGCTGTCGTCAGCGAATAGTGACATCGGTTGAGTAGTAGTTCCAGGTAAGTCATTTATATATATTATAAAAAGAAGTGGGCCTAGCACACTCCCTTGAGGGACACCGTATTTCATAATTCTCTCTCCAGATGTATGAGTTTCTTCGCGTCTAGTTTTGAAATTTATGTTATTTATTACCGTAATTTGCTTTCTGTTATCCAGGTAGGATTTAATTAAGTCCAAAGAATTACCTCTGACACCATAAATGTCAAGTTTGTGAAATAATATGTTGTGGTCAATATAATCGAATGCTTGTGTCATGTCACAGAAAATGGAACACACAGGTATTCTTTTATCAACGTTACTTGAAACTCGATGGAGAAAGTCGTATATTGCCATATTTATTGTTTTATTTACTCTGAATCCTTTTTGTTCTGTACAAAATATATGCTTGGTTTCAAAATAATGATTTAATGATATAGAAATATATTTTTCGAAGATTTTAGATAGTACAGGTATAAGAGAGATAGGTCTATAATTTTCCATGTTTTCTTTACTTAGCTTTTTATGTAGAGGTTTTATTATAGAGATCTTTAATGCGTCTGGGAATACACCTGAGCTTATACATAAATTGATAACATGAGTCATAGGAGTACTTATTAATTCAGCAACATATTTTAGTATTTTTGTTGAAATGCCATCGTATCCAACACTGTTAGTGTTATTTAGGGATGCTATTATTTTAATTAAATCAGATGGTATGCAAGGTTTCAAAAATAATGAGTCCCTTTGGCTTACAATTCGTGGGGTATAACTCATATTTGAATTTTTGGGTACTATCTTATCAATAAAATAGTCATTAAATGCATTTGATATGTCTTTTGGATTTGTAACAATTTTGTTGTTCACTTTAATTTTGTCAATGGGGTCTTTTGGTAGATTACGTTTTGTACTATTAATGATATTCCAGCTAGCTTTAGATTTATTTTTCGAATGTTTTATTTTATAATTATTTTGAGCTTTTTGTGTGAGTTTAATAATTTTTTTAAGTCTATTTGAATATCTAAGATATTCTGTTTTATTACTATCTGATGGTTTTTTTCTGTAGTGCCATAAAAGTTTCCTTTTTTTCTTACAGCATAATTTAATGCCACGTGATATCCATCGTACGGGCTTTGACGTTTTGATTGTGACTAGTTTGTGCGGAAAACATAAGTCATAAAAAAGCTTGAACGTTTCAATAAACATATTGTACGCTGTGTTAGAGTCATTTTCACTGTATACTTCAGAAAAAGATATGTTCTGAAGAATATTTTTAAACTTATCTATGTTGTCGGCTGAGTAATCTCGTCTCATAACCCTCCAGTATTTAATCAGAGCTAAGTTCTTTATTTGACATTCTATAAGTTGAGACGTATGATCTGATAGCGCAAACTCAATGACTTCAGTTGTGCACGGTTTTTTGAAGTTGTGTGCAAAGTTATCTAAACATGTCTGACTCCTTAATCTGGTTGGCTGTTTCAAAGCAAGTTTTAGCCCAAAATTTAAAAGTAAACCTTCAAAGTCTAAAGTCAAATTATTTCTTTTTAAAATATTAATATTAAAATCTCCTGCTATTATAACATTTTCATATCGTGTTTTTGATAATACATGTAGAGTTTTTTGAAGCTGATTCATAAAAACTTCTAAATTACTAGATTTGGGTACTCTATACACACATAGTATTGCGATTTTATAGTTTAATAGTTCCACTCCACAACACTCAAACGCGCCGGTCACTGAAAGGTCCGAAATTTTTTTCAATTCTGCCCATTTATGTTCATTTCTTATCAAAATGCATGCTCCTCCTCTCCTGATTTTTCTAGAAAAACGTGAAGCCAATGTGTAGTTTGGAATCACTAAGTACTGCTCATCTTCATCTAACATATTGTGTTCTGTGACACATATTACGTCAACTATTTTCTTTTTTTCACCTAACTCATTTATGCAGATTGTTAGAAGATCAGATTTGTTTATTAGGCCTGAGATGTTTTGGTGGAGGATATATAGTTGGCTATTCACGAAAAAACTGGTTCTGTAGTTGATCTTGTTCGTAAGAAATGTTAGATATTTCTATTAAATGGGAGTTTCGTTGCTTTAGGTCCTTGACCGTGTTTTTAATTAGGTATGTCAAATCTTGCATTATTCTTCGAAACCCATTGTTATTGACCTTTCCCGATGGTCTATGAAACATACTGTAGTCATAGATGAGGTGTTCATTTGTATCAATTATACTAGCATATTGGTAGGTCTGTGCGTCTTGATAAAGGAGGTCATTAAAGTTATGTATTCTTTGATTTAGTTTATTTGCATAATTTCCATAATGATAAGTCGGTGTACATATTATTATGTTAGTTTCCGTAATTTCTTGTAGAGTTTCCCTTATTGATTTGATCAATTCCAAATTGTTATTCGGTCCTTGAAAATCTAGATCGCCCATCATAATGACGCAGAAATCATCCATTGTGAAATCTACCAACTTCGTTTTTATCCCTTTTAGTATTTGACGGGTTTGAAGTTTGAAGTTTCTTCGTTTTTGAAGGAAGAAAAGCGTTTTTTTTTCGTAAAAATTACGTACTTCACTGTCTATTCTGCTACAAACGATTAATATAAAGCTATAACAATGAAATGTTCTCATTCTAATCACCATTGTATAGTAAGTAGGCAACAAATATTGCACATCGGCTAATTTCCGCTACATAGAGCGTAGTGTGTGCCAGAAAGAGATTGCACTCTATATACGAAAGCAGTAAAGCCGATGCAATATTTTTTGTTTAAAGTTCAACCGATTTGCTATCCTATTCTTACTTCTAACCAATCATTTAATCTGTAGGTAGGTACCTATATCAAACTAACAATAAGTAACAAGCAACAAGTTTCAATGTGTATCAGAATCGAGCTTTGGAATTGCTTCATCATCATCATCAGCCTGGAGTTGTACACTGTTGGACTTAGGCCTCCCCTACACATTTTTAGGAAGAATGATTCTGAACACTTTCCATCCGCTGACTTCCCACGATCTTAACAATGTCGTCGGTCTATCCTAGGATAGGCGCCTATTTTGTCTTCCAGTTCGTGGTCGCCATTCAAGAACCTTATTCCCGATCAAGCAAATTTTTTTAAGCATCTTTAGACATATTTTATAATTTTATTTCAACAAACATTATCAGACACATTATTTTGTTTACATTTTGATACACTATCAAACAGTTGATTTGTAATGGCAATGCACTCAGTATTATCCATATTATTTACATTAAAAACATGACATAAACTGAATCATTTTCAAGCTGTTTTATCAAGATCATAAGTTTGAAGCAAGAATCGGGGGCCAAGATAAAATCGAAACTTGAATTTGAATATCGAACGTGTGTGGCGTGTCTGTATTTTGACAGCGGCTGTCAATGTCAAAATGTCTAACTCACGTGTACCTTTGTCTTGCGGTTTCTTCGCCTGAAGGGGCGGGCTCCGTGTCAATCATTATTGAAATCATGGTAATTATTTCTTACACAATATCGCTGGTAATTTTGAATCCCAGCCCAAAGAAGTGAAGCGTGGTAAGCCATTAATTGGTTTTATTGGAGATACATATACAACGAATGTTTTAAATTTAACTTTCATGAAACTACTTTTACAACAACAAGGCTGCCTGGTACAGATTACTGTTAGCAATAAGAGCACCCATTGTATAACTGTGACTGTTTATTTTTAAGCTCAAAATCTGTATCCTATTTTCCTAGTGTGTCATGGTAATCAATAAAGAGACCATGACACAACCTATCTACTTTAACAATGTTGTATTTATTATATCCTTATATTTAAGTATGAAACTACTCAGGTACTTCATATACAGCTACCATTCTAGCTATCTCTGTAAAAATATCGTTGATTTATCATCATTACAAGTAAAGATAAAATATCTACAGGGCAATAAAAATCCAGTATTTACATTAGTACCACTGTTACGGCTATCAGACACACACAAACAAGATAAAAAAGCAATCTTAACGACATTTTTATCGCTATTTCGAAGAAAATCCTGCTTCAGATAGGCACTTAGCGAATCTCCCTTTAATGTTGGCTGAGGATAAATGAATCACTATCATAACTCGCGAATACTTAAGGTTAATGTAGTATAATCAAAATAATTGAACTATGTCCATTCGAAAGTAAAAGCGTTGTGTAAACAAAGATAAGGGATGTAAACAAGAAGTGTCTGACTTACACATTGTTTTGTTGATGGCGCGAGAGCCAGCGCCACCGGCCTGCGCGGCGCACGCCATTTCCAACTCCTTCAGGTACTTCAGCCACAACAACATCACAGTATCGTCCATCACAGAGAACACAGATCCCAGATTTTAAAGCACAAGTTTCATTTTCAAGCCGTCATTCTTTTGCCGCGTAATGTGAGTGACTGGCGTTCGGCCGACCGGGCGCCCCTCTCCGCACACAAGCGCGCGTGTGGCGTGTTAGCACAACGACGCACACACACAGAGCCGATCCCTTATCAGGTCGGTTTAACTAGCAATGGCCCCCAGATGGTATCAGCGCCGAGCTCGCGGTAACGTTGCATTGAAAGATAACGTCTCCGATGGTATCGGTACTGTTTGAATAAACTTGTATAAAATGTCAAATAAAAAAGCTGCACGCCAGAGCGTATCTCGGCCGGCGATTGTGGCTGGGGGAGTTTCTATGTGGATCGTGTCATAAGTGTCAATTGTGACAGAAACAGAGAAAACTGGACGTTATCGCTTAAAATCAAATGACACATTAACAACTGTTCACTAAGAAAAGCACTGATCAAAAAATCTACTGGGCTCTGATTTTGAAATTGAAACCATAAAAGTATCCTTTTTCTCCAAAAATCTACGGTATTTTATATTAAACTTGTGTGTTACACTTGAACACTTACCTACATTATGGTCCAAAAACGTGACGACGTCAACTAGGTTTGACGTGCCACGACAACGATATTGACGTCTGGTTAGCACGACACTTAATTCCTTTTAAGTTTAATAGCTGAAACTCTTATGTCACTTACCTGAAAATAAAGAAAACATTATTAAAACCAAGTTTTTTTCGTACATGTTACTTATTTATAAAAATATTACTTACTATATTTTTATCACCTGCTAAGGAAAACGCAGGTGCTTAGAACAGATGTTAATTTTAATCAAAATATCGTAGTATAATATAAAAAAAAATACTATTCTTATAGAATAACAAAACGGACCGAGTGGGATTCAACCATAAGACCTTTTCCTTAAGGGTCCGGCGGAGGGCGAATTTTCATACAAACGTATTACCAAAATGATTACTAATTTAAGCAGATTTCAATAACATAGTGAAAATCTGCTTAAACTAGTTATAATTTTGGTATTACGTTTGTATGAAAATTCGCCCTCCGCCGGCCTCTTAACATTGTTGTTAGTTCGTACTAAAACCTGCCGAATAACTTCTATAAATAACTATGATTTAAGATGAGCTAAGTTATATGATGACAGTAGAGGTAATTGAGGTAAGTTATGTTAAAATAAGTAGCTATTATTATTGAATCATGTTAAAATAAATACCTAATATTAACTAAAATATTATCTTTGTCCGGACTTTTGTATTATTCCACTATCAAGCTATGTTTCCCAGATTTAACAAAAATGAAATCATATACCATTAATGTTATGCCTTCTCTATAAAAACACCGGGATTTTGAGACAGTTTCACCATCTCATTCATAAGGCCTAACACTTTTATGCGGCTTGCGAAAAGTCTCTTGTCACTGTCACTTTCATGCACACAAATAGAGATGACAACAAACTCAGCAGTCTGCTAAGCTAAACGACTGTTATATGACCTATATGAATATGAGCATTAATATTTACCCTTTTACCTTATAATTCATAAAGCCTGTCACTTTTCAGTGGCTTGCTAAAAGTCTCTTGTCACTGTCACTTTCATGTCAGCAAATAGAGATGACAACAAACTCAGCAGTCTGCTAAGCTAAATGACAGTTATAGGACCATATGAGCATTTATTATTTACCCTATTACCCTCTCATTCATAATGAATGTCTGTCAGTTTTTAGCAAGTCGCTAAAAGTTACTTGTCACTGTCACTTTCATGTCAATAAATAGAGATGGCAACATACTTACGAGTAGCGGCCTGATACGCTATAGGACTGTTATAGGACCATTATGAATGAGCATTCATTTTCCCTATAACGACTCTATGCATGTCACATAACATTACCTTTACGTCTCAAAGTGACGTCAGTGCAGGTACATTCTGACTGAAGGTACACCAACCAACATTAGAAGGGAGGCTTTTATGTATTGTTTCTTATTAAATTATCTAGTAAATGTTAGAGGCATAGATATAAAATAAACGTTCCATCTAACAAGGATAATGTTTTAAACAAAGTAACTAAAACCTTGGAAACTAGTACATGTGATACCAAAAGCTGTACTTCTAGAAGAATTAGATTAAAAACGAACCTTAGGTCTATGAATATAGAAGCTTCACTATCAAGTTATACTTATCAAGATGCTTATAAATTATCTGAAAATGGACTTTGTGGTGAAGGTGTTAAGGTCGAAAAAGCTTGTTCAGTACAATGTAAGTACGCACTTAGCCAAGATTCGTCGGCGATGGTATGATTAAGCCAAGGTTAAGGCACAGGGGAGATTAAAACCGCTCATTCAACAGGTGGAACTACGAACTCCATCTTAAAGAGATCCTGTGCAATGACGTTACCGTTCCGTAGCAGTTGCGTAGCAGTGCCGTAGCAGTGCCGTAGCAGTGCCGTAGCAGTGCCGTAGTAGTTACGTATCAGTAACGTTTTCTCTTCTTAGTCGTATCAATCGCTTGACAATTTTCCAACACGCGGCGGTGATCTTTTGACGCATTCGTTGAGAGGGGCATCTATGGCTGCGTTGATTTGGTCCGTCAATCTCCTGGGTGACCTGCCGCGCTTTTGCCCTCGAATTTTCCTCCTGTTTAAAAAAAATCTCAACTTTTAGTATAAAATGAAACTTAAAAAAAAATAGCCATAACTTTTTGCTTATTTTATATCTTTGACAAATCCAGAGAAATGGGGAATCTACTAACTGATATTACTTCTGATGCTGACTATACCACGGGCACCAAAGTATCAAGAGATGTGAAACGCATCTAAAAATGTATCTTTAACCAGCTGTTTAAACTAACCTGTGGTTATGATGCGAGATAACAGCGATGGCTGTGATTGCTTATCGCCCCCGTAGCGTATGCAACACTCATTTACATAAAAACTATTATTTCGTCCGTCTTATCTACCATCGATTAACTTTTCTATTCTGCTCCGATTGCTATCAGCGTGGTTATTATATTGCTTCAAAAGGTTTTATTTATTTACAAAACAAATAGATAGAGTGTACTCTAGAACCGGAGTACAGTCAGAGGCAAAACTCAGTTCAAATAAAGATCGCTTCCGTTCAAAGTTTTGAACTTTACGTATTGATTTTTTATAGTGTTTACTACACTTTTTATAATGTCCCAAAAGTTTCCGCCGGGTTTTTAACTCATTCATTTATTCATTTATTCCAAAATAGCAAAATATATTTGTGTGCGGAATTTAAACTAAAATTAAAATAAACACAATTATTATTACTTTAGTGACATCAATAAAATTTTTATGTATTTCATGAGCAGACTTGACTGGGGCAAATTTTTCAGTTTACGGGTTTTATCCTTCAGATAAAAATACATTCATCTCTATATTACTCTTTTCAAAAACAAGGACTTTTGATTCGACGAATAATAATATTCCGTAGATGGAATATCAGCCCTTTATCTAACACCAACGAATCTAGTCGACTATCAATTTGAGAAAAAGTCGCCAGAGAAGTCACTCGGTGAAGCAAATCACTAGGTACGTCTTATTGAAATTAGCTGTCATGCTAGCTTCTCAAAGTCTCTACCAGCGTCTGTATTTCCGGACGTTTAAATTTCGGATTTCTCTATGACAAGAGTGAACAGGTGGATTATGGCCAAACATGCTTCATCCTACACAGTCTTTCCATAAGGTGTGATGGCAGCCAAATGCCTAGCTGTCATTATAAAAGAAACATCCATGTCGGCCATACCTTCATAATCGTAACTTGGCCTCATAAAATCTAATGCTCCGAGTTCCTGTCCTAATAAACCCACATTCCTTCACACACGTCACTAACATCAAAACGGGAGCGTTCTCGTATCTCCCACTTTGAAGTTTCCACTTTGGAACATACTTCACAATTCATAAAAGAAAGCCAGTGTTCCAACGTCGTGTTACATAATCTGTGGTAGATATGATGCTGGCGCCATCTACATCTCACAGATAACTGGTATAAATCAACTTGTGCTTGCACATGTGTGTGGTATGCTGTGGGATTACGTCATAACCTCGGTCTGCTGCCTCATTGCAGTGCCCTAAAAGGCCCTATTACCATGCCATCAGCTGTGATAACCACTGATGGTATATGAAATATTTAATCTCTTTGACCATGTTATCTAAATTAATAAATGCATTAAATATTAAGGGGTTACTACAAAAAGAGTAATAGTTTTACAAAAATAAAAATTTAGCGGGTATATTCTTGATGTCTTTAGTTCTAGCTTAGCAGACCGAAGTCTGTTCATCTCTTTTTGTTAACATGAAAGTGACAGTTACAAGAAACTTTTGGCGAGCCACTTAAAAGTATCAGGCATTATGAAAGAGGGGTAAACTGTTTTTGAAAATAGAAAAACTGACGGATATTTTACACAGAACCTTCCAGCCCCAAATTTTGTACAATAAAAATCTTGCATTATGGAAACCAGTTATAAGTCTCAAAGCGCTTTCCTCTGCCTGCTTCGTCCTGACTTCTATACGTGACGTTATGATATTCTATGTATTTTTGTAGTCCTAACAAACTGAGCGGCATGCCCCGTGTGTCATCGTGTGTCAGACCGCACTCCACCCTTGATACAGTCCTACATGAGATAAAACAAATTAATCAGTATTTTGTGGACTGCTAATGGATTCTTAATGCGGCCATTGCGTCCTCATGTTTTTAGTTGGCGATAACAATGTTTTAATGTTATCCTTTGAGATCTGTCGACGTTTTATAATAAGTGTTTTAGGATTATTACCTACATTAATGCTGGTATTCGTTTATTAATTAGTGGGTGAATACCCTTTTATTTTACAACAATAAAAACATGTACACCACTGACACCGTCATGTATTCTTACTGAAATTTTTATTTTCATACATTTTTTAGATGAATGAACCCTCATTTGCCAAAATCGAAAATCAACGCAAATTAAAAAAAATAGAGTGGCCTAAAACTTTCATCACCTGAATCTACCGAGTTTCTTCATACAGTTACACCACAGCAATTATTTTTGGAAATTTAGCTTCCAAAATCTCGTAGTAACGGGTTTGAGGTAGAACGCGATAAGGTTTCATTTGATCGAACGATAGGCGGTCAATCGATACGTTATCAATGCCCCCCTCCTCCTCCCGCGCCCCTCAGGTACCCTCATGTACCGATGGACCAACAGTTAGCAACTTTTAATAGTAGAGCTCTTTGTGAAGGTCTCGTAGGAAGCACTACCACCGTGCCTATTTCTGCCGTGAAGCAGCATTGTTGTGTTTCGGTTTGAAGGGTGTGGGTGCCGGTGGAATTACTGGCACGTGAGGCTGAACATCTGTATGCCTCAAGTTCATGAACGCAGGGCAGTGCAGCATCGTCATAATTGTTTAACATTTCCTCTATCACTTATTATAATACACGTGATTCTTGTATTTTTCGTAACCCGGTTACAAAATAAAAACTGCATGACAGAACTTTTTTTTAGTTCATAACCCCGTTATGAACTAAGAATTGAATGACAGAACTTTTCTTGAAAAGTTTTTTTGTTCGTAACTTCTGCAACAAGCATATGGCCCACCTGATGTTCAGTGGTAACCATCGCATATAACAAATCATTGCTTTGTAGGTCACGCACGTCAGTAACGTGTCCTACGATGCACTTCCCTGTGTCCATCAACTAAGGCACTTGGTTACGTATAAGTACTAATATAAAAATTTTTCATAAACCTTATTTTGCAAACGCTACATTGCATTTAGGCGATGCGATGGTAAGATGGTGGTTAAGATAATCAGCCGATCAAATTACCATCGCACTGGCACGGTTACCACCTACTGACTACCAGCCAGGAGGCCGACCGCGAAACTGTCATGTGAATTAATATTTTGGTCATCATTTATAAAAAAAGAGAGTATCCTGCAAATGAGGATGATATTAACTGACTGCTTTAGGCTTACCATGAGTTATGTCTGGCTCTGTCTCTGGTTCTGGTTTTGAGTCTGTGTGAGTGTTGACTAAATAAATCCTACGTCAAAACGTCAAACACAGTATAATGAACTAGTGAGCACTCACACAGACTCAAAACCAGAGTCAGAGACAGAGCCAGACAGAGCTCATGGTAGGGCTATTGAACTGATTTTGATGAAATTTCTATGGATATTTAATCTGGAAATACTATGTACCTATTAGATGAAAATATAACTTTAGAAATCGGCGCATGACTTTTTTTATTTTAGTATTTAACTTATAACTAAACATTTAGTAGTTGCGTGTCCGTCATGTCCCACCTCATGCACAATGGATGATCTCATGTGTGGCTCGGCCAATGCCGTGGATGTGGCCACCTACTGGTCGAAATGGCTTTAATGATAACGATTGTAATATCGATACGACAGAAGAAGTAGTTGCAAATTGGTCCCAACTCAGCCTAAGCAGGTTTAAAAAAAAAGACAAATTATGATGCAAAAAAAACCGAATTGAACTCTTCCTTTTAACTGCAGACAGTTAAAAATTCGATGCAGTGCCAGTGGTGTATTATCTCTGTTAAGTAAGAAACAGAACATATTTTCCCCCCTTTCTCTAGGGAAAAGGAATCAAAACTTTTTTCACTTCGTCAGCTGACATTATATTATTTGACTAACCTATTATAACTTGACACCGACAGACAGTAAATGTCCTTCCTCCAAGACACTGACCATGATATAGTCTGTCGATATTACAGACAGGAGCTACAAAAGGCTACAAGAACGAAAGAGACTCCGTTTTCTGTAATTTTGGGAAGTCACATAGCATTTTCATTTTAATTGTTTTTCTGGTGTTATTTTGAGTTTTGTTGTGTAATTTCGGTGGTATTTTAACCAACATTACTTGAGGTCTTAGCTTAAAGTGTTAGCAATTATAATAAAAGTGTATTATGTGATATTCTGATTTGATCGAAAATATTTCAGATGGATTTGGAAATAACGACCATCTTGTTTCCAAAGACAATAATTAGGGTAGGGCCGACTGGACTTTGACTGACTCGACGGAAAAGTATTTTATCCATGTAATATATTATCATTCTCATCTCATTAAACTACTCGACACTGGCAAAATTGATCCGAAAAGGACAGATGCCATTCATTAAGAAGAAGAAGAAAGGCTACAAGATCGAAAGAGACTCCAAAAAGTGTAAAGTGTTGTTTAGACCTCCGGAGACTTGTAGTACAAGCCGTCATAACCGCGGGACGGTATTGCATTGTAAGCCTAATTGGATGGAGATGGGTATCGCCGTTGCTGATAAAATGGAATAGATAACATTCTGTAGTGACTTATTAAGGCCGTTCCCAGAATAATATTAGATCGGACGATACGCGCGTGTGGGTAGCGTTGGCAAAACACGCTGTACCCACAACTTTACAGGCTTTTCATATTAAGAGCGGGTCGTACGAAAATTTGAGATTAAAAAAAAAAAATCATAACTATTTAATATTTTTTTACTTACTTAAATTCGAATTAATCTCAAATGTAGAGTCTACAATTAGTCCTTTTGCGATTTTTAAAATGTCACTTAGTTATTCAGTTATGATTTTTTTTTTTTTTAATCTCAAATTTTCGCACGACCCGCTCAAACAACGAAAACTAGTATCTTTATTATTTCAGCACATAACTCTAGGTATATTTTAGAGTCTGATACCCAAAGTTCATTAAATTTTGCATGTCGGTCTCCGGCGAAGTATGTGGTACTAACATTATTATTAATAAAAAACTGTTTCGAAATTGACCATACTTCAAGCGAATAAATACTTTTCATTTCATTTCAAAGAACATAAAAAATATCATTTGGTAATTGGGTCAGAATAAATCGCAAGTCGAACGTAGTACTACTCAGCGAACCTACGTGAATGCGTACATATTGGGCTGGCGAAATGAATCCATGTCTTCAAAGATTGTTTTTTTTTCTCTTTCACACCCTTCGTTTCATAAGTATTCTGGTAATAATCTGTGTTTTTAGAGGAATAACTAATTTGGAGATCTAGTAGGTTATAAAATTTAAAACTAAAGGTACGCTTCGGCAATATTCTTTTTTAACCGACTTCCAATCAAAAAGGAGGAGGTTCTCAATTCGGTTGTATGTTTTTTTTTTTTTTTTTTTTTTTTTTTTAATGTTTGTTACCGCATAACTTCGTCATTTGTGAGCAGATTTGAAAAATTATTTTTTTATCTGAAAGGTACTGCTTCCAGATTGGTCCCATTTTAATTTTATTAAAATCGGTGTTGCCATTTTTTTTTAAATATTTTTTTTAATGTTTGTAACTGCATGCCTCCGTCATTTATGAACCGATTTAGAAAATAATTTTTTTATTTGGAAGGTTATTCTTACGTCCAGATTGTCCCAAACAAATTTGATTAAAATCGGTTTAGCCGTTTGACAATGAAGTCGGTTTCTCAAGTTTTTTATACTTAAATTATCAGAAACGAAACTCTCGATAAAACTATGACGCGGGATAGAAAGAGATAGAAAACAGTTCTGTATGATGTCTTAGGTATGCTATATATTTCTAGTCCCTTCAGCTTCGTCTGCCAACCCTCCCTCAACCCTATCAGCGATCAGAACAACGGATCGCGTTGTGTAGTTTTTGCGAAATTGGACCCGATCAAGCTTTATTCACTCCAGGTTCGCTGAAATATTGCCAGTATCAACGGAATCAATCTGGCAACTGGCAAAACTGAAGAATGCGCCCATGCCAGTCTGTAGCACAAGTATTTGACATTTGCAACCTGCAAACCTGTCTAAAGTGTAGTCATTCTACTCTCATTTAAGGTTTCTTGCAAGTGAGTAAAGCAAAGAGTTTCTAAGTCTATGAAGACTTGAAACTCTTTGCTGCGCAATAGTTTCTAACCTCATTGGTTATGCAAAAGTTTAATATCTTATCCAACGGGATACATTTTGGCAAAACATCAGGCCAAATTTTATTCACCTTGTTTTCCATTACCCTTTCAAAAACTAATACGACTGTGTAATCTCAATTTTGAAAAAAAATGCTCTGCTTTAAGTGACCTACACCAACCGACAACCTACAAAACCTCCATTGGCAGTTTATATCTTTAGCTCGCAGGGTCGTCGGTTTTAGCTCGCCACTTTAGACGTCCCGTAGGTATGCATGTTCTTCATTATTGCAAGAAATCTTTCTACAATAGTACATTATTGCAAAGGCTGCGAAATAGGCAATCGCAGGTCGAGTATGAGTTTGAAGGCCGAGCCGCAGGCGAGGACTTCAATGATACGAGACAGGCAATTGCCATTTCGGCCGAGGCATATATAGTGCTTTTCTTAAAAAAATGCAAGGAAATAAAAAAGGGTATTTTACATAATAAATTTATTTTTTATTAACCAAATAACAACGAACTCCAGTTTACCGCCAAGTTTTTATTTTATTTTACAGTTTGTGCCGAAAGGTAAACGCATCTGTGGCTATACAGCCACGAAAACGCAATGTGTACGATAGATGAAAGAGTACTAAATTCAAACAGCACACCGTTTCATACAGCAATGCCGGAGCGAGAACGCGCCGGGAAGTGATTTTGGTTTTTCAGTCTACGTAAATATGATACTTCGCGTGTTCTATATTCAAAAGTAATGACAGTATTTCCGCGCATGTTTAAGAAAACAATCTTACCCATCAAAAATTATGTCGAGCGTCGATAAAGCTCTAGTAAGTTAAAAACTGATGCTAACAGTTCAGGTACATCGTGACTCACGTGTTTTAGATTTTTTCTACTTGTTTTTGGGGTCATTATTATAGGTTTTTCGAAGGGCAAAGTGGATGATTCCAAGACGAGATATTAAATGTATAAAAACAATGATAAAATCTCAGGTACAGGTATTAGATGGTTTGAACTGATAATCTTGTACCAAATGTAATTAAGTTGGCCAAGCGTGTTTCGACGCGTAATGGCTTCTGCAGTCAATCCGAATAATATCATTTTTGACCTGACAACGTCTTATAATTCGATGGAGCCGGCTGCACGCACGTAAAAACATGACTCGTGCGGCGTTACCTCGCTCTGAAGCCGTCCATCTAAGGCTTGAAGTGCAAGCGAGAGCGCGGAACGAGCGACAAAGAGGCACAATCGGCATCCGCGTTCGGCAGCGTTCGACATCTGTCTCTCTCCTACTTGAGTGAGCGATGCGTCCGCGTGGACAGCTGTATGACGTTGTCACGTTCAACTTTAGTTAAACATTAGTATAAAACAACAATGAATCAGCTGTTAGGAATAACCTAGTAACGTAAAATAATAAAAAAATAACGCCCAGTCACAGACTAAACCTCTATGCAAATGCTTGCATACTCTGTGGGGATCAAACCTACAGATGATCTTTAAAAAAAACCTGGTTCTATAAACGACGACGAAGTAAGTTTTGAAAAAAGAGAAAGGCACCCATCATGGCGGCCTGCAACTGCGGAGCCCCACCAGTCTATGCTTCATTTGCTGTCTTGCTCAGAGTGCCCTAACACCTGCACGCTGAAAGATTTGACTGACGCCACGGAAAGCGCTATTAATGTGGCCCATTTCTGGGCAAAACACATATAGGGACAAAATACCAGGGGAAATATCGACACGACGAAGAAGAAGATGGCGGCCTGACGAAAGACGTACATTTTTAAAAACCCAACCCAAGGGAGAAAACAAAACGTAAGACTAGGCGGTATGGTCTTGGTAGGTACTATAGCCTGCTTCGAAAGGAGCGAAAAGGAATCAACTCAACTCAACCGAAGTAAGTTTTTATTGCAGGTTTTACAATAATAAGTTAAAAAACAATTCTTATTCATGTTCCAAATGTAATTATGATACGTATTTAATTAATTGCATGAGATACTAGGTTTAATACGAAATGTGTGTCGTGACTATGAGGCGAGATAACATCTCCGCAAAAAGGTGTAGGTTGCTAATTAAAGAATTATGAGATCCTACGGCAAGATACAGAGATGTCAATCAATGTACAGTCGGCTGCACTAAGTCATCATCATTATCAGCCTGTAAAAGTCCACTGCTAGACATAGGCCTCCCCTACACATTTCCAAGAAGAACGATTCTGAGCTCTTTCCATCCACTGACTTCCCGCGATCTTAACAATGTCGTCGGTCCATCTGGTGGGTGGGCGCCCTACTTCTCGTCTTCCGGTTCGTGGTCGCCATTCGAAAAACTTTATTCCCCAACGGTTGTCGGTTCTTCGGGCTATATGACCTGCCCATTGCCACTTCAACTTACTAATTCTAAAAGCTATGTCGGTGACCTTGGTTCTTCTACGGATATCCTCATTTCTAATTCTATCACGTAGTGAGCCCGGTATAGCTCTCTTCATAGCTCGTTGCTTGACTTTGAGCTT
The DNA here is from genome assembly GCA_947578465.1 of Thera obeliscata. Classification (NCBI taxonomy): domain Eukaryota; kingdom Metazoa; phylum Arthropoda; class Insecta; order Lepidoptera; family Geometridae; genus Thera; species Thera obeliscata. The sequence continues at coordinate 14,091,500 of OX387924.1, read as the reverse complement.
GTAACAAAGATGTATACATTCGTAATTCGTTATTTTTCCTTCCGCGCGGAGGGCGTGGGTTCGATCCCCACCGAGAAAAAATATTTGTGTGGCGAACTTAGATATTTGTTCTCTGTCTGGGTGAAACTCATATATTGTAATCAAAGTTTGTATTTGCAAAAGAAAATAAAATCTCAGCTGATTGTCTAAATATTTTTTCTTTTTTTATTCCTGTTTAATAGGTAAACATTTGACAAAAACATTTTACTAATTCGTCGTGTTGGTTTTACCTCGTAGTGATTAAAGTTTTAATCTAAGTACCTAATGCACAGTATTTTTCCAACGTACGCACAGTAAAGACCTACTCCCAGATTCATGACGCAAATCATATTCAGAGTAATCAGACCATATAGTTAGTCATTAAAAGACTTGCGCACATCTAAGCGTTTTGCGATGGCGATCAATGAAACGTCAAATATCGCTGACAGCGTTAACATGAAACTTGAGGATAAAACCTGCGTGAATAAAAGTTCAGTTTAGGTTTTAGTAAATACTTTAAAAGCTATTCAGCGTGGCAATGCCGCTAGCGTTTTGGGAATGGTTCCGTCTGGCACTGATTTTGATCGGTTGAACTATCTCTAGATCGTTTGTAATGGTCTGCAAACGAACTGTTTTTTGAGTATTTTGTAAATTCTTTATATGGTTTTCTTTGTAAAGATTTACGCTCATGCATATTCATAATGCTCCTAAAGCAGCAATAAGTTTGTTGTCATCTATATTTTTGACATATAAGTGACAGTGACAAGAGATTTTTAGCGAGCCGATAAAAAGTGTCAAGCAGAATGATTGAAGCCGTTTTCCTTTTGTAAAAAAAACGGTTGTCTGTAAAGTCGGTTTACTGACGATAGTTCAACGTGACAACGTCATACAGCTGTCCACGCAGACGCATCGCTCACTCAAGTAGGAGAGAGACAGATGTCGAACGCTGCCGAACGCGGAGGCCGATTGTGCCTCTTTGTCGCTCATTCCGCGCTCTCGCTTGCACTTCAAGTCTTAAATGGAACGCCTCAGAGCGAGGTAACGACGCATGAGTCATGTTTTTTCGTGCGTGCAGCCAGCACATACATCACACATAGGTACCTACATCATAGGAAACCTGTGAATGTTATCCTCAGGTATATATTTGATTTAATCTGAATAATACAGAGGGGGAAAATACAGGGAAAATCATATTTTGATAGCTAGGTATTGATCGAGCGGGGGGTTTATCATTGACCGCAAGTATTAAAATGATTCAGTAACCTAGAAAAGGTGAACACATCATTTTGATAAAACAAAGAACTTAAGCAAAAAAAAATCGGTTGTCTGTAAAGTCGGTTTACTGACGATAGTTGAACGTGATAACGTCATAAGAAAATACTCGCGGACTCGCGGACTCGGACTCGGACTCGGACTCGGACTCGGACTCGGACTCGGACTCGGACTCGGACTCGGACTCGAACTCAAAAAACACACTGACTTTTATGAATGAAACAAACAAGAAATACAAGGAACTACGTGGCGTAAAGAAAAAACATATAATTATCTAAAAAACAACGTTCCTTGTACCTACTTGAAGATATTTTGTGTGTTGAAAATATTGGAGTTTAGAGTTGATTGGTAGGTCTGTGATCAAAGAGCGTGGGTTTCATTTCAATTGAGAACCCACGATGCGTCCGCGTGGACAGCTGTATGACGTTGTCACGTTCAACTATCGTCAGTAAACCGACATACAGACAACCGATTTTTTTTATATATGAGCCGTGTATTTCTTACTTTTGGTATAACGTGATCATGCCTATTCTGCAACAGCATTGCTGTTTCGGTTTAAAGGGTGCCGGTGAAATTACTGGCACGTAAGATTGAACATCTATATGCCTCAAGTTGATGGACCCTTGGCAGTGCATCATAGGACACGTTCCTGACGTGCGTGACCTACGAGGCAATGCTAGGCGACGGTTACTACTCAATATCAGGAGGGTTAATGATTGTTCCATCAGTTGTAAAAAAAAATTGTTTGTTACATGTTTATTCAAAAGCACAGATTTAGTTGTTTTAAACCATAGAGTTTAAAAACGCATAAGTTACTAACTTACACCACACACTGGTAACACATACGGCCGATTGCATCCTTTGTTAGAAGAAAAATGGCAACACTATCGGCGAGATAGGTCGGACCGACGGAGATTTGCGCTCAATGGAGTTGTGGTATCAAAACTGTACTAAAAACTTTTTAAATGGTAAAGGAATGCATCGTGTTATAAGTATTCTAGGTACCAGAACCTATATGCTTACAGCCTGCCACGTATTGAGTCGAGTTATTCCTGTTTCGTCCCATAAGCTAATGGCCCATTTGGGACGAAACAGGAATCGCAAATTTTCATGCACCATGAACACGATATTTTTTTTTGTATTTGCTTATCCCAAAGTTTTTCAGTTATAAAATTAGTAAAATCTGTCTTTATATTTCTTTAGTTGGAATGGTAGAATCTTAGCACTGTCTTTATATTTCTAGAATACAGGCATAAGGGCCCTGGGTGGGCCACGATTTGTCACCTGGGCCCGGACACTGTTATTATTCTGTGGCGATGTCCTTTGTGTCCCGATAGCCATCGGTACAACAATGGCTCCTACTGTTCGTGCCTTAAAGAGCTTCACACATTCATCAGATGCTGAAGATGAATGGGCAGATGGAGTTACATACGATTGGGGCGGAGTGGATGAGCTGGATTATCTGGATTCTAGGATACCTAAACTATACAGGGTGTTTCGGCATAATAAACATACAGACGGTTGTAAAAAAAACAGGGTTTGCATCTGTTGTATACCGTCAAGGGCAACTGGTGATTACTCATGCCCCTACTTACGGGACGCTAAGTACAGTGCCTGGGACAGGATTTTCAGATGGAATACCAATTTACGGTTTTAGGCAATAAATATGGCACATCGGCTAATTTTAATTTCGGCTTCATAGAGCGTAGTGTGCGTCAGATAAATATGGCACATCGGCTAATTTTAATTTCGGCTTCATAGAGCGACAGAAAGAACTACTATAGTTAAGTTGTTACGATAGTAGTGCTTCGCTGGATAAATAAAATAAAAATTTGCTTTGCTTTGTTGACTAAATAAATAAAATAAAAATGTATAACTACGCACTAAACCTAACTTTGACTACTTTTAAGACCTTGACATTATCGTTTAAACTGTTTTACCAAGCTTATTAATTAGTGACATATAAATAAAGTAACAAACTATCTACATTATAATTCCTGGAATTTCTCAATCTATTATAATATATACGTACCGACTACTGTGTATAAGCCTCGACCTACCTCCATGTTGCTTTACCCTATTCACAGGGTCCATGTGATACTGACTTACACCTAAGAACTATGTATGTACCTAAACTAAACCATGTTTATGCAATAAATGTATTGAGTATTGAGTATTGAGTATTGAGGATATTTCTATAGCGTTGATCACCGAGTAAACAAAAAATTTAGAACATTTGTTGTTCCCGTGAGTGTCAAGAATCAACCTCCCTCGGGATAGTTTTCTAGTTCCAAGAGACCCTGTATATTCTCGAATTCAGTTTTTTGCCTTATTATTTTAGAAAAAATGCAGCAACGGTAGATTTCTACTCCAATCTCTTGGTACTTGTAGGCTTTGATAAGAGATGAAAAAATCAAAACATAACTAAAATAGGAATATACTTAAAATGGGGAAACTTTCTGACACTAAATAACTTTCATCCTGCGTCTCCTTCTTCTGATCGTGTTATTAAATCTTTTGTGCCAGTGCGGTGAATGGATTATAAGTGATCATCCTGCTTTTACAAATATCAAAATAAACTAAAACTTAAAATAAAAATACATAAATACCAATATATAAAAATAATTGGTGGTGTTCAACCGATTCAATCCAACGCCCAACACCGTTTAGTGTATCAAATCGGAAACAATACCCTATTTGTAAAACGAAAACCACACAGCACGAATATCGATATTGACATTCATTACTCGCCCAGAACACAAGCTCGAAAAAGCTCTCGAATGAAAACATCGATGTGTTTGATTCATATCGATAATGTAATGTGACCGTCGCTCGCGCCGGTAGTCGCATCTTTTTTTTTTATCTCTCTCGCACTCTATTGTTGGGTTATTGTGTAGCAGTGGTCTCTTTTTATTGTCGATCGACAATATTGTTTTTGAGTTTTATTCGATTAGAATCGCATTGTGTTACAATAACTGTCGTCTGTTGTAAATAGTTTTCTTTTGTTGTTATACTTTTTAAAAATGTAACTATGTCTAAGTGTTTTTGATTGAAGTTATCGTTGTTTTGGTTTAACATTAGATTAATCTCTTAGGGCCTTATTAATAATCTTGGCGTAGCGTTGGACTAGTTGATCCGTGTTTTGTCTCTTGCATTGACATGCAATTGTCAACTCGAACAAATGTGACAAAACACGATTTAACTACTCCAGCGTTGCGCCAGGATTATTAATAAGACCCTTAGTATATTATGAATTGAAAATGTGAATAGTTTCGTAGGTTAAAGAACTTACGGTCCTTTTAAGACGGTCATCGTTTTTTTACATAACCGAGCTTTTCCTGTGGCATTTTACCCATGGATCAGTTTATCTCTCAACATTACCATGCCGATTGTACTTATCCGTACTATCTATGAAAACATCTGCTATCTTTTGTAATCTACTGAGCTATCGGCAGCCCTATCGCACACGTCCGCGCTGAGAGCTTTTTAGTGAATTTAATGTTGAGAAATTTTGGTCTCTTGAGATATTTAAAAACTGATATGATAACAAAAACGTTTTGGTTAGAATAAATGCTTTAGAATATGTACAAGCTATGTGCAAAAAAGTCGAATTTGTATCAATATTATCCTTCTGTCAAATCAGTCGCGCAATAAATTTTTATACAGACGAAGTTCTATTGCGTTTCTGCTCATTTCTACTACATTTTTATTATTATATACTCACTTCAACTGATATATTTCTTTCTTTATTATTTTAATATTTAAAATTTAAAAAATATATAGTTAAACAAGCTTTTATGCGCGAACTTTCTACTACATTTCTGCTGATATTTTCTGTGTCATTCCTGTGCGTCCGTACCTATATTTTACTACATTTGCCGTCGGTCTCTTCTGAAGCACATACCTACTTACATATCAGGTAACGGTTCTACGATAGTTACCTCAAATTCAGATAAAGAGCCTCCAAACTCTTTGATAAGGTGCTCTTAATTCCGATAGCCTGATAGAAGTGGCGCCGGAGGTTTTAAGTGAGGTATGAGAACAATCGTACGGCTATCAATCGGATATCGAGGCGCCACTCATATCTGCTTATCAGCAAGGCTTTTAGGCTCTGGCTACATGTGGGTTCTTTGGGTGAGCCAGGTATTCTCTGAAACACTCGTATTATTAAAAACTTGAAATAGGATCAAAAACAACCAGCTTTTTCATAGGTTCAAAGCCACGAAACGACTACAAAATCGAAGGACCTCCCACTGATAGGTAATATTCTAAACTTGAAATAGGATTCAAAAACAACCAGATTTTTCGGAATTTTAAAACTACAAAAGAATTACAAAATCGAAGGCTCATTGTAAAACCTTCCACCGATAGGTAATACTCTAAACTTGTAATAGGATAAAAAACACATATATCCTATTACAAGGATATTTCACAGGTTCAAAGCCGCAAAATAACTACAAAATCGAAGGCAAATTTTAATACCTCCCACTTATAAATAGAGTTGGTGGATTAGATCTAGTAGTGTGCTTAATTCTAAGACTGACATTTCAATTTTCAATTTTAATTTATTCACTTACAAATAACATTACAGATTCAATCCAATGCGTTATTATAGAAAAGTGTTAGGTATGGATGTGGATGGTGCATGGTTATAGAATAAGAGGTAGACCAAAGAAAAGATGAATGGACTGTGTCAAAGATGACATGAGCAAGAAAGGAGTGAGCACTGAGATGACGAATGATAGAGGTGAGTGGAAGAAGAAAAACTGTTGTGACGACCCCACTTAGCGTGGGAAAAGGGCAGGAAGATGACGATAATGATGAATAGACTTACCGATCTGCCAAGCTAAATTACTGTTATAGGAGCATTATGAATATGGTAGTGAATGTTGGGTATTGCAGAAAAAACATCAGAGCAGAGTAAATGCAGTAAAAAAGAGAGCTCAACTTTATAAAGTTGAGTGATAGAGTGAGGAACAGTGTGATATGAGAGCCATGCGGTGTGAAAGAAGACGTAGTGATGAAAGACGAGAAAGGCAAGCTAAGATGGTTTGGGCATTTAGAGAGAATGGATGTAAAAAGATTAACAAAACTGGTGCATCAGGCGAGTGTGAATGGAACTGCTGGAAAGGAAAGACCTCTGCGCATGTATCTCGATCAAATTAGCAGACGTTTTAGAGAACGACCAGGGGGCTAATTCTCGGGCCGATCTCGATCATTTTGAAATTTTGTTTTATTGCTTCTTTTCGAAGAGGGAATGGATAATTTCCTTAAGTAATTCATAAACGACCTCTTCGTAAAAGCCTCGACAGCTACGATATACGGAAAACGTACAAAAAGTGCAGGGTTGTGAAAAGAAGCAATAAAATAAAATTTCAAAATGATCGAGATCGGCCCGAGAATTAGCCCCCAGGTTTGGAGTACCCTAAATCGACAAGCATGTATGAGGAATGTTATGCGAGTGAATGAAGCGAAAAAGGATGTGTCAGGATCGTAGCAAGTGGAAAACCGTGATCTCTGCCTACCACCATGGGAGGAGGCGTGATTTTATGTCTGTATGTGCGATCTCTTATTTTTAACTGGATATGAAGTCTCGTTTCAATATCGATCAATCGCAGATTAAACCTTTTTCATGCTACATTTTTGGCACAAATAAAATGTTTGTCCATACGTTTCGGCTTATACGTTTTGGCAACGTTCTCTTCGATACTCTATCTGTGCACAGTTTATAGTGGGGCCTCAAAACCGTACTTTATTACTAGGAATATAAAATAAATAAATATTGTGGACAATTCACACAACACTACCCAGCCCCAAACTAAGCAGAGCTTGTAATATGGGAACCGGATAGCTGATATAATACTAGAATACATTTTTTTTTTGTAAATACATACTTAGAATACAATATAACACCCAGACAGAGAACAAACATTTATGTTCACCACACAAATATTTGTTCTCGGTGGGGATCAAACCCACGACCTACGGCGCAGAAGGCAGAGCTACACCAACTGAGCTAGAGGCCAGTCAATATCTATTTACATATTTATACGGTGGAGATAAAATTGATAGGTTAAGGTCGTTACAAAAAACCGGCAAGAAAAAAAAGTGCAATTCAGACGCGAGCACGAAGGGCACCATACCAGATATGAAAAAAAAACGCTTGTTGTATGAGAGCCTTTCAAATATTATGTTTATTTTATTTAGTTATTTATTTTTAAAGTGAATAATAACTAAATATTCTGTGTATATTTCAAGCGTTACCTGTTGCTGTTATCAAAGAGAAAAAAAACACGTTAATGGTATAGGTGCCCCCTTTAATGTTTATTTTATTCTGTTTTTAGGGTTCCGTAGCCAAATGGCAAAAACGGAACCCTTATAGATTCGTCATGTCTGTCTGTCTGTCTGTCTGTCTGTCTGTCTGTCTGTCCGGCCGTGTCACAGCCATTTTTCTCCGAAACCATAAGAGCTAGACTAATGAAACTTGGTGAGTAGATGTATTCTGTGAACCGCATTAAGGTTTTTACACAAAAATAGAAAAAAAACTATAAATTTTGGGGGTCCCCATACTTGAAACTGAAACTCAAAAATTTTTTTTTCATCGAACCCGTACGTGTGGGGTATCTATGGATAGGTCTTCAAAAATTATGTTGAGGTTTCTAATATCGTTTTTTTCTAAAACTATAAATTTTGGGGGTCCCCATACTTAAACTGAAACTCAAAAATTTTTTTTTCATAAAACCCATACGTGTGGGGTATCTATGGATAGGTCTTCAAAAATGATGTTGAGGTTTCTAATATCGTTTTTTTTCTAAACTGAATAGTTTGCGCGAGAGACACTTCCAAAGTGGAAAAAAGTTGGTCCCCCCCCCTCTAACTTCTAAAATAAGAGAATGATAAATCTAAAAAAAATATATGTTGTACATTACTATGCAAACTTCCAACGATTTTTGGTTTGAACGAGATCTAGTCAGTAGTTTTTTTTTTATACGTCATAAATCGTAAACCGCAATTTACCTTTCGACGAACTACAAAAACCTTTATATTATGTTAATTGATGCTACGGAACCCTTCATGGGCGAGTCCAACTCGCACTTGGCTGCTTTTTTAGTATTTGTTGTTATAGCGGCAACAAAAATACATCACCTGTGAAAATTTCAACTGTCCAACTAACACCATTCATAAGATACAGCCGGTGACAGACAGACAGACGGACAGACGGAGGGACAGCGGACTTAGTAATATAGGGTGCCGTTTTACCTTTTGGGTATGGAACTCTAAAAAGGGTGAAATTTTTCCAAATTGTAATATAACAGAGACCAAAAATAAACAATGAGCTATGACTTTTGTCAATGAGGCGCACGCAAGGAGTGTATATTTTCAAGGTGTGGTCTAAACAATTATATATTATATAATTATATATATTTCTTAATTTTTTATTGATTTTATAGTACTTATACTCACTTATGGAAATCACAAAGATTTTTATAATGTCCCAAAAGTTAAGAGCCGAGCGGGATTTGAACCCGCGACCACAAGTCAAGTGTGATAAGGATCCACGGTCGCGTTAGTGCTGAACAGTCCTAAGAGTTATTCGTCGAGTGTGATTAGGATCCGATGGCACAGCGGTTAGCGCAGCCCCGTACCAAGGGGAAGGTCGCGGGTTCAAATCCCGCTCGGCTCATTACTTTTGGGACATTATAAAAATGTTCTTAAGGCCTGCGCACATCAGGTTCGCTGCCGGTAGCGATCAGTGAAACGCTGTCAAATATCGCTGTCAAATCTCAAATCTGACAGCGATATTTGACAGCGTTTCACTGATCGCTACCGCCAGCGAACTAGGTGTGTTCGAGCCTTTATCGTGAAACCAGTGTGAACCTCAAAGAGGCTCATTATTATATTATATTGTACACTTTGCACAAAATATAATAAAAATGGTCATAGAAAGTGAAATCAATATGACTAGCTTTAGCTCTGCATTCTTCTCTGAGCAAATGTTAACTGTAGTCGGCGATAGCATCTCGTCTATCGATCACATCGGTTAAAGGCAGATAAACATCTGTTGATTCCAAATATATCGGCGAAATAAACTGTTTCCGCCGACCCATAGACGAATTAAAAACTGGAAGCGGCAAGTGACACTCGTGCTGTGAGGGTTCCGCACAAATTAAATTACGCATCTTTTTAGCCGACCTCATATAAAAAAGAGGAGGTTCTCATTTCGGTTGTATTTTTTTCTTTGCTGTGTGTGTATGTAGTGTTTAAGCTTTAGTTCGTCATTGATTTTTTTTTTTTTTAGAAGTTACATTAAAATCGGTTCTGCCGTTCGGCTATAAAGTCGGTTTCTCAAGTTTTTTGAACTTATACTATTATTCAACAACATCACCTTTGATTTTTTCATCTATGGACTCCTAGTCTCTCAGCTCAGTTGGTAGTAGCTCTGCCTTCTGCGCCGTAGGTCGTGGGTTCGATCCCCACGACCTACGCGTGGACAAAGATTTGTGTGGTGAACACAGATGTTTATTCTCTGTCTGCATGTTATATTGTATATCCTCAGTAATGTATTTACACAAAAAATATGTAATAAGCTATGTAAAAAGTTTCAGAGGAAAACGTATAGGACACGTTCCTGACGTGCGTGACCTACGATGTAATGCTTTGTTATAGACGATGGTTTCCACTCAGCATCAGGCAAAAAAAGCTCATGCTTTTTCCACCAGCTAGTTGTATAAAAAAAAGTTCTTGACAGACAGACAACGAAGTGTAATGTGTAAAATTTTTGTATAGGTGTTTGGTTTTCTCGTATTTAGGAACCCTAATAAAATCAGCATCATATGGAGATTTCGGTTCAAATTTTGACAAAACGTTAAATATCAAGTCCAAAGTTATGTGATGTGATAACAATCAGCACATCGTTAACACCGACTTTTCGTCTAAATAATACATTAAATTTCATTTATTTTAATATACATTTTATAGATGTTGAAAGTTGTTGAAGAATTTTATAAAAATAATGTTTTTATTTTACAACTTCTTTTACAAAACGTTATTTTGGTGCGATCAGTGTAGTGCTATGAATAAATTATACTGAATGAGTTAGTTAAGCTATCTCTAGATCGTTTGGTCGGTCTGCAGATAGCTCAACTGTTTAGCGCGCATATTTAAAATACCCACTTGTAGTTATAATACCAACTCATAGTTTTCTTTATAAGTAATTACCTACGATGCTTCTTCTTCTTAGATTTACGGACTTAGCTTTTGTTCTCGTAACTCGTAGGTCGTGGGTTCGATTTCCCTGAGAAAAAATATTTGTGTGGTGAACAGATGTTTGTTTTCTGTCTAGGTGTTATATTGTATTCTAAGTATGTATTTACCGGTAGGATTATAAGTATTATACCAGCTATTTATATCTATTTATACCAGCAACATTAATTTTATTATAAAAATGTTTTTTTGTTTTGACTATGTTCCAAAACTAGAGCTCTAATGTCCACAATTACTAATGTGACCTTAATAAAATCAACACCAATCAAAACATTATAAAATATATTTCTAACGCCTCAACGGAATGTCTGTAATAAATTAAAATAATTTAGATTGCTCAGAATATATTACTCGTATAAATAAGAATATTAATTACACTTTGTTTCATTAAAAAAAACTTGAGATTTCTAGATTACACTTTTTTTATAAAGGCCTGCGCTTATCTAAGCCATCGTGATGGCGATCAGCTGAAATGCTGTCAAATATCGCCGTCATATTTGACGCCATTTAGCTGATCGCCATCGCCATCGCCTTGATGTACGCATGCCTTATGTGAAGGATGCTATGAATGGACCACTTATTATTGCGTTCTCCTATAACAAAAACTTTAGGTGGTAAAAATGAAACCTGTTTGTTTTTTTATTGACCTTTGTTTATGATAATCTAACTCACAAATAATTTGGATTTAGACTTTTTGTCATTCTTAAGAAAGATGACATGGATAAGAGAGGAGTGAATGCAGAGATGACGGCTGACAGAAGGGTATGGAGGAGGAAGACATGTTGTCCCGACACCACATAAAGTGGGATAAATAACTAAATATTGTAGACAATCCACACAACACTATCTACTAAGTACTAAGAGCAGGAAGAAGCAGACTTTTTGATCATGAACGAAGAAAATGAAATCTAATGCTTGTTTTCTTTAAATACTTTCTAAAAATAGTTAAGGCCTGCGCACACCTAGGCCGCTGGCGAACGCGAACAGTGAAACGTTGTCAAATTTGACAGTGATATTAGACAGCGTTTCATTGATCGCGGTCGCCAGCGGCCTAGGTGTGCGCAGGCCTTTAGTAGTAACAGATGACAACCGAATGGTGACCAAGAACCGGCTACAGAAGCGTGGGATCGACATCAAGTTTGTGGCATCGCCAGTCGCGGCTTGGTAATGGGTTAGTCTGGCACAGGAGCGTAGTAGATCGCTCAAATTTACCGAGGCTGTACCTAGCAGTAGGTGGATTTAGGCTGAGGATGTGTATAGATAGGATGTGATATAGGATTTGATATAGAATGTGATATAGGATGTGATAAAGAAGTGATATACGATGTGATATGGAAAGTGGTATAATATATGATATAGGATGTGATAGAGGATGTGATATAGGATGTGATAGAGGCTGTGATATAGGATCTGATATAGGATGTGCTTACCCAGGATAATATCTTCCATATTTAATTTTTAAGAGCTAGTTTAATAAGTGAATATATTGTTATAAGCATGTATTGTAGAGCACTGACCCGTGACCTGCATAACGATCCTAAGGTCGTGGGTTCAAATCCAATCGTGTGCCAATGTGATTTTCGGTCCAAACAACAAAGTAATGACAAAAAAAAAACAAACATAAATAATCAAACTTAAACTGCTAATTTGGTTGCAAATAAACGGTTTGATTTGATTTAATATTTAGGATGTAAGTAGCTCGCATAGTATCTTTGTAGCTAAAGTCAACCTCACCTGCTCGTGGTACACCCTGCTGAACAACGAACGAGGCTCTGGCGCACATTGGTTCCCTAGTGGTTACTGTGGTCTGACTCCGCCCAGTGTAATCCTTATGGAATCTGCTGGTGGTAGAATCTCTTAGATTCGTCTGGCTTGCTACCACCCTCGGGTCGTAATCCGCCGCAAAACACTCTAGGGTGTGTTCCGGCTGACGAGCCCGGGTGCCAGTCCCCTCCCCACCCCTGAATTGTTTGTTCCTGGTGACCTTGGGAGCCGTTGGGTTGTAATGGTCTAGTCTGCGCGTGTCCAGGCGTGATGGCTTGGCTCGGGGGCCAGGGAGACCCGATGAAACGGTTGTCCGCTGGCCGCCCGTTGGTTCGTAGGAGACCCGAACCTGGGTGATCCTGACCTGGGAGGCTGTCTCGCCGCCAATGTTAAAAGCCCTATAGTGTCCATCGTACCGGGGTAGGAGACCGGAGTGGAATCCGGTGGATTCTCATAGGGTTGGATCGGGGGCCCTTCCGTCCCCCGAGCCAGGCCACTCACACGACCTGGATGCGCGACCTAGCATCACATGACCCTCCTTTGCTCTTTGGATCACCAGTAACCTACTATTCTTTCCTTAACCCGTCTTCAAATAATATGGCTAATAAAACTAAAAGAAATAAGCGTTGCTCAGCGGCTCTTCAATCCACATTTAAAGTAGACTTCTGTAATATTAGAGGCCTACATTCCAACCTAAACGCCGTTCATTTCCATCTTGAATCGGCAAAGCCGGCCATCTTGTTTCTCACCGAGACACAGATTTCGTCTCCGGCAGACATATCATACCTTAATTATCCTGGCTACAAATTGGAGCATTGTTTTGTACCCCGTGCCGGAGTATGTATGTTTGTTAGGGAGGAAATCTGTTGTCGGCGGCTGAATAGCCTTGAAGGCAGAGATCTATCCGTTCTCTGGACACGTGTTGATTACGGGGGTCAAACCCGTATCTACGCGTGTCTATATAGATCTCATAGCGGTAACACCGAAACTGACCGACTCCTCGAGCACGTCCAAGACGCTACTGACCAAGTGCTCCAACAGTTTCCTACGGCTGAGGTGGTGATCCTAGGTGATTTTAATGCTCATCATGTTGAGTGGCTAGGATCACGAATCACCGATCATGCCGGAAGAGCTGTTCACGATTTTGCCCTGGCTTACGGCCTTACCCAATTGATATCTTCACCAACAAGGATACCAGATATTGATGACCACAATGCCTCACTTTTGGATCTTTTGCTGACTTCTACCCCGAACGGTTACCAGATATCCGTCGAAGCCCCTTTAGGGTCCTCCGACCATTGTCTGGTACGTTCGGAAGTGCCGATCACGCGCCCCGTGCGACCACGCCCCCTCGGAAGGCGTCGGGTCTGGCACTATAAGTCAGCGGACTGGGATGGATTGCGGGAGTTCTATGCATCCTACCCATGGAGGCAGCTATGTTTTTCTTTGGATGACTCTTGTTCTTGTGCCGAGTCAGTCGCCGATGTGGTTCTTCAGGGCATGGAATGTTTTATTCCTAGTTCTGTGGTTCCACTCGGTGGAAAGACCCAACCCTGGTTTGGTGCGGATTGTTTTGGGGTTTCCGACCTCAAGCAATGCGCTTACCGTGCCTGGGTTGTTGCACGAGATAACAACGAGTCCAATACCTCCGAATTGAAAAAACTGTACAACGCTGCCTCCAGATCCTTCAAGAAGAGGATTGCTAGGGCAAAGTGCGTGCATATCGGCAGCATTGGTGAGAGACTGGCTAGCTACCCTTCTGGGAGTCGAGCTTTTTGGTCTCTTGCCAAAGCTGTTCAGGGCAATTTTTGTCAGACGTCTTTACCACCATTGCGCAAACCGGATGACTTGTTGGCCCACACAGCCAAAGAGAAAGCAAATCTTCTAAGCACACTCTTTGCTTCTAATTCGACACTGGTTGACGGGGGAATTGCACCGCCTACCATCACACGGTGTGAGAGCTTGATGCATGAAATACGTTTCACACAAAGTGCGGTGCGTCGAGCTCTCTTTTCCCTTGACATCCGTAAGTCGAGTGGGCCAGACGGGATCCCTGCAATTGTGCTAAAGACGTGCGCTCCAGAGTTGGCACCGGTACTAACGCGCCTCTTCAGGCACTCCTACCTCTCAGGAACTGTTCCATCCTCATGGAAGATAGCCTTGGTTCACCCGATACCTAAAAAGGGTGACCGGTCAGACCCATCCAACTACAGGCCTATTGCCATTACCTCCCTGTTTTCCAAGGTGATGGAGAGAGTGATCAATGACCAACTCCTTGGGTACTTAGAAGAGCACCAGCTGATTAGTGACAAACAATATGGCTTTCGCCATGGTCGCTCAGCTGGTGATCTTCTTGTGTACCTCACTCACCGCTGGGCAGAAGCCATTGAAAGCAAGGGAGAGGCTCTAGCGGTTAGTCTGGACATCGCAAAGGCCTTTGATCGGGTCTGGCACAAGGCACTTCTGTCGAAACTTCCTGCATACGGACTACCCGAGAAACTGTGCAACTGGACAGCCAGCTTTTTATCAGAGCGCAGCATTAAAGTCGTAGTAGATGGAGCCTGCTCTGATTTAAAGCCCATAAATGCTGGCGTCCCACAAGGCTCTGTGCTGTCACCTACCCTGTTCATCCTGCATATCAATGATATGTTACATGTTAGTAACATGCATTGCTATGCGGACGACAGTACTGGTGACGCCCAATATACAGGCCGAGCAAACATTTCTCGGGAACGAATAGAAGAGTGCCGAAACTCGCTTGTGTCGGAACTTGAGACCTCTCTAGAGCGGGTCTCAGACTGGGGTGAACAAAATCTTGTTCGCTTCAACCCCACGAAGACACAAGTGTGCGCGTTTACCGCTAAAAAAACCCCATTTCTCGTGGCTCCCAGTTTCCAGAACACTCCTCTTAACATCTCTGAGAGCATTGGAATCCTCGGTGTTGACATTTCGAGTGACGTCCAATTCCGCTGTCACTTGGAAGGAAAGGCCAAACTGGCCTCTAAAAAGCTCGGCGTCCTCAACAGAGCGAGTCGGTATTTCACGTCGGTTCAAAAGCTTATGCTTTACAAAGCACAAGTCCGACCGCACGTGGAATACTGCTCTCATCTCTGGGCCGGGGCGCCCCAATATCAGCTCCTTCCTCTTGACCGGATCCAACGTCGGGCAGCTCGTATTGTCGACGATTCCAAGCTCACTGATGACATAGAGCCCTTAGGTCTACGGAGAGACGTTGGTTCTCTGTGTGTGCTCTATCGTCTTTACAATGGGGAGTGTTCTGAGGAACTATTCGATCTGGTGCCCGTGGCTGATTTTTATCATCGCACCACACGCCGCAGAACCAGATTCCATCCCCACCACCTGGATGGCTGGTTTTCCACAACTGCTCGTTTTTCGCGGTCCTTTTTGCCACGCACGAGCAAGTTGTGGAATGAACTGCCTTCTGCAGTTTTCCCTCGGAGCTTCGACATGGGGTCCTTCAAAAGGCGGGTCTTTCAGTTCCTTAAAGGCCGGCAGCGCATCAGCACCACCTCTGGTGTTGCAGGTGTCTATGGGCGACGGTGACTACTTTCCATCAGGTGGCCCGTCTGCTCGTCTGCCAGCTATGGCATAAAAAAAAAAAAAAAAATAGCAAATGCCCAAAATCCGCCTAATAGTCGAACCTATTCCAAAGAAAGATACATTAAATTCACATTTGCGCCAGCCATCAATTCACAGGGACGCTTAAACCTAATATATTGCCCATAAAAATGTTAATACTGTAATGCAACTGCACATTTCTTATGTGTGTAATTTGCCATGTTGCTAACTAAAAATATGTGTTGGGTGGGATAAGTCATAAGCGGCAGCGGGTACAATCCCCAAACAAACATGTTACTATAACGTCTATTTATGTGTATTATAATGATACACCTAATAATAAATCTAAGACAAAAGCCACTTTGAGGCGCAGCTAAAATCCTTTCACCACCTTTCAAACCTAGATCTAAATTTAGCCAGTCCAAAGTTGACTTATTCAGGCTGATGTCAGCATTAGATGGTGATGTTGATAGCAGGTTTTTTCTTTTTTTCTTTTATACAACTAGCTGATGGTACAAGCATATGGCCCACCTGATGTTAAGTGGTAACCATCGCCTATAACAAAGCATTGACGGACACTGTGACTTATCCAATATCAGCAAGCTAATTTTCAGATGTCTATTGTGCTTAACTATTTTCAAAAGGGGCTAGCAAATCTTTCAAGTTGTGAATAAAACAAAAAAGGTAGGCACACAACTTTTATTTCCAAAGTCTAGCCTCTTGCACTTTGATTCCTTGTGATTTAATTTTGCTAATATATTAATTGAAATACTTTAAATCTGGCTTTTAAGGGATCCAATCGAAATAAAATTTCATAAATCGCTGCCTCTTATAGCTTAAAACGTATGTCCAGTGTGCAGTTTTCTCGAAAATGGCCGTTAAGGAAATGGGACATGTAAATGAAGCTATTGGCTATACACGAACGACACGATGGCGATACGATTTTAAAATATCGCGCCAACTTTTCTAGCACCCTAAACGTATTGCGGACGGCTTACCTAATAAGCTAACTGCGTCAAATGGTTGTTATATTGCCCAAGTGAAAGCCGGTGTTATATACGGTTGACTGCCTTCACAGCTCAGTTGGTAGTAGCTCTGCCTTCTGAGCTGGGGGCGTGGGTTTGATCCCCACCGAGAACAAATATTTGTGTGGTGAACATAGATGTTTGTTCTCTGTCTGGGTGTTATTATTGTATGCTATGTATGTATTTACAACAACAAAAAAGTATTTAAGTATCATATCAGCTATCTGGTTCCCATAGTACAAGCTCTGCTTAATTTGGGGAGTTATTCCTGATTCGTCCCACAAGCTAATGGCCCATTTGGGACGAAACAGGAATCGCAAATTTATTAATATTTCCATTCCTGTTTCGTCCCACTTTTGTTTTTCAAGCAAATCGTTACGTCATGTACTGTAAGCGACACGAGGGATCTTTTTATGTGGAAAACCCTCGTCTAGCTAAGTTAAAAAAATAGACGAGAAACTATGAAGTCATCATTGAGTAACAAATTATCTTGGGGCCCGCTACGATTGGCACGGATCAGTTGAGCTATCTCTCGTTCGTTGTACTAAACCACTGAAATTGTGACCAAATTCTACTTTTTTAATGACAGCTGTCAAACTTTAAACGGTTATATCTCGAAAACTAACTCTTCCTGGACTTCTCGTTTTGAAACCATATGAAAGGTGTGATCAAGATCTACATTTTTAATGACAGCTGTCAAACTTAAAACGGTTATATCTCGGAAACTACACATCCTGGACTTCTCGTTTTGAAACCATATTAAAGGTGTGACCAAGATCTAAATTTTTAATGACAGCTGTCAAACTTAAAACGGTTATATCTCGGAAACTACTCATCCTGGACTTCTCGTTTTGAAACCATATGAAAGGTGTGACCAAGATCTACATTTTTAATGACAGCTAGTTTCGGAGATATAACCGTTATAAGTTTGACAGCTGTCATTAAAAATGTAGATCTTGGTTACACCTTCATATGGTTTCAAAACGAGAAGTCCAGGATGTGTAGTTTCCGAGATATAACTGTTTTAAGTTTGATAGCTGTCATTAAAAATGTAGATCTTGGTCACACCTTTCATATGGTTTCAAAACGAGAAGTCCAGGAAGAGTTAGTTTTCGAGATATAACCGTTTAAAGTTTGACAGCTGTCATTAAAAAAGTAGAATTTGGTCACAATTTCAGTGGTTTAGTACAACGATCGAGAGATAGCTCAACTGATCCGTGCCAATCGTAGCGGGCCCCAAGATAATTTGTTACTCAATGATGACTTCATAGTTTCTCGTCTATTTTTATAACGCTTTTATTAGCTTCACCTGTATGTATGTATGTATGTATGTAACTGACCCCTTTGAGCTCGATTTTGTCCTACTTTGAACGATCAGATTCGATTCAAACTTTGCACACCTGTCAAAGGTCGATGACAATGCAATAATATGAAAAAAAAAAAAAAAAATGAAAAAAAAATTGAAAAAAAAAAAAAAAACCTACTTTGAACGATCAGATTTGATTCAAACTTTGCACACCTGTCAAAGGTCGATGACAATGCAATAATATGAAAAAAAAAACTAAAAAGTAAAAAATAAATTATAGTTTAAAAAACTAAAAAAAAAATGCTTTTATAACTAATTGAACTAAAAAGTTAAAAATAAAACTGTAATAATCAATTGAAAAATTTATATTATTGTACAAAAAGCGTGGGGGGCTTGATTTTGATTGTTGTAAATATTTTATCAATTGTTTATTACATCTGAAGTTATTATAAAAAGCACCCCACTCTTTTTGTACAGAAATATAAATTTTTCAATTGATTATTACAGTTTTATTTTTAACTTTTTAGTTCAATTAGTTATAAAAGCGTATTTTTTTTAGTTTTTTAAACTATAATTTATTTTAACTTAGCTAGACGAGGGTTTTCCACATAAAAAGATCCCTCGTGTCGCTTACAGTACATGACGTAACGATTTGCTTGAAAAACAAAAGTGGGACGAAACAGGAATAGAAATATTAATAAATTTTCGATTCCTGTTTCGTCCCAAATGGGCCATTAGCTTGTGGGACGAATCAGGAATAACTCAATTTGGGGCTAGATAGTGTTGTGTGAATTGTACACAATATTATTATTATTAATTATGGGTCTGTAACACAACAGACTGTAACTAAAACCGTAATTCATAAAACATATTTATTTAGAGAAATGAAACGTACAATTCAGATAACTTATAAAACAAAATTAAATGCAATATATAATATTGCATTTTTTATAAGTTATCTATTCAAAATAGTTTTATATTAAGGTGGTTTGATTTCTATACAAACAGATGTTACATTTATGGGATGAGAGTATACTATTAAATTACCGTAGTTGGCTCATATTTGTTCAGGGCAAACTGTATCAAGTTAACGAAAATGCATTTCTTTGTTTTTATTATTATTACTGTTCATCTTCAACTGTATCATTTATGTGACGGTGGTATAAAAAAAAAACTATCATGCTGTCTTCGCCCACAAATGATAAAAAAGTATTTGTATGGACATCGAACAAGCTCAAAACCGATAGTCAAACCCAATAATACACTGAAATACTGAAATCAAATTATTGCCTTAAAAATAAAATAACTAAAAATGTAAATTGTTTTTTTGTTCATTTTACAGTAAGTACAGGAAAACATATCTTATCAGATAAATAAATAGGTAGAATCGTGTTGAATGCAGTTTGTGTGTACACACGGATAGTTAAGTTAGGAAGCATTGTGTTAATCAACGCTTTTTGCCACTCTGTACGTGGGATACACCTCAAGTTACCTAAAAACAAAAAAAAATGACGTTTACTGCAAGGACATAAGAGCTAGCAGTGTATTGTCTGATGCGTATCCTTGTGTACAATTGTCTTTTTTTTAATACATTTTTTATACTCAATTTTAGTTACTTACCAATACTGAATAAACAATGGCTTTTTAATATTTTAAATTGAAATCTAATCAATATTTATTGCCAAATAAAGAAAACTGTTGTAATAAGAATTTGCCTCAATTTAAATTGAGTTTTTTTACAAGTTTTGTAGACTTTGAAAACTAACGATATTTTTAGAAAGCTCACAAATATAAACGATTTTTTTGGAAAGCTCACAATGTAAAAACAACGCTTCCTGTCTGTTTGCCCATTTAATGCGTAAAAAATAATGTTATATCTCTTAAGCTCGTGAACATCCCCGAACTAGCAGGCCGTGTGTCACGTGCAAACTTTATAAACAATGGCGTCGATAAGCTCGGCTTATAAATAATTGGTCTAGGTACGATAAGTTTAATTAGCAGTCGATGTAATCGCGCCGTATCTCAGACGGCAAACAGGATGTGGCCGATAACCGCGGCGAACAATTAATTCTTATTAAAGCTCGCTAAACGTGAGGGTCGTGTGTAGTGCACAGTTTTTAAATAAAACTGTAATAATCAATTGAAAAATTTATATTATTGTACAAAAAAGCGTGGGGTGCTTTTTATAATAACTTCAGATATAATAGACTATTGATAAAATATTTACAACAATCAAAATCACTTTTTAGTTCAATTAGTTATAAAAGCGTTTTTTTTTAGTTTTTTAAACTATAATTTATTTTTTACTTTTTTTTTATTTTTTTTTTCCATATTATTGCATTGTCATCGACCTTTGACAGGTGTGCAAAGTTTGAATCAAATCTGATCGTTCAAAGTAGGACAAAATCGAGCTCAAAGGGGTTGGTTACATACATACATACAGGTGAAGCTAATAAAAGCGTTATAAAAACATCATCATCAGCCTGACATTTACAGGAGGAACAATTCTGAGCCCTCTCCATCACAGACTTCCCGCGATCTTAACAATGTCGTCGGTCCAGGTGGGCGGGCGTACTATGCTATAATATATTAGTTAAAACATCACGCAAAAATATATAATTACATAGTATTAAAAAAATAGATTTTTAATAGTCATTTAAAATATTTATAGTTGACTTAACAGACATTTTTCTTGAAAACATTGAAAACAAAAACACAAGAAAGATCGATATTTTAGTTAAATAAATAAATATTGTGGACAATCCAGATAATCACACTCACATTATTGTGTACAATAATACTAACTCAATATAAGAGTTATGCCTTGCGCACATCTAGATCACCTGCGATGGCGATCATTGTATCGCTGGCAAATATAAATTAAATAATTTCTTTTTTTGAATGATTTACGCACGTCAAAGTGAAACTGATCACCATCACAGATCGCCTAGTGTGCGCAAGGCTTTAACTGCGTTTATACCCAACACAAGCTTCAAAGTTGTTCTGATTTTGTACATTAATATAAATACCTTCCTACGCTATTGTATAACAATTAGGTCATAAAGATGGAGCTGCCTTTTTTGCTGTTAATATATTTAAATAAAATTGTTTTAGAAAAATAAACCATATTACTATACATATAGTGATCAATATCGATCGTAGAACCTGTGCATCAAATACTCTCTAAGGCTCTTGTCCGACTGTTAGCGATGAGCGAGTAGCGAGTTGGTGAGTGGGGATGACCGAGTGTAGATCTATTAGTTTTGTCACTGGGCTATCCCTAGAAGTAGTAAGCTCCTAAGAATTAATAAATTAAAACTTTTATTTACTTACTAACAGCCATATACTTATAAACGTTATTTAACTATAATCATTGCTTAAAGCTAGCCTTGTCACTGATTGTCATTAGCCCAACGGTAAGAGATAACAATAGTTTAAGCACTGTTTATCTTTTGACATATTTTTATAAGTAAGGCCATTAGTCTATAGGGACCTATGAAATTGTATTACGTTGTCTATTAAATTAAATTATATAATCAAGAGTAGACCAGCAAGAGAGCATTGGTAGCCTAGTGGTAGCAGCCCCGCCTTCCTGTCCTAAGGTCGTGGTTTCAAATCCAGTATTTAGAGTTTTTCTATCCAAAAAAATATAATAATATATTATATGCACTATGTCAGTACTCTCAAACAGTGAAGGAAAATATCCTGAGGAAACTGTCATGTCGTAGAACTTAAAACCTTCGCAACCGTCGTAAACATGTATTGAAATGTGTCATGTGCGCGAAAGGAGCCTCTTTGAGGCGCACTTAAAACCCTCTCACCGCACTTGGTTCGAAAGAACAAGTAACACTATTGAAAGAAGAAGAAGAAACTTGTATTTTTCAATAACACAGAATCATATCATATGTTCGTTTCTTGAGCGAGAAAATAGTTTTTTCTTAAACATGCGCGGAAAATATTGTCATTGCTTTTGAATATAGAACACGCGAAGTATCATATTTACGTAGACTGAAAAACCAAAATCACTTCCCGGCGCGTTCTCGCTCCGGCAATGTTGTATGAAACGGTGTGCTGTTTGAATTTAGAACTCTTTCATCTACTCTCATACTCGACCTGCAATTGCCTATATTTCGCTGCCTTTGTAATAACGTACTAGTTTTTCGAATGGACAAAATGCTGGTGATCGTCTGACGATTCTTACAGCGCTACCGGACAATGATAGCTAATCGCTTATACGCCTGCGGTCGAACCAGCGCCTACACGACACAAACGACAAACATAACAACACACAAAAGGTATAAAAGCACATACTTATTTATAGCTATCGCCTGACCCAGTGGTGGATGTGTAATGTAGCCTGGGTTTTATAGCCTCGAGACTACAGAAGAGAGTTCTGTGCTCCTCGGGACAGACAAACAGACATCAAGTAAACAAAATGGATGCATCGCTTTAATAATAACATTCTATTTATCAAATTCTGTCTATAAAACAAAGTAAAATAAAAACCATAGTATTTTTGTGTCAAGGATTTATTTTTATGAGAAAAGGAAACAAAATGTATTTATTTTATTTTAAAACTTTCACAAAACTTAGTGCTAGGAGGACTTAATGCTAATAGCATTGTCTACCAATCTTCTTGGGCGTGCAGAAAGATGGTGTGGCATGATTTTGTATGAAAACTATGGTTTGGTTTTAACAGCAAGAAATAGTTCATAAATTATAGAGGTATGAATCTACTAATAAAATACATAATATATAACAGTTAAAAATAATAGTAATACATATACTTATTATATTGAAAATAAGCATTTTAAAATCTTAGTTTATTAAAAGTTTTTCTTTACTGTTAGATACAAACAGAACTTCACCATCAAGATACGAATTTCGAAAATGAATGTTCTGAGTTTGGCACTAAACGAATTTCACACACCGATAAAAAATCGGTTGTCTGTAAAGTCGGTTTACTGACGATAGTTGAACGTGACAACATCATACAGCTGTCCACGTGGATGCATCGTTCACTCAAGTAGGAGAGAGACAGATGTCGAACGCTGCCGAACGCGTAGGCCGATTGTGTCTCTTTGTCGCTCGTTCCGCGCTTTTGCTTGCACTTCAAGCCTTAAATGGAACGCCTCAGAGCGAGGTAACGCCACATGAGTCATGTTTTTTCGTGCGTGCAACCGGCTCCATCGAAATATAAGACGTTGTCACGTTAAAAAGTGTTATAGGCGTAAAAGACTAGGCACGTCTGTAAAATTTGACTTCTCTCATAGCACAGTTGTTAGTAGCTCTGCCTTCTGCGCAGGAGGGCGTGCGTTCAATCCCTACTGAGAATAAATTATTTGTGGTAATACAGGGTGTTATATTGTATGCTAGAGAAAATTTACTATTTCCATTCATTTTTAGTAAAACATTTATTCAAAGATTGATCCTTATCAGCAACAGAATCCATTGGTTCATTAATACAGGGTGTATATTTTAAATCATTTGGGTCCATTTCCGTTAAACATTTTTCAATACTCAATACTCAATACATTTATTGCTTTACAAATGGTTTAGTTTGTACATACATAGTTTTTAAGTGTAAGTAGGTATCACATGGACCCTGGATAGGGTATAGCAAACATGGAGGCAGGCCGAGGTTTTTTAAGGTAAGTAGGTACATACGATTAAATAACACAAAAATATACTATATTATAATATATGCAGTTATTGTTCTTATTTTTTTTTTCCAGTTAACAATTTATTTACACAAAGAAACTTACAATTAAACTAAATATTTACAAAATATACAAAATCCAAAAGAAACAGTTGAGCTATCTGCAGATCGTTACAAACGATCTAGAGATAGCTCAACTGATCCAAAAATTGTTCTTATAAATCGAGGGCATTATTATGACTCCTTTTACGACTTTTCCCTAACTCTCAGTTCGGATTTGGCCATCACCGCCCTTCTCAAAAAACCACCCTGTATTGTGTTGTGTCCACAATTTTTTTATCAATAAAAGGTTAGGAATTTTATCGACTTCCCGTTTCACTTTCACACCTACGTTACCTAGTTTAGAGCTATAACGACATTTCGTCAATGTATATTTACAATAGCTTAATTTGTTTATAGCACGTTATACACAGGCTAGTGACGAGATGCCGTGTCTCAGATTTCTGTAGGCCTACCATGAGCTCTGTCTGGCTCTGTCTCTGGTTCTGGTTTTGATTCTGTGTGAGAGCTCACCAATGCATTATACTGTGTTTGTGACGTTTTGACGTAGGATTTATTTAGTGAACACTCACACTGACTCAAAAACAGTAGGCCCTACCACAAGCTCTGTCTGGCTCTGGTTTTGAGTCTGTGTGAGTGCTCACCAATGCATTATACAGTGTGTGTGACGTTTTGACGTAGGATTTATTTAGTCAACACTCACACAGACTCAAAACCAGCCCTGCTACAGCAACATGGCTCGATGGAGTGACCGCTGAATTCGCGTTCCATTTTCAAACAAAACTTGACAACTCACATCAAATTCAGCGATCGCTTGAGTAATTTGTGTTGCTAGAATTGCAGACCAGAGACAGAGCCAGACAGAGCTCATGGTAGGCCTACTGACCGTCGCTGGGTCCGTGTAGAGTCGCTTATCGGCCAGTTTATCTCGACAGTAGATCGTTATCTTGTTAACTGATATACATGTTGTAAACTTGGACTCGATCAGTATTGGAGATAAAATAGTTTTGTAAATGGATAAGCTTTTATAGTAATACGGGTTCAATGGGATCTACACTAAGTTTACTGTTTTTTATTATTTAATTTATTGATATTCCTTCTCTATCTCAGAACAAGATCGATATCTTTCGTATCTTATCTTTCGATGTTTTTTCGATAAGAACCAGTCATTTTGGTATGATAGGTTTTTGAAGTAACCCATTGGACCGGTAACATTGATAAGAACGCAAGAAGGCGGTAGACGGAGACAGCTCAAACCAAACCCACAATACTAGGCCTACCATGAGCTTTGTCTGGCTCTGTCTTTTGCTCTGGTTTTGAGTCTGTGTGAGTGTTGACTAAATAAATCCTACATCAAAACGTCACACACACAGTATAATGCACTGGTCAGACACACAGACTCAAAACCAGAGCCAGAGCCAGACAGAGCTCATGGTAAGCCTACTGCTTAGAAGGCATTGTATATTATGAAGGCTTGGCCACGTGGAACTGGCACCTATACATATAGGCTCACTGTTGTGGCCTTGAGCACTAAGCGTTCTGCGGTGGTGATCAGTGAAACGGTGTCAAATAAAAGTAAAAAAAAATATTCAAATATCGCTGTCATATAAAAATAAAATAAATCAATAAAAATAAATATATCATATCCACTCAACACTATCTAGCCCCGAACTAAGCGGAGCTTGTAATATATGGGAACCAAATAGCTGATATATTACTTATATACTTTTTTTTTGCAAATACGTGTATGTGTTTGTTTTCTGTCTGGGTGTTATATTATACTTAGAATATAATATAACACCCAGGCAGAGAACAAACATCTTTGTTTACCACACAAATTTTTGTTCTCGGTGGGGATCGAACTCACGACCACTGGCACAGAAGGCAGAGCCAACTGAGCTGAGAGGCCAGTCACATTAGACAGCGTTTCACTGATCACTACCGCAGAACGCTTAGATGTGCGCAAGGTTTAAGACGTTTCAAAGTGATCTTTTTAATACAACTAAATAAACAAATCTTGACTTTTATTTAACTACCAACTGAGCTGTAAAGCTAAAATCAAAAAACTCAAACTACAAAATTAAACTTCTAAAAGTTGAATGTTTTTCCTCACCAAATCATGTAACACAATCAAATTAATTGAAGCACAAACACCGCCCTTGCAGATAAGAGCGCGGATAGGCAGGGCGGGTGGCTTATCACCCGCCCGCCCTCGGATAACCTGTGACGAATGTGTATCATTTTAAACGGGTACGTTGATATAAAGTTTTGGCCAAACAACATAATAAAGAGGAACCATATAACATCATTATCAACAGCCTGAAGAAGTCCAAAGCTGGACATAAGCCTTCCTTCATATTTCTAGGAAAAACGAATTTGTGCTGTTTCCAAATATTTTTCAATATCCTACTCTAAAGTTCAAGTTATTGACCGTATTTAAAACCAAAGGGAAAGGCCCGGAAAGGATTCTTCTTCCTGCAGGGCTACCACGAGCTCCATATGGTTATGGCTATGGCTGTCAAATTGTGTATAGATAGGCTGACCCACACATTAATTTTCTTCTTGTGTTTGAATGTGTTGACACTGTTGACACAATATTGACAGCCATAACCATTACCATATGAAGCTCATGGTAGGCCAGCTGCTCTTAACCTACTTTATGTGGTGTCGTCACAACATGTCTTCCTCCTCCATTCCCTTCTGTCAGGCGTCATCTCTGCATTCACTCCTCTCTTATCCATATCATCTTTCATACAGTTCATCCATATTTCTCTCTGGTTTGAAAGGAGTGATAGCTATTATCTTGTCTTATATCTATATATATAAAAGAAAGTCGTGTTAGTTACTCCACTTATAACTCAAGAACGGCTGAACCGATTTGGCTGAAAATTAGTGGGGAGGTAGCTTAGAACCAGGAGAAGGACATAGGATACTTTTTATCCCGAAAAAGTAACGGGAACGGGCGAATGAAGCCGCGGGCGGCCACTAGTATATTATAAAACTTTGTTGAGGTCATCCATCCAAATAGTGACCACGCAGAGTGTTGCTTAATAGTCGATCATATAATCATCATGCTTTTGTAGAGTGCTATCTCTTTCTGACGCACACCTCGCTCTATGAAGCCGAAATTAGCCGATGTGCAATATTTTTTGCCTACTACTACACGTCACGTCTATTCATCCATACGTTAATCATAAAAATTTTAACAGTTTCAGTAGGCCTACTACAAGTTCTGTCTGAATCTGTCTCTGGCTCTGGTTTTGAGTCTGTGTGAATGCTGTGTAAATAAGTGCTACGTCGAAACGTCACACACAGTATAATACACTGGTGAGCACTCACACAGACTCAAAACCAGAGCCAGAGACAGAGCTCATGGTAGGCCTACAGGAATGATGAAACTAGTTACAACACGTCTCTTCCATGTGTTACACTTCACCTTTTTAAACTTTAAGTACTGATGTTTTTTTATGCTTACACAAAAGAACATTATCACATACCTCTTAGAACCAAGTTCTCAATTAAAATGTAACGAAGTGTACACACAATTACAACGCGTAACAAAATATACCGTTAGCAACAACGCTAAGAAACGTGTTAGATAACAACCCGCCCTAGATAAGGGTATACGGGGCGATAGCGCAGGGCGGCGATAAGCCTCAGGCGATAGCCCCGCCCTGCGATCCTATCTGTGATTAAATAGCAGCCTTATCTCGCTCTTGGGCGGCAGGTGACTGTAAAAACAGAGACTATGATTTTTTTTCGTCCCACTGCTGGGAAAAAGCCTCCAAGGCGTCCAGATCATCCCGCCAACGATGATCCATGAAAAAGCACATGGGAAGAAGTCTTCCTGAAACTAAAGAAGTATTATAAATAATAAAAAGTACAGGTCACTACTCACCATCAAGTGGGTATGATTGGTCACATTTTCCAACAATAAATATGCAGGCTCTTATTTATAACCCGTCCATATAATAGTAGCGCTATTTCTATTCCGTTCTATTTGTCACTGTCACATTGTCAACAAAGAAAATGGCTAATGACTTATCAGTCATTTTAGTCAATGGATCAGCTATTAATATGAATAAGACTGTAAATCTCTTTAAAATGGCTGTGATTATGAAAAAAGGCCGTAGTTTATTAAAGGTTTTGCTTGACACTACGAGTGAAAAATGAAATAAAAGAAAAATAAAATAAAAAGATTAGAAGAATTTGGCACAAAGGTGGGCCGCGCCTTTACCGTTACTTGTCATAAAACAAAATATACCATCTCTATTAAACTTAAACCGTGGGCATGGTCACTCAATAAAGCCCACTAAAACCTCAACACCTGGTTCATTAATTCTAATCTACTCTGCCGTCTCTGAGCCGGCATTAATCTACATAAAATATGAATACTTCGTTGTCTGTGAATCCGTCAAACCGATGAGATAACGTGAACTTAACTTTTGCTGTTTGTACCCCCCTCCACCCTCTTTATCCCCCCCATCCCCCTCATGGCCATATATCACCCCCCTGAGAGTTATATGAGGTGAGTCTGCGGATCTTTGTCGTGGAGATAAAATTATAACTGTTTAGATTAAGATTCTGCGGATGTAAGGTTTAATATGAATAAATAAAATAATGAATATCGACACTCTACACAACTCTGCTTATTTTGGGGCTAGATGGAGCCCCAAAATAAGCAGAGCTTTTACTATGGGAACCAGTACCAGTTCACCACGCAAATATTTGTTCTCGGTGGGGATCAAACCCACGGCCTACGGCGCAGAATATAAGTATGATAAGTACTGATTGCTGCACTTATATTTTGCAAGTGTGTTGTAGTAGTTAACTAATTTCTAAAGTAAAGCTCTCATCATATTACAAGCTCTGCTTAATTTGGGGCTAGATAGTGTTGTATTTTACTATTACCCATGATTGGTTCAGTAGTGGTGTCATGAGAAGACATGTAAGTCAGGTAACTATTAGAAGAGAGATGAGTATGTACGTACGCTACATATTGTGTACATTAATTTTTAAATACATTTTATCAAAAATATTGTTTTTAAATCCGGTTTCTGAATAAATATAAATCTATAGCCTAAACAATCTGAACATTCTTAAAAAAAAAGTTGTCTTGATGTAAGCCTGTCTAGGTTACCTGTGAATGCCCTTCAGTGTTTCAGAATGGTGTGCCTCTTGTATTGTAAAATCCTTATTCTTTAAGAAACATCCTACCGCGGCCTACTTACCTGTAAAGAAGAAATTAAATTACATTAATATCAGTATCGTAAAGTTAGGTCGTGACCTGCAATTGACCCAAAAAACATAAAAGACAAGCGGAAGCGATTCTTAATAAATTAAGATCTCAAACACACTGTCTACTGTGTAAAGGCCTGCGCACACCTAGGCCGCTGACGTCGGCGATCAGTGAAACGCTGTCAAATTTGACAGCGATATTTGACTGAACTGACTTAACGGCAATTGCGATCAGCTGAAACGCTGTCAAATATAGCTGTCATATTTGACAGTGTTTCAGCTGATTGCCATTGCTATCGTCTAGATGTGCGCAGGCCTTAATTTATTCGTAAACATCAAGTCCTTACAATGAAACACATTTTAATATGACAGTTAGTGGTAGACACAGAAACACATCAATTTTTGGAGTGGGAATCAAACTGAAATTCATATTTATATTATTTTTTCAAGTGAATACGGTGAATAGGTGAATATTCAATTTACAATCGTGTCTTAAATTCTTGAACTAGACATAAAATACTAATAAATAAATAATAATGGATATTGATAAAAAAAAATAGGTTTTTTTTTAATATATTATAGGATAGTGCAGTTTTTTTTTGTGCATTATTTGTGTAGTCTTTCTTAGTTCGGTTCGAAATATAATTATCGCAACAGAATTTTGTGTATAAACTTTTGTGTATATTTTTATCTATGTAGATATTGGAAAGAAGTTCCATAGCGCGCGTTGTGAAACGGAAAAAAATCTTACGAAAAGTTGTCACGACACTTTTTGCTATAGTAAGCTATTGTAAGCTGTGCGGTGTGCGCATGTTTCTCTGTCTGTCTCTCTCTCTCTCTCTCTCTTATAGAAAGCAAGCCAAATATTTTCATTTCTATTTCGCATTGAACAGTGTGGTGTCGCGACGATTATTTTTGTTGAGTGTATACAGGTTTTTTGTAAATAATAAAAAAGGAACTTCGTTCCATCCGGGTGTCCCTTGACACCTTTCAAGTTTTTTTTTAATTTCCACCGTTATTTATTCAACACGAGCAAATAAATCGCTAGTTCTCATAACTCGCACGAATACCACCCACATTAGCGCATTACCACGTACATACGTATGTATTGTAAAAAAAATCTGCGGTATTATGCAAAGTGGCGGTCTTATCGCTGGATCTCTGCAGGTTGCACACGCGTCGTGGCATGTTCTGCTTATTGGAGTGTTCAAGGAAAAATATAACTTTGAACATAGTTTGTAATAATATCTAGAAGTGTTCCTAGATCGTTAACACGAAGTTCTGCTAGCTCATCATCATCATCAGCCTGAGTGCCAATGCTGGACATAGGCCTCCCTGATTCTTAATTCTTTAATGCACACAATATAAAACACAGGAAAAAAAAACAGAAATAGAGGACATGAACAAAGGCGAGCTTAACCCTGAATAGAGTTTTCTTACAGCAAACCTTTGAGGCTAGAGAGTGGTGACTATAGGCAGGTTTGTGTACATTAAAAAGAAAAAGTAAAAAATAACATATCTATAATTATAATTAACATATCTATATATCTATACCTATATTTCCTGTAAAAATCATTGTCAAAGATCTATTGGAGTTTCAAAAACACGCCTACTTTGCTACATTGAATGCATGAGAGAATCTAAACGTGGGCGAAAAAATCTCAAACAATGATTTTCTGCCTAAATATTGTTTTTTATTCATACAACAATGTGGCACAAGCATACGGCCCACCTGATAGGAAGCGGTTACCGTAGCCTATGGACGCCTGCAATACCAGAGGCATCACAAACGCGCTTGCCGACCCCTTAAAATACCCCTTTTGAAGAACCCCAACAATTTAAACAATATTTTTGTTAAACCTTTGTTATAATATTTTCCGAAACTAGTTGTTTGCACAGAAAGAATAAAGATATTTGGTGATTGTTTGAGATGTTTCATATTTACATTATTCATTGATTATTTTACCTATATCTTCAAAAGTTGAAATGTGCAAACGAAAACTTGTCTAACGTTCGGTAGCATCATATATTTAGAACAAAGATCATTGACCTGGCGTTCATTGATTGAAAAGATAAATATCATCTGTTTTAAAGATCTGATTAATATAATAAATAAATTAAAAAATATTCAAAGGAATAGTGGATATAAATGTCGTTCTTACAACAAATCGCTGCGGGGTACCCCAATCAGTGGGTATAGCGGAATACTTATGATCCTAAGGCCATTGTCCACTAAAGAGCCTTAAAATCAAATTAAATTGGAATTTATAGACATCAAAGAAGGCGTTTGCCCATTTGTGGGACGGTATTGGTATAATATACGTCAACCCCTTTCAGTTTCCTACTTACGTTTCATCGAATATTACTTATATATTCCTAAGTATTTTTAAAATGTACAAAACACAAGAGACAGTTGAGTTATCTGCAGACCGTTACAAACGATCTAGAGATAGCTCAAATGATCTAAATCAGTGCCAGACGGAAGCGTCCAGAAGACGCAGGCGCACAATATTAATTTATTTTTAATGTATTATTAGTTGTTGGATGTTTATAGGAATCACATGGACTCTGCATAGAGTATAGCGCCAACAATGATTCTTTTAAATCTTCTTCTTCTTCTTAATGAATGGCATCTGTCCATTTTGAATCAATTTTGCCAGTGTCGAGTAGGATATATTACTTATATAAAATCTTATAATATAAAAATGAATTGCGGATCGTTAGTCTCGCTAAAGCTCATGAACGGCTGGACTGATTTGGTTTATTTTGGTCTTGAATTATTTGTCGAAGTTCAGAGAAGGTTTAAAAGGTGAATAAATATGAAAATGCTTGGAATTAACGGGAACGGGGCGAGCGAAGCCGCGGGCGGCCGCTAGTATTGAATAAAAATATATTTGACTTTGACAGCCTAAAGACAAAAGTAAATATGACAGTGATATTTGACAGCGCAGGCCTTAAAAGCCACACTTTGATAGACGTTCACCTTTAGTTTGTTTTGAAACAGGTATCAGACAATAATGATTATTTTAATCATAAACCATTATTATTTACTATTATGAGACAGTGTGAAACAAACAGCTAATAGACCATAAATTATAACTGAATGTACCATTTGAAGTCTATTTTACATTTGAATGGAATAAAATCATAGACTAAACGTTTCTTTACTCATTCAATAAAATAAACAAATTGTTAATTATTTGTTATTTGATCAGGCACACGAGATCTCCTATATCAACGTAGATGTAGATAAGTATTAGGTATACAGTTTGTACCATCGACGCGACGAAGAAGAGCATAGAAAGAAAGAAAGAAAGAAAAACCATTTGTACAGCAAAGATTTTTAAAATGTCCCAAAAGTTAAAAGCCGAGCGGCATTTCACCATAGGACTAGCAGACGCACGGCTCAGTACCATTCATACCTGGTTAGCATACCACTCATTCACACTAAGCGTTTTGGCTCCACCTTCATTATGCGAACCTCCAGGGAATGGAACTCATTGCCGACGGCTGTTTTTCCTGACCACTACAATCTGGGCCTCTTCAAGGCAAGAGTGAATAGGTGTCTTCTAGACCATCCTGCTCGATCGTCGGCTACATCGTCACTTACCACCAGGTGAGATTGTAGCGAAAGGCTGGTCTATATCATGTAAAAAAAAAAAAAAAAAAAATGAACCCACGAACTTCCCCTTGGTACGAGGCTGCGCTGACCGCTGCGCCATCGGATCCTAATCACACTCGATGAATAACTCTTATAGACTGTTCGGTACTAACGCGACCGTGGCTCCATCTACAGGTTTGACGTTACAGACAACTACTTACCTCCACAATTATTCAGTGTATTATTTAGCCTCCACAATTACAAACCTTAAAAAATAAACATAAAAAAGCTGAAAACTTGACTTATATTTATATTGTAAATAAAAATAAATAAAAAGAATATTCGTACGCTAAAAGTGGTGGTGAAAAGGCCTACAGACCCTTTGACACTACAACAGAGGCCTTACAGAGGCCTTACATAGGCCTTTGCTACTATATTTTTATTGATTTTATAGTGTTTTTACTACAGTTATCGAAATCACAAAGGTTTTTATAATGTCCCAACCGCAGCGCCGTGGGGTCGGCTCTCAAATTTTGGGACATTATAAAAACATATGCTACTACATAATATGTTTACATACAGTAGCGCTGGTCTTCCGCTGAGGACAACGTTGACTTTACGGACACATAGGATTTAATTTATTTATTATAAAGGAATATGGAACTGAGACGTGGTCGCTATTGACCTGGTGCATAAGCTCAAAGTCGCGCAACGAGCTATGGAGAGAGCTATGCTGGGAGTTTCACTACGTGATAGAATCAAAAATGAGGATATCCGTAGAAGAACCAAGGTCACCGACAGCTCGTAAAATTAGTAAATTGAAGTGGCAATGGGTAGGTCATATAGCTCGAAGAACCGACAACCCTTGGGGAATAAAGGTTCTCGAAAGGCGACTACGAACCGAAAGACGAAACGTCGCCCACCCACCAGATAGACCGACGACATTGTTGAGATCGTGGGAAGTCGATGGATGGAAAGGGCTCAGAATCGTTCTTCCTGGAAATGTGTAGGGGAGGCCTATGTCCAGCAGTGGACTTCTTCAGACTGATAATGATGATGATTATGATTATAAAGGAAATGAAATAATTTATTTTCTTGAAACATGGTACATTTTGGAACTTAAATATACATGTAGCATAGGAACCTAAGTACGTCTCGTATGTTGGTTCCATGATCAATTTCAAACGGTATTGTTTCTTCTAACCTTTTTAAAATTTAAATAGTTTTCACAGTAGTAGTAGAGCTCTTTGTGAAGGGCTCGTCCGGGGAAGTACTACCACCATGCCTATTTCTGCCGTAAAGCAGCATTGCTGTGTTTCAGTTTGAAGGGTGTGGGTGCTGGTGAAATTACTGGCACGTGAGGCTGAACATCTGTATGCCTCCAGTTGATGGACGCAGGGCAGTGCATCGTAGGGCACGTTCCTGACGTGCGTGACCTACGAGGCATTGCTTTGTTATAGGCGATGGTTACCACTTAACATCAGGTGGGTCATATGCTTGTTCCATCAGCTAGTTACATAAAAAAAAAAAAAAAAAAAAAACATAAACCATACTGACGTTTATTTTTTTGATGGTTTGTATTTCATGTTGACGTGTTGTTGAGACAAGAACCATTTTCTGTTTACGTTCGCGCCTACGGAACCATAATTATTATATAGATGTACTTTCTATACCATTGCATACAGTTTAAAAAAAAAATTCTAACGAGTTTGCCTATTTTGTGCATAAGTAAACTTTGCAACGGCAATCGGAATGCACACAATATATTGCTCGTGATTTTCTTATATCTATACTAATATATAAAGCTGAAGAGTTGGATTGTTTGTTTGGTTGAACGCGCTTATCTCGGGAACTGATGCGCTGCATGGTCCGAGTCCGAATTGAAAAACTATTTTTGTGTTGGATAGACCATTTTTCGAGGAAGACTATAGGCTATATAACATCACGCTACGACTAATAGGAACAGCATCAATGCAAATTGTTGCAAAAATCGATATCTATCCTTTTCTATCCTATACGGACTTTCTTATAAATTCTAGATTTTGTCAAAATGTTCTAGAATAGAATGTTCTTTAGCATTCTGGAATGCCCGGGCAACGCCGAGCTATGCTGCTAGTACTTGATATAGATAAATATTTTCATTGTTTCAGAGTTCAGAGTCTTAATTTGTTTAAATACCTAACTATTTGTTTGAAAATAAGGTATCCGTCGTTATTGTCAAGCGTGAGCTATCCATAAAAATGCAATGTCTTGTATAGGCTATGGTTACCACAAACATCAGATGGACCATATACATACTTGTTCCATCAATAAATTGTATAAAAAACTCAAACAGAAATTTGATCTTGTCCAGAATTTAATTATATTCTTTCTCAAACACTTACTTTAAATTCTATTTACATGTCTATTAATATCTATAGTTTTGATGCAGCTTTTTGTGTTACAAAATGGAAGCACAGCGGGAGATATTTTACGTGGTCAATACAAATTCATATTTAAAGTTGTTATGACATGTTTCCGAGTTGTTTTGAATTGAATTTAACAGCCGACGTCGTTAACTCTTCTTTGTATTGGATCAACAAATTTATAAATAAAATAGTTATCGTAAATTTTTTGTTTGATAAATTATTTTATTATTTTTGTTATCAATTACTACTGCAGCGAATTAGCATTGCTATTCAGCGCAATAACACCAGCGTCTTCGGGATGGTTCCGTCTGGCACTGATTTGGATCAGTTGAGCTATCTCTAGATCGTTTGCAACTGTCTGCAGATGGCTCAACTGTTTTTTGTGTATTTTGTAAATATTTGTTTAATTGTAAGTTTTTTTGTGTAAATAAATGTTTTTAAACTACTAAATTTCCGAAGTTATTCAATGTTTCTTACTGCAGACTTATATTACACTAAGTATTAAAAATGTTTGTCCGTGCGTATTAACAGTGATCTAGAATACAAAGCCTTTTTTCCTTTTAAAAAGAAATCTCTATAGTCAATTCCTCATTTAGTCTACTTTGAATTGAGTAGACCCGCAGCCTCACTATAATTTTTCTCCCTACTCCTCCCCACTGGACTAAATTTGGGACCACTGGTAATTTCTATTGCATTTTTCTATTTATTATTTCGATTCGAGGTTTTACATAAGGTCCCACTATTTAACCCGCGGTACTCACGTCCAGTACCCGTACAAAAAACCCGTACCGCCGTACATTATCAGAAGGCTGGAACTCGCTTGGCCAACAGTAATTTGAATACAACATACGAAACAAGACCAGGGGCTATCTCACCGCGCCAAAACCCTTATCGGCGCCACTTTTCACGTTTTTCACCGATTCCCCCCCCTTCCAACCACCCGTGGGGGAGGAAAAGCTGTTTGTGTGCCTACGGGACGAATACGTCACACGGAAGCTTTTGAATATGGAACTATTGAATTTTAGGCTATAAAATAGTGTTTTGTTTTTATAAGGTTGGCACTCAAAAAAGTTTTGGTGATGTGAGTGAAGATATTATTGACAAGATCTCTATGGCTTCTGTTTTTTTTTTATCTGTCACAATATTGTTTTTAAGTACATCTAAAATATAATAGAATTGAATCTTATTTGACTGTAAACCAAAGTCCTATAAAAATAAAGGGTTAAATTAATAAAAATTAAATATCAATTAATATAGTATAATATTAAAAAATTACCTAAACTGAAACTACTTTTTGCTAAAGTTTTAATGGTCTCATAGCTCAAGTAAAATTGAAGACACTTCTCAGACTTTGCGACTCTAAAAAATGCAACGGGAAGTCTGTTTTGTCCAAACTTACTTAAAAAGCTTGTGATTTGCAAACGCAATGTCACAGGCTCGTTACTAGTTAAAAATGTTAAATAAAACTGGAGCAAACGAATTTTTATCACTATTCATTTAAATACAAATTGTTCTAGAATTCACTCAAATAATAATGATTACAAGTAACTTCACTATCTTGTTAGTATTATCATACCTACAGCTCCAATTCGCCATAAAACCTCAAGGTCTCTTAAGCTACGAGGTTCTACAAAGCGGTGACCAACTTATTAACAAACTCTTTAGTGAGTGGTGACCCTAATACACCGAACCATATTTTATATTGGTCCTACATGGATTACACGTGTCAAATAAATCAAAAGCTTATAGAAAGAAATGAAAGAAAAAACGTGAGACAAATGCATTAAAACACACAGAACGGGCATCTGAAGACATGCAGAAAATGTATATACAACATTATCGGTGTATCTTCTTAGACCATAACCAACAAAAAACTCTAAGGAACTGGGTCCCAGCCCTGTTTACCAATATCGTAACCATCATACCAAAACCCCCACCAATTTTAAGATACTACATTTTTTTTTGCCGATCGCCGAAAATCGGGATGAATGGAATGTTTTGGGGGAGGCCTTTGCCCAGCAGGTTAATAAAAATAATAATAAAAAAAAACATTTTTTTTAAATATTATGGACAATCCACACAACACTATCTAGCCTCAAATTAAGCAGAGCTTGTGCTATGGGAACCAGATAGCTGATGTAATACTTATACACCACTATTTTGTAACTACCAAAAAAAACAAATAGGGCAATGTAGTAGGGGTAGAACATTATGAATGTGCAATCAGAATTTTTAGTTTCGATAAAATGACAAAGTTATTAAATGTTAAAATTTTCAGAAATCCTGCATAAAATTATGGACACATTAGTTACGTAGTACTAGAGAGAAAAAAAATTACGCTGCTCGGTTCCGCTTGGTATTTAGCGTTAATGAAATGATTTTTGCTTGTTGAATCATTTCTCAATATTTGACTAAAAATTTTGGTTATTTAAAAGTATTTTTTTTAGCCAATATCGGCATTTTTTTTTTGGTAATTACAAAATAGTGGTGTATATAATTTTTTTTGTAAATACGCTTACACAGAGACCTAACATCATGTTCACCACCACACAATCCCTCGGTGGGGATCGAACCCACGGCCTAAGGCGCAGCAGGGCTACTACCAACTGAGCCATGACGTCTGTCAATAACACCTACGTCACGTCCGCTATATTGTAACGTTCACCGCTATTCCAGAGTCATGCATACATACCAAGGTTCCAATCGACAGGTGATTAATGCATAGGTGTAGTATCGTTATCAGTTGGCGCAGGTTCGATTCCGTGCCAGCCTCATTAGCCGATACGTATTCGTGAAATGCAGACTGATAGCCAAGTGTGTGATAAGGCTTTTAATTTGAATTTGCAGTTGAGTTAAACTGTTTTTACTCTAAAACATTTTTGTTTGAATTTTATACATAACAAACTAGCTTGTGTTTGTGTCTTTTCTCGAGAAGTTCGCGAATTTAATGTAATAAACTAGCACTGAAAAACATTCATCATATAAGATTTTTTTATTTAAAAAATTGTCTTTCTTATAACTATTTGTATTATGGTTGTAGGCATAAAGTATTGCACATCGGGTTTTCCGCTTTCGTAGAGCACTATTTCTTCGCACACTACGCTCTATGAAGCCAATATTAGCCGATGTGCAATATTATATTTAATTTTGTTGCCTACTGCTATACCCTAGTTTTATTCAATTTAATTTAATTTAAATATTGTGGACATTGTGGACATTTCACACAACACTCACTACCCAGCCCCAAACTAAGCAGAGCTTGTAATATGGGAACCGTATAGCTGATATAATACTTGAATACATTTTTTTTTGTAAATACATACTTAGAATACAATATAACACCCAGACAGAGAACAAACATTTATGTTCACCACACAAATATTTGTTCTCGGTGGGGATCGAATCCACGACCTACGGCGCAGAAGGCAGAGCTACTACCAACTGAGCTAGAGGCCAGTCAAATCGTTTATAATTTTACATGCCATAATTACGTTGGTTCCACCACAACTTTTAACATCTTTTCTACATGTAATTCAGCATATAAATATACTTTGACTTTGTCCCCCTTATTCATCCGATAAACATTTTAGATGCTTGGATTTGGTACTAAGAGATCAGAGAGAATATCAACTTTATCTAACAAATTCGTGAGGCTATTTCTATTTCGTGATTTTTGTTAGTTTTACCATGTTTTACTAAACAGTCAGTCAATATTAGCATTATCTCCAACGAACTTTGCGAAGTAGTAAGTAAAATATCCAATTGCCGCGTCTCGTATGAAGTCACACATGAAATATATTCAATCTGCGCTTCTGAGATAAGCTCCCCCCCTTTCTCCCCCTTTCTCCTTCCCCCTTGCCCCCTTGCCCCCCGGGAGAGACAGGCTAAGCCGGATAGAAGTCTTTGATGGTCACTCAGTTGTTTTTGTATTCTATTTTCAGTCAAAACTGTTTTTACTTTCCGGTTTTCAACACGCAACTATAAAACTCTAGGTTATACTCTATATTAAAACACTAAAAGTAGGATCAAAATATCAAAACCCTATTAAGGTTATCTATCAGTGTCTGAAATCTATATACCAAAAACTGCACAGTGTAGCATGACACCACTATTCGTTACAATGAGGTGGCAACCCTGGATCGCGATAATAAAATTATTATTATTCGTACTATCAGGGCTGCCACCCGGCGATCGTATCGCGCTATCTCGCAGCGCCAAGCGACGCTCACCCCCTTCTAGGGATGGGACGTAGTCGATAGTGTCGTCACGATAGTTTGGGATAAACTGCAAAAATAGTTAATTAGACACTTTTGTGGAAACCAAATTTACCTAATAATTAAAAAATAGCATGACCTTGGACTGCTAAATCATAAAATAATCTGCCTATAAAATCCACGTTCCAATAAAGATACTTTTAATGTAGATTTCCTTTTATAGCACATAAATAAATTAGACAACACACATAAGCGAATCACTTCTCAATTCAGTTTAATCTTATGAAAAAGCTTAGAAATTGATTGATTAATGCTTTGTTAATAAAAAAAGCGTTTGAAATTCTTCTTAAATACGTGGTATCAGATAGAATTTCTTCCATTCATAAATACGTGGTATGAAAAACCTAAGTACCTTTTGCGTGACCTACGAGGGAATGTTGTGTTATAGGCGATAGTATCCACTAAACATCAGGTTGGCCTTATACTTTTTCAATCTCCTAGTTGCATAAAAAATAGTGTTGCTTAAAAGACCGAGTCATTTTGTAAAAATTTGCAGAGTAATGTCATAAGAGCACCTGTTTACTGCAAGATCTTCGGTCCATCAAATTGTTGCTTCTTGTTTGTCTCTTATCGATGCTCCATTCAACACTAGCAAATAAACAAGTCCTACATCGATATCGGCGGCCGTCACTAGGGGTGTAACCTGCCTTAGCCCGGATAAGAATGAATACAGTGGCTCTCGAGCGGAATGTGCTAATACATCCTTATCGTCGACGCCCGTCCGCACACACACATGCACACCTATTTTAAACACACAACGAAGGGTGTTGATTTTTCATTGCGTTTGACTTTAAACTGTGGTCTGAGGTGTATAGGTTTGAAATTCGATTGTTTTGTGGTTTATTTTGTTTGGTGTATGGAAGTTGATCTTTGTAAGGATAGGTTCTACTACAAATCTTTTATTTTGATGTTTTATCTTTTATTAATGTGTGACAAAGCTTATTCGATATATTTTAATTCTAAATATTAGTCGCCTAATTCTTCTAGATTAGACACCAAGGCTCACCTAGTTTTAAGTCGTTTCAAAGTTATCCTTGAATCCTTGAATTTGACCAATACGCAGATCGAGCAGACAGACAGACAGACAGAGCTGCGGATGAAGAATTATGTGTTTCTCTCATTATGCCACTAATATTATAAAAGACTGGCCTCTCAGCTCAGTTGGTAGTAGCTCTGCCTTCTGCGCCGTAGGTCGTGGGTTCGATCCCCACCGAGAACAAATATTTATGTGGTGTACACAAATGTTTGTTCTCTGTCTGGGTGTTATATTGTATTCTAATTATGTATTTACAAAAAAAAACGTATTCAAGTATTGTATCAGCCATCTGGTTCCCATCATACAAGCTCTGCTTAGTTTGGGGCTTGATAGTGTTGTGTGAATTGTCCACATTATTTATTATTTATTTATTTATTATAAATGTGAAAGTTTTTAAGTATGGATGGATGGATGGATGTTTGTAACTCAATAACTCTAGAACGACTGAACGTATTTGGATGAAATTTGGCACAGATATGGTCTGGAATAGCACATAGGCTATCCCGGTAAATATATGGTTCTCGTGGAATAGATTTGTTTATAATCATATGTATAAGAGAAAGTCGTGTTTATATTACGTTTATATTACCTGTAACTGAACGTGAGATCAATTCAATTATTGCTAAATCTCCAAGCAAATATAGTACGGGAACTGATGAAATACCTCCTATCTTAATTAAAGCTTGCCGAGAAGAACTAGTTCCCATACTAACACAACTAATAAATCAGTCTTTTGATGAGGGTACTTTCCCAGATAAATTGAAAATAGCTCAAATAAAACCAATTCTAAAAAGAGGAGGAAAGCCAGACGATCCTGGTCAATATAGACCTATAGCTCTTCTCCCTACAGTTTCTAAAATCTTTGAAAAACCCATGTCCATCCGCATTTATAAATTTCTCGAAAAATATCAGCTCCTTGACAAACACCAATACGGTTTTCGAGAAAGACGTTCAACTACCCTTGCAGTTTACCACTATATCCAAGAAATATTGAGCTACATTCGAGATAATCACTACGCAGTTGGTCTGTTATTGGATATGTCCAAAGCATATGATAGAGTTCTACACAATATATTACTAACTAAACTTAATGGAATAGGGATACGCGGCCAAGCGCATAAATGGCTACAATCTTATTTAGCAGATAGGAAACAATATGTACAAATTGAAAACTTTAATAACACCACGTTTGAACTTCAACAAATAAAATCAGAGACTCTTATTTCGAACTGTTCTATTCCTCGAGGCAGCGTGCTAGGATGTGTACTATTTATAGTCTACATATACGACCTACCGAAAACGCTGAACCCCATGTGTGTCTTATTCGCTGATGATATATCGATATTATTTAAATATCCAAATAATCAAGACATAAATGATGAAATTGGAGATACAATTAAAACTGTTAGTAAATGGCTACAAGATCACAACTTAGAAGTTAACACAAAGAAAACAAAATTTATTCAATTTAGACCATATCAAAAAAATATTTTAAATCTTAGTGCAATCAAAAGTAAATTTAACATTGAAGAAGTAAAAGAATTTAAATTGCTAGGAATATCAATAGATACACACTTAAACTGGAAAGAACATGTTGCAAAAATAAAATCTAAGCTATCACAATTTATATATGCTCTGGGTATAC
The DNA here is from genome assembly GCA_947578465.1 of Thera obeliscata. Classification (NCBI taxonomy): domain Eukaryota; kingdom Metazoa; phylum Arthropoda; class Insecta; order Lepidoptera; family Geometridae; genus Thera; species Thera obeliscata. Next base: position 14,049,351 of record OX387924.1, on the reverse strand, counting down.
TTAAAACAAATACACACTACGATACCGCTTTATCTGCATACTATGCTTATGCTCACTCTTGGCTAAAATACGGCATCATATTATGGGGACATAGTACTGATGCACATGATCTTTTCATTCTGCAAAAAAAATGTTTGCGCATATTAGTTAATATTCACCAACCCGAAAGTTGTAGATCTTACTTTGTCCAAAAAAATATCCTTACTCTCCCCTCCATATATATATTAGAAATTGCACAATTTGTAAGAAAACATATAAACTATTTTGAATTCAATAAAAACCCTCGCCGGAAAAACAAGCTTGTCCTCCCTGCACCCAAATTAGAAATGTATAAAAACAGTCCCTACTATAGATCAATAGTAATATTTAATAAAATCCCAGATAAAATTAAAAACGAAGCTGAAAATATCACTTTTAAAAGAAAATTTAAAAAACTACTCATCAATAAATCATACTACAGCATTAAGGAATTTATGGAAGACGAGATTTAAAAACTACACCTTACCTACCTCTAAATATTACCAAGCCGTCCAAGTCAAATAGTCATACATAGATTTAAGATTTTATTGTTAAGCTAGATTCTCTACAGAAGTGTTACCTAGATTTACATAATTTAATTTAATTTTGCCGTAAGGCCATTGTAATGCCCCAGCGGGGCTCATGTTCTGGACGTTATTATACCCCCTAAGACCTATAATACACATGAAACAATGAATAAATGAATATGAATATGAATATTATAACTCAAGAACGGCTGAGCAGGTTTGGCTGAAAATTGGTGGAGCTGGAGAGATAGCTTAAGGGGCCGGCGGAGGGCGAGTTTTCATACAAACGTAATACCAAAATGATTTCTAATTTAAGCAGATTTGGTATTACGTTTGTATGAAAATTCGCCCTCCGCCGGCCCCTTAAATACAGGAAACGGACATTGGATACTTTTTAAGGGAACGGGGTGTAACGGGAACAGGGTGAGCGAAGCCGCAGGTGGCCGCTTGTATCATATAAAATAAGTTTAAATTTATTTTATTTTTATTTTATTTATTGATCACCAACATAATAAACACTAGTACAATTCAACAAGATAGTGCTTAAGAATACAGAGTCAAGTGCTATTATAATTACAGGTGAAGACAGCATGCGTACAGAATATAAGCGAGCAACAGAAGACTTTTAACTAACATGACTTATTCTTCTTCTTCTTCCTGCCCTTATCCCACTAGGTGATGGGGTCGGCACAACATGTCTTTTTCTTCCATTCTCCCCTATCACTCGCCATCTCAGTACTCACTCCTTTCTTGAACATATCATCTTTCACACAATCCATCCATCTTTTCTTAGGTCTACCTCTACTTTTAAATCCATCAACATTCATGCCTAACACTCTTTTCGTCACATGACTTTCTTCTCTCCTCATAACATGTCCATACCACGCCAGCCGATTACTTCTCATTTTCTCTGTCTACACTAACATGATGTAACTGACATGACTTATTAACTAACACTATTTACATAAACATACACAATCACACCCATGTGTATGTGTACAATTTGTTTCTGACTGGGGTGGCGCTGACTGTGAAGTGTGTTTGCAAAAAATAATAATGCTATAACAATTTTTTTTTTTGTGTGATATGGGTGTGTATGTGTTTACCTACTGTACCTGCAATAAACAAATTTTATTTATTTTTTATTTATTTATTTTTATAACAATTGACGTAGGAATCGTTATCACAGAAAGGGCTTGAATTCATTAAAAAACATGCAGGTAGGTATAAAGTGATAGACTCACGGAAGTGATTACCAATAAGGCTGTGTCTACAAGGTTGTTGGCGTTTCCTACTGATAAGGTATTTACTTAAATATTTATTCATTTAAAACGCCCCTGTCAGCGGTACTGACTTTTTTGATCGGAATAAGGGTAGCCCACCGAGTTACCGATTCGACCTACCAAGCGTGGTGACTACAGCAACCCCTAACTTAAGGGGGAGGTCCAGCAGTGGACTTTTGATGATCACTAGATACTTGGTAGATGTTTTATTTAGATGATGGAACAAAAATATGAACCTAACATCAGATTGGTTAGGTCATATACAAAAACGGTGAGAACCAAGCCGTAGTTTGTTGCCTGTTCTTCTAGGCTTGGTCGCGTGGAACTGGCACTTAGACTCACCTAGCTTTAAGATGTTCCAAGTGATCCTTGCAATCTTACTGAATAAATACACTTTAGATTTTTGGTCTTATAATTCGAAGGAGCCGGCTGCACGCACGAAAAAACATGACTCATGTGGCGTTACCTCGCTTTGAGGCGTTCCATTTAAGGCTTGAAGTGCAAGCGAGAGCACGGAACGAGCGACAAAGAGGCACTATCGGCCTCCGCGTTCGGCAGCGTTCAACATCTGTCACTCTCCTACTTGAGTGAGCGATGCGTCCGCGTGGACAGCGTATGACGTTGTCACGTTCAACTATCGTCTGTAAACCGACTTTACAGACTAACGATTTTTTTTTAAAGTGGTAACCATCACCTATAACAAAACCTTGCCCCGTAGGTCAGGCAACTCGTAGGTGGATATCCAAAGGAGGTAGTCAGAGGAATGTCTTACATGCAAATGCTCGCGTGCAAAGATTAAAATCGATTAAGGGTTGGAAGTAATTCTTAATTTCACTTTGTGAAAGTTTAAAGATTAGATTTTGATAAAATAAGGTATCACGTAAGAAAGTCATTAGGGCTCATTGTTTTTACTTAGAGGGCTAATCTAAGAAGGTTAATAGAATAACAAATATATTGAACAATCCCCACAGCACTATCTAGCCCCAGATTAAGCAGAGCTTGTACTATGGGAACCAGATAGCTGATATAATACCTAGGTATAATTTTTTTTGTAAATACACACTTAGAATACAATGTAACACCCAAACAAAGAACAAACACTTGATCTGAATTTGCTCGATTGCAAACTTCCTAATACAATATAATTAAGTTCAATGTCTCCGTTATACTTAAAAGTTACTTAATAGCAGCATAAATGACACCAAACTGGAGCTTTGTTAGTTTTTTTAATAGTTTAGGCTTCTGGGCACAAAAGGAGTCTTTTTGAGGAGCACTTAAAATCCTTTCACCACACCTTTTTTTGGTTCGATAGTGCTGTATGGGTTGTCCACAATATTTATTTATTTATTTTTTTAAAAGCCACAATACCCAGTACAAAAGGTGGCAAAACCTTCATACCGAGGTGGTGTTTAATTATCATTAAAATAGGTACTTTAATTAATTATTAGCGATACGGGCGTGTCATCTTGATGTGGGTGTTATGTGTTATGAAAAGTACACAGTTTTTACGGCGTCGTTTGTGGAAATTAATTAAAAAGATTAGCATCTAAAGGTGTGCCTGGACGGCTTTGATAAGGGACTATTTTAAACTGGGCTTAAAATAACATTAAAGTGATTGAACGGGCTGTACAATGCTATCTAAGGGTTAGTTCTTTAAGCATCATAATTTTTATAATTTCATAAGAACACAATAAGAACCAATACTTACAACTTAAAATTCGGTTTTTCAGTTCATTTAGAAAAATCGTTTCAAAGCGATTCTAGTGATATAATTTTAGTTAAATAAAAGCAATTTCAGCTTTAGAAATGTATTTAAAAAATCATTACTCATTTTCTCAACTTGCACTTTTTAGTAAGTCAATTTATGGTTACTATCACTAAACCTTCCCAATAATTCTTGAAATAAAAATAACTTCCCTTAAAATCAGTTGCTAAGCCATGACGGGGGCTGTGGACAGCTTAAACGCTCCAGATCCACGTCTTAGTAGCAGTAATATAGATGAGCCAAAAACGTAACGGACAAGTCTTTACAATCCAAGAAAGTATTTAATTGCCCAAAGAGCTGATAATTTGGGGTATTACAGGGTAATTCCCGGCGGGGGGCGAGTGATAGACCGGGGTAATATCCGGGAGCAACAGGCTACCTCTTACCCCAAAGTAAAATACACCTTATTTCACGAAATTAGAGCTGAATTTCGTTTACTGGTTGGATTAGACTTCGACGCTGTTACCTGAGGTACTGTTTACATCAAAATGCACCTTGTCTATTTGGGTTTTGAGGTGATTTTTATTTGAAAGTTAATGCAAAGTGCTACTTGAAATAGAGTTAGAACTAAATAATAGATTAAGGTCGTATTCTGTAATGATGAATCGTTAATTCCGATTATAAATTTTGGATTTTATGCAAAAAAAATCAACTACTTCAAAATAAATCAATCCTAACTTGGTTTTTGGGATTGAAAAATCTGTGGAGATATGATTTTGGACCATGTCTGAGACTTATTCCTCAAATTATATAAATCGCAGACCTATATTTTTTATTATGTTCATGTCTTGTGGCAAATGTCTCGTTTGGACGCAGCTCTGATCCTCAAACATCCTCAAGAATCTTGAGAACTTAGATCTGAGGAAAAATCTTAGGTCTAAATCCACTCCTAACCTCTGTTTTTTTTGGAATTTGCCTATTAATATTTTCCAAATTTTATGTGTACTGACATGTATTTTCAAAAGACTTTCCAACAATTCAAAGCAGATTCCTCCAAGCACAATAAAGGAGTGTGTACATTGTTATCGCGCAGTCGATCGGCGCGGGGCCTGCAGCGCACAGATAACAGAGCTCCAATGATATGTTTCAAGTTAGGGTGTTTATAAAGTGACAATTGAATTTACGTGAGGGAGGAAGTCAAGTTTGACTTTCTTGGAACCTGACGGAGCAAAGGTTATACAAAAATCTAAGGGTCTTATTAATAATCCTATTAGCGTAGCGTTGTTCCGTGTTTTGTCTCTTGCATTGACATGCAATTGTCAACTCGAACAAATGTGACAAAACACGATTTAACTACTCCAGCGTTGCGCCAGGATTATTAATAACACCAAGTATCTGTTAAGGCCCGAACACACCATGGCCGCTGGCGGTAGCGATCAGTGAAACAAATATCGCTGTCAGATTTGAGATTTGACAGCGATATTTGACAGCGTTTCACTGATCGCTACCGCTAGCGAACTAGGTGTGCGCAGGCCTCTAATATTTTTTTTATAAACAAGCAGACCGTCAGGAAATTTACAAGAGTCGCGCGAGCCTAGAGATCTGCAATTAAGCTCTTTGAAGGGAAAGCGCGAAAAACTATCTGAAAATTTTCTCCCAAAACGGTAGAAAAGAGGAATTAAAGTTTGTATGGTGATAACGATAACTTAGCTTCACGCAAACCAGACGGAGAACAAATATCTTGTTTATCACAAACATGCTTTTAATCGGTGGGGATCAAACCCTTAACATTCACCAAATGAACTTGATATCATCCAAAAAAAATTGAGCTGAAATCTGTGCAACTTTTTAATTTATTTCTATTAACTACTTTAGTACTAAACAAGGCAGCCGTTACCAGTAAACGCTTGGTAGTAGATTAACCAAGCAGGACGTAAAAGCCCGTGGGTAAAAGCTATAAAAAAATAAAGTAACACATTACGGTTCTTTTAGACATACTTACCTCAAGGATACCTTATCCGGCTCACGCTCAATTGAGCTAATGAAACACCTCGGAGCATCGCTAACATCCTTATATTCTAAGCTAAGGAACCCACTCAAAATTCGCTCTTACCCTTGTATTCTAAATCAAAGAACTAACTCAAAAAATCGAAATAAGCTAAAGAAGAACCTCACTAAAAAAAAACATTTTAATTTGACCTCTAAAACTGAAAGATATTTGGAAGAAACACGCTGAATTTACTGGAATAAAAATCGAAATTAGTAAGTTCACCAATGGTTTTTTTGTGCAGTAAAGAATTTTCTATCATTCAAATTTCTGCAGCCGAGTGAGTTCGATTTTCAGAACTCCTCTTTTTTACGGATAAAATAAGATGGGAGGATGGTGCTGGACAATATGAAGCTGGAGAGAAGATTCTATATACAGGGTTATTGGTAATTATATAAGAAACCAGTTAAGGGCTCCTTCTTTACATCTTAACAAACAATATTTGTTCTACGACTTTTGCCAAAAATCAATACACTTCCCAAAAAAAATATTTTATGTTTTTGTAACACTTTTTAGCTCTGTACAGCGTAGACGTTTCATGGTAATGACCGGTGACCGGAGTAGCATCGCGACCCCGCACTGCACGCCCCTTTCATTGAGATTGCCGCGCGCCGCGCCACGGGGCATAGTTATAATTATTTAGAGTGACAAGTTTGTTATTTATAGTTTTGTATGGAAAAAAAAATTAACGAATTATTGAAAGTCGTAGAACAAAAGTTGTTTGTTATGATGTACAGAAGGAGCTCTTAACTGGTTTCTTATATAATTACCAATAACCCTGTATATATTAATCTGGAATGAATCTATTCCAGATTCACAGATTTTTGCAGATATGAGTGAGGAAAAACTGAGTAAACGACTAACATACGGGTGTAAGCTCGCTTGGCTTGCTAGGCTCGTTTACGGGTTTTAGAAGGAATTTAAGGAACATAATTGAGGACTATTTCCTTGTTCAGCGGCTTCCACGCTCCAGTGCGTGACGGCATCTGGTGGCATGTATGGTGCAAAGTGTCACTTATTGGTACGTAAAGTCTAAAACCACGGAAAGTAGAACAAATTCTTGAAACACAAATTTTCAACGGTAAAACAGAGTCCATCCATTCTCAGGCCTCAGTAATCTTGCCAAATGTGCCATCTTCTCCAGCTACAGAACATCGATATCCGATGTGCCCGGGAGCACTAGTGGTCTAGCGGTAGCGAACCCGCCTTCCGATCCTAAGGTTGTGAGTTCAAATTCAGTCGGGTACGAATGAGTTTTTCTGTCGATGTGCATTGTGCACTATGCCAGTACTCTCAAGCGGTGAAGGAAAATATCGTTAGGAAACCGGCGTGTTGTAGAACCTAAAAAAGTTCGAACAACACGTGTCCACAGTCCACACACCAAGTGCGGATGATGAATTTGCCATTTGCCTTCCGATGCGCCATCTGCTTGCTCCATTCAGGGTGGTCAGATGCACGTCCAAAAATCACCAATTTTTAAGCAAATAAAAATGCCATTACCACAGAATAAGTTCAGTACAGGTCGCATAGACCGGCCGCAAAGCATCGGCATCAGTGATGTAGATGCGCGGTTGCTCCACACGTAAGGGTAGTCAGATGCACGTCCAAAAATCAACAGTTTTGACGTGACAGCGTCTTATAATTCGATAGAGTCGGCTGCACGCACGATAAAACATGACTGATGCGGCGTTACCTTGCTCTGAGGCGTTCCATTTAAGGCTTGAAGAGCAAACGTGAGCGCGGAACGAGCGACAAAGAGGCACAATCGGCCTCCGCTTTCGGCAGCGTTCGCAATCTGTCTCTCTCCTACTTGAGTGAGCGATGCGTCCGCGTGGACAGCTGTATGACGTTATCACGTTCAACTATCGTCAGTAAACCGATTTTACAGACAACCGATTTTTTTTAAGCAAATAAAAATGGTATTACCACAGAATAAGTCCAGTACAGGTCGCATAGACCGGCCACAAAGCATCGCTATCAATGATGTAGATGCGGTTGTTAGTTCCAACGAGCGCGGCTCGCCAAATTGCGCGTGACGCGATAACGATACGCCTTTTGAATACGGACGCTTTTCAACTTTTGCTGCTGTTTTTCTGATGGACTTTGAACTGAAAACTGTGTTTTTTACAATACATGAATATTGAGAATAAATAAATAAGAATTTACGTGCTTGAAGTTATTCATCGGTTCTAATTTGTCTGTCAATTTCAACTTTGTCTATTGTGTGTTCTAAATTTGAATTTGGCTTGTTTAATGAATTGAACGTAAAATTGTCCTTTTTTCCTTTTATTACAACAGGTTAATTTTTACGATATTAGCCATGTCTGTCTTCTATAAAAAGTAACTAAGTGGTAAGTCGGTCTCTGCTCCGGCGAAGTATGTGAGATTTTTTATTTTATTGTATTATGGAAAGTTAAACGTTTGACAGCCATCACACCTGATGGAAATTGAAAATGCAGCCTAAGGTGGAGCACGCTTAGCTATAATCCACTTGTTCACTCTTAACTTGAAAATTCCAAGGTTGTAATGCTCCGGAAATATTGACGACGGTCATTCTTTAAGACCACCATTTACCTTCATGCAAATAAAGATATTTCATTTCTTTTGATACCGTAAATAACTATAATAATTCATTGTTTTGTACATTATTATAACAACATTATCAAGTTCCACGATCACTCTTCTCATGTATTCAGCGCCATTCCATCACAGTTATCACACGGCTATCTAATACATTGTACCGCATTTTCATAAGGATTCATTTAGCAACGTTTTGCTCACACCCAGCTGAATGTGTTTCCATTGACCCCAGATTTTTGAAGTGAAAGGCGGGCTTGAGCATCTATGAGGCGGGAAGAAATAATTTAAGTTTAAAAAACTTGAGAAACCGACTTCATTGTCAAACGGCTAAACCGATTTTAATCAAATTTGTTTGGGACAATCTGGACGTAAGAATAACCTTCCAAATAAAAAAATAATTTTCTAAATCGGTTCATAAATGACGGAGGCATGCAGTTACAAACATTAAAAAAATTATTTAAAAAAAAATGGCAACACCGATTTTAATAAAATTAAAACGGGACCAATCTGGAAGCAGTACCTTTCAGATAAAAAAATAATTTTTCAAATCGGCTCACAAATGACGAAGTTATGCGGTAACAAACATTAAAAAAAAAAATAAAAAAAAAATAAAAAAAATAAATAAAAAAAAAAAAAAAAAACATACAACCGAATTGAGAACCTCCTCCTTTTTGATTGGAAGTCGGTTAAAAACGAACTCGTCACGCGACGTCTTCGGCAAAGATCGACAACCTTCGGGTTATCAAGTGCTCACTTCACGAGTGCGGAAAAGTCCCATTTATTCTACGGGACTGTAACGTCATAGCTAATTCTATCCTGAGAATTCTAACAGAGAAGTGGTTAAAAATATTAGTAAACAAGTGAAATTTAAAAAACTTGAGAAACCGACTGCTGGACTGATTATGATAACATTTATATGAGACCAATCTGGAAGCCTTTCAGATAAAAAAATCAAATCGGTTAATAAGTGACGAAGTTATGCTTTAACAAAGAAAAAAAATAGAAATAGAAAAGAAATAGAGAGAACCTCGTCCTTTTTTATTTGAAGTCGATTTAAAATTGGAACCACCCCATACATAAAAAAGCAGCCAAGTGCAAGTCGGACTCGCCCATGAAGGGTTCCGTAGCATCAAATAACATAATATAAAGGTTGTTGTAGTTCGTCGAAAGGTAAATAGCGGTTTACGATTTATGACGTATAAAAAAAACTACTGACTAGATCTCGTTCAAACCAAATATCGTTGAAAGTTTGCATAGTAATGTACAACATATATTTTTTTTAGTTTTATCATTCCCTTATTTTAGAAGTTAGAGGGGGGGGACCAACTTTTTTCAACTTTGGAAGTGTCTCTCGCGAAAACTATTCAGTTTAGAAAAAAACGATATTAGAAACCTCAACATCATTTTTGAAGACCTATTCATAAATACTCCACACGTATGGGTTCGATGAAAAAAATTTTTTTGAGTTTCAGTTTGAAGTATGGGTGACTCCCAAAATTTATAGTTTTTTTTCTATTTTTGTGTAAAAATCTTAATGCGGTTTACAGAATACATCTACTCGCCAAGTTTCATCAGTGTAGCTCTTATGGTTTTGGAGAAAAATGGCTGTGACACGGTCGGACAGACAGACAGACAGACAGACAGACATGACGAATCTATAAGGGTTCCGTTTTTGCCATTTGGCTACGGAACCCTAAAAACGCTATCTATAACTTTTAAAACGTTTCTAACACTTAAGTTCCATGGTACGAGTAGAAATTGTCGTCCGACAATGGACACGTTATCAGGGCGGGCGGGCGTCAGAGCGCAGGGCTGCCTCGCTGTGATAGCCGCACGTACCTTTGTTCTGAGATCGGATATCACCGGATCATACTAAATTATTTATCCTTTTCCCGAGCGAGGTGAGTCCTGATATGGAATCACGGACGACTTGGGAACCAGAGATGAAGTTATATCGTTAGGAAAATACTTACTCGTCAAGTAGTAAAGACCTCGATGTGTGAAAAACTACTACTATTACTATTACCACTTATTTAAACCATGAAACAGTGAGCCTCTCAAGTTTTTTTGTATATAACTAGTGATGGAGAAAGCTTATGGCCCGCTGATAATACCGTCACCCAGTTCGAACCGCGAGGTAGTAAGGTATTGCCATATCTCTTATGGCTAGTGACATGACACAACTGACAGAGACAGAATAAATTTTAAGAAAGTTGGCAACATTTGACTAGCCTTTCAGCTCAGTTGGTAGTAGCTCTGCCTTCTGCGCCGTAGTTCGTGTGTTCAATCTCCACCGAGAATAAATATTTGTGTGGTGAACGCAGATGTATGTTTTCTGTCTTTCTAAGTATTTATTTATTCTAAGGAGCCTCTTTGAGGCACACTTAAAATCCTTTCACCACACTTGGTTTGAAAGAATCAGTGACACGATAAGAAAACGTATGTATTTACAAAAAAAATCATATAAGTAATATACCAGATAGCTGGGTGCCCGTAATACAAGCTTTGCTTAATTTGGGGCTAGATAGCGTTGTGCAGATTGTCAGCAATATTTATTTATTATTTCAAGCGTAGGTGTTCATTATAAACAACAAAATATATCCACTCGTGTTGAAGCATCAAAATATGGACCCCAAGTCCGTCACTGGCTATCTCCCAGCACCAGGTGAGTAGCGAAATATATTATACGAGATTACGCGTGAAAAGGGCCTACAGATTGATCATGTGACTGACGTTATCAGCACCCTTCACACGACGCGGTCGCGCGGTTTTTCCGACCGATCGGCGCACTATCGAGTTGCGATCGAGAATTGATTGGTTCTCGATTGGATGTAAGTCTATAGGTAGATCATTTTGTAGTCGGTACTAAATAATTAGATAGACATGCTCAATGTTATTTTGATGACCGAGCAAGCGTTCAAAAATCGTGAAAATTTTCAAAAATTAGAACTCTAGAATAAGAAGCGAATTAAAAAAAAATAGTACACCAAGAAGGCTCCGATTCTGAGTTTGTAACAAATTGAAAAAGGTTTTATGACAAATTCGGCATCTTGGAGGTAGAAGTAAATAGGTTTAATTATGTTTTGAATTCACAAACTCAGTGCACACAATGTTCTAAATTCAATTTACTTTATCCTCTAGCGGATAAAAACGGCTTTTGCACTCAGATATCGACGACCAAAATACTCTTTCCGAGATAGAGGGAAGAAAAATTATTTTTGGAAAGCGTGTGTTTGCTCTTATATTCTCTCTCTATAATACAATAGGAGATAAACAAACGCTGACCGTACCTATAACAAAAACACACCGATAACTAACTAATAAAGTTCAAAATCGATTACCACTTTCCAATAGTCGCGCCAAACCTCTATTTTTACCACACGATCAAACTTTCACACTAATCTATTACCAGACAATTGCCCAATCTCAGATCTGGCTTTCGCTGATACTCCAAGCATGGGGGATGGGGTTGGGGGGTAGTGGGGGGTAAAGGGGGGCGTTATCAGCGATTCTCGCACCATTAACCCCCGCGATACAATCCGCACTCCATGTAGAGTACGTAACTTTGATATAATTGATAATACAGGTGGAATGAGCAAGGGTTTTCTTAGATATTCGGGATTGTTTCCTGGTTCCCATCGTACAAGTTTTGCTTAGTTTGAGGTTATAGGTTGTTGTGTCCACCATGTTCATTTATTTAAATAACTGAATGAGGGACCTCTCCTTGACTGGCTGCAACTGTGGAGCTCAGATTCAGTCCATGTTGCATTTACTGACCTGTCTCTTGTGCCCAAACACCTGCACAAGATACGATCTTATCAACGCCACGGGCCATACAGTAGAGGTGGCAAAATACTACTTGAGAATTGTCTAGTGTTCCATTGACAAGATAGAAGAAATTTAAATAACTTACTAGCGGCCGCCCGCAACTTCGCTCGGCCCGTTCCCTATACTTTTTCGGGATAAAAAGTATCCTATGTCCGTCTCCTGGCTCTAAGCTACCTCTACCAATTTTCAGCCAAATCGGTTCAGCCGGTCTGGAGTCATAAATAGTGTAACTAACACGACTCTCTTTTTATACATATATTATATAGACTAGCGGTCCTCCACGGCTTTGCTCGCCCCGTTCTCGTTACTTTTTCAGGATAAAAAGTATCCTATGAACATATAATATATGTTTATAAAAGAAAGTCGTTTTAGTTAGTTCACTATTTGTAACTCAAGGACGGCTGAACCGATTTTGCTGAAAATTAGTGAGGAGGTAGCAAGGACACAGGATCATTTTTAAGTAACGGGAACGAGGCGAGCGAAGCCGCAGGCGGCCGCTAGTGTATAGATATAGATGTCCAGCAGTGGACTTCGTAAGTCATGATGATGATGATAACGGTCAGACGATAATACGTGATAAGTTATTGCAAGTGCACCTTGTAGCAAGTGCAGCAGTTATCAACGATGGTAAGACGATAGGGCACGATGTCTTGCTATATACCCACGTTACCCACATACAACTTGATAACAAAGGTACACTGATAAAATGAGCGTGTGGATAGACTTTGTAACGTGAAACGGTAACCTACCATCAATATCATCAGCGTGGATATTAAACGTGCGTAGACGTAAAAGGATCATACACTTATTTACACTTATTAAACTTATTTACACTTATTTGACTTTTACTTTGGATTCGGTCGTGGGTTCAAATCCAGTGGTTACCAGTTAGTTTTACCTGACAAAAAATACACGTAGGTACACTATACACACTGACTGGCCTCTAGCTCAGTTGGTAGTAGCTCTGCCTTCTGCGCGGTAGGCTGTGGGTTCGATCCCCACCGAGAACAAATATTTGTGTGGTGAACGCAAATGTTTGTTCTCTGTCTGGGTGTTATATTGTAAATAAATAATAATAAAATACATATTGTGGACAATTCACACAACACTACCCAGCCCCAAACTAAGCAGAGCTTGTAATATGGGAACCAGATAGCTGATATAATACTTGAATACTTTTTTTTTGTAAATACATAGGTACTTAGAATACAATACAACACCCAGACAGAGAACAAACATTTATGTTTACTACTCAAATATTTGTTCTCGGTGGGGATCGAACCCACGACCTGCGGCGCAGAAGGCAGAGCTACTACCAACTGAGCTAGAGGCCAGTCGTTTGTATTCTAAGTATGTATTTACGAAAAAAATTATGAGTATTATATCAGCTATCTGGTTCCCATAGTGCTTAGTTTGGGGCTAGATAGTGTCGTGTGGATTATCGAAATATTTATTATTTTTATTTATTTATTTATACTTGTATCTTGTATCTTGTTGAACTGGCACCTAGACACACCTAGCTATAATGGCCTGCGCACACCTAGTTCGCTGGCGGTAGCGAACAGTGAAACGCTGTCAAATATCGCTGTCAAATCTTAAATCTGACAGCGATATTTGAGAGCGTTTCACTGATCGCTACCGCCAGCGAACTAGGTGTGTTCGAGCCTTTATGGCCCGAACACACCTAGTTCGCTGGCGGTAGCGATGTTCGAGCCTTTATGGCCCGAACACACCTAGTTCGCTGGCGGTAGCGATGTTCGAGCCTTTATGGCACGAACACACCTAGTTCGCTGGCGGTAGCGATCAGTGAAACGCTCTCAAATATCGCTGTCAGATTTAAGATTTGACAGCGATATTTGACAGCGTTTCACTGTTCGCTACCGCCAGCGAACTAGGTGTGCGCAGGCCATTAGACGTTTCAAAGTCAAAAAAACAAAGAATCTTTGTAATACAACTGAATAAATAAATTTTAGAATTTTAATTTGATGTTTTACTCAAATGATTTAAAATTACTCGAATCGTTTTTACTGCCTTGTAAGCATAATGTAAAATAAGTGGAATACATAAGTAAATAGTTAAAGCAACATTGTGGAGCTATCTGTGTTTTACCATTTAAGATCGATAAAACATTCATTTACATATTAGATAAGGCTAAGAGCTCACAGTTGCAATACGAATAACATCAAAGATAAATAACTTAACAGATGAGATACTCCACTGTATGACTAGATTATTTTATCTTAAAATGTATTATACCATTAAACGAGAAAATCTTGTATATATATATATATATTTAGGATCTCGGAAACTGCGCCAACGATTTTCATGAAATTATGTATACAGAGGGTTTCGGGGGCGATAAATCGATCTAGTTAGGATTCATTTTCAGAAAATGAGTCTGTTCGTTAAAAAAAACTAAAAATATAAACTAATTATGATGACTGCTCCTGCCATCTATTGACGATTGTGAGCAACTAACTGCAAGCATATCCAGCAGATGGCGTTGTTCAGTAAGCATAAGCCAATAAAGATAATATGACTCTTATGATTTCTTAAAAATACAAATTAACAATAAAAATACCGAGCGAAGCTCGGTCACCAACTGCTAGTATTTCTTAACTGAGGGCGGCGTCGCGGCAGGCCTCGCATGAGATGGAGGGACGAGCTGGACGCTTTTGAGCGGGACTGGCAACTTAAAGCAGAAGATCGTAGTGACTGGCTTAAATGGGGGGAGGCCTTTGCCCAGCAGTGGGACACTACAGGCTAGTAGTAATAGTAATAGTAGTGTCACTGTCATGTCTTCTAAGGAAGTCAAGGAGGCCGCATTCAAAAGATTTATTGGAGAAAAAAAGCTAAGTTCTTAAATTTAAGACGAAGAAGAGGTGATGAATATTCTTAGAAATTTATCACGTGATGCTGAACATCTGTATGCCTCAAGTTGATGGACACAGGGCAATGCATCGTAGGGCACGTTCCTGAATGCTTTGTTATAGGCGATGGTTACTTAAAAGCAGGTGGGCCATTAACTTGTTCCATGATCTAGTTGTTTAAATAATTATAAGTTTAAAAAACTTGAGAAACCGACTTCATTGCCAAACGGCTAAACCGATTTTAATCAAATTTGTTTGGGACAATCTGGACATAAGATTAACCTTCCAAATAAAAAAAATATTTGATAAATCGGTTCATAAATGACGGAGGCATGCAGTTACAAACATTAAAAAAATTATTTAAAAAAAAATGGCAACACCGATTTCAATAAAATTTAAATGGGACCAATCTGGAAGCAGTACCTTTCAGATAAAAAAATAATTTTTCAAATCGGCTCACAAATGACGAAGTTATGCGGTAACAAACATTAAAAAAAAAATAAAAAAAAATACAACCGAATTGAGAACCTCCTCCTTTTTGATTGGAAGTCGGTTAAAAACATGAAAACGGCTGCATAGTTTTCTAGCCCGCTTGACTGTGCTAAGGTGAATGACCATTACCTTCCACCACCCTTTCTTTCACCGATAAGAAAAACTTCAAATAAATAATGATGAAGCTCGACGTTTTCTTTTCTACACCGTGTCGCATCTGTGCATCTACTCTGCGTCTTCAAATCACTATAACAATATCCATTGGCTGCAGCAACACCCGTGACATTAGTCCAACACGACCATTTGCATGTAACACCTGTTTGCGCTCTCTTCAGATAGGACCTGTTGATACAACCAGTAGGCTATTCAGCGTGGTAATGCCGCCAGCGTCTTGGAGACGCTTCCGTCTGGCACTGATTTGGATCAGTTGAGCTATCTCTAGATCGTTTGTAACGATCTCCAGATAGCTCAACTGTTTCTTGTGTATTTTGTACATTTTGTAAATATTTGTTTAATTGTAAGTTTCTTTGTGTAAATAAATGTTAACCAGTAGGCCTACCACAAGCTCTGTCTGGCTCTGGTTTTGAGTCTGTGTGAGTGCTCACTAGTGTATCATACTGTGTCATAAGTAGGTATTGTTAGCCAGTTTTGGGAATAGGACATCTCTATTCGGATCAAGCAAAGAGTTACATCTCTAGTGTAGAAAAAGAAGAAGATGGGAAGGATATATGGCGTCGTTACTTGGAGTTGTATTATCTGCAGTTTAATAAAGTCAAACAAAGTTGTAGCTATATTCAATGAAGAGTTTTCGTGCTATTAGTATGTATCATAACTATTATATATTATATGTTTTATTTTATTATTTATATGCTATAATAAGTAGTTTAAATATTAAGTACATCAGGTTTAAAAAAAAAAAGGTTTTTAATTTTGAACACCGCCGTTCTCTTCATTTTTGTTAATCCTCTTCATCCAAAGGTTGTCTGGAAGAGATCGCTCTTAGCGATAAGGCCGCCCAATGTACCTTTATTTGTAATTGTTCTCTTTTGTGTACAATAAAGTATTAATCTATCTATCTATCTGTGTGTGTGACGCTTCGACGTAGAATTTATTTAGACAGCACTAACACAGACTCAAAACCAGAGACAGAGACAGAGCCAGACAGAGCTTGTGTAGGCCTACAGATAATGGATACGACGATAGACAAGTAGTCTACTAGGCTGATAGAAGTAGCTTTAGTTCTATCAGCCGAGTAGAACTTCTACTTGTTAGGACTTAATCCACCCAGTATTGAAATGGCAATGTGGAAAAATGGCTGACAGATGAATCGAAATAAAATATTTAAATATTATCAATAATTTGCACTTAAGTACTTCAAATAATTTAAGTAGATAGATAGATAAAGCCTTTATTTTTCTCCAAAATTAAAACATGCGACTTATTCACATTTGCAAAAAGCAAAAAAAAACATGAAGAAACTACAATACAAACAAATAGGTAAAGCTCAGTACATAAGCTTTGCTCGAGAGCATGATTTTATTTTGACTTTGACAGCTATCTTTTTAGGACCTTCTTTGAGTTGAGAACTTCTTAAGGCCTGCGCACACCTGTCAAATATCGCTGTCAGATTTGAGATTTGACAGCGATATTTGACAGCGTCTCACTGATCGCTACCGCCAGCGAAACTAATCGAAATCACTAATCGTTTAAAGTGAAAAAAAAAGAAATCACTTGAGACGCCATAAAAATTAATCTGCATTTTTACAATTCACAATCGCTTGAAATCAGATAAGGCGTTCTTATTAGCATAAAACTCAAATGTTATTAACACCTTGTTAGCAGGCCGCGGGTCCAACAAAGGGCGACACCTCTGCCCTTATATTTATTGCAAATTATGGCTCTTATCCGTCCATCTCCATCTCTCGATAATGGACTTCATACGCCGAAAGGTGATTGTGGATGTTACTAACACTTCAGGCTTGTAATATTGTCGGTTGCAGCTGTCAAAATAATGAGTCTACTCTAGTGTGATAAAATAACCTTAGAACAGAAAAAAAAGAAGAAATAAACTCACTATATTTAGGCACGGTAGACATTATCCTCTTAGGTCTTTTTGTTACCTAAATCGAAATTTGATCGAAAATGGAACATTTTTGTTAAAATAAATCAATAAACTAGATTTTTATTTTTATACAGGCATTTATCATTTAATTATTTTTTTCATCTCTGTAGAAGAAATCTGAGATCCATTATTGTATTAAATATAATCAATAACAGCCATACTTATAAACGCAATTTTAATTTAATTATTGCTTAAAATTATGCCTGCCACTGTTTGTCATTACCCAGTGGTAAGAGATGGCAATAGTTTAAGCACTGTTTATCTTTTGGCATTGTTTTATAAGTAAGGCCATAAGTCCAAAGATGCAATTATAAAAGTGTGGGTGATTCTTCAATTAGGAAGATACCCACCTTATCCACTCATTCCTCACAGGCCCTCGGCCATTGACAGCGTCGGTAACATTGATACGGCTGATTTATGCACCATTACACCGCCTTAACTGATCCTGTCGATATTACAATTTTAAAACACCCTAACGACCCCCCAAATCCGGGGTGGAAGTAATTTATTGTGTCAATTTTGATTTAATTTTGAGTTAAAGTGATCATTGAGCTCGATTATTAGTTTACGAAGTGATCTAGCTCGATTTGCCACCTGACCCTTATGTATGAAATACAGACTGCAAAGCTTAGCAAAGCTTGTATGGAAACCAGTTATATGATCACGCAGAAAGAGAACAAACATCAGTGTTCACCACACAAACATTCGTGCTCGGTGGGATCGAACCCACGACCTACGGCGCAAAAGACATAGCAACTACCAACTAACCTGAGAGGCCAGTCGATAAGCTACGTATTGACCCGCCCTTTGATCTGATTCGGACAGAAGATGGCAAGTTGACCCGAACAACAACCTTATGGAATGGCCCAGCTGGCAAGAAAAGAGAGAGACAACAGGAAAGATGGCCGGACGACATAGTCGAATTGGCAGGGAGGTAATGGACGAAGCAAGCGTAGGGTAGGAAAGAATGGAGACTTTTGGAGGAAGCCTTTGGAGAGGTCCTTAGTGTTAGCCAGTTTTGGGAATAAGACATCCCTATTGAGGCCAGGCTACGAGACACATCAATAGTGGGAGATATAAGAAAATGGCGACGGAATGCTTAGATTATTGTTTGCCGTGTAATAAACGTATGAACATGAACAGCAGTGCCTTACCTGTCTACCTTCGTTAGGTATTGTTTTTTTTTTCTTTCACTTTTTTTTTTGTTCCTCACTTAATTCAAAATTATACTCAGTTCCACTTCAGAAAGTGACCAACATTTGGGGTGAGAAGCTTACCTTGCCGTAACACTGTTTTTTAACTAGCACCGAAGGTAAACCAAAGTATGTGCCTATTGCCTAGAGTTGCTTAGTATTTCCAGGTTCAGATGCTGTTTCTGGAACTAAAAGGCAATAAAATGGCATTAGTACTAGTAATAGGTATTATACATAAATAACTGTATGTCTTGTTTGTTTGGAAATAAACGTTAATCTTATTCTTAATAAAAATAAACCGAGTTCTATATCTATATTCAATGAATAGTTTTCGCCGTAATGATAGTTAGTTTTTATAAAAATATAGATCTCAGCTACCTAAAATAATTATGTAAACTATGGAAAAATAAAGGCTTTTTTTATTTATTTTATTAACGTTTCGACCCCCTAGGTTCGGACGTTAGTCAGCCTTGCGTCATATGAAAGGTACAATGATAGGGCTCGGTCACCTTTGCTAATTAACGGTATTCATATTTACAAATACGATGATAGCCACTTTCTCCTTATCGCGAATAACAAGTTTATCGGGGACAATGCACTATCGGACGCCGCTGCATCGGAGACTGCATCTTTTAGGGCTGCCCTAAGTCTCAGCCTTAGGCAGAGGTCAGGCTGCATGGAGACACCTGACGGATCCTATGACTCAAGGCCTGTGCACATCTAGTTCGCTGGCGGTAGCGATCAGTGAAACGCTGTCAAATATCGCTGTCAGATTTGAGATTTGACAGCGATATTTGTCAGCGTTTCACTGATCGCTACCGCCAGCGAACTAGATGTGCGCAGGCCTTCAGCCAGAAATTCTTTGAAGCAGGAGAGCACATACCTCTGGGTATGCCGCAAGGTCTCTGATTTTCCTCTGTTATAACTAGTCAAGTTATAGCTTGAATATAGCTTCGTGCAGAAAATGACACATGTGCAAAGCCGGCTGGGTCTCTAGGAAATAGCAGCTACGCAGGGATAATATAGCTTTCTAATGGTAAAATAATTATTGAAATCGGTCCAGCAGTTTTTGAGTTGATTTGATACATACAAACTACTCCTATTTATAATGTTGGTGTAATTTTTACTTTATGTAAAATATAGACAACCGAGCTTACGGCCCACCCGATAGTAAGCATCACCGATGCCCATAGACATTAACAGCACTAAGGGTGTTGTCGTTGCGTTGCCTACCCTGGAGGAGTTTTTTAACGTTCATGTAGATTTTAAGGAACCGAGCCGTAGTTTGTTGCCTGTTCTTCTAGGCATGGTCGCGTGGAACTGGCACCTAGACTCACCTAGCTTTAAGACGTTTCAAAGTGATTCTTGCAATTTAACTGAATAAATAATACTAATACTTTTGATTTGATTTGATTTTTGTATACTGTGCAATAAGTCAAAGTGCATTACTTAATTAGCGATAGCGACAGCCCTGCGTATCGAGCGAAAGTGCACTTCTCGATATCGAACAATGTGACACGGCGATAGTGTAACGTGATCGCTGCGTTATCGCCGTCGAGACGCAGCATTGTGTCTCGCGCGAGTGTTCTTAGCAACACCTTCAAAATGCACAGCTCTCACGATCTCGTAGCTCTTTTGGTTTTCTGCGCTGATGGTTGTGGGTTCATTCAATTTATATGATGAAGACAATGCAATTGCGAAGCCTTTTCTAAGACATGTTTTACAACAATAAAGAAGAGACCCAATATAAAAAATGGCTATCAGTAATAGGCCTAACACAAGCTCTGGTTTTGAGTCTGTGTGAGTGCTCACCAAAGTCATTAAGTGCACCTCAAAGAAGTTCCTTTTGTACACTTGACATTTTTGAACTTTGTATGTTCTACGACATGCCGGTTTCCTCATGATGTTTTCTTTCACCGTTCGAGAGTTCTGGCATATATCCATTTTTTGACCGAAAAACTCATTAATACACGAATGGAGGCATATAGTACAAGAAAGAAAGAAATAAAAAACGTTTATTTATCATACACCTCCAATGAGGAAAATTTTAAGTACTTTAAATAAGAGAAACTCTATCAATAACTAAAAACAGAAAACAAAATAAAAGGTAACTAAAAAAAAGGTGCAGAATAGTTCCAATGTGCCGGGGCCAAACAGGCCACAGTGTAATAAATAAATAATAAATAATAAATATTGTGGACAATTCACACAACACTACCCAGCCCCAAACTAAGCAGAGCTTGTAATATGGGAACCGGATAGCTGATATAATACTTGAATATTTTTTTTTTTGTAAAATTCATACTTAGAATACAATAACACCCAGACAGAGAACAAACATTTATGTTCACCACACAAATATTTGTTCTCGGTGGGGATCGAACCCACGACCTACGGCGCAGAAGGCAGAGCTACTACCAACTGAGCTAGAGGCCAGTCAGTGTGTATAGTGTAGGTACCTACTTGTATTTTTTGTCAGGTAAAACTAACTGGTAACCACTGGATTTGAACCCACGACCGAATCCAAAGCCTAAGTCGGGGGGCGGGGCCGCTACAACTAGGCCACTAATTTAATATAATACCTCTTTTAAGGCAAGGCTAGCAACACCATTTAAAACCACACAAATGAAGCCTCAGCTCTAACACACGCTGGAAACTTTTTAATCTGTCGCAACACTTCAAATGCGCCCATAATGTGGTGCGGCAACTTTGAACAATAGTAAGCCGGTTCAGTACGGCTTAAACAGGCAAGTGGGGTATCTGCGGCTATTGTGCTGCGAGTGCAGCAAAGTTTCAGGATGCGGCTGTTTTTTGCTGCAAAAAGGTGTTTTGTAATGAGACTGGATTATTGAAGGTATATTAGGCTTGACAGCACAAGGTTTGGGCGACGACATTATAAAATGCCTGGAGCCTTATTCTCGGGCCGACCGAGATCATTTTGCAATTTTATTTTATTGCTTCTTTTCGAAAAGAGAATGGATGATTTCCTTGAGAAATTCATCGACGAACTCATCGTAGGAGCCTTGACAGCTACGATATACGGAAAACGTAGAAAAAGTGCAGTGTTGTGCAATGCCAATGTGTTATTAGCGTAGCTGTCGAGGCTTCTACGATGAGGTCGTCGATGAATTACTCAAGGAAATCATCCATTCTCACTTGGAAAAGAAGCAATAAAATAAAATTGCAAAATGGTCCGAGATGAGCCGAGAATTAGGCTGATATAATGCTTTCATCTCTATCGATGACATACCAAGGCTAAATGCCTTATTAATAAGAACGATGTTAAACAAATGTTTATTTTATTCAAAACTAGTGAAGATTAAAATTTTGAGAAACCGACTTCATGGCCAAACGGGTGAATCGATTTCTAAGAAATTTCTAACCTTAACCAATTTGGAAGTAAAACCTTTTCGATAAAAAAAAATGTTTCAAATCGACTCAAAACTGACGAAATAAAGCGATGACAAACGCATAAAAAAAACCTAATTGAGAACCTCCTCTTTTTATTTGAAGTCGGTTAAAATTAGGATCTTGTTCTCGGTAAAATAACCTGGAGAATTATTTTGTTTCGTCTTCTGTCACTGACGGGCAATCTTACCAGTGTCAAGCTAATTAATTTATATTTTTTGGTCAAGTCAGATCATCAGCAAAGTGGGTTTTCATTTGCATTGACAAAAACGGTAACATCTTTTCTCAAACCAGAATTCTCCACTTTCATTCCTTTATACATATTATTATGCAGTTTGTTATTCAGCAGATTGTTATGCAGTTTTCAGTTTTTCATCAGCATTTGTCAAGGCCTGCGCACATTTAGGCGATTAGCTAAAACGCTGTCAAATATGACAGACGTGCGCAGGCCTTTATAGTCAAAATATTTGTAAAATATCAAAAAGATACAATCTAAGGCAACGTCCACACTTGGCATGCGTCACGTGCCTGTTAATTTCCCGAGTGTGTAGCGGCCAGTGCGCGCTCGGACGCGTCACAGATAGATGATGGTAGTGACAGCTTTCTTATACGACTTAGACGACTGGCCTCTCCGCTCAGTTAGTCAGATAGTAGCTCTACCTTCTGCGTCATATGGGGTTCGATCCCCACCGAGAACAAATATTTGTGTGAACGCAGATGTTTGTTCTCTGTATTAATGTTATATTGTATTCTAAGCATGTATTTACAAAAAAAATGTATAAAGGTATTATATCAGTAGTAGTATAAGCTCAGATAGATTAATTTTATATTCCTAATTAAAAAGGTATACAACACGATAGTCTACTTACCACGGCAACTTTATGTAGATGTACAGTGAATAAAGGTAGACAACGATTTGAGTGCACTTACCTGAAACAAAAAATAAAAATGATCACGTGTCCTTTTTAGTATGAGACATAATATCCTTATACGATCTAATAGCGAATTAGAATATTAGTCAAACAAGACCAACACACGAAGCAATCAAATGACGACTAAAATGTATGTTCCGAGATTTGGCAAACTCTCATTATTCTTATTCTTATGAAACAACGGGATAATTACCATGATTAAATAAAAAAAAATAGTAAATAATTTTTTTAAATTAAAATAGTGTATTTTATTAATTTAAATAGTGTTAACCATGCTAACCATGATAGTTTCAAAAGTTATCTCCTTAATCTTCTTCCTCTTGAATTCTTTCAATAGACTGCAAACTCATTTTGAGCATACTCTTTGCCTCAAGCAAAGAGGATGCCTTTGTATGCAAAGTTTACGCTCTAAAATTAACGTTCTTAATTCAAATACCAAAACAAATTTTAATGAAATTTCCTTACATGTTTCCTTTTCCGGTCGTTAACAAAGATTTGTTTTTAATTATACATTTCACTTGAAATTATATATTTTTTCGGAACATTAGCGAAAGAACATTAACTATGAAATATTTTGCGAGGCATTTTTTCAATTAGCTTGATTACTAGGTACCTAATAAAATAAATACATTTATTTTTCGTTGGCCGTTTTCCTTCTCCGTTTGGGATAAGGACTGTACTTATAATCGGGAACACCATTACAGGTACAGATAAGCTCAGACGATTAGTTTTATTTTAAAAAAACTCAGTTAGCTTTAAAATAAAGTAATATTTAATATATATAACTAATATTTAAATAAAATATTTTTGGCTCAAATTCATAACAATTTTAAGTTTATAGGCAAGGTTTTTGTGTTTGTTATTTTTTCTATGCCTATTTAAAACAGCCAGCAGCATCCATTACAAAATAAATGCATGTCAAAAATTAAATTACGTGGAATATCTTTACTTTTCTTTAATGGTACTTGGGATACAAAGTTGTGTCACTTGTACCATCAATGGTACAACTGGCACTAAGGCAAAATTTTATATTCCGCCAAATCAAATACAAACCGCCAAAAATATCATAACACCTTCATAAGTTGTTGTTTTCAAGGGTCACCCCCTCTGTCCTCCCTCCCTAAAGGAGGTCGAATTTCCGCCGCGGCCTCGCCGGAAGTGACGGCATGTTTACAAATCGCGCGGGAAACGTCATCGCGAATTTTAAGTAGATGATGGCGACGAAAAGAAAGGATATTACATATCACCGTGATACAGTGATTAATGGTTTGAGGAGTTACTTTGCAATATAGAAGTAAGTATTCTACTTTAGAAATAAACCGACTTTTATTTTGGATATGCAGGGTATTTCATCGAGACTGGCCAGTTGAGTGAAAAAAAGCGATGATGTAGCAGTACGAGTCCGGTTAATGTACGGCCAGTTAATGTACGCACTGTTAAAACGATGCCACTTTTTTTCCACTGGAAAATTGTAAAGGCCCATGTACACTGTCGCAGATTAGTATTTCGATTATTATTATTTTTATCTAGCGATGAATATTTGTACTAAACAAGCAGCCCCTTTGAGGTTATTGGGAAAAAAACATTCTCTGGCACTGCGGTGGCCGCTACCGCGGCACGCTCGCTCTGCTCGCTCGCCTTGTGCGTAATTTTTATGTTCTAACATAACCTAACCTATCCAAGTCGGATCCGCCCTATAAAGTATCAAGGACAAGTTATAAGTATCCAGTGCCAGAACAAAAAAGTAAATGATCATGTTTGAATTGCTCCAGTGTGCATGTGGCTTAACTGGCATCGTAATAACAGTTACACACTGTTATTACGATGCCAGTTAAGCCAAATAACATGATGTACATTATCGCCTCCCAGCAGGACAATCTAGAAGAGACCTCTAGCCTTAAAGAGCCCCAAATTGTATTGGTCAGCAGGAAAAACAGACAACGGCAGTGAGTTCCACTCCTTGGATGTTCGCATAAGTGGAGCCAAAACGCTTGGTACGAAATTAAGTAAAATTAACCCTGTATTTAAATAAAGACGGGTTAATTTCCTCTACTTAGTTCTAGTAATGCTTACTTTTTTATAAGCACAGAGTATCACACATATGAAACCCTGTGCCTATAAAAAAGTAAGTTTTCATTACTCATACTCTGAAAGTAGGTCTGAAGTTGCCTGAGGGGCCTAATTGAAAGTAAAACTTTCAGCCCTAGGGAGAATCGCTTTCTACTGACAGCTGTCAAATTATAAAAAAAAACAAGTCCTACTTTATTCAACCATGTTCCAACTTTCTAAAGTCTTTCTAACTGCAAGGAGGTCGTTGAACCAAATTCCAACTTTTTATTCAGCAAGTAGGTTGGAAACTCATTACAACAGTAAGAAGTTTAAAAAGTCTAATAAGATAGCGCAATGTAAAATTTTAATTTAAATAACATAAAGATAGTATTAAATAAATAATATATCTTCTAATTTACTTGATTAATATATAGCTTCAACTATTTATTTAAAATAACATAGATTTGACATTTACCATTTTTTAAATTATGAGAATGTAAATAATGGCTGAATAATGCTGGCGAGCCGAAGCCGAAGGCCCGCCAGAGAAAAAGAAAAAAAAAACCGGGAAGGCGGCAATTCAATCTTCATTTTCACAAATTTTTCTTTCATGTTTTTATTTTTACTTTCCTTGTATTCGTAATGAAAAGCACAGTGTTTACCTCGGGTGAAAGTCTTTTAAGTCCCTCAAGCTCCATTGGCGCCCTCGCTAACGCTCTGGCGCCAAACCCGTCTCGGGACTCAAAAAACGTGACTTTCAACACTCAGGTAACAATGTACTATTAAATTCTTCTTGTTCTCCTATATTTTTTTGTCTTTTATTTTTTGTTATCTGTACTGTTCTACGTAGGGGAGACCTGTACAAAACCGTATACCTGGGTAAAACCGTATAGCGTAGGTATTTTCGCTACTATTTCAAAATTCGCGCGCACAAACCGCTCAGTGGCGCCGAACAATCAGTACTGTTTGTCAACAAACACTTGTCGCTGCAGGCTCGCGCAATTTTGCATTACTTTATTTTTATTGTTTTTCGGTAGTCCTGATCTTATTTTCGTGAATAGAGAAGCAATGATTGTGAAGCGTACATACGCTACAGGTAAGTCACTAATCAACTATGTTGTAGGTGATGTATTTGCTCTTAAATGCAATGTTTGGTACCGGCAAGTTTGCATTGACTATGTGTGAGTGATTGATGTTATTGTTTTACACTAGTCTTGGGGCACAACCGTATGGGGTAAAACCGGCTATGCAATGTATGGGCCGGCTGGGTGCAATGTATGGGCTGTCAAGGCTGGGCCCATGAAGGCTGCACCGGCTATCATACAGAGGAGTTGGATGATTTCTTTTGCACAAGATGCCTTGTCTCACGGTGATTACCGGGGCAATATCGTACATAGTATACGGTTTTACCCATGGGTCGGGGCAAAACCAGAATAAGTAGAGATTTGCCTTTTTATTGTAATTGTTGTCAAATTTTAAAATTTTGTGAAATATGTTGATTGTAGTGTGTACCTAATGAGTCTGACGAAATATGTATGTTGATTTAATATATTTGTGTTCAGAAATGGATTAACTACATGCCTGGATCCTTAGCTATACGGCCTTGCCCCGGTCTCCCCTATATATTATACCTATATATACCTTGCCGCATCTGAAATAATCATGATGTCCTGTAACTTCAGTGTCGTCTTTTTTGAACAACTAGTTCACCGTTATCCCGTAAAAGCTAAGCTTAATTTTTTATATTTTCCTCAAGCTTGTTTATTTAGCGATTGGTATCAAATATCAATATTTGAATCTATTAAGGCGAACACCAGCTCATTACCCGTCAATCGAGTCGATTGTGGAAACTGAAAAATGAAACATTATGTGTAAATCCGTAATTTATATGCGAGGCTGCGGGCAGGACAACGACCCTCCTTGCGATATTTAGGGCTGTCACACATTCAAGCAAAATAAATTGTGAATACAAAAATGGGTGTATAAGTAATAGCAATCGAAAAAAACTGACAACTTAATTTAGATAATTAAAATAATAATAATAGTAATAAGGACCTTTGTGTCGTGTTGTACGACACAAAGGTCCTTAGTAATAAAATAATTCACCAATTTTATAGTAAGTAGGTATATGAACAATGAAACAAACTTGTGTTTATAAGATAGTGTCAAGCTTTGCGCACATCTAATAGCCCCTTCCCACTGGTGCGTGATATCACGCACCGTAGGAAGGCGGCATAAGCGTTCTGCATTGGTGATCAGTTAAACGCTGTCAAGTATGACAGTGTTAATTGACAGCATTTCACTGATCGCTTTTATTTAACAAAACAAGAACTTACACTATTCTAACTAATACTAAATTTCCGTGTGAAGCTTGTGTATCGCAAAATTGACTCTGACCCAGCATAATGTTAGTTGATAAATGGTTAAAAAAATATACTGCTGCATTTAAATCTTATAAGAATTGTTGTCGCGACAGCCCTGTATTTCCAGCCCAATTTATTTCTTAATAACATCTCGTCAGCTTCTCCGTCGGCTAATTTGTTTATTCTATAAATCGAAAGACACGGACTCCTATTAAAAAGCTTTTATTAAAAAGTTATCGTTTAAACTTAGCTTTGGAAGCTATCGTTTAAGAAAGCTTTCAGATATGTTTGAATATTTTAGATTAGGGTTTGCGTTAAGTTTTATTACATCGAATGCTATATTTATGTTTGAAACTAAATTTAGAACAAAACTCTTAACTTTTTTAAAATATCAGCGTGGATACTATAGATAGACCTAAGTATCCACAATATTTCTCAATAAAAATCTCTAGTTTTTTATGCAAATATTGTATTAATTTGCTGTGCTTGGAATTAGCTTTAGTTAAGCCAAAGCTTTTTTGATATTATGCCGTCTAATAATAATATTATGCCATCTTAAAAACTAAAAACGTAATCCTGGGTTTAACATTTTAGCTGCTACCCTGCTGCCCGGCTGCGGTTTTCCTTTAAGTCTTATAGCATGGGGTTCTATAAAATAGGCTTTTTAAGGGTATTAAAGGCTCAGCAACGCGCTTGTGATGCCTCGTGTATTGTACGCAACCATAGGCTACGGTAACCGCTTTCCATCAGGTGGGCTGAATGTCTGTTTGTCTACTTTGTTGTATACAAAAAAGCTATAAATTGCTACTAATTAATAGATTGATAAAATTAAATGAGAGACAGCTCTAGGTAAGTATGTACGATACCTTGATTTATTAAGTAAAAATTAATTCGAAAACGTACCGGCTGTAACACCTGTTACATACAGGGTGTTCTGACATTTGAGAACAACTTGTCGAAAGATTAAAACAAAATAAAAATACCTTGATATCGGTAAACGGCTTTAACAAGTGTCAAATTGCTGATTTGCCAGATGTGTTTTCTTCTTGCAGTAAGCTCTAAGTAAGTTGACGGTTTTATAATTATCTGACTTCAAAAAAGGTTCTGAATTCAGTTGTATTTTTTTTATTATTTTTAATGTTTGTTATCGTTATAATTTCGTCATTTATAATCCAATTCTAAAAATTATATTATTATCTGTAAGGTAATAAAATATTCTTTTTTTCACAAGTTTTTAAACATCACATATTCCTTTTCGTAGAATTTTCGAATAAAAATGTGATAAGCACGCGAGCAAAGCCGCAATAGGTTAAAATTTAAAATATTCTTATATAAGAACAAAAACGAAGTAAAATTTAAAAGTTTATATATATTATCGACATAATTAAGAACACTTTGCTTTAATGTCGACAAAAACTTGACATTTGATCCCGTTGTTAATTTTTGATGGTTATTACCCTTAATTAGATTAATTGGAATGAAGTCTACCCTTAATTGTCGCGTTGGATGCTGAGTGTAATTATAATTAGTCTTAATCATAAAATGCTTTAAACCACAATGACACTGAAAGCTGAATCTTTAAGAGCGGGTCGTGCGAAAATTTGAGATGCGTTTTTAAAAATTAATAACAAATGAAAATCGTATGTCAGCGTTAAATAGAATGTCTTGTTAAGTAGTATATTTTTTTAAACACACTTAAATTCGAATTAATCTCAAATGTATAGTCTACAATTAGTCCTTTTGCGATTTTTAAAATGTCACTTAGTTATTTAGTTATGAATTTTTAAAAACGCATCTCAAATTATCGCACGACCCGCTCTTAAATTAATCTCAAAAGGTAACTTTATTTTTACTTGTTTTAGTGACTGGCGAAAATGGGGAGAGGTCTTTGCCCAACAGTGGGACACTACGGGCTAGTAGTAAAAGTAATAGTAATAAAAAGATTCGTGTTAAATGTTTGGCTTTAATAGCAATCTGTTACTGGCCAAAGACTTAAAAGCATAGAGTAACTCGCTGGTTCAAAAAAAAATGTGACTTAGATTATGTCGTTGTCATGCAATCCTTTTGCTTTTTTTATAATAACAATTAAAGACTGAAGAGTGCAAAACTTTCCTTTTTTGTGATTACCTAGCTAGCAGGAAGGAGAAAGAATTGATTTTAGAGAATCCTTGAATTTAGGCATTTAATGATTTGACTTTTTGAATGTTGCCTTCGGAGCAACACAGCGCGCCAGTAAGCAGGTGTCGTATCTAGTAGATAATAAGGGCTAAAATTTATTCAAAATAATAGATTTATTTTATTGAATTAGTATATTTTTAGAAATGAGTTATAAATAATGATGTATTATCTTTATAAGTTTTGAAATGATTGAGTTTATTTAATTTAAGAACAATGTAGTTGCTTTAAAACGATTTGATAAATAATGTTATATTTTATTATTATTTGTTCGAAATTATTAACAATTTATTATATCAATAAATTGTTACGCAGAACGGATGACGAGATTGCCGATAGAGGGCGCTGTCTATGAACTGTCATGTTGGTCACCTGACTGAGGCTAGGCGGGACGGTGGATTATTCTGGGCTGGGGACTCGAAGGAGAAGGTTATCGGTTCGTTCTATGTACGGTCGATGTGATTCGGCTCTGAGTACACCCTTTGATTGTTAAGATAAGTACCTAGTTCGCTATATGTCTTTATGTAGTTGGTATATTTTTGCTGTAAGGTAGTTTTGTGTTGAATAACGTGACTAAAGCTATAATTTAGTTAAATAAAGTGTAAATTGTAAAGATATTGGTGTAATTAAATCATTTACTTACTATTCTATATTTTCTTTTTAATATAAAGTTACCCTGATCTAATACAGACAACCCGCTTTCTGTGCAAATTCAGTTGAGGTACTATAAGTTGCAGAACCAGTCTCTCTCTGGGGGGGAGGGGGAGGGGCTTGCATCGCCGCGCCCTATCATACCAGTTATGATAACAGTTAAGACTAATCAAACATTCTGGTACCGACACTCTTCTAGGCTTGGTCGCGTGGAACTGGCACCTTGACCTAGCTTTAAGACGTTTCAAAGTGGTCCTTGTGATGCTACTGAGTAATACATCTTTGACTTTGACTATGCATTTATATTATAGTTATCTGATTGGTAGTGTAGTATACCATTTCAAAATGCAGCACAAATACATACTAAAATATACCTCGTGTGTTCATAAGTCTTGAGACACAGTAAAACTAAAATATTTTTGGAGCTAAGTTGAGTATTCATTTATTGGATATTAAAATTAAAACTACTGACATCTAGATCTGTATTTAAAAATAAATCATTCAAAATGGCCGCCTTTGTATTCAATGCAGGCCTTCAAACGCGTGCGCCATTCATCTATGGCGGCACGAATCTTTTCAACGGGAATCCGTTTCGATTCTTTAATAAGGGCTCGCTTGAGAGAATCCAGGTTTGGGTGAGACTTTCTGCATGCCCTCAGCTCCAATTCCGTCCATAAAGAATAATCCAAAGGATTCAAGTCAGGGCTTGACGAGGGCCAATCTTCGCTCCGAATGAAGGCTGGCAAATTGGCCACCAGCCAACGTTGGGTAGTCTTAGCTTTATGGGAGGGAGCAGAGTCCTGTTGGAAAACCCAGTATTTTCCAGCGAATAGCGTATCATTTAATGGTTTAACCACCGCTTCCAATATGTCGGTTTGGTAATTTTGTGCCTTCACTTCGACGCCTTGCTGGCAAAAATGAAGCGAAGTGACCCCCCCGTAGGCAACACCCCACCAAACCATCACACTTGCTGTATGATGAGTACGCTGGACATTGCGTACAGATGTACGATATACAGATGGCTGGACGTCCTTTGAACTTCTGGCGTAAACCTTATTGTTCTGCCGGTTAAACTTTTCTTCCACCGTGAAGATCTTTTCATCGGTAAACAGGATATTTTTTGGATCGTGTCTCTTCATTAGGTTCCGACATCGTTCCAGTCGCAATTTACGAAGACGCTCGTTTAAATAATGCACTTTCCTTCGACTGTAGGCCTTTAGTTTAAGATCATATTTAAGTATCCAGTTCACCGATATTCGCGAAATGTTGGTCTGCAGAGTTAATTTCTTTTGAGTCCGGCAAGGGTTACGACGAATTCGCTCTCTGATTACTTTGATGTTGGCGGGCGTTCTTACAGACCGCGGGCGGCCACATCTTCCACGGTCTTCTAAAGAGCCGGTCTCCTTGTACCTCTTTATGGTATAATAATACACAAAGTTCCGACTACATCCCAAACTTTGGATTTCACTAAAAACTTGCATTGGTTTTTTTGCTGCTTAAAACAGTGAAATTACAGTCGCACGCATATCTTTTGCTGGCGCCATTTTCACGGAGAATGAAACAAATATTCAAATGTATATTTTTTCTGATTCAAAACATTCGATATTTAAAATTGTATAAGTTTAAAAAGTTAAGCAAACTTTACAAGACAATTCATAAAAATATAAAAACGAACACCAAGAAATTTAGACTGAATGTAATTGAAAATTACCTCGACAAAACAGGAGCAGTAAAAAGAGCTAACAAGTTCCTAAACACTACGAAGCCACTAATGAGCCAACTACAAAATAAATCTGGAGACATTGTAACAAACAGAAACGACCTAATCCAAGTAGCAACTGATTTCTACAAAAACCTTTACGCACTGAACAATTATCAAGAACAAAATCATACAACCAATAACACCAGTTCTCTGAAAGACGAACCAGCACCAGAATTTAATGAAAATGAAATATACCAATCTATAAATAATTTGAAATCAGACAAGAGTCCAGGACCAGATCGAATTACGAACGAAATGCTAGCAGCCGGAAAAGAAATATTAGCGAAACCACTTACAAATCTCTTTAACCTCATACTCAAGAAAATAGAAATACCTGAACAGTGGACAGCGTCCGACATCGTTTTACTATATAAAAAGGGAGACGCAAAGCTCATCTCTAACTATAGACCCATAAGTCTTATGTCTTGCATCTACAAAGTTTTCTCCATGACCCTACTACGGCGCCTGACTAAAGTAATAGATGAAAACCAGCCAATAGAACAAGCAGGATTTGTAAAAAGCTTTTCAACTGTAGACCACATACACACTCTAAAAATGGTTGTGGAAAAATATAATGAATATGACAAACCGCTGTACTTATGCTTCATCGATTATTGCAAAGCTTTCGATTCAATATCACATAACTCTATATGGCAAGCTTTAACAACACAAGGCGTAAACGATGACTATGTGAAAATAATAAAAGAAATATACAAAAATAGCACATCAAGAATAACCCTTGAAAAACCAGGACCCAGTTTTAAAATTGAGAGAGGGGTAAGACAGGGAGACCCTCTATCTCCTAAGCTTTTTATCGCCGTACTCGAGCAAGTCTTTAGAAGACTCGACTGGGAAACCAAAGAACTTAGAATACATGGAAAATACCTGTCACATCTTAGATTTGCAGATGATATAGTTTTACTTTCGGAGGGTCCACAAGAACTGCTAACAATGATAGAGTCACTCTGCGACGAGAGTGCAAAAGTCGGACTAGAGATAAATCAAAATAAGTCGAAGCTAATGACAAACAGACAACGCATACCTATTAAAATCTCAGCTACAAATTCTGACCTGGAGTATGTTGATGATTACATATATCTAGGACATCTCATCTCATTCAAAGCATGCACGGATAAGGAAATCGAACGCAGGACCCAAAACACGTGGAACAAATACTGGGCTATGAAAGAAATCTTTAAAAGTAACCTACCAACGACACTAAAAACCAAAGCAATGGAAATTTGTTTAATTCCATGCCTAAAATACGCTTGTCAGACCTGGGCACTAACAGAAAAGAATATTGAAAAAATAAGAGTCTGCCAACGGGGTCTAGAAAGAAGCTATACGGGCCACAAATTGAAAGACCGAATAAAAAAATGATGAAATTAGAAGCAAAACCAAAGCGAAAGATGCAGTAAAAAAAGTACTGCGCTTAAAATGGAAATGGGCAGGACACATACAAAGAGTTAAGGCAGACAGATGGTCCCAAACAGTAACTAACTGGTACCCCATCAACAAAAAGCGCAGACCAGGCAGACCTAACAAAAGATGGAGCGATGATATCATCAAAATCGCAGGCAAGACATGGAGCAGAGTAGCTAGAAATAGGGAGAAATGGAAGATACTGGAGGAGGCTTTCACCGCTGATAGCGGACCTCACACAGGCAAGAAACAAGGAAAACAAATGTGTATAAGTTAATTGTATTTAATTTAGTTAAAAAATAAGTAAATTTAGTAAACTATGAAATGTGGAAGGTAAATAAAGCTTATATTATATTATTAAGTTTAAAAAAGATTGCATGAATTACTTTATTTTTAAATTAATTAAATAAGTTCGTCTCAAAACTTAAACACACGAGGTAATATAACACATAGACAGAGAACAAACATCTACCTTCACCATAAAAGTATTTGTTCTCGGTGGGGATCGAACCCACGATCTACGGCGCAGAAGGCAGAGCTACTACAAACTGAGCTGAGAGGCCAGGCGTTACGAGTGTCATATTAGTGTAAGTGGATATTTCATATTTAACTTAAGCTCGGCTATAGGTAACAAAGTAAATGCGTCAGAAACATGATTTTCCTCTACTTGTTCTGGTGCAAAATAATTGTATATGAATCAAAAGCTCTAATCTAAAACGTGGAACAAACAACTCGATAAAAACAGGAAAATCATATTTAACACCATTATAATTATTAAAATAAATGATAAATATACAAATTTAACGGAAAATAATTCTATTAAATATCGATAAATGTATGTATTTCCTCGTTCCTAAGGGCTCGGCCTCATTTTGGTATGAAACAGGTATGTAACTATTAACCTACTCAAATACACCAAATAGACCAGAGAGCACTGGTGGTCCCGCATTCCGATCACAAGGCCGTGGGCTCAAATTCGGTCGTGTACCACTGAGCTTTTCTGTCAAAAAATGTATGTACACAATGCCTACTTTGAAACGGCGAAGGAAAATATTGTGAGGAAACCGGCATGTCGTAGAAATTAAAAAGTTAAAAATCATGTGTCAAGTGCAAGAAAAGAAACTAGAAATCCGTTCACCACAATGGTTCAAAAGAACTAGTCACGACAAGAGAAGAATTTGTAGGATCTCTATGCATATTTTTTTGGGACATTAAAATCTCAGCATGTAATGAATATAAAAAATCGGTTGTCTGTAAAGTCGGTTTACTGACGATAGTTGAACGTGACAACGTCATACAGCTATCCACGCGGACGCATCGCTCCCTCAAGTAGGAGAGAGGCAGATGTCGAACGCTGCCGAACGCAGAGATTGTGCCTCTTTGTCGCTCGTTCCACGCTCTCGCTTGCACTTCAAGCCTTAGATGGAACGCCTGAGTGAGGTAACGCCACATGAGTCGTGCGTGCAGCCGGCTCCATCGAATTATAAGACGTTGTCACGTCGAAAATGGCATAGGTACGTAAGATGTTATATCTAGTAAGATTTATTGTTATTTCTGATTGGTCTAGGTACTTATTAGAATTGTGGAAAATTACAACGGAACCAGCCGTACCGTTACTGGTGTAGTTACGCCTTTACAAAGTTATTTTAATCTAACAAATGTCAACGTACTAAAGGTTTATCAAGGCATAACATGTTTGTATTGAAGCAGAATGATGATTTCATGATTTACGGTTTAAAAATAAATCTGACTTGTTCCAGACTGATTTGCTGAATCACATAAACTTGAGGTTAGTCAGTTAGGTATAAATCAAAGTGAGTTTAGGCTACTTTAGGCCCTAAATATCCATCAACTTGAGCATACAGTACTCTAGGCCAACCACAAGCTCTGTCTGGCTCTGTTTCTGGCTCTGGTTTTGAGTCTGTGTCAGTGCTGTCTAAATAAATCCTACGTCGAAACGTCACACACACAGTATAATACACTGGTGAGCACTGACACACCTACCTAGTGGTAGGCCTACCAGGTGTTAAGCCCCATGTGCCTCCAATTTCACCAAAAAATAAGATCCTTACGTAACCAATTTCGGGTTAAAAAGATAGCTTTAAACACATCAAGATAGCTTCACAGGTTCGATCCGTCAGGTTACCAACATGACGAAATAAACGATTTACCAACATGACGAAATAAAACGAACATTGTTCTTCTTATTTAGTTAGCAGATCGACCATTGTTGTGAGAATCACGAAAAAAGCAAGGGCGGGGCCAGTATCAGCCACATCGAGACGATGCTACATGCTATCCGATACATGCTTTCAACACGCAACATCCATCATACAACATAAAACTTTAACCCCGATCAATAAAGCAGATTTTCGTAAATCAAAACCTGAGGAGCTTATTAAGGAAAATTAAATTTGCAGCCGCGCGAAATCGAAGCTGTATTACTCTCACGCTATTATAACCCTTCACTCTGATAAAGTCTTCCAATTCTGAATTGCATCTGAATTTTGAAAGTCGATATTCCCGTGCAGCTTGTAGCTGGTTCGTGTGGAGTAGGCTTTCGTAAATGTTTATATAGTGAGGGATGTTTATATAGAGCGGATTAAAGATAAGAGGCGAACGTATTTTCATTTTATTACCAAATTACCGATGGCGAGATTACGCGCCGCGTCGATTGTGGGCCGTATCGGGAATACAGGTAAATTGTTGCAAGTATTATTTTACAAATCTTGGCTCAGTTTCTCTGCCTTGGTTCTTCTTCATCAGAAAAGTACAACAGAGGACGTGCCTTATTGGAGTTATTTCTGTTTCTCCCCACAAGCTATGGGAGATATTAAATTTAAGACCTAACAGGAATCACAATATTTTCATTCGTGATTCGTCACAAATTTTTTGTGTCATATACTAAGCACGTCATCAAAAAATGTATAGATTTGGTTGCTTAGACCGATGATAAAAAGTCTAAATTTGGTAGCAGTCGAAATATTTTAATTTTAATTCAATTTTATAGACTTGTGAATTTATTTGCATAAGCATAGAAATACAGAAATACAAACAATAAAGGAACGCTAATAAAAACAAAATATAATTATTGGCCGAGCCCTATCCGCGATCGGCACGACCTCTCGCCAGCCCTTAAATCATTGCAACGCTTTCGAATTTCGAATTGATCGATCAACCAATAAACTGTGAAGTGTTGAACCAATCACATAATTCTATTTCTATGAATTCCGTCTGAGATTGTGGGTAGCTGTAATTTCTATGATGGTTTTGTTCTGATTTTGAATGCAGCTTTTGTAGACTATAGGATTTAGGTAAACACATACACACCAACGTATAGTACCTAGTAGGCAACAAATATTGCGCATTGGCTAATTTCGGCTTCATAGAGCGTAATGTGCGTCAGAAAGAGATAGCGCTGTATGAAAGCAGAAAAGCCTGTGTGCAATATTTATTGCCTACAACCGTATAATATTTGGAAGTGTGTTTGCTTGTACAGTAGCTTGTTACGCTAGAGCTGTTAAAGTCGCATTGTACAAAGTGTAGTCTGTGCCACGATTTTTAACTAGGTACCGCAGGTATCTCATAAAAAAAAAAATCCACAAACTGGTCCCTGTTCATAATAAAGTATTATCATATTTTTGTTTCCGGTTTCCCTATACAAAAATGTTTTTTTTGCAATCAGTTCCAACCTAAGGCTAATGAATCAATTGAGTTTTCATGGAATGTTTCTTCTTCAAGGATTAATTGTAGTATTGTTGAACTAGGGCACTATAAATTATTTATAGTGCCCAAGTTCAACAATACCTACTACTCTACAGAAGCACTTGGCCACAGACTAAAAAATAAATTCAATATTAAAAAGAAAAAAATTTCTATCGATCCATCGCTTTAATGGTCTGATTTAATCTTTGAATATGTCACACTATGACAGGTAACTGTTATTATGACAAACATATTATTTTAAACAATATTTAAGCAAAAACACACCATAACCCAATAGTAATGAGGGTGAATTTCACTAAATTTGACGTTTGGTTTGACATCCGGCGCGCGCGCACCGTAACGTCGATTACTCGATAATTTCAGAAGATTAAAATCGGATTTTGACAACACTACTTATTTCAAAGTACTTAACTATATTTATTGTAAATAATTTGATGGCTAAATAATAACTCGGTCATTATTATTATAAATTCAACTAAACTAAATAGATCGTAGATATTAAATAAAATTAGAGAACAAGAAACTATCA
This sequence comes from Thera obeliscata, assembly GCA_947578465.1. Taxonomy (NCBI): domain Eukaryota; kingdom Metazoa; phylum Arthropoda; class Insecta; order Lepidoptera; family Geometridae; genus Thera; species Thera obeliscata. The sequence goes on along the minus strand of OX387924.1, from coordinate 14,011,669 downwards.
ATACAAAAATATAAAACGTCAATTCACTAAGCTAAAACTGTAGCTTCTGTATAACAATTTGGTAGCTGGCACTTAAATAGCTAACAGCAGGCCTTCGTTAGATTAAAAGTAAAACGCTGTCAAGTATTGCTGTCATATTTGACATCGTTTCACTGATCACCACCCGAGGCCTTTACCTGCACAGCCAGGGCCATGGGCCACACACCCGAGGCCCTTACCTGTTGCAACTCCCATGAAGAGCGAGTTGTAGAAGACCGGATGATGATGATCACCACCGTAGAACGCTTAGATGTGCGCAACGCTTAAAGGAGTTAGTATTTAAAGGCTTAGCCTTCTCATTCATAATCCCTGACACTTTTTAGCGGTTCGTTTAAAGTCTCTTGTCACTGTCACTTTCATGTCAACAAATAGAGATGGCAATAGACTTAACGGTCCAATAAGCTAAATTACTGCTGTATTATGACAGTTTTGAATATGAGCTAACCAACAGAATGAGGAAAGGAGATCATACTCTCAACTTGCATGCAATACCAACATGGTTACCCCATAAAACCCCACAATAAATCGTTCCAGACAAATTCTGTATCCCACACCTTATACAGTGGTATCGGTTCGATGGTATCGGAACGAAACGTTCTACCACAGACAACAATATCTTGTCTGTGGTTCTACGTTCAAACAATGCTGCGTAGGCGCGGATTACTGCCAACTATCTCAATCCGATCTCGTTCGGACCATATTCGAGTCCGTCAGGCTTGTTAGCTTGGAGGAAGTACGTTTATTTATTTGTAATTAGAACACTATTTGTTTTTTAAATAAAGTGGTTCTCTGACTGATTTTCATTCCATCCAAAACTTTGCACACAGTGCATTCAGCGTTGGGTACACCCTGTAGCCACAATTAACAAAAAATAATATGATACTGTATAATAATATGTGTAGGCACACCAATGACGCCAATAAAAAAGAATAGAAATATTCCTAATTACAAATTTCAAAAATTTAAAATTAGAACAGCGTAGTGTAAATGCCACCGATATTTGATTACAGCCCAATCTGGTCAGAATTTTGAGAGAAATCCTATAGCTTTTCTGTCAAATCTCCGTCAAAACTTAACATTGGTGGTGGTGGTATTGGATGGTGTCTCAAAGACAGCCTGGCTGATCTTCTACGCTTGTTCACGTGGAACTAACACCTATATTGACTTGAAGATGCTTCGAAGTGGATTTTTAAACTTAAATGCCTATTGGCTGACTATGACCAAAGAGTATTTATTATTGAATAGGTTCCATAACCAACCACACTATACTCGGTAGCGACATTCTCCGATAACCATTAATAGTTTGTAATACACAAACACGTATATAATTAAACTAAAACATTGTGTTTATCTTATCTCCCATCAGCCATTAACGGAGCTCAAAAAAACTTTAACCTACAGCAGAACAATGTGTAATGTAAAACCTTTGGGACACACTGCTAAGAAGGATAGAAAACGAAGCAGTTCAGGAGCTGTCATGTTAAATTAAAATTAAGAAAATCGGCAGCGTTAAAGTGACAGGACATTATCTCTAAGCATGTTATTTTTTATTATTTATTTAACGCACAAAACAATCACAACCACAAAAGAACTAAAAACTAAAATATTACAATTTTGAGCTTGATTGTAACGTAAGTAAACAATATGTTCGTACAGAAAGAAAGAGAAAGAAATTATAATTAGGTAGGCATACGAGTAAGGAGAACGCAATAACTTAGAATTATTAATTTGATATTATTGTAAAGAAGTATAGGTATTTATTATGCATCCTGAGACTAAATACTTGCAATAACTAATAGGCTATAAAAAATATGTTATTTATATCCTGTGCTATTGATTCCATGCACCTGTGTGTCCACAGCCTTTATCTGTAGATCTAAAACGCTCTACACAATCGCACAATCTTAGTCACCCGTAACCGTACACTGCCTGTCAAAACAAACGTACTGTCCTTTACAAAGCACAAAAAAAACAATTCAAACGATACAACAAGTTATTCACGTGAGAATACAGCACAGAATGCTATTAGGATCGATTCTGACAGCCGTACCCGTCATCCGATTTATCGATATGCAAGTGTCAAAGTCATAACCTCAAAATATATCACAGATTTATCTTTTGTTTTATGTTTTCTAATGTTCACTGCTACCAACAGTGGTCGTCTGTTTTTTCTTTTTGCTTTTTTATTTTAACCACGGTAACACAGCATCAAATTTTTAAGTAGGTTTGTTTTGTCACTTCATTCAAATCGAAAGAACATGTTATGATAGGATCTGGGACATCCATAATACAGCAGGTAGATAGATTGATTAAAAAATACTGCCATAGAGTTCGATACCAGTAAAGAAATTAGGTACCGACTATTTTCTTAAAAGATCCTTATTTCTATATTTGTAACACTCTTTATTACCTTTTTTTTAATAAGTTTTAGTAGAAAATTTAAACGTATTCTCCATGCGTTTACATCTACCAGACTGGTCCAATCTAGCAATGGACCGAGAAAGCTGCAGTGGGATAAGATATAAAGAATAAAACATTCAAAAATGGCAAAACAATCTTTCGACAAATACGGTCAATCTCAACGTGTTGGATTGAATTTGACTAACGGGCGATCTGCGCCCGCGGCAATCGAATAAAACAATCGAGACTAGTAGAAAATAAACGACATAATCGCTTGTATCGATCACGAGAATCGAGAGGTTGTTAACAATTGACGCCTTTAGTATTTATGCTTGAGATGAAATGGATCGCGGGCCGTAGGTCGATACTCTAAAACTGCAAAATTGAACTCTAACCGTAACGAATAGAGTTGAAGATCTTTGTGCAGGAATAAATGAACAATAGTGTAGTAGAGATGAGACAGGTGATTAGGTTACAAAATGTTCTACCTAGTCTAGAGATGGGTTGAAATACGTTTTGCTCTGTTGCTCTCTCAATGAATTACGAACATGTCCTTTCGTGGAGTTGGAATTATTTCTACGTAGCTTTGTTTTATTAAACTTTTCACCTAAGGGCAGATCTTTCCATCTATAAAATTAACGGTATCCGCCAGAAAAATATATCCTTCTCTTGGCTTGTCAAGAATAAGGACTGACATATTTTTATTAGACAAATAGCTTACTCTGAAGATTAATAAATCTGTAAGTCAATTTACGAGTAAGTAAGTTTGATATTTTCTGAATGAAGTATGAAGTTTTAGGGCAGACTTTATCATTTCAAACTGACTTTACTTATTTGAGCTCTCGGATTGAAAACGTTTAGTAACATAAAGGCTCTTTCACACACACGTGCGTGCAATAATATTGTTGCGAAATTAACGCATACATTATCGCATGCAATAACGCAGTTATATGCCTTATGGGTTATCTACCAGCCTTATCTAATAGTCGGACTAAAAAAATATGTTGTAGGTGATAAAAAATGAGCTTCTTTTATACAATTCAGGTTCACTTTATTAGAATTCGTTTTTATGTCATATTTGAAATCAACAATGTCTTTTGAACAATTTTGTATCCATTTTAACCAAATTTTTCGAGTTATTTTCGCTTTGTCTAACTCTGGATGCACTTTGAACATTACCAGCTTAAGACCCTTTTCAAAAAGTTTTATAAATAGATCATAATTTACTATGAATGAACGAATCCCAAATTTTCGAATATAGAATTAGAGATGCAGAGGATTTAATGCTATGAAAATTCTTACAAAAAAAGCTTCCTAATTGCTTAATAGATGGCGTTGTACAATCCGGCACAGATAACATAATAAAATGCATTTCTAATACTACGGCACATTACCGCCATCTATGATATCTTATGAAAACATATCATCACCATAGTGAGGCCACCCGCAAGGCAGCACCTGTTGGGTATCGCAATACCATCGGAGTCCAATTACACTGTTATTGTACTGATTACACATTAATATAAGTAAACAATGATGGAAATATTAGTTACGAGGAATTCGTGGGAAGATGGATTTATTTATCTCGTACGTAATTGTTTTATCAACTTTTTTGTCATTGATTGTACTGAAATATTGCTCAATTTAAAAATAAACCACCACGTAATAGTATGCGTGTAATAAATTTATTTATATTGTCGATCTTAAAATACTATTCTTTTAGATTCTCGATAACTTGTACCATTTGGTAGAAAATTACGGCAGATTCTAGTTTAGAAGTGGGTGCAATAGACTGAAATATGATAAGTATTATTGAAGTGATAACTTCTTTAAACGGGCTTGAGCTTTTAAGAAGTGGGAAAAGCCAATGAACTCGTCATCGTCACGCGTCATGCGATGCGACACCTCTTCGGCAAAGATAGACAGTTTTCACCAAAAGTCGGTCAATAATGTATTCGTACTTGGCCCTGGCTATACTCGACGTATTCAAATCAAAGGCAAAATCATTTTTATCCCCCATCTCGGCAAGTGTATTTTTGAGAAAGCCGTTTTTATCCGCTAGTTGATAGATTAAAATTAAATTTAGAACATCAATTGTGCACTAGGTTTGTGAATTCAAAACATAATTAAACCTATTTACTTCTACCTATATGGTGCCGAATTTATCATACAACCTTTTTGAATATGTCTTAGACTCGGACTCGGAACCTTCTTGGTGTGTTACTTTTATTTTTATTTGCTTTACGAGTCATACGAGTGCCATTTCCCATTTTATTCGCTGAGGTGAAATGAAAAGTTACGTGTTGCACTCGAGTGCAAAGATTTTTCACCTCGCGTTCTTTTGATTCTACTGGGTTAATCTTTCTCCCACTAAGAGCAGGCTAGAAACATATGGCTTGCTCTGCTGTTACTGAGCTTTTACGAAAAGGCTAGCCTAAGCAAACAGCTTACAAGGCCTTGGCTACAGTGATTTCTACTGTGGTTAAAACACGCCAACTTTCTGATCTTATCTCGTCTATTAACCGACCGTGATTAAACAATACACTTCTAATCGAAAAAAACTCCCTCAATTTGTCCAGCCACTCTGATTGATGCACGAATTAATCTACCAAATAGAAATGACTCGGTTCTGACCGAATTTCAGGCGTAATTAGAGCTATTTGTTTTAGAAGGGTTATCTTGATGTCGGAACAATGGGGAAAGGTTGAATTTTTAATTCGATTAAGCGGCCGATGTTGAGATTCTGAAGAAATTGGTCGTTTGCTTCGTAAATTAATTGTTTTCAATTACTTTTTTTTCTGGTGGGAGGACGCCCAACAAATAATAGCTATTTTAACTCAAGATAAGCAGCTTTCGACCATTTTAAAGTAGTGAGCCTCCGCTCATATTTTATTAGTTTGCCTACACTTTTAATTTTAAGATTTTATGATTATGCTATTCTACTCTTCTCTATCATGCTCATTTTTATTTGTCATCAAAATATACGATACAAGTAGGTAAATATAAAAATTACCAATGAGGAGTAAAAAATCCGAGAGTAAAGAGTTTTTATGTAAATTTAGCGCTTAGATACATTATCACATCCTTGTAATGCTAAGTAGGTAGGTAAATATATGTGCGAATTATACAATTTATATTAATAGTTTTCTATGTATGGTAAGTAGGAAGATAAGCTTATTGTTTTTAATGAAGTTAAATATAAATATTGACTTAATAGTTGATGACTCAGGTATCTTTCCTTAAAAATTAACTCTTCGTTAATATAGCAATGAGGTTTTAATGTTTCCTTTTATACAAACAAGGTTTCACTCTAAAAGATTATAAAATAACTCTTTTATAACAGACATGGAAATGTTTACTTTTACTCCTTAAGGATTCCGTTTCACCATTTTAGTTCAAAATATTAAAAACACGCCAAATGAATAAACTCTTTTTTTGAAATTCGGTTATACATCGATAAAATTGCTTTTGCCATGCCAGATGGTGCGAACATCAGTTGCAGCTGACTGTCCAAGTTAAAAGGTACCTACACAAAGTACAATGTACTTGAACCATCTTAGGCCCATATTTATGCAAAAATTTGCCGAGAATATAATTAGAAAAACAGTCCTATAACTAGTGTGATAAAGATTATTTTTAATTACTATTTTGAAAAGATATAATAGGCACACGGTATTTAGTATGTACTACACACTGTTTTTACGTCGCAATGATAAGGCGACAGCGATAAGCCACGGTGGAGCCATCTAGATTGCTTAGTTGAAACTTTGTTGGGTCTGAAGTGCAAGGGAAAACAATACTTACATTTTCTAAACCAAAGATTATTTGATAACGCTTAAAAACTCAACTACTAAAAACACAAAAAAAGCAGCCAAGTGCGAGTCGGACTCGCCCATGAAGGGTTCCGTAGCAACAAGTAACATAATATAAAGGTTCTTGTAGTTCGTCGAAAGGTAAATTGCGGTTTACGATTTATGACGTATGAAAAAAAACTACTGACTAGATCTCGTTCAAACCAAATATCGTTGAAAGTTTGGGTAGTAATGTACAACATGTTTTTTTTTTAGTTTTATAATTCGCTCATTTTAGAAGTTAGAGGGGGGGGACCAACTTTTTACCACTTTGGAAGTGTCTCTCGCGCAAACTATTCAGTTTAGTTAAAAACTATATTAGAAACCTCAACATCATTTTTGAAGACCTATTCATAAATACCCCACACGTATGGGTTCGAAAAAAAAAATTTTTGAGTTTCAGTTTCTAGTATGGGGGGACCCCCAAAATTTTTAGTTTTTTTTCTAATTTTGCGTAAAAATCTTAATGCGGTTCACAGAATACATCTACTTGCCAAGTTTCATAAGTCTAGCTCTTATAGTTTCGGAGAAAAATGGCTGTGACATACGGACGGACAGATAGACAGACAGACAGACAGGCAGACATGACGAATCTATAAGGGTTCCGTTTTTGCCATTTGGCTACGGAACCCAAAAAAGAAAACACTAATTATAAAATTGATCAATTCTTTACTACATTCCACTGCATGCCTGCAGCATCGCTGTGTTTCGATTTGAATGGTGTGAGTGCCCGTGAAATCACTGGCACGTGAGGCTGAACATCTGCATGCCTCAAGTTGATGGACGCAGGGCAATGCATCGTCGGTGTTCTTTCAGTTTGATTTCGTTTGAAATAAAATGAATTTAAAAATAAAAAATTTAACGTACCACAAACTTAACATTACCAGAGGACATTTAGAGGAAAGGAAACAAATGGACCGTACATTTAGAGGAATTTTGTTTTTACCACCCATGGAAAATTTGTATGTATTTGTATGTGATTCACGTACTGACATAAGCAGTTAATAATGGAGTTATTCTTTGTCAATAATAAATAAAAAATAGATAATTACAAAGTTCCGAGAATCGAAACACTGAATCTCCTATCATGTCCAAGTTACGTGGAACATCTGATAATCGAGGGTATCGGGGGTCGGCCGCTATCGGACAGATTAGGTGGCTCGCAATTGTAAAGTCCATTTTGTTGATCGATCTCTCGATTAATGTTTTCAATGATAGGTTGGTGGCAACACTGATCTGAATCGATCTTGCATTGTAAAGGCTTGCGCACACCTAGGCGATATGCGTTTCGGCTGATGTGTGCAGGCCTTTAAACTAATTATAAAGTCCTGCAAGTTACGAAATAAAAAAAATAAAAAAATGTGCACCGCTGAAGGGTATCCATCTACGTATTTTTGACATACTGTCAATTTAGAATTTTTAACCGAGTCATTTTGAACTTGTCAGCATTAGAGAACATCATTTGTGTGAAAACTATCGAAGTTGAACTGTAATTTCCGGCTTTTTCGATAAGGGAAATACCTCTAGGGGTGTTTTATAGCATCCTTCATTGCTGGAGTCTTCACGCTTGTGTCAAACCTTTTATGGTGGTCATACGGCCCACCTGATGGGAATTGGTTACCGTAGCCTATGGACGTCTGCAATACCAGAGGCATCACAAGCGCGTTGCAGACCCTTTAAAACTTTCAATACGCCCTTTTTGAAGAACCCCATGCTATAGTCCGTAGGGAAAACCTCAGCAGGGAGATCATTCCACAGCCTGAGTGTTCGCGGGAGGAAGTTCCTCTGAAACCGAACGAACCTAAGAGAAAAAGCAGCCAATCAAGGTCCACTTCAATGACGAAATATCATAATTATAGCAGATCGACCGTTGACATACCAGATGTCCCCTTATCTCAGCGATATACGACGGATGCTGGCCGATACCACCTTATCGCACATTATTACATTTTTAATTTCAACTAGCTGATAGCCAGACGGAGATAGCGATAGTTATCTGAACGAGAGAGCGGGACGGAGGTAGCGTGATGGCCGCATGGTGGACCGATCTGATAATCAGACAGTTAAGTAGGTGTTGGAGAGTTTGAGTGACCTTTATTTTGACCAATGACTATCAATTGTTTTGTTAGATCTACCAACACGTTTTTAAATTGTAGTTTTTGATGATAGCATCGTCGATATAAAAGAAAGTCTTTACCTCAACGCGTGCTACTTCTACTTTCGAATGTAGCTTTCTTGAAATAAAGTTCAAACCAGCACGTGCTTTGTATGGCACTTAAAACTACCACGGGACTCTAAATTTTTGACTATGTTATCTCTTATTGGAAGGTTTCCGAAGTCAGTACGACTTATGTAGTTAGAATTTATTATATGTTAGAAGATACTATATTATGTACTTCAAATCTTTCGAACTATATATAGAACTTTGGAACCCTAAAAAGATGTTTGTGTAATTTATGCAGCTATAGCAAATTATGCAAAAATGAAGTGCTAATTTATTCATAGATTAGATTAAACTTAAAAATTAAAAATATCCTAGAAGAGTCAACTTCACAATCTGTGTATAAATTAAGATATATTAATATTCGCAGCAATAATAATATTATACGTGTCAAAGTTTAGTGGTTATTGACAAATAAAGGTTCGCCACATCGAGGTGTGTAACTAAAAAAAACGATTTGCCACGTCCATACAAATGAGAAATCAAGAGGTTCATACATTTAGTCTCAGCCAATACCATGACGTATTTTTTCAAATGTTTATTCCAGTAGATTTTATTGTTATTGATATATGATTCATGTGATGACAAGCAAAACTACAATATTTAGGCTACACTACTTTTTACACCGACCAAGGTTTCAGCTGAGGTATAGGCTGTGGGGTTCTCTCCTTAAATAATTACTAACAATAAATCTAGAAGTTTTACTAACAAGATGATCCTATGTTGATAAAAAAAATCTTCTCCGTCGTGTCGATGATTCGTTCGTAAAAGAAAGAAATCAAATCAAATCAAAATTGTATTTATTCAGTAGAATTGCAAGGATCACTTTGAAACGTCTTAAAGCTAGATGACTCTAGGTGCCAGTTCCACGTGATCAAGACTAGAATAACAGGCAACAAGAAAAAAAGAAGAAAGAAAGAAACTTATTTTTTACTTTTTTTTGAAACGCAAGCCTATACAGGGTAGTTTTTTGAGAAGAGTGGCTAGTTTGGTATTATACCTAGTGGAAAATTAAAAATTCATATTTTCATCAGCCGAACCATTGATTGCATCATAATTTTTCCAAATAAATTTTAATTAGAAAAGTGATAACGATAGCATTATCAAAATATTATGAAGTGTTATCTGGACATCGGTAGCGATCTGTAGATACCGTTATCGACTGGTACAATTTGTTTTATCAATATACAAGATTACTGTGACCAAGAAATAACAAGTATTATAAATAAACATTTATGAATTGACATAGTGCCATCTAGCTCCAAACTAAGCCAAGCTTGTACATTCGGAACTAATTAGCCGTGTGCTATTTTTTGTTAGTTTGTATCCGTGTCCATCAGCTTGAGGCATACAGATGTTCAGCCTCACGTGCCAGTAATTTCACCGGCACCCACACCCTTCAAACTACAAAAAAATCAATTTTTTTTTATAGTTCTTTATGTAAGTGTAGTTTATATACACCTATAGTGTTAATGTTATATTCATAGAAACACATGTTTTTCAATGAAATTAACACGCGATAACTTACAATCGCTATACGTTATCGCATTCAATCGTATCGTTTTTGTGTCGATATTCATTTCCGTTAATTATTTTTACAATAATATAACATACCATTTTATACTCGTAATCGAGTTATACCATTTTATTACCCAAAGGTCATATCTGTAGGCCTACCACGAGCTCTGGTGTCTCTGGCTCTGGTTTTGAGTCTGTGTGAGTGTTGACTAAATAAATCCTACGTCGAAACGTCACACACACAGTATAATATACTGCAGGGGGCACTCACACAAATCAAAAGCAAATCCAGAAACAGAGCCAGACAGAGCTTGTGATAAGCCCACAGTACAAATCTATTAATCGTTAGTAAAGTCTTACGCTCATCTAGGCGATCTGCGATGGCGATAACGATGACGATGAATTTCAGCATAAGGGTTTGCATACTTCCGCACACACTGCCACGAACTTTGACAGGCTGAATCTTTTTTTTTCGACACCGATCTGATTAAAGGCGATCTAGATGTGCACACATTTTCCAAAACACTGGTACTCCCAAAAAAGCTAAAATCCCACAAACTGCTATCAAAAGATCATTTCGTGACCGAAAAATGTGGATCTCCCAAATAAATGCATCAAGCATCTTCATTCTGCAACGATCCTACAACTTGATGACTCGCCTGTACTAAACTTGCCATAGAGAATAGAACCTTATAAACTTGACTATAAAGACTCTTTACTTCCCAATCTTTTCAAATCCAACAAACTATTTTCACTTCAGTGCTTGAAGGATAGAGTTCATTTTTGAGTAACCAGTGTTTGATCTCGGTACAGATACAATCACAAGTTTTATCAATTCTTGGGACAATAAATTAAGTGGAATCTGTTTTCGCGATCTAAGTTTGAAGTAAACATTGCTAAGCTTAATTGGGATAGCATGATCACTTACAGTAAGATATTGAACACGATTTCAAAGTGTGTAACGTTTGGTTTCGTACTTTGGTATTGTAACGGTAAGATTGCGATTGTTTTGAAATATAGTTGCATCTACATGGGAAACAGAGCTTTGGTTAGGTGGCATATACAAGGCGCTCCACGGATGTAGATAGAATTTAATACAAAATTAATCAACTATTTATCAAATGAGAAACAAAATCTACGAATGCAATTTAAATTGTTTTTTAAATTCAAAAATATCTTCTTTCAGTAAAATGTAATCTACAATATTCAAGGTACTTTTCCTCCATAATATGGATATGCCATATTATGGCATATCCGTGGGTATATGCCACCAAAACAAAGATTTTACGAACTTTTGCACTTAAAAAAAAACAGCGATAAAGTTCTGCTTTTGTTATAAAAAATTCAAAAGTGAAAAAGTTTTAATCTTTTGACTTACCTATCTATAAAATAAGCAAAACCTGTTAGCGTTTGTTGTTTCAAAAAAATTACTTACTATCAAAGCAAAATCATTTATTTAATGAGTTTTTGTACTTGCGTATATCCTCCCAAATATTTTAATCAAGATATGGTAGCCCAAATTCAGTTTATCCACGGTGGATTAAATCGGCCACCGTACACCGATAGCCATCTGTTAAGATAGCCAAGTGTAGATAGTTGGTAGTATTATATAGGTACAGTCATCCAACACAAATAATCATTGAGTGTTCATAAATTGGAAACTTATAGCTTGAGCATTTTGTGAGGTTGGGAAAAACGAAAAAACCCATGAACTAACAACACTGTCACGTCACTTGTCACATAACCTCTTCGTCAAAGATTGACAAACTTCACCAAAAGTTGAGGGGGGGTAGAAATAAAGAAGGGGGAAAAATCAAGGATTTTTTTTATAATACAGAGTACAAACATCTGTGTTTACCACACAAATATTCATTCTGGGCGGGAGTCAAACCCACGCTCTCCAGCTCAGAAGACTAGATGATGTCTACTCAGCGGTAGTAGACTCAACTACTACCGCTGAGTTTAAGAGCTGTCAAATCGATGGTAAGAGTGCATTTTGTCTATTTGATAATTTAGGGTGTTATTAATAAACCTAGCGTAGCGTTGGACTAGTTGATCCGTGTTTTGTCTCTTGCATTGACATGCAATTGTCAACTCGAACAAATGTGACAAAACACGACTAAACTATCCGGCGTTGCGCCAGGATTATTAATAACACCCATAGAGTTTTGCTTTGCAAATATGTAAGTAAATATTTTTTTTTTTTTTTTTTTTTTTACGGATTATGCGTACACTGATGCACGTAAGAACGTGCATCAGTGTACGCATAATCCGTCAGTAAACATTCTACATCCATGTAATTTGATCAATATCACGCAACGCCTAATCGGGGATTTATCGATAGGATTTAATCGACAGATAGGAGCTGATCGATCATGCCAGATACACATTTAGATAGCGATCCTTATCAGAGAGAGATTTATAATATACCTTCATAATGTTTAGGAATTCAAGCGTATTTTATTTTAGTAGGTCGCTAAACAAACTTAACATTAAACAAATATTTACAAAATGTACAAAATACACAAGAAACATTTGATCTATCTGTAGAACGTTACAAACGATCTAGAGATAGATCAATTGATCCAAATCAGCACCAGACGGAAGCGTCCCTAAAACGCTGGCGGCTTTGCCACGCTGAATAAAGTATTTTTTTTATTAGGACATTGGACTCCTGCTAGGACTTCTGGGTTATTGACCTTGGAAATATCTGGAAAGTAAATAAATAAATAAATAAAAGTTATTTTGACAGCGCGATATTTGACAGCGATGCACTGATTGTCATTGCAGGTGAACCAGAGCCCGCGCCAACAGTGAAGTTTTTTTTATAGTACGAACTGCCAAAGAGTGGAACTCTCTACCGGCGTCAGTATTTCCGGAACGCTATAATTTGGGAATTTTCAAGACAAGAGTGAACAGGTGGACTATGGCTAAGCATGCTCCATCTTAGACTGCATCCTCACTTTCCAACAGGTGTGATGGCAGACAAATGCTTATAGATAGTGCAATCCACGAAGGCGCGCCCCACTATTCCTCCTAACCGTTTATAGTATATGTGTGCAAGCTTCCGTCAATGTTTGAGTGTTATCGGTACACACTAATTACCTATGAGTGCACACGCACACTACAATGAATAGACTACGGTTCGCGACTGCCGCTCGGAGCAAACTCCCCGCAACCCCGCGTCTTCGTGAATTGCACTATCTTAGCTATCTATTATAAAAAGAAGTTCTGTACTACTATTTTTGTGCGTAAAGAGGCTTAGTTCCCGATTTTGCCGTAAGACTTCAGTCGTGGTGGCGCGGACTCTATAGATGTGCTCAATTACCGAAAAAAAATATATTAAAAGAATAAAATAATGTTGACATGATTGAGAATTATTTCATTTCATGCAAAAAGCTTGTTTTTTAAGATTTATTAAGACTTGCTACTTTTTTTACTCAATGAGGGTTTTTAAAACGACCTATCCATTTTAAGTCTACTTGACATACTTCCATCATTTAATTAATCATTCTTGGCAATATGCTAACTGAATCAAAAACTGAATCAAAGAATTATTAGTAGCATGTACCGTAAAAAAATAGATAATATCTAGTACATAGGTTCTTCATTAACAATATTGAAAAGAGTCAAAGTAGCGCCATCTCTTGGCCGGTTTCAGAACAAGGCGCTTCTTCAAATTGATTATGTTCGTTACGAAACGGACAAGACGTAAGAAGCGCAAAAAGCAGTTCTAATAAGAATTTTCGTTCTGCGCAGCCCACGTGATCTGTCAGTCAGTGACTACTTGTCTGTCTTTGATTATTTATGAAAAAAATAAACAGTTTTTCCAAAATCAAGTAAACTCTATCGTCTAACAAACAGGAAGATTTTATGACTTCCGCCATATTTGCATGGAGGGAAATACGAGGTAATTAATTATTGTCTATATTGCTGACGAACTGATTAGGGAATTGTCATTCTATAACTCCCATTTGTCATTCAAATGCTAAACCAATAATAATTGAATCATACTTGAGACAAGTTTACATTTTACCTGTCTGCACTCAACGTTTAATTTATGTTATTGCTAAGCCCGTGTGGTGAAAGGGTTTTAATGTGGATGTGCACTCGACACATGTTTTCGAACTTTTTAGATTTTACGACATAATATCGGTTTATTTTTATTTTGCAGTAAGACAACACACAAACTACTAATTCAATAAAAATACAGTATAAATACGAACGAAACTTAAAAAAATCTTAAATTTAAATGAATTAAGCAATTTTTTTTTAAATTCATTAAATTCAATTACTTGCCTTAACCTTAAAAAAACTACTGCCGTTTCTTATTACCAATGCGTACTGCCATACAGTGTCAAGGTAAAGATATTGGGGTAAACGTTTGATTTACCCTTCAAACGTCAAAACGATCAAACTTTTGCATCACAGAATTCTCACACGCAACGCACCCTAAAATGACAATTGAATGAAGTAAACGTGTCGGTCACTTATACCCGTCGGGCGTCAATGGTCGCCACGCTCGCCGTGGGAACCGAGGGGTTAACGAGGGTAGCCGCAATACGCTACGATAGAGGGTTGGAGTGGGGTTTGAAGTTTCAGTGATTTTTATAGATTTATAATGGTTAGAAAAAATAAAATACAAAATTAGTGAAGATTGTGAAAATGCTCGTCCAGGCAGTACCATTATTATTATAATATACAGGGTGGTTTTCCAATACAGGGTGATTGTCAAGCTCGAATCCAAGAGAGTCAGAGAAAAGTCGTGAAAGACTCAAACTCAAAAACCACCCTGCATATAAAAATGAGTCCCTATTTCCCTTGGTCACGCCATCACGCGTGAACAGCCAGAGCGATTTGGCTAAAAATTTGGTGGGGAGGTAGCTTAGAACCAGGAGAAGAACATAGAATACTTTTTATTCCGAAAAGGCAACGGGAATGGAGCGAGCAAAGCCGCGGGCGGCCGCTATTTAATTCTAATAATAATATATTATAACTTTAATTAAGCTTTTACAGCATACACTCTTGTAGGAAAGAGAGATTTCTTTCTTATCTCCTTCATGGTATCTCTTCTCTGTATTTCTGCCGCTAGGCCATATAAAAAATACAAATTCATTCATAGCTCGCATGTCTGTGTTACAATTTGTTCCGGTGTCAGTGCATTACATACATGAGACCTAACACTTTAGTGCCTCAGAGTGATCGTATAGAAAAGACTATTATACAGTGCCATCTTGTGTTCATTCAATTTAAAGATTATCCACAAAAAAATTGGCAAATTCATCATCCGCACTTGGTGTGCGGAGGTTTCCGCAAGTGGGCCCTTTTTGCGTGACGCTTGACACGTCCCAACAAACATTTTCGTCGTGTAATTGAAAGTTACGCGACTCAAACCGCTATAAACATCGTATTGAAGTAATTTTTGCGCATCGTATGACTTAGTGCCTCTTATCCTTTTACAACTTGTTGTCGTATTATAAACATTGCATTTCTACTTCTATACGACTTTTTTATATATGACTGTTACACAACTTTCGGTAGTATAAGAGCTGTAGTCGTAGGAACGTCTATACGACGTTTACACCGACATTAATCGTGATAAGGTAGCAAAAGTTTCTTTTAAGTGACCTTCGTGTAAGAATCATCAATTGCACTCGTATACGACGTTATGTTATGTAAGAGTGATAAGCTGCACTCCTATACGATGTAAAGTCAATTAAAACGTTGTTATACTACAATTTAACGACTGGATGTCGTACCAATATTACGCCCCGTATTACTACACGACAAGTGATCATGAATCAAACTGGAATGGGTTCCGCACAAAATTTAATTGTTTCTGAAAGCTCAGAAATAAGATTTAATGACTTAACAGCTATAGACAGCTAGAAGAAGAAGAAGAAGAAGAAGAAATAGATGAAATTATGTCTTATTAATTATCTTTATTATCATGTATTTGACATCTCAGTCACCATAAAATGTGTAGGGTTGGTTTCGTCATTATTAGTGATCAGAAAGCCAACTGAAACTATGATCTGTGCGTATGAAGCGTGTAGATATCCTTGGCCATCTCAAACTTATACTTATTTATATGATAAAATCTGATTTGGTTAAAAAATTATCAATTTTAATAACATCACATATATTTTTTGATTATACCTAATCAAGACATCAACTAAGTGTAAATAGATATATTAGTAGTTAAACTGTACCTACGTAGGAGGTCAGTATAAAAAATGGTTTTCACATGGGATTTATTTTAACTGAACCCTACTTTTGTTAAATAATGGAGGATACAAAATCAGCGCACTGAGTGAAACGTCGTTAAGATGTTGTATTATGGTTGTGTTTAAGACTCTTAGTCGTGAAAAGGTTTCTGTTGACACGTATGTTAAAATATTGATAAAAAAATGGCTTAAATTTCAAGAATTTCCATGGCCCGTTCATGAAATCGTGAATTCTAGCCCAAATTACCCAATCGCATTTGTTTCCCAATAGATAACTGGGCTTGAACATGAATTTCGATGATGTAGGTAATAAGTAATAATAAAATCCAATGGCTGCCGTGTCGACTAAGTAAAGTTCCACCATAATTCGTTTCAATCACTCATAATAATCTATCTTGATACATGAAAATGCCACGTAAAAGTAGTATGAACACTACCTATCCGATAAAACGTCGCAAAGCAGCGGTAACAAACATCATAACTCGATAAAAAGTAACTTACTCGACATCTTTACGACCACTACACGACCATATTTGTGATCTATACGACTGCTACACGACTCTATCAAGACACTGATTCGTATAAAATGGGCCCTTTTTCGGTCGTAATAACGTTATAAGGATGTAATTACGACCAGCGTATGCAACCAAAAGTTAGAATTAGCACGTTGTGGCGACCTAAAAAATGTTTGTTGGGGTGTTGCTCGAACTTTTAGTTTCTAGGACACGCCGGTTTCCCCACGATGTTTTCCTTCACCGTTTCGAGAGTACTGGCATAGTGCACATACATTTTTCGAGAAAAAAACTCATTGGTACACGACTGGATTTGAACCCACGACCTTAGGATCGGAAGGCGAGGCTACCACTATACCAACAGTGCTCTTATCCAAAAGTTAATCCACAAATCTAAATAGTGATTAATCAAATCCTTATTTAAAACAATGAACGAGGAAGAACCTCTTACGAATGTCCCGCGGATGGTAAAGCTTCTGCGAAGCTTGCTAAGGATGTGTTACTTGCGCCTGCGCATGTTGCGTGGTACAAAACACATTTGATTGACGGTTTTTTTACTAGAAGAAAATATAGCTTCACTTATATTGCTTACTTATCAACTTATTAAAAAAAATACTTAGTCAACTATCTGGTGCCCATAGTACAAGCTCTGCTCAATTCGGGGCTAGATAGTGTTGTGAAGATATATAAAAAAGTGGGTGTGTTGTTTACTTCTTAACATCAGAAACATAATTACAAAAAAAATCACAAAGTTGATGAAAATCTTTTTTTGACCGAATACATTATTAGAGAAACTGTCCGTTTTATAAATTACTAATCCGTGAAAAAAAATAGTTATCATGGATAACTATTTAATCGAACTACCTACGGCGCAGAAGGTAGAGCCAACTACCAACTGAGCCGAGAGGCTGAATTGCATGAATTTTAGAAATTCACTATTAGAATTTAAAGAAATAGGAAACTTTCAATTACCGTAACAAGTATTTAAATACACAAGATAGAGTTTAGCTATCTGCAGACCGTTACAACTGATCTAGAGATAACTCAACTGATCCAAATCATTACCAGACGGAAGCGTCTCCAAGAAACAGGTAGTTTTAGTGATTTTTATAAAGATTTTCCGATATTGTCGTCACAGACCACAGTTTGTAAGAAGACAGCCCTGCGAGTCGCACGCGCAGTAATTTGCGTACAGGTTGGCACACAATAACCCTTTGACGCCGCCGCCGGGTCGCGATGCATCAGGTGTACTGTCGTGTACAAATTGTAACTCATGTAAAACAAGAATGATTGCACTTTTGTTCGAGACTGTTTATGTGATTTAAGATCTCATTCGTGATTCGTGTATTCAGCCGTTTGTATTTTTTGACGTTTATATTTATTGAGTTTAATTATTTATTTTTTGTTGTAATTCCATAGATCTATAAACATATAATATGTTTACCTTATTATTAATACAACCTTATTTAGCTCAACTTTTATTAATACGTATCTATTATAGACGCATATGGCTGGATATTATAGACATAGGTTGGCGTGGTACGGGCATATCATGAGGGATGACATTTCTGTGACCAAAGCAAACATGGATGAACTGTGTGAAAGATGACATGGATAAGAGACGAGTGAGTTCAGAGATGACGGCTGACAGAGGAGAATGGAGGAGAAAGACATGTTGTGCTGACCCCATATAAAGTGGGATAAGGGCAGGAAGAAGAAGATCTAAAATTTTTGATGTATTAAGCATTTTCTATGTGACAGCTTGCAAGCCCATGACCGCTTCTTCTGACATATACCTAACACGTATATACCCTCGCGATATCTTTCTCGATAATCTTGAAAACATCGTAAGAAGAATTCTTCTAAAAGAATTAACAAAACATCAATAGAAAATTTAAACAAGATTCCAATAGAATTTAATAAATCTAAGTCCAACAAGAATTTGAATCTGAATTCCGAGCACAGATTTAATCTGTAGATACCGCGCACTTGACTGTAATGCACTCGATATCGTCTATAGCTATTTGGGTTCGGTTCTGATACGAGGACTTGCTAACACTCAAGCAGTTATTTTAAGTATTGAAAGCAGGCAGTGGTCTAGAGTGGAGGGAAAATAAGGAACATGTTTCTAAGATTTATTGCCCCAAAATTTAAGAGCCGAGCGGGATTTGAACCCGCGACCTTCCTCTTGGTTGGCCTGCGCTGACCGCTGCGCCATCGGATCCTAATCACACTCGACGGATAACTCTTTTAAGGACTGTTCAGCATTAACATTATAAAAATCTTTCCATAATGTCCTAACGGTCAATACAGAATTATTTCTACAGTCATATATGACAGCGTTTCACGTGATCGCCATCGCCATCGCCTAGATTTGCGCAGGCCTTAAGTTAGATTTTTGTGGGCGTTTTTGTACATTATTATAATACTTTGAGTCAAACATGCTTCAGTCTATAAACCCTAATTTATTTTATAAAAAAGTTCAATTTTGTCTTTGCATTTTGTTATTACAAAAGGTGGCTATTGTTAACTTCATACAAAATTGACAACTTTATAAGAGTACGTTACGACATTATTATTTATATTTATTAATAATACTACGGTGTAATAGTTCAGTTCAGTTCAGTTCATTTATTTACCACATTATCACAATTGACTGTAATACTAGGCATGTCAGTTTTATACAATATTATTAGTTACTAAAATCGATGTCTTAAAATATAAATTGTTAAAATAAATAAGAAACAAAAAATTACAAAATTAAAATACATATTCTAGGAGAAATAGCGTCAAATTGTATATAATATTAGATTAGATGTATCAGGAGCAGTCCGTGTCAAAAGAGGATTCCAACAATGTCTTATTCATAAATTCATTTAAACAATAAAAAGCATTCAGTTCAAAAAAAGGTTTGATTTTCCTTTTGAACTCTGTAACACTAAATATCCATTAGCAATAAATAAGGATAAATACACAACCTCAAAACTTAGTTCTGAATATAATCAATTTGAGCAATTAAATCGTTACTTGATTTTAAACATTTGTAAACAAATACCAAGTCATGTAAATTACTTACAAAATCAATTCTAGGTCAAGCGAGATCCTGTTTATTTGGTTGAGTTGTGTTGTCATCATGTTTTATTTTTATTATTTGGAATATGCGAAATTGACGAGTTACCGGCATATATTTTATGAAATACTAGCGGCCTTTCACGGCTTCGCACGGGTGGACATCTATCTTTTAAACACATTAATATAGCCTCAAATACTCAGGGTGAAAGTATCTTTCCAATGGCGAAATATTTTTTTAAATCAGCATAGATGTTTTTCAGTTTATTCATTAAAAACATACACACAAAAATACAAATCTTTCCTATTTATAATATTAGTACAGAAGTATAGATAATAGATGATGTTAAAATTAATTTTCTTATTGGGACTAATCGAAGCGACGCATGACCCAAGAGTGTTGGGTTTTAGCGGAGCGAATTTAGCATTGCTATTTAGCGTTGCAATGCCGCCAGCGTCTTGGGGACGCTTGCGTCTGAAACTGATTTGGATCAGGCTAGCTATCTCTGGATCGTTTGTAACGGTCTGCAGATAGCTCAGCTGTTTCTTGTGTATTTTGTAAAAACTTGTAGCCATTGTAAGTTTTTTTGTGTAAAGGCCTGTGCACGCCAAACCGATGGCGATTAGTAAAACGCTGTCAAAAATTGCTGTCATATTTAACAGCGTTTCACTGATCGCCACCGCAGAACGCTTAGATGTGCGCAAGACTTTAATAAAGACTTTTATTAGCAAGTAATATTTGTCAAAATAAAATGATAAAACTGCTATTGAGACTCATCTTTTGATTATAGTAAAAGCAAATAAAACTACGATTTCGTTTAGTTCTACGGCAATTTATGTTTTTAGTCTTTACCCGTGTTTTAGCCACGTGATAAAACTGTGATAGCTAAGTGTAATGTAAAAGTTAAATATTGATAATCGAAAAAATGTTTACATATGTGATATCAGGTTACAGCCGCCAGATAATGTTGTACTAATTATCAGTTAATGTGACTTTCTTTTACTTTCATAACATCACTCTTTGTTTTGGCTCTCCAAATTGTAATCTTAATATACAAGGTGTTCAAAGAAAACCCTAAATGAATGGTACTCGCGGTACACATGTCCTAAGCATGACCCCACTTTCAAGTATTTCATAAAATACAATCAGTAGGTATAGTATAAAAGATAAAAAAATATTTTTGTTTTGTAAAAGGATCATAAAAAACAAGCAGGAACCAAGCCGTAGTTTGTTGCCTGTTCTTCTATGCTTGGTCGCGTGGAACTGGCAGCTAGCCTCACCTAGCTCTAAGTCGTTTCAAAGTGATTCTTGTGATCATCATCATCATCATTTCAGCCCGGTATCACCCACTGCTGGGTATAGGTCTCTTTCATATTTTGCCAGCCTCCCCTGTCCTGCGCGTCTCTTGTCCAGGTGTTTCCTGCGACCTTCACGATGTCGTCGACCCATCGCGCTTTCGGACGTCCAAGATTTCTTCGGCGCGACTTCGGCCACCATTCTTGTGATACCATTGAATAAATACATTTTTGACTTTGGCAAACAGTGACAGGGCTCACTTTAAGCAATGTCTCACACTTAAGTAAAGCTTGTAAGTTAGGCTGGACAATGTTAAACTTACAAACATAATTTTCAAAAAAACTAACTCATGCACGCTGCTTAAATGCGAATGTTGTGATGGATGTGTGGAGTAATAAGGATAGATAAAATAAGGAATGAGTATATTCGAGGAAGTCTGAAAGTGTCGGTGACGGACAAGATGAGGGGTAATTCGTTAGCATGGTATGGGCATGTCATGCGGAGGGATGACAGTCATATTACGAGAAAAGTATTAGATATGAATGTGGATGGTGGTTATTGAAGAAGAGGAAGACCAAAGAATATTTTTTTCATAAATTTTTTTGTTGTTTTATATAATGTCTAAAGAGGTCTAATTAGCTTGTAAGATATTTTTTAGTAGATATATTAGATATATTAGTTCATTTTTAATATCCAAAGACTTAGAATATCACATTGGATTATTATCTGTAATGTTATTTTTTAAGGGAATAAATTGAAATTGAAATTGAAAGAAAAGATGGATGGACTGTGTCAAAGATGACATGGGCGATAAAAAAGTGAACATTGAGATGACGAATGGTAGAGGTGACTGGAGGAAGAAAACCACCACACTTAGAGTGGGATAAGGGCAGGAAGACGATGATGTAGCCCTGTCTCTGTTTGTCATTACCCATATGTAAGAGATGGCAATATTTGTCGTAGCATCTTCCGACCGATTTCATAACTAGAGTACTGGCAACACTGAGAAAAAACCCAAGTACCAATTCTCAAGTAAATGATCTCGTTCGTTTCCACAATAATGAACTGTTAGTTATCAGCAAGCTGATAAGCAGACAATCGGAGAATACATTAAGTCGAGATAACGGTTTAACGAACTCGCACTTTGATTCGATCGGACAAACAAAATGGTATTTTTAACGAGTAACAGACGAGTTTTGTTTAACCCGGATTTGACTACTGTGTTACATAATTACCTATGATTGATAAGAATCTCTTTCAGTAGCTATGTAACCAAAGGCCCTAGAGGATACATTTCGGGGAGTGTGCCCAGGAACTTTTCAACTTGGTTCACCCAAATTTTTATGAAACGACGGGATATTTACCATGATAAAATTTTTCTGAGTTGACTTCCGATATTTCGGCACAGTTGCATGCACCATGATCACGGATGAACACAAAGTTTAATCATGGATTATCCCGTCGTTTTATAAAAATTGGTTCACCCATCCCCATTCCATCACCGGACCACTAGACGTACGGAGACGAGGCATCCATTCATGGTTGATACACCTTCCCGCACTAAGCGCTTCGCCGCCACTTTTATAATGCGGACAGCCAATGATTGGAACTCGTTGCCGGCGTCTATTTTTCCGAATACCTACAATTTGGACATTTTCAAAAAGAAAAGAAAAGAAAGAAAGAAAAGAAAGAAAACTTATTTATTTGACCCACAAACACGTTTTACAGATTAGTAGGTATAGGTAACAGTACGAAGAAAAAAAAAAAACAACTAAAAACATAAAAATATAAAAATAAACATAAATTTGCTTGGACAGGTAGTAAGTAGTTAGGTAGCTACACTAATACCTATCCAAGCTGTGTTGTGTGGGGCAAAGGGGTCCCGTCTCAGCTTAATGCTGCATAAAACCCAAGTGGGTAATGTGCGGCGCTGGTTTTCAGACGAGGCCAGGGTTCGACACTACGAACAACGGTAAACTACAAATAATACATTAAAGATAAGTTAACTACAATAGGTACATTTGTGATGTGAAAAGAGAGTAAATAGGTGAGTTCTAGGTGAGCGCGCTACACCGTCGACCGCATCATCGCTTGACATCAGGTGAGATTGTTCTCCTTCTTCTTATCTTGTCACTGATTCTTTCGAACCAACTGTAGTGAAAGGATTTTAAGTGGGCTTCAAAGAGGCTCCTTTCGTGCACTTGACACATATTTTCGAACTTTTAGGCTCTACGATATGCCGGTTTCCTCACGATATTTTCCTTCATCGTTTGAGAGCACTGGCTAGTGTACATAATTTTTTAGCCAGAAAAACTCATTGGTACACGACTGGATTTGAACCCACGACCTTAGGATTGGACAACGGGACCAATACCCAAGGCCGTCTTAAACTAGGCTGGGGCCCTTGGGCACACAAGAATTTGGGGCCCTTTTGGAATGTAAAAAAGCTAATTTTTTTACTAAGCAAAACCATTTATTATAGGTAATCAAATACAGTAGGCTATAATTTTTTTTTTTTATGCAAATGATAGACAAACGGGCTTACGGCCCACCTGATGGTAAGTGGTCACCGTCGCCCATAGACACCAACAACACCAGGGGTGCTGCGTGCTGCCGTTGCGTTGCCTACCCTGAAGGAACTTGTTTACATTTTTCTTGAACCTATTCATGTTATAATGGCGTAGTATTGTGAAAAAAATGTAATGTGCCCGACAAAAATGTTTTGAGAATGAATGTGCAGAAATTGTCGGTCCTTCGGGGCCCCCTGAGAATGGGGGCCCTGGGCACGGGCCCCGTGTGCCCTTATGGTAAAGACGGAATAGCCAATACCACAAGACCACCAGGTGAGATTGGTGGTCAAGCAATAGCCTATGAATTGTAAAAAGACCCTGGGGCATTAAACTAGGGCCCGACAGGCACGGCGCATGGAGGCCTGTTTGTTGACAACGTTTCACTGATCGCCACCGCAGAACGTTTATATATGCGCAAGGCTTTAATAAAGACTTGTATTAGCAAGTAATATTTGTCAAAATAAAATGATAAAACTGCTATTGAAAAGATTGATAGGTATTGACACTCGTCTTTTAATTATAGTAGAAGCAAATAAAACTAACGATTTCGTTTAGTTCTACAGAAATCTATGCTTTTATACAAATATAATTACAAATAAAAATTCACAGAGATTTAAGAATAAAATGCGCATTTAAAATAAAGGATGCCAATAAAACTGATAAAAACAGTCAATATGCAAAAATATCGTTAAAAATCGAATAATAGTTAAATAAAGCTATAATAATCATCGTCTTATCTGTAGTTGAATATTTATTCAAGTTTTTAAATAAATCTTTGTTGTATCAGCCATATTTAAATTCAAATCAGTATATAATGTGAATTTATTGAGTCCTTATCTAAATATTTAAAAAAACCTGCACCCAAATACCTATGTACTCATATCGTGGTCGGCCAACCTTACAACTGATATTAACATTAGCTCTGCCTTCTAAGTTGTCTCTCTCTCTCTTCAGTAACTTTACATCTACATTGTTCATACATTTTTTGTTCTCAGTGAGGATTAAACCTACAACTTACAGCACAGTAGACGCAGCTACATAAAAATTTTTAGTTATCTATAAAGACAAACAAAATTTAAAACATAATCTTTATAAAAAAATCGAGCAAAAAATAAACATAGATTCACGACGCGACATAACTTATGCTAATAAATAATACAAATAAATGAAAATCCAACAAAAACTATCAATAAATATCTGTCAATAAAAAAAAAATACATCTCGAAATAGCCTTGAGTGCCGTATTAAAACTGATTTGACATTGACTGGCCTTTCAGCTCAGTTGGTAGTAGCTCTGCCTTCTGTGCCGTAGGTCGTGGGTTCGATCCCTATCGAGAACAAATATTTGTGTCGTGAACGTACTTGTTCTCGTTGTGGTGTTATATTGTATTCTAAGCACCTATCTAAAAAAAATTGTATAATCAGCTATCTGGTTCCCATCGCACAAGCTCTGCTTAGTTTGGGGCTAGATAGTGCTGTATGGGCTGTCCACAATATACATTTATTATTGTAAAAGTGTAGTATTAGTTATTACTAACTGTTTTTTATCTGTGGCATTGTGTAACTATATATCATCTGTGGTTATCAAGTGCTGGCTATAGAGATTATGCACGTTCTGTAGGTATTATTTCAGTCAGATAAAATAGTTAGTCAATATTGTTGTAATATTTATTGCAATTATGATAATTATCAGACATTTTAACAGGTGAAGTTAATAATAATTATGGTTTCTCAAGCAAAACAAGATAAAGGCTGGTTTTTTTCTTAACATTATCCACACTTTTTATTTGTTTTTTTTTCGCCCTGCATGGGAAAGGCTATAGTCTGAAAATCATACTACCTCGTCTTGTTTGCCTTCAGTACTCTATGGTCTGAAGAAGGAAATCTAGAAAATATTTATTATATCGTCTACCCTCATAATTATTAACATGGCGATACAAAATAAATCAACAGTATTTAAAAAATATAAGTTTGAAAAAACTCAGGTCACCCTATACTGGCACTTAAGGCCTAGTAATGTTTTTTATTTGAATTATGAAGCTGTCATGTATTTGATTGGTTGATTAGTCATCCGAGAAACCAGGCGTTTTGGTTTGAAGGGTGTGGGTGCCGGTGAAATTATAATAGCACGTGAGGCTGAACATCTGTATGCCTCAAATTTATGGACGCAGGGCAGTGCATCATAGGGCTGATGTGCGTGACCTACGAGGCAATGCTTTGTTATAGGCGATGGTTACCACTTAACATCAGGTGGGTCTTAGGTATCAGCTAGTTGTATAAAAAATGTTTGCAGTTTTTTTTTATAAAAGTTAAAAAGTCACTTTACTATTTTTATAATAGACACCTACGCGAAAACCTACTCAAGAGTCCTATGTCAGCAGTAGACTTCATGCTCTCAAACGGTGAAGGAAAACATCATGAGGAAATCCGTGGTTAAGTCAGCTTCGCACGTATTGACCATGTCTTTTCTATGAATCAGGATAACTAAGTTGTCAGGATGGTATAGCTGCTGGGCAAGCCTATTCCATCTAAAATCCTGTCCCAGGCACTATAGCGTCCCGTAAGTAGGGGCATGAGTAATCACCAGTTGCCCCTGACGCTATATAAATCATCTTCAATAGATGCAAATGCCTGTTTACTTTTTAGACTTCTTCAGCCTGATGATGATGACTAGTGGAGTTGATCAGCTGGTTCGTTTATTCCTAATAATTATTACTTTTCCTATAAAAAAATAGTTTTTTCCTATATAACAAATTAAAATAACTTAAAGGATAATATTTTAGTGAGGTTGATTTTCCTTCTTGTTTTGTTTTTCTGGTAAGTTCTTTAAATAATTATTATTTTGTTTTTATAGTTAGTTAATTTGGAGAGCTACATTTCTGTGTAACTTAGGTTATTTAAAAAAGTACTTAAAACAAAGTTTGTGTGTTTATTATTATATTGAAGAGCGTCAAAATAATATTTAAGTAGGTATTTATGTCTGTCAGAGTTATATTTAAACAAATAAAAATCAGTTATGTTTACGTTTGTTTATGATAGAGATGTATTGGAAAAGTATTAGATGAAACAAAAAACTTGAAAAAAACTTTTTTTAGCTAAAATATTAAATTAATCGAAACTCACGTTTCAGTGGTTTGGGGTTGCTTTGCTTCCTTCGTGACATGACCTAGCACCGTGCACCTGTTCCCAACATGACACAACACTCACACACGATATCGCGTAAGTAGTCTCTGAGAGACGTGCGCCTCGTGCGGCAGTTAGCACGCGACTGGCGACGGCGGAGGCGTGTTGGCGCGTCACCGGGGCCGGCGCTGGCCCCGCCCACTTGCATCCCCTCCCGTAGCTCGTAGCACCGCCGTAGATGCTGTAGCTGTAGCTTTTCAAGAAAAACTCCTAGAAAATTTCTATTTTTTTTACCAGTCCATGGACTCACTGTTGCAAATTGTACGTACGTAGTGGTACTTTTTGTTTCACTAAAAAACTAATCGGTCTATTTATAGTCCATAGAACTGTAGAAGCTATCTTTTAAGAACACATGCCTTAGTATCCTTGGTATGTGTGTATTTATTTGAATTAAACCATCTTATTACTTACTAGTGAAGTATAAAAAACTTGGGAAACCGACTTCATGGCCAAACTGATGAACCGATTTGATGCATTTTGTACGGGACCAATGTGGAAATATTACTCAAAAAGCCAAAACTTAGCTATTTTTACCTCTAGCATGGTGGTGAAAGAATGTTTAATGCGCCTTAAAGAGGCTCCTTTCGTGCATTGTTTAGTATAATGTTTCCAAGTGATCCTTAAGATTTTACTAAATATAGACCGTTTCCAGGAACTCCTGTCACTTCCTCAAGTAATAAGTAAATCAGGGGAAAATGAGATTTCAAAATTATCCTTGTGACAAAACATAATTATCTATCATTGACTTTCGGGAAATATTCTGGGGCCTTATTGTCTAAGTCAACTCGTAATCGTCATCGACTTCATTTTTGACATTTGAAACCTAGCCTAGACTTTAACTGTCACTTCCGTATTGTATAACTCTCTGACATAAGCAACACCACCACCA
The DNA here is from genome assembly GCA_947578465.1 of Thera obeliscata. Taxonomy (NCBI): domain Eukaryota; kingdom Metazoa; phylum Arthropoda; class Insecta; order Lepidoptera; family Geometridae; genus Thera; species Thera obeliscata. Next base: position 13,983,893 of record OX387924.1, on the reverse strand, counting down.
CCTAAAATCAAACCTATTGAATGAACGGAACTTGATGGAAATTCATATTTTGGAATCGCGTAACGCTGAAATTACTATAAATGTTAACCCGGAAGTGTACAATAAATAAACGTATTTCTTTCTTTCTTTCTTTCAGCATGATGATTTGTGCCATAAATTATATAAGTGCAAGATGCTAAATCAAACCGCTGAAGCTGCGCTCGAAACAAGAACAAGTTCAGCTAGGATGGACATTAAAGTGCAAGAGGCTAAATCGAACTGCAGAAGCTGCGCTCGAAACAAGAACAAGTTCAGCTAGGATGGACATTAAAAGTGCAAGAGGCTAAATCGAGCCGCTGAAGCTGCGCTCGAAACAAGAACAGGCAATGGGAATAAAGGTAATGCCTGCTATACTCGATGTTCCAATGACATCTAATAGAAAGTCGGTGAGCGATGGTGGTGGATTGAAAAAGAGCGTCACTACTAAATAGACTGCGGGGAGTAGCATCAGCATTCTAAAAGCGATTGTTGAAAAACAAAATGTCCTCTGGATGAGTGAGTGAGAGAGATACTAGCCTACTTTTTCTGTTTTTGTTTCTAACACCATGAACTTCATGGTTGTCTGAGGCTGAGATTCATAGACCACACTTTGCTTTGCAGCAAAGCAGTCTTCGCAAAGTAAGCTTTGTTTATCGAAGTTTCATAACAATATTTTGAATAAAGAAGAGCTTGACAGAACTATGAAATTTATGAATCTATCTAATCTCATAGACCGAACTTTGACTTTACTTTGAAAGTTCAACTTTCAACCAAAATTATATTTCATAGTTCTAACAAGCTTTTCTTTATTCAAAATATTGATAGGAAACTTCGATAAACAAAGCTTACTTTGCGAAGACTGCTTTGCTGTAAAGCAAAGTGCGGTCTATGAATCTCAGCCTGAGTTATAAAAATAAAGGAACTATTTATTATTATTATTGGGCTTGGAATCGTTATTCCTGGAAATGTATAGAGATCTGCAGACTTCTTCAAGCTGATGATGATGCACAGGTATTCACTCAAATCAGGTTAGCCACCATATTGTACCATATTCATTGTATATTATAAAATTGTATCATGATTCATTATACACTATACAGGGCGTTCCACGGATTATGCCACACTCAAAATTGAGCATTTGATAAATAATTAATTAATTTTGTATTTAAAAATGTTAAAATTCATAGTCTTCTTTCTAACACTATGTTAAGTAGCTCTCGGGTTCAATTTCCGGTTCAACCATGTAATTATTTAAATATCTTTGAATGCAGCTTATATTTTTTTATCAATTTAATTAATGTCTTTTTTCAGTAAAATGTCAGTAATCTACAATATTCAAGGTACTGCGTGTGGCATATCCGAGGGACGCCCTGTAGGTATATCAAGACATAATTTTACCGAGAAACAAGTTTTATGTCGGGCCTCTAGCTCAGTTGGTAGTAGCTCTGCCTTCTGTGCCGTAGGTCGTGGGTTCGATCCCCACCTAAAACAATTTTTTGTGTGGTGAACATAAATATTTGTGCTCTGTCTGGGTGTTATATTGTATTCTAAGTATGTATTTACAAAAAATATGTATATAAGTATTATATCAGCTATCTGGTTCCCATAGTACAAGCTCTGCTTAGTTTGGGGCTAGATAGTGTTGTGTGGATTGTCTTCAATATTTATTTATTTATGTCCTCACTGTGTTGAGAATCTGGCCAAACTTAAGGTATTTTATGTTTTCGAGAGATAGATTTTAACCACCCTGTACGTTACTAAGAAATGTTGATGGTAAAGTAGTAAGTAGTAGTAAAAAGTATTATAATTATATTATGCGTTTTATTTGAATTTAATTCATGTGTTATTAAGTTTTTAGCAGTATTCTACTTTTGTACACCGCTTTTTTTTCTGTTTTTCATAAAATCTCTCCATCCAAAGGTTGTCTGGAAGAGATCCCTCTTAGAGATAAGGCTGCCCATCGTACCTGTACTTGTAGTGTTTTTTTATGTTATGTTTCTTTTGTGTACAGCAAAGTATTTATCCTTCTATATAAAGTTCTTCGTAGCTTCGTAGTGCATGCGTAGAGACGTCTCTTGTGCGTAGAAAAGACTTCAACGGGCGTTCATTGATGAGTTTTGTCCTGAAATTTTATTGTCACCTGCTTTCAAGTCACCGCACTGTTTCTTTCATGATCATGAACATTTGGTGATGAAAAATGTGCGTGATTTTTTGGTTCTAGGAGTTTTTTTATGCAAATAGTTGATGGAACAAGCCATGGCCCACCTGCTGTTAAGTGGCAACCATCGCCTATAACAAAGCTTCGTAGGTCACGCGCGTCAGGAATGTGTCCTACGATGCACTGTCCTGCGTTCATCAACTTGAAGCATACAGATGTTCAGCCTCACGTGCCAGTTAGTACGTTAGTAACTTTTAATCTTTTCTCACACTCATTATTTCTTCATTGCGTTTTTATGTAGATAAATTTCTTGATTGATAATCTGCTCTTATGTTATATTACTAATCAATATAAAATAAATAATTTTCTTCTTGTCGTTTCACTAGTTCTTTCGAGCCAATGCATGCCGCGAAGGGATTTTAAGGGCGTCTCAAAGAGCACTTGGCACATACTTTCGAATTATTGGGATTCTATAACATGGTGGCTTCCTCACAATATTTTCGTTCACCATTTGAGAATACTGGCTTAGTGCATATAAAATTTTGTATAATAAAACTTATTGGTGCACTTCTGGATTCAAACCCACGATCTTAGGCTCAGAAGGCGGGGTTATTGCCGCTAGGCCATCAGAGCTCGAAAAAAATCATTACTTAACAAATCGTGTAACGTGTTTAAAACATAAAATTCATAATATATTTGGTCTGAACAGCTTTATTAACATAATACTAATAACTATTCTTACTATTGATAAAATCACAAAAACCCCGTCCCTGTAACAAAGGTTGCCTGGAAGAGTTCGCACCAAAGAATAATGTCGCAAATTGTGCCTTCTTGTACCATATTGTATTTAATTCTTGATGTTTAAGTTTTGTGGTTTACAATAAGAAAATCTGCAAAATATCTGCATTGAATAATCCAATCTATTTTGAGGAATTATCTTAAAGGCAATAATATTCTTACATTTTATTTCACAGCGCCATCTATGCAACAAATACTGTACCAAGATTACATCAGCTTACCAAAAGACGTAGCAAGTTCGTAGCACTTCGTAGCGTTACGCTACGAGTAAATTAGGCTTTGCTACAATAGCATTACAACCGACCTAGATAGTTATACATGGCGTCGGTAGGTGGCGCTACTTGTGAGATAAGTTTAATTTTCGGAAGAATTAAATGACGTATGTAGGTTCTAGCTTTTCATGGTTAAGGGACAGTTAGTTATAAATGATTTCAGCAGGTAGCGCTAAATGTATGATAAGTTAATTTTCAGAAGAATTAGGTGAGGTACTATCTCGTATCTAGGTAGCTTTTCGTGGCTTTATTTTACTTAAGTATATGGAACAGAATCAATCAAAAATTTATTTTTTATTCATTGCATTAAAACACTTCTTGCTCATGACACAAAGGTGAGTTTAACTCTAACTAGAGATTTCTTCCAGTTAACCTTTGAGTTAGAGCAATGTATACTTACCTGCTGGCATTAGTTTTACCAGCGGAAGTTTTTAATAAAATTTATAATTATAAAACGATTGATTTCCATAATGGAGCATTTTTTTAATGGTTTAACTGGTTTATTTCATGAATAAGCATGAGTCCTATTACAAAAAATAAAAAACCAAAATGGACAGATGCCATTAAACGAAGAAGAAGAAGAAAAAATCTTTTTCGGCAGCTGATAAGTTCATTTTTTAAACTAGATGTCGCTGGTAATTTTGTAACGTTTCTGGATCGCGCTGACGAAAACACACGGCGTTGCTTCACCTCGGCCGGGTGTTCCTAACACTGTACTCTGGTTTCCCTTCAACACGTAAAAATCTTTCGCCTTTTACTAAAGATTTCCGTGGAGGGGAACACTCAAATGAGTCTATCTCATGTTTTTGAAAGCTTCTACTTCGGTAGAGCTTAATTTAATACATATCAATTTACTTTTGTTAACTGTAAGTTACTCTATGCTCCACTATCATACTAATATTAATATCATCCACCACCTTTTAATCTATCTACATTCATGCCTAACACTCTTTTCGTCGCATGACATACCTTTTAATTATCAAAATTCAGTTCGTGAAACGAATATTCTCAGTGACGCTTAGTGCATACTGACTGAATTGGATTCACGCCTATAATAATAGATCTAAGAAAAGTAGATACAACAGCCAAGTGGATTTCATACAACGTCTGCGCCAGTGAAATAGGCATTTAAGCTAACTCGTAACTAAATTGATATGCACTAATAAAATAATAAGAATGATTTTAAATGGACATAATTATTATGCTTGTTCCATCAGCTAACTGTCCAAAATAAACCGTGAAGTAGTAGTTTACCAAAAACAAGACTAGATGTCGCCACTAGTAGATTAGAACGCGCTATCGTTGCGTTTTGCCAGCTCCGCTAAAGGCTTTCGAAAATGTTACGATGGTTATCATCATCAGTCCTAAAAACTGCTGGGCTTAGGCCTTTTCTATTTTTAAAAGCATTTCTCACTACTTAGTGAAGAGTGTGTATTGATAATTTAATAATAATAACAGATTATTAATTAAGAGGGAACCACACCACACCGGCGACTCTCCATACAAACGTAGTCCCCTATTTCCTCCCTGGATAATGCCTCTAGTCTAGAGTAACCATTTTTTCTCATAAAATCCAGATTTGCTATAGACGTGCCGTGCTCGTATGTTTTCCTTTTTTTCAGAAACTTATTGATAAAGAAAATATCACCTCCTATTCATATTTCATATAAATCATATTAGGGACATCTTTTCTTTATCAATAAATTTCAAAAAAAAAAGGAAAACATACGAGCACGTATATAGCAGATCTGGATTTTATGAGAAAAAATGGTTACTCTTAGAGGCATTATCCAGGGAGGAAATAGGGGACTACGTTTGTATGGAGAGTCGCCTGTGTGATGCCCTCTTAAGTGGTCCACTCCACACTATAAGAAAATGTCTACCAAAGGTCTATTATTACCATTTCTATATCCACTGGAAATACAAAAAGATATAAACTCTACTCGTTTTTTGTATTTATCGAATCAACTGTTATTAATACGGTTAAATCCACTCACACAAATGTAGCATGATTTAAATAATAGTTAAATTCATTATATTTAATTTAGTCGAGAGTAGGTTGTAAATTATACAGGGCTACTGGTAACTCGACGTATTCCTTGCAGTACGTCATAGTAGGGTTAAAATGCACCAAATGTTCTACCGAAATTCAGTAGTTTTTGAATTAGTTAAGTTTTAGTTTATTTATGAAAAATCCCAGATTAAATCATATGAAACCAATTTAAAAATGATTTACGGCGCGACTGTACTGAAATTTAAGTTACTATCATAGTTGACGCCGTAGCAGACCTTTGTTAATAATTAAAAGTTCAATAATGCCTAAAACTTTGGCAAATATCACTAACCAAACACTTAATTTTTTGTAATTTTAAGCGTAAGCAAAAGCGTGTTGGCTGCTCTGTGAATTTTAACTATTACTTCATAAAAAATGTAGTCTAGTGCAAAAAAAAAATACTACACCTGGTGTATAATATAAATATGAATAATTTACTGTATAATGGTGTCTATATTCTAAAATCTATCTTATATATTAAAATAAAGTCGTGTTAGCTACACTATTTATAACTCAAGAACGGCTGAACCGATTTAGCTGAAAATTGGTGGGGAGATAGCTTAGTGTCAGGAGACGGATTAAAGATGTAAGCAGAACTTTTTATCCCGAAAAGTAACGGGAGCGAAACCAAATAAATAAAAACATTGATTTAAAAGATTTTCGAAAAAGATAAATGAGCAGTTATTGTTTTCTTATAAATTGAGGGCATGACTCCTTTCACCACTTCTCACTGACCCTCGTGGTTTCAAACTTGGCCATCACCGCTCTTGTCAAAAAACCACCCTGGTGTAGCAAGACAAAAATTTGTTTTCTCATTTGTTGAGCAGCTGGCTTTATTAAAAGCATCTTTGTTTTATGTAAATGATTGACAAACGGACTTACGGCCCACCTGATGGTAAGCGGTCACCGTCGCCCATAGACACCAACAACACCAAGGATGCTGTCGTTGCGTTGCCTACCCTGAAGTAACTTTTTGAAATTTTTCTTAAACCTATTCATGTTATAGCTGAGGGGAAAGACCTCTGGCGGCAGCTCATTCCACAATTTTTGGGTATGGGGGAGAAACGATCTCGAGAAGCGAGCCGTACGAGACACCCAGGGATCGACAATGTGTCTTATGATTTAAAGGGTAGACTTATGTTACTAAGAAATGTTAATTATCCGCCAAAGATAAGTCTCATCGGGTATAAATAGTATTAGGTCTCATCTAATTCATTTTTCTTCGTAGCTTCGTAGCGCATGCGTAGAGGCGACTCTTGTGCGTGGAAAAGACTTCAACGGCCGTTTGTTGATGAGTAGTGTCCTGAAAATCTGACTGACAAGGAATATATTCATGTGATATACCTATTCTCCATGGACCTAGGTCTCCTAAGACCTTATCAGGCAAACATGCTAAGATGGTCTTTTCAGGGTGTCAATTCCAGCAACATGGTTCGATTGAGTGATCACTGAATCCGCGTTCCATTTTTAAATTTTTCACACAAAAATTGAGAACTCACATCGATTTACGCGATCGCTCGAGTGATTTTTGAAGCTGGAATCGACGCCCTGACCTTCATTTAGCCATAAGTCATGTAATGTCACGGACACCCTTTAAATCTAAACATAGCAACGCTGCTTACTGTCAGAAATAGCTATAGCAATACATTTGAGCAATGTCGGTGATGCACAAACAAAATATTAATTAATAACGAAAAAATTAAAAACAGTAAATTAGTAGTGTGCCAAAAACGAGACTAGATGTCGCTACTAGTAGATTAGAACGCGCTATCGTTGTGTTTTGACAGGGAACGATCGCGCATAAAAACCACTAAATAATCTAATGGACAAAAATCAACGAAATCAGTATCAATCACATCGGAATCAGTGGTGTTTCCCTAGGCTGCTCCCATGCTATTCTTCGTGTCAAAATCTTAAGCTTAGGAACTATGTTAGATATATTACAGCACATACTGTTTTGTTTTTTTTATGAGAATTGTATTTTAGTCCATTTCTTTCAAATATCGAATTCAATCTTTGGTTTTAAAATTTACGGTGAGTGTTTTATTTGATTTTCTGGTTTTGATAAACAAAAATTATAACCATAACCACAACTAGATGTCGCTAGTAAGTTTGTAACGTTCCTGGATCGCGCTGACGAAAACACACGGCGTTGCTTGATAAGAGCCGGCTGTTCTTTTCTCAGTACTCTGGTTTCCCTTCAACACGTAAAAATCTTTCGCCTTTTACTAAAGATTTCCGTGGAGGGGAACACTTAAATGAGTCTAACTCATGTTTTTGAAAGCTTCTACTTCGGTAGAGCTTTAATTAATAAATATCAAGATACTGTTGCTGACTGTCAGTTAGTAAAAGTATAGATAGTGGAGCATGGAAAAACTATACAGTCACTGACTGTATAGTTTTTCCGTGTTCCACAATCATACTATTATTATTATCATCCACCACCTTTTATTTAATCCATCTACATTCATACCTATAGCCCTATCCACACTCGCGCGCGGATCGCGCGCGAAGGCGCGAAACTTCCGCGAAGCATGAGTGTGGATCCGATTCGCATATTCTTCGCGGCTTCGCGGCTCATTCCCCGAAAATTGTCGGTATTTTGTCCCGCGACAAAAGGCTCGCGGGCCACGAACTTGTCTTGGCTACATATTCGCAGGCCGGTTTCCATAATTATTTCTTAGTGTTCATCGACACCATTTAAGGTATCTGCCCTCCAAAAATGGTTTCTACCTTCAGCAGTTTGAACTCTGAGCGCATGACAACAAACAGACGTACCAACCTACCCATAAAAATAAGTATTTATTAACCCTATTCTATTTCGGTGGATAGTTAACATCCACCATCTTCTTCTTCTGCGCTTCTTTTTAACTAGCTTGTGCTTGACAGAAGCGTAGTTATAAATCGCTAATGCGAAAAGAAGTCCCGCAGCAGCAATTTCGGGGTCCATCGTGGTCGAGTGCGCGAACTATACTGTGGTGAACCTAGCGTGAATGTGTAGCCGACGTCGCACGCGCGAGATTTCGCGCACGATTCACGGCGCGACTTCACGCCGTGAATCTCGCGGGAGTCTGGAGGCCGCATTTCACTCTTTTCGTCGCATGACATACTTTTTTAATTATCAAAACTCAGTTAAGCAAAATTCAGTTCGTGAAACGAATATACACAGTGATGCTAAGTGCATACTGACTGAATCGGATTGACACCTATAATAATAGATTAAGAAAAGTAGATACAACAGCCAAGTGGATTCCATACAACGTCTGCGCAAGTGAAATATGCATTTAAGTTTAAGCTATCTCGTAACTAAATTGCAGGCTGTGATATGCACTAACAAAATAATAAGAATGATTGTAAATAGACATAATTATTAAGCTTGTTCCATCAGCTTACTTGTAAAAAACCCGTGAAGTAGTAGTTTACCAAAAACAAGACTAGATGTCGCCACTAGTAGATTAGAACGCGCTATCGTTGCGTTTTGCCAGTTCCCCTAAAGGCTTTTGAAAATATTTGCATGATTATCATCATCAGTCCTAAAAACTGCTGGGCTTAGGCCTTTCCTATTTTTAAAGCATTTCTCACTACGCAGTGAAGAGTGTATTTATATTAGATTGAAGATCTAATTTTAATAACGGATAAATACCTATGTGGTTCTCCTCCACTGACTATAAGTAGAAAATTTCTACTAAAGGTCAGGTCAGTGTACCACTTATTATTACCATCCATTTCTATATCCACTGAAAATACAAAAATATATAAACTCTACTCCCTTTTTGTATTTATCGAATCAACTGTTATTAATACGGTTAAATCCACACACATAAATGTAGCATGATTTAAATAATAGTTTAATTCATTAAATTTAACTTAGTCGAGAGGAGACTGTAAATTATGGTATCTATATTCTAAAATCTATCTGTAATTATATAAAATAAAGTCGTGTTAGTTACACTATTTATTTATAACTCAAGAACGGCCGAACCGATTTGGGTTAAAATTGGTGGGGCGGTAGCTTAGTGTCAGGAAACGGATAAATAATACTTTTTATCCCGAAAAGTAATAGGAACGAAACCAAATAACATTAATCTGTAATTTAAAAGATTTTAGAAAAAGATAAATAAGCAGTTGTTTTCTCATAAATTGAGGACATGACTCCTTTCACGATTTTTCCCTTTTTTTTTTTTTTTTTTACGGGGGAAAATGCTTTACGCATGCCTTCTACTTGGGGAAGAGTAGGAGGGGATGTCAGACTCTCTGTCATACTGACAGCATACTGACTAAAAACCCACCGATGTTCCTTCACTCACCTCAGTGCCAGTGCATCATCGAACCACTCCTCACCTGACGAATGGTCCGATGCTGCATCGGAACTTGACAGAGTCACGGGGTCCCGATTGGATTCTACCGCGGCTCTGTCGGTGATAGTTCGCCTTGGGCGAACCCCTCTGACCTTGTTAAGAGGTGGATGTCCTGGGTCAATTCCTGCAATCGGTAGCCTGTGCAATGCTGGGCTGAGGCTCCCCGCACTCAAGCCACGATTTTTCCCTAACCGAACTTTTATCTGTTTTCGAACTTTGGCATCACCGCCCTTCTCAAAAAACCACCCTGTGTAGCAAGACAAAGTTTTATTTTCTCGTTTTTGTTGAGCAGGCTTTATAAGTATCTTTATGATTTAAAGAGTAGACTTATGTTACTGAAATGTAAATAATCCGCTAAAGATAAGTCTCATCGGGTATAAAATAGCATATGGTCTCATCTAATTCATTTTTCTTCGTAGCATCGTAGCGCATGCGTAGAGACGACTCTTGTGCGTGGAAAAGACTTCAACGGGGGTTGCTTGATGAGTAGTGGCCTCTCAGCCCAGTTGGTAGTAACTCTGCCTTCTGCGCTGTAGGTCGTGGGTTTGATCCCCACCGAGAACAAATACTTTTGTGGTGAACAAAGATGTTTGTTCTCTGTCTGGGTGTTATATTGTATTTTAAGAAGTATGTATTTACAAAAACAAAAGTATTTAAGTATTATATCAGCTATCTGATTCCCATAATACAAGCTCTGCTTAGTTTGGGGCTAGATAGTGTTGTGTGGATTGTCCGCATTATTTATTTATTATTTAACTAGCAGACGCCCGCGGCTTCGCTCGCCCTTTTGCCGTTACGCCCCGTTGATTTTTATTTTAAAAGTTTTTCCTCTTTTTCTCCGCTTAGGGAAATCATTTTCCAATTTCCTTTCATAGTGCACCCCTATGCTATAAAAGAAACATACCCTCCAAGTTTCATGCTTCTAGGACTTACGGTTTAGGCTGAGCGTTGATTGTCAGTCAGTCAGTCAGTAACGTAAGAGTTTTATATATTTAGATTAGTAGTGTCCTGAAAATCTGACTGACAAGGAATATGTTCATGTGGTATACCTATTCTCCATGGACCTACATAGGTCTCCTAGGACCTTATCAAGCAAATATGCTGAGACGGTCTTTTCTGACCTCCATTTAGCCTTATGTCATGTAATGTCACCGACACCCTTTAAATCTAAACACATCAACGCTGCTTGCTGGCAAAAATAGACATTTAAGCTATGTGTGATGCACAAACAAAATATTAATTAATAACAAAAAAATTAAAGAATTCACAAATTTATAATATGAAGCGCCGTTTGTGTTTCAAGCTTCAGAAGACGGTTTGATATACCTTTGTTTTGAAAAGTTATTGGACCTACAATCTGATGCTTTCTCATTAAAGAAAGGTTACATTTTCATGATGCAGTGAGGATTTGATACAGAACAGCTGGATGGCCCACCTAATGTTAAGCGGGAATGATCGCGCATAAAAACCACTAAATAATCTAATGGACAAAATCAACAAAATAGTATCAATTAATCAGTTCAAATCGGAATCAGTGTTTCTCTAGGCTGCTCCCATGCTATTCTTCGTGTCAAAATCTTGTGTTTAGGAAGTATTTTATTATATTACAGCACATACTGTTTTATTTTTTTTATGAGAATTCTATATTAGTCCATTTCTTTCAAATATCGAAATCAATCTTTGGTTTTAAAATTTACGGTGTGTGTTTGATTTTCTGGTTTTGTTTAACACAAGTTATAACCATAACCACTACTAGATGTCGCTCGTAAGTTTGTAACGTTCCTGGATCGCGCTGACGAAAACACGCGGCGTTGCTTGATATGAGTCGGGTGTTCTTTTCTCATTACTCTGGTTTCCCTTCAACACGTAAAAATCTTTCGCCTTTTACTAAAGATTTCCGTGGAGGGGAACACTCAAATGAGTCTAACTCATGTTTTTGAAAGCTTCTACTTCGGTAGAGCTTATTAAATTAATATCAAACGAATTTCATTCTCTATCTAGTGCTTCCATACTCTACCACTATAATTCGTCATACTCGCACATTATTACAACCATCTCTCTCACAATCTCAACAAAATTAAAATATCAACTAATGTCTACGCACATACTAATGTAACATGGTAACAAGACTAATGCAATTCGGAAAAATATTCCTGCTTATTTCATTTTTTTAAGTGGTCCTAAATTTGTGTTTATAAGGCCAAAAATAAAATAAACTTAGCAAACCTGTGAATCATTTTAATTAAAACGAATCAGCTACTTGAAGGGGGCGTAGCGTGCTACTAAAATACCGCAGTTTGTCATGCACGGTGTACTCACGCAGCCGGGAAGTTTCCATGAGCATGGAAACGAGGCTCTTTGTTTTGCAGTTCATTTTATACATAGTGTATTTTAAGTTAAATATCATTTAATACATAGTATTTAAACTTAGTTTTAGCTATATAAATACAATTAATAATCATTGTTATAACTAGTGGCCCAGCAAACATTTTCATTCTAAATTATTTAGCCTCAAACTAAGCTATGGGAACCAGTGTAATATGAACTTACATTTTTTTATACCGTGATGCAGCATTGCTGTGTTTCGGTTTGAAGGGTATGGGTGCTGGTGAAATTACTGACACGTGAGGCTGAACATCTGTATGCCTCAAGTTGATGGACGCAGGACAGTGCATCGTAGTGCACGTTCCTGACGTTTCGTGACCTACGAGGCAATGCTTTGTTATAGGCGATGGTTACCACTTAACATGAGGTGGGCCATATGCTTGTTCCATCAGCTAGTTGTATAAAAAATAAACACCTGTTGTTGAGCAGTTACCTCTACGTGGCATAATACTGCGTTACTCTTGAACGCGATTCCGATACCAATTTTAAGTTTTGACGGAATTTTGACAGAAAACTCGTAGGATTTCTGTCAAAATTCCGTCAAAACTTAAGATTATGGGATCGGAATCGCGTTCAAGAGTAGAGTAGAAGTTAGCAAATACAACGCGGTCGTGGACCCTATTCGAAATGTCATTATAATTTTGCCGCCAACATCGAGAACCAGAAAGCAAGTTTCCATAGACAGTAATATTGATTCTGTGTCTGTGGTTGCACCGGGCGCGGCGCGGCGTGGCATAGTATTTCCCAAACAAACGACAGGCAGGTGTGCACACAGCGACACACGCAACATTGCCAACGCACACATAGACATGATGTGTGGTGCAAATGACAAGAAAAACAGTGGCTTTAGTTTTACTTACTTTTATTTTTACTTGGCCTTACTTACAAGCGTTACTTTAAGGCCGAGATTCATAGACCGAACTTTGTGTGATGCACTGCTTAAAGTTCGCCCTGTCACTGTTTGACATTACCGGATGGTAAGAGATGACATTTGCTTTAAACACTGATTATCTTTTGAAAAAAGCTTGTAAGGAATGGGGTTAATGTGAAACTTTTATAACATCGTCTCAAAGTCTTTCGTCTGTGTGTTGCATGTCGCGTGACAGTCGGCCGCGGAGTAGGGATAAAGTGAAAGGCGCTTGTCAGAGCAGCTGAGGCCAATAAGGAGGCGCCTATAGTTCGCATCAGCTGACCACGTGTATAGATTCCGAAAATTTTTAGTTAAATGTCTATAATGTGAAAAAAAGTTTCACTTAAACCGTGGTTTTATAAAACCAGACAATCTTTTTTTTTAGTTTTTGTCTCTTTTATGTTTCCATCAATAACTTAGCTAATACATAGCGTACGTAACCTCTCGTACGGGTTCTTAATGAAGATTTAGTGATGTGAAATTTTGCTCAGGGTTAATCTCGCTTTTGTATATTAATATGTCCTCTCACTCTCTGTTCCTGTTCTATTGTTTTATGTATTGTATTGAGTGCAATAAAGAATTACCTAAGAATGAAAATTTCAGGAGGTTAGAGTATATAATAGTACAAAACACAGGTGTGTAAAAAATTTCAAATTCAAAATGTAAGTACTTACATTTGTTATTATTTCAAAATAATTATTTATTGAAACACCCCCTATTTAGCCAACAACCATCAAAACGACCATCACAACGTGATATCACGTGTACATTAACATCTTTTCGCTCATAAATTGGACAAGGGGTGATTGATCACACTGCAGCCGCGTGGTCGCCTACCAACTACTACATCTTCTGTGACCACGCTTTCACGATGATGCGTAGCGCACACACACAAACGCGTCGTATAGTGACTAATGCGTGTTTTCTTCTTTTTGCAGCAGTTGTCCGTTATGTTTCTGGAAAATGTTAATGCATATAATTATTAATAATAAAACAGACCTTGGCACGTCAACATGGGTTTCGTGTAAAGTTTGTGCAAGCCACACACACACGACTGACTCTACCGAATTGCTCTACCTATACTTGTCAATAGGGAGAGCTATTTTTACAACGAATTACCTAGTTTTCTAGCGACTTTTAGGTAGGTACTGAAAGGGTACCTAGGTAACCTCATTTAAATTATCTTTACGAAATCTGATAAAAAGCTGTCGACATCTCGTGGGCCGTCGTAGGTGATACTACCGGCTGTTATTGGCAACACGAGCGACCCACTTCGAGGGCTCTAGAAACGCGTCGATGTCCAGCCCAGTCGTCAAGGGCGACGACCCCAAAACTGTCAAAATAGAGAAGCCACTATGCAGACGGGTGACGGGCGAAGGCGGGTGTCATTGAGGACGGTGCAGGCAGCGAGCCGACCTTGCCGCGCCCGCGCCCCTGCCACGTCACGCGGGGGCGCGCCGGTGACGTCACGCGCGACCTCGCACCTCGTCACTCGCTGTGCACGTGAACAACACGCGCGAGCACGGGCGCGCTGCGTGATCCGCTGTGCGCCCATTGGCCGGCGTGGCCGCGCCGCCCGCTCCCATTGGCCGGCTCCCCGCGCTCCCCGCGCGCTCGGATGCCTCGTCGCGAACAAGCCCGCGAAGCGGTTTATTCGTCTGCTGCTCGCTCGCGGAACCACACGGCTCTCTGGAGCTAAAGCGCAGAGCGAACACGCAAGTTTTGTGAATTAAAAAAGAAAGTTGTTCATTGAATGATATTAACATAATAAAGATGTCGACTATGTTAGAAGTTTGTGGTCCCTTGTCCCCGCCGTCAACTCCTCCGTTGATGGAAAACAAAGTGAGTTTTCGAAAGTTCGCACCTTTTACGATTCCGACTTGCATGAAAAAAAAAATAAAGTCAAAAGATATTTTTTCCCAAAAATAAATATTCTATCTACTGTTTGTGCAATCATCGAAAGTGCGGCAAGAGAGCGCGCTTTGCGCGATCACGCAGAGCGCGCGTGCACCGAGTGGTCGACCGTTCACTTACGTTGCTCTGTCTTTGTCTCGCAGGTTGAGCTGCCGCTGAAGAAGGCTGCGTTGAAACGGCACCGTGAGTCATCGCCGCCCGCGGGGCTCGTCACCCCGCAGCCCTCCGACTCGGAAGGCGAGGAGGACTTCGCCAAGAGGTCCCGGCTGGAGCTGGCCCGGCTCCTGCTGGCCACGCCGCCGCCGGAGCCCTGCCGCCCCTCCGTCATCATGCGCGCCCACAAGGATGGCACCTGCAGCCCCGAGCCGCTGCCCGCGACACCACCGCAGGGCATGAACATGCTAAAAACATTAAAATTCAAATTGAACCGTGGCCATAGTTACTCGCAAGTGAAATACATCGCCAGCCAAGCTCAGACGCCGCACGTCGAGGAGCCTATCGCGGTGGCGTGCTCTCCCGTGCACATGGAGGAGGCTCGAGTGCCATCTCCACACGCGGAGTGCCGACGCGTGGAAAGCCGCGTGGAGGACCAGCGAGTGCCGCAGCAGACGGCGGTGGCCCCGGGCTGGGTGCCACTAGCCCCGCGCCCCGCACCCGCCGTGCTGGTTCCCGGCACGTTGCTTCCGGCGCTGTGGCTGGTGGCGCCCGCCCCTGCCGCCAGGCGACGTCTCTACGAGTGCCTGCATCCTGGATGCGGCAAAAACTACTTCAAATCTTCCCACCTGAAAGCGCACGCCCGCACGCACACGGGCGAGCGTCCCTTCAGATGCGCCTGGGAGGGCTGCGAGCGCCGGTTCTCGCGCTCCGACGAACTGTCCCGCCACAAGCGCACGCACACCGGCGAGAAGAAGTTTGGGTGTCGCGTGTGCACCCGCCGCTTCATGCGCTCCGACCACCTGGCCAAACACGTCAAGAGACACGCCAAGGAGCGCGTGCCCCCGGCGCCGGTCCACCGACTGCTTCCCTCACCGATGCCCGTACCGAGCGCGCACTGAGCGCACAAGACTGTGATCCAGATCTCATGATCGTTACCTAGTTGTAGTTCTACTCATCTTAAGACTGTTCTCTACTTAAGTCTCTTTTTAAGGCGTATGTTATTAGCTGATTAAGCTTCTGAAGAATTAAAAGAGTTTTATACAATACTATTGTTTTCACTGCGATCCATCACTTTCACTTGCACTATAATCTGGCACTTGTCACTTCTGCTTCCATTGCATGGCCCGGTAACAGCAACTCGCGTGGCCCTAGGTCACCGCTTGTTGCCATGGCCTGGCCCCTCAGGCTGTGGGCGCAGGATGTGTGTGGTGGTGCCTCCTCCCGAGGCGGATGGAGGTCGCGCGTGGCCCACGGGTCCCGGGCAGGCCCGCGGCCGACTGCTGGCTCGAGTGCCGGCTGGGCGCGCGCCGCTGATAAGACGCTGTGACATCAGAGCCTTATCTCTGCGATATCACTCAATTTTCAGAAATTAGAAAATAAATAGGCGCTCTCAATTATTGATTCCAAAGTTTAATGAGAATCTTATTTTTACAAAAGTTTCACTGAAGCCCAAACACCGTCTTCATATTTGCAAACAAAATACAATGAACACTGGGGGTAGTTATAAATTTTAAACCATGACCAAAGATGCTTAACAAAACATGGCAACGTATTGCATCATCTTCACGAGGCGGAAACACTGCAGTAGACCTTAATTTAACTATCAAGGTAACAGTACAATGTGGAATGTTCCCAGTTGAACTTACAACATGGCCTTTGCTCAAGAACATTATTTATTTTGCTAGTACAACACCCGATGACCCGACCAAGGACGATTATACTTTAACTAGCTATTATGGAATACTGACGATGTCCTAAAACCGTAAAGGTTTTAGGACATCGTCAGTATTGTATAGCAGTCAAGCTCATACATAAACTAGCCCATTAGTTCGCAATATAAAATGTCACTGACAACAAATTAGATCCGCGAAAAAGCATTACGATCAAGAACATCTAGAACGAAAAGTTTTCTATGACGAAACAGTAAAACCTTTGGCCAAATATTGTTACTAAGCTATGCAGCGAGCCTCTTTCCCGCACCAGCGGATTCCACGGGCGTGGCAGCGAGGCAGCACGCGCAGATCACGACGCGAGCACGCCTGACGTCACCAACTGAAAAATTATTGCTTTCTAGATAATAATATTGTGGTGTGTAAACAGATTACTAAAGTAGTGACGTTGGTGTTGTAGTTTTAGAATGTTCAAGGGATTTTGTCAGAGTTTTTGAGAATTTTCTTAGAGCAAGAAGCATTGCTTTCATCTTTTGCTTAGATGTAACATGCTGTTTTCTATTTTTTGTTTGAAATCTATACTAATTCATTAATTTTGTTCGTTTCTGCACATGGTTATCATGATCTCAAAATATTTGTTCTTGGTATTACAGATCCTCAGAATGCTATTACTCAAAAATACTCGGCGACTAAGTTACATTGTGTGTGTTAGGGAGAGATGTCGAATTTTCGGTCTTAGTATTAAACTTTGTCGTAGCGCCCACGCGCTTTACCTTCTCATTCTACAAGATTTGATATCTGTTGCTGGGTATTTGCCTGAGCTATTTTTACTCCTGCTACGAAACACTTTCATTGTTTACAACAGCTTTTAGGAATTGGGAGTTCCTAAGATCCCAGACATTTACAAGAATAAACTTAATTTGGTTAAAAGCTTAAACAAAAATAAAAATAATAATAATGAGGACAATTCACCCAACACTGATACTACTTAATTTTTTTTTTTTTGTAAATACGTATACTTATAATACAATAAAACACCCAGACAGAGAACAAGCATTTATGTTCACCAGACAAATATTTGTTCTCGGTGGGGATCGAACCCACGACCTACGGCGCAGAAGGCAGACCATTTGATCTGAGAGGCCAGTTGCTTAGATAGCTTTTTAATTCTTCTGGTCATCCTGTCAATCTTCTTGGTTCCACAGCTCCTTGGAAATATCTAAGGGGAACGTCAGAGGCATGACCAAATAGTAAATTTGGCAGTGCCACCTACTTTATAATCCGTAAAAGCCTATTACCGTTGCCAGAACATTAACTGGTTTTATGTAAAAAAACGGTAGGAACCGAGCCGTAGTTTGTTGCCTGTTCTTCTAGGCTAAGTCGCGTAGAACTGGCACCTAGACTCACCTAGCTTTATGACGTTTCAAAGTTATTCTTGTAATTGTATAAAATTTTGTGGAGTTTGAGTTTGAGTTTTTCTCGCAATGTTTTTGCTTCAACAATAATTGAGAGAAACATTTTATTTTTTTGGTATTTCCAGAAATGGCTAAACACGAACCCGAAACCGATCTATAGACGCACTCCCACCTCCCACTAGACCACCTGTGTTTTTGAGTAGGCGTTAGATATCCACGAAAACGGGAAAATTGTGCGTAGGCATATCCTGATGAATGGATCCAAATAGACAATTAGTTTCCTTATTTAGAACTCCAATATTTTTTTCGCAAAACGAAAACCAAGCTCTGGTCTATGAACCCTGGTCTAAAACTGGTGAAAATATCGTCAGAAACCATTAGTAGTACTTTTCTAGCAGCGGCTATGAGCTTGCAACTTAAGAACTATAGAAAACCAGCTCTGGCACGGGCATCAGCCATAATTATGTTATGTTAAGTAAAATCTCTGACAACTTCCCTCAGATAATTTAGTAATTTGGCACATCCTCTGATCTAACGAGGCTGGGGACTACACAACTGTCAGATTCAGTATTGCCTTATTTTTTTTACTAGCCTACATCGTCTCACACTGCTGGGGGCGAGGCTTTTGCCTTAACCAAAGACTTCCAGTTCCCTCTATTTTTCTCTAATGCCTTATTATGTATGTATATACATAACATTGTCAGATCTTAGGACTAGTATTCTATCTTACTATTGATTTCTTTCCACAACCAAAGTCACAGGATTTGTTAGATTTATTTTGAGATCAAACCTTTAGGATAGATCGAAACTTCTAATTTGTTGTCAGAGACAAAAGGCTTTCCCCACAGCTGGGCATTTGGCGTTTTTTAAATGCTGGAAGGATCAAAATGATCCTCAATTTAGATCCCGTCTATTCTCCCCACAGCTTAGTTTCACAGTAATACTGAAGCATTTTTCAGGATTTCCCTAATTTCCCCGGCCTCACACTATGGTTTCAGAGTATTCGGAGTAATGGCGCCATTCACGATTTTCGCACGGTTTTGACGTAGACTTCATTCATCATTTTCTAACAATGATTTGAACAGGTTTTTTATTTTTGGCTTCGTCATGAACTAGGTATACACAAACTACTGAAACGCGGTTTGTTCAATGAATCACTTAACTGAGTAATGGACATGGACCTGTAGCAGGCCTACCGCAAGCTCTG
The DNA here is from genome assembly GCA_947578465.1 of Thera obeliscata. Classification (NCBI taxonomy): domain Eukaryota; kingdom Metazoa; phylum Arthropoda; class Insecta; order Lepidoptera; family Geometridae; genus Thera; species Thera obeliscata. Next base: position 13,964,579 of record OX387924.1, on the reverse strand, counting down.
TCTGGCTCTGTTTTTGAGTCTTTGTGTGTGTTCACCAGTGTGCACATGTGTGTGACGTTTCGACGTAAGATTCATTTAGTCAACACTCACACAGACTCAAAACCAGAGCCAGACAGAGCTGGCAGGCCTACTGACCGGACCCCATTACCTAAAAACTACTAAACTCACGTTAAATGCTTGAAATTTTATAGCCTTTACAACAACTTTGTAGTAAGTATTTATTTTCCAAAGCGCAGTTTTCCTGATATAGTCCGGTGTGTACGTGACTGCACAGTGATTGACAGCCTACTTAGTAACCACCAAAGCACCTGAGCAACCAATAATGAGTAATAACTAGGTACCTTGGCATCGTAACTATAACTAAGCAATACAAGGTACCTAACTCTAGAGAGCACTGGTGGTCTAGTGGTAGTGGCCCCGCCTTCCGATCTGAAGGTCGTGGGTTCAAATCCCCTCGTGTACCAATGAGTTTTTCTGTCGAAAAATTGATGTGCACTATGCCAGTACTCTCGAAACGGTGAAGGAAAACATCATGAGGAAACCGGCGTGTTGTAGAACCTGAAAAAGTTCGAGCAACACGCGTCAAGGGTCACGCAAAAAGGGCCCACCAGCGGCCTACTTGCGGAAAAACCTATCCGCACATCAAGTGCGCATGATAAACTTGCCGAACTTGCCGAGGTACCTAATTCATGGAAACTTCCGAAGTGCACTTACTTCATCATCATCACCATCACAGCTCGACGTAATCTCGTGGGCATAGACCTCTCTTTACTCTTGCACCACGGTCTTGGGCTACCCTCATCCATCTACGGCCCACGACGCTGACACATTTGTCGATGACAACAAAAATTTGTGTTTGTTCTCTGTTTGCCAATGCCTCTTTTCCTAGTCCTCGGCCACCACTCCGTCAATCTTTTGCACCACCTGTCGTCACCACATTGCCTTGTTTGAAGTGTACTTTACAAAGTTATAACTTGGTAGTAGGTTGGTACTTGGTAGAGCTAGGTAATGACTAACCTTGGCGGCGGAATATTTAAGTAGCTCTAATCTCTATGTACTTAGCTATATGATAAACGCAAAAAGCAAATTGCTGGCGACCAACTGAAGAGTTCTCCAAAGCATCCAAGGGCTAAGAAGAAATACTAAGATGAATTAAAAATAGACACACACGTCGGATATCCCAGATCTCATCGTAACTTATTCAAAATGTACCAATCTTCTTCAATATTATGTCAACATACGTCGTTCACAGTAACTTTTTCAATTTTTTTTGGTATATTTTAACGCAAGGTTCTAAACTTCTAACGTATTAATATTATTAAGTTACAAGCTTTTGGTTTTCCAATAAATAAATAAATAAAATGAGAAAAGATAATCTTGAGATGATTATAAAGGTTCATTTCAGTGTTGAAAACATCAAAACGGCGTAATTTTCTAACATAAATGGGTATTTAGGGATTTTTTGGGAAAAAAAAATCCATTCTCGGAGTTGCTATAACTGGGAACTAATCCAAAACATTTCCCAATTATAAGATCGATGACTTTTTAAATGACAAGTTTGCATGCAATGAATATTGAATTTTTCACCTTATGAAATTTGTGTACGTTTTTTTTTAAGTTTTATATTTTACTAACACTTTGTACCTAGGTTCAGACACAATAACTATCTTTTGACTTTAATATTTTTTATTAAATATCTCCTTAAACAATAATTATTATCTCCGATACTTGAACACAATTTTTAACCTCATACATTGAGCTCGCTAGTGTTACAAACAATTAATGAACGTCCGAACTGGTGGTACCTACGTCTTTACCGTGGTTATTTCTGACTGGGCGGTTTGTTGTCGATCGCGGTGCAAAGTTCGTTCAGCACAGATGTTGGGCGTGCTGGGGAACTATTTATAGTAGAGATTTGATTCTCGCCAGCTGCTGAATGATATGACATTACTATGAAATCACGACGCCGTTCTATAATAGTGCTGGTGGGTTGATTTTCCATTAATTGTGTGAGAGATGATATTATGTCTAAGAAAGTCGTGACTAAGATGACGAATGAAAGAAAAATGTGTGAATGTCTAAGAAAGTAGTGACTGAGATAACGAATGATAGAAAAATGGAAGGAAAATACCTGTTGTGCCGACCCCAATTAGTGGGATAAAGTGGGAAGAGGGTAAAGATTTCCCAATACAAGACGCATTTAGAATATACTAGCAAACCCGGCGAACTCCATTTCATCACTGTCCTGAATTTTTCCTGAATGTTTTTTGCTATAAACCTCACGGAGCCCGAGACCTTTCCAACGAATGCAAAACCGTGGAAATTGGTTCGTGCGTTCTGGAGTTATAGCGTCAGGAAGGAAAACCCGACTTATTTTTATATAGTAGAAGATATGACGAATGATAAACATGACATGTTGTGCATTATCCTAAATAGGATACGGGCAGGAGGAAGAAGAGGATATTACAATATTGGATTGTATGCATGAGCTATCTGGGAGACCGATTTAAACAAACTGGAGAGGGCTCATCTGATCCAATAACCACCAATCGGAAATTGCCGAGAGGTATAAAAGCTTTCAAGTACCTAGATCGATACTATTTCAGCACTAGCTTTTAGATTATATAAATTCCCCCTTTCCTTTTCGCCTTCTCGAATTTCAATAAAATCCTGTCCATCCAAAGGTTGTCTGGAAGAGATCCCTCATAGCGATAAGACCACCCATTATACTTCGCTTTAGTTTAAGTATTTTCGTTAAATGTGTAATGTCCTATTCTTGTGGTGTACAATAAAGTGTTATCTATCTATATAAGCTGATGGTTTTTTTTTTATGTAACTAGCTGATGGAACAAGCATATGGCCCACCTGATGTTAAGTGGTAACCATCGCCTATAACAAAGCAATGCCTCGTAGGTCACGCACGTCAGGAACGCGCCCTACGATGCACTGCCCTGCGTCCATCAACTGGAGGCATACAGATATTCAGCCTCACGTGCCAGTAATTTAACCGGCACCCACACTATTAAATAATGTCTGAATGTTTGAGATTCTGTGAGCGTGATGTATAGCTGTGTGTGAATTTCCAATTTATAGTGTAGTATATTATTGTCCTGACATTTTGTTTTATATTTATACTATTGACATTGTATTTTTAAATTTGACCAAAACTGTTTACTTATACTTTATTTATTTTCATTTTTCTTATTCTTCTTTAATTATTGTAATTGGTGTTAACCGTTATAATTAAAGTAAACAATAAATACAAATACTATTCAAACTGAAACACAGCAATGCTGCTTCACGGCAGAAATAGGCATGGTGGTAGTACTTCCCCGGACGAGCCCTTCACAAAGAGCTCTACTACTACTAAAAGTGCATGGTAAAGTAAACAGGCCTTTGCATTTCTTGAAGATGATTTTAATAGCATCAGAGGGAACTGTTGATTATACAAGCCCAAATCGCGAGACGCTATAGTGCCTGGGACAGGATTTTAGATGGAATAGGTTTGCTTAGCATTTTTACCAGCCTGAGTGCTTAATCAGCCTAATCCTCAGGAAAGACATGGTCGATACGTGCGGAGCTGACTAAGCCGCAGGTTTCCTCACGATGTTTTTCTTCACCGTTTGAGAGCATTAGCACGACTGGAATTGAACCCACGACCTTAGGAACGGAAGGCAGTGCCGCTACCTCTAGACTACCAGTGCTCTCCTAGGCACATTATCGCAATAAACCAAGTAGGCACCAACGTGCCAGTTGGCTAAGGTCATCAACTCATCCGTAGAGCTCCGATAGTCGTCATAATTTCTACAAGTCACTGCTAAATATATGCCTTAATATCGTGTCACTGGTTCTGTCAAACCAAGTGCGGTGAAAGGATTTTAAGTGCGTCTCAAAGAGATGTATGGTTCATAAGATTTCTTTCTCTGTTGTTAGCAGAAAAAAACTGCCAAAACAAGAATTAAAAGGCTGATTTAATGCAGTTTTTTTCATGTTACACCTTCCAATGAAAAACCACTTTTCTTTACTGGAAAATTTTCTTCTTCCCCAAAAATAACCATACAATCTCTGAAAGCGATTCACACCCTCTATTTACCCTCTGTTTGCATCATAATAAAAATTATTATTCTTACAAAAAACGTGCGAAAAACTTCCAAGTAATTCCTAAACGCGCAACAAAGCTCTACGCGTCACGTGCACACGTGCGATACGCGTGTCGCGTGCCGCGCAAAACATGCGCGCGCCATACATACTACGTAGTTAGCTGTGGGTTGTCTGTAGTAGCTATGGAGCAAGCTGTGGCCTATACAACAAATTGCGTACTAGTTCGTAAGCTGTGGTATTGCCTTATACCAACTACGTAGTGAGCTGTGGGCTACCTTTTAGTAACTATGAAGAAATCTGTGACCTGTCAAACAAAAGAATACTAGTAAGTAAGCTGGGTGGTATTGCCTCTATTAACTACGTAGTATGCTGTGGGTTGCCTGTAGTAACTATGGGGCAAGCTGTGACTTGCCAAACAAAGTGTACTAGTTCGTAGGCTGTGGTATTGCAAAAAAGTTGTAACTATGAAGAAATCTGTGACCTGTAAAATCAGGTTATACCTGATCGGTTTAAATTAAAGGCATATAAATATAATTTTAGCTCGCAATATTTTCCAATAAAAAAATACATTTTCCAGATAAAACTTGTGTCAGGTAGTATTTGTGCCAAAAGTAAGATATACAAGCTCATGACGGGCAACTTGCCAGCAACAAGGGTATTGGCATTTGGCATAGAAATAATAGACCTACCTACTTGAACTTTGATTTATTCCCTACTAGCGGCCGCTCACGACTTCGCTCGCCTCGTTCCCATTACGAACCAGACCATTAGGTACCCATTACGAGATTAAAACCAGAGCCAGAGACAGAGCCAGACAGAGGTTGTGGTAGCGGTTGGGGAAGACCCCTAAAACACAGTTTTTGTATGCTTTTTCAAAGGAACCAACCATGCATTTTTGAGAAGGAGAGAGGAGGAAATATCTATGTTCACCACACAAATATTTTGTTCTCGATGGGGATAGAACCCACGACCTTCGGCGCAAAAGGTATTAGAGCTACTATCAACTGAAGTAAATCAACTGACTTTATATAACACTTTATAAAAAAAAGATTGTAGAGTCTGTTCAGAAAGAGAGCCGTCGCTCGTGGCGAAATTGTGAACCGTTTCGATTTTTATATGGCAGCTCATCCCTTTCTTTCTGTCAGCATTTTGCATCATAAAAATTAGACGCACTTTTGTATTGCCCACTAAATAAAAAAAAAGCAGCCAAGTGCGAGTCGGACTCGCCCATGAAGGATTCCGTAGCACGATGAACTACAAAAACCTTTATATTATGTTACTTGATGTAACATAATAAGGTTCTTGTAGTTCGTCGAAAGGTAAATTGCGGTTTACGGTTTATGACGTATAAAAAAAAACTACTGGCTAGATTTCGTTCAAACCAAATATCGTTGGAAGTTTGCATAGTAATGTACAACATATATTTTTTTTAGTTTTATCATTCTCTTACTTTAGAAGTTAGAGGGGGGGGACCAACTTTTTTCCACTTTGGAAGTGTCTCTCGCGCAAACTATTCAGTTTAGAAAAAAACGATATTAGAAACCTCAACATTATTTTTGAAGACCTATTCATAGATACCCCACACGTATGGGTTCGATGAAAAAAAAAATTTTGAGTTTCAGTTTCAAGTATGGGGACCCCCGAAATTTATCGTTTTTTTTTTATTTTTATGTAAAAAACTTAATGCGGTTCACAGAATACATCTACTCGCCAAGTTTCATCAGTCCAGCTCTTACGGTTTCGGAGAAAAATGGCTGTGACATACGGACGGACAGACAGACAGACAGACAGACAGACAGACAGACATGACGAATCTATAAGGGTTCCGTTTTTGCCATTTGGCTACGGAACCCTAAAAAGGTAATTAAGCACAGCAGCGCCCTCAAATCCCACGACGGTTCTCTTTCTGAACAGACTCTACGCTAATAAGAACTACTACTTTAGTCTCGTACCGAAGCCGATCTTATTTTTAGGCTGTTAGTACTAAAACAGGTTTTTATGATAATTTTTGTACAACGAAGTTACCTACGACTTCCTTTGAATAATTTATTTATCATAGGTCTCATACTAGTTTAAGCCGGTCACTTCATAATTATTCTTATTTAAAAAGCCTCTGTTAAGCCTCAATAAAAAATTTGAAAAATCAATAATGAATAAATAATTACTTATCTATTTTACTTTTTTAATCCATTCAGTCGTGTACCAATGAGTTTTTCTGCCCAAAAATGTATGTACACTATGCCAGCGCTCTCAAACGGTGAAGGAAAACATCGTGAGGAAACCGGCATGTCGTAGAACCTAAACCACCACGCTTGGTTCGAAAGAATCAGTGACACAATAAGAAGAAGAAGTATTTATTGTGGTCAATCCCCACACCACTTTCTAGCCCCAAACTAAGCAGAGCTTGTACTGTGGGAACCAGATAGCAGATAATATAGCACAGAGCCTCCAGCCTGCCTTTTGCGCTGGAGGTCGTAGGTTCAATCCCCACCGTGAACAAATATTTTTGTGGTGATGCTAGATGATTGTTCTCTGTCTGGGTGTTATACTTACAAAATAAAGTACCTGTATTAGGTATTATGGTGATTCCCCTATTACACGCTCTGCTAAGTTTGGGGGCTAGATAGTGTGGTGAGGATCGCCCACAAGAGCACTGGTGGTCTAGTGGTAGTGGCCCCGCCTTCCAATCCGAAGGTCGTGGATTCAAATCTACTCGTGTACCAATGAGTTTTTCTGTCGAAAATGTATGTGCATTATGCCAGTACTCTCAAAACGGTGAAGGAAAACATCGTGAGGAAACTGGCGTGTTGTAGAACCTAAAAAATTCGAGCAACACGTGTCAAGGGTCACGCAAAAAGGGCCCACCAGCGGCCTACTTGCGGAAAAACCTGCCCGCACATCAAGTGCGCATGATAAACTTGCCGAGGATCGCCCACATTATAAAAAAGGATGGTCTTCATTTTCATTTACAAAATGTGTGTTTTAAAACAAAGTATCCAAACAAAGCATGGCACTACTTGGCACGCATTATGTAGGTGGGCGTGCTAGCCACGCGCAGGCAGCGTGCTACAGTGACGTCACCGCCGCGCCTGCGGCCATACCAACTACCACTTACACTGTGGCATGCCATACTAACTCCTCACTTCTCTGTGGTGTTACAGAACCAGTTTGCAGTAACTGTTGTTTATACTGTGGGGGTGTCGGTAGAAACTGGTACGTATGCTGTGGCGCGGCAGAACATTGACACACATCGTGGTACGTTTGTTGTGGGTTCTTTTGCGAATTTCAACGCGGGAATCGTCGGTTCAGGAAAATATGAGAAAACACGCGAGCTTTGGGTTTTAGTAGAAGTAGAGCTCTTTGTGAAGAGCTTGTCCTGGGAAGTATATAGGTACTACCACCATGCCTATTTCTGCCGTGTAGCAGCATAGCTGTGTTTCGGTTTGAAGGGTGTGAGTGCCGTGATATTACTGGCACGTGAGGCTGAACATCTGTAGCCTCAAGTCGATGGACGCAGGGACACGTAGGGCACATTCCTGACGTGCGTGACCTACGAGGCAATGCTTTGTTATAGCCGTAAGCGAGGCGGGCCATATTATAATTGTTCCATCGCTCGGCTAGTTATATAAAAAAATGCGTATTACTGGGTACTACTGGGGAGTTAATTGACTAACTTTGGGCTAAAAGGGTTTAAAGTCAAAACCATCTGGCATTGAATTTTATTTAAAACAATGAATGACTTTGTAATAGGAAAGTTGTAACTTTTCCTACCAACACTGGGCCTACCATAAGCTCTGCCTGGCTCTGTCTCTGTGTCTGGTTTTGAGTCTGTGTGAGGTTGACTAAATAAATCCTACAACGAAACGTCACACACACAGTCCAATACACTGGTGAGCACTCACACAGACTCAAAACCAGAGGCCAGACAGTGCTTGTGGTAAGGCCAACTGGTCAGAAGTAGGCCCTGTATTTTTTGTAGGCTCGTTTAAAAAAAACTCCAGTGTGGTGCCAATAGTGAATTGGAAAAGATCAAGCAAAATGATATTGTTCAGAAGTACTAGTTGTATTGTAGAATATTATATTTTACGAGCAATATCAATTTATTTATGGCAGAGGAATTATTGTTCTGTGTACAAACCCTAGATGCAAAACAATCTAATACTATTGTTTTGATATTGATTAAAACCTATTTTATATTTAGGAAAAGTTTCCATTTGTAATAGTAACATAACACGTTTATAAGACAATTGGACTCTACATTTGAGCTATCAAATATTATCGACAGTTGTCACGACTCAGTTGGATGTTAGTAGCCCTGCCTTCTGCGCCGTAGGCCGTGGGTTCTATCCCCGACCGATAACAAATATTATATATGCGGTGAACATAGATGTGTGTGCGTAGAACTGGCACCTAGACCCACCTAGCTTTAAGACGCTTCAATCGTGATTCTTGTAATTCCACAGAATAAATACACTTTTGATTTTGATGTCAGGTTTCTGCCTTACTATTGTATTCTAAGTAAAAAAATATTTTTATAAGTCAGCTTTCCCAAGGAAGCAAGCAAGTCAGCTTGGATCCCATCGTACAAGCTTTGCTCGTTCTATCCACATAGCACGTTCCACGTTAACAAATTTGTTTTCTACATCTATTTTTATGCAGGCATCTACTGTTGTGGAGCAACAGCGTGTCCTTTTGCCACATAGGCCTCCTCCAGTTCTTTTCGTGCAGCTCTAGTCCACAGCGAGTCAGCATCTTGTCTGAGCTCATCTGACCATATTTTTTTCTGTCTTCCTGGTTTTCTTTTAGTGCACACACGAGGGCTCTACTTGGCTAGGTAGCAAGTCCATTTTTCGGTATTTTTGGCGGAGCATCGTCAAAAATGGTATAACCATCTATGAAATCCAATTCCTTGATAATGTAATTCTTAATCTACATAATAATAATTAGACAGTTTAATGTGGTGAACGGATTTTAAGAAATGATTTTTGAATCCCAGGTACTGCAAGCTAGGAGTATGCAGAGCCTCTGACCACGCCCACACATCTGGGTATATTTAAAAATGTCCAAGAAAATTTCATGAAATTCAAAGAAATTGGCAAATCAAAATGACGAGACAGAAAAATACTGATGATATTGATAAAGGTAAAAAAAAGCAAACGAAGAAAAGGCAGCAGCCAGTTTATTTAAAATACCTAAATACAGTTATTGTAAACAGCTTGAACATAACTAAATCTTTTGGAAATAGCTCTCGAAAAATGCAGTTTTCTGGCCTTGAATAAATGATTTTGCATTTTGGCCAAAAACCTTGAATACTCAAGACTTACTTCCTCTTTACCAATGACTCACAGATGAACCCTGACCTGAGTAAGTAAAGTTTCATGCCACTCAGTTTGTTAAATATATCACCAGTTTACCTTTAAAATAGTTTGAACTGGAGTCATGCGTACAGACTACAGACCAAATAGTAAATTAATCGCAGACTACAGATTGTTATTATTAATATCTGAGCTGGAGTGCATTGCTCTGCACCTTGTTGATGTTATTATCTGTCTGATCTATCAATTTATTATTTCCTGGGGTATCCCTTTCACAAGTGATTCGTTCAATCATCTCTGATTCACCTTTATTTAGTTGTAAAATGATGACACTGGCTGTGTACCTACCATCAATCATGAATCCTGTTTGAGTTGTTTTATTACTCATGGTTATCAATCACGCTAGCTCCGCGTGTTCATATGTTTACGTATCATGTAAACGTACCTATTTATGTGTGTTATGTTTTAGTGTTTGTGTGTGCTAGGTTTTGTTTCTTGTTTTCAGTAAGCCCGTACGATCCGCACTGGGCGCGGATCTACTGCTGCTCGCGCTTTTATACCCTCGGTCCGGTACTGTGGCATATTTACATTCAGATAACACATTGACACGTCTGGTTTTTCTTCCTCGCATACTTGTACAGCCTTTTTTAAGCCTTCTCTTGTGAAATGAAGCGAAATTTAAATTCGCTATTGTTGCGCAAACGGAAAAGTACAGCGCGTTGGCGAAGGAGGTGTAACACCTGTATGCTGATGGCATAGGGTCGGGTTTGGCAGCGTGACGTGCGGTGACGTCATTGCCGTCACAGCTGCAATGATAGTTGTGTATCACGCCGCGGCTGCGTGGTCGCCGGCTGACGCGCCCACCGAACCGCGTGCGCCTTCGTGTGGCAACTGTTTTTTTTTATGCAGACAAGCCCGTTCACAGCGGTGACTGGCCGCTGGCCGCCGTATTTGAAATTAGAATCGACACTTCTGTTAAAATAACTCTCATGAGTAATTTATACGCCCAAACACTCGTCAAAGTTAAAGAAGTTATCAAATTAAACGTAGTCGTACCTACCTTGAACCTAAATGACCTAGTTTTTACTAAGGAACTATACTTTCCGATAGTAGGTCTATAAATATAATTTTACATAGATTCCGATAGTATAGTAGTAGTCTGGTAAGGTCACAAAAACACAGTCAATGCCATGTCACATAATAATGATAGGGTATCAAAAATTATTGTTATTGAGTCTTTCGAACACAAAATAAATCAAATTATCTGGTGATGCTTCTGCGCAGACTACAATTACGAGTAGATCACGGATGACCAAAGAACTGGTCACAGAAATGTTGATAGACAGTTGAAATTCCATGAAAGGAGTTGGATGAGGAAAGCCCAAGACCGAAAGGAATGGTGGGAAATGGAAGATACCTTTACTAAGCGCGGGATGAAAATGGCCTGACGAAAAAAAAGATAAGAACAAAAATAACAAATAACAGATCCCATTTTTTACCTGTCTCAGTATACCCAAAATATTTACGAATATTTGTTTGAATATGTATGTAGGTACTACTTATCCAGTGTCCTACACAATCTTAGGAACTCGGGATGGGCCGACGGTCGAGCTTAGTATGTATTTCTTTATCTTTAGTATAGGTCGTAGATATGTAGGTATTTCTTGTTGATCGAAAAAAGCACAACATGTTTATGCCTTGGCATGCACGGAAATGAGGAAATTTTTGATACTTATGTATATCATTGTGATTCTACGAAATTGGTTTTTGCAGTACTGCAGATTCAAAAAAGGTAAAAGGTAAACAGATAACTTATGTATACTACCTATGCAATGAGAAACTGGCCAAGTGCGAGTTGGACTCAAGCACGAAATGTTCTTATCTATAAAAACGGCAAAAAAATCATATTTGTTGTATGGAAGCCCCATTCATTTATTTATTGTATTCTGAGTTTTAGTTTGTTAAAGTGGTAATAAAAATACATTATTTTGTGAAAATTTCAACTAATTATCATGTTTCATGAGATACAAGCTGGTGACAGACGGACAGACAGACAGACAGACGGACATCGGAGTAATATTAGGGTTTCGTTTTACCCTTTGGGTACGGGACTTTAAAAAGATAAAAGGTAAACAGATGACCAATGTAATACCTTTATAAGGAAAAAATAAAGCATATCTACATTAAACGCGTTTTGTGGAATCCATTAAACTTAAAGCATTCAAACCTAAGTAAAAACCTACTATCGGCTAAAATTTGCAACCAAGTATTTGAAGTGTCTACATTATTATTACCTACTATGTTAGTAAACAAAACTATGTGAGGCAAGTCACGTCAACCTTTTTCTGGTAAACAATGTATATTTATACCTCTTTTAGTAAAATAACCTACTATGGTTAAGATAGTAATAAAGTAGTTTGTAAGTAATCATAAAACCTAGATACCTACCTTATTTTACCACCTAGGTAACTTACTTATCTAGAATGTATACTACCTATCTACAGCATCATATTCTTGCCCTCATCACATCTAGATCGCCTACGATGGCGATCAGTATATCACTGTTAAAGTACGCGGCAGTGTGTGCGAATGTACGCAAAACCCTATGTTAAAACTCATCGCTATCGCATGTGCCCAAGGCGTGGTAAAATCAGCTCAATAGGTTTTCCTCTTCCACTCTCTTCTATCATTCGTCATCTCGATGCTCACTCCTTTCTTATTCATGTCTTCTTTCCCTTAATTACCATCAATGACTGACTCGTTCTTTGTCGTTTTTTGAACTTCTATCATCACTTTGAAACGTCTTAAAGCTAAGTGAGTCTAGGTGCCAGTTCCACGCGACCAAATATTGAGTTTTTCTAAATTCTTCTTCCTGCCCATAGCTCACTTTAAGTGGGGCCGGCACAACATGTTCTCCTCTACCAGCCGTCATCTCTGTATGCACTTCTTTCTTATCCATGTCGTCTTTCACCCTGTTCCTGTCCATGTTTTCTTTGGCCTACTTCTCATATCCCTACATTCATACTCATAACTTTTCTAGTCACATGACTTTCATCCTCCCTCATGACATGCCCCTACCACGCCAGCCTGTTGTTACTCAACTTTTCTGTCACCGGTGCTACTTTCAGATTTCCTGATATACTCATTCCGTATCTTGTCCATTCTTGTCACATCTTCATCTTCGTCATTCTTGAGATACATCTCATCATTTGCATCTCTGCCGTATAATCTCTTCTTCCTTCAGTCCCTTTCAGTAATTTCTAAATTATTTAACTAATACATTATTGACCGCATATCATCTTATTTAACTATAAACCTCCTCTTACAAATGTTAACATGGTTCCAGCGAAGGATTTTATAAGGTCCTGAGAAAATCCTTTTTTATTATAAAATAAATGATCTATGGTACATGAAGTGTCCTTGAATCAAGTTTTGCAAGTTTAAAGACGTATGTAATAAACAGGTAGGTTATGACTACTTAAAAAAGAAAATTTTGTTGTTTGAGGCAAATATTTATGTTTCTGATAAAGTAGCAACGTATTTGTATGCAAATTGTAAAAATTCTACACATCACAACAATATGACAAGAAGGCATTGCTCGAATGCAAACCATTACATTCAAAGACACATAATAACCGCGCCAAAATACTACGATGAATATCGAAGAGCTGTGCCAAGAATTTCAAATTTGGAACGCCAGTCGCATCGAACATCATCAGGGCGTGGTCCTTCTCAAATCTGAGGTGCTAAAGTGCCAGTGTAGTGTTGACCTCCAAATTTTGAAATAAACGCGTCTCTGTGTTCGAGTTAGTTCAGAATGGAGGGGTCCAGGGGGGTCATGGTATACTGGCGGTAGTGGGTTGTTGGTAACCAGCGTTGCCAGAATGTTACTTTTGTAACATTTTACGTTACTTTGGACCCTCTCACGTTACACGAAGCAATGTAGTTTTAACTTCTAATCACTAATCTTAATAACCTACGAGTTTCCTATAGTCAGGAAACTTATTTTAGTTTTTGTGTAATATTGTGTATTATTGTGTCGTTTTCCACATAATTTATGGCAATGTTACATTTCAAGTGAAAATGTTACTTTTCAAGCTGTCTAAGTTATATAACTGGCCTCTCAACTCAGTTGGTTAGTAGCTCCGCCTTCTGCGCCGTAGGTCGTGGGTTCGATCCCCACCGAGAACAAATATTAATTGTGCGGTGAACACAGATGTTTGTTCTCTGTAGTAGTAGTTCTCTGTAGTATATCAGCTATCTGGTTCCCATAGTACAAGCTCTGCTTAGTTTGGGGCCAGATAGTGTTGTGTGGATTGTCTAAAATATTGATTTATTTATATCTGGTAGCGGTTTGTTAGAATAATGTAGGTAATTTAATTTATTTATTTAAGTTGATAATGTTTTTTATTCTTAAGTTTGTAAATTTAAATTTAAAAAATATATTTATTATGTTTATTTGAGTATCTGCCACTGGCAACACTGTTGGTGACTGGCTGCGTTCTATTTTTAAAAAGTCGTGCGACGGCCACGCGCGCGCCGCGTGCTTTTGTTTTGCTCAGATAACTAGCCTCTGATGTTCCCACATATTTACGCAGTGTACATTCTGTACATTATTGTTATTATCAGTATTGTAACTATGTACTCTAGTACTCTATTATATCAAAAGCTTTTCACTATCAGAGTTGTAAACATTAATTAAAGAAACTATAGATAGTAGGTACTTCTTGAGCAGTAGGTAAATTTTTCGGCAAATTTTTGTATCATCCGCACTTGATGTGCGGGCAGGTTTTTCCGCAAGTAGGCCGCTGGCGGGCCCTTTTTGCGTGACCCTTGACACGTGTTGCTCGAACTTTTTTAGGTTCTACGACACGCCGGTTTCCTCACGATGTTTTCCTTCACCGTTTTTGAGAGTACTGGCATAGTGCATATAAATTTTTCGACAGAAAAACTCATTGGTGCAAGACTTGATTTGAACCCACGACCTTCGGATCGGAAGGCGGGGACGCTACCACTAGACCACCAGTGCTCTCTGAGCAGTAGGTAACACTAAAATCTTTAGCATTAGGTTTAGTACCTACCTACCTGACATTTTTTTCCGGAGTGATAAGGTGCGAGCTAAGGAAAGAGCTATGCTGTGAGTTTAACTACGTGATAGAATCAGAAATGAGGATATCCGTAAATGAACCAAGGTCACTGACATATCTCTTAGAATTAGTAAGTTGAAGCGGCAATGAGCAGGTCATATAGCTCGAAGAACCGACAACCGTTGGGGAATAAAGGTTCTCGAATGGTGACCACGAACCGGAAGACGAAGCGTAGGGCGCCCACCCACCAGATGGACCGACGACATTGTTATGATCGCGGAAAGTCGGTGGATGGAAAGGGCTCAGAATAATTCTTCCTGGAAATGTGTAGGGGAGGCCTATGACAGAGTGGACTTCTTCAGGCTGATGATGATAATTGGTACTGCGACGTAGTTCCTGTTCCTACGATGTCATCATGACAAATTTTATTATTTTGCTGGCTACCAATAATTTATTTATTTAAGGGAAAAATAATATAATTATGTACACCCACTTGTTTGTGTAATTTTGAATTGATTATTTGTTTGTACAGTATACAACCTCATTCCGTTTTCGAGCTAAACAACACAAAAAAATCGTGAATAACATTTCATTTGAAAAGAAATAGAATTTGTTTACCTGTTTTTTACCTTATTTATGTAACATCTACGTAGTAAAAGATAGCGTTAAATCATTTTTTATTTCTTAATTTATTAATTACTATCTCCTGAGCATGTGTTTGTGTGTTTTGCAAATACATAGTATGTTGATACTCGTATACTTTAGGTTAGAAAGAAGCTTTGCTGTTTTAGGAAAATCAGGATTTTGCTGAATCTCAACTTCTTAAATGTTTACGACTCCGTTTGTATGTATATTTATCGGGAATATACCTAGAATCAACATAATAAGTATTTCAATTAACAACGGGATATTTATCCTGTATTTTGGCAAAGTTGCGGTAATAAACCCCTTTATGAATGCAAATAATTACAAAAAATACTTTGACAGCATAATGTTTAGATTATTTAATAAATTTGAGTAATCTCTTCTGGTAGGTGTGCAGCCGGCAACGATCCATCACCGACTGACGACTATGCAACGTCTAAGCCTCCACGTAACCTACCTCGCTGATACGACCGTCCAGATCCGCTTGGCCTGCTTCTGCTTCAAGTCATAAGTATTTCAGAGGTTGTGATAAGTTGGTTAGGTATAAGATAAGGCGCTTACGCACTGCCTCCCGCCTGGTATAGCGAGATTGGCAGTGTCAACAATGTTATCACTGCGCCAGCGCCGCGCCGGGGTCACGGCATTAATTTTAATCGAGTGTTGTACCTATAAACGAAATGATTTTCGTATCCTACATTGGCGGAATATGAAAGGGTTTATCAAATAAACTACGTCTCACTTTTTTTTGATGCAATTTGCTGATGGAACGTTGATCGAGCGGGAAGTCGATGGAGAGAGCTCAGAATCGTTCTTCCAGGAAATGTGTAGGGGAAGCCTATGTTCAGCAGTGGATTCCTTCAGGCTGTTAATGATGTTGATGACTGATGGAAGCATAATACTGGCCTCTCAGCATAAACTGGGCCAACTACCAACTGAGCTGAGAGCAGCTCAGTTGGTAGTAGCTGTGCCTTCTGTGCCATGGGTCATGAGTTTGATCCCCACCGAGAACAAATATTTGTGTGGTGAACACAGATGTTTGTTCTCTATCTGGATGTTATATGTTATATTGTATCCTAAACATGTGTTTACAAAAATAGTAAGTAGTATATCAGCTATCTGGTTCCCATAGTACAAGCTCTGCATAGTTTGGGGCTGGATAGTGTTGTGTGGATTATTGTCTATAAATAAAATAAATAAATAAATATTGTGGACAATTCACACAGCACTACCCAGCCCCAAACTAAGCAGAGCTTGTAATATGGGAACCAGATAGCTGATATAATACTTGAATATTTTTTTTTTTTGTAAATACATACTTAGAATACAATATACACCCAGACAGAGAACAAACATTTATGTTCACCACACAAATATTCGTTCTCGGTGGGAATCGAACCCACGACCTATGGCGCAGAAGGCAGAGCTACTACCAACTGAGCTAGAGGCCAGTCCTATAATAGTTATTTATTCAAATGTAATATTTACTATGGTTATCAACATCAAATTGCAATCTCTAACAATAGGATTACCAAGTCCTAGCCAGTTCGACGGAATGATACATTACCTGAGGTCACTGTTGATAAATACTTATGCAAATACTTGGAAAAAAGTGTTCAAAATATATTCATAACATTCGGTCTCCTGCTTCTTGGACGGAATTGATGGAAGTGGGGGGTTGTGAGCGGCAAACATTTTGAAATCTATCTATCCTTTTCTAACACATAGAGACTTTGCTATATCGATCCTTTTCTATCACGTAAGGATTTTTCTACAAATTCTATGCCAAAATGTTCTAGAATGTTACGTAATATTCTGAAATGATCTATAAAAATCACCCGGGCTTCATTGCTATAGTATCTTTATAAAATCAATACCAACTTACAACAAGTGCAGTTTAAAAAAAAGCAGCCAAGTGCGAGTCGGACTCGCCCATGAAGGGTTCCGTAGCACGACGAACTACAAGAACCTGTATATTATCATAGACGAAGGAAATTTTCCTTTGTCTATGATATTATGTTACTTGATGTAACATATTAAGGTTCTTGTAGTTCGTCGAAAGGTAAATTGCGGTTTACGGTTTATGACGTATAAAAAAAAAACTACTGACTAAATCTCGTTCAAACCAAAAATCGTTGGAAGTTTACATAGTAATGTACAACATATATTTTTTTGAGTATTATCATTCTCTTACTTAAGAAGTTAGAGGGGGGGGGACCAACTTTTTTCCACTTTGGAAGTGTCTCTCGCGCAAACTATTCAGTTTAGAAAAAAACGATATTACAAACCTCAACATCATTTTTGAAGACCTATTCATAGATACCCCACACGTATGGGTTCGATGAAAAAAAAAATTTTGAGTTTCAGTTTCAAGTATGGGGACCCCTGAAATTTATGTTTTTTTTTTATTTTTTGTTAAAATCTTAATGCGGTTCACAGAATACATCTACTCGCCAAGTTTCATCAGTCTAGCTCTTACGGTTTCGGAGAAAAATGGCTGTGACATACGGACGGACAGACAGACAGACAGACAGACAGACAGACAGACATGACGAATCTATAAGGGTTCCGTTTTTGCCATTTGGCTACGGAACCCTAAAAACTTAAGAAACAGTATTTCATGACCAATCTGCTAAATCGATTTTGAAAAAATTTAAATGGTGGTCCTATTTAATTTTTTTCAAAATCGATTTAGATTTCCGGAAGAATCTTTCAAATTAAACATTTTGCTTTAAAATGGTTCGTACCTAAATGATGAAGTTATGAAAAAAACCATTTAAAAAAATTCAACTGAATTGAGAACCTTCTCTTTTTATTTGAAGTCGGTTATAACGAATTTAACTGATGCTATTATGACCAACCATTATCTCTAACAGGAACCATCGGTGACCTTTATGTTAGTGTTTTCGTTTAAAATTAAAACAATGGTGAAACCTAAGTGAGCAACAAGTAATACTTAGTAATACTTTTAGATAACCTCAATATTTGTTATCTTTGTAACATCACACGCAAGCCACTCATCGTTGTGCATGATAGATTATACCACTACTACACCACATACATACATACATACATAAAATCACGCCTCATTCCCTGATTGCCTTCACAGCTCAGTTGGTAGTAGCTCTGCCTTCTGCGCTGGAGGGCGTGGGTTCGATCCCCAACGAGAACAAATATTTGTGTGGTGAACACAGATATCTGCTTAGTTTGGGGCTAGATAGAGTTGTCTGGATTGTCCGCATTATTTATTTATTCCCATGGTGGTAGGCAGAGATCACGGATTTCCACTTGCTACGATCCTGACACACCTCTTTCGCTTCATTCACTCTCATAACATTCTTCATACATGCTCGTCGGTTTAGGGTACTCCTAACCTGCACCACACACTACACCACACCACTACTACCACTACACCACAGCAGCAGCCCGACCATAAAAGCCCTTCAGATTGTTCAAAACAAATTCTTGCGCAAAGCCACAGGTGCGCCTTGGTATGTGCGCACCATAGATCTCCATCGCGACATAGGTCTCGAGTCGATTGCCGAATTCATAAAGCGTGCCTCTCGACGCTACTACGATTCAGCCCCCCACGATCCCCGATTATCCAAGCGAACCACCCGTCGACAAATCCCTCCGTAGACCGAGGCATATCCTCGGTGATCCCGATGACAATATCACCGCCGCTAACGCGGAGGTGATCGAGCCATCCAGTTCGGACAGAAACACAGCACAGATTCACCGACCCTGCCGGCGGGGTCGAAGACGTCCCTTAGGGCCCGCCCTCTACGGGCCTAAACTAGATTCAAACCCCCCCCCCCTGGCAACAGCCCAAGCCGTGGTCGTACCATAGCGGTGCCCCAACCTAACTTTACCGGAGCGCCCTCTGCGCTCACCATTGTCTGTAAGAATCGTCAGACGATCACCAGCATTCTGTCCATTCGAAAAAAAAAATCACCACATCAATTTGCATCTATTGTAGATGATATAAATAGCGTCAGGGGCAACTGGTGATTACTCATGCCTCTACTTACGGGAAACTACAGTGGCTTGGACAAGATTTTAGATGGAATAGGCTTGGCCCAGCACCTATACCATCCTGACAGCCTATATAGTTGGCCTAATCCACAGGAAAGTCAATACGTGCGGAGCTGACAAAGCCGCAAGATTCCTCACGATGTTTTCCTTCACCGTTTGAGAGCACTTAAATTGTGTGCTTAAATTTTTCGACAGAAAAACGCATAAGTAAACGACTGGATTTGAACCCACGACCTTAGGGAGGCGGGGCCGTGACCACTAGACCACCAGTTCTGGCTTTGGAACTGTCTGAGCAAATAGTTGTCTATTTGCCTACTACCTACGTAAATAAAACAATATATTCCTTGTACGTGTTCAAAACACAGAATAAGTGACATTACGTTTTATCTTCAAGTACGCGACTGGCAGATACTTTCGTCAGATTGCTCACCGGCCCATTAGCTCAGTTGGTTAGAGCGTCGTGCTAATAACGCGAAGGTCGCGGGTTCGATCCCCTCATGGGCCAACTTTCTTTTTGTATTTTAATTTTAATTTTAACCTGTTTTTATTCATTGTATTTTTAAATAATAATAGTAAACTTAGAATGTATCCAATAGTGATAAAATTAAATATAAATACACTATTTGGTTATCGTCCTAAATGAATGATGCGAACTAGGTCGAATAGCTCTATTTTTAAAGTAGGTAGTTATAATAAGAGTAGGTGTTTGATAAGAACCGGTAAATAGCAGTATTATCTAAGGTCAGGACCCGCCCCACGCGACAGTAATAACAGGCGCAGATGATAAACTAACAGTTACTTACAATATCATCACCACTGGGTAAAAAATTTTGACAGCCTGGCGGTCTAACGGCCTACTGACGGTCTGACGGCCTACATGTCACAATGTCACCGTACACTGAATGCCTGCGCACACCTAGGTTGCTGACATCTACTTGCCAAGTTTCATCAGTCTAGCTCTACGGTTGCGGAGAAAAATGGCTGTGACATACGGCGGACGGACCGACAGATAGACAAACATGACGAATCTATAAGGGTTACATTTTTGCCATTTGGCTACGGAACCCTAAAAGTACAAAAAAAAAGTACTCTCTCAAGATTCTTAAAATAAAGAAATTATAATCAAAAATCAAAAGTGTATTTTATTCAGTAGAATTGCGAGGATCATTTTGAAACGTCTTAAAGTTAGTAGGTATGTTAGGAGTCTTAGGTGCCAGTTCTACGCGACCTAACTATACTTAAAAAACTTGTTTATTATGAAAAGGAGAACATTGTTAAACCTTCTGAAAATAGATAAGGGTGCAAATGAAATGAAGTGTGTCAGGCTAACTAGGCCGGTAACTACGTCATAGGCGCAACAACCCCTAAATAGCCTGCGGGGCGTAGACTATTAAGACGCTGAAAACCGCGAAATAACTTCAAGATCACACACCCTTTAAAATATATTAAATCACTGAACTTAGTCATCGAATAACTTATTTAGCGATTTCGATAAATAAAGGTAGTTTTTTCACGCTATATCGAATAAAAAATATCAGTCCTTGTTTTGACAAGACATAAGTCATAAATCAATGTTAGAGATAATATTTTTTGCAATGGGCACGTCATGTAACTCGAAGAGCGGACAACCGTTGAGAAATAAAAGTTCTCGAATGGCGACGACCGGAAGACAAAACATAGGGCACCCACCCACCAGATGGACCGACATTGTTATATCACGGGAAATCGATGGATAGAAAGGGCTTAGAATCGTTCTTACTGGAAACGTGTAGGGGAAGCCTATGTCCAACAGTGGACTTCTTCAGGCCAAAAATGATGGTGATAATATTTTTATCTAATGAATAAGATCTGTAGATTGAAAAAATAATTGTATGTCCTTCAATAACATCGACAGTAAAAAGAAGTCTCTGGGTCCGTGGGGAACCGAGGCCTCGCGGGTCTTCAAAATGTTGTTTAGGCGACTGATCGAAGCGACGCGTGACCCAAGAACTGGTGGGTATCTGGCGCAGCCTTGGAGGGGCGCAGCATATAAGCATTGCTATTCAGCGTGGCAATGCCACCAGCGTCTTGGGGACGCTTCCGTCTGGCACTGATTTGGATCAGTTGTGCTATCTCTAGATCGTTTTTAACGATCTGCAGATAGCTCAACTGTTTCTTGTGTATTTTGTACATTTTGTAAATATTTTGTTTAATTGTAAGTTTCTTCATAATGATAATTAAAAAATAATAATCATTTTCATAGTGCCGCTAAAAAAAAAAAAATAAGTACATCGACGGTTGCCCTCGCCTTAAAAGGTATAAATAAGGAACGAGGCTTGGCTAAATTGATATAGGCCATTGTCCGGCAGCTCTGTAAGAATCGTCAGACGATCACCAGCATATTATAATCCATTCGAAAAAAAAAACTAAATTAGGGTTTCAACCTCAAAAAGAAAAAATCTAACCAAAATAGTAGAATTACTTTAATAATAATAAATATTTATAGTGATAAACACAACCTGTTAAATAATAAGTAATATACAAAACAAACTTGCACTGTGCAATATTTATTCAAGATAATTTATATTTAGCGTTATCTACGCACAATGTAAATATAGGTACGTGTACTGTACGTGTGTGTTTATTTACTTCCTGTGCGTCTGTGTGAGTATAACAACTACATGCGAACCACTGTTTGCTATTGCTTGTTTCGCTACATCCCACTTATTTTAAGTGTGAACGTTTGGATGGATGGATGTTTTGTTACTCAATAACGCCAAAACGGCTGAACAAAATATAGTCTGTAAAAGCACATTATAACAAAAAAAAATCGTGCAAACATTTGCGTTTGCGTTTGCGCACATTAGTGTGGTGAATGTTTGTTCTCTGTCTGGGTGCTTTATTGTATTCTAGGTATAAACCAAGAAATATAATTATTATAAGTTTAAAAAAAAAACCGACTTCATTGTCAAACGGCTAAACCGATTTTAATCAAATTTGTTTGGGACAATCTGGACGTAAGAATAACCTTCCAAAGAAAAAATAAAAATTTTCTAAATCGGTTCATAAATGACGGAGGCTTGCATTTACAAACATTAAAAAAATTATTAAAAAAAAATGGCAACACCGATTTTAATAAAATTAAAATGGGGCCAATCTGGAAGCAGTACCTTTCAGATAAAAAAATAATTTTACAAATCGGCTCATAAATGACGAAGTTATGCGGTAACAAACATTAAAGAAAAAAAAAATACATTCGGTTGTATTTTTTTTTTGAACCTCCTCCTTTTTGATTGGAAGTTGGTTAAAAATGGATATTAATGTAGCTATCATGGTTCCCGTAGTACAGCTTAATTTGGGGCTAGATAGTGTTGCGTTGGGTTGTCCAGAATGTTCAGTTATTTAAATGTAATAGATTCCGTAGAAAAAATATATTTGTATATAAATAAAGTAACTGATAATTCGTTTTTCTCCAGCTTCCGAACATCTTAGATCGTAGAAATACGTAATATAATCTTATTAAAAACACCCAATTGTTTGGGTTTTTGTCGAGTTTGTTGAATTACAGACACGCGGGATATCGTCAGTTATCGCAAATACTATCACTTAATACCACTGCGTGTTTTATTTGATTGTATGCATAAAGATATAATGTGTATACCCAGATATATTCATGCTTGGCCCGCGTGATGGAAATTGCCGTGGACACAGAGCATGTAGGTAAGGCGCGTAGGTAGAGACGGCATAGGTCGTTACGCACGCGGCTCTATGGCAGATTTTAACTTGTCAAAGTAACGTTATCCATCAGACAAAACGTTTCGTCTTCAGATTTATTCAAAACAAAGACGTAAATATTTTTATCTGATGGGCAGTGAATGAGGTTAGGTACTAAAGGGACTATTACTATTAACCCGAATCATCCCATTGTTGGGAAAAGGCCTCCCCCCGATCCCGCCACTCCACACGATCTTGTGCCACCAGTTGCCAGTCCCTCTCAAAAGGGTCCATCAGCTCGTCCCGCCAAAGGGTACTAAGATATTGTAAAACCCTCCCTCAGTAGCCTTGTGCATACAGGGACGTGTGTCCTTAAAATTTGAAATCACGTGTCGTACCTAATTGTACAGTCGCGGTATGAAAATGTTCGTCACCTTAGAGTCGGTTTTCGCTTGCTCCAGTGCCTTGATCATGAACACATTTTGACATAATTCGTGACGTTAACTTATCGGTGTATTCTGTGTATTCAGTTTCAAAAGGTTGTATGTGATCGTGATACGTTGAACAAATCAAGTTGAAAATTGACGAACGTTTTCATTCCGCCACTATACAAACGAAATAATAAATAATACATAAGTTCAGTATCATTGTTAATATTTATTATTAATAACACATCATTGTAGCTACCTGGATTTATGTTAGATAAATACTTAGCAAAAGTGTTCTTTCAGTCATCAGTGAATGTCATGTGCTTTGAATTTTATACTCTCTCTATAGTGAGTGGAAAATTCTCACTGCATACTCTGCGGGCAGATAACTTAGTGAAGTTTATTATTCGTGGGAAATCGTGATATGACGATTTAGGCTATCTATTGGGCATTGGGCAGAGTGTAGGTATTATGTTATTGTGAAGTGGCTAGATAAAACCGGTATTTTTCCATCGATGTTTTATTGTTTTGTTTGGCAGTGCTGCCACACCGCAAAGACAAGGAAATACGTAGTGTCAAGGTCAAAAATAGCTACCTTATTTACCTTCAATGGCGATCATAGAACTGACAAGTATAAAAAACTCAAGAAACCGACTTCATGGCCAAATTTTGATGAAATTACTTTGGGACTAATCTGGAAATAGCTCTAAAAAAATCATAAATTACGAAATTATACGTCCTAAATTAAAATCCAGTTGTGAACCTCCTCCTTTTTAATTTGAACTTGGATAAACATTACAATGGAGTTTGTAATGTTTTATTTATAAGGTTAGAAATAAAAATATTGAATTTAATCTGATCCCACTTTATATGGGGGTCGGCACAATAGGTTTTTTACTCCCTTTAACCTATAAAATAGCTTAATGAATCTTCCTTATTAGGTAACTATAAAATATCTCAGTAAATTACCTTCTAAGGTAACCAGGTACAAATGACAGTACAGCCGGTCACTTTCCCTTAGAAAATAGCTCAATATTATCCTTATTAGGAAACTATAAAATAGCCCAATAATTGAACTTATATGTATAAGGTTAACTATAGGAGGTATAGGTACAGACCATAGTAACAAACGTGTATGGTTGTAGGCAATAAATATTGCACATCGGTTTTTCGGTTTCGTAGAGCGCTATCTCTTTCTGACGCACACTACGCTCTATGAAGCCGAAATTAACCGATGTATAATATTTGTTGCGTACAACTATACTAAAAGTAGGGTGCCCACCCACCAGATGGACCGACGACATTGTTAAGATCGCGGGAAGTCGGTGGATGGAAAGGGCTCAGGAGCCTAATTCTCGGCTCATCTCGGATCATTTTACAATTTTATTTTATTGCTTGTTTTCGAAGAGAGAATGGATGATTTCCTTGAGTAATTCATCGACGACCTCATCGTAGAAGCCTCGACAGTGATATACGGAAAACGTAGAAAAAGTGTGGGGTTGTGCAATGCCATAGGCTCCAGAATCGTTCTTCCTGGAAATGTGTAGGGGAGGCCTATGTTTAGCAGTGGACTTCTTCAGGGCTGAAATTAACCGATGGCCAATATTTGTTTCCTAGTATACTATCACGCAGCCCTAACGTGTTATCTACGTGACTCGCCATACGTCCGCCTCACAATCTTAGGATCGGTGGCTTTGTTTTCATGCGCTTGCTCGTCTTAATACTCTGATAAACCCCCAAATAATAAAGATAATTTACCACTAAGCAATGTTCTGACTTACAGATAGAAATAAGTATTTTTTTATAGTTTATTCGATCTTTTCTGTACAACTTCCTGCTGCGCATAAGCCTCTTTTTGCTTCTACCATTCGCCACGATCTTGAGCTACCCTCATCCATCTTCTTTACAACAGCTACCAATAATTCTTGATAACTTACCCCGAAACGTGTTTTAGTAGTAGTAGAGCTCTTTGTGAAAGGCTCGTCCGGGGAAGTACTACCACTATGCCTATTTCTGCCGCGAAGCAGTACCGCTGTGTTTCGGTTTGAAGGGTGTAGGTGCTGGCGAAATTACAAGTGAGACTGAACCTGCGTCTATCAATTTGAGACAACAGATGGTATGCCTCAAGTTGATGGACGCAGGACAGTGTATCATACGGCACGTTCCTGACGTGCGAGAGCTACGAGGCAATGCTTTTTAGGGTTCCGTAGCCAAATGGCAAAAACGGAACCCTTATAGATTCGTCATGTCTGTCTGTCTGTCTGTCCGTCCGTATGTCACAGCCATTTTTCTCCGAAACTGTAAGAGCAAGATAGATGAAACTTGGCGAGTAGATGTATTCTGTGAACCGCATTAAGATTTTTACACAAAAATAGAAAAAAAACAATAAATTTTGGGGGTCCCCATACTTTTTTTTTGGTAATTACAAAATAGTGGTGTATAGCCGTGCAACGACACTTCTGTCATCTTGACAGAGATGCGAGGGTGGCCCCTCCTTCCCCTCTCTCGTTCTCGTAGTGTTGGGGTAAATAGGGATGGGCGTAGACACATAGTCATAATATTAGGCCCATATTTTAGAAAGTGTAATATTTACGTAAACATGTTGCAAGTCTAACTAATCACTTTTTAGAAATCAGAATGTAGCATTTTAAGAATTCTTAATTTTACGTAATAGCAGCTTTCTATAAATCTAATGACGCGTCTAACGTCTAGACTGCATGACTGGTCGTCAACGCTGACTACAGACGATGCATGACTCATCGTCATGAAGCGTCATTTGACTCGTGTGACGTCACTGCGCCGAAACAAGGGCTTCAATTATGTGGTTAAGAATAGATGAAGTGTCATTGACCGAGACAAAGCTGAAAATAGTTATACAGAAAAATAACAAAGTCACAGTCAAAGATTTCTTTATTCAGTAGTAACTCAAGGATCTCTTTGAAATGTCTAAAGCTATGTCTAGGTGCCAGTTCCACGCGACTAAGCCTAGAAGAACAGGCAACAAACTACGGCTTGGTTCCTATCGTTTTTTTGTATGATTATTTTACAAATTATAAATAACAAAAAGTATAGCTTCCCTTTTAGGCATTAATTCAGTTCTTAGTAGAAAAAAAATTATTTATAAATTAATATTTGGTATCATTTTACACAATACTACCGACCCCCAAACCATAGATAAAATAATACTATACGTACCCTCAACTAAGCAAAGCCTCTATGGGAACCAGGTAAATAATTTATTTTATTTATTTTATTTTTTAATATAATAAATACTTTTTTTAATAAATCATCATCATCAGTTGGCTTGTGATTATAAAATGATGATAGGCATCCCTCGTAGATTTTTTTTAATCCTTATATTTCTTGCTGTAAGTAAATATAAAAAAAACATAGTAGCCTGGAAAAGTACTAAAATTGGAAAGATTCTCTGACACAAATAAAATGAGAAGTACAAAACACCCACACGCTATTTTTCATAGGCTTACTACGAGTGGTATTCGATAGCAATTCTCGGTTTAGTTAGGGTTCAAACGTGACGTCACGACAGTAATGGACTTGTCCTACTTTTACTAACTACCTTGTCGATTGAAAGGGGAACCAAATGAAACGGGATAAGATGAAAAATATTGTGGAAAAATCTGAATAAAAAGCAAAAAATATAATAAAAAGTATTTTTTAAATTTTCTTTTTACTAAAAACTAGTTATTTTTTTCTTTTTTTAATTTCCAAGTTGGTATGTTTTTTTCCGGCATTTGCTGAAAATCACGAAAATAACTTTTTATCACGCGTATGACAAGAGAAAAAAAAACGGTGAGCAAAGTGAAACTCAATTTCTTAGCTTTATTTTTAGGGCAGGTTTAACTAATCCTCGTATTCTTTATAACCAATATTGTCTTCGTGGGTGGAGGTAAGCAGTGGTTTAACTCAAATTAAAATGGACGCTATTTGTTGAGATCAAATAAAATATCAAACATAAAAAAAAAAATCAGCAGTAACGCAAGGTTTTTTTTTTCGAATGCTGGTGATCGTCCGACGATTCTTACAGCGCTACCGGACAATAGTATCACAAGGATCACTTTGAAACGTCTTAAGTCTAGGTGAGTCTAGGTGCTAATTCCACAACAAACAACAAACTAACAGCTTGATTACTATCGTTTTTTTCTATGATTAGAAATTCGAGATTTGAAAAGTGTAAAAAAACATTCTTGAGGCTCAACTCAGCATTGTTTCGGCAGTGACTCTATTCACACAAGTCAAGCGTCTTGGGGACGCTTCCGTCTGGCACTGATTTGGATCAGTTGAGCTATCTCTAGATCGTTTGTATCGATCTGCAGATAGCTCAACTGTTTCGTGTGTATTTTGTACATTTTGTAAATATTTGTTTAATTGTAAGTTTCTTTGTGTAAATAAATTGTATCCCAGTCAATAAATTAATAAGCTACGAAGACACAAACTCTGCCTCACTCATACCCCCTAAGCTCACAGCTTCTCATTGTCAAAGTTCAACATTGCTTCTCCTTGACATTAACCGTTGCATTCGCTGGGTTCACTAGGATCAATGGTTCACGGTCTCCCACTCAAACCCTCCCCCCCCCCCCCTCCACTTGCGTCACCTCCCTGCGGAAATGACGCCGATTGTATATACTTTCATAGTTATCTACTCCACATCAGTATACTCATCTTGGTTTTGGAATAACATGTATTTTGTAAGTCAGTATTAGTCTGTAGGAAAGTTTACTTTACTTTACTTAGGCCCAAAATTGTTTAGTGGTCTTTAGGCAATATTATATTGCACATCGCCTTTTCGGCTTCGTAGAGCGTTATCTCTTTCTGACTTACACTACGCTCTATGAAGCCGATGTGCAATATTTGTTGCCTAATATGTACTATACCTTTTCATCTCTTCCTCCTCGCATAAATGCCGTAAGAGACGACTGGAATGCACCCAGCAGCATCCCCTGAGTAATAACGTATTTATTAGTTTTTTTTTATTAACTACTCTTTGGTGAACGTAGATAGATTCCTCCAAGGTGGCCAATGAACCACGCTTGGCAGATGCCAAACGTAGTGATTCTAACAAACCCGGAAGGATGATGTCTAACAAGTGGACTTCTTCAGGCCGACGAGCACGCCCATAGAACTTTAAAACACCGCAGCACTGTAAACTTTCTAAGCTTTGTTTTTAAAGATACTGAATAAGCTGAAGAAAAGTAATGCACTGCATGAGCTTCTATACATAGGCTCATTCAAACTCGTAAAGGTGAAATGATTGGCGCCAATCGATTGGCTAGAAGCGGTGGAATGGTAGAGTGTGACCGTAGCTTTAAAAAAAAGTGGTATTTAAAAATATTTCAACTTTTTTAATAATTTTATTCTAACTACGCAAAACGAACTTGTTTCTTATTTAAAAGGTATTTATTAGAACAAAGTTAATATACTGTCTCATCCCTATTACCGATCCTACGCAGTGGTTCAATTCAGGGGCCGAAATTAGCTTTGCGTATCTATGACGTCAGTACGTAATTCTTGCTAAGCTACAAAAACACTACATGCGTATTTATAGATACGGCTGATTTGTAAAATAAGTGTTTACTTACCTATTTATTATTTTTAAATCGGAGTGGGTGTATTTTTATAAGTATGAACTTATTTTTACATAAACTTTTTCATCGTTCTAAATGGCCATCATTGTGGTTTGGTTGTTTGCGATTTTTAATGATTTTATATCTTTTCATTGCTCATACTCTGAAAGTAAGTCTGAAGTTGCCTGAGGGGCCTAATTGAAAGTAAAACTTTCAGCCCTAGGGAGAATCGCTTTCTACTGACAGCTGTCAAATTATAAAAAAAAACAAGTTCTATTTTATTCAACCATGTTCCAACTTTCTAAAGTCTTTCTAACTGCAAGGAGGTTGTTCAACCAAATTCCAACTTTTTATTCAGCAAGTAGGTTGGAAACCCATTACAACGGTATGAAGTTTAAAAAGTCTAATTAGAGCGCAATGTAAAATTTAAATTTAAATAACATAAAGATAGTATTAAATAAATAATATATCTTCTAAATTACTTTATTAATATATCATCCATGTCAACAATATTTATAAAAAATATGATAAAAATTAGCACTGCCTACTATCCTCGTGTGTTGATTTCTTATACGGCTTAATTATTATATTCGTACTCGTACGTTCAACTATTTCTTTAAAATAACATAGATTTGAGCAAACAAGTTACCATTTTTTAAATTATGAAAATGAAAATTTTGGCTGAATAATGCTGGCGAACCGAAGCCGAAGGCCCGCCAGAGAAAAATAAAAAAAAAACCGGGAAGGCGGCAATTCAATCTTCATTTTCACAAATTTTTCTTTCATGTTTTTATTTTTACTTTCCTTGTATTCGTAATGAAAAGCACAGTGTTTACCTCGGATGAAAGTCTTTTAAGTCCCTCAAGCTCCATTGGCGCCCTCGCTACGCTCTGGCGCCAAACCCGTCTCGGGACTCAAAAAACGTGACTTTCAACACTCGGGTAACAATGTACTATTAAAACGTTGAATTAAACGAGTGAGAATTCTGGATTTCTGCGTCTAACTAAACAGTTCATTGAGTAAAAAGGTGAATTTAGCCTCGCCTACAGAATGCAGAAACATTCTCTCTTCTTTAGTATGTATTTCAAGATTCGCGTCAGAGCCAATTTTTTCACCTATCAATGTAGCGCCTGGAACATCGTTTTGAAGTAGGCTTTTCCAGCACCTATTTTCTCAGTTTAGTCAGCTTCTCACATTGATCTTTCTTGGCCTAAATTTTAAGCTTAATTATCCCATTAAATCTTAATAAAGCCCTCTGACTTCTTTTTTTCCTTTTGACTTTTGTATTACTATTATTCTTTTTTATTTTTTTGGCCTGAATTACTATAAATGTTTTTATTTTTAATTCTCTTAATTAGTTTAATTATTTTCATGACATTACCATGTAAATTTCAATATTGCATGCCTAAATATAAGCAGAATACATTGGACATTACATATTTATTTTTTTTATCGACATGGGGTCCTTCAAAAGGCGGGTGTATCACTTCTTGAAAGGCCGGCAGCGCATCAGCACCACCTCTGGTGTTGCAGGTGTCTATGGGCGACGGTGACTACTTTCCATCAGGTGGCCCGTCTGCTCGTCTGCCAGCTATGGCATAAAAAAAAAAAAAAAAAAAAAAATGTTTGTGTTTGTAATGTATAATTTGTATAAACTAAAATTCTAATTATGAAAGGCTGCACTATCGTATTAGGATACTCCTGTAAGGATAGGGCAATGGTTATAAATAAATAAAATAAAAATTAAATATTATAATTGAACATCTTTTCGACATGTATCTCTATCTTTTCGACTTTGACTCTCCCATTGCCTGCACCGAGATCTTCTTCTTCTTCTTGCCCTTATCCCACTAGGTGGGGTCGGCACAACATGTTTTTTTCTTCCATTTTCCCCTATCACTCGCCATCTCAGTACTCACTCCTTTCTTGAACATATCATCTTTCACACAATCCATCCATCTTTTATTATGCCTGCACCGTGATACCTATTATTTATCACTTTAGTGCCTGGGATATTGTAAGTACAGACATACATTCTCAGCTTAGTCCACACGACAGCCAACCTTCATTTTGTTCTTCATTATCCCATAAAATTCCGAATAAAACCTTAGAACGCCGGCGCCGTTCACCGTGAAACTCAGCTGCGCTGCATCGACCAGTCGCAGTCATGACCAAAGTTCACACGTAGGATCGATGATGCAAGTTCAGGGTCCCCCACTCAACCCCTCCCCTCCCGCACCGATCCCTGCGAATGACGTCAACAGACCATTCATGCCTTCCTTCTCCCGATCGATACAACCCTCGTCTGAACGGAACTGGTGGAAGGTGTAAGCTTATGCTATGCTTAATTTAAACACTAAATAAACTTACAATTAAACAAATATTTACAAAATGTACAAAATACACAAGAAACAGTTGAGCTATCTGCAGATCGTTACAAACGATCTAGAGATAGCTCAACTGATCCAAATCAGTGCCAGACGGAAGCGTCCCCAAGACGCTGGCGGCATTGCCACGCTGAATAGCAATGCTTATACGCTGCGCCAGATACCCACCAGCTCTTGGGCTAAGCTTATTGCTAGTTTATTTCAATTTAAAAATAAAACGTCTTTGTAAAGCTGAGTCAGGGCCTACTTGGCGTCGCATTTGGCCCGGGACGTGCCTATATCTTAGTAGTTGTTTGTTTTCTAAATACTATTACGTTGAAAAACCATCCATTAAATACAGTTAGATCTCTGTTTATCTTTAAATTACGGCAAACAATAATCGACACATTACGACGCCATTTTTCTATGCCCCGACTTAGTGATGTGTCTCGTCGCCCGATCTAAGTAGGGATGTCCTATTCCCAAAATTGATTAACAGTATCTACTTAATTGTTTGTATTTTCTTTTGTGTGCATATTAGGTACTATGTTTGCAAATAATATAGCCGCGGCTATATTATTAGCAAACGTAGTACCTAAAAACAACAACAGAACGTAACAAAACGGCTAGCCGTTCTGTTTATGCTATGTCAAATAAATAAATTTTCTTTCTTCTTTTTACTGTATTTCTTTATTCAAAAATTATCTTAGACAGTAACCATGACAAATCTACCAAGTTCGTACTTACCGTCAAAAAACATTTTTATCATCCGTACTTGATGTGCGGTTGTTAGGTTAGGTTTTCCCGCAAGTAGGCCGCTGGCGGGCCTTTTTTGCGTGTCCCTCGTACTTACCGTCTTTTGATTTCCAATGGTGGTATTCTGAGCCTAATACTCCATTATTTTTATTTACCTTTAAGGCCGCAATATCCTGTGCTTTAGGCCAAGAGTCCAATCAGCGAAGTGCTGCCAAAGCGGGTCGGAAAAGAGGGGGGGGGGGGGGTCTATTCAGTCGCCCAATTATCTAACTCAGATCTGCGCCTGTACTCAACCACATTCTAGAGGTGATTAGTAGAATGCCCTCGATTTCAATCGGGCTGTGTTATTTTCGGGATTTTATTTCGATCCCCAAAACCAAAGGAAGATGCCAGTTTACGCTAACTGACAAGTGTTGGTCATGCAATAAATTGATAGCTATAAGAAAGATTATAACAGCAGAAAAATGTTAAATAATGGAACTCATTTTTTGATCAAAAAGCTCCATCGTAATTATTTTAATAGGGTTTTTGCTTACGAAAACGTCGATGAAATAAGTAAACATTCTACAAAATTTTATTTAGATTTGAATTTTATAATCGATTTAACATACGTAGAACACACGCCTCATTCATTAATTCGTAGGTACGCATCTTTTGAAGTACAAGATTTGCATAGTTTGGGGCTGAATGGCGCAGTTTGAAATAATTGCCAATACTTATTTCAATACCTATTTGAATTAGGTATCATTATTGTGCCGTACCGGAATAAGTCCAAAAGCAATACCTCCGTAGCACTGCGTAGCATTTGCTACGAATTTGCTACAATTGCGTAGACCCCAATTTATATTTACTTGGTGACGCGGTATACATCTACATTAGCTAGATTTAAAGGCCCATTATCTTTTATTTATTGGTACTTTGGTGCTAAAAGTCTGAAAGGATGACATTTTTAAAACTTCACACCTTGTAATCAAGTACATATTTACAAAGTCAGTTGAGATTGAATCTTCTCTGTTTTGTACTTCTTTAATCTTTTTTTTATTTTACCTATTTTCTCCCACTGCTGGGCAAAGGTCTCCCTCATTGACTTCCACTTATCTCTCTCTCAAGCCTCTTCCCACAATCTCCTTTTAGGTGTCGATATCGTCCCACCAACATTTTTTCGGCGTTATTATTTCTTATCTTTAATCAATAAATTATTTTGACGTATAAACGTGTCTATAATTTTTTTATGAGTGGCCTGTGACTGTTATTGTCCATTGTTAAACTTTTAAAAATTGTATGTGCCGAAGGTATTATCAATGAAGGCAAAATGTAATACTCGCACAAAACCCATCTTCCAGAGAGCTCTGCAGGGTTCCCAGAGGCTCGCGTGGGCGTCTGACGTCATTGCTGCCTCCTTCCCCTCCCTGCCAGCCATCCCCCTTGCCTCAACTTCAACTTGACATTCGCAGCTGTATCGATCGCGCCGCAGAGCGCAATGCCGAGGCCGTTTGTTTGGCGTTTGTGAATGAAAGCTAGCGTTCACAGCTGGGTTTCATTATTTAGTAAATAAAATTATTCTAGAAAAGGATCCATAAGTTTGTTTTGTGGTTCTTCTAGGTTTCTTTGTGAAGTTTTTTATTTATTTTCTAGTGTTTTGAAAATCACAAGATTCAACTGAATGCAACTCGAGCAGGTAAATAGTTAGACGGTCGCGTTAGTTCCGTATCATCAGATTTTCATTAGGTGTGATTACATCCCTGTACCAAGGCAAAGATCGTGGGTTCGAATCCCACTCGACTCTTAACTTGGAACTTGGAACATTATAAAATTCTGGCGATTAGTAGTTGTAGATCTCTTTGTGAAGGGCTCGTCTGGAGAAGAACTACCACCAGCAGGGCTACCACGAGCTCCATATGGTTATGGCTATGGCTGTCAAATTGTGTATAGATAGGCTGACCCACACATTCATTTTCTTCTTGGGTTTGAATGTGTTGACACAATTTTGACAGCCATAACCATAACCATATGAAGCTCATGGTAGGCTAGCAGTTCTAGAGGACCTGAGGACTTTTATTTCCAGAAAAGGTGGATTTTTGGTACCTAGTGACTAGTGCCTCTGTAAATGTCCATTTTGGGACACTACCACGAATGTTATCACAAACATTTATCGTCCAAACATTTCATTTGAATTTTTACAACTTGCTGATGGAACAAGACCTGATATTAATTGGTAACCATCGCCTATAGCAAAGCAATGTCTCGTAGGTCACGCACGTCAGGAACGTGCCCTACAATCACTGCTTTGCGTAAATCTGAGGTTTACCGATGTTCAGCCTTACATGCCAGTAGTTTTGCAAGGAGGAAAAATACACATAACGAACAAAATTAGTTCCGTTACAAATATACGCTGTTCGAACCAAAATATATCTTAGGTATGTACTATGTTTGTCGTAGGTACTTATGTCAAATTGCTAATAATGCCACACGTGCCCAACAGTACATAATTAAATATTCAACTGAGCACCGGTTATAATATTAGACAGATGTTATACTCGAACATTTGCTTGCGAAATCTGAGAGAGTTATACAACTTACAAACAAAAAAAAACTATGAACAACTGATATTATTGGTTGATTAGCAATCCGTCAAAACAGCTCTAAGTACTTAGGTACAAATCCTTCAGTTTCCAGGATCGAGGTCATCCCGTGACGTCAGTTCGCCGTTCCGAGAACACAGATTATAAATAGGAAGGTACACCGAGGGCATAGAATAGAAATAAGTTGGTCGTACTGAATTTGGATGATTATTGAAGATGAAGGAAAGAGATTACTTTGTAAAACCAACTTTCGTGTCATACCTATACGTCAAAAACTATTAAAAAAGGCTTCGGAATATGGGTAATAAAACAAGTCCATTAATTGTATGGACTTAGATCGATTGAAATAGATTTTTAGTTGTTGCAAACAACGACTTTGTCAGTTTTTGCAAGCACAATCGCTTAGCCAAGCGTTGGATGGGTAAATTGTTGCATCTATATTGAGTCTTTTATAAAAATAGCTAGTGAACAAGCATATAGACCACCTGATGTTAATTAGTAACCATCGCCTATAACAAAGCATTGCTTTATAGGTCACTAAGGAACGTGCCCTGCGATGCACTGCCCTGCGTCCATCAACTTTAGGCATACACCATGTTTAGCCTCACGTGTCAGTAATTTCACCGGCACCCACACCCTTAAATCAAAACACAGCAATGCTACTTGACGGCAGAAATAGGCAAATAGACATACTAAATGGACTAATTACTAAAAACAAAATAACACTACTATAAACTTTAAGAAGTTCTAAAACAAAAAGTATTCAATACTATACTTATGGATGTGGAGTTTAGTATTGAATACCAGTTGGGAGAGTTGGATTTTTGTTTGTTTTTGAGGAGGCATTTGGTATCGCTGATTGATTCAGCGGGCCTCCTCTGGGTTTCTTCGTCGCCTAATGCACAGCAGCGTGAATGGCCAGCGACTTGCCGTCGACGGCAAGCACGCTGCCACGGCCCACGCATGGGCCACCGATGGTCACACATCCAAACCCCAGGCCAGGTAAGGTCTATGTAGCGCCTCGAACGCACAAACTAATTCCAGAGGAGATACGGTGGTCATTCTCTATTAGTGGTGTTAATAAATTGCGTCCGAGACGAACATCACCTCACCAGCATAGGGCTGCGCTATCGGGTCAGTTGAAGAAGAAATCCAGAGGAGGACCAACTGTATGACCAAACTTAACGCTTACACTCGTACGGACAAGAAACAATCGTTTGCGCGATCTAGACCGCCAACTTTGGGCGCTTATAACTCAACAACTATGAAGCTCAAAGCATCCATTTCTGTAATGTAGATTCGAATGAAAGAGCTTTTTTAGATTTTCATACTTGTTGGTGGCATTTCATTCAGGATGGAAGATATTTTAAAGAGTGACGTCAGAAGGAGCTTTATTGTTGCGATTGGTTCACCAGGACGTAGAAACAATAATATGGGAAGTCTCTTTCCTTTATGAGAGTTCAAGTGATACACCAAATTCTACTCTAAAACTAATGCAGTATGGTAGTATTTTATTTATCTGACTCTAATTCCTATTGTCCATTGTTCTGCAATAAGTGATAGCTACTGTAACACAGAACATTTACAAGTATGTATTACCTACCCTACTCTATGTGCTGATAAGCCACGCGGTCAGCCAAGACTGAACATTTCTAAACAGTTTTTGTCCTGTTCTAAGCGGGAATCGAACCCACAATCTGAGAAAGCAGACTGCCAACTAGACTGCTAGGCCACTGTTAGGCCGCGTACTGTCACTTTATAAAGATGTGATTACCCCTATATAAAAAAATCATTATATTATTGAATGGTAAGATGGTAAGCAATGATTTGCTGGTATAGATGCTGGGCAAGCCTTACTACATTTAAAAACCCTGTCCTTAGCACTATAGCGTCACGTAAATTTAAAAAAAAAGTTAGCCCAAACGCTCTATTGATCATCTACAATAGTTGGAAAAGCCTGTTCACTTACTGTATTTATTATATTATTATAGTTAGTAGGTAAGTACGATCATACCATGACGTCAATAGTATACAGGTCACGCGCGCGGTCGCTGCAGGGAGCACGCACGTGGATCGTGGTAGGCCTCCGTGACAGCTTGAAATGACAATGACAAGCGCTGAATGTGCCTCCGTTTGAATGGAACAAGGTCTCTGCTGTCGACATTTGACAGTTTTATGCTATTTTTGCTATGGAGTGACGAGGATGGATGAAATTAGGAAGGAGTATACAGGGTTATTCATTATTAGCTGCAAATACTCAGGAATTAGGTTCAACAAATAAAATAAAAAATATTTATGAAATGATTTTTTTTAAGTTTTGTTATGAAAATCCCGAGAAAATCGATAAAGGAATCATTGGCGCCTGACCTATTTTGACCTTTGATCCGCGCCCGCGCGCCGTGAGTGACACTCTGCGTTCAGTCACCGCCTGGGTGGGTCATCGTCCTGTTCTCCATGGCAATCATTATGCAATAGCCGTAAAGAAATTAATAAAAATAAAATTTTGATACAAAAACTTGAAAAAAATTTTGATCAAATTTAAAAAAAATAATTTCATAAATATTTTTTATTCTATTTGTTGAACCTAATTCCTGAGTATTTGCAGTTAATAATGAATAACCCTGTATTAAAGGGAGTCAGAAAGTAGAGAGGGTAGAGAGCTTCTGGATGGGAAGAGCCAAAGACCCGGGCTCAGTGGCACGCCAAGGGAGAGACCTATGTCCAGCAGTGGACTGCAATAGGTTGA
Source organism: Thera obeliscata (assembly GCA_947578465.1). NCBI lineage: Eukaryota > Metazoa > Arthropoda > Insecta > Lepidoptera > Geometridae > Thera > Thera obeliscata. Next base: position 13,927,246 of record OX387924.1, on the reverse strand, counting down.
TGATGATGATGATGAGAAAGTAGAGCCTGTGATGGATGAGGGCAGAAAGATAATTATGAGCCTCAAATTTTGCAAGGAAAAATTAATAAATAAATATTTTGGACAATTCACTCCACGATTAAAAAAAAGTAGAGCTTGTACTATGGGAACCAAATAGCTGATATAATACTTATACTATTATACTATATACTTGTTTATTAAACATATACTTAGAATACAATAGAACACCCAGACAGAGAACAAACATCTGCGTTCACCACACAAATATTTGTTCTCGGTGCCGGTGGGTTAACAACGTGCGAAGCCAAAAAAAAACTAACAAAAAATATCTAAAAAAATTACAATAAAATTGAGAGTAGCGTGCCGGAAACTACAAGAAATAAAAAAAAATTGGACCACTAATAAAAACACAAGCAACTTTACCAACACCACAGATAAGATAATACTATACTAGTACCACAACACAAAGTTGTCAGTACTCAAGCATAACATTACTCTACAACTTCCTAATTATATCAATGCTTCCTAATGATTATGACAACTCAAACCAGTTATATCTGGTTCTAATACCTTGGATAAAAATATGCATAAATTTGACGAAAATTTACCAACTTGATAAACTAGACTTGTTGCGTAGTTTATTAGTAGCCTACTATAATTGGTGAAGCAGACATTCTTTGGACAGTGTCTGGAATACTTCACTTGGTGTGTTATCTTATACCTTTAAACGAGAAAATCTTGTATATATATATATATATTTAGGATCTCGGAAACTGCACCAACAATTTTCACGAAATTTAGTATACAGGGGTTTTCGGGGGCGATAAATCGATCTAGCTAGGATTCATTTTTTAGAAAATGACGAGAAGTTGGTGTTTTGCAATAATCAAACATAAACTCAATATACGACTGTTCCTGCCATCTATTGGCGATTGTGAGCAACTAACTGCAAGCTAGAAGGCGTTGTTAATTAAAAATAAGCCAATAAAGATACGACTCTTCCTGACATCTATTGGCAAATAATAATACTATTTTTTTTTTAACCCCAGCGGCGTCTTTACCTATTGTGCAGGGTGTGCGGTGCACACGGGCGCAGCGTCCTAGGGGGCGCCGAGCGCTGCGTTCGGCGCCCCCTAGGACGCTGCGACCACCCTATGACCACCACGGGGCCCCACTTGGTGGGCGCGTTGGCCAGGCGCCGCACTTTCAATAACCACCTTGAAAGCGCTCCGCTCTGCATAGATTTTGAATAGCATCTTGAGCTCTTCTAATATTTGATAAATTACAGCATAGGGAGCGCCGAGCGCCGCCGCGGCGCTCGGCGCTCCCTATGCTGTATAAATGTATTTCTAAGCTATAAAATAAACACACCCTTCAAGTTTCATGCTTCTAGAACTAACGGCTTATGGCCCGAACACACCTAGTTCGCTGGCGGTAGCGATCAGTGAAACGCTGTCAAATATCGCTGTCAGATTTGAGATTTGACAGCGAATATTTGACAGCGTTTCACTGATCCTACCGCCAGCGAACTAGGTGTGTTCGGGCCATTAGGCTGTGCGTTGATTTTTCTTAAAACCATTTCCCCCCTTTTTCTCCTCTTAAGGAAATAATTTTCCGATTTCCTTTCTTAATGCACCTCTACGCTATAAAAGGAACACACCCTCCAAGTTTCATGCTTCTAGGACTAACTTAGGCTGTGCGTTGATTGTCAGTCAGTCAGTCAGTAACGTAAGAGTTTTATTTATTTAGAAGAAAGAAGAAGATAGTCATGTCAACATCATAATCATGGATACGTTTTGGCTTGTTATAGAAAACACCAGAACACCTTGTATAGTTCTAAATACATTCAACAGCACATCGTGAAAACCAAACTGAAAAATTTCTTCTTAAAAATCTCAAAACAAGTTTATTACCCATTGGGGAAATTTGACAGTTTATGGTAACTTGATGTGCTGTTACTTGTGCTTTGTATCTATTCCATTTTGAACGCGCGCTTACTAGGGGGCGCTTGGGTAATGTTTGCACACGGGCGCTACATGGGCTAGAGACGCCTCTGTTTAACCCGAGCGAAGCTCGGTCATACCGGCTCGTTTAACATAATCACACACGCACACACATTTTAGTAGACCGGGGAAATACTACCACCATGCCTATTTCTGTCGTGAAGAGCACTGCTGTTTGCACAGTTTCAAGGGTGTGGGTGCCGGTGAAATTACTGGCACGTAAGGCTGGATATCTATGCCTCAAGTTGATGGACGCAGGGCAGTGCATTGTAGGTCACTATATATATTTATTACAAAAGCACGTTAGCACGTATTGATTTGGTATATTTACAATTGGAAATCCAAGTGGAATTCCGAGTTGAATGCGATTCTACCTAACCACTATACGGAAAACAGATGCGATTAGTTATTACGTGATGAAGTAAGAGTGGGGTCAGAAGCTCAGATGCAATAATGACTATCAGACCATGAACTAGTGTGTTCTGCCCACAGCGTCTTACGGTGCCGAGGCATGGTCACTTACGCAGGAAATCGTGTAGAAGATGAGGGTTACACAGAGCACTGGTGGTCTAGTGGTAGCGTGGTAGCGGCCCCGCCTTCCGATCCGAAGGTCGTGGGTTCAAATCCACTCGTGTACCAATGAGTTTTTCTGTCGAAAAATGTATGTGCACTATGCCAGTACTCTCAAAACGGTGAAGGAAAACATCGTGAGGAAACCGGCGTGTTGTAGAACCTAAAAAAGTTCGAGCAACACGTGTCAAGGGTCACGCAAAAAGGGCCCACCAGCGGCCTACTTGCGGAAAAACCTGCCCGCACATCAAGTGCGCATGATAAAACTTGCCGAACTTGCCGAGGGTTAGACAGAGAGCTATGGAGCGTGCCATTCTCGGCATCAAGCTTTTAGACCGAGTTCCTAAGGTCCAGGACGTCGGAATACAAATAATAGAGCTCAAATAGAGTGGCGCAGGACAAGCTTGCGTGGTGACGACAGGTGGTGCAAAAGGTTATAGGAGAGGTGGCCGTGGACTGGAAAGAGAAGCGTTGGACGTCCATTAGCACGATAGGTTGACGACATTGTCAGCGTCGTGGGCCGTAGATCGATGAGGGATAGGAATCGTGGTGAAGAGAGCAAAGTGAGGCCTATGCCCAGCAGTCGGGCTGCGGAAAATGATACCTTGTCAAGTACTACCACAAAGTCCGACTTCCTAGTCACAACAAAACCGTTTCAAAGTCAAGGTAATCAATGAATAACCAGCTAAACAAACATGTTACCGGATCACACTAGATTCTAACGGTTGTCAAGGTTAGCTACAACTTAGCACGTTGCTTGAAGGAAATCGGTGGCTAAGCGGTTCAAAGTACAATTTCTTGTTGACTAATAAAAATGTAAATCAGTTCCAGACGAGATTAGATAGGTAATGATTTTTTTAACATTTTGTATAGGTACTTACTTTATTATAAAGGCGCAATATTACGACGTGAGTATTAAATTCAATCGCGTGAACGAACCGCGTTGTAGGAATGGCACCACAGGGGATAGTTGCAAACGATCAAAAGATAGCTTGAGCGATCCACGTCACCGCCAATCAGAAGCGTCCCCATGCAAGACGCTGTTTGCGTTACCACCACGCTAAGGCAATGCTGGTGCATTGAGCCAAATACAAATCAGCCTTCGGGCGCTTGTACACGCTAAGAAAAAACGCCGGGTCTACCCAAGAATTCGTGTCGTAACTAGAAAATAACTGTGTACACTGCTCGCAGCGGTGCACGAAAAAAATCTTATCTGCGCAAGACACGACGCGGCGAACGTTGTTGCGTTTTCGTGTGTGGAAAAGACAAAATTCTTGTCGTCTACACGAAGAATTTGTCTTGTCTGCCGCAGGAACGGCAAATTTTCTTAGCGTGTACAAGCGCCCTTCGGGTTTCTTGGACGACTAGACCCCAGAAATAATAATAATAATAAGTATCTACACAAACCTAATAATGCCTCAAATAATTCTGCTATTTTAAGAAACTGTAACTAAAATAAAATAACATTTGATTGAAAAAAAAATATAATTGCATAAATGTTTTACATTTAATTGTATTAACAATAATTATATTAAAATTTACAAACGGCACTGAGGCACATCGAAAGCATTTTTCAAAACATAACTTAGTTTTCGAGCCATTTCATTGCAAAATAACAATTAAAATTCTTAGACTACCCTTAAAATTAATTTTATACAATACAAACTTTAATCTATTCACTTTAGAAATTCTAAAAAAAACTACATAGTTTCTGAAAATATAAGCTTAGGTTAAACGGACTGGCCTCTAGCTCAGTTGGTAGTAGCTCTGCCTTCTGCGCCGTAGGTCGTGGGTTCGATCCCCACCGAGAACAAATATTTGTGTGGTGAACATAAATGTTTGTTCTCTGTCTGGGTGTTATATTGTATTCTAAGTATGTATTTACAAAAAAAAATGTATTCAAGTATTATATCAGCTATCTGGTTCCCATATTACAAGCTCTGCTTAGTTTGGGGCTGGGTAGTGTTGTGTGAATTGTCCACAATATTTATTATTTATTTATTTATTTTATTTAAATATCAAGATATTATAATTTCATCGCTTCACTAGGAGTATGTACATAACAAACACCAAATAAAGATTATATTATAATAGGTAGACCTAGGCTAGGCTATAAAAGTACTGAACGGATATACCTAAATCAGGTTTTGTATAAAAATCTGACACCTCTGAAACTGAATACGGGGCCTAAAAAAGTCTAGGCTTGGTCGCGTGGAACTGGCACCTAGACTCACCTAGCTTTAAGACGTTTCAAAGGGCTCCTTGTGATACAACAGTAACTGAATAAATAATTTTTTGAATTAGAAAATACGCCAAGGAAAAAATTTACTAAATGTTTTGAGTATCAAAATAATATGGACGGAAATAGACTTCATTGAAATATCATTGCATTAAAACTGCATAAAATGCTATAAATCACGACATATTTTAATTATTATTTTTTACCCGTTTTAATAATTATGTTTTTTCATTTCTACACATCTCTAAAGTAGTATGATTTCGCCCCACGCTATGGCCATGAGGTATGGTGGTTCCGAATTCTTATTAGCAGTAAAATTATGAGTTTATTGTTAAGACAAAAGTCATCGATCAGCAGACGTTTTAGAGAAAGGCCAGGTCAGGAGTACCCTAAACCGTCGAGCATGTATGAAGAATGTTATGAGAGTGAATGATGCGAAAGAGGTGTGTCAGGATCGTAGCAAGAGGAAATCCGTGATCTCTGCCTACCCCCATGAAAATACGGCGTGGTTTTATGTATGTACGCAAAAGTCATCGCTATCGCTCTCGGTGTGTCTTGCTAGTCGATTATTGTAGGTACTGTAAAATATCTTAATTTTAGTATATCGAATTCCGAACATAGTCGTCAATGCTCTTAACCTGTGTTTAATCAATAAATAGGCTACGGTAACCACTTCCCATCAGGTGGGCCGTATGATTGTTTGACAATAAAAAACTAATTTGACTACTATCGATATTGCTTCACACAGAAAAAAATGGGTCAACAAAATCACAATAAATGCATTGTCAGAAATTTCCTGTTAGAGCAACTAAATACTCTGTTACTTTAGCAGAAAGAGCTTTGTTGTGTTCAGCAACTTTTTTATTGTCAGCTGATTTTCCTTCGTTTAATGTGCAAGGAACAATTTAGCTTTGTCCTTACATCAAAGTTAATAAAAAAATGGATAATATAACAATAAAACGTTTTAGGTGTGTCAATGTGAACATTGTTAATAAATCTAACAAAGTAACTATAGTCGTAGCATTTAACTACCATTTGACATGCAATAGATACGTTGCTGTAGTGAAAATGGAACGTTGCTAGCGTGTCAATGTGAACATTGTTAAAAAACGTAGCAAAGTAACTATAGTTGTGGCATTCGAGTACTTTTTGTCATACAATAAGTATGTTGCTGAGGTGAAAATGGAACTGGCATGTGTGTCAATGCGAACATTTTTAATAAATCTAACAAAATACCTATAGTCGGAGCATGTGATTACTCAAACTCATACTCATATTCTTTATTGCAATTATTATGTTACATGGTGAAGTTATAAAGTTAAAAATTGTGAATACATAATAAGCCCTTAAGTTTAGGGCATAGCAATATTTGGAGTTGAAGTGGGCCAGTGTTATGCAACAAATATATTACTGTTCTTCTTCTTATCGAGTCAAGACTCTAACTAAACCCTCCTCGACCAATATGTCGCCACCTCAATAGCTCCACTCGATGCCATGTTTAGATCTTCCATGGTGCAGGTGGTCGTGCACTGCGGACATGAAAGTAAGTGTGGCATGTCCTGTATGGGGGCCCCGCAGTTGCACGGTACCCTGTTCGGGTCGATGATTCCCCACTTAGCCAGGTTTTTTCTGCAGCGGCCTACCTGGGCCCGGAGTCGGTTGAGTGATTTCCATATAGGCCACTGCAGATCATGTCCAGGTGGTAAATGTTCTTCAGGTGCTATAAACTGTAGAGGGGGAGGATGTTTATTTCTCCACAGCTCACATTTCAAACTCATCGCACTTTCTTCTGAGGAGGTGGTGTGACTCAGGAAACTTTTTCTGCTCTTAAGGCGGGCGCGTGGGATCCGGAAACCATTTAAAGGGTGGCGACTATCTACTTCTTGTTTCCTCTTTTCTAAGCGGCAAGCTGTTTCGCGACGAACATCGGGGGGCGCTATTCCTGCCAGTGGATACAACTTGTTAAGCGGAGTGGGCTTTAAGCACCCAGTTACAATGCGACAGGTGTCGTTCAGCGCAATGTCTACCTCTTTAGCGTGGGCAGAACGATGCCACACTGGGCATGCAAACTCCCCAGCTGAATAAGCCAGAGACAGAGCGGTTGTACGTAGTACATGCGGTGTTGCTCCCCAACTGGTTGACGTGAGGCGACGTAGCAAGTTGTTCCTGGTATTAACTTTTAGCTTGGTGTTAACACAGTGGGGCCTGTATGTCAGCGATCTATCAAGAGTAATGCCCAAGTAGCGTGGCTGATTGCAGTGTTCTATTGCAACTCCTTGCCAAGAGATATTCAGAGTCCTGTTAGATTGACTATTGCGGAGGTGAAATGCACACGACTGAGTTTTCGAGGGATTGGGGCGTAAAGCATTTTCATCGTAGAATTTCCCGAGTACTCTCAATGCTTCCGTCAGTATGTCCTCAGATTCCTTAAAAGTGGAAGTCTGGGCGGCTAATGCAAGATCATCGGCATATAAAAACCGCTGTGTTTGGGCGGAGCAAGGTTGGTCATTCGTATATACATTAAACAAAGCTGGAGCGAGCACACTGCCCTGAGGGAGTCCGTTTTTCTGGCAGCGCCATCTGCTTTTGTTATTGTTGAGATGGACTTGAAAGCGGCGGTTGTTAAGAATCTCACTTAGTATGTGGACGAAACCTATATCCTTTGTGAGGTCGTTGACTTTCAGGAGAAGTCTTTTTATGTTAACAGTGTCATAGGCAGCTGATAGGTCGACAAATACAACACCAGTGACATTATTTTCCTCAAAGCCATTTTCGATATGCTGCGTCAATTTGAGGGTTTGACTAGTACACGACTTTCCAGGCCTGAAACCAGCTTGCTCTGCGATAAGATTAGGTTCAATGATAGGTGTTAGGCGGTTCAGTAAGAGTCTTTCAAAGAGTTTGAATGTGTGGCACAGAAGAGATATGGGTCGGTAGCTTTTAGGGTCTTTAGGGCATTTTCCTGGCTTAAGCAAAGCAACCACTTTTGCACGCCTCCAGAGTAGAGGGATCTTGATATCCTTAAGGCAGGAGTTGAATAAGGCCAGTATCCAGGATACAGCTACTGGTCCGAGGTGTTTAATTTGGTCGACAGTAATATCGTCGAAACCAGCAGCTTTACCATTTTTCATGGCCTTGATTCCGAGTTTCACATCTAACACTGTAAATGGTTTACTCAAGTCAGCAGTATCATCGGCAGACACGGATAACTTTCTTGTCTTGGGTAGGCGATGTGGTGGTTTACCATTAATGAGAAGCTGATGGGCAACTTGATTGGCAGTTACTTGACCTGGGTTTTGTGCCACAGGAGGGTCCCCAGTCAGTTTTTGTATTGTTTGCCATGCCTTCTTACTATTGCGTGTCATATCTACTTCGGTTACCAGTGTCATCCATTTCTGTTTGCGACTTTCACCAACCTCACGCATGAGGGCCTCCCCCATTTCCAACGTTTGCTCAGAGAATGGATCGGAATTATATGAAGATTCATATTCTGCAAGTAGGGCGGCAGAGTCTTTATTTAACCCAGGAATATAAGCAGTACTGCAGCCACGTGGTATGTGCTGACGAGACACAGTCCATACAGTGTCAACAAATTTTTGGTAGTTGCATGGCACAGGATCTATAATGAGAAGTTTTGCATCAATACCCTCAGAAAACAGTTCCCAGTTAGCCTTTGAAAAGTTGAACCGTCGTCTAAAAGGTACTATCTGTGGTTTGATAACAGATTCAATGCAGCAGGCAATGGGTCTATGTTGAGTTCTTGGAATAGGCTGGTGAACTGTCTTTTTGCACAATTTGCTTACGTTATCGCTGGCAAACATCAGATCAGGGTTGTAACCACGCCGCCATCTTCCACTGTTAAAAGAGGCTGGTAGTTTGGCGTTATGAATCAAGACAAGGTTTTCTGCCTCCGCCCATTCTTCTACTGCATTGCCGTCTGAATTATCATTTTTATAGCCCCAGGCGGTGCTGTGACTGTTAAAATCACCTACTATAATTTGAATTGGCCTGTTGTAGAAATTACTGGTGGCATTAAAGTGGAAAGGTATATATTACTGTGATGACAATGGATCGTTGCAAATGTGTAAATGTAAACATTGTGAATAAATTTCGCAAAATAACTAAAGCGTAAAGTTCAACTACGTTTTGTCATGCAATAAGTACGTCGTTGTGGTGACAATAGAACGTTGCTAGTGTATCAATGTGAACATTGTAAAACAACCTAGCAAAATAACTATAGTCGTAGTATTCAACTACTTTTTGTCATATAATAAATATGTCGCTGAGGTGACAATGGAACGTTGCAAGTGTGTCAATGTGAACATTGTTAGTAAAGTAAACTAACAAAAAAGCTGCTTTTTAAATTTAGAACTAGATGGCGTGACTAAAATTGTAACGATCCTAGAACGCGCTGACGAAAACGCACGGCGTTTCCTTATATTGTAGAAGTGGTTTTATGAAATTATATTCAACGGATTAATGAATCCGTTGAAGATTTGAGGTGACTGGAGTTGGTCCGATGAATGCATGGGATCAACTTCGGTCTTATCAAATCTTTTTTTTTACCCCTCACACTTGGGGTCTTTCGTACCTACTAGTTGTACATTTTTAGTCCTTCGTTTTCGTAATTAGTTCCGCTGACAAAAGATACATTGTTGTAGTATCAAAACACGCCTTATTGATAAAATAGAAACATTGTTGCATTGACAATTAATTCTTGACAATAGAAACATTGTTGCAATGACAATTTACTTCTTGACAATGGAAATATTGTTGTACTGACAACTTGATCCATGACAATAAAAACATTGACGCACGGACTATACACCATTGTGGGCTCTCCCCTGTTAAAGTTTTATTGTTGGATCCAACAATATTTTTTTCTGAGTGTTATTTAAGTGTTCAATGCTTATGCTTATAGGAAATATATACAATTAAAAACATGTTTAAACAGATCTATACGCAACAAAACAATATAAAAAAGTATTTACAATAATTTACATACATACAAATTGTTTAATAGATAATAATTACATAGTAATAGTTACCTTTGGTCTTATACCGAGGAGTCAAGTAAATACAGCGACTAAGCTAAGTAGATATTGTAGGGGTTAGAAAACCTAGCCTACTCTATACAGTCCGGTCCCAGCGACCCGTAAGTAGGGGCGAAGGTATAAGTCCCCTGGCGCTGTTTCTACAATAGATCTTAAATCACATGTCTTTTTCTAAACTTTACCAAGGCAAATCCCGCCCCAGGCACTACAGCGACCCGTAAATAGGGGCAAGGGGATAAATGCCCCTACGCTGTTTCTACAATAGATCTTAAATCTCATCGCATGTCTTTTTTTAACTTTATCAAGGCAAATCCCGCCCTAGGCATTACAGCGACCCGTAAATAGGGGCATGGGTGACCCCACAGACACTGTATCTACAATATTTTTTTATAAATCACTCGCCATATTGCCTTTTTCTTTTTTACTAGCCGTTCGATTAATAAAACATAGAATAAAAAAATGCGTTGCCTATTTCATTCATTCAGTCATTTCATTTAAGTTGAACTGTCTCTTTTAATTTTATGTTGACGCAAAATAAATGATTTCTATTTCTATTAAACTACCAAATATTACTAATATATTTCTACGGCTCACTACCGCCATCTAGGATACACTAATGTTAAAATACATTTATTTTGAATATTCCTTCATTTGGCAAATTTGCTGCACCAAATAATAACTATACGTCAAACCAAAGTTTTGTTTTCGTTTCGTTTGACATAAAAAAATATTAAAATCCAGAAACGCTTAAATGCTTAAATATCTATATTTAAAAAAACGACTTGGGAATAAAGGTTCTTAAATGGGGAACACGAAATTGACGACGAAAAGTATGATGCCCACCCACCCGATGGATCGACGATATTGTTAAGTCTGTGGATGGAGGGGGCACAGAATCATTCTTCCTGGTATTATAGGGGAGGCCTATGTCCAGCAGTGGGCTTATTCAGGCCGATAATGAAAAATCAGAGCAGTAATTAGCGCAAAGCCTATTTCTGCCGTGAAGCAGCATTGCTGTTTCGGCTTGAAGGGTGTGGCTGCTGGTGAAATTACTGGCACTTGTGACTAAACATCATTAGGCCTCAAGTTGAAGGACGCAGGGCAGTGCATCGTAGGGCACATTACTGACGTGCGTGACCTACGAGGCAATGCTTTATAGGCGATGGTTACCACTTAAAGGCCTGCGCACACCTAGGTCGCTGGCAATCGCGATCAGTGAAACACTGTCAAATTTGACAGCGATATTTGACAGCGTTTCATTGATCGCCATCGATCTAGGTGTGCGCAGGCCTTTACATCTTGCTTGTTCTATCAACTAGTTATACACCACTATTTAGTAATTACAAAAAAAATGCCGATATTGGCTGCTGTTACTGAACACATACATGAAAAAAAAATCAAGTCATAAAAAGAATATTTTTAAATAACCACAATTTTTAGTCAAATATTGAGAAATAATTCAACAAGCAAAAATCATTTCTTTCATAAACGCTAAATACCAAGCTGAACCGAACAGCGTAAATTTGTTTCTCTCTAGTACTACGTAACTAATATGTCCATAATTTTATGCAGGATTTCTGAAAATTTTAACATTTAATAACTTTGTCATTTTATCGAAACTAAAAATTCTGATTGCACATTCATAATGTTCTACCCCTACTACATTACCCTATTTTTTGGTATACAAAATAGTGGTGTATAAAAAAATAAATTTTTTCCTCGAAACTCTAACGAAACTCGGAACCTAGATTAACCGTAGCTTATAAAAATTCAAAGTGATTCTTGTGATTGTATATCATAAACGGGTGTATAACAGATCAGTTATCGATGACAAGCCACCGATGCGTTGTGTTCTCCACCTGAGGTTGCACCAGCGGAGTTCTAACTCGGAGTTTCACTTCTACGGAGCCGCCGGCCGGACGTCGACCGTCCATTATCTGGAAAAATATAATTATTGTAATGGTCAAAGTGAAGTCAAAGTCAAAGTAAATTTATTGCTTGAAATACATGTCGAGAAGATGTTAAATTATAATGGGTAATGTCCAATGTATTCTGCTTATATCTAAATATTAAAATTTACAAGGTAATGTCATGAATATAATTAAATTAATTGAGAGAATTAAAAATAAAACACACACGAAAAAAGAAGTCTAAGGTACATAAACAATTTAAAATTAGGTTAGTAGGTATACAATAAAAATTACTTCCCATGAGTATGTATGAAGCATTACTTGACAGATAAATAAATAATTTATGTTTTATTATTTTATTCAAATTATTTAAATTTATATACCTATTTATCTATGCATATATAAATAAATAAGAATTGTGGACACAACACCCTCAAGTCCCAAATCAAGCAAAGTTAACCAAACCAAACTAAGGGAACCGGAGAGCTGAATAATAGGTACTTGTGTAAATATTATAAGCGTACGCTTATCATATTTCAAAATACCCAGCTAATGAAAAAAACATCTTAGTTCATCATACAAAAACAACGTTCTTCGTGGGGATCGATCCCATTTAACTAATAGCAATTTTTACTGTGACGCGGCAGTAGTGATTGCTGACATAAATATTTAAGGCGTTTTTCTTACTTGAGTTCTTCGATTATTTTTCTCTTCTTGTTGAATTTTCGAGATAAAAAGTAACCTATGTATAACTGTATAGAAGCCAGGTTACGTATTATTTCATAAAACCATCCACATTTTTATTAAAATTTATTGTAGAGTAGAGGGAAAGCGCCTTACATATTATTGTTAGCAATCCCCACTACCGCGCAGTAGATGATTATTGCTAATTCTAAAAATGAAGTTAATAATTATCTTGTCTTATAATATCCCTACTCACAAACGTAACTTGGATGTGAGACATTGCTAATTGCTATAAGCCTTTAGCCCTGTCACTGTTTGTTATTACCTAGTCGTAAGAGATGGCAGTTGCTTATATACCTTTTAAGAAACCCTTGTAAGTAGGTTGAACCATTATGCTTGTTCCATCAATTTATTAGCAAGATCGCTGGTGGCCTAGTGGTAGCGGTCCCACCTTCCGATCTTAAGGCCATGGGTTTACCAATGAGTTTTTCTGCCCAAAAATGTGTGTACACAGTGCTCTCAAACCGTGAAAGAAAACCATCGTGAGAAAACCGGTATGTCGTAGAACCTAAAAAGTTCAAAAATACGCGTCAAGCGCACGAAATCCTTTCACCACACTTGGTTCGAAAGAATCAGTGACACGATAAGAAGATGAATCAATTTATTGTTAAAAATGGTATTTTATCTATTGTATAATTCTCACCGGGAAAGAGTCATGTATAGTGACGGCAGTCTCGAGCGGCGCTAGTTTGACGTGCGCGGTGCCGAGAAGGGAATCCCCGCGGAACCAGCCGCTGCAACACAACGCCCCGCTACAGCTGCGTGACATGCCACACTACTCACTACCACTATACTACACAAGCTATATTACACTCTAGTGCACAAACAATTATTTTTGGTTAGTAACTCTAACTAATAAATATATTATTGACGTGACAACGTCTTATAATTCGATGGAACCGGCTGCAAACACGAAAAAACAAGACTCATGCGGCGTTACCTCGCTCTGCGGCGTTCCATTTAAGGCTTGAAGTGCAAGCGAGAGCGCGGAACGAGTGACAAAGAGGCACAATCGGCGTTCGGCAGCGTTCGACATCTGTCTCTCTCCTACTTGAGTGAGCGATGCGTCCGCGTGGACAGCTGTATGACGTTGTCACGTTCAACTATCGTCAGTAAACCGACTTTTACAGACAACCGATTTATTTTAGAGAGTTTTGACTTCTAATATTTCGGCACAGTTGCATGCACCATGATCATGGGTGAACTGAACTCCACTAATGAAAAATATAGAAATATCTCGTTGTTCATAAAAATATTGTTAAAAACCATGATAGTTTCAAAGGTCAAAGGCGGAATTACTTCCGCCTCTACTTTAAACTCTTCAAAGACTCTTCGGCTGTGAAACAAACACAATGGCTTTAGAGCCCGCGCAAGATAACACTGCGCACGACAGATGGCGGAAAATGTAAAAAAACTGACTTACAATAATCTCTCAATCACAAATATGAGCTTGCTTTAAACGCAATGCAAGTTCGATTTCTCTATTCATGTTTGTAATAGAAAGATAATATTTCCAGTCCATATTTTTCCGCCATCTGTCACGCGCAGGCATCTTGCGCGGACTCTACCAGACCCACTTAAAATAGACTATTTTAAGTCAAATGGAGTTTAACAATGTCAAAATTTATATATTTTATTTAAAAAAAAATTGTATTTTACTTAAAAAGTTTTTTTTAGATGAGTTTTCCTCCTTTTAGGAGTACGTTAGGTTACTTTTTATTGGTTTTATAGTGTTTACTACACTTACTTACAAAATTTTTCAAAGCGAGTTCAAATCCCGTTTATAGATAGTGCAATCCACGAAGGCGCGCCCCACTATTCCTCCTAACCGTTTATAGTATATGTGTGCAAGCTTCCGTCAATGTTTGAGTGTTATCGGTACACACTAATTACCCATGAGTGCACACGCACACTACAATGAATAGACTACGGTTCGTGACTGCCGCTCGGAGCAAACTCCCCGCACCCCGCGAGGGGCGCGTCTTCGTGAATTGCACTATCTATAGCTCTTAACTTTTGGGACATTATAAATAGGTTACAAACACAGTCGAAACGTCGCGTCGGGAAATAATAAAGGTAATCGCGATATATACCCGTGTTTACCTTAGGTTAGTTTTACAGAAGGTATTTGTAGAACGTACCCCTTAGAATAGACTTCAAGTTTGACACCGTGTCGTTTGAAGACGCGTAGACATGGCCGCGCGCCTCTATGTATGGCCAGCGGGAACACCGCGTTGTACTGAGGACTGTTCGTGTCTTTCACCGTTGCGGTCCTGTCTGAGACTGGGGCCTCCTGGAAAAGTTAGCGAAACTGACATAAACTATTATAAGGGTTATTGTTAAATATATAAGAAACCAGTTAAGAGCTCCTTCTGTACATCACTTTTGTTCTAACGACTTTCAATAATTCATTTTTTTTTTCCATACAAAACTAAAAATAACAAACTTGTCACTCTAAATAATTATAACTCTATGCGGGGCTCTCAATGAAAGGGGCGCGCGGGAAGAGGGTAGTGCACGCGCGCCTCTGTCCAGTCACCGGTCATTACCATGAAGCGTCTACGCTATACAGAGCTAAAAAGTGTTAGAGAGCACAATAAAAACATAAAACATTTTTTTGGGAGGTGTAATGAGTCGCAAAGTCGTAGAACAAATTTGTTATGATGTAAAGAAGGACCCCTTAACTGGTTTCTTAAATAATTACCAATAACCCATGACCACCATTACCTGATATGGACCAACCGCGTATGCGTACAATGAACTTATACGCAAAGGAGATGTTTCATAATGCGCTAGGTCTATGTACACTTGTTGAAGATTACCACAAAAACACTTAATTCAAAAATTTATAAACAAGTAAGTCATCATCATCATCATCATCAACCTATATTAGTCCACTGCTGGACGTAGGTCTCTCCCAAGATGCGCCACTGAGCCCGGTCTTCGGCTCTTCTCCTCCAGTGCTTGCCAGCTACATTTCGCAGATCGTCGCCCCACCTTGCCGGAGGGCGTCCTACACTACGCTTACCTAAACGCGGTCTCCACTCTAGTATTCGTTTGCTCCAACGATTGTCTGTTCTACGGCAAACATGACCGGCCCACTGCCACTTCAGCTTACTAATCCTTTGAGCTATGTCGACCACCTTGGTTCTCTGTCGGATAACCTCGTTCCGGATTTTATCCTTCAGAGAAACTCCGAGCATAGCCCTTTCCATAGCTCGCTGAGCGACTTTCAGTTTGTGGACCGACCCTACTGTTAGTGTCCACGTTTCGGCAGCATAGGTCATTACAGGTAGGACGCACTGGTTGAAGACTTTTGTCTTCAGAAATTGTGGGACAACAACAAGTAAGTACGTTTTACAATAATGTTCAATAGTGGTTGATTTTTTAAGTTGGAGTATTATTTTTAATTTTTAGTTTAGTTTTTTTATTATTTTTTTTACTAACCTGGGGATAAGGGAACTCGAATTTGACATAAGTATCGATTTCCTTCGGGTTGGGCACGTTGAAGGCAATGCCGCGCACGATTGTCAGCTCTAAGTCGTTCTCGTTAAGGTCGGTGTTGCATTGCATCATTGAGAAGTTGCGGGCTTCGTAGTGGAACTTTGGCGTTTGGCCGAGACTGGAAATGTATTAACAAATTTATAGTTTTTATTCTACCCTTTTAATATCCTACTAACATTGTCATGGTGTTTTTATTAACACTTACATAAGAGGACCTAAAAACATTCGCACCACATTTAACCAACATATCTTTTAGCCACATAGCTTTTAGCAACATATATACCTTTTAGCCACACACAATTTAGTCAATATACCTTTTAGCCTCATACCTTTTTGGTTAACATAACTTTAACCACATACCTTATAGCCACAAGTTTTGTCCCATACCTTTTAGCCACATCTAGTAGACACATAATATCTTTTAACCATATACTTTTTAGCCACAACTTTTGCCACACACCTTTTAACCATACACCTTTTTTGTCAGATACCTTTTAACCATATACCTTTTCGCCACATACCTTTTAGCCACATTTAGTAGCCACATAGCTTTTAACCATATATCTTTTAGCCAGAACTTTTGCCACATACCTTTTAGCCACATACCATTTTGCCACATACCTTTTAGCCACAGTGACTAGATCCAAATCCTGCTTCACAGCGACCGCGAGATGGTCGAATCTGTTAGCGTCTGCAATATGTCCCATGGCCTGGTTATGGTCCCTATTGGCGAGACATAGCTTCAGTTGAGTTGACAGTTGTTGGTGCAAGCGCGCGATGACGTCATCGTCATCAGCTGATATGGGGCCGGTAGCAGGTGAAGGGTCGCATTCTTCCGCTGATACTACGTCGAAACTGGAGAGGATTTTTTATAATTTAGTTTAAAATACCGATTTTATACTAACTACAAACTGTAAAATGATATTTTTTAATGGAACTGATCAAAAGCCTTTCAAATAAGTTTTTCTAAAATCGGTTCAAAAATGACGGAGCTATCCGATAACAAAAATAAAAATAAAATACGAGCGAATTATGTTATCGACCTCACTTTAAATCGACTTTTAAAAAAATAAGAATTCTCAATTCGATGGTTTTTTATTGTCTGTCAAAAACAGATGTGTATAATGTTGACATTTGAATGAAACAAATTTTAATTTAACTGAGGGTGAATTTTCTAATCAACTGATAATTTATCCATCTGTTTTTTCCAACAAAAATCTTAAGCTAGGACTGTCATATTTTATTATCTGAATAACGTTATTCAGTAGACAGAAAAACTACCCTTAAATTAAACTTACGTATGTTCCAGATCAGTTTTGGCCTTGGGCAGTAGAGGCAGCGACTTGAGGTCGACAGGCAAGCCGCCGCGAGCCGCCTCTATCACGGAGTCGAAGCCTTTCGCTGCTCTGAGGTACTCCTTGGCTTTCTCTATATCACCTGAAATTAAGAGGAAAGGAGCCTTGCAGTTGGTATGTAGAGGTAGCATAAAATAGAATAGAAAATTATTTATTGCACACTGCATAACTAACAATGGAAAAACAAGTAACAATAGTTTAACATACTAATGTACAATGGGCGGTCTTATCGCTGAAGAGCGATCTCTTCCAGACAACCACAAAAAATAATTTTTATTTATTTATTTATAACCAAAAGTAGTTTCTAGGCCTCCAGTACTTTCTGCGCTAGAGGGTTTGGGTTCGATCCCCGCCCTGAATAAAACATTTGTGTGGAGAACATAAATGTTTTTTCTCTGTCTGGGATTGTACTCTAAGCGTGTATTTACAAAAAGTATATAAATATATTATATCAGCTATCAGTTCCATAATACAAGCTTTGCTTAGTTTGGGGCTAGATAGTGTAGTGTAGTAAATAAACAATTTGAATAAGTCTAACCTTCCTTCTTCGCTTTAATAGCTGCTTCTTTGAACTGCTTCTGGCGTTGCATTAGGAATATTATCTGCTTCTCGTAGCGCGACGTTGCCGCTCTGACGGAGGGGGCGGGGCTTGGCGTGGGGGCGGGGTTTGGCGAGGGGGCGGGACGAGATGGCTTAGCTGATGACTGCAAATCAAAATCACATCATTTTAATCAGGAATTAGAATAAAATATAACTTTATTGTACACCAAAATGAAAGATTACAAATAACAAAATAAGAATACTTAAAAATACTAGAAGTACAATAACCGGTCTTATCGCTGAGGACAATCTCTTCCAGACAACTATTTGTGTTTCTATCTGTATGTAACCCGTTCTAGGCTTAGGCAGAATACCAGGGTTGCACTGTGTAGTGTGACGTCATGTACGGTGCGACAAATATTGAGCCAGTGACCTAATTGACTATACACGACTGGATTTGAACCCCCAACCTTAGGATTGGAGAGTGGGGCTGCTACCACTAGACCACCATTAAATAAAATAATTTATTTATTTATTTTCTCTCTTAAAACTAGGTAAACTTAATTTCTAGGAACAATGCACAAGGTATAATAAATGCATTAGAGTGGGGTGTGTCGGCGGCTGTGAGCACACACGTGCGTAGATGTGTGTGTGTGGGTGTGTTAATGTTGTAATGATATGAGTTGGAAGTGTGAATGAGTTTTTCTGTGTTATGATACGATTTATCTAAGTAAGTATAAGTAAAGGTTGAGTGGGACCATAGCTCTTAGGAAGGAGGAATAAGGATAATATAACTCACGCCATCTGTCGGCAGCGGCGCGAATCCCGGCGGCGTGGGTAACTCCTCACCGGCGATATGTTTACCAGCTGCGTTAAGCTTGATGGCCTCTTGGAACTGTTTCACGATGCGACCCATGCGACGGGCCTTGGACGAGTTACCGGCTTCTTTGGACGTCGCTTCTTGTTGCTGGAAGTATGAAATGAAGAGCAACATTAGTTAATCTGTCCAAAAACGTATGTGCACTATGCTCTCAAACAGTAAAAGAAAACCAGCATGTCTAAAAACCTTAAAAAATCTTTGGGGTGCACGTAAACATCCTTTCATCACACTGGTCTGAAAAAATTAGTGACACGACGAGAAAACGCTAGAAATAGAAACTTTTTTAATACAACTAGGCGATGGAACAAACACATGGCCCAACTGTTGTGGTCACCATTGCCTCGTAGGTCACGCACGTGTGGAACGTGCCCTACGATGTACTCCCAGCGTCCATCAACTTGAGGCACGCAGATGTTTAGCCTCACAAGCCAGTAATTACACCGGCACCCACACCCTTCAAACCGAAACAAGACAATGCTGCTTCACGGCAGAAATAGGCATGGTGGTAGTACTTTCCCGGACGAGCCCTTCACAAAGAGCACTAGCTATCTCTGTCCCTCCTGCACAAATTATATTGCATCTCACTTGCAACAGATGTACGGTTGTAGGCAATATATTGCACGTAGAGCGCTATCTCTTTCTGACGCATGCTACGCTCTATAAAGCCGAAATTAGCCGATGTGCATTATTTGTTGCCCATTACTTTAATTATGTGTGTTCTTATGCGTATTAAAAAAAATCGAATCTTAATTCTGATAAAGATGATAATGATTTTTACAAACTTGGTAATAGGCCAGCCGTTGTCGCAATGCTTCATCGACAGTTGAAGCGGTGACGAGAGCCGCGGGTTCTGAGGGCACGGGGTTCGGTTCTGGTTCTAAAAAAAATTCGAAAAAAATAATGAATGTTGCTTATCACATCTGCATTTGCAGACCACTAACGTACTATCTAGTCTTAACAACATTATGAGACTGATAGATAACTCTTTATTGTTCACCACACAGAAACCTAATACAGGATTTTTGGCAAAACAATGGGCGACCTCATCGCTGAGAACGATCTCTTCCAGGCAACCTTTGCATGGAAAAGAATAAAAACATCAATTGACGGCGGTGTAGTTACACAAGTAAATGGAAAAGAGGATAACATTATAGACATCGAACTAACTTGGTTGTCATCACATACCTAACATAACATTATCTACTATAAATAAAAATAAGTCGGGTTTTCCTTCCTGACGCTATAACTCGATAACGGCTGGACCGAATTGGCTGATTTTGGTCTTGAATGATTTGTGGAGGTCCAGAGAAGGTTTAAAAGGTTTTTTTTTCAACGGGAACGGTAACGGCGAGCGAAGCCGCGGGAAGGCCGCTAGTTCACTCATAAAAATCGCTAACATGTTATAGAGTGTACGAAATAAAACTCTTTTTACAACAACGCTACAAAGCTACAAACTATCTATATATCTATATAAAGCTACAAAATATCTATATATATATAATATATATATATTGTCGTATACGACAAGCTGAAGAATGCCTGAACCTGACTGCCTGAAAACCAACGTGAAAACCAACGCTGCTTGGGGTAGTAGGTTCATACCCCGCTAAGCAGCAAAAGCTGAATCAGGGCCTATTTGGCATAACATATACCTAGCGCGGGACGTAGTTGTTTTTTTTAATTATGTGCTAGGATAGGTGTAAACTCTATTATTTGTGTTAGAATTTTTTATATTTTTTGTGCTTTTTTTAGTATTCAGTTTGTCAATGTTCTGTTCTGTGTTATGTTATGTTAAATAAAACAATTTTCTTTCTTTCTTTCAAGAATTTATTTCTACTTTTTAGTTTGAAAATTCTCATTTACCTGAAGTTTGCTGCGTATTCTCCTCAGTCTTCCCGCTTTTGAGTGAAGCAGCGATCATCTCGGGAGTAGGCAGTTCGTTCAGATCCATCTCTTGTCCGGATTTGTATGCGTCGACCACTAAGTCGAACTGTTTGACAACCTTTAGGTATTCCAGCGCCATTGTTTTATCACCGGCGTGCTTTGAGGCGAGTGCGGCAGCTTTGAATTCGGCTTGGCGCTCTGTTGAAGATGGGCAGACCGTAAGTTTTTTGGTTTTAAAATGTACCCCAAAACATTATCGGGGTAAAAATAGGCCGTCCAGCCTTTAGAGGATTATTGATTATTTAAATAAAGATGTATCAGAACTCAATCACGTTGTAAAAACGACTAAACACTTTAAAATGAAAAAGAAAACACGCCACACTATTTTCTCTCAGGAAGACTGGTAGACAATGCTATTAGACTTAAGTCCTCCTAGCACAACATTTTGTGTAAAAGTTTTAAATAATTAAATAGGTTTAATTATTCCTTTTTCACTCACGAGCTCCCTAAATTGCTATTTAAATCCCGCTATAAATACGTACTTAGAATGCAATATAACACCCAGGAAGAGCTATGTTTTACCACACAAACACAAACAAATATTTGGGTGGTAAACGCTAAAATTGTTCTCTTTGGGGCTAGATAGTCTTGTGTGCATTGCTAACAAACTTCTAAAAAAAAAAAAAATATGGAAGAACATGTTGTGCCGACCCCACATAAAGTGGGATAAGGGCAGGAAGATGTAGATTCTTACTCATAATCATCATTAATCCCTGCTGCCTCTCAGGAGTGACACCGCTAGGAGGCGGCGGCGGGGGCTCACTCGGCTGCGGCTGGCTCGGGGGCTCCGGCTGACTCGGGGGCTCCTCATCGTGTAAGGTGATCAGCTCTTCCGGAGACTCGATACTGCCAGACCTACATATTAATAGAATGTTAAACAATCGTAACTTGTCTGGTACTAGGATTATTGAAGAACACCCAAAATAAACAGCCAAATATTTTTTTTGTACAACTGGCTGTTGTTAAGTGGTCATAGCCTATAACAAGGCATTGCCTCTTAGGTCACGCACGTCAGGAACGTGCCTTAGGATGCACTTTCCTGCGTCCATCAACCTGAGGCAGACAAATGTTCAGCCTCACGTGCCAGTAATTTCACCGACACCCTTCAATTTCAAACACAGCAATGGTGCTTCTCGGCAGAAATAGGCATGGTGGTAGTACTGCTCCGGACGAGCCACACACAGAGCTTTACTACTACTAAATCAAATATACAGGGTTATTCATTAGTAGCTACAAAAACTCAGGAATTAGTTTCAACAAATGATATAAAAAATATTTATGAAATGATTTTTTTAAGTTTTGTTCCGAAAATCCCGAGAAAATCGATGAAGATTATCTTTTCTAATCATTGGCGCGTCTTTACATCTAAAAGTCCATTTCTAATCAAAGGCGAGCCGCCTGACTTTTGATCCGCGCCCGCGCGCCGCGAGCGACACTCTGCGTTCAGTCACAGCCTGGGTGCCACTAATTATTGCCACGGAGAACAGGACGATGACATAAATAATTATGCAATATGTCATAAGAAATTAATAATAATAAAATTTGATACAAAAACTTAAATCAGTTTAGGAATTCTATTGATTCAGCCAAACAAATATTCACGACCCAAAAATTAGGCCCTGTCAGTTTGTGTAGCTAATAATGAATAACCCTGTATAGGTCAGAAACAAAACAATTGCGTCACGCCTAGGGACGTGAGGCTGAATCTGTATTCTTCGACTTCCTGATGCGATCATCCTACCGACAGTTCATTGCGGTTTCGCTTCTACTTTCAGTCAATGAAACTATAGTTTAAAAGGAGTTACCTAGGGGGCGCACTGGGCGCTTCAATGCTAGTGCTCCTAGGTGGCACTCTTGGAGGCGGGCTGTCGACGGCTGTTGCTGCGTTACCGGTGCTGACTGCTGGTGGTATGTCTTCATCAGCGATGGCCTTGCCTGCCTTCGCTTGCTTGAGAAGATCGTTGAGGGTTTTCAGACCGCGATTGAAACTGAAAAATAGTTTTTTTTTGGTACTTAAATTACAACCCGCTGAGTTTTTCCCTAAGGACTATAGCATGGTTTTTCAAAAAGGGCGTTTTAAAACTTTTAAAGGGTCGGCAACGCGCTTGTTATGCCTCTGGTATTGCAGGCGCCCATAATCTACGGTAACCGCTTCTCATCAGGTGAGCCATATGCTTGTGTTGTCAACTTAGTTGTATAAAAAAAATTACATGCTTGATTGTTTTTCAATTGACATTTAAAAAAGAAATGTTTTTTTTATTTTGATTTTTAAAACCTCTAACTCGTGATCATTCAGAACTAATTCGATTACTTATCTCAATCAACAGTGAGAGCACTGGTGGTCTATTGGTAGTGGCCCCGCCTTCCGATCAGAAGGTCGTGGGTTCAAATCCACTCGTGTACCAATGAGTTTTTCTGTCGAAAAATTTATGTGCACTATGCCAGTACTCTCAAAACGGTGAAGGAAAACATCGTGAGGAAACCGGCGTGTTGTAGAACCTAAAAAAGTTCGAGCAACACGTGTCAAGGGTCACGCAAAAAGAGCCCACCAGCGGCCTACTTGCGGAAAAACTTGCCCGCACATCAAGTACGGATGATAAACTTGCCTTGACTCAATCAACAGTAGGAATGAACAATCAGCATGAACCCTTACCGCCTAGCTCGTCCGCTCTCCCCGGCCGCCTTAGCGTTCCTCTCGGCGAGGGTGTAGTTAGAGATCCTGTCCTGCAGCAGGCTGACGGTGCTACTCTCTGCGCTGGGCACACCGGGCGGGGGGGGCGCGGGGCGGGAGGTGCGCGGCGCGGGGGGGGACTCATCATCCTCTAGGGAGAGGCCTTGGAGCTCGCTGAGGAGGTCCTGATCGTCTTCGTCTGAAAGAATAGACATACACATAGGCATTTATTTATTTACTACATAAGCATACATACGTGCGGAGCTGACTAAGCCGCGGGTTTCCTCACGATGTTCCTTCACCGTTTGACAGCACTAGCATTGTTTTACATACATTTTTTGACCATGTCTTTCCTGTGGATAAGGCCGACTAAGCTGTCAGGATGGTATAGGTGCTGGGCAAGCCTATTCCATCTAAAATCCTGTCCTAGGACCTATAGCGTCCTGATTAGGGCTTACGTAATCACAAGTTGCCATTGACGCTATATAAATCATCTAAAATAGATCCAAAAGGCTGTTTACTTTTTAAGCACATATAAAAAAGTAAAAGACAAGGACACTAAAAGAAGAAAGATACAAACAAACAATACATTGATACTGATGGAAAAGTGCGTCGTGTTTCTGTGTGCTACAGCAGCAGAAGGGCCTTGACTCAGCATAATGCCTAGCTACTGTGAGGAAGCTATGCGCTGGTATTCTGTCAAGACCGTAAGCCAATAGACCTTGTGAGACACATTAAATAAATAAATATTGTTGTAGAATTTCCGAACTATATACTAACAGTTGCAAAGTTCTGTTCGAACCCCATACTAGGATCCCGGACAGATAGATAACATTTCATTATACACAAATAA
Source organism: Thera obeliscata (assembly GCA_947578465.1). Lineage (NCBI taxonomy): Eukaryota > Metazoa > Arthropoda > Insecta > Lepidoptera > Geometridae > Thera > Thera obeliscata. The sequence goes on along the minus strand of OX387924.1, from coordinate 13,902,979 downwards.
ACCATCCTAAATCTAGGCGTAAAACAATTAAAACAAATGGGCGGCCTTATCGCTCCAAACAATTTCTTCCAGACAGTAATGGAGTCTGAGCAAGTGTGTAGACTCTCGTGATTTCATACAAAAAAACAAAAACAAGTATTAGTCCCACATCAGAAATGTCCTGTGTTAATATGGAGCAATGCTGTAATTTTAAAGCAAGGTCTAACTACTCATATCCTAAACTAGCGGCCTGTCCCAGCTTCGCGCGTGTGGACATTTATATTTTAAACACAAATATAGCCTATGTTACTCAGGGTGAATGTAGCTTTCCAATGGTGAAATATTTTTTTAAATCGGCATAGAAGTTTTTAAGTTTTTTCATTACAAACATACACACGAAAATACAAAAATACCACTCTTTCCTCTTAATCATATTAGTAGGTATAGATAGACACCTTAGTCATCAGTCTCAACATTAAATTGTTAGTCTTTGGTTTCAACTTCCTCCATTAAGATTACAAACTGTATTGGCCTTGAATCTAAATAGGATAAAAAAGAATGTTCAAGTTAAAGTGTAATCTGGTGAGAGCACAAATCAAGTGGCTAGTAAATGACTCACAAGGATGTGTTGATAGATTTTACCTACCACTTAAAATTTGTGTAGGAGTTGCAACAAATGCCCTGTGTCCTGTTCTGTCACTACCAACAATTACAATGTAAGAGAAGAGCATACTATAGAATAGACACAGATAAAATTAATTTGGACAGAGACATTAAATTAATTTTGCAAAACATGGCTAAGCTTACTTAATCTATATTTATCACTCTGCAATAAACTGTGTTTCGAAAATAAACGATTGTATTGTAGATTAATCTTTCAAAAATATTTTAAAACTTGCGCCAAAGTTGATTCTTGTAACTATGGTGGGGATTTTTAACTCAGAAGATGGAAACTTCTACATGGAATTCTACAAAAATTGTTTAGATTTTTGTCAAACATGATAGATTGCTAGCTATTGGTACCCAGTTGTATAGCTATAGCATTAACAGAGTCAGCCGAAATAATATTTTCAGGTGGTTAGTAAATAAACACACCCATCAGGTGGACTATTTCTTATCCCATCAGCAAGTCGTTTAAAAAGTATTGAAAAAGAAATAACTTTTAATGAATCTCACCAGAAACATCGTCATCTGAAGGTATGTCTTTTAAACTCTCAGCAATCATAGCATCCAAATTAGCTGATGGCACTGGCGCCGGTTTCCGAGGCCGGTGACTCTTGGCCCTGCCTCCGCTGAGGGCTGCCAGCTCTGCTTCAAAGTCCATGTCATCATCGGACAGGTCCAGGGGCTCATCATCATCTAAATCTGGTATGTCTAGGAGTCCAAACTGTGAATTAAAAAGGTTGTTTATAGATTTATTGTAACTGTTTTCAGAAAAAAAAATTATGGTAGAAAAGGTATCCAACATACAACTACTAGATAGAAAGGATATCTACAAACTCATAATACATATTTACTAGTGAATGATGAAATAAACTGCCGTAATTACAAAAATTAGGCATCCTTTGTCAATAAAATTTCTTGGATTAAGTTCCAAGAAATTTTATTGACAAAGGATGCCTAATTTTGTTATTCAGGATATCATTCTGAATGTTTAAAGGACTTTTCCAGACACAATGTGCTATTAAAACAAGCTCGATATAGATGACCGATTGATAGGCAACGAGGTAGCGTGGAGAAAATTCTTTGTTTACAAAATGAAAACAGCTGATTTTTATTTTCATTCAAACAAATATCTTTTGAAGCCTACCGCATGGCTCTATCACTGCATGGCCTTATTATCCTCAGTGTGTATACATTAACAGTGCCTTTATCAAAGGAAATAGAGCTGATAGTCTCGAGACAAGTAAATAATGATCAAAGAATGACTCACTTGGGACAAGTTGCCTTTTTTACCAGGATTCTGTTTTCGGTTCATTTTCTTTCACCGATATGTGATCCAGCCCACAACTTGCTACGCTAGTTGTAAGTTTTATGAACTTGCTTTGTCTAGTTTTGTTTTATTTGGAAATTGTTTTCGTCAAAATCACAGATTTTCCAAGTACCGAAAAACTCAAATCGGCCACAGAATTCATAGAATTAAGAATAGAATGACAGTGACAGTTCGCAAAAAGAATGAAAGACTTTTATTAAACCACAGACAGTTTATCTGGTGTGCTGGCAATACCGTGATTTTTTTTTATGGAAACACCGATATTTTTGCGCGATGTGGACGGGCCGATCGATGAAGCTTTCCCAAAATCACAGGAGAAAAAAAGATTATTGACGAATGATATCAATTACAAGATGCATCGTAATAAATATCATCAAATAAGTTGGAACGCAGCGGGAACTCTCAGAGTAGATTTAAGATTCCTCCTTGAAATTACTCTGCTAAATAAAATTAAGGAAAATTAAAAAAAAAGAGCTCACTTTTATATCTTACGGGTAGGGTAGGGATAGTTTAGGAGTTCCCTACCCCTGGGATAGAAATGCAGGCTCATATTTACTTTTAGAGAAAGAGTGGGATATACTTTTTATTGGAATCAATGATCATTATAAATCATACAAAAAAAGCACCGGCTGCGGTTGTACGCAGGGAATCTGTGAAATTCAAGTTGGCAGCACTCATCAACAGTGACGTATGAACGGCAGAAGAAACGAAAACGAAAAAAAGCCTTTCTGTGCCGTTGTTATCTTCTGAATTACCTGAAGAATGGATACAAACGGCCAGACTAATGGGCTCAAATCTAGAAAGAAGGAAAATGGTGATGTCAAGGACAACCTATGGTAATAGTTCACTGTTATTTTTATGGCTTACATGCACTCCTCCATACAAGGGATCCAATGTGTCACACCTACGTATGTCAAGAGGCTTGCACCTGAGAATTATGTGACCTAGCTGCTGTGATCTACCTTTGTATGTAAAGTGATGGTGAAATATTCTCACATACGACTCACGGTAGTCGCCTCACTTTCGCGTGACACGATCCAACCTAGCTCAGCTGACGCATACTTGATGACTGACGGATGTTTTCAGGTCCGCTATCCTAGAAGAAGTACAGAACCAGGGAAACACAAAACTACCTTCAAACAAAAATGTGCTGGTTCTGGGAGACAATGACACTGGGAAGACAACTTTAGTAGCAAAATTACAGGGTGTTGAAGACCCTAAGAAAGGATCAGCCCTCGAATATGCATACATAGACATAAGTGATGAGTATCGGGATGGTACGTAAACTTATCTTACTAAAACATCTCTTTACACTGTAGAATTACAAAAACAAAAAAAAAATACAAAATTATTTATTCGAGAAAACAGTTTAACAAAAATCCAGATATAAAATGGACCCCGCACTAGGACTAGCCTGTATCCCGGGAGACCTAAAAGAGTTTACAAAATGTGTAAAGTGGCGAACAAAAAGACGTGATTTGAAAGGGTAAGGAACAGTAAATAAATAAACCCTAATATTAATAATGTGAACAGTAATCACAATTACTACCAAAAATTAAACACAATAACATTACATCTTCAAATTAAAAGTACTGTCTCACCGAGGGAGGTCCTCAGAGTTTTTAAGCTAGATCCTGCTAAGAATCTTCAACCAAAAGCAAAATAATAACAAAAATAATGAATCGTAGGTAAACAATAAATTTATCTCCTGAATAGCAAATGAAGTGAGTCACACAGATTGATAACTCTTATTAAAAATGGGTTCGACAACTTGTTTGACCTTTTCCATTCTCATGTTATTAAATTGTTATTAAAAATCATAGGTGTTATAAGCTGGAATAACTAAATAAAACAGCCCAAGTGTGAGTCGGTCTCGTGCATGGAGGGTTCCATACCAAACAATCTAGAAATAGGCATTAAAACCAGGTTTGTTGTATGGGAGCCCCCATAAATATTTGTTATTGCGGCAACAGAAATACATCATCTATGAAATTTTCAACTGTCTATAATGGTTCATAAGATACAGCCTGGTGACAGAAGTACAGACAGACAGACCGACGGACATTGGAATCTTAGTTATAGGATACCTAAAGAGTAAAAGTGGTACTCTTTGGGTATGGAACCCTCAAATAGGTTCAGTTTTCAGCTTTGGATTTTATACTATTGTATAAATAATTCCTAGCATTTAGTCTGGGCAATTAGCCATTTACGGTTTGATAGTAGAAGAGTTCACATGCTTCTGATGTATGGCATATCATGTTATATGCAGTTCACATTCACTTTGTTATGGCAAAAAGCAAATTCCTTTTAGTGAAAAGTCTGACTAATGACTAATTAAAATCGTTGGGTCAAAGAGTTCACAGAATAAATATACAATCACAAAAATTGTAGGAGTAAGAATATTCCTTTTAAGGAAAAGTGTAAATGATTACATTGATTCATAAAAGTTTAAAGTCAACAAAGAAATATAGATATTAAGACTGTCCTCTAGCTCAGTTGGTAGTAGCTCTGCCTTCTGCGCTGTAGGTTGTGGGATTGATTGCCACCGAGAACAAATATTTGTGTGGTGAACATAAATGTTTCTTCTCTGTCTTGATGTTATATTGTATTCTAAGTATGTATTTACAAAAAAAAATGTATTCAAGTACCTATTATATCAGCTATCTGGTTCCCATATTACGAGCTCTGCTTAGTTTGGGGCTGGGTAGTGTTGTGTGAATTGTCTTGAATATTTATTTATTTATTATTTATTAAAGCAACATGGAGGTAGGCCGAGGTTTATAGGCAGTAGTAGGTAGGTATATATTTTATAGATACACAATAGTGTTGTTTTAGCAATCAAGTCTGGCCGTTTCTATGTACCCACCAACTGAGCTGCAAGTCAAAAGCCATTTTATATGAATCCAGGCCATTTTTGACATAGTCTTCCTTTCCAGACCACACACGACTCAGCGTATGGGTTCTGGACGGAGACCCAGGTCATACGAACCTGCTCAAGTTCGCACTGAACGAAGACACATTCCCTCACACGCTGGTGATCCTCACGGTGGCTATGACGACGCCGTGGGGACTCCTGGATCAACTACAAAGCTGGGCGGCAGTGCTCGGCGATCATATAGATAAATTAGATCTCACACCTGGTAAGCTAATACCGGCAAGTTTATAATGCGCACTTGATGTGCGGGCAGGTTTTTCCGCAAGTAGGCCGCTGGTGGGCCCTTTTTGCGTGACCCTTGACACGTGTTGTTCGAACTTTTTTAGGTTCTACAACACGCCGGTTTCCTAACGATGTTTTCCTTCACCGTTTTGAGAGTACTGGCATAGTGCACTTAAATTTTTCGACAGAAAAACTCATTGATAGACAAGTGAATTTGAACCCACGACCTTCGGATCGGAAGGCGGGGCCACTACCACTAGACTCTCTTAAGCTAATACCTCACAGAACAAAGTAGAACGGTCATGTGGCCGGAAAAGTGTCGCCAAAATACATGAGCATATGCCCGTTTTTCTATACAAATTCAACACAACAATTGTTTTTTCGGGAGTCATAAAGTGAAAAATGCCTTGCAGCAGCGCAAAAATTACTTTCCCAACAAGTTAAGCGACAATGTAAAACATAGAATTTATTTTAGAATCCTCATATTTAGTGATATTTTAAATATAATAGTGGAAATGTAAAAGTGGCGACATCAGCTCCCATACAAACGGCGCATGATTGCCGTTTCTACTGTATTCAGTATTCTGTGCTGTTGCTAGTGCTACCCACACATACCAGTAATTTCACCGGCACCCAAATAACTGTAGTCTTTGCCCAAAAAACACAAAGCTGCTTCACGGCAGAAATAGTAAAAAGCATGGTGGTAGTACTTCCGCGGCTCTCCTACTACTAATTCAAAGCATTCGTATATGTATTCGTGTTCGTAGCTCTGCTTAGTTTGGGGCTGGGTAGTGTTGTGTGAATTGTCCACAATATTTATTTATTTATAATAAGTTGCCTAGTTGTATGCGTAAACAATAATCCTTATTGCATGTTACAAAGACACTACAGTATATATTTACGCAGCGGTACATGAGTCATCCTTGCATTTCCGTACGACTTATTATTCAGTCGACGTTCCATCCTATCAATAGCCGCCTCTACAGTCTATAATCTATCACGCGATCTTTCCCGTGGACAATCCCTCATTCAAGATTCCTTAAAAGTAATGGCCTTAAAAAATAAAACAGCCTACTACCGCGAAACCGAAATAAATAATTAAAAAAATGAATATAAGAAAATCTGGTTCCCATAGTACAAGCTCTGATAAATTTGGGGCTAGATTGTGTTGTGTGGATTTTCCACAATATTTTATTATATTCGGAAGAATACTGGCCTAACTATTCAAATAGATTTGTCTGTTATTTTCCAAGCTTAAGACCTCTAAAGCTATAATTCAATCATGACTCACAAATGACGACATTGTCGCGTAATATTTTAATCAATGTCGTGTGATGAGAATAGCAAGTGGTTTAACGGGTATAAGCTTCCAAAGGTTATTTGTATAACGTCAGTCGATACTTTTTTATTCAACCTATTTTGTCCCTATTTTGTGGCAAACTTCCACTTAGGCCTTCCTCCCACCATCTCCTCTCAAAGGTGACGATATTGTCCCGCCAACGTTGTCTCGGCCGGCCCCGTGACCGTCGCCTGTCAGGGATCCAAATTGTGCTGATGGTCGCTCACCTGTCTGGAGGCATCCATATGACTTGCCCTGCCCAATCCCACTTCAATAGGTACTAAGGTATAAAAACAAACAGTATTATATAACTTCTATTATTCGGATTTTCAATTATCTAACTAAATGTTATACTAAGGAAATAAAAGCGGTAGTTTTATTGATGTAAAGCTTTTTCAATACAAAGACTGGCACATGACTCAAAGAAATTCAATCATCACTATTATAGTGATGTTCATAATTGATTTATAGCGTTATAAAAATCTGTCAATAGATAAACACTGCTTAATTATGGCCATCTCTTATCCACTGGGTAGTGCCAAAAAGTGACAAGGCAAACTAAGCTATTATTAAAATTAAACAACGTTTATAAGTATGCCTGTTATTCGTTTGTAAGTTAAGCAAAACAATGAAAGCGCATTGCTCGACTGAACTTGACCTTTTACTCAACAGATGGCAAGTAAACTGGATGTAGAACATCTTTGCATCGAAAGCATTCTAAAAATAACTGAAACTCGCTTACAAACTGTTATGATGATAATAAACCATTAAAATCCAGTAAACCCACTAAGGCCTTGGTCTTATTAAGAAGCACACGCGGAAGCGTTAGCGAATCGTCTAACCTTTTTAGCTTTGGGATGATTTCCTATATCTTTTTTTGCAATCAAACCACATAGTAGTCACATCTCTCAGTTTTTACATTATTTTGAGCTTCAATTGCAATAAAAAACTAATTGTTACAAAACTTATCTTTGACAAGGAACGATTGTAACAAGACTGACATTATAAACATGAGATAGCAAATAGGAACGTCGCTTGGTAAAACTAGAATTGCAACAGATTGATAATGGTCGAAAAATGATGACAACAAGATATATGTGATCGCTATTCCTTGTTAGTATCAAATTTTTGATTGCAACAGAATTACACAATCGCCCAGCTGAGTTTATTATGAATGAGTTCTTTCGGGGAAGTACTACAATCGTTTTTTTAGTCACCAAGGAATCAATCAATTTATTTAAAACATAATAGATTATGAATACTGAAATGATTAAGATGTCGTTAGGTTAGTTAATTTGGTAATAACTTGGGAAACAAGAACACTTATGTAGGGACTGATTAAATTAACCGGCTTGGTATTACATGAATCTCACAACTTTTTACGATGGGAGAACTGAGTTGTGAGACTGGGTTTTTTGACAAGTTATGTTTTTGATGGTATAAATTTGTCTTTTAAACTGTAACCGCATACGCTTATGCATCCGCGTCCGCCTAAGCGCACCATGGGTGAGCCCTAATGAATATTTCCAATGAAATCATAGAAACAATTATAGAAAGTCTAGTTTTCTCACGCTCCAGGCATTCGAATATCCACATTCGTTAGTTACTTGTCGTTCTGTTATCTTCAGTAGTTAATGTTACCTTTAATTTTTAATTAGTGTGTGAATGTGAAGCATAATGTGATTTCCCGTTGTTTCATAACCGACTTAAAAAAAAAGCAAGAGGTTCTCAATTCAGTTGTATTTTTTCATTTTTCAATTTCCAGACTGCTCCCATTGAAAAATCAAAATCGGTTTAGCTGTTTTGTTTGAATGGTTTTTTTTAACCGACTTCCAATCAAATAGGAGGAGGTTCTCAATTCGGTTGTATTTTTTTTTATTTTTAATGTTTGTTACCGCATAACTTCGTCATTTGTGAGCCGATTTGAAAAATTATTTTTTTATCTGAAAGGTACTGCTTCCAGATTGGTCCCATTTTAATTTTATTAAAATAGGTGTTGCCATTTTTTTTTAAATAATTTTTTTAATGTTTGTAACTGCATGCCTCCGTCATTTATGAACCGTTTTAGAAAATTATTTTTTTATTTGGAAGGTTATGCTTACGTCCAGATTGTCCCAAACAAATTTGATTAAAATCGGTTTAGCCATTTGACAATGAAGTCGGTTTCTCAAGTTTTTTAAACTTATAATTATTTAACTTTAGTTATCGCATAATTTTGTCATTTATGAGCCGATTTTAAAAAATATTTTATCTGATAAGTAATACTTCCGGATTGGTCCCAATGAAATTTATTCTTTAGCCCTTATCATAAGGACCGAAGGATCATTCTTAATTTTAATGAGGGATCACGAACGGATGCACAAATACAGCAAACTTTCAGTGACCTAAAGAAGAGTGACCTACTGCCAAACTGCATCTAGCCAATGGAACGGTACTATGTAATTCGTGGATTCTCTGCGTGATAGTTATCAATATTACCGCGTGACTCATGACTAGCTCGTTTTCGAGAATAACGCCAACATTGTCTTTAACTGAAAGTTGTAACAAAGAGAATTGTTCGCGATTCAGTTCTACGGTCATTGGTTCGACTCATTTTTTCAATTACATAAATTCCTAGAATAAGAACTTTTGAACAATTTATAAACATCTAGAGATAGCTCAACTGATCCAAATCAGTGCCAGACGGAAGCGTCTCCAAGACGCTGGCATTGCCACGCTGAATAGCAATCTGGCACTGATTCGGATTAGTTGAGCTATCTCTAGATTTTTTGTAACGGTCTGCAGATAGCTCAACTGTTTCTTGTATATTTTGTATTTATAAAATGTACGTTTCAAATTCTTACAATCATAAATTACTAACTGTCGCCCGTGGCCTCACTCGCATGGTAGTAGGATGGGATAGCCGCGTAGATGCTTCTGCAAAACTAAAGCTTAGTTTTGCACACTTACAAAAAAATGACAAATGACTGGCACGTGAGGCTAATATCTGTGTGCTTGAAGTAGATGGATTAGGGCAGTGCATCGTAAGGCACGCTCCTGACGTAATCTACGAGGCTATGCTTTGATATAGGCGATGGTTACTATTTGGTATCAGGTGGGCCATATGCCTGTTCCATCAACTAGTTGTATAGATAAAAATAATTTACTGAGTCAAGACCTTTTTGCTGCCTTAGCCCACAAAAACACGAAGCACTTCACCAGTATCGATGTATCTCTTTGTATCTTTCTTCTTTTAGTGTCCTTCTTCTTTATTGTGTTATGTGTCCATGTAGTAAAAAAATGTCTATGTTTCTCAAAACGCGTATTTAATTCAGAACACAGGCAACAGAGCAAAAAGCAGCAGGTACAGAAATGGCAGCGCTACACTGAGCCAGGAGACGAGCTCGAGCCCACAGCATCCTCGCCCATGAAGCGGTCCTCCAGGAATCTGTCTGACGACCTGGACGCTTGCGATGATGATGATTGTCCGCTGCCCGAAGCGGTGCTGACCACTAACCTGGGGCTGGACATCGTTGTTGTCGCAACTAAGGTAAGATAAGATAATTCCAGGTGTATTCTAGCTTTCTTTCCCTTCTTTATGTGGGGTCGGCACAACATGTCTTCCTCCTCCATTCCCATGTCAGCCGTCATCTCTGCATTCACTCCTCTCTTATCCATGTCATCTTTCACACAGTTCATCCAAGTTTTCCTTGGCCTACCTCTGCTAACATATCAATCCTGGTATATCGGCGGGTAGGCACAGGGGCTATGAAAGACAAACAACCGTTCTAGTGCAAGGCTGGTTTATTACTGTCACACAGATAAGTGACAGGTATAGATGCAGTGTAGGTACATACATACAGGTTAGAGAAGGCACAGGTAAGTATTGCTACGTTCATACACATCAAATCCACATCCATATTCACCATATTCTAGCCAGGACTGCAGATCATTAATCTAACCATTCTCTCACAGACTGACTACAGATCATTATTCGAACCATTCTCCGGCAGACTAACTACAGATAATAAATGTAACCATTCTCCCACAGACTGACTACAGATCTTTAATCAAACCATTCTCCCACAGACTGACTACTGATCATTAATAGAACTATTCTCTCACAGACTGACTACAGATCGTTAATCTAACCATTCTCTCACAGGCTGACTACAAATCATTAATCGAACCATTCTCCCTCAGACTCACTACAGATCATTAATCGAACCATTCTACCACAGACTGACTACAGATCATTAATATAACTATTCTCTCACAGACTGACTACAGATCATTAATCGAACCATTCTCGCACAGACTGACTACATATCATTAATCTAACCACTATTTCAGACTGAATACAGATCATTCATCGAACCATTCTTTCAAAGACTGACTACAGATCATTAATAACCATTATTTCACAGACTGAATACAGTTAATTAATCGAACCATTCTTCCACAGATTGACGATAGATCATGAATCGAAACATTCTTTCACAGACTGACTACAGATCATTAATCGAACCATTCTTCCACAGACTGACTACAGATCATTACGATTTTTATAATGTCCCGAAAATGTGTTTCCCTATGTGTAGTAAACACTATAAAATCAATTTAAAAAAAATATAAATACAGGTCATTAACCGAACCATTCTTCCACAGACTGACTACAGATCATTAATCGAACCATTATCGCACAGACTGACTACAAATAATCTAACCATTCTCCCTCAGACTGACTACATGAGCACACTGGAGAAAGAGCACGATTACCGCGACGAACACTTCGACTTCATGCAGCAATGGGTGCGTCGCTTCTGTCTGCAGTACGGCGCCGCTCTCTTCTACACCAGCGCCAAGGAAGACAAGAACTGCGATCTCCTGTACAAGTACCTCACGCACAGGTCAGTGATGGCTGGTTAAATGCTGCAACCAGTATATTCAGACCTCAGGGGAATATACTGGTAGCAAATGAATTGACTAGGAGAATGTGACTAAATTACATTTTTTTTTTAAACACAATTTGCTGATGGTACAAACTTATGGCCCATCTGATGTTAAGTGGTAACTATCGCCTATAACAATGCATTGCCTCGTAGGTCAAGCACGTCAGGAACGTGCCCTACGATGCACTGCCCTGCGTCCCATCAACTTGAGACATACAGATGTAAGACTAACTAACTGCACTTGTTTTAAATAATTGTTATGTAATGTTTGTGATAATTTTAGAATATACGGACTGCCATTCCGGACACCCGCACTTATTGTCGAAAAGGACGCTGTGTTGATGTAAGTATATAATTATTTCAAATATTTATTTAGAAAGATTACAATTATCTTTAAATTCCCAACATAAAATCCACAACTGAATGGTCTTTAGTTCGCAGCCTTTATTCATTAAGATCGTGGTCTTTATCAATGTAATTTTGTTGTTTTCAGACCGGCTGGTTGGGATAGCATGAAGAAAATCGGCATATTATACGAAAACATGCAGTCTTGTAAACCAGACGATTACTATAGAGATGTTATCACACAACCGGCTATCAGAAAAGTAAGAATAGCCGTATTTAAAATAGGGTTATGGACAACTTTTGAAACTTCCTGGTTTTTAACAATATTTTTATGAAACAACGAGATATTTACCATGATTAAATTTTTCTGAGTTGACTTCCGATATTTCGGCACAGTTGCATGCACCATGATCTCAGATGAACTGAAGTCCACGAGTAAAAGATCCCGTTGTTTCATAAAAATAGGGTTATGGCCGGTCAATGATGCTGTATAGAAGAAAATAAATTGTTTTCCCGATCTGAAATTTCAAACGAAGGAACAACTTACTGTACTTGTTTTATAAAATAATACGCTGTACGCGTGTTTTTGCCGGTTGTTGAAGCAAAGACGCTTCGCTCACTCGGTCAATTATCAAAAACAGTTGAATACTTCTTTTAATAATATGATGAGGTTCCGTTGACTATTACAAAAACTCGAGGCTTCAATCATCTAAAAAAAATACGGGTTGCACTCCGGGAGTGCCGGCAGAAGTGAAAACTTGATTATTAACGTTGAGCATGTTTGATATTTTGGAATGGTTAGGGGGGGCTTGTTTGTTATTTGGCACGCTGTAACATACACGAACATTCGCGCAAGCGCCCTGCGCTGCCTAAACGAAACTGTCTACTCTCCATCCGTCTTACGCTTTTTCGGTCACGTGATCCTGACGCGAATCAGGTCACGTGATCCTGACGCGAGTTTAAGATTTTATACCCATTACAGAAAGTGCTCAACGCCGCTAAAGAAGTTTTCACTTCAAAAAAGTAAGCAGTCCTTTGCATCTATTGTAGATGATTTATATAACGTCAGGGGCAACTTGTGTTTTACTCATGCCCCTACTTACAAGACGCTATAGTGCCTGAGACAGTATTTTTAGATGGAATAGGCTTGCCCAGCACCTATACCATCCTGACAGCTTAGTCGGCCTGATCCACAGGAAAGACATAGTCAATATGTGCGGAGCTGACTAAGCCGTGAGTTTCCTCTCGATGTTTTCCTTCACCGTTTTAGAACACTAGCATTGTGTACAAACATTAGTCGTGTACCAATGACAGAAAAACTCATTGGTAGGTATACGAGCGGGTTTGAACCCGCGACCACCAATGCTCTCTACCACCAGTGCGAAGCCGGGACAGGCCGCTAGTCTTTTTTTTACAATTTATAGGCTAACGCTTGACCGCAATCTCACCTGATGTTAAGTGATGATGCGATCGACGGTGTAGCGCGCTCACCTATTAGAAGATACCTATTCACTCTTTTTTTGAAAACTTCCAAATTATAGGTATTCGGAAAAATAGACGCCGGCAACGAGTTCCACTCTTTGGCTGTCCGCATTATAAAAGTGGAGGCAAAGCGCTTAGTGCGGGAAGAAGGTGTATCAACCATGAATGGATGCCTCGTCTCCGTACGTCTAGTGGTCCGGTGAAAGCGGTCCAAGTTGAAAAGTTCCTGGGCACACTCCCCGAAATGTATTCTGTAGAAGACCGATAAGCCAGCTTTTATAAATATTGTGAGGATCCGTTGACTGTTACAAAAACTCTAATCTTCAATCATCTAACATGGTACGTATTCCGCAGAGTGGAGCGGCTCGTGAGGCAGAGGTCCACGCGGAGGAAGAGCAGGCCTTCCTCCAGCGGCAACATGCTGCGCTGCAAGCCGGCAGCCCCGCGCCGCGCGCTGACTCGCCGCTACGTGCCACGCTCCGCCCCGCGCAGCAGGTATGTAGAGATCGTCTAAAGGTCGATTTATATCTACAGACATTGAGTGTGGCAGACACGTGCCGTGACAGACACCGACAGACACCATTTATTTATATCTACAGACATTGAGTGTGGCAGACACGTGCCGTGACAGACACCCCGGATACCGACACCGTCATCGGCGTCCGCTCTCACTGGCAGTTACTGCATAGCTTTAGAAGAAACGCAAGTGTACGCAGTTCCGATACTCTATTCACACTGCCCGGCAAGGAGCCACAGACACGTACAGACATGAACCGCGCAGACAAAATATTCTTTCCGAGAATACTGGCCGGGCACGACACGTGTCTGTAAGCGTCTGTACGGCCGTGTTACGATAAATATAAATACGTTAATAGTTACTGTATGGAAGAATATCATTTTGTCTGCCACGGCACGTGTCTGCCACACTCAATGTCTGTAGATATAAATCGACCTTAAAACTGCACGTCCTACTACTTCAGTCAGTCAAAGTAAATTGTTCTTTATTTCCTACGTCACAAAGATCATTTTGAAGTACTTTGCTGTGAGCCAACGTCAAGAAAACGTGGTGGAGGGGCGTGCATTTTTAGACTGGTTTATCTATACCACGGCAAGTCGGCAAGTTTATCATGCGCACTTGATGTGCGGGCAGGTTTTTCCGCAAGTAAGCCGCTGGTGGGCCCTTTTTGCGTGACCCTTGACACGTGTTGCTCGAACTTTTTTAGGTTCTACAACACGCCGGTTTCCTCACGATGTTTTCCTTCACCGTTTTGAGAGTACTGGCATAGTGCACATAAATTTATCGACAGAAAAACTCATTGGTACACGAGTGGATTAGAACCCACGACCTTCGGATCGGAAGGCGGGGCCACTACCACTAGACCACCAGTGCTCAGGTATGTACCACTCGACCAAGCTAAGTTTGCACCTCGCCTCGATTACGTCACACTGACGCTGACGTACGGTCTGCAAAAAAGGTTGCGCTGACTTTGAAAAAGTAAACAAATCTTCTTCTATCCCCCTTTATGTGGGGCCGGCACAACATGTTCTCCTCTTACATTCTCCTCTATCAGCCGTCATCTCTGTATTCACTTTTTTCTTCCATGTCATCTTTCACACTGTTTTGGCAAACACGGCCTAGGGGAAAGAAACGAGCGAGGAGAGAGACTTGTCAACTTCTGCGTAGGCAGAAGCTTAAATATCCTCAACACACACTTCCAACACCACCCGAGGAGGTTCTACACCTGGAAATCTCCAGGCGATCGACACCGAAACCAAATTGATTACATCCTGGTTGGATGTCGATGGAGATCGTCCGTGAAGAACACCAAGACTTACCCCGGCGCGGAGTGCGGCTCTGATCATAACCTCCTTATAGCAGACTTTTCCCTCCGCTTAAAATCTCGCAAAGCAGTCCAACAAAAACCAAGGCTCATTGAATCCTCCGAGCAACCCTTATTTCAGAAAACTATTGAAATAAAGCTAACTGACACACCTCCCCCTGCAGCCTCGAGCGCAAACTCACATTGGAAATTCCTAAAAACTTGCATGAGTGAAGCGTTGGATGATATACGGAAAACCAGGCTACCAGACTGCAAGAAAAAAGGTTACATTTCCAAGGCGACGTGGGATCTCATACAGCTGAGAAAAGACCTAAAGATCCAAGGTCTTCAAAACGCTAGAGTAGCAGAGGAGTATCGCAGCCTCTGTAAGACCATAGATGTGGAGTGCCGCTCTGATAAGAACAAATTCGTCCAAAGCATCTGCGAGGAGGTTGAAGTCCACTCTCGGAAACTCCAGACCGCCGATCTTTTCAAAAAAGTCCGACTACTTTCGAAACAGTTCAAACCTAAAACTTGGACCATAGAGGATGAGAATGGTCAAGTATTATATGAACTTGATAAAATAGCTAACCGCTGGAGGGACTATTGTGAACAGCTATACAAGAATCCTGAAGGTTTAAACATCAGTCAGACAGATTGGAATAACATAGAGTTTGAGCCTGACATTCTGCGTTCTGAGGTTTTAGCTGCTATAAAAGCGCTAAAACCTAAAAAAGCTCCTGGCTCAGACTCAATAACGGCTGAAGCTCTGAAATCACTTGGTGAAAAAGGAATACACATGCTACATATGATCTGCAATGGCATCTGGCGCACCGGTGAATGGCCCAGGGATTGGACCGAATCTGTTATACTCCCACTGCATAAAAAAGGGTCAACGAAAAAGTGTGATAACTACCGTACCCTCTCACTAATATCACACGCCAGTAAAATACTACTTCACATCATTAACAACCGCATAAGGCACTTCATCGACTGGCAGATACCAGAAGAACAGGCAGGTTTTGTGAAAGGGAGAGGCACCCGTGAACACATATTAAACGTGAGACAGCTCATTGAAAAGGCCTACGAGTACAACGCGCCTTTTATCATGTGTTTCGTAGACTACAGTAAAGCTTTTGACTGTGTTGATTGGATCCAGCTATGGAAAGTACTAGCGGAGTTAGGAGTGCCACAACATCTTATTGCACTACTTGAATCCTTGTACCATAACAGTCAAGGTGTTGCAAAAATTGACAAGGTGACCTCCAAGCCCTTCCCGTTCCAGAAAGGCGTGAGACAAGGCTGCATTATTTCCCCCATTTTATTTAACGCTTATGGGGAGTATATCATAAGACAAACCTGCGAGGGATGGGCGGGCGGAGTAAGTGTCGGTGGGGTTAAGATGACCAACTTACGATATGCCGATGACACCACCTTACTGGCTGCCTCAGAACATGAAATGGTCAGCTTACTAAACAGAATGGAGCGGATAAGCAACGAGCTAGGGCTAAATATCAACAAAAGCAAGACTAAGGTCATGGTGGTGGACCGCACCAATAAACTGGAGCTTACTGGGGCACTCAACCTGGAAACAGTCGACAACTTCATATACCTGGGCTCCAGTATCTCTAACACTGGTTCCTGTGAACCTGAAGTTCGTAGAAGAATAGGGATGGCTAAGAATGCAATGAGCCAGCTGGGAGGAATATGGAAAGATAGAAACATCACCAACAGGACCAAAATAAATCTTATCCGGAGTCTAGTCTTCTCCATATTTCTTTACGGTGCAGAAACATGGACTCTGAAAGCGCATGATCGCAGACGCGTGGACGCGTTTGAGATGTGGTGTTGGAGGAGGATGCTCCGTATCCCGTGGACAGCGCGTAGGACCAATGTATCAATACTCAAGGAACTCAAAGTGACCACTAGGCTATCAACCACCTGCCTCCAGCGAGTCCTTGAGTATTTCGGGCATATAGCCAGGAAACAGGGTGACAACCTGGAAAAACTTGTCATCACTGGCAAAATCGAAGGCAAGAGACCACGAGGCCGAAGCCCGATACGTTGGTCCGACCAAATCCGCTCCACTCTCGACGTGAAGGTCCATAAAGCCATTCAGGTTGCCGGCGACAGATCCAGGTGGCGAAAAATTGTCAGGGACAAATTGATCCATGGAGGGGGTCACGACCCTCAGCAGTGAGGAGCACGACGCGAGGAGGAGGATCCATCTCTTCTTTGGCCTACCTCTACCCAAATATCCATCTACATTCATACTCATCACATGAGTTACATGACTTTCATCCCGCATGACATGCCTGTACCATGCCAGCCTGTTGCTCCTCAATTTTTCTGTCACCGGTGCTACTTTCAGACTTTCAAGTTCAAGTTTAATCAAATTTATTCAATTTTTATACTTTTTGTAAACTCGGAAAAGTCACATTATAAAAAGAAATTCACATAAAACTTTTAAATAAAAATATAATCCCCTTGATGTACTCATTCCGTATCCGTTCGTTAAAAAAGTAAACAAATGTTTGTTAAATTTTACTTTGTATATTAACACGTTCCCTGTCCCAAACAAAAATGCAAAATTGAATGACAAGTCCAACATACTTTTTGCAAAATACACGTCTTAGCACGTCCCAAGCATATTTAGTACAGTTACCAGTGCGTCCCGTAGAAATAATCGCTATAGAAGTTGTATGTGTCCCCTGACACACATATGGCTCAGGAACGTATTAGTGCTTTCCAAGGGCAAGTTTCCTGAGCCATATGTGGTTCAGCGGACAGGGAACGTGTGGAGGTGGGCTGGCTTGAGTGACTTTAGCAAGTCGACAATGCATAATACTACACCCCATCGCGGGACGTCTTATTCCCCCACCTAAAACCCACCAACATCGTTTGTTGATTCCACAGCTGGACGGCGCTAAGATAGGCATGAGTCCCGGCACGCCTGGCAACGAAGGCGTGCTCGCCAACTTCTTCAACTCGCTCCTCTACAAGAAGACGGGCTCGCCGACCGCGGCGCGTGAGCCGGGCGTCGCCGCTGTGCGCTCCGACGCGGCCGCCGAACTCGACCGACTCACGCGCGCCAAGAGACATCCGCCGCTAGATCTCAACTCCAGCGAGTGCTAGCTAGGTAAGGCATTAACTCCCCAGAATATTGCACCGTAGCTAATGATAGAGTGTGTATAACTATATTGAACTGTGACTTCCGACACTCATCCTGCTGCACTTATCTCCAGCAAAGTGTTAGCTAGGTGATTGGCATAGACTCCCCAGAATATTTCACCGTAGCTAATGATGGAGTGTGTATAACTATATTGAACTGTGACTTCCGACACTCATCCTGCTACACTTATCTCCAGCAAGTGCTAGCTAGGTGAGTGGCGTAAACTCCCCAGAATATTACACCGTAGCTAATGATGGAGTGTGTATAACTATATTGAACTGTGACTTCCGACACTCATCCTGCTGCACCTATCTCCAGCAAGTGCTAGCTAGGTGAGTGGCATAAACTCGACCGACTCACGCGCGCCAAGAGACATCCGCCGCTAGATCTCAACTCCAGCGAGTGCTAGCTAGGTAAGGCGTAAACTCCCCAGAATAATACACTGTAGCTAATGATAGTGTGTATAGCTATATTGAACTGTGACGTCTGACACTCATCCTGCTGCACTTATCTCCAGCGAGTGCTAGCTAGGTGAGTGGCATAAACTCGACCGACTCACGCGCGCCAAGAGACATCCGCCGCTAGATCTCAACTCCAGCGAGTGCTAGCTAGGTAAGGCGTAAACTCCCCAGAATATTACACTGTAGCTAATGATAGTGTGTATAGCTATATTGAACTGTGACGTCTGACACTCATCCTGCTGCACTTATCTCCAGCGAGTGCTAGCTAGGTGAGTGGCATAAACTCGACCGACTCACGCGCGCCAAGAGACATCCGCCGCTAGATCTCAACTCCAGCGAGTGCTAGCTAGGTAAGGCGTAAACTCCCCAGAATATTACACTGTAGCTAATGATAGTGTGTATAGCTATATTGAACTGTGACGTCTGACACTCATCCTGCTGCACTTATCTCCAGCGAGTGCTAGCTAGGTGAGTGGCATAAACTCGACCGACTCACGCGCGCCAAGAGACATCCGCCGCTAGATCTCAACTCCAGCGAGTGCTAGCTAGGTAAGGCGTAAACTCCCCAGAATATTACACTGTAGCTAATGATAGTGTGTATAGCTATATTGAACTGTGACGTCTGACACTCATCCTGCTGCACTTATCTCCAGCGAGTGCTAGCTAGGTGAGTGGCATAAACTCGACCGACTCACGCGCGCCAAGAGACATCCGCCGCTAGATCTCAACTCCAGCGAGTGCTAGCTAGGTAAGGCGTAAACTCCCCAGAATATTACACTGTAGCTAATGATAGTGTGTATAGCTATATTGAACTGTGACGTCTGACACTCATCCTGCTGCACTTATCTCCAGCGAGTGCTAGCTAGGTGAGTGGCATAAACTCGACCGACTCACGCGCGCCAAGAGACATCCGCCGCTAGATCTCAACTCCAGCGAGTGCTAGCTAGGTAAGGCGTAAACTCCCCAGAATATTACACTGTAGCTAATGATAGTGTGTATAGCTATATTGAACTGTGACGTCTGACACTCATCCTGCTGCACTTATCTCCAGCGAGTGCTAGCTAGGTGAGTGGCATAAACTCGACCGACTCACGCGCGCCAAGAGACATCCGCCGCTAGATCTCAACTCCAGCGAGTGCTAGCTAGGTAAGGCGTAAACTCCCCAGAATAATACACCGTAGCTAATGATGGAGTGTGTATAACTGTATTGAACACAGATGTTTGTCCTCTGTCTGGGTGTTATACTGTATTCTAAGTATGTATTTACAAAAAAATGTATAGATAAGTATTATATCAACTATCTGGTTTCCATAGTACAAGCTCTGCTTAGTTTGGGGCTAAATAGCACTGTTGTGTGGATTGTCTACAATATTTATTTATTTATATATCTATTCTTCTCGATTTTCAGGTAATTAAATGGCGGCGTACCACGAGCTCCCAGGAGCGACGCTTCCGCATCACGACTTGCACGTGATCGGCGACGGTAAGCTTCCGCTTCCCGCGCCCACTTCCCAAGGCTTAGCGACGATACTACTAGGAGGGAACGCAATGTGCTCGGATTCTACGTATTAACTCATCTAAAAATACAAAAATTTAGTGTTGTGTAAAAAAATAGATTCTGAAATCCTGCTAATACTATTATTGCGATTAAGTGGTATTACTTACAAGCGTTACTTAGGTGTGACGCACTGCTTAAAGTTCGCCCTGTCACTGTTTGACATTACTGGTTAGTGAGAGATGACAGTTGTTTAAACACTGATTATCTTTTGAAAAACGCTTGTAAGTAATGGGGTAGATGTTTAGTACTTAAAATACTTGGCTATAGTGTGACTGAAAAAGATTGAAGCGATTATTTTGTTCTTGTAGACGCCTTTAGAATTGTAATTGCAAAGACCATAGACAAGTCGATTGTAGACTTGTATCTTCATTCGCCATAATTCAGCCTTCATTTATCATCTTGTTCTGATTGGCTGTCTCATCTGTCAAAGTTGTGATGATTGGCTGTTGATTGATAACTTAGCAAGCACGCGTCAGAATTCGAGCACACATTGCCACATCGAAACAAACACGGTAAACGTACATATTGTCTGTTTACGATTAGAAATCAACATTTGTATAATACACTCGATTTTGAAAGGCGAAGGGCATTTTTTGCAACTAATATAAAATTAAATTATATTCGAGATTTGAACAAAAAATAACGTTTGTTACTTTGAAATTAAAATGTTGTGTTAACCACACTAAGAGAAAATGCAAATATTTTATTTAAATGCTTTCCTAGCGTTAGCATTGGCTGATGGGTACCTGTGTTTAGAGAAAAGTGTGGGTTCAAGATCTATTCGGTCGACATTAATAATCTTTTTTATAAAAATATCTGAATTCAACACTTTACTAGGAATGCCCCATAACCTCTCTTCAACCACTTTTCTAAATATACATAAATCAATAACATTCATTCATTATTTTAAAAAAATTACATCTTGAATACTGGTTGATATAATATAGTGTTAGCAGGTCCAATCAAATCCATGAAAAAAAAAAGAATATTGTTGGTTCTATTTCTCCAGTATAAAAAAAATGTGTTTCCTATCTAACTAATATAAAAAAGAATCTTAGATTATGTTGGTCAATCACGCTGAATAATCTCACCGGCACCCACACCCTTCAACCGAAACAGCAATGCTGCTTTAAAACATCTATGCTAATATTATAAAGAAAAACGATTTGTATTTTTGTGTCTATGTTTGTAATGAATAAACTCAAAAACTTCTGTTCCGATTTCAAAAATTCTTTCACCATTGGAAAGCTACATTCACCCTGAGTAACATGGGCTATATTTATGTGTTTAAAAAATAAATTTCCACCCGTGCGAAGTCGGGAAAGGCCGGTAGTAAATAAATAAAGACATAAGTATTCATGGATATCGAGGACCTGCGTACACCTTTCAAACTGAATTTGAGCACTAAATTGTTTTATAATGGTTCTTTTGGAGTATGAGATTATAGTGTAAACGTGATCTTGTGAAGATTGAATGTGCAATCGAACATAATGCACAAGGAAGTCACTATATGTACAAACCATTTACAGTACCCGCCAATTGATAATGCAAGTGAGTAAGACGGACGAGAATAAGTCAAAATGCCCGTATTCCAAAACAATGCGTGCAGCTAAATAGTAAAATCCACCTTTTAATGAACTGCCTAGCCGTTTTCGCCTGACTGATATCCGCCGGAATGATATCCGCCGGAATGATATCCGCCTGAATGATATCCGCCGGAATGATATCCGCCTGAATGATATCCGTCTGAGTGATATCCGTCTGAATGAAATCCGCCAGAGTTTTAAAAGTCAACAAAACAAGGCAAAAAATAAAAATAAACCTAACGATACGTGCTGTGATACATCTTTGAGATATAGAAAAGCTAAATGTAATGTGTCTGTCAAACCTCAGATTCGATATTTATTTACTTTTTTTTATAACACTGAGCATCTGGATTGATTATGTATGACAGTTTTCATTTTCCATCAAAATGTATCGAAAAATTCTTGATACAGTTAGATTTTTTTTTTTTTTTTTTTTTTTTTTTTTTTCATTTTTTTCATTTCATCGTCACATAAAAACTCGTCTCGGACTTGCGGTGCAATATCAATTGCCGGATACTATACAATGTATTATAAAATAATATTTATGTTAAAATTTATTTGCTCATAATTATATTTGTATTTAAAATGTAATGCTTCATAACAGATGGGCTGTAATGGTGGCCTTTGTTGTGTTTTGTTAACTGAATTTATTTATTCAATCGAATTATTATTTTTACTCGAACCTTTGAAATATTTCAATTGTATTTGATTTGCTTTGTACAGTTCTGTACCCGAAGTCCGAGTTTTGCTACCACATTTCATTACCAATTGTTGTTTTCGTTTCGCCTACGTGTCTCCGTCTTTTGTATGGAGAAAAGATGAGACAGCAAAAATACGTTACGTAGTCAGAGTTGTTGTCTCATAATTTTTCCATGCAAAAGAGAGAGACACGTAGGCGAAACGAAAAACAACATTTGGTAACAAAATGTTGTACATGCACTGGGACTTGTACTGGGTACTGGTATATAAATAGACCGTCCATTTTGTTAGACTTCATAATCTTGATTTAAATGCGAAAAATTATAAAGATGCTACGTTTGTAAATGAAACTTAACAATAAATAATACTACGTATACAACGGACACTGCCCCCCCCACCAATTCGGGCTTCTGCACCCCGCGGGCTTGCGGTTAGCCTGATTTGAACAAAGGACGCGCCACGCACACATACGCGCGTGTACAAAACGACATTTGTGTAGTGTCTGTGTAAAAACCGCACACACACGCGCGTGTATAGATCGACATGTGCTTATGTCTGTGTAATTGGTAGTAAGAATGCGGCTTTTATATGGGATTTGGTCGAGTGTCCGGAGTATGTGGCAAGGTGAAGTCAAAATCTATGAAAATCGCCGCTCAGGTTACCGCCGACTGCATAGGATATGTTGCCACTTTTTTCACCATATAGTCTCTAAAATAAAACTACTAAAGTGGTACTAACTAGTTAACGTCAGTTTAAGCCAGCCTGGCTAATCCAGGGCGGTCTACTTTTATCAGAATTGTACATTGTATATAATAACATTAGTTAGATATTGGATACTGTTTGTGGTGCAATAACGAACATTCCAAACCTGGTTTGGTGCTGTATTAGTAAATTTTTTTGAAGAAAATTTCGTTTTATTTAAAAACTTGCCTGTTAGCTCTCTGGGAAGCACAACCTAGTTATAAAGACCTCTATCTCTTAAATCGTATTTTAATTACTAGTTATTGGAGGTCAGTGTTATAGAAACTAGAGCCTTATTCAATAACTTATTCTAAAGTATTTTTGTCATTATCATTTTCTGGTAGGTCGTGGTCGAGAACAAATATTTTTTAAAACAGCTGTTTGTTCTCTGTCTGGGTGTTATATTGTATTCTAAGTATTTATTTGCAAAAAAAGTAAATAAAAGTATTATATCAGCTATCTGGTTCCAAAAGTACAAGCTCTGCTTAATTTTGGGCTAGATAGTGTTGTGGGGATTGTCCACAATATTTATTTATTTATGTTAACGAAAAGACATGACAAAGTAAAATAAAGGTCATTATTACAAGTCCTAATCTTCATTCAAAAATGTTCATTCATGTACTTAAGTGTCACTTCATTATCTTTCAATCAAAAAGTTTAGTAGCCCAGAAGCATAGCTTTCTTAAGTATTTATCAAATTTAAGGTACCACACCTTAGGTATGATGTAACTTATTAACTTAATTAACTTAGGTCTTATAATTTTACTTTATAGGTATTGTTGACAAACTTTGAATAAAATGAAATTGGCAGCTTTTATTATTTTTAAATTAGTAATTACTTCTACTGGAAATTCTGACCATGCGTGGTCATGCGTAATCAATAATGTATTTATCTTTTACTATGGTACTTATGAATTAGAGTTTGTCAATAATATCACTCGTCGTGTATATAAATAGGTACTATAATGATTCGCATGTTTTGATATAAAACGTTTGTATGAAGATGAAATAGATTGGCTTCGTCCCCACTTTATGCATGCTTTCTACTACTATCAGAAACTTTACAAGTGTTGCACTAAGTACTATAATAATAAAGTACTATAATGTTCTAACATAAATACTCCTATTCCCCGCCAATTTACATTGACCACTTAACCATGTGGCCAAACACGCAGCAGGTGTTATGCCTATAATTATACTATTCAGAAACTTGAAAACAAGAAAGTCACAGAATGTGTTGCAGGTGTCTATGGGCGACGGTGACTACTTTCCATCAGGTGGCCCGTCTGCTCGTCTGCCTGCTATGGCATAAAAAAAAAAAATGTCTCAATAAGGCCAAACTACATGGCCATCTCGTTCATATCTTGAAATCTCCGCATGTTTTCTTGAATTTCTCAAGGATTAGGCCGTCATAAATTCTGATGAACCTCGCCAAAATGTGTCACATATCCTTGATTATCTATTAGCATAGTAGTCGGGCACAAACTTGTAGTTTATGGTTTTACCTTAAAGGTTTCTGAGGTTAAATACAACCTAAATATCTTAAAAATAGATACTAAATGTGTATTAAAATATGAACACATAATAATACTGGATCCATATGATGCATTTGATGCTAAGGTATTCGACAAAACACCTGGCCACACACCTGGACACCTGGTCAGGACCCTGCCTGATTAATGAACGGTGGGCTAGATGCTTTGGTCAGGAACCAGATCATCACAAATTCCAAAAACGTACAAATCTGTGTCACTAATTCATCAGTAATTATTGGCAATGGTACCAGCCAGGCTCCTGCGTGTCTGGTCGCACGGTTTAGAGGTCAATATCAATTTATAGGACCAATAAGGATAAAACTATAAAACGGTAAAATTGATGATTATGAGAAAGCATGGACGAGTGGAGTCCAAGCGTTATGTATAAGGCTGGATGTTTTATTTTTGTAACGGAGGATAATGTTAGGTGGCTAAATGCATAATTGATTATAAAATAAATCTCTTGTAAGAGAGCGAAAGAATTCCATACCCATTGGGCATGTAATGCGTTCTTACATAAATAGTGTATTATGTAAAATATATGTATTAATTATATTCATGACTATTGCTTGAAAAATTTTGCGACAACAGCTAGCTACGCGGATAAAGTTTTTGCTCAGTAAAAATTATTAATTTATTTATACATTTGTATTTTACTAGTCAAAATGTCAGTTTGATTATAATAATAACGTTTTAATTACCTACATCTCTTCTGTGATATGATTTTATGTAGAACAAATGTTTTGGTTTTGTGTTCTGTTAGCCACATAGCATCCTCTATAAGCGATGTATTATAGTGTCAGTCACTATTGCTCATTTTTTACCGGTCTTAAGTGATATTTTTAACCGACTTCAACTAAAAACGAAGAGGTTCTCAAATCGGTTGTATTTTTTAAATGTTTGTTATCGCAAATTCATGAGTCGATTTGAAAAAATATTTTTTTATCAAAACCGGATTAGCCTTTTTTTTATATTTCTTTAAATGTTTGTTTCTGCATACCTCCGTCATTTATGAACCGACTTAGTAAATTATGTTTTATCGAGAACGTTATAACTTCCAGATTGGTCCCATAGAAATGTCATCAAAATTGATTCATCAATTTGGCCATGAAGTCGGTTTCTCAAGTTTTTTAAACGTATATTTTTAATTTGTCTGTTTATATTTCACATACTGTGGGTGTAGAAAATGAGAAAGTACGTAAATACTATACAATTTGGTTCGATCAATGGCCACGTTTGTCTGGTCTAAACACTCTTATGACCTATAAAGAACCACTTATAGTCTGTCAATATCTTGTATAATTAAAATAAAATCAGCAAGGTTTGTTTTAACTTGATGACTGTATCTACCTAACAGTGCTGAGTACCATAATGGTTGTAAAATATTATTACAGATATAAAGCATAGTGATTTCATATTAGTAGATTCTCATACGATAGTTTTGTTACGCTTCGCAATAGGGTAGGTTCCAATATTTATTAATAGTGAATGTTTTAGTTGTTATGGGTACTTATGTTTAAAAAAGATACTAATTACCTACCTACTTACTATGCATAGGTAAGTGATGGTCACGTGACTATAAATCGAGCGATATAGGTACATACTTGTAATGAGTGTAATAAAACATTTAATATTGAAATTAAAAAATAAATAAAAAGCAGACAGTTAACATTCATGATGTACTTGCGACATTTTTGTTTTGTTTATCAATTTTGATTTATGTCGCCGCACACTCATCTCTGTAAATATATGAGAGTTTACAGATTGAATGCAGTGAAACTAATAGTGGACAAACTTTACCTGCTTATTTAAATAAATGACATCAACTTTACATCAGCCAAATAATAATTCATCCACTGTCTATACAACTCCACCTAAATATATTATTTGGATAACAATATGTCATCATAATGCGGCAAATGTACAGATATATAAATAAAACCACTTTGAAACTGTTCTGATCGATGATTGTTTTTTTAACTGCCCTATTATGTATGTTCTTTTATATTGCCTTCAAGGTTCTCGAACCACAAACTGAAAGCATAGGACGCTCCGCACTTAAGGATTGACAGACGACATTGTAAAGATTCGTGGATGGAGATGGCTCAGAATCTTTCTGTAAATGTAAGTATAGTGGAGCCATTGAATGATGTCCAGTAGCAGTAGTGGTCTTCTAACTGATACTGATGATTTTACCCACACTTCTGGCTGCCAGTATTTAGCTGAGATGCTGCCGTTTTTTTAGATTTCAAATGATGTTATTTTGTCATAATATTATAAGGAACTGCACCTGAGCTGCCTTCTGTAGGCTAGACTGAAAGAAAATTATGAACTCGCTTTTTAGTGCTTAATTGTTGTCTTTGATCCTGTACTATACATGCCTTTTCATATGATAAATTACACTCGTGTCGTGGCAGAGCGGAATAATTGAACCAGCCTGGGGCCCCAAATCGTCTGGTCCCATGGTAAAGAGGTCAATGAGGATAGGTACTTCGTAGGAATTTATTTGAAATAATTGTCTGGCCACATGTTTAGGAATAAGAGCGTTTACTCCCACCTGTTCTGTTGAGTAGTTCTGTTGACAGAGCTACTGGGATTTTTTTTACCATAAGTTTTGTCCACAAAACAAATGGGAATACAATTTTCACCTGTTCTGTTGAGTAGTTCTATTAACAGAACTACTAGGATTTTTTTCTGAATAGTTCTGTCCACAAAAAAATGGGAATACAATTCTCTCTTCACTTGTTCTGTTGAATAGTTCTGTTGTGATTCAAACTATTCGTTTTAAAAAGAAGATGTGTTTTGTGAGGACAATAATGAATAATGAGCGGCTACGTACCCCTGCCTGCGTGCGATATGGCAAAAAGACTGGTATTCAAAGTGAAAACCTATGCCAACAATCAAATGTCACTACCATTGTTATGTCAATGTTTATGTCAAATGTCAGTTTATTGAAATGAACTTCATTTCGTTTAGTTTTTTTTCATTGTTGCAGTTTTGCTGAAGTGTGTAGACGCTTTTATTTTAATTTTTATAAAACGTAAGCAATTATTTTCGTAATTACCTATGTCGAGATAACGCTATGTGGACTAACAGGTAGGTAGTGGCGTTCAGACCGGTCGGTTTTGTTATGAGCTGTGAGCAGGCGTCGTGACAGTGAGAAACGTAACTAGCTAAAAATAGTATTTTCTTTTTCATCAAATCACCAGTGAAATTGGTGTTTTGATTAATATTTGATTTCGAAGTGGCGGGTAACAATATGGGGCAAAGTCCGAGCTCCGTACGGAGCAAGAGCGGTCGTCAGCGATCGTTCAGGAGCTTCGTGAGGCGAAGTAAGCTGAATAAGTCCAGCCTGAGCCATACGTTCAGTTTGCCGCCCTCGGAGGAGTATCCTGAGCTAATGAACGTGAACAGTGCTACGGAGGAGCAGCTGATGACGCTGCCGGGCATCAACAGGCAGCTAGCGCGGGAGATCGTGCGCCACCGGCAGATGATTGGACGTTTCAAGAGAGTGGACGACCTTGCCCTTGTCTCAGGTACTAACTTCCTAGTTCATTAATACACTATACCTACATTTCACGGAGGTATTTAATAGCAATACTACAACACTGTCACATCCTTACAACTGTGATGTTTTAAACTGTGATGTGATAGGTATTTCAGTGTTTAGATCTTAATAGCACTTATCATTTTTGTCTTGAAATGAATGAAATATTCATTCATGGATAAACGTTAAGTTACACAAATTCAAAATAACTGTAGCCTTTACAAAATTTTCTTGCCCTAGGTATAGGTGCTGAGAAGCTAGAATTACTAAGGCCAGAAATATGCACAAATATAAAAAGGCAGATATCTCAAGCGAGCTCATGCACACAATCCCTGGACAGTGTGAGAGTTCCTTTCGAGAGCAAACTCTGCTCCGTCAATTCATCCAGCGTTTTCCAACTCCAGTGTGTACCGGGCCTTAACCAAGAAATAGCAGCTAATATTGTCGACTACAGGAACAAGAAAGGACCATTCAAATCCCTCGATGATCTAATAAAAGTCAGAGGAATAGATATCATCAGGCTAGGGGCAGTGAAAACACAGTTGAGTTTAGAGCTTCGGAAGAGCGAGAGTGTTCAACATTTGACAAATGGACATGTGAATGGATGGGCTGATGCCACTATAAATGAAACAATACCAAACGGTGTTTCAAGTACTCCAACACAGAAATCCCCGCACAGAAAGAGCTTATCAATGCCAATTAAGTTTCCCTTAACCTTGCCCAATGGATTTGCCACAGCACCTTTGAATGATATATTAGACTTATTAGCGGCATATTCCCATAGGCCAATTGTTGAAGAAGTGTTCAGGTATGAGAGGAGCGGAGTGAAATGCTGCCGGCTAGCTTCGTGGAACCTTCACCAGCTGAGTATAGACAAGATAGCCAATCCTGGTGTGAGAGAGGTCATATGCAGAACTATTTTGGAAAACAAGTAAGTTTTAAACACATCTAAATGCTCTTGGACATTTTTAAACAGGCTTATTAGCCCCTAACTAAGTAGAACTTGTATTGTGGATACCAGATAGGTAGCTGATAGAATACCCCTTTGGTATGGGGTTAATTTTTTTCCCCATTAGGGTAGATTTGTGTGTATGACAGCTGAACTATCTGATGCCCGAAAATAAATCTCAAAATGCACAAAATTGAGGAAATCATATTTTTTAACAACTTACAATAAGTAGGTAGGTACCTACTTGAATAAAAAAAGATTTAACAATTCACAACCGGATACAGAAGTTTTTACCTCATTATTCTAAAATCTGAGCCTTTAGAGTTTCTTTTTCCTTTTAATTTTTGATTACAACTACTTTGTCATTCACTACCAAAATGAGTCACACTAATTGTTATCTGTAATCCTGCTTATCAATAACTCCACACAAATCTTGTCTGGCGTCAAGTGGGATTGGTATTTGCTTATCCAAAAATCTATCTACCCTGCCTGTATTATGTATAGTGGCGGCATGAAAATTTTCGTCGATTTTCAACTTGATTTGTTCAACGTATCACATACTACCTTTTGAAACTGAATAGACAGAATACACCGATAAGTTAACTTCACAAATTATGTCAAAATGTGTTCATGATCAAGGCATTGGTGCAAGCGAAAACCGACTAAGGTGACGAACATTTTCATACCGCGACTGTACCTATCATAATTATAATATCTGAGGCTGAGTTGATATCACCTTTAGTCTTCTTCTTTTTCTTGTGTCACTAGTTCTTGTGAAACAGTGTGGTGAAAGGACTTTAAGTACGTCTCATAGAGGCTCCTTTCGTGCACTAGCCATTTATGTTTTTGAATTTTTTGGTTTTGCCATTATTATACTGGTTTCTTCTCAAAGTTTTCCTTCAACATCCAATGATAAAAATGAATAAGTTACCATTGACTGCTCTCTCAGCTCAGTTAGTAGCCTTCTGCGCCGTAGGTCGTGTGTTCAATCCCCATCCAGACCAAATATTTTTGCGTGGTGAACACAGACGTTTGTTCTTTGTCTGAGTGTTATTTTGTATTATATATTTCATATTTAAAAATATTTAACTAGCTAACTGTATTTTTTTTATTTAGAATCGCACGCTGTTGTTTATTTTAAATCTCTTTGTTTTTATCAGATTATCAATAATATGCATCCAAGATGTGCTACACGGAGCAGCGTTGAAGATAATCTGCGATGAGCTGAACACGCCTGTGCTAAGGAGAGTTCGGGAGTGGAAGAGCAACAGCCATCGATGGCAGTACTGTATGTCGGACCGCATAGAAAGGTAGGATTGATAGTGGGTACTACATTTTGGGGGTACTCAGAGGCTCTTTGTGTGTCTCATCGGCTCGTCCTGGGAAGTACTAAAACCATGCCTATTTCTGCCTTGAAGCTTGCTGTTGCAGTTTGAAGGGTGTGGGTGCCGGTGAAATTACTGGCTCATGAGGCAGAACAACTGCATGTCTCAAGCTGATGGACGCAGGGCGGTGGATTGGCACGTTCCTGACGTGTCAATGCTTTATTGCCTAGTTGTATAAAAAAACGTCAATTTGGCATGTGCCCTCTTTGCAAGTAAACAGGTCCTAAGCAATAGTACCCGAGATAGGGTTTTAGAAGGATTTATACCATTCTCACAGCTTTAGGCCTAATTCATGGTAAAGACTTAAGATCAGCAGTTGGTAGAGTAGAGGTAAAAAAAAACAGGCCTTTATATCTATTTTAGATGATTTATATAGCGTCAGGGGCAACTGGTGATTACTCTGGCCCCTACTTACGGGACGCTATAGTGCCTGGGACAGGATTTTAGAAGGAATAGGCTTGCCTAGCACCCATACCATCCTGGCACAGGAAAGACATGATCAATACCTGCGGAGCTGACTATGTACACAATGCTAGTGCTGTCAAACGGTGAAGGAAAACATCGTGAGGAAACCCGCGGCTTAGTGTAGACTTGTAGAGGTAGTTCACAACAAAATAGGTCTGTTGCATTATTATCTAATCTGTATACTATCTCAGTCCCACTTGACCACAGTTCTCATCCATTAATATTATTAGTGACTGGCCTCTAGCTCAGTTGGTAGTAGCTCTGCCTTCTGCGCCGTAGGTCGTGGGTTCGATCCCACCACCTACGGCCGAGAACAAATATTTGTGTGGTGAACATAAATGTTTGTTCTCTGTCTGGGTGTTATATTGTATTCTAAGTATGTATTTACAAAAAAAAATGTATTCAAGTATTATATCAGCTATCCGGTTCCCATATTACAAGCTCTGCTTAGTTTGGGGCTGGGTAGTGTTGTGTGAATTGTCCACAATATTTATTTATTTATTTATTTATTAGTAGGTACAAGTGTCACGTAAACTAATTAGCTAAAAGCTCTTGGTCACCATACCATATACCAATGTCATCATTATCTATATGCGTTCTACACACAACACGTATATGTATTATACTATTATTATACAACTATACCTATATTGATAACGTTAGTGTATATAGATAGTGCAATCCACGAAGGCGCGCCCCACTATTCCTCCTAACCGTTTATAGTATATGTGTGCAAGCTTCCGTCAATGTTTGAGTGTTATCGGTACACACTAATTACCTATGAGTGCACACGCACACTACAATGAATAGACTACGGTTCGCGACTGCCGCTCGGAGCAAACTCCCCGCACCCGCGCCAGGGGCGCGTCTTCGTGAATTGCACTATCTATAGTGGCGGAATGAAAATGTTCGTCGATTTCCAACTTGATTTGTTCAACGTATCACGATCACATACTACCTTTTGAAACTGAATAGACAGAATACGCCGATAAGTTAACGTCACAAATTATGTCAAAATGTGTTCATGATCAAGGCACTGGTCCAAGCAAAAACTGACTTTAAGGTGACGAACATTTTCATACCGCGACTGTACATGTCATCGAAAATGACTCAAGTTAATTAAAAATAAAGGACCGAAAACCGGACCCTGAGGTACACCTTACTTCAATGTCTACACTTGTTGACAAAACAAAACTCTCAACACACAAACAATTATTTGTACAATGATGTCAGTTCTACCCTCTATCTGACCTTTATTATTCTACCTCTACTGCACGTAAAACCAATTTGAGATATTAATTTAAAACTGTTATAATTGTCTAGTGTATTTTTTGTAAGTAAAAGATAGACAAACGAGTTTACGGCCCACCTAATAATAAGTGGTCACCGTCGCCCATAGACACAACACCAAGGGCTCAATTCTAGACCAGTGACTTTTTTTTTCACGGTAGTTATATATCACAAGAACTGTCAAATTCAATAAAGAAACTGACAGTTCTTGTCTTCCCTGGTTCTTGTGATATTTAACTACCGTGACAAAAAAGTCACTGGTCTAGAATTGAGCCCCAAGAGTGCTGTCGTTGCTTTGCCTACCCTGAAGCCTGAATTTAACTTTTCTTCATTGTATCTCTTGGCATAAGCCTCATCCAGTTTCTTAAAGCGACTAAATACACCTCATTTCATTTCAATGATTCTCTATCGTTGGAGTTTATCATCCATAGCTTTTACGTGGTTTCTAGATCTTTCCAGCGTTTCTGTTGTTTTATCTTTTTTTCTTTTCTCGGTTCTTGAGTACCACATTGATAGCCATCTGCTATGGCGCCTTGACGTGTGCGTTTATGTCTCTTTGTTTAATTATTTAGTTATGTCGTCGCGTCAATCATTCTCAGTCTCTCTCCGTTTATCAGTGTTGTTTATCTTTTGATATCTTCTAACAGCGTAAACTCATACTACTTATTCCTTTTCTTTGCTAACAGTATGGCTATGTTTGGACTTGCTGCCGCTACCCCTCTTCCTCTTCTTCTTCCTCCTGCCCTTATCTTTATGTGGGATTTTAGTATAAATTTATTTATTTTTTACAATATTATTTTTTAGTATAAATCCGAAAATATTGATCGTGGAGTAAAAAAGTGTGAGAACAAAGTTGAAGAAAAATAAAATTCTACCCATTACGATTTTTTTTATAAACTTGATAGAAGGTTATATACTATGCAAATATTGATCCTAGCGTAAAAATGATTATGACCAAACTTGTGAGAAATTAAATTTCCAACAACTTTGGATACGGCCATTTTTGCTCTAAAGTTGAAAATTAAAGAGTTATTTAAGAAAACTAAAAAAAAAATTTTCAAACAAGATGGTGGCAAACCACACCCCCAGACGTTTATATAAAAAATCGTTCCCCGGATTTTTTCTATTTCAGGCTAGTTGGTCTGCCCCGATTGGACTATTACTCTTCATTCTGTCGATATGTCTATCAAACCTACCATGCATTAATATTAAACTCTATAACATTTATTTTTTTAACGATATCGTGCCGAAGGCCCTATCAAACTAAAAGAACACGCAATGTCGATTCCCAAATTAATATTCAACGTTACCTTACCAACTCCGACTGTGATACTAACCTACTGTTTGTGTATGTAACGAAATCCTATTGTTCATTGTGTGAAATCAATTGATGGAACGTTCACTTAACGCGTGCTTTGATAAGACTGATACAATCTTTGCAGAATCTTGTTGTGGATTTTTTCAACTGAAAATTACACAACTCACTGTGATTGTGTTTTGTATTTTAAGGTTCAAGTTCGTATAAATAATGTCCGACTTTAGTGACGAGGTTTTTTATGGTGCCGGAAAGCCTCTGGTCAACGAATGAGCTACCCTAAATCAGATTAGCACCTTGTCTGATAGACTTGGACTCCGCCTTGGCGCTTATGACGGCTAAGCTGTTCCAAAAACAGCATAAAAGTAATGGCCTTACTTATAAAAATATGTCAAAAGATAAACAGTGCCTAAACTATTGCCATCTCTTACTACTGGGTAATGACAAACAGTGACAGGGCTAACTTTAAGCAATGATTAAATTTAAATTGCGTTTATAAGTATGGCTGCAAGTGTATAAGAAACTTATTTCAGTAATCTGACATCAGCTGTGAATTGCACTACGCGATAGCATACACGATTTGTGACCTTCGCGGAGTTGACCCCAATTTGGCCAATGTCACGTTGCAAGTTAGGCCTTCGTACAAAGAGGCTTATACCCGGTGGCGAGTGATAGTATATTTTTAAAGAATTTAAGAAAATCTAAAATAAAAATTGTGAAATGGAAAACCGACAGCACATTTTGAGTCTACATTAAAGCAACAAAGTTTCAGGTCACTAGGTCACTGGTACAAATCTGACAAAATATCGAATTAAAACATGTGTGTCAACATTAAATGAACGTGTGCTGAAAACGCTTACGTAAAGTTTATTTGATTATTAGAGCCACGCCATGTTTGGCCTCCTTTAAAAATTTAAGGAAGGACCAATAGCTACAAAGCATGTGCAAAAATTCTGAGTTTATGTATATGAATACCAGAAACAGAAAGATTTTTATAATGTCCCAAAAGTTAAGAGCCGAGCGGGATTTGAACCCGTGACCTTCCCATTGGTACGGGGCTGCGTTGACCGCTGCGCCATCGAATCCTAATCCCACTCCGAATAACTCATATGACCTGTTTGGCACTAACGCGACCGTGGCTCCATCTACAGGTTTGACGTTACAGTCAACTACTTACCTGATCGATAAACGAAGTTGCATTCAGTTGCAAAAGAAAAAGACCTATATAATCATACAAAAATTTAATTACTCTGAATTTTAACTGAGAATAATGATAATTAGTTAGGTATTTATTAATTATACCGTGGGAACCTGTAGTTGGCTCTCCAAAGCTCAATTAGTGTTTAATCGATTGTGAAAAGCTGTTGGTTCTCCAATGAATATTTAAAAATACTAAAAGAGACGTATGTAAAAAGTCTAAAGTTAGCTAAAAACAAAGAAAAATGACGCTTATCGCAAGGATATAAGAGCTAGCAGTGTTTAGTCTGATGCGTATCCTTGTGTACCAGTACCTAATATAAATTGGTATTACTGGACCTTCAAAATTCAAAACATCTTTATTCTGTTGTAACAAGGATCACCTTGAAACGTCTTAAAGCTAGGTGAGTTTAGGTGCCAGTTCTACGCGAGCAAGCCTAGAAGAACAGACAACAAACTACGATTTGGTTCCTATACCTACTGTTCCATGCTGTATGTTACCTCTACCCCTACCTCTTACCTCCGTGCTTCTTTCATCATCAGTACAGTGGGTACTGATGATGAAAGAAGCAAGCTGAGTATAGATCCCCTCTTTAGTACGCCACTCTTTCCGGTCTCTGCGAGTCTCATGCACTCTTTCCTAGCACTCATAACGATGTCGTTCGACCAACCGTGGTGGTGCTTCTTTATTCGATTTCGCACGGGTGGGAATTATTTTTTAAACACATAAATATAGCCTATATTACTCACGGTGTATGTAGCTTTCCAATGGTGATAGAATTTTTGAAATCGGCACAGTAGTTTTTGAGTTTATTCATTACAAACATCCCCACTTGAATACAAATCTTTCCTCTTTATAATATTGGTATAGATAATCGTATGCTGGCTTCACGATAACGAGTTTTACCACTTTTAAGCGAAAAATCAAAATTCGTTTTTGGCTTTAAGTTATATCATAAGATATATTTTGCACACCTCAAATGCTTATGTGGATTTTGTTAATAAATAAAATAAAATAAGCAAGCATATGTGGTCGCGTGGAACTGGCACCTAAACTCACCTAGCTTTAAGACGTTTCAAAGTGATTCTTGTATCGTATTGAATAAACGCTTATTGAATCTTGAATCTTATTGAATCTTGAATCTTGAATCATACCATTAAAACATAGATAGACTATTAGCAATGCTATTACGTAACATCAATGATTCATTATTTTGTATAAACAAAGGAAAATCTGACAAGATACATTGGTTGCTTTGTGGTCGGGCTGATAGGAAAATAGGCAGCAAAAAACTATGATTAATTCTATATTTATTCTACAAATTGTATAATCTGAAACTGTTGAACTGTAAAACGCGAAATCAAGCATGAGACTGTATGTACATGCTTTAATGTTCAACAGCTGCTAATTGGCTACCACAAGCATGGGCAAGGATCGAAACATAAACAAATCCAAAAACCAGTGATAACGAAATTATCATCATTATGAAATAAGATGAAAAAAAAATCTAAGAAACAATAATAAAAAGTTTATAAATACCCAAGAAGAGTCATCAATTTCTGCAGCTGACTGTCTCTCGACATAATTACACAAACAAACAATAACATGCACGTAAGGTCCGAAGCTAACGAATAGACAAAGCAATCGATATCACTCTATTTTATTACGTAGTTAGTTACATGGATTTATGGATAGCCTGATATTAACCTTCTTTAATTTTAAGGTTCAATAACCTCCTTGCAGTTAGAAAGACTTTAGAAAATTGGAACATGGTTGAATAAAATATAACTTGTTTTTTTTATAATTTGACAGCTGTCAGTAGAAAGCGATTCTCCCTAAGGTATTACTTTCAATTAGGCCCCTCAGGCAACTTCAGACCTACTCGTACTTTCCGAGTATGAGCAATGAAAAGTTTTTATTTTATTATGGACTGTACACAAGGATACGCATCAGACTATACACTGCTAGCTCTTATGTCCTTGCAGTAAGCATCTTTTTATAACGCTTTTATTAGCTTCACCTGTATGTATGTATGTATGTATGTATGTAACCGACCCCTTTGAGCTCGATTTTGTCCTACTTTGAACGATCAGATTTGATTCAAACTTTGCACACCTGTCAAAGGTCGATGACAATGCAATAATATGAAAAAAAAAAATACGGGTTGCACTCCGGGAGTGCCGGCAGAAGTGAAAACTTGATTATTAACGTAGGAACCCTAAAAGTTGTTTATTTTATCAAGTTCCTCAATGTAGTAAAACCCCAATCAAAGTCCTAAGGAACCCTAAAAATTTTAGCATTATCAAGCTCCTAAGTGTAGTTGAAATTCCAATCAAAGTGCTAAGGAACCCTAAAATTGTTTACATAATCAAGGTCCTAAGTGTAGTTGAAAGTCCAATTAAAGGCCTAAGGAACCCTAAAAGTTGTTTATTTTATCAAGTTCCTCAATGTAGTAAAACCCCAATCAAAGTCCTAAGGAACCCTAAAAATTTTAGCATTATCAAGCTCCTAAGTGTAGTTGAAATTCCAATCAAAGTCCTAAGGAACCCTAAAAATGTTAACATTATCAAGCTCCTAAGTGTAGTTGAAACTCCAATCAGTCCTAAGGAACCCTAAAAGTTGACCACTTAATCAAATTCCTCAATGTAGTAAAACCCCAATCAAAGTCCTAAGGAACCCTAAAAATTTTAACATTATCAAGCTTCTAAGTGTAGTTGAAACTCCAATCAAAGTCCTAAGGAACCCTAAAAGTCGACCATTTAATCAAATTCCTCAATATAGTATAACCCCAATCAAAACCCTATACGGAACCCTAAATTTTACGTAAAGCCAAATCCTCAACGGGTCGGAACCGCTAGAAGGGACCTTGTCGCGCGACCTACAAGTAGGTCCTAAATGAAGTAAAACGGCAGACATAGGAGGAGGGGGTTCTGGGGGGCTAAGGGGGGTCACAGCACGGCTCGCTTCGCTCGCCGCGCTGTTCCCCGTGGTCGCGTGGCGGCTCGCTTCGCTCGCCGCGACGCTCCCCCCGGGTTCAGGAAGAGGGGGTTCTGGGGGGCTTAGGGGGGTAACAGCACGGCTCGCTTCACTCGCCACGCTGTTCCCCGTGATCGCGTGGCGGCTCGCTTCGCTCGCCGCGACGCTCCCCCCGGGTTTCGGAGGAGGGGGTTCTGGGGGGCTTAGGGGGGGTCACAGCACGGCTCGCTTCGCTCGCCGCGCTGTTCCCCGTGGTCACGTGGCGGCTCGCTTCGCTCGCCGCGACGCTCCCCCCGGGTTCAGGAGGAGGGGGTTCTGGGGGGCTTGGGGGGAGTCACAGCACAGCTCGCTTCGCTCGCCGCGCTGTTCCCATGGTCGCATGGCGGCTCGCTTCGCTCGCCGCAATGCTCCACTCGAAAAATAAATACAGTAGATCTATAAAATCATGTACCAATGACCACTACTACCTGCCGCGGGCGGCCGCTAGTTCATAAAATCTATAATAGGTATGTACCTATACCTACTACAGTCACGAAAAACGCCTTGGTATGCTTGCTACTAACTATTATCTATTCTGTGACGTTACCGTGTCATAGTAACTACTAGCGTATCTGTAGCGTCTTACGCTTTTTTTCGATTTTTATTATGAACTCTACGTTGTAGTCTTAGGGTACATTTCTGCAAAAAATCCGTCCTACGCTTTTTCGATCAGGGTCACGTGATCCTGACGCGAGTTTAAGTTTTTATACCCATTCAGAAAGTGCTCAACGCCGCTAAAGAAGTTTTCACTTCAAAAATAAAAAAAAATGAAAATATTTTTTTTTTTTTTTAAAAAAACCTACTTTGAACGATCAGATTTGATTCAAACTTTGCACACCTGTCAAAGGTCGATGACAATGCAATAATATGAAAAAAAAAAAAAAAAAAATGAAAAGAAATAAAAATAAATTAAAAAAAAAACCTACTTTGAACTATCAGATTTGATTCAAACTTTGCACATCTCGATGTCGATGACAATGCAATAATATGAAAAAAAATACATGAAAAAAAAAAACAAAAAGTAAAAAATAAATTATAGTTTAAAAAACTAAAAAAAAACGCTTTTATAACTAATTGAACTAAAAAGTTAAAAATAAAACTGTAATAATCAATTAAAATGTAATAATAAATTTATATTATTGTACAAAAAGCGTGGGGGGCTTGATTTTGATTGTTGTAAATATTTTATCAATAGTTTATTATATCTGAAGTTATTATAAAAAGCACCCTACGCTTTTTTTCAAGAATATAAATTTTTAATTGATTATTACAGTTTTATTTTTAACTTTTTAGTTCAATTAGTTATAAAAGCGTTTTTTTTTAGTTTTTTAAACTATAATTTATATTTTTACTTTGTTTTTAGGCAACTTGAGCTGTATCCCACTGTACATGTTTACAGGAAACTGGCACTAAGGCTACATACGCACTATGCGGTTACCCGCAATGCGGCTAGCCGTCCGGCTGACCGCAAGCACAATGTTCGTAATATTCATTTGTATGCGCACTGTCGGTCTGCGGGTAGCCGCATCACAGTGCGCATAGAAATGAATATTACGTACATAATTGTGCTTGCGGTCAGCCGGACGGCTAGCCGCATTGCGGGTAACCGCATAGTGCGTATGTAGCCTTAGGGCGCTTGTACACGCTAAGAAAAAACGCCGGGTCTACCCAAGAATTCGTGTCGTAACTAGAAAATAACTGTGTACACTGCTCGCAGCGGTGCACGAAAAAAATCTTATCTGCGCAAGACACGACGCGGCGAACGTTGTTGCGTTTTCGTGTGTGGAAAAGACAAAATTCTTGTCTTGCGCAGATAAGATTTTTTTCGTGCACCGCTGCGAGTAGTGTACACAGTAATTTTCTTGTTACGACACGAATTCTTGGGTAGGCCCGGCGTTT
Organism: Thera obeliscata; assembly: GCA_947578465.1. Classification (NCBI taxonomy): domain Eukaryota; kingdom Metazoa; phylum Arthropoda; class Insecta; order Lepidoptera; family Geometridae; genus Thera; species Thera obeliscata. The sequence continues at coordinate 13,863,118 of OX387924.1, read as the reverse complement.
TTTCTTAGCGTGTACAAGCGCCCTTAGAGCTATTATAAGACATCGAAAGTTATCCTGAATAAAGCAATGTTTGATTTTGATTTTGGACTGTTGCAAACTACATATGCTAGTATAGTTTTCCCTTATCAGTGCAAGAGTAGCTGTCTATCGTATAATGGACTTAGGTCGTCCTTGTAATTTCTGATCAAAGTAAGCCTTGTATGTGATCATCATCATACTCAATACTCAATACATTTATTGCATACACATGGTTTAGTTTAGGTACATACATAGTTCTTAGGTGTAAGTCAGTATCACATGGACCCATCATCATCATTATAAGCCCACTGCTCACACAATAAGCCCACAGCTGGACATCGGCCTCTCCTACGCGGTGACCTTGGTTCGGTGGCATTGGTTCTCGCATCCCTTTGTGATGCAACAACGTAAATAAATTTTTGCATGAAGCATGAAAAAAATGGACTGGAAATATATATCTTCCGATTACAAACTTAAATGAGGAAATCGAATTTGCATTGCGTTTAGCCTATGAATGACTAATGCTGACTTCCTATCGGTGCGTGGTTCTGCAGATCATCACGCACCGCGCACGACGACGCACGGCAACGCACACAGAAAAGACTCCTGTGCTACCGCGCACCTCGGCGCACGAGAACGTTCCCATGGTGTGTCGTGCGGGCTGGTGCGCGATATCACGCACCGGTGGAAAGGGGCTATAAAGCTCCGGTCTCGTGCGCCGAGGTGCGCGGTAGCACAGGAGCCCTTTCTGTGTGCGTTGCCGTGCGTCGTCGTGCGCGGTGCGTGATGATCTGCAGAACCACGCACCGTAGGAAGGCAGCATAAGAAGGATACGTTTGGCATACCTATAAAATATTTCTTATATTCTTATATCTGACAGAACAAAAATCTATTCTACAAAAATTCGTTCGAAGATCGAACCCACAATTTGTGACATGATTGTTTTTGTTCCAGCCAAACCCTAGGTTTCATCTACGACGCGTCTAACCGAGGTATCACAGTAGAAGACATTCGTCTGGACCAGGTGTGTCTACTGACAGAGGATACCGAGGCTAGGAGTCTGGTCGCTGAACTGTCTTCGCTGAGAGGAGAGACATACGCAGCCGAAACTCAAGGTTAGTTATTACAGCCTTTACAGTTCAGTTAGTAGCAGAGCTACTACCTTCTGCGCTAGAGGGCGTGGGTTTAATCCCCACCGAGAACAAATTATATTTGTGTGGTGAGCGTATGTTTGTTCTCTGTCTGGGTGTAATTATTATCAGCTATCTGGTTCCCATAGTACGAGCTTTGCTTAGTTTGGGGCTAGATAGTGTTGTGTGATTGGTACACAATATTGTTTTTATGGTTATTCCTTGAATACCAGCATCTCTTCCTTGCATCGGAAGGCTTTTTCTTGAAGGTCCTTGCTTTATAGTTGAGTTATGAAAGAGGCCTTAGGTGGCCTCAAAACTGCGTCAAGTTTTCGTGACAGATACGAACTTATCTTGTCATCATCATAAGTTGATGTTTTAGAAGATTTTGTTTATATTAGTGCAAAGTAAATACTCCGTAGTGTATTCCGGTCATACATTGTATGCTGTGTTTAATATTGTGACGTTGATAACTTTTAATATTTGTAGTATACTTAGCGACTTAGCACGCGCTGGGGTAAATATTGTCCCAGTACAAAAAGTCTCCAATATTGACTAGTTCATAAAAAAAATCGGTTGTCTGTAAAGTCGGTTTACTGACGATAGTTGAACATGACAACGTCATACAGCTGTCCACGCGGACGCATCGCTCTCCCAAGTAGGAGAGAGACAGATGTCGAACGCTGCCGATCGTGGAGGCCGATTGTGCCTCTTTGTCGCTCGTTCCGCGCTCTCGCTTGCACTTCAAGCCTTAAATGGAACGCTTCAGAGCGAGGTAACGCCGCATGAGTCATGTTTTTTCGTGCGTGCAGCCGGCTCCATGAATTATAAGACGTTGTCAGTCACGTCAAAAAATAAGAGAACCGACCTCTCGCAACGACTGAATAGTTCCCTTGGCTTGACCTCAAGTCCCATTATGTCAGGCCTGTGAAGGCTATTGTTCGTTGAAATATTTTTTGCTACCACTACGACGAGAAATGAATCATAAATAGTAAAAAACATCGTCGTTTACCATCAGGTGAGATTGTGGCCAAAAAATAGTCTATATTATTTAAAATAAACAGGTTTAGACAAAGAACCACTCTCTGTATAATGTGTTTCCTCCATCCATATTATTATACATGTCTAAATAAAAGTCACTAAGACAGCCGTACATTTTTGCCGTGGATTTATCTTCCCTGTGTAAACGACCTTGCGCGGATGAAGTCGTGGCAAAAGCTACTCATTTCTATGGGCATTGTACCTATTTTAGATACCATTGTGTTCGCCCTACTTTCGCCCCTCACTTTGTCACCCTAATAGCCGTGAAATACGATAGATATAAGAGGTATGTGTCGTCCATCCTTTCAGGGTTTTATTGTCTACACATACAATATTGTTTCCTCTATAAAAATCTGGCCAATATTTAGGAAATATCAAATAAAAGCTTTTATATTGCAATCTAGTCCGGGTCAAATACTTGGACTTCGTTCTTCTGTGGGAGATATTTTATAACAGTTACAGAAACAATGGGTTTTCTATTGTTCCTGACTCAAATTATTAGTCTATTTAATAGTTTGATATCGAGTCATTGAATTTCTGAAGGTTGCAATCTAATGCAATTCATCTGTGTATCGAATTTCATGGAAATCAGCTTATCGTTTTATCGCATCCGCTTTCGCATTTTCAGTATTTTTAGCATTAAAATATTTTCTATAATATCAAATATCAGATTATCAATTTATGCAAAACTCTCATACTTTCCGTAAAATTATTGCGACGTTCTTCTCGTGTAAATTAAAAACACCACAGGTCCAAACTCACCACCCTGAGGCAAGCCTTTTGTTTCGCTGAACATTCACGCTCCAAAGAATAAACGGAAACACGATACCAATACTCGTAATCGAACGATTATGCACATAGCATTGCGTGCACTCAAAATATTGACTTCTCTGTGTGCGATGCAGTGTGAATGGTCTGATTGCATTACGGTCAAAGGCTTCACTGGAATAGCATTTTAATGACTATGATTTTATGTTTTGTTTTCCTACCAATCTGTCGATTTTTTTTGCATAAACTAAGTTTAATTATGATGCCGTCATTATTGTTTCAAATTACCTAGCTGAGAATGGAAAATGCAATTGACAGTATATACGCAATACATAATGAGTCCACTAGTTAAATGTTCACTTGACACATTCGTTCATTCATACGATAAATTCACATACAATATCAAGACAGACATTACGAAACCCCTATTTGAAAATTGTCCGGTATTTCGCAAATTGGGGCCAATAAAACCTCTCCTCGAAAGGTCGACACTTCACATGAAATTGTATCATTGTGATTTTTGACCTTCGTCGGAGTCATATTCAAGTAAAGGTCACCTTCCTAATTCTACTGATTTCTATACAAAATCGCGAGATTCCGTATGTGTTTTGGCGTTGTTTTTAAATCATATTTTCGATGATCTCATACCGATAGTGTTATCGTATTCCGGGGACGTACTACCACTGAACCTATTTCTGCTGCTAAGCAGTGATAGTCCCATTGCTGTGTCCACTGTCCTTTAGGGGACTTGACCCCTTTAGGTCTGATACTTATAAGTGCAGTGCATAGGGCACGTCTTTGGCGGACGTGCTCTGTGAGATAATATAAGCAGAGGACGTCATTCAACATCAGCTTGTTCATAGAACAAGAAACATATGCAAGAAGCTATAGCACTTCTTTCAATAAAAAAATACTTAATTTCCTTTACTAACTACATATTCTTACAGTACAGAACAGAGTGTCAGTTTATCAGGTCAATATCTGATACGCCCGGATTAATTGAAATTGAAAATAGATCTGATGTGTTCTGGCTTTGCGGTCTCATTTGGCAACTTTCGTAACAACATTCTCTTTACTCTGTATTATAATTTTGGCAGTTTGGCTGGCATGTTCTTCTTACATAATAAAATACAAAAATACACGTATAGAAAAGTACATACCTATTTGATTTGAAAAGTGATTAGATAACGTTTTATCAGTAAAACTCAATGAACGTTTGCGTTATAATTATACTTGAAGGTGTATACTGAAGCATAATAAATTATTATAATACTATGTTTAATATGTACACATTATTTGATATGACAACATTGCAGATAGATAGATGACATGGATATGAAAGAAGTAAATATAGAGATGACGGCTGATAGAATGGAAGAGGAGAACACGTTGTGCCGACCTCACATAAAGTGGAATAAGGGCAGTAAGAAAAAGGTTTGACATTAGAACATTGTTTCCATGGTTGGATACGTAAAATGTTGCTTACAATGGACAATACATAATTCATCGCTTCATGTCTATAATAGGCTACAATCAGTTTATTGTACAAATTGATTACTTTACCTCACGTTATCGAGTTATCAGCTTTAAGGCCCAAGCCTTGGTCCGATGGCGCCCTTTCAATTTCAATAGCCTTTATTAACAATCTTTACACTAGTTTTAATAAAAGTACTTAGTAATCTATAGTAGTAATGTTGTTTTGATAGCGTTTTAAATATTAATTATTTAACGGAAAAATAAAATGTTAATAAAAAATATATTCAACGCATACTGTAGATCGAATCAAATAATATTTATTTCTGACATTTATCCACAGTAGCCAAAGTATTTTTAAGACACTGGACCAAGACCGCAGTCTTAAGTAGTCAAACATGAAACAGTTTTGAAATGAGGCAGTCGTGACATCATTTGTAAAGAAGGTAATAAGAGGTAATTATTGAAACACTTGTAGCCGTGGAAAACTTTTGTTGTTTCTTAGTTTAGTGTACTAATTATTGTGAATGATTATGGTTATGACTGGTTTCAAAACTCTACCTTTGGCGCTGCAGGTTCTTTTTTAAGCTAGGACAAACATTTGGGTGATTTACTTTTGTTTTGTAAAAAGATCATGCATAAAATCTATAGGAACCAAGCCGTAGTTTGCTGCCTGTTATGTTGGCTTGGTTGCGTGTAACTGCCACCTAGACTCATCTAGCTTTATAACGTTTCTAAGTGGTCCTTGTGCTGCAACTGAATAAAGAAATTTGAATTTTAGTGCTTTACTGATTTATCAGTATCACAGTCAGTAAGCATGTAGGTATTCTTCGTCTTTACGGAAAATTTAGAAATTCATTTTCTATTTTCCATATCTCAAGGTTTTGCTTACGCGTACGCGCTGAAATGCCCACAAATATTGATTCAATATGATATCTCTGTTACGGCTATATTTATTTAGATGGTACTGTGTTATATAATCAATATCAATCTTACTAATATTATAAAGAGGAAAGATTTGTACCTATTTTTGTATGTTTGTAATGAATAGGCTCAAAAAGTACTGGGCCGATTTAAACAATTCTTTCACCAATAGAATGCTACATTCTTCCAATTTGACATAGGATACATTTCATTTAAAAAAAAATAGGGATCCTTGGTAAAATTTGAACAATGTAACCGAAGGTGTAGAATAATGAGTCTTAAAATGTCTTTCGTCGAATGCGCTGCCGAAACTATTAGCGATAGAACAAAATAATGTACAACAATATTGTCTACCCCGTGCGAAGCCGGGACGGGCTGCTAGTATTATATAAAGCAAGTGTGTGTACGACTACGTACGTACAGGGTTTTCTTTATCACTGCCGAGAGTCTACGGTCTTGAATTTAATTATTTTTTTGACAATTCACACAACACTACCCAGCCCCAAACTAAGCAGAGCTTGTAATATGGGAACCGGATAGCTGATATAATACTTGAATACATTTTTTTTTTTTTGTAAATACATACTTAGAATACAATATAACACCCAGACAGAGAACAAACATTTATGTTAACCACACAAATGTTTGTTCTCGGTGGGGATCGAACCCACGACCTACGGCGCAGAAGGCAGAGCTACTACCAACTGAGCTAGAGGCCAGTCAAATAATAACAGCACTCTCCTAGTCACTTGACTTTCATCCCTTCTCATGACATGCCTGTACCACTCCAGCCTGTTGCTCCTCAATTTTTCTCTGAAGGTAGCATCTACCCCTATAGACATCCATTTTTGACGTAAGATATTATATACCGTGTCTAGATTAAAGAAATAAAGCTCATGTATATCTCCGAATATGGCGCAGTCCATATCTTATGACCTTTTCCAATTGGGTCGTTTGCATTTTCAATGTCAATATTTATCGCAAATTCGAAGTATTTTATTTCTATAACATGAATACCAAAGCCTTTGTTAATGAATCATGTTTTAAAATAGTATCCGATATTGCAATGGTAGCTGTTTTAAGTATATTGTAAATATAACATCTTTATAAACAATATGCCGTGTGTAGGAAACTAGGATGAAGTTGTTAGGCAATAAAAAATGATTTATGAACTGGCTGAGGTTTTAAATAGTGATAAAATTTGTTGTAATTGATACCAATGTGAGTCAGTGAATGAATAAAACTTAAGATTGTTAAAATGTAGATTGATGGTGATAAAAATAAAAAAAATATTATTAACGAGACTTTATCATAATGTGTCAAGTGCACGAAAGGAGCCTCTTTGAGGTGCACTTTAAATCCTTTCACCACACTTGGTTTGAAAGAATCAGTGACACGATAAGAAGAAGATCATAATGTGTTCGGAAATAATGTTGTATATTAAAAATAAATGCATATTTTAGTTTTATCTACAGTTTTTAATCAATAAAATTTGCCGGAAATAAAGACCAAAATGAAAGCAAAAAAAAAACACTTATTTCAGTGTACAATTATACTCTCTCCGCCTTATCTATTTCCTGTTTTATTTTAATCCAAAATTCAAAAATCAAATCAAAATGGTAGCAAATTGACTATAAATGGTAAAATTAATTTGTATAGAAATTGTACCACCTTAAACCTGTTCAACTTCATAACAGCAGTCATATATAAACCTATATTACATATAGACTCGCATATTGAATATTCAATTCTAGAAAGTCATCGGATATGTCTGAATCAATCAATCGTGAATATATCATCCATTATAGATATCTCATAATTCGTGATATATTAGAAGACGCCTCCATCACTTCCCAGAGATTGTTCTAGCCCCAAACTAAGCAGAGCTTGTACTTTGAGAACCAGATAGCTGGTATAATGCTTATGCATATTTTTTGAAATACATACATAGAATACAATATAACGTGTTATATAGCCTGGTTGAGATCGCTGTTAGCGATAAGGCCGCCCATTGTATTACTGTGTCTTTTTTTTTTAAGCTAAATTTTGATATGCAAACGTTCACTGACGTGAAAAGACCCAATCTTGTCGCATTCTGGCGTAAACCAATAGCGATGCAACACGTAAGCAATACTATCTTATTGCTCGTACACACACACTCATAAATACAATCAAATCTATTGGCTTATTGGCTTACGGTCGTGACAGAATACCAGCGCATAGCTTCCTCACAGTAGCTAGGCATTATGCTGAGTCAAGACCCTTTTGCTGCTGTAGCACACAGAAACATAACGCACTTCTTCTGTATCGATGTATCTATTTGTATCTTTCTTCTTTTAGTGTCCTTATTTTTTACTGGTTTATGTGTGCTTATGTAGTAAATAAATAAAAGTATATGTCTATGTAAAAGATTTTCAGTTCGCCAATGTGTTTTTTATCTAAAAACATTTCTCCACAGATATTTTTTTCAATATCAACTACAAGGTCTTCTACCAATGCTATTAAAACAAACAGCGAAAATAAACTTTCGTTTTGAGCTAGATATCAAATTATATTTCCCAGGATAGCAGTTGCCAAGCCTATCGCATGATGACATGCCATGCCTTTCAGGAATCCAGCGTTCACCATCATTAATATACATCAGTGTCCCTAACACAATAACTGGTCATTTCACCGCTGTGGCCTTTCCCTTTCCTTTTTAGGTTTCCGTATTTAAAGGGTAAAACGGGACCTTATTACTAAGACTCCCGCTATCGTCCGTCTGTCTGTATGTCCGTCTGTCTGTCTGTCTGTCTCATGAACGGTGTTTTTTGACTGGAATGCGTAGACGCAGACGCTCGAAATATTCATATACTTAATATTATACATATATTCAATTTAAAAATAAATAAAACAAAAACAAATATTGGGTTTATGTAATTACAAAAACCAGTAAGGCAAACTTTTTAGTTTCACGAAATAAATATTTAAGGTTTATGTAAATACAAAAACAGATAGGCAAACTATTTGGTTTCACGGTGCTTATCGTTTTAAAAGAAAAGGTAATAGGCAAACTATTTGGTTTCACGGTGCTTATCGTTTTAAAAGAAAAGGTAATCGAGCAAGCAATACCTGATGGTGGTTATCTCGCGTATAACAGTTGCGCTACGTCAAAGGGCACGTCTTCCATAGACGTGCCCTCTGTCATTGCACTGCGTCTATCACTCTGAGATTACAATATTATCAACGGTTTTAACGAACAGCCTTGTTAGATTATACGACCTTCGCGGTACACCGGGCCTGTTGAGCTAAATTGGGACAAATAATGATCCACAAATATGCCTTTGGGAGTCGGCTTTTGTAAACATATGGTGTAAGAACACATAATAATATTAGCTTCGAAGTTTCAGCTCAAAACAACCATACAGTAATGTCCTAGTCAGTAATAGACGCATTACGACCACGAAACGGTTTTCGGAAGTAAAATCGATGATACAACACGTCGCGTGCGATTTTAAGGAATGGAACTATGTAGAAAGTTTTACATACTGGATAACCATCATTTAGCTAGAGGCTAGTCAAATAATATATCGAGTATTAGTAGTAGCAATAGTATTATTTAGTCGAGTAATCTTATACCTTTAAACGAGAAAATCTTGTATATACAGGGTTATTCATTATTAGCTGCAAATACTCAGGAATTAGGTTCAACAAGTAAAATAAAAAATATTTATGAAATGTTTTTTTTTTAATTTTGATTTAAGTTTTTGTGTCAAAATTTTATTTTTATTAATTTCTTTACGGCTATTGCATAATGATTGCCATGGAGAACAGGACGATGACCCACCCAGGCGGTGACTGAACGCAGAGTGTCGCTCACGGCGCGCGGGCGCGGATCAAAGGTCAAAATAGGTCAGGCGCCAATGATTTCTTTATCGATTTTCTCGGGATTTTCATAACAAAACTTTAAAATAATCATTTCATAAATATTTTTTATTTTATTTGTTGAACCTAATTCCTGAGTATTTGCAGCTAATAATGAATAACCCTGTATATATATATATATATATATTTAGGATCTCGGAAACTGCACCAACGATTTTCACGAAATTTAGCATTCAGGGGTTTTCGGGGGCAATAAATTGATCTAGCTAGGATTCATTTTAAGAAAATGATTATTTCTTTCCGAGTTCAATAATTAAACATAAACTAAATATGTGACTGCTCCTGCCATCTATTGACGATTGTGAGCAACTAACTGCAAGCATGTCCACCAGATGGCGCTGTTCAGTAAGAATAAACCAGTAAAGATGATAATAATTATGACTCTTTATGATTCAAATTAACGAAAAAAATTCCGAGCGAAAGCTCGGTTACCAACTGCTAGTAAGTATAAAGAGTAAGAGCATTGGCCAAATGCAACTGTAAATCAAAGCAGTCGCCAAACGTCGTCAATTATGCAAATGGAACTCCTTTTTAACCGACTTCCAATCAAAAAGGAGGAGGTTCTCAATTCGGTTGTATGTTTTTTTTTTTTATTTTTTTTTTTATTTTTTTTTTTATTTTTTTTTTTAATGTTTGTTACCGCATAACTTCGTCATTTGTGAGCCGATTTGAAAAATTATTTTTTTATCTGAAAGGTACTGCTTCCAGATTGGTCCCATTTTAATTTTATTAAAATCGGTGTTGCCATTTTTTTTTTAATAATTTTTTTAATGTTTGTAACTGCATGCCTCCGTCATTTATGAACCGATTTAGAAAATTATTTTTTTATTTGGAAGGTTATTCTTACGTCCAGATTGTCCCAAACAAATTTGATTAAAATCGGTTTAGCCGTTTGACAATGAAGTCGGTTTCTCAAGTTTTTTAAACTTAAATTATAAATCATTGACATCAAGTTTAACCTCACTTGCTGTTTTAACCTTATTCTGTACAGAATAAAGGTCAATTCCGTCTGGCTTATTTGGTAGGAAACGGGCCATATAAATTGTATGAAGATATGCATTGGTTTGGCTAGATAGGGGAGTGGGCGACGTTGAGCATTTTAATTCGGGATCGATTTTATGCAAGAAGTTTGAATTTTATTCATTTATATAATCTATGAGGACTGAGAGTGAGAACAAAAAAGATATTGTATTCTTGGTCTAAGAATGGATCAGCAACCTTCGTGACAAGTCATTTTAACGTTCTGGTTTCCCGGTTTCTCTCGTGGATAATTTTGGTTAAATCCCGTGGTTTTCTTGTCGCGTCCAGCGGCCTTCAGATTTCATTTCTTTCCTATAGGGACAACACGGAATACTTCGGTTAAATCCCTTGGTGGTTTTCCTGTAGCGTCCTGCGGTCTTCAGATTTAATTGATCTCTTTCCTATATAAATAGACAATGTTCAAAATAAACAATTGCATCGTCGCGTCGTATGGTGACAATATTGGGAATACCCCAATTGTTTACCGTCTGTACTTATCTTGTTTTGGTCTTGTACTGTTATTTTCCTGTTTTCTGTAAGTTGTTTATAGATCAGGGTTTTTTGTAATTATTGGTGGTAACTGGTACCTATTATACCTATTACCCAGCCTATCCTATTTTGAGAGCACTGGTGGTATAGTGGTAGCGGTAGCTTCCGATCCTTAGGTATCTACCGGTCGTGTGTTCAAATCCAGCCGTGTACCTACTAATAAGTTTTTCTGTCGAAAAATATACGTGCATTATGCCAGTACTCTCAAACGGTGAAGGAAAACGTCGCGAGGAAACATGCGTCGAGTGCACGAAAGGATGCTCCCTTTCGCCTCACTGGTGACACGTTCAGAAGAAGATCATATTTTTAACGCATTCTCTGGTGCTTGCGACCTGTAATCGTTTATATTCTGGTTTGCTTTTACACAAGTTTTCATGGAGTCAGGAATGCTTGAGTGCTTATTTATATAGTTCCCCTCTGGCCTTGCGTGTCTGTTCAATTGAAACATTTGAATCGGACTATTCATGTTCCGCGTAACATTTCGCTTGTCTCGTCAATTGCCGTTTCATGTTTATCGGTTTTACAAAGAAACTCTTTGTAATTTCTTTATCAGTTATTTTATAGCTTGCAGTTTGGTTTTTGTGTTTATCGTTTGTAGATTTGCTAGAAATTGGTGCCAGATGGTGAAATGTTAAGTTTTTCCAGAGTTTTATTACGATATGGGCAGTTAACTCACTTTCGTATCTTCTGGGTCCCTTATATCTTGAAATGGCATAAGAAATGGCCCCAGATCCTGAAAGGCTTCCTCTATCTACGACGTGCTTTGCGGCATTGCATTATTTTATATGTATATCACTCTCTAAAGTGTTAAAACATGGGTCCTATACCCTTCAAATCGAAACAGCAATGCGAGGATCACTACTTGTTTCGTCGTCATCAGCTTAAAAAAGTCTACCTACTGCTGGGCATACGCCTTTCTCATATTTGAAGAGATTTGCCGTAGTCACCTCGCTTGGCAAGTGGATTAGGAGATTATTTTTATGAACAACGAGATTATTACCATGATTTAATTTTGTGAGTCAGGAGATGCTGCTCATGCTTTCTTTTAATTGCCTCTTAGGACATCCATGGGAGATGGTGATTAGTTCGCGTCACATGAAAATAACGCTGGGAAAAGATGGAGGGAGTGTGTTTGCTCATGCAAATACCACCAGATCAAAGCGGGTTTTGAATGCGCAAACTCACCCCTCCACTTTCTTCCAGCGTTCTTTTTACGTGATGCGAACTATACAGAGACCACCACTGCTTTATTACCTTCTAGATTTTGTGTTTCTATAGCGTATTTTATAGGGTTTTTTTTCTTTTACAGCGTTCTACCTATGCGGTCGGCCGATAATTCTAGTCAATATACAATGCAGTAGCAGACTCAGTGAAGAGGATGCACGAAGAATTCAGTCCATTGCAGAACGAGCTACCGCGAGTAATTTTCACTTAGCGGTTGTGGGCGAGTTCAGTGTTAAGGAAAATGTGATATGTGAGTAAAAATAACTTTTCGTAGAACCGTTTAAGTAAAAAAAATATATATTCTAGTGTTAACAGCAGTTTACAGATCGGATCAAATTGTGTAGTTCTGTTGCAATCAAAAGATTGATACTAACAAATAACAGCAATCGCATTTCTTGTTGCCATCATTTTTCAACCACTATTTTGTTGCTATTGCTATGCTAGTATAACAAAGCGAAGTTACAGATCAGCTGGGCGATTGTGTAATTTTGTTGCAATCAAAATATTGATACTAACAAATAAATCATACAAACAGGAAACAGCGATCACATTTCTTGTTGCCATCATTTTTCAAGCACTATTTTGTTGCTATGCTAGTATAACAAAGCTAAATGGTTCCTATTCGCTGTCTCATTTATAACGTCAACATTCAGTCTTGTTACAATCGTTCATCGTGAAAGATAAGTATTTTTTGAATTTGTTTTTATTGCAATCGAAGCTCAAAATAATGTCAAACTGACAGGTGCGACTAGATTTTGATTGCAACAAAAGGTACGCAATCACCCCCACATGTAAAGTCATCGTGATTTCAATACAATGTAGTTGGATATCGCTATAATCCCCTTTTATCTTGTGACTATGTACGCTATCTATGTAAGTATATTAGTTACTTACTAACTAGATATCCAATAGTGATGTTTTTATACACTGCTGCCTTATCTCATAAGTTAGGAATGATTTTGTGCCTGTACTAGGATCATATTTTTGAAAAGGTGTTTGTTGCTTTTATTTGGGAAATTCCGATATTTCTTTGTATGTCAGATACCAATTTCTACAGATCATATGCAGAAAATGGCTGGGGCTCAATTCTGACAGTTCTTGTGAGCCCCCTTTTTTCTACCGTGACAAAAAAGTCACTGGTCTAGAATTGAGCCCCTGAGCTTACTTTATTTTTTTGGTTTAATCGGTTCATTATATTCTCTTCGTATTACTGAAAAAGGTTTCGTCCGGGACGAAACCATTATTACCACCATTCCTATTTCTGCCGTGAAGCAGCATTTCTGTGTTTCGGTTTGAAGGGTTTGGGTGCCGGTGAAATTACTGGCACGTGAGGCTGAACATGTATGCTTCAAGTTGATGGGCAGTGCATCGTAGGGCACGTTACGGACGTGCGTGACCTACGAGGCAATGCTTTGTTTAGACAATGGTTACAACTTAACATCAAGTGGCCCATATGCTTGTTCTATCAAATAGTTGTATAAAAAAAACAATTATTGTAATTAAATTTATCTTTTTCCAGCATTGAGTGCCTTCGAACCACTCCTCGACGAAGAAGTAGTAACAACAGTTGATGCGACCGCCATCGGCATTACCAGCATCCTCTGCCCAGGAGCTATTACCAAGAGTCAGTTCAACGGCCACTCCGGAGCCATCAAATCGGGACTCAGCCACCTGGCCATCCCCAGGGGCTGGTCTTGGGGCGGCCCAGCATCGCCCTTCTGCCCCATTTGGGCGGAAATCAACATCCCTGATTGACGATAAAAAAGTTAGCAAATTGTGCCTTTTGAGCTAGAACTACGGAAGAAGCCTCCTTGAAGTGCACGAAAGGAGCCTCGTTGAGGTACACTTGAAATTCTTTCTCCAATCTGAGGTTGCAAATGGTAACACGACAACAGTGACAACTACTATTAGGTGTGGTGATATCTTTCAAATGATGAAGTAGGCTGTGGTTCTAAGTTGAAGTTTGCCTTCTTTACTGTCACAAGCGCACATTTTGTAAGCTCAAGTCTCGAAAAAAATATCAGAATAGCTCTATTTGGTTGTTTAAGCGATCACTAAAAAACTTCTTGTTGACCTCTCAAAGCAGTTCATAGGTAGTCGTTCTGGGCCCCGGTTAGTTTGTAAAGTTTATTGTTAAATTCTATTTAAGATCTCGTTGTACTTAGGTTACTTTTCTCTTTTTGTATTGGATGTAGCTATATATTTTACCTTATACTCTGTCTTAGTCTTGTTATTTATATATATTATTATTTGTATCAATAGTTCGTTTATGTTAATATCTTTCTTGTTTATGTTAAATTTCTGTGTATAAACGACGGTGTGTCGCACTCTACTGGTGTCACGGAAGACCAGCGTTATAGTGGCACTCGCTACTATAACATACGCTGAGTGACGACCAATTTTTATGTCATTATCTCTTTGTAAATGATCCTTGTGTAATATATGTGTAATTTTCTGGCATAAAATAAATAATTTGATTGATTGATTGATTGATTGATTAGGTTAAAAATGTAGAGATCACTAAAGTTACAGGTGCAGCAACCATTTTTTATCCAATTGTGATTATGTAAAAAGGTTGGCCAATTTGAGTTTCTAATGCTTTAGCGTGTGACAGCTGGTAAAACTAATTTTAAGTTCATATTATGAAAGGGACATGTTTATTTCAAATGTCAAAGTCAGTCGGCCATTGATTTTTTGTTGTAGTGTCATTTTTATAAACATTGTGTAATTACCCCAAATTAAATGATGTTTTACTATGTAAAAAATACAAGGCGATAGGCATTTATTGTTAAACCTACCAAATGTTAGATAATTTTACTTTCATATAAATAATGTAATTATTGTACATAGATATGTAGATAGGTTGTGGATATTTAATTATTTTTTATTATAATTGATTTAATTATTAATATTGACCATCTATTAAAGATAACGTCCTTAAATGAAATTATATATTAACTTGTACTATACAGGGTTATTCATAATTAGCTGCAAATACTCAGGAATTAGGTTCAACAAATGAAATAAAAAATATTTATGAAATGATTTTTTAAATTTTTGCATCAAATTTTTTTTTTTTTTTTTTACGGATATTGCATAATGATTGTCATGGAGAACAGGACGATGACCCACCCAGGCGGTGACTGAACGCAGAGTGTCACTCACGGCGCGCGGGCGCGGATCAAAGGTCAAAATAGGTCAGGCGCCAATGATTCCAAAGGATATTCTTTATCGATTTTCTCGGGATTTTCATAAAAAAAATCATTTCATAAATATTTTTTATTTTATTTGTTGAACCTATTTCCTGAGTATTTGCAGCTAATTATGAATAACCCTGTATTAATATATTGTCTTTGCGAGGCATAGACTGGAAGTGTGCTTTTGATATAAGTAGGTATTTATTAATAAATGATTTGTTCGTATAAATTGTATAAAATAGCTAAGGTAAAAGCAATTCGTACCAAACTAAAAACTATGGTATAGTGGCGGTTTGAAAATGTTCGTCGAATTTCAACTTGATTTGTTCAACGTATCACGATCACATACTACCTTTTGAAACTAAATAGACAGAATACACCGATAAGTTAACGTCACAAATTATGTCAAAATGTGCTCATGATCAAGGCACTGGTGCAAGCGAAAACCAACTCTAAGGTGACAAACATTTTCATACCGCGACTGTACAAAAAGTTCAGGTTTTAAATGTAAATGTTTTATTGTTTATGGTGCAACCCATCTTAAAACACTCAAAATCAGACTTTATTGAGTGTAGATTTGTGCAGAGCTAAAATTGAACATTAAAAAATGAATTGCGGTACCAATGTGGTGTAGTATTTAGTTTCGTGCGATTATGTGTATGTATATCGCAAGTCAACATATATAGTAACCCTTCAAAAACTACAGTTTAATTCAACGCTTAATGTGTTGGTGAGCTTTGGCACAGTACATACAATTATTCTTTTTATTTATCGATAGAATAAGCTATACAAAACAAAGATTTTATATAGGCAAAGGGCAGGCTGGTCGGTTCCACTAAAATATAACCAAACGTTAAGAGCGTATTATTGGTAGCAAACTGTTTTACACCCAGACCATGATGGTATAATGTCATGCTTATTTTAAAGTAATGGACCTAATATGGAGGTAAAACTACCTATCATAACGAAAAAAAAAACAAAAGGTGATTAAAAAATAATAATAAAGTTATGGATGAAGTTTATTTTTTTATTGATTTTGTTCATAAGAAAAATCACAATAATTTTTTAATGACTTTACTTTTGGAAAATTATAAAATTTTAAGAGGTATTTAAACCCACGACCCTCCACGAATTTACGTAATAATTATGACGTAATGTTTACCAATTTAATTTAAAGTTTCGCAACCCCTGATATAACAACATTTTCTTTGGATCCTAAAAGAGGCGAAATTTTTTAAAAGTTGTCCAGGAGTTCAAAAGATAACAATATGGTTAACTTTTTGGTGGAATCGGCCGAGCCTCGAATATTTTTGTATTGAATTGTGATCTCCTAGTAAGACCTAGTAATGCGTAGTGCATTTAAGTATTTATGCGAAGTGATTATAGTTTTTTTATAAAAATGTAACTCCAAAAAAATAAAATCTGGATTTAAATTAATATGAATTTGATGTTAATGAAATTCAAACTGAATATTTTTGGGACCATAGAAATCAGATGTAGCCAAAATATTTTTATAGACCGGTCGGCCATTTTACCCGACTACGGCGAAGCAAAAAGAGGGTTATAAATGTCTTATTAATCAAAGTATCTGATATTATAATCCAATTCTTATTACACGTGGGGTAGCTGGGGGGAAATCCCAAGAAACTTACTTGTTTTGTGATAACAGTTATTTTTGTAATTCTATTATTTCAGTGTATTTCAAGTGTTTATTTTACTCGGTGTAAATTATTGGTGGATTTTAAATAAATTATTTATACTATTATTTTTGATTTTTATTTACTAAATACGTCTTTGTGATCATAGGATAGTTGTCTTAGAAAAAATACAAAGTTGTGTTATCATTGTACAATTTATTTACTAACTTAAAAACAAATTAACACAATAATCTTTAAGAAAATGTACCTAGAAATAGCTCGCATAAATCTATCTAAAATTAAGTAGGTAATAAATAAAATAAACTTGTGGAGTAAAAAATAAATGTAGAAATGGTCAGCGTCGTCCAGCTTTCTTTTGTCGCTGCATTCTCCTGTGAGCCACTACGGCCTTAGTTTCATGACATGCTCGGCATCTAAAAATAATCAAGAACAATATTACTTTAGAACTAGTCACTAGTGACAGTGAGTGATACAATAAATAAATACGTATTGTGGACAATTCACACAACACTGTCCGGCCCCAACATTTGGGGCCCAAATTAAGCGCGGCAAGCAGATGGCTGATAAAACACTTATATATATTTTTTTGTAAATACATGCTACTTAGAATACAATATAACACCCAGACAGAGAACAAACATCTGCGTTCTCCACACAAATTGTTCTCGATGTATCGAACCCACGACCTACGACGCAGAAGGCAGAGCTACTACCAGCTGAGCTGAGAGGCCAGTTAGAAATCCGCCTTCATTAAAAACTACCCACTGAAGCGATTTTTCAATTTTTCATTACTCATACTCTGAAAGTAGGTCTGAAGTTGCCTGAGGGGCCTAATTGAAAGTAAAACTTTCAGCCCTAGGGAGAATCGCTGTCTACTGACAGCTGTCATATTATAAAAAAAAAACAAGTTCTATTTTATTCAACCATGTTCCAACTTTCTAAAGTCTTTCTAACTGCAAGGAGGTCGTTGAACCAAATTCCAACTTTTTATTCAGCAAGTAGGTTGGAAACCCATTACAACGGTAAGAAGTTTAAAAAGTCTAATTAGAGCGCAATGTAAAATTTAAATAACATAAAGATAGTATTAAATTAATAATATATCTTTCTAAATTACTTGATTAAATAGCTTCAACTATTTATTTAAAATAACATAGATTTGAGCAAACAATTTACCATTTTTTAAATTATGAGAATGAAAATAATGGCTGAATAATGCTGGCGAGCCGTAGCCGAAGGCCTGCCAGAGAAAAAGAAAAAAAAAACCGGGAATTCAATCTTCATTTTCACCAATTTTTCTTTCATGTTTTTATTTTTACTTTCCTTGCATTCGTAATGAAAAGCACAGTGTTTACCTCGGGTGAAAGTCTTTTAAGTCCCTCAAGCTCCATTGGCGCCCTCGCTAACGCTCTGGCGCCAAACCCGTCTCGGGACTCAAAAAACGTGACTTTCAACACTCAGGTAACAATGTACTATTGAATAGGTACAGATAAAAAGCCCAATTTCCCAAAGCCTAAGGCAGTTCTACAAATAATCATTTTACAAATAAAGGAATCTTAGTACTAGAGTCGAACTTGCGAGGATATTAGGAGGTAACAAAAAAAAATCGAATTGAGCCCTCCTTTTTATGAAGTCCGTTATTGAACAAACTACACCTCTACAAATCAATCTTAAAAATAAAGGAATCTTAGTACTATAGAGTCTTACTCATAAAGGTCGTGGTTCAACCAGAACTCCTTGGTGGGGTCGCAGTAGCCCCTGAGCTGATGCATGTCCCACGTGACGGTCTCTATCCTCCATTCCGGAGATACCACCGGCAGTTGGAGTTTAGGTAGGACGATCTGAGAAAACACCAAAAAGTTTTTGGACTTTTTAAGCTTTTGGGAAAGAAAACTTTTTGGATCAAAATTATATTTTGACTGGACTGATTGTTAAATGGTTATCAGCCCCTCTGTTTACTGCAAGAGAATAGTTATCCACTGTGGTTGCTATACTTACCATAGGTACAACAGTGTGTCACCTGCCTACTTTACCCGAGGGGGGAGATTGCGTATCTTTTGTTGCAATCAAACCTTGTCGCATCTGTCAATTTTAACATGATTTTGAACTTTAATTGCAGTAGAAAACGGATTCCATCTTTGACAAGGAACGATTGCAACAAGATGTATCTGTAATGTTGACGTAGGTACATAATAAACTTAAAATAGCGAGTTGGAGCCTGGAGCTTCATGTCGTAAAACTAGCATGGCAACAGCTAGATAGCGGTCGAAAAATGATGGCAACAATACACGTGATCGCTGTTCTTTGTTGTTGTTATTTATTTGTTATTGCGATCACGTTGATGTTTTTGACACGTGAAATTGTCACAGCAACAGAATTACCCAATCACCCCGCGGATCAGCGTGAATCGGTTGTTGATAGCGCGTGGCATTTCAGTTCTTCGTTGTTACTTGCTCAGTTTCGGTTGATTTGGGAGATAACGGTTATCCATTAATGACGATAACGGTTATCCATGAATGACAGAAGTGTGGACTACCTCCTTACCGGGTTAGAGTTAGTAGGCAGGCCTGGCAGCGGCGCCTTCACGCTGAAGTAAGGCGACACTGCCTCCCTCAAGCCACGCGTCATATCGCTGGTATACATGTCTTCGCAGAGGATGGTGCGAGCTCGTACGTCTGTCACGTCATCCATGCTGACGGCAGGTGTCATCACGAGTCGCGGCCGCGTCTTCTGGGATTCCTCGCGGCCATCGTCTTTGGGCTTCTCCTAGATAGAAATAGGTATTTTCAGTAAGCATGCCATACCTACTGTCAACCGCATCATGACAAATAAGATATTGTGGTCAAACAAAACTGCAAATTGTATGAAAAACAGCTGTAAAAGGTTTGATGATGTGGAATCTAAAGGATTTTTGCTCTGAGTTTGTGTCTCAGAAGATCCTTGAACCTTTCGATTGAGACAAGATTGAGACCACAAGTTCGTCAACCTCCCAAGATAATAAATCGGATTGTTTGTAAGTAGGTATTTTATAAGTTTTGTATGTTCTGGACGTTAGTATCCCCAGCAGACCTTTAATACAGAAGAAGCACTGATTTTATTCAAGCGAATTTTATTCTAGTCTATGATAGGTGCAGTATAAGTATTGCAGGCAAGCACACTGGGCGAGAAGAGCCGAAGACCGGGCTCAGTTGCACGTCTTGGGAGAGACCTACGTCCAATAGTGAACTGATTAAGGTTGATGATTATCAATTTGTGTGCATAATATGCCTACCCACTCACATATCGTTGCTGCACGGTAGTTGGATTGGTCTGGACAATGTCTTTTCTTTTGAGCAGAAGGTCGAACGGTATTGCAGCGGCCTTCCAATCTGATATTGTATGAATATCTCGCAGTGGAGGAGGCCTTGAAACAAAATCAGAAGAAATAAATAAAATAAGCCTTTAGATTTTTAAATCAGAAGGTACCACATAAATAAAGTTAGTTTAGTCTTTCATCTAATCAAAAGCAAACAACATTTTTATTCAACTACCCCACATCTTGAAAGTTTACCTTAACATCATGCATCGCTCCTTCTTCTTGAAGGTCGTGAGGGCGGGTGCCTTGATCTCATTTCTCTGGAAGTCAGTTTTATAGGTGGTTTCATAATCAAATAGCAAGGCGTTCGTTCTAGCAGCCAAATCAGGCATCGTGAGTTCGTGATAGGTATTTTGTTTAAAAATCTTCGTCGTAAATTACAGTGACACAAAATTACTGACATATGATTGACATCACTAGTTTGCGAAAAAAAAGATTATAAGCAAGGAGCATGGAGTTTCAAAGTAAATTCTCCAAAAAAAAGTTCTTGAATTTTTTTTAAAGAATCACTTTTTGTCATTTTAATATTCAACCCAAAATAAAAGTTGGGTCCGTTTTAATTTATTTTGGACGCACATTTAATTTTTATTATTTACTTTTCTACAATGCCGGATCACAAGGCTCGTTTCGAGTCAATGCTTTTCAATCATGAAACAAGTAACAGAATGGATTATAGAGATGGTGAGATCAAGCCAATAATCACAACTCAATACAAGGGAAAAAGGACATGTTTGAGGGTGAAGCCTCCTCCCTTGAAGGATATAGCTGCTCTGACCGATTGGCACATGCCGAACGTGCCATTTGACTTGTTCGGAAAGCTGAAAGATATTTTGAGGACCAACCCTAATGAAATACAGAAACCTTATGTTTGTACCATTTTTCAAAAATCTAAGTACAGTCATCATCAAAAGTAGATTAGAGTCTGTTGGGTAATGTACAAATAAATACCTACTATCTTTAACCACAGCTCACTATAATTTTATGTTCCATTTTGAGACACAACTATTTGCTAACAAAAGTTGACATAATCTTTGACATATCCAGAGAAACTCGCAAAATTAAATCATGGTAAATATCCCGTTGTTCATCAACTTTTGATGCTGATTGTACATTACAAGAGTAGGACCATCACCACACGCGGAAGTCGTAAGAGGTGACTCTGGAAGGGCAGCAGGCAGCAACATTATCTTCTTGGGAAGTTCCTGAAATACTTATAGCACCAACACTGCGGTTAACTGGCCAATCCTAGGCCCAGCTAGTAGCTCTGCCTTCTGCCCGTAAGATTGATCCCTACCGAGAACGATCATTTCTGTTGTAAATGTTGGTTTTCTGTCTGAGTCACTATTACATAGTGCATTTAAAGTGGGTGACTACGACGTATCCCCCCTATACGGGAGAGGGCCAATGGACTAACCATCTAGTAGTAATTATTATAATGTGTCCGTTTTACAGGGAAGAATCCCAGATAGCGAACAAAAGGTTGTCCAAAAGACTCGTCCACGTGTTTATATAACACCTGCCGAAAGTTTGGACGATATGGACGAGCGGTAGGTTTTTACAAACTCTAAAGAAAACAGACATCTGCATGTTAGGACCTACTGTTGGAAGTAAAGGTTCGCGAATAGCGACGGCGAACTGGAAGAATTAACGAAACGGACACCCACCCGATATTCCAACGATATTGTTAAAATTGCGGGGAGTCTGTACATATGGATAGGACTCAGAATCGTTCTTCCTGGAAATGTTTATGCATGGAGGCCTATGCTCAGCAGTGGGCTTCTTTAAGCCGATGATACTAACCTAAGCAGCATACCATTTTTACAATATTTTTCAGATCCAGAAAACTTTTAGTAGACAACATGTACATGACATCACAAGTGTCCACGATGAGAGATGCCCTCAGCAAGGCGAACTACAAGAATGTCAGGGCTCCCTTTCCCGGCAAGCCAGCGCCTGCCAACCCCGTAAGTAATACAGAAGATATAATAACAGTAGATGTTGGAACGTATACCTAAATGTATAACCATCAGAGTGCCTATTCGGAGTTTTGCATTAGGGTGACCTGGCTCGCATTTACTCCAAGCAAAAAAATGCGATGAGGACGCGGTTTAAGTATGTAGAAATAGCGAGCCAGACCCTATCGACTGGCTGGGGAGTGAGGAGCTACCCATATGGGTTACAAGTGGTGAGCGAGAAAGAAGAGAAGCCTCTCTTCTAATTCTAGACTGTAAGCCTACTAAAAGTGCCTCTCTCTAAACTAGAGGGAAACGCTGTTAGCGCAACGTTTTTCGACGTGGACGAGAACCTTAAAATGCTTAAGAACCAAGATGGATTTTACCAGTTCTACTATATAGGTTAAGCTCCATCTTTTTAAAATACGAATTAAAGTGTATTATAATAACGACTGACACTGACATTATTTTTGTTGATAGATAACCCTCCCAAAGCTGCAACCTCCGTATGTGTCACCGGAGTGGCGGATGGACTCCGTTTCGTTTGACAACAGACAGTTACGTGCCTATTGTGACCCCACCAGCGAATACTGGCTAGCGAAGAAACCCAAGTTAGTTGACGCATCACTCTATCTGTTGGCTCATCCTGAATTATAACATCATTTTGTCTTTAGCTTAACGTAAAATGACTTGTCATTGTTACGTTCAAGTAGTAAAATTAGTTCTCGCAATCCCGCTAGGGGCGCTCATCGTCTCCATACAATATCGGTCCCGTCGTGCAATATCGACATTTGGTAGACGAAATGTGGTAGCAAAACTCCGACTTTGGGTACGGGGCTAAAGAAAATTCATTAAAAAATCGTTATATTTTTTTATCTGAAATGTTTTACCAAAGATTGGTCCTACAGAAATTTAATCAAAATCGGTTTAGCAGTTTAGCCATGAAATCGGTTTCTGAAGTTTTTCAAACTTATATTACTTATTTAGAATCTTTATTTGCCAATGTTCGGACCTAGCTTTTACTTGAGGCGTTTTGGCCACTAAATACTTTTCCAATCAATAAAATATAAGTGGATTATTTCAGCTGTGAAGAATGTACTCAAACAGCAGCTAGAGACGCGATCAAGAAAATGAAACGAAGACATTGAGTAAACCTTTTTATTGTCAAACAAATATAACAGTATTAGTTCACTTAAAAAGTACATATGAATTCCATTATCAAATCTCATTGTTTCAAAATTAAGCATTTCTTATTTGCTAGTTCCTTATTTTTATATAATTCTTTATAATAATTTTTAGCTATAATAGCGAAATTCATTGATAATATTTACAAATAGTTTGATAAGTTACTTTAAATATTTTACAATAAATATTAATTCATTCCTATTTGAAGTCTATTTTTTTATTTTAAAATTATAAATGAAATATTAAATAAAACGTCTATGATTTTAAAATAAACATGATTACTAATAATTTCAGAAGGTACAGATTTACTTCGGTTTCGAACTTGATTTCCAGAGAAAATTAAGTATATAATTTATGTTTAACTTATCTTGCTATCATAAAGCATAAGGTACTTATTCAACCTAATAACAATTTTATACAGATTTTTAATATCCCTTATGTTAGTTGACAAAGGTAGGTCGTGGGTTTGAGCCCCACCTAATCCACAACTGACATTTTCATCACATTCTTTTAGCTTGTGTGACATTTCCTGTTGTGAAAGAAAACTTATAATAAAATTAAAACTAAAAAATATTATCACAAAATTAACATTGCATAATTGAGTGGAAAAAATGTATTTAATATTTATTTCAGTGAGATTAAAAAATATCACTGCATATTTAAGTTTTTGCTCCATAAGACAGCATATTACGAGAAAAAAGTATACCTATACAAATATGCTTTTTACTTAAATATAACTATAAAGCCCACTAGGCCAAATACCTTAACGTTGAACCGCCCATGGCATGGCAACATTCCGTACAGTCCACTTGGATAGGTGACCACTATTTCTAATCTAATCGCTCACTGTAGTCGATGTTAAAAGCGAATAATTCTTACTCAGTCCTATTAAGGCGAAGACAACCGTTGATGTACTACTCGCTTGCACATTTTGAACCCTTAGAATTATAAAAATAATAATAATAAAATAAATAATAAATAAATAAATAAATATTGTGGACAAATTCACACAACACTACCCAGCCCCAAACTCAGCAGAGCTTGTAATATGGGAACCAGATAGCTGATATAATACTTGAATACATTTTTTTTTTTTTGTAAATACATACTTAGAATACAATATAACACCCAGACAGAGAACAAACATTTATGTTCACCACACAAATATTTGTTCTCGGTGGGGATCGAACCCACGACCTACGGCGCAGAAGGCAGAGCTACTACCAACTGAGCTAGAGGCCAGTCAAAATCACTGAACTTAGATAGTTGCTCGCGATTTTCGATAAATAAGTGCATATCTTTCAAAAGGAGAAAGTGTGCGAGCTAAAAGTTGTTCCACGGCTTTCAGCGTCTTAAGATTTTTGATACCTACTAGGCCAAACAAGTTTTCTTCTGACGAATCACGTGACCAAATCAAAAAATTCAAATGAGACTAGTACTCCCAGAAAACTAGTAGATTACATTACAAGGAATTGTTGAGTGGACTGATTTACGCAGTTCACGTATAAGCTACGCCCAACGCATTTCCTCAAGTTGATGGACTTTTAATCTTTTTATTGCTGAAAGCTTAATTTTTGACTGTCATTAAACCTGATGCAAAGTGAAAATACAGCCTAAGGTGGCCGCAGGGTACACTCCTGTCTTGCGTAGCCTGCGAGGCAATTTTTTAGGCGATGGTTACCACTTAACATGCTTTTTCCATCAGCTGTTTAAAAATTTGTAGCAATAGTCAGTTGGTAATTTTTTTTTTAGCCTTATACAGTCTTCAAGCTTATCTTTTACTTATCGAGAGCGCAGACTAGACAGATGTTGGATAGTGCCATGGCGGCGTTTTGTCTGACGGTAGGATTTGAGTCCTTGATTAGTATCAGGAGACGGGAACGGGCACTTTTCGTGACGTCAGGGTCTAGGTCTGTTTCCTCTGGACACTTCTCGCGGATTCTGAGGAGTTCTGCGTAGAGAAGACCTGGAAAACAGTTGACTGTAAGCTAATGTGGCAAAATTTGCATGATTTGTAAACAGTCGAATTTGAGATAGTTTTTCGAGTGGATTAAGATAAGCATCTAGCGTGTGTGTTATTAATCTTTCGTTACTTCTAAAGCCACACGAAAACCGGTACCAAATTACAAGCTAAAGTGGGCTTAGTGGGTGAGTAATAATGAGAGAACAACTCGTTTCGATCGTTTCTACGTAATAGAACCGTTTTCCCCCCGAAGGGTAGAAAACGGATATTTAGGTTTTAGCCGAAGCTTAAACCACCTTGAGATTACGCTTCATGTTCCAGTCACTCACACACCCAAATACCTTGTCTGTGTGCGTAGAGAGCTCCATTGGTATACTGTTTCCGTCTCTTTCTCTCACCCCACCAGCGCTCGGGCGGCGCGCGCGCCGCCTTCCTCAGTACCGTCAAATTGAATGAGCCGGCAAGGTCCATTAAAATTTGGTGGTTTAAGCTTCGGCTAAAACCTAAATATCCGTTTTCTACCCTTCGGGGGGAAAACGGTTCTATTTAGGTGTTTTAGCCTTCGTTAAACCACCTTGAGACGTGTTTACATTCTGCCGGCGCTGGTGTTTATGCGTACTGTGATGGAAGTGGTTAGACTTCTATGTTGATAAAATAAAACAAAGAGGAAGTAAGGAAATCAAAGTCTTGTATTATTATCATAAACTACTTACTTAGTGTTATGAGATCATTTATAAATTAAACTTAACTTAACAGAATAAGTAATGTCAACACACTTGTGTTCAATCAAATTTTACACATTGTGAATCAAATAATAGAAAAATCAGAGCTTAAAGTAGCGTTACTATTTGTTCCTTTAGAAGGAACTTCCTTGAAATAATGGTTGAAGAAAGTATTTCTTGATCTCCAATTACCTCTTTTTAAGAGTTCATCAATATCGTACCTATTGTTTGACCAGTTATCTGAAGCAACTGCTGCTCTAAAGCTCCCTGATGAGGCGTTAATTCCCGCTTCTTTAAAGAGAGTCCGAATCCAACCGGATATGATAGAACGTGAAGCATCTTTCACGCATCCCCGCGTCGTAATAAATAAGTTATCAAGGTTCTTTCCTCTGCGTCGACTCTCCGACATGGATATTGACTTTCGAACCCACGACGTAAGATTTAGCCGCTCTTCGCGGTGTGTTGTGTTATTCTTCAGTACCCAACCTGACTGCCTATAAGTACTACAGTCAGTTTTAGAGCCAAATTTCGGCCAAAACATAATTTCATTCCCATTATCAAGAAAGGCGTCCTTTTTTATGCTTAGCAGGGTGAGGTCGTGCACTCTTCTACCTGAAGCTAACAACAGAAGAACACACGTGTGCCTATAGATTTGAAAAAGGCTGCTTTCATTTATATCATAAACTTTCAGAAAAACAAGAAGGTCGCTAATCGTCCAAGGTAAAGTTTTCTTAACTTGTGGTTTTTTCAGTAAAATTGCTTTGAGAACGTGTTTCACTAAGGGATGAGAACTTATTTCTTCTGAACGTTGTGGGTTAGCCAGGGTAGTAATTACTGATTTGTGCAAACATATAGTGCGGGGGGCTAAGTTAGCTGAATAGTGAAGATGACAAAGGTATTTTGCTAACTCCGAAGGTTCTGGGTTGTTCAAAACTATATGATTTTGACGAGCCCAAGTGCACCAACGCTCCCAAGCGGGTTTATATGTTTTGATAGTCGACTTTCTCCAAGAAGATTCCAATAGGTTTACCTCGCATTCCAACCATTTTGTTAAGTGCTTCGACCAGCCTGTACCTTCCAGACCCATAAATTTAGATTTTGTACGTTCTGAGGTGGATGATTCGTTCGTAGATCTATTAAGTTCCTCTTCAGGTTTGGTATCTCTATTGGAGAGCATATTGCTAGCTTCCTCAAACTGGGTTCCCAAAATGCTTTGTTCCAGCTGGGTGCTACAATCAGGTAAGTCCCCGTTGATGTTTCCAGGTGACGAAGTACCTGGGGTATTATGGCAGGTGGTGGAAATATCCATCCCAGTTTGAATTGCCACGTCCTGCTGAATGCGTCTGTGAACTGGCTGTGAGGATCCTTCGCGTCTTCGCTGACATATCTCGGTACTACCGCTGAGCGGGCTGACGCAAATAAATCTATCTCGGGTTCGCCCATCTTCTGGAATAACGCTGAGGTTGCCTGAGACTTGAGATGCCATTCGGGTGGACCTTTCTCTCTGGAGAGACTGTCGGCTAGGCAATTGTAAACCCCAGGAATGTAACGGGCTATAAGATGGCAATGATTTAGATGACAGTATTCTAATATTTTGGATGCCGTTTTCAATAATCTCAGTGATTTCGTTCCTCCCTGCTTTGTGATATAAGCTACTGTTGTCCGATTGTCTGACTGAAGCATGATTGTTTTGTGTTTGATATGTAGGCTCATCCTCTGCAGAACCTCGTACAGAGTGTGCAGTTCCTTTTGGTTGCTGTGCCACTTCAGTTGCTGCCTCGTCCATAGGCCCCAAAATTTTTGTCCGTTTGCTACTGCACCCCAACCTAGGTCTGCAGCATCTGTCGTTATGAAGACTGATGGTTTCGGTATTTCTAGAAGTGAACTCTGTTGAATGTGATCGCGCCACCAAACCAACTCTTCTAAGGCGCGTTGAGGGATCGGCAACTTCACATGTGGTTGGAATTGAGCTAATCGGTTCGACTCTCGCTGTAAAGTACGGCAATGCAAACGTCCGAGAGGTATCACATATGAGGCAAAGTTTAGTTTTCCGAGAATGATCTTCGAACCATGCCAACTCCAGTGCTTTTTCTTGATTATTTGTTTTAGGTGTTCCACTAGGTGTTTTTGTTTCTCTTGCGATAGTGACTTCTGATTGTTTTTTGTGTCCCACGTTATGCCTAAGTATTCTAACTTCGTTGTCGGGAAAGGTGAAGATTTCTTTAGGTTCACTTTCCACCCAAGATGTGCCAGATATCTTTTCACGTATTCTGCTTGTCGACCCAAAGTGGTCGGATCGTGGTGGATCAGTAAAAAGTCGTCCAGGTAGACAGCAACTCTTAGGCCATCTTGTCTTAAGGTATGAGCTATCCAATTGGTTACCTTGGCAAAGGCAGCTGGAGCGCTGGCGAGACCGAAAGGGAGGCATGACATCTGATATACCTTTCCTTGAAAGCTCAGAGATAAGAAGCGACGGTGGCTTGTAGCTACTGGCAGGTGAAAGTAAGCCTGTGAAATGTCTAACTTCATCATGTAGTCTTCTTTGCTTATGAGTGTTGGGATTGTTAAATGATTTAGAAGACGAAATCTTGGTGTCAGCACGTAACGATTCAATCTCTTTAAGTTGAAGATCGGCCGATTGGAGCCATCTGCTTTTCTTCTTAGAAATATTTCGGAAAGAAACCCGTTTGCAAATGTGCTTTTCTGGATGGCTCCTGATTTTAGAAGCTCTTGAATTTGTTTCGCCATTTCGGGAGATGCTCTTGTTTGAAATCGGGTGATGTTTTTCTTTGAAAATATTTGTAATGGAGGTTTCGCTCTGAATGGGATCCTGTACCCCTGAATAAAATTTTGTATAACTGTTGGTGCTGCAGTCCATTGATGAGCAAACTCCTGCAAGCACCCTGCCTTGAAGGAGTCATCTTCTTTTGCCATCGACCCCTTTTTTCTTGAATTGCTGCTGGTGTTGTTGTCGACCTCCCTGTGGGCCATATCGGGTTTGTTTTTTCGGTGTCGAGTTTGTGAATTTGTTGGGTCCCCGCGTTTTCCAATTGTTGTAATCAGAGGAACTTTTTGTGGGAAACTGCGAACGTTCAACTCTTGTTTTGTCTGGCCCTCCCCTTGACCTCTGAAATGGCTTCTTTCGTGTGGGTAATGGAAAAAACTTCCGGATATCATCGTTAGAGCAATCTTTTATAGCCTTGGATAAAGCTTCATCTGCGAAGAGGTGAGTATCTGACGGTGGGATACTGTGTAGAACGTCGTTCATGGCTTTATTTGGTACTCGAAATGCATTTCTTCTTTGTTCAATCACCTCCGCTCTTCGACCGCAAACATATTGCAGGAGGGCGTCAGATTTTTTCTTAAATGCGGAGTCTGCGGTTAGATAATCCTTTCCAATCTTTCCTTTTACCTCCGCTGGCAGTAGATCAAAAATGTCTCGAAATATTTTCCTTTGTTGAAAAAGGCCGTGTGTGATTGCACCTAAGGTTAGGTCAAATTTTTCGAGAACAGCAGCTGATTTCCAATTTGGTGTTACGCTGGCTAAAGTATTGTTGACTTTAAGAGCGCAGAAAGCTGGTGACGCCTGAAACTGTTTTTGATATTCTGCATATCTGAGATTTCGCCACCCCTCTTGATTAAATCTTTGACAATGTACTCCTTGTTTCAGGAAGAAGGGCTCTGTTATTGCTATTTTTGGTTCTGCCTCTACTGTTGAAGGGCTGAAGTCATACATGTCGTCGGGCACCGACTTAAGCGCGGCAAGTTCACTCTGCGCCGAGCATATGTCTTTCCTCAGTTCGGACTCACGCAAATCTCTGTGTTCTCGGGACACGTTAGCCTCACCCGGTAGACGCAGACTAGGGCAAAACTGATTGTCTTCACTCTCCATTTGAGTGCTATCTGGCATTGATTCCAGGGACTCGTTTAGATCAGGATTATTTTTCGATATAATTTTCTCTATTTTATCGTTTTGCTCATTTTGTGTAGTCAAAATACGATTAAACATTTCCATATGCAGGCTTAGAATGGTAGTTAGGGACTGCTCCCCGGTACCCTTCTTTGAGCACACACTATCGATTTCTTCTATTAATTCTCCTGGTCGTTTTCGTCTCGTAGAGCACTCGGAGGTCGAGGGGCTATCCGAGGTTACCTGTTGGCCTCGAAGCTCTGCCGAAGTGTTTTTGCGGTTCGTCAGCTTGTTCTTTATGGAATGAACAGCATTCATAAACTTAAAATATCCTTCGCCCGATCCATGTATCTTCTCCATAATATTGTGCGGAGCGTAGATCAAGGCTCTTCCCAAGGGCCACTGCAGAACTTTCGTTCTGATCGACCTGTATCGTCTCTCAGACAGGGATTTGCAGTCTGGACTAAACGCTCTTGCTAAATCTGTAGTCGGTATTGCAAACCTGAGCTTACTGTCTAAGGACACCGATATTTCGTCGCCAAACAAATCTTCAAACGAATAATCATAAACATTCCAAGACCGCCAATCTTTTGGAAAATTAACATCGAGTGCATCGATCACCGCATCGAACGCCAACGTATCCTCCGTGGGACAGGCTCGGCCGGCCAGAGAACCCAGTGTGGTAACTTCCATGTTCTGAAAAACAAATGGAGTTCACTGAGTACACTATTGCTCACGATAAGGCATTACGAATATCAAGCAGGTATGTCGTCTCGAGGAGAACGATCAATCGGCACGACACGGCGTCGCGTCGTCTTAGCTAGTGTAGCTAGCTTGTACATGTAGCCTGCCTGAGGCGTCAGACGCCGGCCGCACGACTCGTGCGCCGGCGACGAGCTGTCGCGCCAGCGCGTCGTCTCCGCGCGCCGGGCGCGCGGTGCGACGACGACGCCTTGTAGTTCTTGTACATGTAGCATGCCTGCATCAGATGCCGGCCGCACGACTCGTGCGCCGGCGACGAGCCGTGCGCCAGCGCGCGACGACGTCGCCTTGCAGTTCGACCCGTACCGGGTGTCCGAACAGTCCATTCATGTAAGGGTCACAACATGTTTGGACAAGTCAGGCGACGCCGTGCCGTCTCGATCCGGCAGGGGAGGTGCAAGACACCTGAGTCGTCGCTGGGCCAGGGGCGCCGAGCGGAAAGTGAGACTACGTAATATATAACTACTGAGTGTCGTCAGAGTATGGTATATACTTACGGAAAATATTTTTCCAAATTTCACGAGTTACACCACACTGACTTAACAGTGCACGAGTGACTTGTTCCAATATTAAAAGCGTACTGAGGAAGGCGGCGCGCGCGCCGCCCGAGCGCTGGTGGGGTGAGAGAAAGAGACGGAAACAGTATACCAATGGAGCTCTCTACGCACACAGACAAGGTATTTGGGTGTGTGAGTGACTGGAACATGAAGCGTAATCTCAAGGTGGTTTAACGAAGGCTAAAACACCTAAACGTATTGTTTTTGTGTCATCTTTTATCCATACAAAAGAGAGACACGTCAGCGAAACGAACTGTTAAAACTGCGGGTTGCCCTTTTATTCCTGATTTGAGTAAGTACGATGGTATTCGTAAGTTTCGATACCCACGACAAAAAGTAGTAAACTAGGAGGGTAGTTTGAAAAAGTAGTCGGGGAGGGGGGGTCAGGAGGGTAGTTTGAAAAAGTAGTTTGCGGGCTTTATTCTAAAATTAAAGTCATTTGTACCCTTATTTACGAGCGTTACTGTACTTTGACGTTCTGCTTAATGTTCGTCCTGATATTGTTGATCTTTGCGCTTGTAAGTAAAGGGGCTGATGTGGGGGGAGAGTTAGCCACCTAATAAGGGTGATAGGGTTACTTATTACTTACCTATTAAAAGAGGTGGGTGTGGTTTCAAATCGTCAGCACAGTGCAGATAATTTACAGCTGATTGCAAACAGGTAGCTATAGATGTTGGCATCTCGTCAGCGAGTTGACGCAGCAACGCGGACAGAAACTCGTCAAGATAGAGTCGGCCCTCGTCGAGTAAATGCGTCTGGACTAGATCGTTGGACTTCTTGACGTTGAAGGTTTTGAAGATCTGTTTCAGGGTGTATTTGCTGGCCTGGGAAGGGAGTAAGGGGAAGATTAGCTGTAGTTTCTGCTTTGATATACTTCAAGTGGAAAGAAGTCTGTAAAAGCTTTTATGTATTTTACAAATAGTAAAAACTGCTCATCCAAAATAAATTTCACTAATAAAATAATTAAGAAATTGATTTCTTTAATAATGATATTCTTTCATCATCAACATTATTGTCTAGGCATATTCCATTTCGAATGGATTATCAGATTTTTCGAAATTTTGTTCCAATTTTAATTTTTATTAATAAATAATATCAAACAGTTGTATTTTAATATTATTAATAAACAACAACAAGACAATGTTGATATGTGTTGTAACAAACAAATATTGATAAAACTCGATCAGGCTATTTTGAACACGAGCAATAAATATGGAAGTATGAATAATCTCTATGTGTGGTTGACATGTAAAACTTACCCTAACAACAGGAGGGTTGGAATCACACAAATGGAGCAGGAAACAGGGTAGCGAGCTGACCGCTTGTTCCACTAAATCCGCCCCCACCCGACCCGCGATCACTCCGAATAATCTTATCGATCCTTCCCTGAAAACATATATTTCAAATTACAAATAGAAAAAAGAAAAAAATCCTCTTACTACCCAACCTACCAATGCATTTTTTTTTTTTTTACAATTTTAGGCCAACGCTTGACGACAATCTCACTTTTTTGAAAACGAACAAAATATTGGATATAATATTGGATCCGGAAAAATTGGATGTTTTTAAGAGTAGAGTGAACCGGTGTCTTGTAGGTTAAGTATTACACTATCTACTATCATCACTTAACTCAAACGCAAGCCTATATTATGTAAAAAAAACAACAGTTACACTAAATTGCAATGAGTTTAAAAAAACTTGAAGAACCGACTTCATGGCCAAACTGCATATATTATTTTATTATTTATTTATTTACCTTCTTCTTATCGAGTCACTGGTTTTTTCGAACCAAGTGTGGTGATAGGATTTTAAGTGCGCCTTAAAAAGGCTCCTTTCGAGCACTTGACACATATTTTCGAACTTTTTAGGTTATTATTAGGTACCTGAGAAGTGCGCATTCCGTGTTCATAAACGGTCTAATCTTCTGTGATATAGCTAAAAGCTCTCGATCAAAGTCTTTGTCTAGCTCCTCTGTCTCGGTCAACAGACGGGTAAGGCCCTGAATGGCGGCTAAAGGCACGTTGTCAGGTGATGATCTGAAAGAAATACCAATTTTTATAATAAGTGAAGGCTATTACATTGTTGACATAAATTAGAAAGAGCAAAGGCCCAAGAAGGGAACCCGGTGGTACTCCACTAGGAATATAAACCCAGCTAGAAATGCCGTTATTGATAACATTAGTTTGTGACCAAAGTTTACGTAAAGAGAACTATAAAAAAAAGTCACCGCTAATGCCGATAACTAGATGAGTTTGGACTACAAGTCAATCGTGTCAAAGGCTTCGCTGAAGTCTATATATAAGCTTACGACAACTGGGTAGCAACAAAGTGTTATCAGTATCTTCAGTCCAGTTGAAGAGAACAAGATTGGATACAGTCCACTGTTCTTTAAGAAAACCGCAGTTATAACTAGTGGCACATAACTTTAGCGCTGAGCAATACGCACACTGGATGTGTGCAGAGTGTCCTATTAGTTCAGAGAGCGGAGTGCGACTGGAGAGCCAATCAGCGCTACGCACGCCCGCCCTTCATCCCGCTAGCCCCCCTCAGGTACCTTATTTTTCACTTCTGCGCAATAACGGTCAGCGCTAGAGTTATGTGCCGCTACCTATACCAACAAAGTGTTATCAGTATCTTCAGTCCAGTTGAAGAGGACAAGATTGGATACCGTCGACTGTTCTTTGAGAAACCACAGTTACCTAGTGTACATAGCGTCGATCCCCTGGCTCATAGCTTGCAGCGCATTAGTCCTGGCTCTCGCCTTTTGTTCCGGCCGCAATCGCGCGATGTTAGCAGCCCCGCGTAGTGACGCCGCTCTAACGCGTGCGTCTTCGTCTTTCCAGCCCGCTGACAGTGTGGCCAGCACTGTTTCTATTATCACTGTGTTGTCATTACATCTGCAAATATAGTCGAATAGTTAGCAACAAGTTTTTCGCGGAATAATGAAAGATGATGACGTAGAACGAACTTTCCTAGGAAATTAGTCACATTATGGTTTGATGAAGGACGATTTTGTTAAAACTGTCATGGTGACGCCTTTTGATATTCACCACTACAAAAAATCAACCACTGTTGAACATTTTTGTACAACGCACTTTTTTATAAGTTTATGAATTTAGTATTTTAGTGGTAATCTTCATTATTTACCCCATTTTTCATACAAATGTTAGACCTAGCGCATTATGAAACATTTCTTTTCTATCTATGTAAATACGATCTTTCTTATTTTTCTTACACTATTATAAAATTTTCTAAGTTTTCTTTCAACTTTACCCTTTGCAACTTCTACAACTAACCTATAATTGAGCATATCAGCGAGCAAGGCGACCGCCGCGAGTCTCTGCGGCGGCAGACTCGCCCGCGCGTAGGTCGCAATTTCTATCTATGTAAATACAATCGTTCTTATTTTTCTCACACTATTATACAATTTTCTTAGTTTTCTTACAACCCTTACCTTACCCTTTGCAACTTCTACAACTAACCTATAGTTGAGCATTTCAGCGAGCAAAGCGACCGCGGCGAGTCTCTGCGGCGGCAGACTCGCCCGCGCGTAGGTCGCGAGTCTGGCGGCGAGCTCTTTCTTATTTTCCTTACACTATTATACAATTTTATTGGTTTTCTTACAACCCTTACCTTACCCTTTGCAACTTCTACAACTAACCTATAATTGAGCATATCAGCGAGCAAGGCGACCGCCGCGAGTCTCTGCGGCGGCAGACTCGCCCGCGCGTAGGTCGCGAGTCTGGCGGCGAGCTCTTTCTTATTTTCCTTACACTATTATACAATTTTATTGGTTTTCTTACAACCCTTACCTTACCCTTTGCAACTTCTACAACTCACCTATAATTGAGCATATCAGCGAGCAAGGCGACGGCCGCGAGTCTCTGCGGCGGCAGACTCGCCCGCGCGTAGGTCGCGAGTCTGGCGGCGAGCTCTTTCTTATTTTCCTTACACTATTATACAATTTTATTGGTTTTCTTACAACCCTTACCTTACCCTTTGCAACTTCTACAACTAACCTATAATTGAGCATATCAGCGAGCAAGGCGACCGCCGTGAGTCTCTGCGGCGGCAGACTCGCCCGCGCGTAGGTCGCGAGTCTGGCGGCGAGCTCTTTCTTATTTTCCTTACACTATTATACAATTTTATTGGTTTTCTTACAACCCTTACCTTACCCTTTGCAACTTCTACAACTAACCTATAATTGAGCATATCAGCGAGCAAGGCGACGGCCGCGAGTCTCTGCGGCGGCAGACTCACCCGCGCGTAGGTCGCGAGTCTGGCGGCGAGCTCTTTCTTATTTTCCTTACACTATTATACAATTTTATTGGTTTTCTTACAACCCTTACCTTACCCTTTGCAACTTCTACAACTAACCTATAATTGAGCATATCAGCGAGCAAGGCGACCGCCGCGAGTCTCTGCGGCGGCAGACTCGCCCGCGCGTAGGTCGCGAGTCTGGCGGCGAGCTCTTTCTTATTTTCCTTACACTATTATACAATTTTATTGGTTTTCTTACAACCCTTACCTTACCCTTTGCAACTTCTACAACTAACCTATAATTGAGCATATCAGCGAGCAAGGCGACGGCCGCGAGTCTCTGCGGCGGCAGACTCGCCCGCGCGTAGGTCGCGAGTCTGGCGGCGAGCTCTTTCTTATTTTCCTTACACTATTATACAATTTTATTGGTTTTCTTACAACCCTTACCTTACCCTTTGCAACTTCTACAACTAACCTATAATTGAGCATATCAGCGAGCAAGGCGACCGCCGCGAGTCTCTGCGGCGGCAGACTCGCCCGCGCGTAGGTCGCGAGTCTGGCGGCGAGCTCTTTCTTATTTTCCTTACACTATTATACAATTTTATTGGTTTTCTTACAACCCTTACCTTACCCTTTGCAACTTCTACAACTAACCTATAATTGAGCATATCAGCGAGCAAGGCGACGGCCGCGAGTCTCTGCGGCGGCAGACTCGCCCGCGCGTAGGTCGCGAGTCTGGCGGCGAGCTCTTTCTTATTTTCCTTACACTATTATACAATTTTATTGGTTTTCTTACAACCCTTACCTTACCCTTTGCAACTTCTACAACTAACCTATAATTGAGCATATCAGCGAGCAAGGCGACGGCCGCGAGTCTCTGCGGCGGCAGACTCGCCCGCGCGTAGGTCGCGAGTCTGGCGGCGAGCTCTTTCTTATTTTCCTTACACTATTATACAATTTTATTGGTTTTCTTACAACCCTTACCTTACCCTTTGCAACTTCTACAACTAACCTATAATTGAGCATATCAGCGAGCAAGGCGACGGCCGCGAGTCTCTGCGGCGGCAGACTCGCCCGCGCGTAGGTCGCGAGTCTGGCGGCGAGCTTGGCCGCGTGTCGCGCGCAGTCGCGCCACACCCCGCCGCACACGAGCGGAGCGAGCTCGCACACTGTGGCCAGCGAGTCGCCGTGCTCGATACTCAGGCAGAGGGAACACGCTTCGCGGATCTATTGATAAATACATTTACTTTTGACATTTATATAACTAGCGGCACATAACTTTAGCGCTGAGCGATACGCGGAGGAGATAGCTGAGCATGCGTTGTAGTGTGCGCTTGTCGCGCACACTGGATGTGTGGATGTGTGCAGAGTGTCCCATTGGTACAGAGAGCGGAGTGCGACTGGAGAGCCAATCAGCGTTACGCACGCCCGCCCTTCATACCGCAAGCCCCCCTCAGGTACCTTATTTTTGATTTCTGCGCAATAACGGTCAGCGCTAAAGTTATGTGCCGCTACCTATACAGCGCTATTTATGAAAATAAGTACCAGTTGATTTAATTGGAACTAAGGCTTCATTGAGCTCCATTCTGTACAACCAGAAGGCCAAGACGCAGTTTTACTCGATCAGCTTGAACAATTCGTTTCGCTTACGTTTCTCTCTCTTGCACTAAGAAAAGATGAGACAACAACAATACGTAACGTAGAAACGAGCTGTTGTCTCATCATTTCTCCATACAAATGAAAGAGACACGTTGGCAAAAGGCATCGTTCAAACTGATCAAGTAAAACTCAGACTACGGGTAGTTTAATGAAGATGGATCCTATACACGGAAACTCTGAGGGAGTGTCATCTACAGCTACGCCCATGCATTTTTAGGGTTCCGTAGCCAAATGGCAAAAACGGAACCCTTATAGATTCATCATGTCTGTCTGTCTGTCTGTCTGTCTGTCCGTCCGTATGTCACAGCCATTTTTCTCCGAAATCGTAAAAGCTAGACTGATGAAACTTGGCAAGTAGATGTATTCTGTGAACCGCATTAAGATTTTTACACAAAAATTGAAAAAAAAACTATAAATTTTGGGGGTCCCCATACTTGAAACTGAAGCTCAAAATTTTTGAAGTGAAAACTTCTTTAGCGGCGTTGAGCACTTTTTCTGTAATGGGTATAAAATCTTAAACTCGCGTCAGCGCGTCAGGACACGTGACCTGATCGAAAAAGCGTAAGACGGATGGAGAGTAGACAGCTATCCCCTCTCTACGGCGCGGCGAAAATGTATGCCTGGGCCTACTGTTTCGTTTAGGCAGCGCAGGGCGCTTGCGCGAATGTTCGTGTATGTTACAGCGTGCCAAATAACAAACAAGCCCCCCCTAACCATTCCAAAATATCAAACATGCTCAACGTTAATAATCAAGTTTTCACTTCTGCCGGCACTCCCGGAGTGCAACCCGTATTTTTTTTTTTCATGAAACCCATACGTGTGGGGTATCAATGAATAGGTCTTCAAAAATGATGTTGAGGTTTCTAATATTGTTTTTTTCTAAACTGAATAGTTTGCGCGAGAGACACTTCCAAAGTGGAAAAAAGTTGGTCCCCCCCCCCTCTAACTTCTAAAATAAGTGACTGATAAAGCTAAAAAAAATATATGTTGTACATTACTATGGAAACTTCCAACGATATTTGGTTTGAACGAAATCTAGTCAGTTGTTTTTTTTTATACGTCATAAATCGTAAACCGCAATTTACCTTTCGACGAACTACTAGAACTTCTAGAACTCTATGTTATATTACTTACTGCTACGGAACCCTTCAGGGGCGAGTCCGACTCGCACTTGACCGCTTTTTTATTTACAAAACTAAAGAACGGCTGGACCGATTTCACTGAAAATTGCTGGAGAGGTAGCTTAGAACCAGTTTAAGTAGCGGGAATGACGCGATCGAAGACGCGGGCAGTCGCTAGTTCAAAATAAAGTATCAGGTCCTCAGATTCACAAGTTAAACTCACCTTATGACACTCGGCTCGTTCTAGGAATGTATTAAAAGTGGTCACAGTGATCTTAGCAGGCGATAGTCTGACCGAATCTCGATTAGGGACGAAGCCGAATCTTTCCTGACCCTGAAACCAAGACAAATATTATATTGACTAGCCTCACAGCACAGTTGGTGGTAGCTTATCAACTTAGTCCCCTTAACTTTTGGAAGCAGCAGAACCCGAAGTCCGAGTTTTGGTACCACATTTCGTTACCAAATGTTGTTTTCGTTTCGCCTACGCGTCTCTGTCTTTTGTATGGAGAAAAGACGAGACAGCAAAAATACGTTACGCAGTTAGAGTTGTTGCATCATCATTTTTCCATGCAAAAGAGAGACACGTAGGCAAAACGAAAACAACATTTGGTAACGAAATGTTGTAAATGCACTGGGACTTTGGGTACAGCACACTCTGCTCAATAAATACATTAAATACGCGTAGTCTTACTTATCTCGTAACACTAACACAAGACTAACACTAGCACCACTAACACAAGTTTCTAAGTTACTTTTTTACTAACAAAGTATGGGTTTGTCTGAAATAAATATATGATTTGATAAAGAAAAAAATCGTTGCCTGTAAAGTCGGTTTACTGACGATAGTTGAACGTGACAACGTCATACAGCTGTTCACGCGGACGCATCGCTCACTCAAGTAAGAGAGAGACAGATGTCGAATGCTGCCGAACGCGGAGGCCGATTGTGCCTCTTTGTCGCTCGTTCCGCGCTCTTGCTTGCACTTCAAGCCTTAAATGGAACGTCTCAAAGCGAGGTAACGCCACATGAGTCATGTTTTTTCGTGCGTGCAGCCGGCTCCATCGAATAATAAGACGTTGTCACGTCAAAAGTCAACGAATTATTAAACAAAAACCCATTTACAGGTCAAAAGTACCTTGGCAGGTGGGCAATAAGCCGGTGGTTCAGCCTCTATGAAGCAGACGAGTGTGGTGTACAGGACAGAGAATATCTCGGAAAATTTCGCCTCGCATATCGCCTTCATTGATGGCTCTTGTAACATCTCTCCTAGGGCACTTATGAGCTGAAATTGAAGTGCAGGGTATCAATTTAGGTTACTTAGATATTGAGGAACATCAGTTTATCAGGTTTAAGGAAGCTTAGATCTTGAAAAACCGAATACTGAAAATTTTAACGATTTTTACTACGTGATCTATATAGTTTTACATGAAAATTTTGCCTGGACAAGAAGTAATCAAGACTTATCTACAGTTTTTCAGATTGATGATCAGATCATTCAAAAGCCCTGTCAAATTCTGATGTTAAAATGGTACCGTATTATGGTAATAAGGTTTTTACTTTGACAGTTAGTTTCCTAGTTGAAGAAGTTACTCACAGTCAAAGGTTGCAGAGCAGCGACGTGATTTTCCGTCACATGGTAGGGATCCTCATACAGTTCTACTGACGTCATCAACCGTAGGAAGTTTTCTGTGATGGTTTTCGCTAGTTCTTCGTCGTTTGCTAGTCGGTGCCAACATATTACTACTGATCTGCAAGCGAAAATAGAAATGAATGGAAATCTAATCAATGTAGTACTGAAAATACGCTGGTATAAATAACGAACAAATGCGGTGCTAGTGTGATTCCTGAAGTTACTCCGTCGTACCAACCGACTAGTTACTAATTGTAGCTTGAATGAAAGTTGTAAGGTGCACATTAAAAAAAATTGTTTCTTATAAACTTATCTAGAATAAATCTATTGAATGTAAATGTCACCTACTATGACATTAAAGAATATTTGACATAACTAATGACTAAATAAATAAAATAAAAATGTATAACTACGCACTAAACCTAACTTTGACTACTTTTAAGACCTTGACATTATCGTTTAAACTGTTTTACCAAGCTTATTAATTAGTGACATATAAATAAAGTAACAAACTATCTACATTATAATTCCTGGAATTTCTCAATCTATTATAATATATACGTACCGACTACTGTGTATAAGCCTCGACCTACCTCCATGTTGCTTTACCCTATTCACAGGGTCCATGTGATACTGACTTACACCTAAGAACTATGTATGTACCTAAACTAAACCATGTTTATGCAATAAATGTATTGAGTATTGAGTATGTTTTATTGAAAAAATATCCAGAAATTCAAGAAATATTCAGAAAAATAACTTACGGTTTTAACGGAAGCCTTTGACCGAGTAGCACAGCAGTCACAGCGTTGGAATGGTGACGAGTAATCGACGCTAATGGCTGCATAAGCTTCAATTTCGCTTCGTCATTTACTTCAGTCATTGTCGACAGCATAATCTCCACTATCCTCTCAACATTTTGATACAAATCTTGACCCTTATAGATAACATACGCGTCTAAGATTGCACTTATTCCTACGCTTCTATACTCTTGGCTGTCGTATCCATCTAGAAGGCTTTCTATGAACTGCATCGTGTGTTGATGAGGTATTTTTGGGGCTATTGTATCGCATAAGAACATGCAGTATTCACTCACACTATTCACGTCATTAGTTAAAACGTTGTTTTGCAAATGTGTAAGATTGTTCATGCATTCATCATTAGGTTCAATGGTATGTCCTTCGTATAGATCTTGTATCTGTATTACCAGTTTTATGCAATCTATTGTTGTTAATCTTACAGAGAAGTTAGTATCAGCCAGTCCAGGTACTATAAGCCCAAGTAGATATCCCATCTGACCGAATTTACTTGGAGTTTCATAGTTAAGTTTGACATTTTTGATGTAAGTGTCGAAAATTACTTGTAGTATCATCACTGACGCGGTTCGTATCTCATCGTTTTCGTGACGCATCCATTCAATCATCGAGCTAATTAAATCATCAATGGTGCTTAGACACGTTGATTGTATGATGAGTTCTTTGATCAGTTGATGGAGTAGTGTGAGGCTGTCGTTTAAAGTCTTTGCTAGTTGGTCGTTCTTGGCCGCGTTTCCTTCTATTTCGTATTTACGCTTGAAAGAAGACAGTTCACCAAAGATGCTGTTTAAAAGAACTCTCAATATAGTATTTCTCTCTTCTGGTAGAATACCTTTCTGAAGTTTCGTGAGAGCTTTTGACGCTTTGACAATAATGGGATACAGTTCGACGTTTCGTTTCTCCAAATTGGGATTGTATATTTGTTCCAGTACTGCGTTTAAAAGTTGCCAGCGATTTCTTAGCGCCACATTATGATGTGCGGCTGGATGCAATGCTTTGCAGATTTCGTAAAGCGTGGTCACACTTGCTTTACACAAGTCGAAGGATGGCGCTGATTTCAAAATTTCATATAAAATTGATGTAATATTATCGCCCAGTCGAGCAAGAACGTGGATATCTAGACACTCAGTCGCCACTTTCCCGTAGCAAGTTATAACAGCGTACTTTACAATTCCTAATTCTTGTTCGCTTTTTGAGTTTCTAGATGACAAGAAGTTTAAAATTTTGCTTCCTCTCCTCGATTCATTTTCTTTGTTTATCGCATCTATTTCATTCATGACGAACTCACCGTGCGTGCGTGAGGCTATGCCAGCCGCTTTGCTGACATATTCACAGCTTTCCATTGGAATAGATTTCAATGCCAGTAGTATAATTTTTAGAACTTTTTCTACTACTGCCTCGTTAGACATGTGACATGACAATACCGCCAAATACTGCAACGATATTCCTTTGATCATCGGCGCTTGCTTCTTGGCTAGTACTTGTTGAGAAATCAGGGTCGCTATCACTTCTACCCACTTGCTGTTATTCACTTGTTCGATCGCTGAAACCAGAAGATCTAACAGCATGCCATGCCAATGCTCTTTTGACTCACACTTGTCGACGAACTTCAGTAATCTATGAAGCTCTACTGTCCAAGAATTCTTTAGGTTTTTATGAACATCACTAGAGTAGTCTTCAAGAAACACCAACAGGTTTTTATTTCTCTCTATTTCGTTTGGGTCTACGATGTACGTGAGGCATCGCACGAAGACCAAATCAGAAGAAACTTTAGAAGTATCAGCTTCTTTTTCTGAATTATCTTCATCAATAACTTCAGAGTTGTTTTGGAGTAAGGAACTCAGACAGTGGCTAACCGTTCCCATTGACTGCGTAAACTCATCCAGCGTCAATGCGGTTAGCAGCAAAGTACGTAGCTGTGTCCTTATACTCGTTACAGTGTTACACATGAGGACCAAAGAACTCTTACATGTGTCTTTCAAATCAGCAACTTCATGTTTCGATACGTTTTGAGGTCCTTCAAACTCACAGTGCTTGATAATAAATTCCACCATTGTGAACTCTTCCGGGGTCGCTATACAATTTCTATACACGAGTCCCACTATAGCTTTTACTAGTAACTTCTTCATTTTCAATCCTTGTTCCATATTCGTCATCACTTTTAGAATAGCTACGAACTTCACAGCAAAGTTGTCAACGAACACTTGCGATGATGTCGTCAAGTGAGTTAGAATGATGACCGCTTTCATTCTATCCTTCTCTTGGTTATTCTTGCATTGGTGAAGCAGACTGTCTATCGTCTGATCGGAAAACTGATTAGCCATATGATCGGAGCAGCGTAGTATCTCAAAATGGTTTTTTACCGTTTGTGGTTGGTCGTAATCTGGCTCTAATAGAACTAAATTGAAGAGAACGTGGTTGATGTTGCTTATAACGTTGTCGTTCAAGTTTAGTTTGGGGTTCAGCGTCGATGGAGATAGAAGGTATGATATACACTGGCTGATGTAGTAAAAGTTTATAGCAGGTTTTCGGTACAAGGACAGCAGTGATAGGACAAACTTATTAACAGTTTCGTTGAACTGTCTTTCCGAAATAAGCCTTGTGATTGGTCCTAAAGCTTCTAACACAGATTCGGAAACTTTCGGCTCATGGGACAAAAGCCATTGATTGTATAGTACGTCGAATATAACGGTGAACTCAGTAACAAAATTGTCTTTTATCGAGGTTATATTGTCGTTTTCGACGTTGTCACCTATGTGCTCGGATACGGCGATCGCGAAGTGGCCGAAAGCTAGAAGAGAAAAAACATTATTTAAAATCGATTTAAATAAATGGCTGAGAGGAAAAGCTGGTAGATATCGAACCGAATGTAAATCTTTGTCGCTACTAAATTACCAAAAATAATTTACTAAAAAGTATGCTATGTCTTGCTCCTGGTACTAAGCTACCTTCCAACAATTTTCAGCCAAATCGGTTCAGCCGTTCTTGAGTTATAAATAGTGTAACTAACTTTCTTTTATATCTTTAGAAGAAGAAGATATGCATGCAGAACGAACTTACCATAAGCAAAAGCCTGTTTTAACGCATCTTGCTTCACCAATGGCAGGAGAGGCAGCATTTTGCTTAAGATCTCCTTGATATGGGGAACCACTCCGTGCGTATTGACGGCCGCGAGGGTTCCTAGTGTGTGGGCGATGGTGTAGTGAGGAACTGATGCTGGCGATAGCTGGTTGATTAGAGAACGGAGTACCTGGGGAAAC
Source organism: Thera obeliscata (assembly GCA_947578465.1). NCBI lineage: Eukaryota > Metazoa > Arthropoda > Insecta > Lepidoptera > Geometridae > Thera > Thera obeliscata. Next base: position 13,819,041 of record OX387924.1, on the reverse strand, counting down.
AATTTGGAATGAAAAAAAAGCTTGCCCTTCTCAAACCAACAATAATGTTAAGAGAATAGAATATAACTTTATTGTACACCATAAATTATCATGTAAACATGGTCTAAAAGAATACTTAAAAACTAGAGGTACAATGGGCAATCTTATCGCTAATAGCGATTTCTTCCAGACAACCTTTGGATGGAAAGAAACATAAGAGTATGAGTATAGTGAGAATGATGTAAGTAGAGAGTGAATGAAGTTCTTTTTTTTATCAAATTAGTGTACCAAATTAATGTGGTACCTTAATAATTTACAATCTAGCCAAGTAGGCAAATGAGCAATTTTGCTTTAGCTTAGTTTTATAGACTAAGTATTAGGTACCAAAGGTAGCTACTTATATACGATAGGGCAAATAAATACTGATGTTTACAAACGCAAACAAATCACAGATATGTCATATGACCTTTAAAATAATAAAAAGATGTGCACAAGTTATTAAATTACATTAGTGTTGTGAAAGTTATCAGTATGAAAGAAAAATATAAATGATATTTATTGTTATACCTACAAAAAAAAAATTCGGCAAATTTTTATCATCCGGGTTTTTCCGCAAGTAGGCCGCTGACGGGCCCTTTTTGCGTGACCCTTGACACATGTTGCTCGAACTTTTTTAGGTTCTACGACACGCCGGTTTCCTCACGAAGTTTTCCTTCACCGTTTTGAGAGTACTGGCATAGTGCACATACATTTTTCGACAGAAAAACTTATTGGTTTCAACCCGCGACCTTCGGATCGGAAGGCGGGGCCGCTACCACTAGACCACCAGTGCTCTCTATTATATTGTTATACTAACCAAGTCTAAATACTCGTGGCCAATAGCGACTAGCACGGCTGATGCCCCCATCTGGACCCCGGGCTCGTAGGTTGTATTCTCTGTCATCGCTCGCAGCATGGACTCTACCAGTTCTGCAGACACTTTGGAGTCCAGCTTCTTTACTTGGTTCACACATGTTTGTTCTAGGACCCTGAAAACAAAAGGTTGGTTATACCTAACTATCTGTATGCATTTGCGTGTGTTTATTTGTTTATGTATGAATCTGTAGTTTATTTTATCAGAAAAGTGATTTACCTATAAATATTTCATTACCTCACAGATCGTGCCTGTTCACTGAGATGACTTATATAATATTCAAATTCAATTTATCTCCTCAGTTCGGCCGCTGTAGAGACAACCTATGCAAATGGGGAATGAGGGACCCTTCCTTGGCTGGCTGCCACTGCGGAGCTCAGATTCAGTCTATGTCGCGTCTACTGACCTGTCCCTTGTGCCGAGACATCTACACAAAGGAGTAGAGGTGGCAAAATACTACACAAGAATTGTCTAGTGTGTTGACACAATATAAGAAGAAGTACCTACTTAGAGAATATAAAATTAACCATCAAGTTAATAAAAATGATAATACCTGCATTTGAATTTCTAGTAGACTAGAAGTACTACCACCATGCCTATTTCTGCCGTGAAGCAGCATTGCTGTGTTTCAGTTTGAAGGGTGTGGGTGCCGGTGAAATTACTGGCATGTGAGGGTATCTGTATGCCTCCAGTTGATAGACGCAGGGCAGTGTATCGTAGGGCGCGTTTCTGACGTGCGTGACCTACGAGGCATTGCTTTGTTATAGGCGATGGTTACCACTTAACATCAGGTGGGCCATATGCTTGTTCCATCAGCTAATCAAATAAAAAAAAAAAAAAAAAAAATTGAGAGCACTGGTGGTCTAGTGGTAGTGGCCCTGCCTTACGATCCGAAGGTCGTGGGTTCAAATCCACTCATGTACCAATGAGTTTTTCTGTCGAAAAATTTATGTGCACTATGCCAGTACTCTCAAAACGGTGAACGAAAACATCGTGAGGAAACCGGCGTGTTGTAGAACCTAAAAAAGTTTGAGCAACATGTGTCAAGGGTCATGCAAAAAGGGCCCACCAGCGGCCTACTTGCGGAAAAACCTGCCCGCACATCAAGTGCGCATGATAAACTTGCTGAAATAATACCTACATGTGACAGTGATTGCACTGTCTTGCACAATACTCAAAAGAATGGTGTAATAATTAAAACACTACATAGTGGGTGAAAGCAAATGTCAGGTGAGCCATCTGCATTTATGTTCAGCGGGTCTGTTCCTGCAACACAATGTGTTCAGGCTATTGCTGAATCTAATGTGTTGTTCTGAAATTTGGTGCCGAAAATTTGAAAATTGAATGTAGGTTCAGCATTCACCATAATAAGCCGTGTTGCAGGAATAGCAGCACTGTATGCATATAAAAAGTGATGATGGTTATTCGGAGGTAAAAAACATACAATGGTTTGATGTACACAGTCCGCTCATCTAAGATAATATATTAAAAAATAAACATCCAAAGAAGTTTCATCACATTTTTCCATAACAAAGTTTGAATTTGTTTGAACTGGTTTTGATTTTAATGTCTGCATAAATTTCACACAAGCAGACGTAGCTTCAAGGTTGAATATAATCAGGATTTGATTAAATAGGTAAGTACCTAATCGATAAATAGAGAGGTAACCGGGGGTACCAGGTTTTTTCACTTAGAAATTAATAAAATAAAAACACGTAGGGATGGTACATACTTGACAATGTTTCCTAGTTGTAACAGATTAGCTTTTGGTGTATTCTTGTAGAATTCACAGAATATTTCAATCACATCATTAGGGTAGGCATTGGCTATTTTAGTCAGAGATTTTATAACGACGTTGTTGACTGAATTTTCATTATCACCTGCAGCATTTATTAGCACCGTCACGGTATCTGTAAATGTAAATAAATACATGTATCGTTATCACCACGAAAACTTACAAGTATGTATGGAAGGGAAATACAAACCTTTTAGGCACTCGGATTTCGGAGTGGACATAGTTACCTATTGCATAGCACTTGGAAATAAATTGAACTAATTATTATTATAATAAACAAACAGAAAATTAGTCCAAAAAACACAGCAGCAGACGAATGAATCAGCCCAATCAGCCATACAATTTGAAGTTTGAAGTTATTTGAACATTGACAATGGACAGATGACTTTGAGACAACTAACCTCAAATAACAGCTGTCTTCTCTCATAACTGTCATTGTCATGTCCAGCTGACAACCAACAACCAACAACAAATTATCCAGTACTAAGCAGTCTTTTAGTAACTTGTCCTTATTTTCGCTAGGATTCCTAGTGTAAAAAGTGCCACAAATATGGACTGCGGACTTGTGGACTTACACCTGATTGTCACATGTCTCGTGGTCAAGCAACATTGCAAAGGATCGTACTTGACAACTTGTCAAGTATGTTTATGCCTAAGTCAGGTGATTCGGACGTAGATTCACTACAAGCGAAGAGTAGTTCGGGGTCCAGACCAGATTATGTGCTGGCAATTTGATCTACATAACAGAACAGCATCATTCAGGGTAAAGTATTCGGTTGACTCCGGCCGAAATGGTTTCAGATGCAGTCGGTGCTGGCTTTGATTTAGTTATAGTCACTGTCCTTAGCTATTTCATGATCCTCGTTCCCAAAATTACATTTTGCAAATTGAGGTTGTGAGGAATAGAAAAAGTAGGTAAGTACTTACTACTACCTAGGTACCCGAGTACCTTAAGTTCGCAGAGGAACATTACAACTATTTTAGATTGTATGTATTTTCTGCTTAGGTCATCGTTGGAGACTCGCAGTCAACCCCGAAGCCATGGTTGGTCATATATTTATTTTTTATTCTGATTTGGCAAATGTCAACGTTAGAGACCCGCAGTCAATCCCAGAGCATTCCAAATCAGTTTTACCAACCTTCATCATTTTGATGATGAATCAATCCAAGAAATAATTCTTTTTCTTGCATAATTTTTCTATTTGACACTGCACACCTTTTTTGGCATATTGCTCAGAAGGTGCGTGCGATAGTTACCGCGCACAAAAAAGGAATGAGCAATTGACGTACCTACGACGGGGCTGAGCAGATGGAAAATAGGTTTTAATGTTTGTTTTTTAAATCTCTAAAAAAGGTGCGGTTGTTACCCAGTATATTAGGGAAACTACGGTGTTAATCATATATTCTAATGAAGCAATTCATATAATAATGATAGAACTTCACTTGGAAGTTCATTTGATCATATAATAACAGCTGTCTTCTCTCATAACTGTCATTGTCATGTCCAGCTGACCGTGATGGTCGTAGCGAACATTCAATGTTGCTAATGTCACGTTATGGAACATTCAAAAATAATCTTCCCGTGAGGAATCGAGGAATCATGGTGGTAGTGACATTATGTTATCTGTGCGCACAGGACCGAAACGGCTTTCTCTAGTGGTCTTCGCACGCAATGAATAAATTACTATACATATACACGAGAGGTTTCTTCGACTCTCAGAGCTTATTATTGGAAAAAGCCAAAAGGCATAGAATAGAAAATTGATCAACAAAAGTTTCTGGCGTCCAAGCACCATCTATTTATTTTACTATGCGTTTTCAATTTGTTCTTGTTCAGATAGTGTTTCCTAAACGGTCCCTAGATGGCGTAAAACATAAATATTGAAGATCAGCAGCGATCAGCAGCATGCATGTATTGGGTGGGTCCGATTAATGTACAACCATGGATTGGCAACCTTGGAAAACAGAGTCCGGAAATTATTAACATTTTGGGTCTATAGCGGTGATTTTCAAAATTAATCACCAATTTTGCAAAAGACAACTAAATGATGGCTTAGCTATATTTTTCAAATTCAGTTCATTAAATCGTTTGTTACAGTTAGTATTAGAAATTCTACAGGTTCTACAGGAATTCTACAGAATATTTTCAATGCGCTACATAAACTACATACTATAAACATAATAAGATGTAATATGAATGTAAACTTACTGGGGCCTAATTCTCGGGCCGATCTCGATCATTTAGCAATTTTATTTTATTGCTTCTTTCGAAGAGAGAATGGCAGATTTCCTTGAGTAATTCATCAACGACCTCATCGTAAAAGCCTCGACAGCTATGATATACGGAAAACGTTGAAAAAGTGCGGAGTTGTGAAAAGAAGCAATAAAATAAAATTGCAAAATGATCGTGATCGGCCCGAGAATTAGGCCCCAGGGGGCTAATTCTCGGGCCGATCTCGATCATTTCGCAATTTTATTTTATTGCTTCTTTTCGAAGAGAGAATGGCAGATTTCCTTGAGTAATTCATAAACGACCTCTTCGTAAAAGCCTCGACAGCTACGATATACGGAAAACGTACAAAAAGTGCGGGGTTGTGAAAAGAAGCAATAAAATAAAATTGCAAAATGATCGAGATTGGCCCGAGAATTAGCCCCCTGGAACTGTACTTAAACAGTTTTAAGAGATGACACGATATTCTTATCTTAGTCCTACTAATATTATAAACACGAAAGTTTGTAGGTGGATGGATGTTTGCATTATTAATATTTATAGCTTAGCAACAGAATAACACATAGGTTACAATTTACAACGGGAACGGGGCGAGCGCAGACGCGGGCGGCCGCTAGTGTACAATAAAACTTGATTTTAGTGTACGATACTTTGTACCTTGTATCCCGAAAAATAACGGGAACGGTGCGAGCGAAGCCGCGAGCGGCCGCTAGTAAAATATAAAATTGTATGGTTGTGCTTTCCATGGCTGTGTTACTTCGTTGGTTGGGGACGATACGAAAATCGTGTTGTGAACGGGACGTACAAGGGACGGGACGGGCGGCCATTTCTGAGCGTCATTGGATGGAATAGTGTTCCACGTTCCTCCATATTTTTCAGCATTATTACGACTTCTTGTGTTTACTGAAGACGTATAGATTGTTTCGGAACAGGCATATTTTTTCTTTGCCTGGCAGATCGCCATTTTCTTAACGTGAATAAAATCACAAAAACCAACGACTTTCACCGGATACATCAATAATTTAATTAAAGAATCTTCCCAGATAAATACAATGTACCCGTGCCTAGGGTCAGTTACTGTCATTATATCCGTGTTAAGTACAGTGTGGTTCGTTTAGGTGACAAAGCAAAAGCATCGTCGACTCCCATTCCCATTAAACTATCCTATTCGTGATATTGTCGGGCGGGGAGCTGGCCGCTCGGGTTAGTCGCCGCGGGGACTCTACAGCGGTAAATACGGAGGCGCAGATCCTGCTCCGCATCATTTACCGTCAGGATTGCGGTGAGTACGCTTCCGGCGCGGCCGCCCCGCACTCCGTCGCTCGGGTTGTTGCGCCTGCTCCGCGATTCCACGCTTCTAGCACTTGGCATCTGACATTGAATACGCTCCGATCAGCTGCCCGAATATCTTAAAATAGCCATAAAATGCCAAGTCTGACCTGGCAGAGGCGCAATCAGCTGATCTTCACAGTTTTATTCAATTAGGTAACTAATTGTTCCCTCGGTTTTGCAAAGATCACCTTATCGGTTTCGCTAATCGCCGAGATAACGCTGATAGTGGTGCGATATTATGCAGTCTTGACACCGTTTCTGTGATTTGAACTGTTGGTTTCTTGTTTGCAGATTTAAAGATGGTGCAGCAGGATTTGACTTAGATAGTCATCGAACAGTAATTGATTGGGAATGGCTCAGGGTGGTTCGCTGGTGTGAGTTCGGGGCAGCTGTGCGTGTGACAGTGTTGTGTGGTGCAGTGCATAGTAGTGTGTGTGTTCCTGCGGGATGCCATCCGTGATGTTGTCGGCCGTGCTCGAGGAGGAGCCCGATCTGTACGAGGCGTTTCCTCCCCATGTTGATCCTACGGGGATCACCATTCTCACTGACAGTCCTCCAGGTAACATACAAACTTTCTTCCCTTTATAATTTGCTTAGTTTACATAGAGCTTGTAATGTTATCAAAACTGCTTCTTGTTTTTAGTCAAAATTTGTGGTCAAATAATCTTTGATATAATATAAGTGATGTGGCATTTTTGTGCTGTTGCATCAATTGACACAGTAATATCTAACTTACTTATTGGATTATTCCATTGCAACGACTTTATCAAATTACAAACCACTGACCGACGGAATTTAGTTGTGAAACACAATTTATGCATAAATTGTGTTTCACAACCTAAACCTTAAAACAACTGTTTTACTCTGCAACAACGAACACTAACTACAAAGATGTAGGGTCTGTCGCCTACGATCTTATAGTTAGTGTTCGTTGTTGCAGAGTAAAACAGTTGTTTTAAGGTTTAGTTTTGTATAATACTTTAGTTTTATAGATCTAAGTAGTTTGTTTAAAGTTGGGCGCGAGTCTACGCTGTGACGTGTAGCTGTTGACTGTCTGTAATTGGCTAAAAACCACGTCGCAGCGTAAAACGCTGACCCGTGAGAACTTGACAAATATTGTGCGGTTTGCACAAACCGTACACTTATAAAGATGGACTTTTAATGAAATCTAATAAATTCTAATTAAAAAAATTGTTCCCGGGATTGAAGAAAAGCTTAAATTTATTAGTAGGAATGTATCTATCAGGCTTATAATTTAAAATTAATGATGACTAATTGTTTTCTAATCTTATTTGTTGTCCTAGATTTTGAGTTACTTCTGATAAAATTATGCCTAAGGTAGAAATATTTCCAATTTAGCTGATAAACATTAATTATAGATGATAGATTTTTCTATAATGTCTGCTGTAATATTTCAAAGAGCTCTTTGATTATTATTTTTATCACTTTTCTTCTAGTCCTTGGTATCAAAAAATAATAGCTGAGAATCCTTTAAAATGAATAAATAAATATTATAGACAACCCACACAACACTATCTAGTCCCAAACTAAGCAGAGCTTGGACTATGGGAACCGTAGAGCTGAAATATAACATACATAAGAAAAGGATTTGAAATTTCAGGGTGTAAGTAAACATCCCCTGCTTCCGGAAATTTCATCTGACTTCAGTGTTCCTTTGGACTTGGCCACTTCCAAGGTTCTAAAATAATGTTAAGGAAAATTACAATTTCATTGCTGTAAGGAAACCTGTTTTATGACGATGTTTGTATTTATAATAAAATGGAAACAGACACAAATTGTTGATATTACAAACTGATATATTACAGACTGGTGGTACTGGTATATTTATTTGCATAAACTTTTTTATCTCTTCAATGTTAGTCATGTTTTCAATGTTGCCTGATGTCTGTAAATAGAATTTAGATTGCTACAAGATTTTTCTGAGATGGTTGTTTATTTGAGATACCAAAGTCATTTTGTTCACGTTCCCGCTGTCATATCTGTATAGTTTCAGTGGGCTTATTCTAAAATAAATAAAATGGTTCAATTTATTTCAAAAATGTAGCATCTATTTCTATGTTCTATACCTATTTCTAATTCTATGTATAAAAATTAATTGTTGTTCGTTAGTCTCGCTAAAACTCGAGAACGGCTGGACCGATTTGGCTGATTTTGGTCTTGAATGATTTGTGGCGGTCCAGAAAAGGTTTAAAAGGTGAAAAAATATGTTTTTTTTTCAACGGGAACGGTAACGGGGTTAAGCCGCGTGCGGCCGCTAGTTTAAAATAAATATCCATCTAAAGTCCATACTCTCTTCTTCCTTACAAAATTACGTCATGCCTACCTACCTACGTCATTCACTTCATTGGTTTAAGTTTCGCCCTTATAAAGCTTTTAAAGGCCATCCCTAAATCAGGGAAGTTCCAACGCAAACACAATCGAGCGTAAACTTAAAATTGAGGAAGACATAGGTTTACCTAGAAATAGAATTCTCTTTTAGTCCTTTCCTCAATGCTATGCGTTTTACATACTAGCTCAGCTCGCTGGTCGTTCTACGAAATAGCATAATGTGTGTGTTTGTGAAACACGGAGACATTACTGTCGATTGTGCTATGTAGCCGGCCGGGTAGAGACATTCTTCAGAAGGCTAACTGGCCGTAAGTAGGTACAAAGGCATTTTTTAGGACATATCTAGCCTCTGAAACGTAAATACTAAAATGCGTGGGTCTTTTCGTAGTTTCTTCCGTGCTAAAATAAAAGCTAAGCCCTGGTGAGGCTTGTCTGGTTGTGTTTGGTCTGTAAAGGCGTGGCAAGTAAAAATAACTGGGTGAATTTCAGTTGGCAACGCGCGGCTCTTAAACAACCTCTGGTCAACTCTGGTAGTATTAGAAGCAATAAAATCAGAAGGATCAATTCAGTTTGAACGTCTCATTTCCAGTCGATTCCACAAGATCAAACCTAGAAGAACAGTCAATATGATCCATCATACAAAATCAACATAGAAGGCTACTGCTGGACATAGGCCTCCTATACATTTCTAGATAGAACGATTCTGATCTGAGCCCTTTCCATACACCAACTTCTCTCAATCTTTACAATGCCGTCGGTCCATCAAGTCAGAAGACATCAGTCAGTAGTAGTATCGAGTCAGTAGTGATGCTTCGTCTTCGTTGGCCATTCGAGAACCATGATTCCCTACGGTAAAATCTAGCTCAATAACTTGAATTATTCAGTTCCATTAGCATACAACCAGTATCTAGGTCATCACCACGTATCAGTGCAAATAGATTCATCTCGATTACGGCTTATCAGTGAAGAAATCTGTTTGCGGTGTAATACCTACCTACTCTATTGTTCTATCTCAAGCACATACTTGGTAATGCAATCGGTAAGCTGTGAGAACTGTGATTACCAGGCTGATAAGGAAAAACTATTTAAACTTTTTAATTTTCTCACACTTCAATACCTAGTCTTATCTATGATTTGTAATTCATCAAATTAAAGACACCGTAACACGCCACGATCATCAGAATAGACCAATAGAGCATTCTTTTTGCATGATTAGCAACATTAGCATGGTCTGATGTTATTGACCAATACTGTGAGTCCGCGCATTGGAGGGGGAGAACGCGCGAGGCGGCGAAAGGTCTTAATTTGTTTACCATTGAAAAGAAATTTCAAACCAAAATCCGGCTCGCAGCTTGCTTGTTGATATCGTGAGCGTTCGACCATGACGATTACTGTATTTGAACTTCTTTTTCCAATGTTCAATAAAAAGCAGTTTCTTATCACTTTGGCAGGAGGTAGTTCTTGCAGTTATGATCAACGAGATCCTTTTGACAACACTCACAGCTTAGTTGGCAGCAGTGCCTTCTGCGCTGGAGGGCGTGAGTTTGAGTTCGATCCCGCCCGAGATCAAATATTTGTGAACATTGTTAATTATCTGTCTGGGTGTTATTTGTATTCTTAGTATGTATTTACAAAAAAAGTATTATACCAGTTATCTGGTTCCCAAAGTAGCATCCCATTCTATAGTAGCTCTGCTTAATTTGGGGTTCTAACCCCAAGTCTCTTTAGTTAGTGCGGTGTGGAATGTCCACAATATTTATTTATTCAACAATTTACAAAGAAACAGTTCATCTGAAACTGAAGTTGCGTGCGTGACCGCTCACACATTCGCAACGTCTGACCATGAAAGCTTCCGTGAACATTCTATTTCATTCTAACTTGATGCAAGTGTATAACAATACAATATTCGGAAATTTAGTGAATCATCATAATTCCCTAAGTTTCCGAATATCAGTTTGATCTCAATCGATAACCTGATGTTTCCTCCCCATGTGGTCAAAGAGATTCCCTATCTAATGCTTTGCAAACTATCCGACTACCAACGATCTGATTAGTTCTCATCTGACATTCACATACCTACCTATATCGATCACATTTTTAACTTTCAAAGAATTTCGTCATCTCCGTTGTTCAAGCTTATTATTATGCTTAAATTTTCGAGCAGTCAATCGCTAAATTGTTCCGCAAGTCATCGTTGCAATGATGTAATATTGCATCCGAGTAATGTAAGAGTTACCTTACTTTTCCTGTAACGTACAAAAATGACGTTGGTCCCACCATCATACCTTGGGAAACCCTTTTTGTTACTAAGAATTGTAAGAATGCCACTGGGTCCTAAATACTTTATTCAAGAAGGGGGGGTTATAGGGCTCATGAATCTAAAGCACGAATCAAAATTCTCAGTTACGACGCGATTCTCAACGCCATGTGGTTTTGTAGGCAAGATGCGTTTTGAACTTGGTCAAAAGCTTGTGTAATATTGGTGAATGCAAGACGGGTTATAAAGCAGCAAAGTGATTGTTTATTTTATATTCTGTTCGTATTTCGTCGAGCAAGTGAAATAAACGGACTAAAATCGTTATCATGATCGTTTTGACAAACTTGTTTGAATAAAAATGTAGTGTACTTCCTATGATAAGAAAGTAATTAATGAAGACTTCCACTTAAGATATGAATATGATTCACTTTGTTTTCTCGAGAATTATAGGTGAGTACCTATGTCAATTCATACAGAAAATTATCTACCTGTAACTGCCTACATGTGTTGCAGAAATATTCATGACTTGTTTAGTTTTACCAATATTTCGGTATTTCTTTTTCATCTCTGATAAATCATTTGTTATTCACGGTGCATCCGTATTCTCTTAAAGTTTCGATATTTCCAAGATGCGATGGATTCTCCAGAATACTGAAATATTGAGTAGAATAAGCTCAGTGAATCATTAACAACATGGTATTGAGTTGTTTATGAAATAAACTAGAAAGCCGTGTCGTTAATCACAAAATTTGCACCTGAAATCAATTCACACGAAACACTCAACATCATTTTCAATTTGAACTATGCATACGATTCAAAATGCTTGCCAAATATTTGGAACCGTTTCAAGATCGTTTCCTTCCTCATTTCTGGGTACTGGATGTATCCAGTTTTAGATTTTTTCACAAACGTGTGTTTATTCAGATTGTGAGCATACTATAGTTACAATAAAGACTGCCATTGACTTGGTTAGCGTCGTCTTTTGGGTCTATCCTAATTTATTATAGGCAATTTTTTAACTATTTCTTCTATGATTCATACATTTTTAATTAGGCAAAGTGATGATGGCACTTACACAGTCTTATCTTATCTCTCAGGTTCTCTCGAATCTCTTGAATTTTCTTGCCATCATTAGATATTTTCTCATTATGGTTCTGTGCGAACGGTACAGGAGCAGTTGTCATCATCGTTTGAAATAAGAAGTCCACTGCTTTACATAGCAACAAGCCCCGACCCCAAGTCTACCCATATGTGTACAGAAAGCTCAGTTCGAAGCCTTCCGCATTCATAGACTTTCCTCGATTTTGATAATTTCATTATTCCGAGCTGTTATGGCGAATGTGTTCACAAATATATTATTCAAAAACTACAGAAATAATATTAACGTAATGTTGCTTTAGTATTTGGAGTATTGCGAAATGTAGAGATGGTAAGCCCACTTTGGCCCACACGTTCGAATTTGAATCAACATGGCTTTAGGTGCGTGAAGAGCTTTCATACGCAAACACTCTTCAAAACAAACCTAGCATCATATTACAGTTACATTCAAAATAGCACGCCTACGGCCTATGGGTTGTTACAGTTGTCTGAAAAAGTAGTTTGACTTTTAGTGCCTGTTCTTCTAGGCTTGGTCGCGTGGAACGGGCACCTAGACTCACCTAGCTTTAATACGTTCCAAAGTGATCCTTTAGTTACTACTACTGAATACAGACATCTTTGACAGTTTTCAAAGCTTCGGTTGCAAGTACATCTAACTAAAAATTGCCTAGTAACTCAGTCAAGTATGTTTTAAAAAATTGCAAGTTTAAATATTTTGCTTAAATATTTGAGTTTTATAAACAAGTAGGTATTATTTCGTTAACGTCGTTGACTGTACTAGACATTTTCGCGATCTCAACAACTAAAGCTTATAACAAATATTTGAACATGAAAAGTCGGTGTTGTTGCTACGTTTCGGTATCTTTTAGATTATTTTTAGGTATTATTTTGGGAAGGTACTTTGGTTTGTGATGTAGCTGAAGGAGTCCTCATAGGTTTATTGTTTACTTACATAAACACCTGTCGGTGTTTTGTGTTCGGTTCACCTTAATTTAGTTAAGTACTTACTTATCGATTAGTTGGTGACGAATCGATATTATGAACAAAGATTCTGCCAGTTACTGTATACTATACCTCCTAAAACTAAAACATAACGTTATTTTCGACAGATTGTAATAAAGTACGAAGCACATTTAAATTTTAAAAGTCACAAAGATGGCGATAAATTAAATGTATGTTTCATTCAATTCAGGGTAATGCGGAGTTAATTATGGTATTACTTTTGATTTAATAGATCAGCTTTTGGACTGCAATTGAGTGAATGTAGCAATGAAGGCTACCTTGCTTGATTAAAGTTATTTAGTTTTATGAAACCCAAATTATAGGGTAAGGTATTACGGGGCGGAGCGACAAGAGTCAGGAAACTATGCATCGTACCTTCATAATTATCATGAAAGAAATGAATGGCGAAATAACGATGACGAACTAAATGACGAAACGGAAGACCGGGTCAAAATCTCAAAAACAATTAATAATATTTTTTTTGGTTTTACTACAAACTAAATCAGCTACACTATCTACTACTTATATAAATTTACCAAATGAATCTAAATCAGATCGAACCAAATATCAATATCAAATGAACCCAAATCAGCATCCTGAGGACTGTTGCGGACAGCTGGACGTCTCCATTATAGAAGTGCCTTGTGCTGAGGACGATAATGGAGGAATTTATTTCTCCCATTGATCGTCCACAGCACGATGCCTTCGGCATGATCTTTAGTTTTATAAGTTAACTGTGTTTATTATTTATTTTTTGAAATGTGTTTTTACTGTGTGCTATGGATTTTATGTGGTCCGAAATAAACAATTTTTATTTTATTTAATCGTCAGATAAAAAAAATGTATTCGAAGACATTCCTTAGATAGAAAAATCTAATAATCTTTTTATTTTAACTTTGTCTGTCAATCGCGGCGCTCTAGTCACAAGTGTAACGTAGATAACCTCACCTTATCAACACTGTTTACTTAACCCGTTGGTATTGAAGGCTGGTCAGAAAGACCTTTCCGGAGTTTTTCTTTTTCTTTTATGCTTTTTGATAGGGAAATTATTATTAGCTATCGTCTTTAATTAAAGGTTTGTAAGTTATCGTATGTACCTACCAGTTTAGTTGAATTTGAATATTCTGCTTCTTCGTTTGAATTTTCGACCTGATTTATTTTTATAAGGATTTAAATGAGTTTAAATTGTTCTCTTACTTATCGTCCAGAATTGAGGACTGCTCCATGTACAGCTTTTTCGATTCAGGCTTTAGTAGAGTCAATGTTACAAATTTAACGGGATAACTTACTTCGCAATTACAAATAGTTGTGTGATTCAATGCAGCACAAATTTTCGACCTGATTTATTTTTGTAAGGATTTAAATAAGTTTAAATTGTTTTCTTACTTATCGTCCAGAATTGAGGACTGCTCCAGCACAGCTTTTTCGATTCAGGCTTTAATAGAGTCAATGTTACTTTAACGGAATAACTTACTTCGCAATTACAAATAGTTGTGTGATCCAATGCAGCACAAAATTGTCTTGTGGACTTAGACAATGTATTCAATGATTTATTTCATATCTATCAAATGTCCGCAAATTGAACTGAAGCTATTTCCTATCCTTGCTAGCCTAATGGCTGATCGATATCTGATACATTTTTAATAGCACAGTGTCACTGCCCTCTGTGCCTTTTACTAACTGTCCGTCGGCGTCGTCGGGGCAAATGATACAGGCTTGCTATGGTTATCGTGTGTGGTAGGTCATACAGCGTCAAAAGTAGATTGGTATTTATGGTTAGTAAAGTTTTAATATTTCTTAAAGGCCTGCGCTCACCAAGGTCGCTGGCGATAGCGTTCAGTGAAATGCTGTCAAATATCGCTGTCAAGCGTTTCACAGATCGCTATCGCCAGCGACCTAGGTGTGGGCAGGCGTTACATCAGCTTGCTTTAGAAGTTAAGATCAATCTAAAGTGAGCTGATCTGAAGTTTATGAACTGATCTGCTTTGAGCTACCACTATTTGCAAACTGAAGATGCTCTAACTTTGTCACATCCAGAGAAAAAGGAATTTAATAACTAAAATTGCCTATCTATTTTTGATACTAACTGTACTTACGAGTTAAAACCAAGTAAGTAGGTAATTCATTGATTCTTAAGGTTGATAATTCATAAGAAATCGTTTAGGTACTCTACTAATTAACTGTAAATGAAATAGGTAGGTACTTAATGGGTACTAAATATGTAAGTATATGTAAACAATATAATCTTACATTGCTACATTGATGCCTAAATTGTTAGTCAGAAACAATTACCTGGTAGGTAGTTAAGATTAAATTTGTAGTCTCTTATGATGATTTCAATTAGAATTTAATGTCATAATTATGCTTTGGCTTTTAATATTTATACATCTGTAAATACACGTTTGTTTGGTTACGTATGTAGTAGGTACGTGAAATTTCGTTTGTTCAATTGGCGCGCCTCCAACATTGCGTTATGCTTTGATTCGATTGCTATTTATACACCGTGCATACTGTTATCGTGTGCTAATCTACGTGTTTTGTTTACTTGTTGTTTTATGTTAATAATTACATCAAAAATAAAAAAATATATCTGAGCTGATTTATTGTAGAAACGTGTTTTATTCTCAATGCTAATTAAATTCGATTGTTAAGTCTAATGCGTATAATAATAGATAAACACGATCAGAAATTAGTTATCCATTAAAAAAAAAGTTGGCGTCAAAAGTACCCCGATACGATATCGATCAGGCAAATAAACAATAGCAGTGTGACAGTGTTGTCGCTATCGGATTTTCCGGAGGCTGGCTGGCGAGCTTACCGCTGTCGGCAGTGCCGCCGGCGCGCGCGCACGGAAAGCATGTGCCGAGCGCCTTCGCTATGTACATAGAACCGGCCGCGTTTCGCGCCCCCAGCGCAGAGTCCCTCGCCGAACCGCCTACCCCTATCTGGACGCAGTGCTTACCCTCCCCGTTATTCGCAGGCAAGAAAGCGCCTCTCAAAACCTACGAGGAGGTCCAGCCGCTCATCCAGCCGAGCCGCAAGCGCGAGCTAAAGCTCCTCATCAGGGAGAACTCCTGGCCGATCAACAGCCCCGTCCGCGCCTCCCTCTGGCCCGCACTCTGCCGCCAACACCAACATGGAAAGTCTATGCTCGACGGATTCTACTGGGACATGGTTACACAGGTCAGTGATCTTGGTTACGCAACTTTTTTTGCTATTTAAGGTGTGTGTTTTAAAAAAGTTGTTTTGAAGAGTTGATATCTCGCAAAGCCTGCGATCGCTCGGATACATCAAGGTCGTGTCTATTTACCTTGCACAACGACGTCCAAATGTTTGTCAGATATCGCGCCCCCGGATAAAAAGGTGGCGTCCCCGCCAAGGTTGTCGCTCTGCTTCTCATTTTAGCGAATTATCTTTGTCATTCTAGTAACGTAGCATTCCTATTGTTCGTCAGTATCCTGAATGCTACCAGCATTTTGCAATAAGAATTACATTTTATTGTAAAAATGTCCTTCAATAAGAACGTTTACCTGGGTACAGTTAAAACGCACTTTAAAATAACTAGTGTAACGTCAAGGCTTCTGAATAACATGTTGATTCAAAATCACGCATCGTAGAAGCGCGTTTCGGCGGAGGCTTGCCGGCTTGTTTGTCAGCCTTGCCTTCGACATGAAGCGCGGCCGCTCTCGTCACTGCGAGACCGCTCGCGCATCTTAATTAACTGCCTTCGCCAACAATGGCTGACTAATTATACCACAGGTGGCTATTGACAGAAACACAACATAAAACTCTCATCCGTCTAATAAAATTTCGTCCGAACAGCTTTGGCTCGAAATAAAATGCATAAACGGGCAACGTGTTATTATTTGTGTGTACGCGATTGGCACGACATCAACTGTTTCTCTGAGTGGCTCACCTTCGCCACTCGAGAGCTCCATATATTGCACATACATACAAGTAGTAGGCGCACACGCACGTACGTACATAAACCGGGATTGTACTAAAATATAATGGAAAGTTTTGCGAAACTCCTACGTTTCTGTTGCGGTGCTATTTTTAAAATCGTTGAAAGATTCAGATACATTTTAATGTTCTCCTTGTGCTTAAAAACCAAATGAATGGATCAATCGTTTATTATGCTTAACAATGTTTATTACATACATAATTTTTGATACAATAATTAACAAAACTTGATTGATGATCATCCTAATAAATTACTAATTATAATTACAGCTTGGGTAAATAAGCGCATTATGATTATCGAGTCTAAACAAATACGTCAATTGACCTAAATGATTAAGTATATTATTTCTTAGAAAACCTCGATGCAATTAACCTCCTTCTTTTCTAAATATTTTTGTTATGACAATCTTCATTCCATTACTACACCAAATGAGTGAATGAATCAGACTTTCGGGTGCATAATTACGGCACGCGTGACTTCGAGCACAGATAATATGTAATTATTATTACTTCGCTTTAGGGTTACATGTGACAAAATATCCGGAATTCTCAGAGTTATGCCAACAAATCGAAATCCGTTGAAATTCCCATTCACCACCCATTCGCACTAAGCGTTTTAGCTCCACCTTCATTATGCGAACCTCTAGGGAATGGAACTCATTGCCGTCGGCAGTTTTTCCTGACAACTACAATCTGGGCCTCTTCAAGGCAAGAGTGAATAGGTGTCTTCTAGACCATCCTGCTTCATCGTCGGCTACATCGTCGCTTACCATCAGATGAGATTGTAGCCAAAGGATGTTCTATTTAATATTAAAAAGAATAAAAAAAATTGTACGCTGAAGACAGAATTTGAAACTGGTTTAGAAACTCAACAATTGTTGTATCAAATAAACCTAAAAACAAAGGCGAAATAAAGCAATATTGATTGACAACAGAGTCAGTCGTAACTCATCTATATTACTTATTCAGTTATTGATTGACAACAAAATCAGTCGTAACTCCAGAGTAGTAGTAGAGTGACAAACTGACAACAAAGTACAATGGCAGCAACTGCAGTACAGTGGTGATGTCAGAAAGTCTCTCTTACCAAGGGTTGGTAATACAGGTCAACGTACAGTAACGACTATTACAAGAAACCTTGCTAATAAGGTCCTTATTCTTCTAGATTAAAGTGATTAGTGGTTTGAAGTACTTATTTATCGTCGTTTTCATAATTTTGCCATTGTTAGAGTAGGAATCATGGATAAGAGAGGAGTAAATTCAGAGATGACGGCTGAAAGAAGGGAATGGAGGAGGAAGACATGTTGTGCCGACACTACATAAAGTGGGATAAGAGCAGGAAGAAGAAGTAAGAGTATGAATCAAACTACGTAGAGTGATGTGTTATTAAAGATCGGTTGCTCCGTAAATCTACGGTAATCTATCTTCAGCAGTAAATATTCTAAGTTTGTAGTGACCCACTGCAGTACCGTTCCCTTCCTTCATTCCAGTCGTGTCTATATTGGCCACTGTGGGCCAGTCTATGGGGGACAAAATGGACACTTGCATAAAATGTACACAAGCATACATTTTACTTTAAATTGTTTTAGGTATTTATTTACACAAATAAACTTACAATTAAACAAATATTTACAAAATGTACAAAATACACAAGAAACAGTTGAGTTATCTGCAGATCGTTACAAACGATCTAGAGATAGCTCAACTGATCCAAATCAGTGCCAGACGGAAGCGTCCCCAAGACGCTGGCGGCATTGCCACGCTGAATAGCAATGCTTATACGCTGCGCTAGATCCACCACCAGCTCTTGGGTCACGCGTCGCTTCGATATTTTACTTATGCGTCCATTTTGTCCGTCCCTCAATCTTTTCTGCGGTTTGCTGCAAGGTTGTTTTCTGTTTTAAGCTTCCAAGAATCTATATAGGTAAATATTTTTCACGGGTTCAACATAATAATCATTAAAAATAATGACATTTACAAATTACAATTTAAACAATAGCAAAAGTTATTGAAGTTGAACTTACAACCAAAACAATTTTGCTTTCTCTTCACTGATAAGGCCGTTATTGTGAACTGAAAACACTTGGAATAAAAAACACTCTTTATCATCCGACCTTTGAATTGTATCAAAGCTAAAGGTGTTAATAATTATGCTGGATCTGTGGTTTTAACAGTTGCGGTCTATTGGTATGCTTTGTAACCTCAGGATTGTGAACTTGCTATAAATAGCGTAATACACAATTGTCTATTGAATCATGTGTGTGGGTGTATCTCTTTACCTTCATGTCTATCATCAACATTCTTTATACTGACTCCTTCTTAAGTAGTACGTTTTTAATTTGTCTTCGTAACTTTGCCAAGGTGTTATGTCATTGAACTATCTCAATATTACCTCTAAATTTTTATCAATCATCGGCCGTGAGATTGCAATTTAATGAATTGCAAAGAAAACATACTGTAGGCTACATTTTTTTTAATGAATTTTTACTAACGTCATGTCTCTGGACAAAACCATAGCCAAATCTTTGATGATTCCTTCTACGAGTATTAGGTATGTCATTTTGTGTTCATGACAAGACAACATGACAAGATAGCAATATATTTATCAATCATTTTAGGCCTAAGCGACCAATTTTAATGAGTCATTAGTATAGTACTTTGCTTTTATATCTCTTATCCACGTAATATACTGGATCCTAATGCCCAGCTATAGGAATGATAAGCCAGGCAAGTATAAAATCGATGAGAGCGGTCAAATGAACTCTGAAAGTGGCAACGACATATTTGCCTTGACCAAGCTCCACGCGCAGTTGTCGTCTTCACCCACGGATAACTGTGGATTTTCAAGCTATTTGTCACACACATCGCAGCAAGCATAGAAGAAAGATATCCTCTGTACACATATTTCGATATTCTTATCCAAACGCAGACCAGTCCTTCCTATTTTCATTAAACAGGCTTTAAAATGATAACGTTAATGCAAAGAGGCAAGATAAAAGAATTGAATTAAATCACACCACAATGTTAGACGAAGACATTGTTATTGTTATAGTAGGTACGATTTGCTATATTAGGTACGAAAAATATAAATCCCTTTAATGTTAAGATCCGGGGAAAATCTTGGCACGAAAAGACGATGTTGTACAAAACCTAATGGGACGGTTAAGCTATAAAATTGTGCCTTTGATCCCAAAATATTTTTTAAACTTAAGTCTTCTTCAGTCAACTGAAATGCCGACAAAAGCTTTTGGAATAACAGGGTTCAAACTCAAACTCAAACTCAATAATTTTTTATTAATTACGATGCAAGAATCACTTTGAAACGTCTTAAAGCTAGGTGAGTCTAGGTGCCAGTTCCACGCGACCAAGCGTAGAAGAACAGGCAACAAACTACGTCTCGGTTCCTACTGTTTTTTTATATGATCCTTTTACAAATCAAAAATAATCTAAAATAATAGCAGTGAAGTTCCAGTGTGGTGCCACTTCACTTAGTCAGACGTATGCAATGCAATAATACAAAAGCAAAAGTTTCAAAGACAGCACACGCTACGCTTCAAAGTTATACTATAGTATCTACACAGCTTATATAAAAATAAGATACGAAATAGTAGGTACAGACATTGCAAATCGACATGTTAGCTTCCTATGGGTAGAGTGACCGGGACATTGGGCCACGCAGTTTTATCATTCATATAGCTATCTAGAGTATAGTACGCTTTCTTTATTAAATTATTCTTAACATAGGCTTTAAACTTCAATAGGCTTATGTGCGACCACTATGTACAAATATCTGAATTAATTCATTCAGGCTTATCAAAGGACATATCAGATGGCCTCTGTTTTAATCTCATTACGCGAAATCGGATTATAGCGGACAATATGACGCCAACGCATTTTAAATTAAAATAGGCTGTTGGAAATTCTTCCAAATGAATTTACGGTTGGACATTATCCGTTCATTAAGTAATTATAAAAGAGACAAAAATAGCATCCGGACATTTACGGAGGTAGCTTTGACTCGTTTCACAGAATAATTTCAGAAAAGGAATTCAAGAATTTTAATCTTCTGATGTTTCTGTGAATCAATTTCGTAGTTTGAGTAACATCGGTGTAAATTGTAATTATGGACCGATGGCATTTTCGAGCCAGAGTTATGTTTCTTTAAGTCTAAAGATAATAAGGAGTGTAGCATAAACATACCTAGGTATATATCGAAAGAAGAGACTTGGTTGATTTTCTTGGGACTCTGAAGTCTATCACTTAAAGCGCTATGATAGTAAAATTTACCTTGGGACCGAAAAAAAGGTTCAGTGTGCCTCTCCAGCTGGATCTCTCCGTGCGTTCTGCAATTTATCAATGAACAGTTTCTTCAATGAAATCATTGTACTTATATCCTGTGATATCATGATCGCAATATCAAATACATCAATTAACTTGATATTGGTATCGATTACAAATTGTTCACTACCGTTTAGCAGTACATGGGATCACGTTACACGTCCTTTTGTAAACACAGTTTGTCATCTTGAAAAGCTATACTTTTCTTAATATCTGGGCTTTTTACTGATCTTAGTTCGTCGATCTCATTTGTACCAACTCCAATGGAGATTGGTTTGTCTCTCATTTTTGGCTCAAGGACATGCCATACCGGTTTCATTGCATGCTTGCATTCCAGTCTTAGCAAGTGGTAAACATCGCAATACTGGTTTAGGGTATGATCATGAATTTAATCTTCACCCACACACACCAGCTCAACGATTAGAATAAGAATAAATATAAATAAACATTTAAGACAATTTACACAACACTATCAAGCCCCAAACTAAGCAGAGCTTGTAATATGGGAACCGGATAGCTGATATAATATTGAATATTTTTTTAATTTTTTTTTATAAATACATACTTAGAATACCCAGACAGCGAACAAACATTTATGTTCACCACACAAATATTTGTTCTCGATGAGGATCGAACCCACGACCTACGGCGCAGAAGGCAGAGCTACTACCAACTGAGCTAGAGGCCAGTCAATATAAATAAACATTTAAGACAATTTATACAACACTATCAAGCCCCACACTAAGCAGAACTATGGGAACTAGATGCTGATAAAATACTTATAATAGGTACATATTTTTTTGTAAAAACATACTTAGATTACGATGTAACACTCAGGCAGAACAAACATCTGCGTTCACTATATTTCTCGATGGGGATCGAACTGCGCAGAAGGCAGAGCCACTACCATCTGATCTGAGAGGCGAGCCAAAGAGAATAACGTCTAATCCAAACAAACAAGACATTATTACAGTTTTTTGTACCTAATAGTGCTAATCCAACTGTAGTAAGTACCTAGTTAGATAATTAGAATTTGCCTTATATTTCCAGAATCAGCATCTGAACCTGGAGATAATAGGCAACCCCAGACAACAGGCACATACTGTGGTTTGGAGATTTTTCAAGAGTTTCTATATTTAGAAAAGATCTCATCCATTAATCTATATTTAGAAAAGACTTCATCCATCGATCAAAGGGTTTTTACCATAATCGTGATTATTGATATTAATCTGTCGTCACTCGCTAGTTCTAGAACCTAGAACAACATCGTGATTTCGCCGTTAATGATTATCGTGCAGTGACGAGACATTGCATGAATAATGACCAATAATAATTTTAGAGGTGTGTCTAGTCTTGAAATCCATTTTGAACTGCTATAATATTCTGTTGGTATTTATATGCAGCAGATGAGCAGATGCTATGGATTAACTCATTCGCCGGCTTGTTCTATTAAAATTCCAAACATCAATCCAATATGACATTAAAATAATAAATTTACGATGATTGATTCACTTGCTTTGCTAGGTAAACCGGCTCGCGGTGGCGACCGGCCAAATTTTAAAATAGACCAATTCCTACACCATTTTGTTTTTCTCACCTCCACCGCCGTTGTGGTCATGTGAATAACGTAAACCGCTGGATTTGGAAAATACATTCTATTATTTCTGACTTTACGACTGTTGAACTGAATTTTTATAGGTTCAAGGTTTATAAGATTTTTAAAACGTCAAGTTTATTAATAAAATTTAATACGTTAACTATAAAGTCAATAATCCTAGATGAAAAGGAGCAGAACTGAAAACATTTTAAGAATTTTTATACAGGCATTTTCAAGCAATGCCTTGCGGTTGCGACTCAACTGACCATACCGATACTGATCAGATATAATTATGGTTTTTATGACTAAGCATCACTATTGGGGTAGGAAGTGGACTGTGCGAGCGACGCAGACGTTTCCTGTTCTCGCGTCTTCGCACACCTTTTCCAAAGACCTTGACTTGTGATAGCTTCCTTTACACCTGGTCGTTTTGTTGTTCGGACCGGACGTATGAGATAACGTTGACATTTGAAGTCAAGGTTCAGGCTCTTTGTTGTCTACTCGAAGTTGTTGAACGGACCAGGGTATAGAAACTCTCAAATAGTGTAAATGTTATAGAACATTATCGGAAATAAATAACACTGAACCGATAAGGCGATAGAGATATGTCCGTAATAAATTATAGTTTAAAAAACTAAAAAAAAAACGCTTTTATAACTAATTGAACTAAAAAGTTAAAAATAAAATTGTAATTATCAAAAAGCGTTCAAGCGCTCCAGGTTCTTTTATAACTAATTGAACTTTTTAGTTCAATTAGTTATAAAAGCGTTTTTTTTTAGTTTTTTAAACTATAATTTATTTTATACTTTTTAGTTTTTTTTTTTTTATTCATTTTTGAAGTGAAAACTTCTTTAGCGGCGTTGAGCACTTTCTGTAATGGGTATAAAATCTTAAACTCGCGTCAGGATCACGTGACCCTGATCGAAAAAGCGTAAGACGGATGTTTTTGTAGAAATGTACCCTAAGACTACAACGTAGAGTTCATAATAAAAATCGAAAAAGCGTAAGACGGATGTTTTTGTAGAAATGTACCCTAAGACTACAACGTAGAGTTCATAATAAAAAAAACATTAAACTGCACGAGAATTGCCCACTTTCACAGAACTGCACAATTATTGTGCAATAATTATAACAAGTGAAAAAAAGCCAAGGATCTCCAAATTAAATTATTGTTCCGTATAGGGTTTTGATTGGGGTTATACTATATTGAGGAATTTGATTAAATGGTCGACTTTTAGGGTTCCTTAGGACTTTGATTGGAGTTTCAACTACACTTAGAAGCTTGATAATGTTAAAATTTTTAGGGTTCCTTAGGACTTTGATTGGGGTTTTACTACATTGAGGAATTTGATTAAGTGGTCAACTTTTAGGGTTCCTTAGGACTTTGATTGGAGTTTCAACTACACTTAGGAGCTTGATAATGTTAACATTTTTAGGGTTCCTTAGGACTTTGATTGGAATTTCAACTACACTTAGGAGCTTGATAATGCTAAAATTTTTAGGGTTCCTTAGGACTTTGATTGGGGTTTTACTACATTGAGGAACTTGATAAAATAAACAACTTTTAGGGTTCCTTAGGCCTTTAAATGGACTTTCAACTACACTTAGGACCTTGATTATGTAAACAATTTTAGGGTTCCTTAGCACTTTGATTGGAATTTCAACTACACTTAGGAGCTTGATAATGCTAAAATTTTTAGGGTTCCTTAGGACTTTGATTGGGGTTTTACTACATTGAGGAACTTGATAAAATAAACAACTTTTAGGGTTCCTACGTTAATAATCAAGTTTTCACTTCTGCCGGCACTCCCGGAGTGCAACCCGTATTTTTTTTTTTCATATTATTGCATTGTCATCGACCTTTGACAGGTGTACAAAGTTTGAATCAAATCTGATCGTTCAAAGTAGGACAAAATCGAGCTCAAAGGGGTCGGTTACTTGCAAGCTTTTTTTTTTTTTTCATTTTTTTTTTTTTTTTTTCATATTATTGCATTGTCATCGACCTTTGACAGGTGTGCAAAGTTTGAATCAAATCTGATCGTTCAAAGTAGGACAAAATCGAGCTCAAAGAGGTTGGTTACATACATACATACATACATACATACATACATACATACATACAGGTGAAGCTAATAAAAGCGTTATAAAAAGGTTGCACCTCTCGTTTATGTATATACTTGGGTGAATATACTTTCTGTATGTTATTAGTTCGTTATTTGTTTTGTCCGATCGCAACTCGTTATTAAGTTCATATGTATACTGTGTTGTGAGCATGCAACTCTGTACTACTGAAGTCTTGCTCAGAAAGCGTTGAGCATTTTGTACTGATTTAATCTAGAACATTTCCCCGCATCAAGAGGTTGATTAAAACATCACAAATCGTGTTACATTAACTTTGTTCGTAATTATCAATCAGACAAACAATGGATAAGTACAGCTATTTTATAATTGTTGTTGTCGTCTATGGTATGACGTCCGTGGCTATTATTTAATCGGATCAAGTCATATGACTTGGACTTTGCACTTTGAATAAGGTAATTACTAAAACTGTGACTATAAAATTATAGATCATGCTAGTATAATAGAACATTGAACTTTATAAAAACATAAGAATCAAAGAAAAATAAGGAGAAAAACTGGTTCCACTACTGAAACGTAGTAAACAGACAAAGAGGCTTTGTACCATAACTTTTTACTCAAAGAGCCTATGCAACGTGAATGATGGCACCACAGAACAGAATGAAGAAGAGAAGATTCAGTTTTCAGTACAGATTATTTTAACCATTGATAACGCATTAAACGATTTAATCTAGGAAATAGGAACAGGTATAGACAAAGAAAAAAATATTCTATCCACGAGACCACGTCTTGTTTGGGTCACTATGCCGATAGAGTAAGCTCATAAAATAGAAAAGAATGAAAGTAGTTATCTATAAAGCATAGCTTTTCGTGGAAATGGCATTAGAATACACTACACATAGCAATGTTAACCTCAAGTCGGCTGCGAAGAACGCGGTCTCGGTGATTGAAATTGATTAGCTAGGTGGTCGTGTAAATGTAACACTGCAAATTGTAGGAAAATTGAATTTAGTCATTGTCCGTTTTATCTAAATAACCCTGAGTGAGGTTAACTTTAAATTGTATAAACTGAGGCTCAGTCTAGGCACGTTATTTTCTGCCAGAGTTGTAATAAGTAAAGATTTTTTAATCCATATATTAGATATAGCCACATATTAACCAAAAGCTGCTGTCCTTATACATTTCCACAACGATCTAAATGTGTACAACTGTACATCAGCACACGTGTTGCAACAGCGTGTAATTTTACTACATAGGCCTTTTACAGTTATTTCCATTGCTGTCTGTCTCGTGCAGCTCTAGTCCAGCAGCTTGTCTCGAGCTCATCTGACCATCGTTTTCCCTGTCTTCCTTGTTTTCTTTTAGTCCATACACGAGGGGTCCAGTTGGTTATAATCCATTTTTTCGGACGTGACGCGGAGCTCTTTCGTTATGATTCTCAGGGTTGCTTTTATTTTGTCTTGTTTCCGGTATCCCAAATACCTTGTTAGTCGCTCTTTACATTTATTATAGCTTGAGACCTGTGATCAACTTCTCCGCAAACGTTTTTCTGTATAAATTACCGACCTAACCCAATTGCATTTTTCTAAGGCGCTCGTTAAAGTTCCAATGCATGATATATCGTTGCTATTAGAGCGTACTTTGCTATACTCTCATTGACTGTTACCATGTTATCAGCCAGATTGAATACGATACGCATTACTTTAAGCCGTATTACCTAGAGATAAGGTCCAATTTTAACATACCACCTACCTCCCCACCACAGTCTTGGACTAATGTAGCTAACTGCGCACTCAAATGATATAATATTTGATATATAAACAAATACTTAGCAACAAGTGTTATTGGATCATTAAAATGCACGTTTACTTCAATGACGTATGTTTTTAGTCATTTCTGAAACGTTATCTCTAAGTTATGGGTATGTTTTATTATTTCGGATAATTAGTACTTAATTAGTCATTGATGTGATATTATAGTAAACCCTACCTACTTAGATGACAAATAGTCTTGAAAAAAACTTTAATAATTCATTTGTCGAAAATACTCCCAAAACATGAAGTGGATCTAGCATAGGCGATGTAGAATTAATAAAGAAGGATATAGCATGTCTAAATAAAGAACAGAAAGCACATAAAAAGGTTATATATTTTCTTCGCGGTACCACGTGAGTAAAGCAATAGGCTAAAGCTAGCTACCGAAGTGCGCTACAGCAAAAAAAAAAATACAAACAAATCTCATTTTATACAATGTAAGTTTTCATCTTCAATTCGTTCCAACTCGTAATTTTAATAGTTCGTGACCATTCTCTAATGATGATGATAAGAAGCGTTTTGTTAATTATTAGGCCCTTCATCATCAACAATGTAACATGTTCTTGTTTGCTATAATTATTGCTATACAGTACGTCCAAGATATCATCTGTAAAGAAAATTTCAAACAAAAAGTTGCTGCACTTATCTGCTTTTTTCGACTTACAAAACTGTTTACTTTCCTAAAACAATAAGCAGATTATAATTTTATAACCCGAACATATCCAAAAGGTTATAATTGTTTAACATTATTTATTTATTATCGTCGTTTAATTTTGTAAGATCATATTTTGCAACTTTTTGATTGTGCCAGTTCCATGTTATGCTTGTCATGCTCAATATTCTGACCCCCATAGGTACTTAACTTATAAATATTAATTGAAAAATAAAGATACTAGTCCAGCCACTATTTTTCATTGTCCTATCCAATCACCCTATCGGTCATACTTATATCAGCTTCATGTATTATTACATCATTTTATTATTATTGAGAAAACTTAACGATATTCATCAATATTATTCTGATCTTTCACAAAAGATATTTGCATTCTTTGTTTAAAGTTCATTTTCTACGATTCGGTGCATAAATCAATGTGCAAATGTTCGATATCTTGTGAATTATTGCGGTCGAACTTTGGACCTTTCCACAATACGTATCACACAAAGATTCACTGCTCGTAATTTCATTATTAAGTGTCGTTGAGGTCACCGACCGAACTCGTCTGGGTTCACTTTAAAGGTAATATATTATTATAGTTAATAGTCGCTTTCATTTGCTATGACTGCTATCAGGCAGTGATTTTATTTACTTCATACAAATAGTACCTTAAAGCACTGATAGCATGTCGGAGCGTTTCCAGGTCCTCAGCATCAGTAGGCGGAACCTTCTGATCCTAATAAGGACTCTAATTACTTCAAATCGTCTTACACCAATAGTTTTCTTTATTGGAAACAATATTTTTGTGACGGTGCTTTCAAACGACTGGAGATTGCTTATTTTTAAAAATTTGACAGTTACAAGCATAATAATGCCCTCCTCTCTGTAGCTGTAGAAAAATGATCCATCTACAATGCCTTCGTTAAATTACTTTGCTTAAAGAACCTTGAGACCACTTATTCAATCGCCGCGCCGAGACGAAGTGCTGGATCTATTGTAGCTTCCTCCGTTTATATCACCAAGTACCAATAAATCTATTACCAGGTGTACTATGGTAATATATTCAAATAGATGCGGCATTGTGCAATCTCACTGCTCCAGCTCGAGGTATAGAGGAACATTCACATCCGTGTCGGCTATAGTTGCGTAATGGTGCCGCAGCGTCGTTTCCTATTTATTAGGTCGATCTATTTCAGGACGATAACACACTCTGCATTGCCAATATTATACTATAGCATTTGGAACGCCAAGAAAAAATAGGTAAACAGTCCTCTTACCAGCAACGTCGCTTTCTTTCGCGTCTATTTTAATTACCGAACCGCAGCTGTTTGAAGGTTATCGGTCTGTAAGTTCGCTCTCATCATAATTTTCCAAGTGTACCATGCTATCTTATTGGAATAAAATAAATGAATCTGAGTCAGTCTGGATGATGTGCACTGCTGGAAGGCCTCCATAAATTGAGGAAATGTCTGGTAAAAATAAATTTCAAAATAAATTTCGAACACGGTATGGTATGCACAAAACTGTTATTCTATCAAATCCTCCAGTGTGCCGGAATTCCAGAAAAGAGAATAGAGGAGGTCTTCTACATGCAAGCAGTTAATGTCTACAAATTTTGAAATCATCCATAAACCAAACGTATTTCGAGTCAAATTAAGAATGTATTTCGTTGAAAGGGTGTTTCTACTCATTAGAAGACTATATGTGACTAATGGCGTACAATTTAATAAACTATTGAATCATAATTTCCAATACAATTTTTTTATTTACTATTATTGTTTGGTTTATTGTGTACTGCTATTGTTATTTAAGTGTTCACTCACCATTGAAAAAAAATTGATTGCTAATAATCTAAATGCCTCTTAATAATCAGAACGGCTTGTTATCTGATTAATTGATGGAGCAGGAGCGTCTACAGTCTACTTTCATCTGCATCTTCGAGATGTTTAGTCACGCAAATTAAAATATTATAACGGCGGGTCTAAAGTTAGCCGTTTTGCGAACGTCTTTGAGTCATCATAGGCCATTTTCACATAACTCACGGCTCACTTCAGTTCGGTCCCGCCAAAATCGACAGACCGTAGGCTTTGAAAACATTCTTATCACTACTCTTCGATGCAGATGAATTGCATAGACTGTAAATAAACTCTGATAACTGGTCACGCACGATAAACTCGCACTATAAACAGCGCTAACTATATTTGAAACATGTTCTGTGACTTTTAGATATATCTTCAAAAGTACATTGTTACCTGAGTGTTGAAAGTCACGTTTTTTGAGTCCCGAGACGGGTTTGGCGCCAGAGCGTTAGCGAGGGCGCCAATGGAGCTTGAGGGACTTAAAAGACTTTCACCCGAGGTAAACACTGTGCTTTTCATTACGAATACAAGGAAAGTAAAAATAAAAACATGAAAGAAAAATTTGTGAAAATGAAGATTGAATTGCCGCCTTCCCGGTTTTTTTTTTCTTTTTCTCTGGCGGGCCTTCGGCTTCGGCTCGCCAGCATTATTCAGCCATTATTTTCATTCTCATAATTTAAAAAATGGTAAATGTAAAATCTATGTTATTTTAAATAAATAGTTGAAGCTATATATTAATCAAGTAATTTAGAAGATATAATATTTATCTTTATGTTATTTAAATTTAAATTTTACATTGCGCTATCTTATTAGACTTTTTAAACTTCTTACCGTTGTAATGGGTTTCCAACCTACTTGCTGAATAAAAAGTTGGAATTTGGTTCAACGACCTCCTTGCAGTTAGAAAGACTTTAGAAAGTTGGAACATGGTTGAATAAAAAAAAAAATACGGGTTGCACTCCGGGAGTGCCGGCAGAAGTGAAAACTTGATTATTAACGTAGGAACCCTAAAAGTTGTTTATTTTATCAAGTTCCTCAATGTAGTAAAACCCCAATCAAAGTCCTAAGGAACCCTAAAAATTTTAGCATTATCAAGCTCCTAAGTGCAGTTGAAATTCCAATCAAAGTGCTAAGGAACCCTAAAATTGTTTACATAATCAAGGTCCTAAGTGTAGTTGAAAGTCCAATTAAAGGCCTAAGGAACCCTAAAAGTTGTTTGTTTTATCAAGTTCCTCAATGTAGTAAAACCCCAATCAAAGTCCTAAGGAACCCTAAAAATTTTAGCATTATCAAGCTCCTAAGTGTAGTTGAAATTCCAATCAAAGTCCTAAGGAACCCTAAAAATGTTAACATTATCAAGCTCCTAAGTGTAGTTGAAACTCCAATCAAAGTCGTAAGGAACCCTAAAAGTTGACCACTTAATCAAATTCCTCAATGTAGTAAAACCCCAATCAAAGTCCTAAGGAACCCTAAAAATTTTAACATTATCAAGCTTCTAAGTGTAGTTGAAACTCCAATCAAAGTCCTAAGGAACCCTAAAAGTCGACCATTTAATCAAATTCCTCAATATAGTATAACCCCAATCAAAACCCTATACGGAACCCTAAATTTTACGTAAAGCCAAATCCTCAACGGGTCGGAACCGCTAGAAGGGACCTTGTCGCGCGACCTACAAGTAGGTCCTAAATGAAGTAAAACGGCAGACATAGGAGGAGGGGGTTCTGGGGGGCTAAGGAGGGTCACAGCACGGCTCGCTTCGCTCGCCGCGCTGTTCCCCGTGGTCGCGTGGCGGCTCGCTTCGCTCGCCGCGACGCTCCCCCCGGGTTCAGGAAGAGGGGGTTCTGGGGGGCTTAGGGGGGTAACAGCACGGCTCGCTTCACTCGCCACGCTGTTCCCCGTGATCGCGTGGCGGCTCGCTTCGCTCGCCGCGACGCTCCCCCCGGGTTTCGGAGGAGGGGGTTCTGGGGGGCTTAGGGGGGGTCACAGCACGGCTCGCTTCGCTCGCCGCGCTGTTCCCCGTGGTCACGTGGCGGCTCGCTTCGCTCGCCGCGACGCTCCCCCCGGGTTCAGGAGGAGGGGGTTCTGGGGGGCTTGGGGGGAGTCACAGCACGGCTCGCTTCGCTCGCCGCGCTGTTCCCATGGTCGCATGGCGGCTCGCTTCGCTCGCCGCAATGCTCCACTCGAAAAAAAAGGCTTAAAAATAGGGCATTTTTAGGTTTTTTAAATAATAAAGGGGTCTAGAGGGAAAGGGGGGAAAAATTTATATTGCTTTCAAAATAATCTCACCTTCCCTACATGACCCAAAAAAAAAAGTGCTCAACGCCGCTAAAGAAGTTTTCACTTCAAAAACTTTGCATTTATAGAATAAGAATTATATTGACTCCGCTTTTTATTGTTTATTATTTGCAATAATTTAATTTGGAGATCCTTGGCTTTTTTTCACTTGTTATAATTATTGCACAATAATTGTGCAGTTCTGTGAAAGTGGGCAATTCTCGTGCAGTTTAATGTTTTTTTATTATGAACTCTACGTTGTAGTCTTAGGGTACATTTCTACAAAAACATCCGTCTTACGCTTTTTCGATTTTTATTATGAACTCTACGTTGTAGTCTTAGGGTACATTTCTACAAAAACATCCGTCTTACGCTTTTTCGATCAGGGTCACGTGATCCTGACGCGAGTTTAAGATTTTATACCCATTACAGAAAGTGCTCAACGCCACTAAAGAAGTTTTCACTTCAAAAATAGAACTTGTTTTTTTTTTATAATTTGACAGCTGTCAGAAAAAATTACATGTAGGACAAATAAAGGGTTGGGATCTCTTCTTTTAAGTTGTTAAACCTGTATTAGAAGAGAGCCCCTCTTTTCTGTGGCTCAACATTGCCTTGTAATTTAATTTAGGTAATAGGAACGATATCTTGGTCATTCGCAAGTATAACGAGATCTATCTTCTACGGCGACAGTAAACAGGCGTCCGTCGTAGTGAAACTGGCCAAGTACCTAGCAAGCTAGCTAGATGAAAGGAACAGAATATTTATATCGAATTTAATATAACTTGTGTTAGTAGAGCTTTATTTTTGAGTACGTTACTGAATACCTACGCGTTGCTCAACTTTATATTTGTTTTATTACTTGCTATATAATTTATATCAAAATCTGGAAACTCGTATGCTTCGGCAATTCCAGACAATTAATTTTATACTTACGTCCAGATCTGTGTTTAAGCTGTTTCTATGTAGTATCTTGAACACTGTTCACTGTAGGTTGTGGCCTATGCTCGGTTGGGGTTATCACACCAACACTGTTTACAGGGAATGCTAACTTGAGTGATACGGAAATCGTCTACTCATAATACATTTCGTATCTATGTGTTGTTATGTGGATGTGATCTATCAAAATAGGCCAATGGAATTTGCCAACATTGTCTGCCAGAGTTTTGTTTGATCGACTGAATTACTGGCTGTCATCACAAAGTGCCGTGTTTGATTTGATTGTTTTCGTCTTCCTAATTGCTCCGTCGTTTAATTTCATTAGTTGATTTTTTTATCAGTTTAGAGTGGAAAGATAACATGTAATAACAATGCTGATTCTTTTACAATGTTCGTTCAAACAATACTGTTTCTACATACACTTGCTTTATCATGTTAAATTACCCATTTTACTTGGACAAAACACGTCGTGTCATTCTTTGTAACAGGCTATGATTATACATTTTGAATTACCTCGCTTAGTTTCAGTTCATGAATGACTACTGTACATTTATTTTCATATTCCGCATCTGTGTTATGTCTGGTTTTATTTTTGCTTTAGTTTACTGTTGCATCATTATCGTGAATTATCAATACGTCTAAGTGTTCAATGTCTTTTCACTCGAAGCAAATATCTAGCCCACAGATAACATGAGTGTTTTTCACAATCTACTTTAGCCCGCGAAAGATTTACAGAGGCTCACAATGCGATGGTAAAACACGAAGTTATTTCAGACGGAATCCACCTTGTGGATTGGCTCCGACGAAAATAGTATCATCGATCCTATTCGCAAGAGAGAATAACAACCGCCGCGTATTTATTTGTACAGCGGCATTTCTAAAAACTTATGCCTTATTTTCGGAGTTCATATTATACATAATGTTCCTTTGGTAAATCACTGATCTTTTTTATTTACAACTACAGTTTTCGTCTCTTTAGTCTACCTATAGGAATAAAGATTACTGTGATTATATAGAATGTAATCAAGTCTGTCTAACAGTCCGAATAAAGCAGGAACGCACAATTTTGCTTTTGTCGGTTTACTTTATTCAATTTAGCGTTGATTGTCGGTGGCAAGAGGTCGCGCCGCGGTTGTGTCTGCACTAATTAGGGCCTCCTTGCTTCGCCCACACACGTGTTCATTGTCACTCTCCTACCTTTAATCCTGCCCACTTCACGTGACACACTTTACCTGATGATATAGCCAAGGTATGCCGTGTTACAGACAATGCAATCATTGTGTTCACTCGTACCATTATTAAATTAGAATTACAGTTTTAAAATCATTATTCGTATATTATACATATTAAGTACTTAGATAATGTCACGAGCAGGTGTTTTACTTATTTATAATAAATTTTGAAGACCACGTTGAATTAACTCTTGTTTTTCTTTTTACATTTTCATACGTTTGTAAGCTTTTCATGACTGAAAAATCGAGAGTCCTGGATATAATAGTTATACTGAAGTAGACGGATTGTCGTCGCCAGTGCGTCGTAGAACTCGTTTCTACCATCTTTAATCTGCTTCGTGTATCCAGTTGAGATTTTGCCCAGTGATTTTCTGACCGGCTTTTCATCTCTTGCTACCAAAGTGAGAGAGTCCACGTCTAGTCCATTCACAGTTAGTAGCTACGCTTTGCTAACTAACATGTCGAAAGCACTCAACCCACTCAACCGCATACATTATTCACGCCCGACTTCAAGGTTAAACGCATATACAAATAACGAGCAATAGTTAAGCTCAGTGAGTACATGACCGATCTTGAATGGCTTGTAAGATAAGCTTAGGACCAGTCCACGTGCGAAATTTCAGTGCCTTGAACGCAGCGCATCACTAATCTTCACATTATCTTGTTTATATATTGACGTCAGTAGTGTTGTGGCGCCAGTCGCCACATTACAAGTCTCCATGCTCGAATGCTCTGAAAGCTCAAAATTTGTTTGATGTAAAAGTTTGAAACCGTTCTCATATTTTTCTACAATCTCTGCTAGCTATTCAAATATTGTCTTATCGTCGAATCTTCCTACGTGACTTTAACATCGTTTACCTACCGTTAGTCATTGAAACTCTGAAAGTGCTAATTATTCTCTGATTTTATTATCTCTTTTGTGCTAGGATTCCTTTTAAGTGAACATTGATGTCGCTTTAAGAGCACGTGCATGTGACTCGGTAACTGGTTTGGAGGCGTGTAAATAAAACAGGCCTGGATCAGGTTTGGGGCCCGTGTGTTCTAAGCGCGTGGGCGGCCTTGACTGCGTGAAGGACGCCGTGTCACCACAGAATACAATAACAGCATGTAATACGTATACTAGCCACTGAGCGTGTGTCTTCGTTGAGGGCGTGGTTTGCGCACGCGATGCCAACAGCCAGCTTGTTTTTTGGTTCGCAAACGCTGTAGAAACTACGTCTTCATGTATGTTACTTGCAAGTCGCATCGAGATCACATGTTTTATATTTAAGTCAATCGATAGCATTTGAATTACTGAATATTTGCTAAGAGCTAGGCTTCTTGGACAAACCAAGTTAGAATTTCTACATTACATTTTTTATGAATATTTTGGTGCTGAAAAAAATCGCGACGTGTGGAAATCATAACTTATTAGCAATAACTTGTTAGATGTTAGACTGGAAATGTTCCTTGTCACATTTGCATTCGGAACCACACAGAGGAAGAGTACGTACCCTTTGTCTCTACAGTCTGCACTGCGTCCATCACTTGGGGCCTTAGACAATTTAGATCAGGACCTGCCTTGCATGGATCTTCCCCTCTGCCAAAAGGTACAAGACTAATGAATTTGACATATCTAGCACGTTTATAAAAACCACTTCGTAATCGATCTTTATCAGTGTCAGTATCGGTATCGCGGTGAATGGACCTCTTCTAAAAATGCCAACATGTGCAGTTGCAGTGTGTAATAGGAAGTCATACACATCAAGCTTGTAAAAGGATGGTGTAACATTTCATATGTAATTATTTTTTTGCATAGTTAATGCTTTTTTCTATTAAAATAATGTAAAATTGTTGTGCGGCGTTTAGCTCTAGAACATCGATTCAGTATACGATTATACGAAAAAGATCGAATCGCCTCGAGTTTCCTGCCGTCAATTATCCGCATTTAATTTTCAACCTTATCACAAAATGAAATAGACTATAATTGCGAAATAATCTCTAATTGCCAAGCAATTTTAGTCACTAGCAAAAATTTAAATTTGTAACGAGACTACCTATGACGTACCTATGAACTCCCCACGAGACTAGTTGGCATTTCAAAAATGAATTTTTGACCTTACCGATTTAGATATTAAGTCGATTTGGCTTTGAATTTTTCCAGACCTGACAGGCCCGAGACATCAAAACCCCGCCCTCCGGTACCGAGACTAGTGATAGAGGTGGATAAATGTTTTCACACAGTTTTTTATCGATATCGATAAAAGCACGGGTGTTCTAGCGAGTAGATTTGTCTTAGATTTCTGATTGGTTGTGGGTTCAAATCCAGTCGTGCACCAACGGATTGTGTTGAAGTTGTAACGTGTTATTTTATACATAGCATTACGTAGCCTACATGTTTAATTTAACAATGTAGCTGTTGAACAATTTAGGAACTTAAAAAACTTTTAACTTTATACCTTGTGGAAAAACCAGCCCGCACATCAAGTGGATACAGTTATGCATAGTCCAAGCGCCATTTTCA
Source organism: Thera obeliscata (assembly GCA_947578465.1). Taxonomy (NCBI): domain Eukaryota; kingdom Metazoa; phylum Arthropoda; class Insecta; order Lepidoptera; family Geometridae; genus Thera; species Thera obeliscata. Next base: position 13,782,836 of record OX387924.1, on the reverse strand, counting down.
GTTTTTTGGGAAATTACATAAACGCGTTTTTATTGGTAGAAGATTTGCATTTGCATCGTCAGAAAGTAAATCTATGTACATCGAAGCTTATATTTGTAATTTAACATGTTACAAGAAAAAAACACAAAAAAAGGTTTTATTTTGGAACATATCGTTAAAAATGCACTTGGACTCTTATTAAATATCATGTTCTCATTTTGCAAAACGAGTCCAAGAGACAAAATAATTATTTATTCTGGAAGATTAGCTTTAAGTGCATGTGGAAACGAATTAATATGATGTACTCATTTTGCAAAATGAGTATAAGTATAGTAACATAAAAATGTTTCCTGGACTATTTTCCTATCGTTTAATAAAAACCCCTTGAATTTCCGTATTTACTCAGCATCTTATATTAGATGTTACAGAGGATTGATAAAATTAAATAAAAAACTATTAAAATGGCACTGATAGTATGTCCAGAAAATAAAACAATATAATTATCATAATTTAACAAACAATAATAATTTAAAACAAGATAAGGACTATCTCAGATATTATCTTCAGCTTTCAGACAGACAGAATAATGATTGATGATATTATTGGTAAACACCAACCCCAAACCCAGAACATATCGGGTAGGATGTAGAATGGAGTAGGTAAATAATATATAAATCTACTCTTCTTCAATATGTTCCGGATCAAAAACCTAAATGGCCATCAACACCTTCAACAACAATATCATCTTCAATCGTGTCATCAAAAATCAAATCTTTGTTGTCAAATGCTATAGCGTCGTTTGGGATATTATGCACTGTTTCATAATTTAATTTTAAATCTTTTAGTTTTTTCTCTGAAACATTTTGTCCTTTCCTACCCTTTCTTTTCTTTACATCAATTTCTAAGCTTTCTTCCTCCACCTTCTAATAGTGAATGCTCCTGCCTTGACATAATGAGGCAATGGATGATTTTAGGTTTCCTTTATCTGGTTTATTCTTAACCAATTATTATTGACCTTCTCGCCCACTGTTATCTTTTTTCTGTTGACAATAGCTTTTTCCTTTTCTTCAGTATTTGTGATTCTTTGTTCTGCAGCTTGCCATAACTTTCTTGTAGTCTTGTGGAGTATAAAGTATTAATTGCAGTTTCAGAAATATAGGGTGCTTTTCGAGGAGAGATCAACAGGTCTATTTTTATACTTTTTTGCTATATTGTATGCCCGAAATAGGTAAGCTGTTGGAACATAATTACTTTTAAGATGTTTTATACACAGTTTTACAATACAATATTTTTATCTTTATCTTTATACGTGTATTCTGGCCTTTATTTTTTTTATTCTGTTCTCCGTAACAATTAAGTTGACCAAAGAATTAAGTTTTTGACTTTGGTAAACTAGTATAATATGTGCTTCCTTAAACATGACTTGGGTTCTTCTGCCAGCCTCTCCTTCCCAAACAAAGATTACGTTCAGAAGTTACAAACAACTGTCGCGTAGACTACTGATGCGTAACACTACGTCGTTTGGACTAGTAATGTTTAATGGAAATGTGCTTTTTCATCATAAAGTTTGGTTGTTAGTTTTAAATTGGTTGTTGGACTTGTATTGCATTTCAAAATACTTCGTTTGCTATAGGAGGCGCTTGGACTGGGTATCAAAAAATACCACTTAGAGTGAAGCTGGCTGCAAGAGTGTTTTTTCTATGGCTTAATTATGCCCTAGTGATTACGAAAATGCGAAAAAATCAAAAAATTAAATTTGGCGCTTGGACTCCTTATGCATAACTGTATCCAAGTGCGGATGATAAAATTTGCCAATTTGCGTATTCGGACATCCAAAAGCATAGCATTTGACACAAATTTAGTTCCAAACATTTATTTATCCCACCTTTTATAAGATGGATAGTTTTTGTGACCTTTTACCTTGAAAAACTAACGTAGTCATCATAGAATTTCATGTTATTTTTGAAATAACTTTTAGAACACCTTTATGACGGTGTATACGAGTTTCCAGCTTATTCGCTCTTATTCTGAGGTTGACCCCATATTGGTTCTAAAATGATAAGTTTATTTAGGCCAAATAAAAACATCGATATCTTTGATTTTAAGCTCAGAAAATTTATCAATCTCTATGAAAGTGTCAGTTTTAAGTAGTAATGCTGCCAACTTAATCAAGATGTAGTTTGTCGAGATTTGGGGTAAAAATAGGTTCTTAGTGCAAGTAATGAGTAACATACAATAAAGGATTTGTCCCTCATGGCATCCTAGAGAGTTGGCTGTAGTTTTAGTGTTGTCCAGCCCAGATCAATTGAACGAAATGAACTAGTCTGCCTGTGATATTCATTCATTAACAATTATACATTTGTGTCTGAAAAATAGTACATAATAAGCAAAAATAATATGAGTCGGATCATAAATTAAATAATTATCAAAGAAATTGTTATCAAATAATACTAGCAATGTCACACCATATTTATAAAATCATCAGTAGAATAAAAACACCCTTTCAACAAAAGCTGCTTTAGTCTAGTTTTGAATAAATATAGTTAGAATGAAATTAAGTATACAGGGGTTTTCGGGGACGATAAAACGATCTAGCTAGGATTCATTTTTAGAAAATGTCTCCATAATCGTAAAGTAAATAATCAACTTGATCATAAAATCATAACTCCTAGCGCCATCTGTTGATTAAGTCATGAGTTAATGGGACAGAGAACGCCATCTAATGACGAGTAGTGGAGTTTATTATTATGTCGGTAAGATTGAAAAATATTAATATTTAATCAGTATGTAAGTAATTCGTATTTAAATATAATTCAATATCAGTTTACCAATCAAAAAATACCGAGCGAAGCTCGGGCACCAACTGCTAGTAATTTTTATATTGTTTGTCTTGAACATAAATACCCGACGACCATTAGTGCCATGAAATCTAAAATAATATTCAGAATGAATATTTTAATAAATAAATCTTACTGACTTCGGAAGCCTTACATTCTTTCATACTTAACATAGGGTAAAATAAAATGATGATACGGCATCACTGTTGTGGTTCTCTGTATTTTGAATGTGTGTCACCTGTATATACAGTAAACTTGAACTAGTGTTAAAGATTTGTATTTGTGTGCGTTCATAACAACACAAATAATTGTTGTGTGTGTTACGATCGTTTGAATGTGTGTCACTTTCGTTTCAGTGTGTGCTTTCCTCGTCCCCCTCAAAATATGGCAGAAAAATTTGTTAGGCTGAATAGATGCAAGGCAAGTCCTTAGGTTAAATTGTCTAAGCTTGGGGCGTAAAGGTGTTTACTCAAAGATACTCGGAAATTTGAACATTTTTTTGACAACCTTCTTTCAGATAAATAATTCAAAATATGCGAGCGACGACCACGTCAACTCAACAATCTGTCGTGCATTTTAAAAATGTAACGATCCTTTTCTCCGGAACAGGGCAACCAAGGAGGTAACTTATGAAAGGTTTTATATATTGCTCAACTGGCTTGCAGAACTAAATATAAAAAAAAAACAAATGAACACTTCAACGCAAAAAAAATTAGTGTTGTTCGTTGTTTGTCTTAATTATATTTCACCAAAATGAGTTAAAGTTGTACTACTTAGTCTCATTCCCTTCTCCTGCAGTAATGTACTATGTATAATTCAAATGTGCCTGATTTTGTATCGGCATCTGTAGTCTCTCACTCCAAATCTTTGCTATACTTAGTCACCATCAAAGTCTTTATCTTCTGCGGCGGTTGATGTTTCTCGGCGGCTCTTCCATCACATAACTTTCGGCGATACCTTCAGAAAGTTTGAAGCGTTTTATTCGTATAACTATAGATTTCTGTCTTCAGCCAACAGTTGCTTCAACTGTTGTCGTTGTGATAAACGTTTATTGGTTTTCTTTATCTTTTCGGCCGAATAACAAAATGTAGGACGCGGTCGTTGCTCTTCGATTTACGTAACATTCGGGCCAAGTTTGAGAAAATTACATCCACCAAAAGACACCTTATCCTTATCTGAAAAAAGATATTAAAGTATATCGTACGATGAACCTACGGAGTTACTTTACTTGTTATAAAAGCCGACCAAGTTTGGGTTGAACTCTGATACGTTATTTTGAAATAGTTTTTTTTTTGCATTTGAAATAGAGGCACTTTAAAATAATGTAGGAGTACCTATGCATGTCATGAAAAATCTACACACACAGCCTAACCTACGTAGCATCGTTTTGAAATGATCCATTCGTTCTGAACAGTACAGTCGATATCAGAAGTAATAAGTATAGCTTTGGACCGAACAAGTGTATGTCCACTGTTGGACATAAACCTAATGAGAAGTGACCCCCATATCCTGGGGTCGGGTTTGCCGTAGTCTCCACGTTTGACCGGTGGTGTATAGGTAATATAAACAATATACAAAATTGATTTGGCTGAGAATTGGTGGGGAGGTAGCTTAGAACCAGGAGAAGAATAGGATATTTTATAGGATACTTTTATACCGAAGAAGTAACGGGAATGGAGCGCAGCGGAAACGGAGCGAGCGAAGCCGCGGGAGGCCGCTCGTCCGGTATCATAACATTTCAATTCAAATGTTTCAAAAGTTGAAGTATTTATTCAATATTGCACTTTTAATGTTGAGTGTACTGTATACAACTATAAATGACCGAGTCGCCACGTCCTTGCTGGTCGTAAAGTGGATAATCACGACACAACTCGCGAATGGTCGCGGGAGATTGGATAACAAATTTATATTAGCGTACTAAATCAATTGACAGGATCTGATTTGAAAAACATCCTGTGGAATTTAATTTTAGTGAATGAATTGTTGAGATTTATTTGCCTTGTATTCTATGATTTAACCTGTGAATGAATGAAAGTACATAAATATCTTATGTTTTGTATTTGGCTGGGATCAGTTTAAATCTCTGGATGACTTTATAGCTTTATAGCACTCCTTGATATTTCTGACAACAGCAGCACATTTAAAACCTACAATTATCTGAACTTACCTACTCAAAGATTGTCTCGATATGTGGTCTAATAGGGCTAACCGAGCTTGCACCTTTTTTGGAGAGTGGTCGTTTGATACCTGTTTCTTCAAATTTAAATCGTTGTTCCATCTTAAGAGAGTATTTAATGATCCTATAAAATAGGTTATAACAACAGTTTCTTACCTTGTTCTAGGTGTTCGGCACAGTCGAGCTTCCCGACAAGCCGATCATGCTGCCACCGTTCGTGGAGGCGACACACTGCCTTGGATACCACCTGACCCGCAAGGGTCGAGCTGTCGCTGACAGGGTTGTCTCTGTCCTCGGATACGCCTGCCCCGACATCACGTACAGCCCTAGCCTGTATCCCATCACTGCTGCTCTACTGCACTTTATGCCTGGTGAGTACATTTACATTCGATTCTATCTAACTCATTTTAGTCTGGGGAAATATGCGCGTTCTCGTCTTGTCATTATTTTATACAAACGGGATATCTTGCATTTTTTCCCGCTAGAATAGCTGTCAAAGCTTTGATTCGAAAACAAATCCTATAGTGTATTACCACATCTGAATTGCTCATCTGATCTCAATCAATCAAGCACTAAACAGTCATACGCACAATAGTTCTTCTCAGTGTTACTTTACTATTGTTTTATGGTCATAATGCACTTGCGGGAATCTGTAGTCTATTGATAAAAATGGGTTTATGAGTTTTAAAACTCAACGTCGATTATATTCACATAATGGATGGACGCTGTTAATTTTATTAGTGTGGTTGGCTCAGTTTATGAATAACTTACCGCAGCAACCGCTTTATTGGTTGTCATTACTGGTATTATGACGAATTTACTATAATAACTGAACGACCAATAAATGGCTTTCGATTAATCTTCGGTACTAATATTGCTTAACTTTCAACAAAATTACCCATTTTATTAGTCATTAGATTACTGTACGATGCTGTAGATATTTGACGTGTGATAAATGGGAACCAGCTCAGGGAAGTGGACACTTATGAAGCATACTCTCAATTCTGAAGCAGAGGCGTCATAGAATTTATAGTCGGTCTCGCCTTAATTCAGTAATGAGTGCGGGGGGCGATAATTGAACTCGGCAATAGGCAAATTGCCGGAGCTGTCTCTCCCGTCCCGTCTAGATCGTCGCTATCATTTCAGTCGTGCGAATTTGTAACCCTATCTTTAAGCCACAAGGTGGTATTCACTTTGCATCTAGACCCATATCCCTAATTGGTGATATCGCAATCTAAATTGCTCCCTGGTACTCCGCGACAAGGTCTGGAGTCATTCGGATCAACATCTGACCGAGTTGACGTGATATCACTACAATGAACGTCGGCTGGTATTCTACAGATTTGCATTGCGTCCGTCGAGGCTGTCAATTTCATGCGCCTCACTTCCTCTCTCGCACGTATTCAATAATAATTGGTTGGAATGTGAGTGGCACAGATGCATACATTCTCCATCTGTAACAAAGTTGTTTTCGTCACACAGATCTATACGATACACGAATAGACATTTACCTGATAATTTCTCTATTAGTTCAGAGAACACATTCTTATTTTGTCAAACGTTCTTTATTGTACAAGATTTGAAACGGGAGTAAGCGAGCTCAATGCTGTTGAGTCAATTTAGAGCCGGATGCCCTAAAAGTGACAATTTCCTCTCGTGTTCTAGACAATTTCATTATGTAACAACAGCTCTATGTTATGTGCTCTGTGCCTCTGTTGTACATTGATAAATCGTGTTTTTCAACGTAAACAATACAATCAAGATCGTAGTTTATCAGCCAAATAAATTAATTCAGTAAAAACAATGCGGTGCTGGTTTAAAATAGACCAAGTTTTATCAACGTTTGCTGCGGGACTATTTTGTATGCAAAGCGTCGGTCGTGCCTTCCGGGAGTTCCTACCAACTATGCCATTTCATTGTATTGTCGCCTATTCATCACAAAATTCAATTTCAGTACTGTTCTGTTCACTATCTTTTTGAAATAATAAATGTTAATATATTATATTGCCTCTGTATTGTTGCACACTTAAAATATTAATGGCTTTTTTATTTTCGACCACTTTTATGTTATTGGCCATTACTTTTCCAATGTTGTTCATTATTATTTCGTTAACAATGTCCGTGACACTGCAACAGCCCTTCTCCGCACCGCTATCACCCACAGATCTGGTGCCAACCGGATCGGTGGTGCCAAGAGTTCACGCCGCGTCATCGACAACACGGCGTCCAATCCCTATGTTTATTCCAATAAAGTTACCGTGTGTGATTCGTTTTAAAGCGTCGTCATAAACTGGGGCCTGCTATGTTTTAGTGGTTGGCTCGCGGCCAGTGACCGTGCTCTCGACACGGGCGTCGTTCGTATCGATCTGGCAACGCTGTGTTGTGCCAGCTACGGTGTAGCTAACAATGTGACCGCCACGGATGGAATCTAGGAGTTGCTGACGGTCATTCGTCTTATCTAACTAAGCTTATCATGTTATCGAGTATTGCATCTGCGATAAACCTGTTTGTTACCATTTCCACACCTTCGATTAAAACTCAAGAGCTCGGCACTTCAATAGCTTTCAATTCGCCTGTGCCATTCATTTAATTAAACACGAACCGAACGAACGCCATTCACCGTAACTCCATCACAAAGGTATAAAGGGTCTTACAAAAAGCTTGAATAGAATCGTCATTACATGTTGTTTGTTCGTTTTCTGTGGGCATTGAGTCGAGTCGAGAGACTGCTTCCTGTTCCGTCCTCGCACCAAAGTACTTTATTTTACTGGTGACAGATAAGGCTTAGGCGGTTACTGCTTACAGAATGGCATCTCGATGCGTGCAATATGTGAAAGAATATCAGATTTTGATGATTTTACTAGATAATGCATGGCTAATTTGGGTCTAGATATAGTGTTGTGTGGATTGTACACAATATTTATTTATTTATACAGAACGCAAATTATATTGAAGAGTTACTCAATAAGTTACAAGAGCACAAAGAAAAAAAGCCCTCCAGAATTCGTGTCAGGAATAATACTTCGCTTCAACAACTCTCATGAAAGCAAAGCCTATTACACTTTTCGGGAAAGTAGCTTTCAACCACTGAATAGAAATAAGTACTACTTATACTGAGCCACTTTGTTTTAGGGTTGTTCCTTTGTTCGCGTTCATAATAAACTGCTCTTTCAACTCGAATCTAACTACGAAAATTATAATGAAAGTAGGGTTTACTAAAGTAAAATTCGTAGCCAAACCATGCCCTCTGGCGAACTCGTTTTCGTGAGTCTTTCAAATAACGACTCAGCTAAAAGTAAACAGTCCATTTCTATTCCCCGGGTAAGCTTGCTTCAGCCTACCCTCCCTTTATGATCTCTTATCCTCCCAAACGGGGTTGTAATAGATTCCTATCGTATCACTAGCTTGACTTACCAAATGTATTGATAAAAAGTTTTTATGTCCTACAAAAGTTGGAACGTCAACATTAACGGTGCTTTTGTTGGTCAATTGCTTTATAGCAGTAATCAAATGGTTACAGTCAAGGCCGTAGCTATTACCATCTGAGGTCCAGCGTGTCGTGGCAGTGATATCATGGGCTGATTGTATCTGAGATTAAATTGATTAAAGCTGTACATTTTAGAGTACTCTACCTGACCTGAGCATATAGTGCTTCTTCTCTTCTGTGCCTAGGTTCTATTTATTGTAGTCTAACCTACACTAGTTACCTACACTACAGTGTGTATTCCGAGTTTAAAAAATAGATTTCCGAAAAACAAAAAAATCTTAACTACAGCCAGAACTATTTCCTCCCCAACACGATACGAGTAGGATAGTTTAAAATTCTTTACTCTAGTTATTTAGTGTCCCAAATCGATATTTACGTTTTTGTCGGCTCTATCAACAAAAGCTTTAACCGAATAGCCGGAGTTTTTATCAACTATCACGAGGTGTGAGGAAATCTCAAGGGCAACTGTCTACTAACTTAGCTTTTTCTACGTTTTCGCAACTATTTCATCTTGTTTTTATTATACTGTAGACGCGTAAACTTTTACAGACGCCACTCCGACTGCAGAATTTATCTAAATTTAGACCCTAGATGTAATCAAATCGTCTACTCTTACTTGCTGATTCACATCAGATTTTCTTTCGACGATCTTTATACGAAAAGAAACAGAAACTAGGACCAAACTATTTTCGCTTACCGCTACGTGATCAGTTTTCACAATGATACAAATCCTGTAGTTTTACATAAATTTCACTTGAAATTAAATAACTTTGCTCGTTTCTTCTACACACGACGTCAGCTTTTGTTCTCTAGCTAGTGGGTTCGTTCACTTACGCATGTAGGTCAAGTCCTGTCGAGCAGCCACTGGCATGGCGATTCTGACAGTCAGCTGTATTGAAGAAGCGTGTCATGTATTTTTAGTTCTACTTGACTTGTGTATAGATCTGCAATCTTACTGGTTCTCTAAAATGTGGAGATTGAGAGAATTCCGTTTGCGTAGAAGGCTACAAAATCGTGGACTGATGATAAAGATTTCTGTTCCACTTGTCCTTAAAAATGGGTTTATTAACACCAGAATCTTTGTAAAATATAAAAAATCATACTCTAATGATCTGCCTCCATATTCGCTAAATACAATCATTGCTTACGAGTAACTTTGTGTGTAAGGCTTTTTTGCAACCGTCAAGAGATTCGTTTTCCTGCTCCATTTCGAGGAAAACTTGTCCCAATTCCCTCAAAGCTTTATTACGTGAATATGGGTCACACTCACACACGACCCACCCATCCTAGCATTTCACTCTCTGTATTCGCGCAGAGAGCTTGAACGTTGCTAAGTATTTAATCCACCGTAAGAAATTCAAATTGAAACAAATTAACGAAGCAGCCGCTCGGAATATTTTAAGCGCATTTAGTATTCTGGGATTAGAAATTAAATTAGCCAAACATGAAGAAAATCCTTAACGATCTCAATAATTCATGAATCTGCTGAAAGTTTACGAAGTTTTTTTTAGTACATAATTCAGCGTAAAAGTGCTTTTAAAGCTCCGTACAAGTCGGCTTTTAACCAAAAAAATTATGAACCAAGAAGTTTGTAAACAATCTTCGCAAACTGCAGTACACTACGCGGCATAGTAATACTACATCAAAGAACTGATTTACGATCATAGTCAGAATAGCCAATGCAGCCGTGTTCAAAGTCATGGAGCACACTATTAATGATTCAATTGAGAACTGCATGGATTCATTTAATTGACCCATTCGTTAGCTCAAGTATTCCTGAATCCTCAATCTCAGTTCTATTTATATCCTTGACATCAGAAGCGAGAGAATACTCAGGTGAGATCATCTGATCATTTGTTCTTAGTCTTATTTCTTCAGTTTTCATCTCTCAAATGTTCAAACCTGCGCTACTCTAATACAATATTGAAAGAAATTGTGTATCAATAATTGCAATGTCACTTGTCTAAAAATAGAAACATTATCATGAATCATTCCAACTCACATGATATCGTTAGCAATTACAATGTGTATGGGTAGTTGGCCTCTAACTCGGCTGCCAATAGTGCAAGGACTTTTACTTGTGTCTCTGTCTATATTACTGAAATTATTACTTTATTGTACAACTGTGTCACTGCCATATGTGAGCTAATTGTGATCGTTTTGTTTCATTTAATAGGATACTACTGTGTCAGTGAGTTTCTCAGAAGATCCATCAGTGCTTCTTTTAGTCTTGCGATCACCCACACGAACCTTGCCTTTTAGCTATGGTGCCATTCCATTTAACAAAGCTGCTTATTATTTATTAATGCATCGGTTTATGCTCCTGTATGATTTAAGAATTAACTATCGCGAACAAAATTATATATCTAAGCATTCTTATTTGTAGCACGTATGGTTTAGTTTCATTAGTGACTTCTATCTAAGGTAAAGCTTCTCTGTTTGTATAACAGTTGCTCGTGGCGTAATTGAATGAATCTATATTGGCACGTTATTCCACGTAATTGGTTAAGCCATTGCCATAGGTTTGCTCGTAGTTTTTGACAGATGTGAACTTAATTATTCTTGTGCGTGATATCGCGCACCAGCCCGCACCAGCTCGCACGACACACCATGGGAACGGTCTCGTGCGCCGAGGTGCGCGGTAGCACAGGAGCCCTTTCTGTGTGCGTTGCCGTGCGTCGTCGTGCGCGGTGCGTGATGATCTGCAGAACCACGCACCGTAGGAAGTCAGCATAAGTCAGCATATCATTTTTCAGAGTTATTTCATGCAGTTGAAAACCTCGTTGTTTTTTCTATCTTAAATAGTTTATGAAACAGACCTTACCCTTGGTGTTTGCTTTCATCTTGTGTCAAGAAAGCACTTTAATCTACATTCCTGAATTCAAATCTAAATCTTGGTACATTTCAGCGAGAAAATACATGATTTTCACGAAGCTCGCGAAATGTTCTCGTATTATCCGACTAAAGCTTCGTTGTCGTAATACGATTACTGCCACATATTCAATTAACGCGCTTTTACTTCTGAGACGCTAAGACGCGGTGAGACTTTGTTGATGTTCATGAAGTTGTCGTCTTCAATTTTCGGGTAATCCTTCGTGAACGAGAATGTACGGGTGGTTTAATTATGAATAATTAACCATGTATTAACTTAAACTACGTACTTAGAAATAAATATTATGTTAGTGAATCCTATGATGAAAATTGTTATACAACTAATCATTTACATGAATAAGTTCTTGAAGTTGTCGTCTTCAATGTTCGGGTAATCCTTCGTAAACGAGAATGTACGGGTAGTTTAATTATGAATAGTTAACCATGTATTAACTTAAACTACGTACCTAGAGTTAAATGTTATGTTAGTGATTCCTATGATGAAAATTTTTATACAAGTAAATAACGCTATTCTTCGAATTAAATTGTCAGTCAAATGACGACAAAAAAAGGTGTTGTCTTGTTTTTGACAAGCCTAAAAAAGAGTCATATATTTTTATCTGATGGATTTGTAGATCGAAAAATTTGCCCTCAGTTTTAGTCATACTACCAATGATAGATACTCAACAGTTTACTTTATGAATACGTCACGTACCTTTATCGACGATAAAAAATTACGTTAAATATTTGGGTACGTACTTATTTTGTCTGATAACAGTTGACATTTTGCATATGGCTTAATGTTTTTTATGATGTTTTACCTGTTTAAGCGATAAAACTATTACAAATATTTCGGACTACTGTAACTTGCTCTAAATCAAAGCTGAAGGCCCCTTATATTTCAGGCGGCTATGGCAGGGATTTTCTTCTAATCCTTCGTGGAAATTTATTATTCTTGGAAGAATATGAGTAATGCAAAATTTTCATAAATTTTTGGCCCATCATCTTGTTTGTGATATAGGTTTTGCGAGCACCAAGATAACTGACGATTCATTTTATTAAATCGATGCCTAGGAATTAGCAATTAATAAATAATGCTGTAGTCACCATGACTATCATATTCGTAGATGATTGATTGTAGATTCGTTGATGATTCCAAACTGTAATTTACGATTTAGTCAGCAATAAAAATATAAGTAAGTCCTAAGTTCTTAAAATAAAGCGTTTTAAAATTTCTTTACCAATTTTTCTATTGGAAATAGTTTTCTCAGAAGTCATTTAACCGTAAATTCTATCAATTGGGTCTTCTTTTTCAAACTATACAATGTCTGCGAAATACGATGTAAGCTGATTGAACAAAATTGTCCTTGATCGGAGTTCGTTCAGCCGTTGGATTATCCATTTATCGGTCTCGTACCTATCGCCTGTCAGCTGGTTATCTCGAATTACTCATATTCTTGCCGGCTGTCGGCTCTTATGTTTCGTCATGTTTCACGGCCGCAACGTCACTTGACCATAGTTCAATGTTAGCTATGAATGGACCAGTGCTGTTCCGGAAAAGTTCAAAGCACGCCATCTCGCTATTGACATTCTTATTATACACAAGTCTCGTTATTACTCACGAGTTCATTTTTAGCATTTTTATTATCATCGCACAGTATGTTCCTTTAATAAGAACAGGCATGGTTATTAACATGTCGATTTAAATTGTTGTTTATATGTGACTGGTTTGTATTTTGACCTTTTCATTATCAGAGTTTCGATTTCGAAATATTACTTGATCGAGTAAATAAGCTATTTCACATCCCATTTGGCTTGTCTTAATTTACTTATTTACTGCTACATTAATAAAGCTGTTGTTGTCTCTGATTTATAAACATATACTTACCAAATTATCATCGCTTCTGTAGTTTTATGTCCACGGATAAAAACATAGGGTTTCCGTTACATTCATAGCGGAAGCGGAAATAACGAAAGTCAACGTTAGCAATCACGAGCCCAAGCAAGACGTTTATATTATCATTTACCTCGACAATCTCTCTTTAACTAATTCATCGTAAAATATTTTGCTGGAAACGCTAAAATAAGACCAAATCGAAATGAATCTGTACAATTCGTTCAATGAAATGATAATCGTCCGTAATTCACTGGCAGAGTGGCCGGACAATGCGGTGATTATATCAATTATACATTGTGTACAACCAAGCTGATTACACAAATGAGCATAGAGTTGATTGCTCGTTAGTCTAGTCTAGCAGTTTGCCGCTGATACGACAATTAGTTCCTCGTGGTGCTGGTTCACGTTGCCTTGACGAATACACCTGCTGAAGTTTTTTATCACTGAAGAATTTATACGTAGTTCATGTTCTCATAGGCATTTTCACAATATCCAATGTCATGGAAGACCTATTTAAGTGCCAAAATTTAGCCAAGTTGGCTGTTCAGAATGTGGGTGTCATTTGGCTCAGGTTGGCTATCGCAATGCGGCACTTTAACATTTCTTAAAAAATGTTCTTCATTATTTTCTGTATTTCCATCAAAAGAAAGTGATTGGATTTATCTCTAAGCCGCACCTCGACATTTAGTGTAATCACCTAAAAATACAGATGAAAGAAATGTTGCTTTCCAGATGTTACCTACGTTGGCTACGTTACATGGCGTCGTATGGCTTTATGGCCATGGCCGTCCGCAAATTGCCAGTGTGTGTAGACTGTGTAACAAACTCACATGTGGTGTCTTTGGCGAGGCCCGGGTCGGTGACATTGATGATGTTGGTAATGTCAAATCAATATGACTCGTATTTTTCGTCACGGACCGTGGGTTTAGGTCTGGACTTCTTTATGATCAGTATGATTAACTCGTATGTTCTACCGATGGCAATAAGATCGTCTTTAATTTCAATTGGACATCCTTCAATTTATTATGCCAATAACAGTTTACCGTCCATAAAAGGCGATGCGAATACGAGCAATATCTTGCTTTTATGAATATCTTTCGACCGATATGTGGGTGTGGTTGGCTATAAACTCCAGCTGTTTTATACTCGAACCTAGCAATGTAATAAGCAACGTTTATGTTTACTTTATTGTGCCTGACCCAAGATCAGCAGATGAATCGGTTATATCATATACTTGGCAATAACTGTACCAGAGACATCCACTCTCGCAGTCTTCTTATCATATATCGTTAGAGCTATGCTATTTCACTGTCCACCTGTGTGACCAGGTTTACACTTTTGTTGACTGGTATTCCTGTATGATGTATAGAGTATAGTATAGATGGAGGTCCTGTATGAGAATATAAGACAAATACCCTGTAGCAATCGATCGGCCTTTCTACAATTTAGACTACAACGTAAATGTCTGCTGTTTTATCTTCAACTGATACTACCTCATCGCCGAATGAGTCACATCCCTTCATCGCAACATTCGCAACCTGTTAGCGGTTGAAAACATCTGGTTTGGAATTGTTAAGTCTTTCAACTAATAAACTGCTTTTGTTCCAACGTCTATTGGTTTTCGCCGACAATTTCAGAATATAATTATACGCTGGCCGCTGTATGTGTTGCTTCTTGAATTTTGAATGGATCCTTGACCTGCAGGTGAAGTTTGGAATTCATTGTATACCAAATTGTTTGGTATTGCATTACAATTTTTTTGTTATTTACAATAGCATCTTCGAAACGGTGAATAATTTAGCTCGGTTCTCTCTGCACATTTTAATAATTCTAAAGATTATTACAATGCGATCGCGTAAAAGTGTTGCCATTTACCTAACTAAACAAATGTAAACAAGCTCGTTCCATTTTTAAACGCTGGCGACATTCAGTAGCATCGAACTTGAATTACGTAAACTCACGGGTGAACGTTCTGAAACGAAGGCGTTCCACTTCTGCGCTCATTTATTCATGATCACTGATGGTAAGGTAACCTATTAAATATCTATTTTGACGGGGGCTATAAATATCTGAACTGTAAAAAAGAACTTGATTTTCTTGGAATGCTGTATCGAAAGTAGCTTTTAAACTATCGTTAGTTTGTTGTAATATCTTTAACTGTAAGTAATCCTGATACTAGAGACGTGGTCTGTGCGTGTGTTGCTTTTACTTATAAAAAAACTTTGCATGTTTTTTGTACGATTGTTTTCTTCTTTCTGAATATTCTTACAATTATGTTTGTTACCCAATCACAATTCTCTAAAAAAAACAAATCAAGTGAATTGTATCTCCTATTTCATATTGGCTGAAGTCAATTCAATCAATGAAAGCTTCTAGCTCCAAGGCTCCAGTAATTCTCCCGAACAGAATGAACGGTCTACTTATTTCCCATTTTCCGTTCTCTCCCAGTAACTCAATTACTGAACCGTTTTCTCCTTCCACTGTAACGGGTAACACATTTATCGCCTCTATTCTTCACTTCTAAATCACTTAGTCCCCGTCCCCAGTCCCCCGCCTTTGTTTTACTTAGCTTTTAGATACGATCGCGCGGAGGTGGCAAATTTATCTAAAAGTCCCTAGCTAATCGGCAAATCTTTAGAAAGGTCGGATTCCTTTACCTACCGGATACATCTATATTCCAAACAATACATTATTAATGAAGACAATGTTGAAACTGTACGTATTTTTATTAGTTGTACTCGAATCTTGCGACGAAATTTTCTTGTTCAATTCTTTTTTCAGTTTCTTTATCAATTCTTTTCAATGGATCATATACCTTTTCAAACTTCTGCGTTTCCAACTAACGGCTAAGTTAAGCACCCGATAAAGACCAGCCATTTTGTTGAAAGCATTGTCGTTGGACTAAAACGTTTCCACCTAATAGCCTTACCCGCTGAGAAAAACTGAGATTCTCACTAAGTGGCTTTATTGCTTCAGGAAAAGACTTCCGACGCCTTTTTACAGAAATCTCAGAAATATTACGGATGAATTGAGTGACTCACTTACTTAATCGTATCTTTAGAAAGTATTATTATCTAGTTCATTTTCCTTTCTAGTTTTATGATCACATTTTCCAATTCATTTAATTAATTTTATCTTAGCACGTGAGGTTTTATGTTCTGAACTTAGCCTTGAAAGGGTGATAGTATATAGTGTGTAGGAATTAGGGAATATAAGTGAACTTAACATTGAACATTTGAAACACGTTTAACGTATTTGTTATGGTTTTTTACAAATAACGTTGGACAATAATTGGGTTACAAAAACCCGGTGCCACCACCTGTGAAAACATTCGTTGTGCACAGATTAGTTCACTGCTACTACGAAAGGTGCTCAATCTGATGACGAAAATACGTTACTATTTCTGGACCGGGAGATCAAACGGTCTCGGTAAAATTATTATTATTGTCGAAATGGTTAATATTAGAACAGCGGAAACTGACAAAGTAGAACTGAAGAGCTCATTTGATGCTTTATAACATTGTGTTCATATTCATAATCATGATCCTATAGCAGTAATTTAGCTTAGTAGACCGATAAGTCTGTTGCCATCTCTATTTGTTGACATGAAAGCGACAGTGACAAGAGACTTAGCGAGCCGCTAAAGTGTCCGCCATTATGAATGAGAGGGTTCGTGTTTTTATTGAGTTCAGATTAAATAATAAACATAAGCGTTTTACAGATGACGTTGATTGATCGATATTGGGTCAGTTCCAAAACTTCTAAACCACTTATTTATGATTTTTTCTGTTTTATCTACGGATACCAAAGTATGCGGATATTAGAAGTCAGAACAGCCACTGGCGTATATTGGAAATCGATAAAGAAATGAGCTCAAAACATGCATTTACGAATTTCCTAAACGGTTTCTGTAATAAACGTAAAATATAAAGGAAAATGGGTAGCTGAAATACACACACTCATTCTGGTTTCTTGTCTTTTACAATATACCTTTTCTTTTATAATATTTGCGTTACTCCTGAACTTCACAAAGACTGTTTCATTATTCGTCACATCTAGGATTTACATAAACTGCAATTTTACCAGATGATCTTCAGACAATGGGTATGTTGAAGCTACTTTGAATGGTTCGCTTCGACAAAGGAGTACCCACTTATGTAATAGCATCTCAGGCTCCAAAGGGAATTCTTGGCTCTTTATTAAAGCGTCCGCTCCAAGAGTCCTCGCGTCTCCTGATGTGTTCTCTCCGGGAGTTGATTGCAAATTGGACGTCCCTCTTCAATTTGTCATGTGAGCGACAACCGCCGGTCGGGGTTTATTCTAGGTTAATTGACCTTTTATGTTGTTCTACTCGTTTTGCTCCGACAGGTAATTGGATTTCGAATTGAATTTGTCGACCGTGGTTATTTTGCGCGAAAATGTACACTGAAATAAAGATTGAAACAAGTATTTTTAACGTGGGTTATGATAACCCACGTTAAAAATACTTACACTTATAGGTACTTATAGGTTTGACTTATAGGTCAAATTTAGTCATCGACGAGGAAATTTACTAAAAGGAGGATGATTGATTTTGGTTTCTCTTTTTATATTACGTCATGAATACTTTATTATAAATAGAATTTGATCTCTTAAACAACGTGTCATTGGAATTGCATTCTTTGGCCTTTATTCAGAAACAAAACTTGAGTCTTGAGTCGAGCACTGTTTCTGAATACGAACCCTAAACTATACGTTCACTAGTATCTAGACCATAAATGTTATTAAGTTGGTATAAGCTGTTAGTTTTCTAATAAATAAATAAATAAACTAGGGCTTTTCTTATTGTTTAGCAATACGTTTTGACATCAGTACCTAGTAGTAGAAGGTAAATGTGGTCCAATAAAGTAGATCTATTTTTAATTTTGCGAGTAATATTGATTTTCCATTTGTGTTATAATAATTGTGACGTGATCATTTATTGTTTGAGTTCTTTATTTCAATTGATACACGTCGCTAACGGTGTTTCTTCTTTGTCCGCAGAAGAAGAATGCTACCACTGTTTGGCTAGCCTGGTTGCGTCCAAAGAGAAGATGTTCATCACGCAGACAAAACTCCTGAACGAGGTCACGTGGAAGACTGTGATGCAGATCGCAAAAAAACATGCCGTAAGTCTCCTTCTGTCGTGCTGTTATAAGAGGTAAACTTGGCTGAGGAACAAAGGAAGTTTCCTCAGTTGATTATGCCAAATTACCTTTTTCTCAGCACCATGCTGAAGCCCTGGACCCGTAGTCTGAGTTTTACTCGATCAGTTTGAACATTTCGTTTCGCCTGCGTGTCTCTCTCTTTTGTATGGAGTAATATTGAGACAACAACTCGTTTCGATCGTTTCTACCAAGTTTCTTCGTTACGTATTGTTGTTGTCTCATCTTTTCTCCATACAAAAGAGAGAAACAAAAAACTCGGACTATGGGTACTGGTAACGCCATGTTATGTGACATCTCTCGATTCAGAGCGGTTGGATGGAGACCAGCTGTTACTTCAAGCACTATTTTTGTTACTAAATTTTAATAGATTTATACAAATTTGTCGTGCTAGCGTATAGGTAATGCTAATTCTGGTTAAAAAACTACGTTTTTGTGTAGATATAGCTCTATTAGTTATTATTTTGAGTTTATTTGAAGTATTATTTTATTAGTGATAGGTGTCACGGCTCAGTTGGTAGTAAGCGTGCTTCTGCGCCGTAGGCCGTGGGTTCTAGGTATCCTCACCAAGAAAAATATTTGTTTGGTGAACGCAGATGTTTATTCTCTATCTGGGTATCTAAGTATGTATTCACAAAAAAAATGTAATCAAGTATTATATCAGATATCTGGTTCCCATTATATAAGCTCTGCTAATTTCGGGGCTAGATAGTGTGATATAAATTGTCCACAATATTTATTTATTTGATTTAAGCATATTGTATAAATGCATAAACTTTCCACATTTCGTAATCTACAACAAAATTAACAACAATATTAATCTAGAAAAATATCTGCAAGAATTGTGCAATAACCTGTAATAAGTTTACATACGTAATCAGCTCATAAAGATTTAAAAACGTGTAATTGTAGATACACGCCCACATTTTTCTTAGATAACCGCTTATCTACTGTGAATCTACTTTCCCGATAAAAGAACTAGATTAGTCTCACCCGTCTCAATTATATGAACGGAGGCACAAAGTGTGCTCTCGTCAATATTGTCAAATCCAATGCCTAAAATGACACGAACTGGGAAATTAAGGGAGTGTTTATTAAAAAGGTGGGTATGAGTGGTCATAATTCTTCCTTAGTAACACTGTTTTGTGATGATACAATTAAAATAGATAAAACCAATTTTCTAATCATCATAACAAATTGGTACGTGTTGGATGGTTGGAACAAATCCGCTCTTCTCTTGGCGTGAAGGTTCAAGACCAAAAATCAATTTTCTAAACAAAGCGGTACGTTGGATGGTTGAAACAAATCCGCTCTTCTCTTGGCGTGAAGGTTCAAGACCAAAAATCAATTTTCTAAACAAAGCGGTACGTTGGATGGTTGAAACAAATCCGCTCTTCTCTTGGCGTGAAGGTTCAAGACCAAAAATCAATTTTCTAAACAAAGCGGTACGTTGGATGGTTGAAACAAATCCGCTCTTCTCTTGGTGTGAAGGTTCAAGACCAAAAATCAATTTTCTAAACAAAGCGGTACGTTGGATGGTTGAAACAAATCCGCTCTTCTCATGGCGTGGAGGTTCAAGACCAAAAATCAATTTTCTGAACAAAGCGGTACGTTGGACTGTTGAAACTAATCCGCTCTTCTCTTGGTGTGAAGGTTCAAGACCAAAAATCAATTTTCTAATCAAAGCGGTACGTTGGATAGTTGAAACAAATCCGCTCTTCTCTTGGCGTGAAGGTTCAAGACCAAAAATCAATTTTCTAATCAAAGCGGTACGTTGGATAGTTGAAACAAATCCGCTCTTCTCTTGGCGTGAAGGTTCAAGACCAAAAATCAATTTTCTAAACAAAGCGGTACGTTGGATGGTTGAAACAAATCCGTTCTTCTCATGGCGTGAAGATTCAAGACCAAAAAACAATTTTCTAATCAAAGCGGTACGTTGTATGGTTGAAACAAATCCGCTCTTCTTTTGGCGTGAAGGTTCATGAAGCCATATAAGTAAGTAAACAGGCCTTTGCATCTATTGTAGATGATTTATATAGCGTCAGGGGCAACTGGTGATCACTCATGCCCCTACTTACGGGACGCTATAGTGCCTGGGACAGGATTTTAGATGGGATAGGCTTGCCCAGCACCTATACCATCCTGACAGCTTAGTCGGCCTAATCCACAGGAAAGACATGGTCAACACGTGCGGAGCTGACTAAGCCACGGGTTTCCTCACGATGTTTTCCTTCACCGTTTGAGAGCACTAGCATTGTGTACTTAAATTTTTCGACAGTAAAACTCATTGGTACACGACTGGGTTTGAACCCACGACCTTAGGATCGGAAGGCGGGGCCGCTACCACTAGACCACCAGTGCTCTCATGAAGCCATATAGGTCGCCAGCAATAGACCTAGACGGCATTTTCATGATCTACCATAGAAGGGGTCACGTGGTTCACGACCCCCAGCCGTGATGATTACGAAGAAAGAAGGATACAAAATCGATTGATATTGTCGTATGCAAGACGTTACGGGCATCGCGTGACATTCGTTCCTCTAGAAATAAATTATCGAACATTTTCATAGTGCAGTAACAAGCACGCAAGGGTTATGTAACTCCTAGCTATGGTTTAACCTCCCGTTATAAAAATAACTTCGTTAAAGTTTTAGCTGAAGGTTGACGAATAAGTCTTCTTATAGAGGACCTGATCCGAACCCCACACTGGAACCATAGTCATGGATGATTTTAAAAGAAGAATGAAGACAACATGCGAGTGATATTTTCCTTCTTTACGAGAATGATTATTGGCTTTCGTATATACAATACAAAATTATTGATTCGAGAATTCAGTTCTACAAAAAACAAGATATGCAATGGTCCCCCCCGCACTAGGGCAAGCCTGTATCGCGGGAGACCTATAAGAGTTTACAAAATGCGTTGAGTGACGAGCAAAAATATTATTTGTATTTAGTAAAATATTCTTTTTCTGAAACCGCTACTTCATTCACGTCGGAGTAAAACGCTTTGTCGATATCAAAGAGGGCAATAAAAAGTGGGACGAGAGTCGGCAGGGTTGGGCTGTTTGTTCGGAAGCACGGCCTCCTCTTGAGAACGTCATATTTTAAGACAAATAAAGTTGTATTCACGATTATGGCTAAGCATGCTCTATCGTAGGCTACATCCTCACTTTCAATCTGGTGTGATGGCAGGTATAGATATAATAAAGACAATACATTTTAAGTGCCATTAAATTATACAAATGTCACAAGAACCGCAACATTATTATAATTATAATTACTGCGATGATAAAAATGCTATTAAACTTCACGTGTATAGCACGTTCCGATATCAGTGTGAGTCACAGAAATATCAATACGAATGGAGTAAAGAAGTTTGTCCGCAGACGTTGAACTGGATACCGCAATTTACGCTCTATACGCGCCACTAAGTAGCAAGTAACGATGCATCGGTCACCCATGTTTTCACACCATCGCGATGATGAATTCTGAGTAGTGTTCCTTGAACAGCTTTTGTCATAAGCACCAACGCTAGTACCGTACCGAATACCGATACCGTAATCTCCTATAACTAGCTATATCCTTATGCATGTAGAATCTTTGTACACATATAAATCAACAATAATAATCAACAAAAGGTTACGGAACTAACTATTAAGGGCACGATAAATTGTGTCTTATAGTAGTAAAACTCTGCGACTTCGTTTGCCTTTATTGGTTCTCTTACACAGATCTACCTTTTTCTGAGATCATCATCATCTTCCATCCCACGCTAACTGGGATTGGCACGATGGGTTTTTTCAGCCACTCTCTTCTAAAATTTGTCATCTCTATGCTCATTGTCTTACTTCACACAGTCCATCTATTTTTGCTTTTGTCTGCCTCCTAAAACCGTCTACATCCTTATAACACTCCTTTCGTCTTGTGATTTTTTCTTCTTATCGAGTCAAGACTCTCTCAAAACCCTCCTTAACCAATATGTAGCTCTATTCGTTGCCACGTTTAAGTCTTCTATAGTGCAGTTGGTCGTGCACAGCGGACAAGAAAGGTGTGGCATGTCCTGTATGGGGGCCCCGCAATTGCACGGTACTCTGGTCGGTATGATAATTCCCCACTAAGCCAGGTTTTTTCTGTAGTTAAGAGTCGCTTATATCGATAAAGTGTGGTTTCCATGTCTTTGCATTGGTTAATTAGTCAGTCAGTAACGTAAGTCTTTATAGATATGACCAGGGTAAACACCCCTGTCCTTAAATTATTGATGAGGTTACCGATCTCTTGAACCCTCTACTACGACTTGACCGGTAGTACTATGCTTACTCTGTGTCTCCAGTGCCAACGCACTCAAGATGTTATTGTAAAATTGCATCATTGATAGCTCCTTTCTCAACTGTGTTGCTCTCGGATACCAATACAGGCAAAACGAGCGATAATATAAATACGATTTGCATGTTTTCCAAATTGGTCCGCTTCTATTACAATTTGCAACACCGTTATTGGGTACATCATGCCAGGCCATACAGTTCAGTCGGTAGTGGCTCTCTTTCTGCGTGTAGGTTGAAGGTTCGATCCCTACCGAGGGCAAACATCTTGTGCGATGAACATCAAATCCTGGTACATCCCATTTTAAACCCCTAATGAAAAGAGGGATGTTATAAGTTTGAGGTGTTTGCCTGTTTGCTTCTGTGGCCTTGTAACTTCGAAACTGAATGCGGTACCTTTGTTAGAAAGTTCGATATTCCTGAGCTGGTTCTGATAGTTTTAGAGATGATTCTTATCCATGTTTGATAGAAATCCTTCAAGGAGCCTCTTTGAGGCGCACTTAAAATCCTTTCACCACAACTTGGTTCGAAAGAATCAGTGACACGATAAGTAGAAGATAGAAATCCATGCAGTTTCCATGTTCTGAAGATATTCATCACCTCTTTCGGAGGTTTTTTGTTAAACCCAATAGCAATAGTGGTCTGAGTTTCCCTATAGCTCGTATCGTAATCTCTCATAACTCGCTAAGTAATATCCCTTTAGGTACGGGTACGGACAGACGTGCTCATTACTAGCACAAAAGCATGCTTTTATTGAGCATGTGCTCAATAGTAGCACGTGTGTAATGTAATGAGCATGCTTATTTAGAGCGTGCTCAAAAATCAAACGTCGGGGTAGTGTCCTTTAGGTAATCTCTCGTTGTTTTCCGTAACCGACCCCTTGTCTGCAGAAGTCGGCGGCGCAGCACCTGTCTCGACTAGCTGGTGCCATCGGGCCCGAGCGGATCTACGCGGACTGGCAGTGGTGGATCCTGGCTGCCTTGCCGTTCCCGCATCTCGTGAGGGTGCTCGACTGCTTCTTCCATGAGGGGATCAAGGTATGTTTAGCTCTTTTTGTGAGAATTTTCTGATTTTGTTATGTTCAAGTTGTTTTTTTGACACAACATGTTGACAACAAGAGTGTATTGGTCTAAAAGGTCTAGCTCAGGGTTCTAACTGATGTTGTGAAGCTGTTGGCCTACTTACTGCGTCCAGCACTCTGAGACGATATTAACTCTAACGTGCGTGTACCCATATTTTACACAAATTAGTACGGTGGTAGTCCTTCCTTGGACAAACTTACTCAGAAGCCTTCGAGCTGTGAGTTTTGCGTCCACACGTTAATAGTTACTCGTTTTGGAGTAAAATAATCGAGCAAAACCGTATGTGAGTACGGAGCTTATGACTAGCGGCACATAACTCTAGCGCTGAGCGATACGCGGAGGGGATAGCTGCGCATGCGTCGTAGTGTGCGCATTTCGCGCACACGGGATGTGTGGATGTGTGCAGAGTGTTCTATTGGTACAGAGAGCGGAGTGCGACTGGAGAGTCAATCAGCGCTACGCACGTCCGTCCTTCATACCGCTAGGTACCCTATTTTTGACTTCTGCGCAATAACAGTCAGCGCTAGAGTTATATGCCGCTACCTATACAAGTCCTTGCAACGGTACCCCCAATGCGTTTTGATATAACTTTCCTCAACCATTCTCAGGTGTTCTACAGGGTAGCACTCGCGATCCTGATTCTCTTCCACAAGCACGCCACGAACCAGAGCTCGGATTGGTATGCTGAGGCCACCAAGAACGGCGTCGACCACGCCATCGATAAGTTCTGTCGGAACATGCCGGCATCACCCACCAAACTGTTACGCACCGCCTTTAGTATACGCGCACTGAGGTAAGACACCATGACTCATACTTTAGTTAATAAATCTAATATATATTACTAGCAGCCCGTCCCGGCTTCGCACGTAGACAATATTGTTGTACATTATTTTGTTCTATCGCTAATAGTTTCGGCAGCGCATTCGACGAAAGACATTTTAAGACTCAATTTTCTACACCTTCGGTTACATTGTTCAAATTTTACCAAGGATCCCTAATTTTTTTCAAAATGAAATGTAGCCTATGTCAAATTGGAAGAATGTAGCATTATATTGGTGAAAGAATTTTTTAAATCGGCCCAGTACTTTTTGCGCCTATTCATTTCAAAAATAGGTACAAATCTTTCCTATTTATAATATTAGTATAGATATAGATTTAAACTAATATTATTCATTACAAAAATAGGTACAAATCTTTCCTCTTTATAATATTAGTATAGATATAGATTTAAACTAATATTATAAAACTGAAAAGTTTGATTGTTTGTTTGGTTGAACGCGCCAATCTCTGAAACTGCTGGTCGGAATTGAAAAAATATTGTGTTGGATAGTCCATTTATCGAGAACGGCTATATCACGTTACGACTAATAGGAACAGCGTCAATGCAAAATGTTGCAAACTTCTATGTGTATCCTTTTCTAACAAATAGGGACTTTCTATGTCCATCCTTTTCTATCACAAGGATTTTTCTAAAGATTTTACATTTTGCTAAAGTGTTCCAGAATAGAATGCTCCTAAACGTTCTTGAATGTTCTTTAATACCCGGGCAACACTGAAACTCGCGGCTAGTAAATAATAAATAGTTTACTTCACTCAAACAAAGTAGGTAAACAAAATCTTAAAAATACATAATGCTAGCTGGAATAAAAGTGTGATAGAGAGTAATGTTCCTATAGTAGTCTAAGTCTATTGCTATCTTTATTTGTTGACATGACAGTGACAAGAAATTTAGCGAGCCGCCAGGCATTATGAATGAGGGGCATATCTTTAGCAATATTAGAACTGGTAGCCAACTTTGATGTGGATATGCTTGCCAATTTCTAATTCAGGACTGGGTCTTTTAAGACTTAGGGCTATATGAATTTATAGCCCTAAGTCTTTTGTCTATTAGCGTAGAAGGCAGAGCTACTACCAACTGAGCTGAGAGGCCCAGTCATCAAAGCGATGTTACAATTCAAAGTTTCAGTAACATTTTTATTAAAGTCGATTTAGCGGAAAACCACACTCAAAAAATTTACATTTAGAAATATACTTGATTTTTGTATTCAGTATATTTATTGCTTTAATATGTATCTAAATTTAAAAGTGTCAGATCTTAAAACTAGTTTTTGAATCAATACATAATTTACCCTGTAAGGGTGTTGCAATACTGTAGAAGCGGGCCGATATGATTATAATCACGCAGATTGTAAGCAGTTTTAGTATAAAATAATAAAAGGGTTATTTATAATTAACGTTATTCTTTTCGTTCGTCGTTAAAGAACTCGTCTAGTGTGTAGTTCTCATGTATTTTGTCTCATCCGCAGCTCACAATACATATCCCGAGTGTTCATAAAAACGGAAATGACGCTCAAATCGAAGCAAGTGATCACCAGCTCGCGATTGGTGCGATCACGGTCCTCTGACAACCTGCCCACCAGCCAATCACAGGTCAACATTCAGATGATGTCACATACGCTGACCATTCGCGAGGTGAGTGACCTGATACATCAATGTCGCTGATCAAACTTACATAACTTTTGAAACTATCATGGTTTTTAACACTATTTTTATGAAACAACGGGATATTTACCATGATTGAATTTTTCTGAGTTGACTTCCGATATTTCGGCACAGTTGCATGCACCATGATCACGGATGAACTGAAGTCCACGAGTAAAAGAAATGTTATTGGCAGATAAATCGATCTACCCTCTTTCGCACTCTTTTATTGGTTTCGAGACTACTGCAACTGCATGCAAATGTGCCGAAATATCGGAAGTCAACTCAGAAAAATTTAATCATGGTAAATATCCCGTTGTTTCATAAAAATTAGTGTTAAAAACCATGATAGTTTCAAAAGTTAAAAGGGAAATTGAAAAAAATATTGCCTAACGAATGAAACCCACAGCAGATATCTCCTTAGATCTTTGTTTCAAGTACTTAAGATTATTTGAGAATGTCTAAGATATAAAAAAAAACCCTTGTTGTTCTTGCAGAAACTAGGAAGTTAATTTCCCCATATTTAACTAGTCTTTAAGGGATACACCAAACAAGCCACTGCCTTATTTGATTTCAATTGACTTTAACACTAATATTTTTATATTTATGCAAAGTAAAGGAAGTAGCTGAGACAATCTAACAAACAAGCAACAATTGTATTAACCAACTCCACACGCACGAACACAATGACATATTCTATGTATGTATATCGGTATACTCCCTTATGTATTATGTATGTATATCAGTATTTACTTGGTTCGCAGAGAATGTCTGAAGAAACGTGCAAACAGATGGTATCGTACTCGACTAGGCGTTTGGCTCGCGGCTTTGGCTTTTATTTCTCATTCGATCATCAGATTGCGATCTAACAAACTAACTTCAGTCATATCGATAGTACAATCGATACTCAGAGTGTACACTGTTTCGTTTTTGTAAGATTTTATTTTTTCTCCTTCAGTTTCTGTCCGTCCATTTACTAGGACCGTAGCCAGGGCTTTTGTTCCCCTTTGTCCCGATGATAATAGCAATGACATACGACCTAAATCAATGACAGTAAAGTAGACGACCTGCCGGTCTACTCTTGAACGCGATTCCGATCCCAATTTTAAGTTTTGACGGAATTCTGACAGAAAACTCACAGGATTTCTGTCAAAATTCCGTCAAAACTTAAGATTGGGACCGGAATCGCGTTCAAGAGTAACCCGGCTGATTGGTTAGCAATAGATTTAAAATCAATATTGCTATTCTCTACCCAATGAGTTGTCTGCTTGGTTTGGTCAGTTACTTTGTGGGGACAAGATCCAAGATTTTTAGGGGCTAACAAAATTGCACAAATCTACTTCAAAAATGATCAAAACATAGATGATGAAGTCAGATTCAAATTAGTTATTTATAAAGAAATCTTTATTCAATTTGCAGTGGCGACTACTGAATTACATGTATTTATTTGAACAGTGTAGTGTATTCTCCTGGCTACGGCTCTTGTCGTTATGTTATGTTCGGTCTGTGTAGCGTAAGCGACAGATTAGTGAATGATAATGTTGTCCATCGATGTAATCATTTCACTAGTTTCTTCTTTGTTCTCATGACAATTATCGAATCGAACATTTCAAATCGGTTCAACCCATTTCATTCGCTTTGAATGTACGATTTCGTGTTTATATTTTCAATGTTTTCAGTGTGACCTTCCTTTGTAAGATACAAATTATTCTACTGTAATAAAATCTTTCGAGAAAGCATTTTTGAGACTTGGCATGTGTGTGGAAAATGTCAAATCTGAGATAAAAAATGCAAAGATAACAGAAATATAGTTTGTGAATTATAATTAACATGTCGATATGATAGTGATGTGGCGTGAAGGTGGCATGTTATCGATTGTTTTGTGTGAGTGCTAACCGTGTGTCGATTTTCCCGTTAGGGCTCACATTCGCCGGGCCCGCGCGCCCTATCCATGGGCGTTTACCCCATTCAAGCACTCAAGTCGCAGATACTAGACCAGAGTGAAGTAAGAAGCAACAGTGTCGCGCCATTCGCTTGCGACGATTTTATCGATGTTTAGATGCACTGCTTGTCACTTAGGTGTTTACATTTTATTATATCCCTCTCAAAGGCAGCTTTAGAAGTTCCGATTACATAATTCGCTTACCTTATTTTGCGTTCTACATGGTGAGTATAGTGTTAGCTAGTGCATGGAGCTACGTTACTGGTTGTTCAATGTTTATTGTTGACCGATGTTATTTTTGTATCTGTAAAAAGCTACGAATAGTTTACCGTTCTCTAGTTATTAAGTTATTTTTTCATTTTATCATCATCATTGTTTTTCATTTTCTAATAATTTTATTTACTCAAAGACCCTAACAGCAGCACTTCGAAAAAATCCTGCCCCATTTCCAACTTTTCGGCAGGATGATTGACTTATTCAATCACTATGGTATTGCCCCCATAGTGTGACTCCGCACTTAGCATAGCGTATTTAATTTTGTAGTCGGGTAGAGAGACGTATTGCAGAATGTCGAAAACCTGTAGTGACCCAACTGTTCTCCTAAGATGACGTCGGAGCAAAACGCGATAATTTGACCGTGCCCCAATACATTTTTCAACACTTTTTAACATCAAACTAATATAGTCATAGGCCAAATTTTAGGTGTGTGAGTGGATTTTAACCCACAGCATACATATCCATCCTGCACATATCCGTGGGGTTGCCTGATGTTAACCAAGCTCAAGCTCCCCATAAAATGGGCCCGTAGCACACCATAGCGTGTATTTATCCATCCGGCACATATCCGTGGGGTTGTCTACTGTCAACCAAGCTAAAGCTCCCCATAAAATGGGCCCGTAGCACAACATGGCGTACATTTATCCTTCCTGCACATATTCGTGAGGTTGTCTACTGTCAACCAAGCTGAAGCTCCCCATAACATGAGCCCATAGCACAAAATAGCGTGTATTTATCCATCCTGCACATGTCCGTGAGGTTGTCTACTGTCAACCAAGCTAAAGCTCCCCATAACATGAGCCCATGGCACAAAATAGCGTGTATTTATCCATCCTGCACATATCCGTGAGGTTGTCTACTGTCAACCAAGCTAATGCTCCCCATAACAGGAGCCCGTAACACAAGATAGCGTGTATTTATCCATCCTGCACATATCCGAGAGGTTGTCTACTGTCAACCAAGCTAAAGCTCCCCATAACATGGGCCCATGGCACAAAATAGCGTGTATTTATCCATCCTGCACATATCCGTGAGGTTGTCTACTGTCAACCAAGCTGAAGCTCCCCATAACACGAGCCCGTCGCACAACATGGCGTACATATATCCATCCCGCCCATATCCGTGAGGTTGTCTACTGTCAACCAAGCTCAAGCTCCCCATGACACGAGCCCGTAGCACAACATAGCGTGTATTTATCCATCCTGCACATATCCGTGGGGTTATGTTATGTCAATCAAGTAGAAGCTCCCCTTAACACGAGCCCGTAGTAGTAGCATACCGTAAGCGTTCAAGTCTGGCTTCACAGAGTCCGCGCTCCTCACACTTGGCTCTGTGGTTCCCATTCCCTAACGCAGTGTTTCGAGACCAGAGGCAGCATTCGTCCGACCTACGACAGAAGGTTTGACTGATCCTGAATGACCACTCGATGTAACTTACTTACGGATCTTTTCGTCAAAGTTAAATGAACTTTATTTTGTTGTAACAAAGGCTCGTTTGGACTCGTCATAATTATGTTATTTTATTTTTTAAGCTTAGACTAGATTCTTGTACCCAATAGGCCGTCTGCATGGTGATAGGAATTACACTTATTCTAAACATTCTCACTTATTGTTTAATATGGAAAAAAATTGTGGTGGTATGTTTTATTTTGTGTTTAATCCGTAAGTAAGTTATGGGGGTTGGCATTGAATTGAATCACTAATAAAAGGGTTAGTTGTCGTGGTAGCACTTATACAACGGTGAAATGTATGTAGCGTAGCTTTCCGTAAGTTGTCCGTTCCACGCCGTACTCTCTAAGCTCACTGCAAACGTGACCTAAATTACTTGAACAGCATGTTAAAGGGCTTTCCACTAGAGATTCTAGCTCTTTCTAGAACCTTTTTCACAGCTCGGCGTTTTAGAAGATTTGAATTTTCAAAGCAAAGCTAATGAGCTCAAAAACATTTAAGACCTTTGATTGTCAAAAATTCATCTTCATCATTTCACCTGTTTTCATGACGTCATCTCACTAGTTTTCATGACGTCATCTCACATGTTTTCATGACGTCATCTCAGGCAAGATATATTTTACTCCTCTGATGGTGTCACGTTTTCAACTCACCATAAGACTTGTCATAGCTTTTCAAGTAATAAGGTCCAGAAGTAAGATGGTTAGAGAGTACGGCTTCTCCAAAGCTGTTTACGGCTCACGGAACCCTAAATGCATGTTCTCGTCTCTTGCCAAGGAAACTCCCACCGCGACACATTCCAAATGCACATACAAACCTACTTGTTTATTAAATTTATGTATTTATGTCAGGGTACATGCTGTTATTTATAAACATAATTGTTTATTTCTATTATTACTATTTTTTTATTCATAATTTATCATTCATTCAAATAGCAAGTTGGTTTGCGAGATGCACTTTGCCAACGAATACACGAATTTACTTTTGTTAACATTTTTTTTTTCGATCAAACTATTTATTTACTTAGATCATGCTATGTTACGATTTTAGCTATACTATAATTAGTGTAGATAAGCTGTTTAGTTGTACGTTTTGTACGTAGATAAATATTTTTTTAGTATTAAAATAGAGAAGTGTCTTTAGCATATTTTCAAACCCCAAGGTTCTTTCAGTAATATTAAAAATGCTGAATTGCATGGACACCAAGCCCAAACTTGTAATACATATATACATGAAAATGAATGGCAATTCGCTTGAAAGAGAATTTAACATACATTTTACAAGAAAATTTAAATTTTGTAAAATTTGTAAATGTTTTATTGTTCTCTTGCTTGAGTCCAAATTAGCATATGCATTCTTTCTTTACCGATGCTCAAGACACGCTTCGTTTAAAATAAATTCAGTCCATGTTTTTAGGACTCGCCTCGTCTGTACAAGCTTTATGCGATTGTAAATTTGGCTCCCACTCAAATCGCTAAAACTAATTGTGTTGTTGCGACTATAGTTAATGTTGCATGCTGTGTTTTTGTCTACGTTCTAATAGTGTAAAATTAGTGCCAGTTCAGTCGGAGAATTTCATTGTTTACTTTTTATCGGTGGAATTGAATCGGAACATTCACCTGTAACGAGCGCTGGGTTTGAAGGGTGTGGGTGCCGGTGAAATTACTGGCACGTGAGGCTGAACATCTGTATGCCTCAAGTTGATAGATCGTAGGGCACGTTCCTGACGTGCGTGGTAGATTGGACTAAAAGCGCTTTGCTTATTGTAAATTGTTATATTCAATGATAAGTATGCTTAAACTAGAATCGCTTCAATACTACAATTTTTTAAAATTTCTGTCCAATGAATCAGGGATTGTATTATCATATATAGGAGAAAAATCTTTTTGCATTTGTTTTGGCAGTTGGCTGCGATAATATGCCAAGTTATAAAATAAGCGAACCAAAAAACTTTAACGAAATATATTTTTACTCTCTTAATAAACAATGAATTTCTCCGGCTTTTTAATAGAATGTACATATTTATATACTTCTGTATTATTTAAAATGTTGTTTAGTGTGTAGGTGTGCACATAATTGCACTATTCACTTGTAGCGTTTACTTACTCCACTAATACTGTGTCGTATTTGTTTAGTTACGTTTATTTTACTACAATAGAACAAATAGTTTTAAGGTAGCGTTTTCAATCGTAATCACTGTCATTTTCCAAATAAAATTCAATACTAATATTTCATAATAAAAACAGTTATTAAAGACTTGTACAGACTATAGACAACAACAAGAAAAAAATTCTTGTCATAGAGTGAAGTTTAAAAAACTTAAGAAACCAACTTCATGGCCAAACTGCTGAGCTGATGTTGATGAAATTTCTATGAGACCAATCTGGAATCTGGACCTTTCAAATGAAAAAACATTATTTCAAATTGGCCCATAAATGACAAAGTTATGCAATACGTATAACAAACATAAAAAAACAACTGAATTGAGAACCTCCTTTTTATTTGAAGTCGGTTAAAAAACTACATCAGCACTTAGTAGTATACGAGTTTCGCATTTAAAATTGTATAAAAATCATTATCCTCTAGGAGTAACATTTAAAAGAAGGAAATGTACCACAAACTAAAACCGAGTGTTAACAATTCCAGCTGTTCACACTCTGGTCATGGTTGCCGGTCAGGATAACGATGTACCAGCCGGTGCTGTTGTACACGACGGAGGAGCACGGCTGTTCCCTGACCACCTTCTACGTGAGGGTCGAACATCATGAGCCCACGCTGCTAATGATCAAGACTTGCAATAACGAGGTAAATCTATAAAATCATCAATAGATTCAGGCGTGACTTTGCGGAATTCCATTGTTAAACTTAAATTAAGTAGAACAATAAATATATAGTACTGATCCGCTAATCTAATCAGATAGTCAGATAGTCATTTATTGATGCATATTTTCCACAGGTCAGGTTACAATTTTATACTAATTATATTATATTAACAAAAATATAAAACTTAAAAATATAAAACAAAAAACATCACTAGATAGGTACCTAACCTGCCTACTGGCGCTTCTACCTATTGCAGGTAGCCTAAGTAAGGTAATCTAAGTAAGTTAATTTAATGTAGACTTGTGTGTGCACCCCACGCCGCGAAGACTTCTTATAGCCCAGTTGTAAGACTAAGCTGGTTTTAGCTGTACGGGCTGTTTAAAACCAGCTTAGTCTTACAACTGGGCTATAAGAAGTCTTCGCGGCGTGGGGTGCACACACAAGTCTTCATTAAATTAACTTACTTAGATTAGATTAGAGGAATAGTACTATATATTTATTGTTCTACTTAATTTATGCTATACAATAATCCTTACTATAATTATTAATACGTGATATTTATTAATATTTGTGTTGTGTATTAATAATAATTAAATACAACTGTTTGATATTATTTAATAATAATAATTAAATTAGGAACGAAATCTCGAAAAATCTGAAAGTCTATTCGAAATGGAATAATCCTTTGACAATGTTTATCCTTTGACCCCGTAATAGGTTATCAAAAACCTCAAAAGTTTCATTTGCGTCTCCATAATATAATAAAATTCCTATTGACATTAGAAATAAGCCTGACGTAGATTTTTTCAGATATGTAAAAAAAAATTTGTTAGATCATAGTTACTAATAACATTGACGAGGCCTTGGCTGATAAATTTATATTTTGTGATATGACTGTATGACATCTTCTAATTTAGGTATGTATACCTATGCAATTGTATTCTTAGGATGTTTTTTTTTTTTTGTTGCCTGTTTAAAAAAAAAATTATAATAATTTGTATGACGTATTTAACAACATGGTGTATGTGGAAAGATAAATAAATGAAACTGAACTGAAACTGTTGATGTGTGTATGTCGATGAAATTACTGGCACGTGAGGCTGAACATCTGTATGCCTCTAGTTGATGGACGCAGGGCAGTGCATTGTATGGCACGTTGCTGGATTGAGTGACCATGCACTTAACAGGGCGGGCAGGCAGGCTATATTTGTATCAAAAATGAAATCTAGCAATGTGTAAAATTTCAACCAATATTTGTGTATTTTTCCAGGTGTTCGGTGCGTACTGTTCGACTCGATGGTTCGAGAGGAATCAAAAGGACGAGCGCGGCAACAGACAAGCCTATTTCGGCACGGGAGAGACATTCCTTTTTAGGTGAGTCCTTACTATTTACTATGACAGATGTAGGACGCAGATTTTAAAACTGAAAGTATAACAATTCCAATAAAATATTGATTTACGTATTTGTTTTAGGAAGACCACAGCTACATAAAACTTTATAACTAATTAATCTAGTCTAGGTTATCAAATATAAATAAGCGGTCCTCACGAATGGCTATTGAGTTGTACATAGTTTGGTATTAAAGTAATAGTTATGTTTTTCCAATATTTACTCTTCATTGCATGTGGTTTGGGTAATAAATATTGTATGATTGTAAACCGCAAAATACCTCTATAAAAAAGGGTTGTTTAATTTTAACTAACTTGCTCCCTACTTAGAAACTTGGCATTATCATTCATATTCATCAACTTTTAAATTAGTTAATTTAATGGGGTAATTAAATCAAAAGAAATGATATCTAAAGTTATTTAATTTTAACGTTATTTGTTTTATGCCACATAATAAGAGATCCCTTGGTGTCTTGCTCTAAGGGAATTTAAATGGAAAGAGTGGGTGCAAAAGTTTTTGAAATCTATATGTCTATGCGCCCTAAAATCTGCTCATAAAATCTTCATTTTTTAATACATACATACTTATAATATTAAGTAACCTTCCATTGTGTGCCCACTGGCAAGTAACTATCCCAACTAACGTGCATGTTCCAGCCTTTACCCGGAGCGAGCCAAATACCCGTGGGTCGGATGTGCGGCCGCCGAAAAGGGGGAAGAAAAAGTAGCACACGGCTCTGAACTGTTCATGGCAGCTGACTCTAAGATGATCACCATTGGCGGAGGGTAATTGACCGTATTCTTATTTTAATTTTTGTTCAACAGTCTGCACCCGCAAAGAGCGAAGTACCCCTGGGTGGGGTGCTTGGAAGACAACGGCGATACAAGGACCCCCCATGCTAACTCTTTGTTCATGGCGGCTGATAGTACTATGATCACGATTGGAGGAGGGTATGATGGTGTTGCATGGGGTTTTGTGTTGTATTCACAGTGTCCTACACCCCATAACATTGTTTTATCTGCGAAATTCCACCTTATCATCTAATTAAATGTTTTCACAGCAAATGTAAAAAGTTGCACAAATTTCATCGTTTACAATGTCTTTCTTTCTTATCTTTCGTAATCACGTAGTCAAAGGAAGTTTATTTTGTTTTATGACGAAAATAACATGAATTTTGTAAATATTTCTATATTCCATCATTCCTATCATTATGGAGAGTAGGTACCTACTGTTGCATAGCCTTACGTCAAAATACTACAAAAGTAGTATTTTGAGGCGCACTTAAAATGTTTTCACCACACCTGGTTTGAAAGAAATATGACTACTGTTGCATGGCCTTACGTCAATATAAAAAAAAATACAAAATATCTTTATTGACATAATCATTGTACGGTACATATTATTGAATCCATAGGTTCCCGAACTAGTAACAACTGTGTTTCAGGAACTAGTAAATATACTAATACAGCCATATTAATAAACGCAATTTAAATTTAGTCATGGTTTAAAGTTAGCCCTGTCACTTTTTGTCATTACCCAGTGGTAAGAGATGGCAATAGTTTAATCACAGCTTATCTTTTGACATATTTTTATTAATAGGGCTACTAAAGTGCAAGTAAAGATCCTATCTGAGGCGCACTTAAAATCTTTTCACCACACTGGGTTGAAAGAAACATGACAGGATTTGAAGATGAGTACTAAAGTTATGGATAATCATCAAACCATCAACTTCTGTAAATTTCAATGTGTTATTGAAATTTTCATTCATTCGCACGAAGCATAGTCATTTTTATGCAAATAATTTTTTGAAGGAGGCCTTCATGCAAAATTATAAAATTAAATGGAAATTAGTACATTAACCTGAACCTTTAGCAAGTTGAAAGTTATTCTTGACAATTTGGCTTGGATTTATAATCTATCAAGACATCATCATTGTATAATACCTTCGTTCAAATAAAATTCGCGCGGTGATTCCATTATTATTGCCATAGTACATCCATTGTCTTAACAATAATTCATAATAAAACAATGTTTTATACACATCGACACAATAATTAGTAAAGTTCTTGGGGATACAGTTTTCTAGTACTCAACTAGCTTAGATGTCCGCTAAGCTAAGTCTATTACCATCCCTATTTATTGACATGAAACAGACAGGGACGCCAATCATTCTCTTGTCCTTGTCCCACTTTATGTAGGGTCGGCACAACAGGTTTTCGTTCTCCACTCTCCTCTATTAGCCGTCATTTCAACAGTCACTCCTTTCTTACTCATGTCATAAGACAGGGACGCCAATGATAGACATAAAGGCTTAAGGCCTACCTGATGGTAAGCCACCTTCGGCCATAGACACTAACAACACCAAGGGTGCTGTGCTGTCGTTGCGTTGCCAGCCCTGAAGGATATTTTGACGTGACAACGTCTTATAATTCGATGGAGCCGGCTGCACGCACGAAAAAATATGACTCAAGCGGCGTTACCTTGCTCTGAGGCGTTCCATTTAAGGCTTGAAATGCAAGCGAGAGCGTGGAACGAGCGAAACAGAGGCACGCACGGCCTCCGCGTTCGGCAGCGTTCGACATCTGTCCCTCTCCTACTTGAGTGAGCGATGCGTCCGCGTGGACAGCTGTATGACGTTGTCACGTTCAACTATCGTCAGTAAACCGAATTTACAGACAACTGATTTGTTTGGGGGAGAAACGAGCCGTGCTAAACCCTTGGATCGACAATGTGTGGATGAGCTCGGTCTCGCTGACGAGAATTCGCGTGGGATTCGAATAGAAATAGCAATACTTGTAGACTTTCTTGTATTTTTATTCGCGTCCTAACATAAACTTTGTTTCCAGTGACGGCCAAGCTATCTGGATGGACGAGAACATAAGATTTGGCAAGACTGATCGCTGTTCAACCTTCAACAACCCGCCTCTCTGTCCCAGCGGCGACTTCGAGATACGTGTGCTGGAGGTTTACGGATTCTCTGGAGCGTAGGAATCAACTGTACTGTAGGAGTGTAATCTCTATGTGAGGTCTGAGTATACAGCCTTGGTCTTTGACATTTGGATCTGGGAAAAATGCACGCGGATTTTTGATAACGAATGTATAGGTGTGGTCATCTAAATCCATCGTCTTATAAGTATTATTAAGGCGAAAACTCTTCATTGATTAAAGCTAGAACTCTGTTTTACTTTATCACACGGCAAAACAATACAACTACACATTACGACCCTATCTTCCCTCTCAACTAGTGATGCGACTCGTCGCCCGGTCTCAGTAGGGATGTCCTATTCCCAAAACTGGCTAACAGTATGGTCATAAAGTATAATGATGCTGTTCAATAGGTAGCTTTAAATTAAAATGAGGCTCTACTGTAATAGGTACGGTAGATATCTTTTTAGACCTCTTAGTACCTTTACTTGTAATCTTACTTTGAGAATATGGGGGTAGTCACAGGCAAGAGTAAACAACCGCATTAGGCTCTGTTCAAAAATGTTTATTGCTTTTGACCTTTGGAGGTCAAAGGAAGTGCTAAAACAGTTCTTTATTCGGTGTCATCAAAACGCGAGCATTTTCCTGTTCTCTAAATTGACCCTAATTGCTCGCCACTTGGGACACCTGCGAGTGACAAGTGGTTGATTGAGGAGACACTCAGACCTTATCCTCACCCCACGGCATTGTCTGTCTCTGTCTAACGCGTGGTGAATAGTATGGCTGTATTCTTCACGCGACGGGAAGTTTGATTAAATGCGCAAGGCAAGGCTATGTACAAACTACAAAGTGGATCATGAATTGAAACCGTTTTGTTGCAAAATTATCCAAAGATATCCTGACGTAGAAAAAAAAATAATAATAATGAGGTAGTTATAGTCTGAACTATCGGAAACAGCTAAACCAGAGTTTATTGACTATTCTGGAAAAAACCTCGCTTCTAAATTAGACCGATAGAGTGATCTTTTAGTAGGTACTCGGAAAAGTCTTCGTCACTCTTATCAACAATAAAAAGTATTTTCTATCAAAATGGCCTACCTTTTGTGCTAATTTGACATGCATACATACGGTGTCATCCCCAAGTAATTGTGGCTACCTTCAGACCTGTTATTACCGATCACAACAATCTAAATTTTATCCTTATAACTAGGAGATAAAACTCAAAATTAATAATGGAGATGCTATAAAGTTATGTTATGATAACAGACATAATAAAGACGCCATATTCTATCACCCTCTCATATTTGTTGAGTTAGAGAGAGATGCAAACAAAAATGGCGTCTTACTATTTTGAATTTGGATCGCTGTGTTCGGTACAGCGTTCGGTTGTAAACGCCTCGGTCTAATTTCAAAACTAGGTTTTGTCCGGGACTTTGAATCTCTGGTTCAGCTCAAGTGAAGGAAAACGGTTCAACCCGAGTTTAAATCCTGGATTCAACCTCGTTTATTTGTTACCCCGAGGTCAATAGGAATCTGAGATATTCAAAATGAAATCTAGTAGTAATCGTGAACTTGCCTTAAACAAATGCGCCGAAGGATGCGAACGGATCCTTTCGAATGGCCCGCGATCGATTTTTTTCT
Source organism: Thera obeliscata (assembly GCA_947578465.1). NCBI lineage: Eukaryota > Metazoa > Arthropoda > Insecta > Lepidoptera > Geometridae > Thera > Thera obeliscata. The sequence goes on along the minus strand of OX387924.1, from coordinate 13,744,077 downwards.
CTGAAACGAGCGATTTGGCAACGTTCGGCGCAATCGATTCAGACAAGTGCGCGTTCCTTAGACAAATGCAGTTAAAAATAAACAGAACTTTTGAGAGGTATTTCCAAAGCTTGTTCCGCATCTCATTAAAATTAATACGATGTATTGATAAATCCTTGCCGTTTACCAGACTGTAAATGTATTCCTGTAGTTTATTGTGTCATCAATGTATCGCAAGTTTGGTACTAAGAAGCTCTTGCTATGGAATAAAAGTTGTATAAAAATAAAGATAAGGCGAAGTGAAGAATGGGACTTTCTGTATGCGATTTGAGAAATGTCTTTTACTATATTGCTCGGGTTAAAATGCTTTTTTTGAATCTAAAAAGTATTTTCAGCTCTTCTCAATCTAATTTCATTGAATCTAAGCCCATTGCCGATAATAAATAGTAATAAAAAACTACCTAACTTCATGTAAGAGCTTCGTTCTGCCGCTAACTTCACTATATCGTAACTCAGCTGTCCGCTAAGACAACGAAAGAGAAATGTAGGTTGTTTGCTGTTATACATATTTACTCGTGTTTAGATGTCTGTGTGTTAGTACAAATGGATGTACATTGTACCTACTCTTGGTTTTAAAATACGCTTATTTGAAGCAATATCGGGTCTAGCCGTGCGGTTAATGATAAAACGATGGCCGTCACATTGCAAGCGCCATTTAAAGACTTATCTACCGCGCAATTTCGCAATCGCTTGCTACGTGACACCATTTGATTCTGTCGTACGAACATTCCAGTGACTGGAGACGAATTAGACGTGTTCTAGAGCCTGAGAAATGTCGCATTCGAGATGATAAAGGCACGGAAAATGGCTTTCTGGCTAAATTTTTTTAGGAATTGAACTGCTTAGGAAAAGTCCTATCAAGGTCGCATGTGACATTTTTCTTGGACTCATAAGAGCCTAGGTCTTTCTGATCGACGACGGTACGAGACCTAAAGTTCATTGCTTTTGATTTTGTTACGACAAATTCGGTCCAACGCAGTATTTCGGTATAGTGTGTATCGCTATAAGGCTTGAATTTATACTCAAATCGTCTGTCGTTGCTCACAAAAAATTACCAAAGAATTTAAACGTAGATACCGCGTATCCTGTTGTGTACACGACTTTGATATTTACTAGTTTTATATTACAGTTTAATATGTTTTGTAATAGTGACTATAGATATTGTCGGAGATGCAACGGGGGCGCGAATAGCATAGCTTGGACGTGCGTCCAATAGCTCTTATATTCACATACAATAAAGTTTATAATCCCATGTTCGTCCCGCTGACAAACACGGTGGCCCACTGCTATTCAATGCAGTTTTTTTAAGTATTATTTTACATTTTCGGACGTTTTGTGCCAAAATTGGACCATTGGTAAATTGGCTGAAAAGTAGTCGTTCATTTCACTTACATTTAATTTGTATTATAATCATTTCATATGATTTTTATCTCATTGACGAAGCGTGAGTGAATTATTTTATATTTTGTTTTAAATTCAAAAACTTAGTTTATAATATTTTGAATAAACAATGAAATAAAAGTTTGTTAAGAACGCAGATATTGACGGTTTACGTCACAATGTAATTTTAATACATATCCCGTTGGTACAAAGGGGGAATAGCTGATAGTCCATATCCCGCGGCTTTGTCTGCCAACTGTGTTTTTATTTGTAAATATTTTGATGTATTCCTTCACCCTGCACTCGAACAATGTTGTGAGTTCCGAACAGTGCGGGGTGATTAGAAATTATGGTACTACAATATGTTCTTTGGAAGCCTAAGAATTTGTTTTAAATTCAGATTATTTATGTAATTTATTGAGTAGGTAACAAGTGATGTTTTTGTATGTTCCGGCGCGTCTCTGTGCTGGCCACTCTCGGTCACATATAGTTTTATTTTTATAGTTTATGCAGTAAGGCGTTAATTTTATTGATGATGGCACACATGGGATCGTACGTTGTGTGTAAGATGGGGATGGCAACTGTGAGCGCTGGCTGGCTAGGTGAGGCGACTACCGCCCGGTCTGTGCTCTACAGTCTATCTGTCCTGCCTCTGCCTATCCCGTGACGGGTACGCGATGCGATGTTATATATTTTGTTATGGTCACCGCACAGAGACGCCGCCCGCGATATGTTGCTGTTAGCTAATTCATCGTTGTTCAGTGTAAAGTCTAGTCTTTATCCTGTTTTTTTATCTTTACGATATATTGAATATAACGAATTGATATTTCAAATATAATGCGATTTTTGTCCCGCTCTAGGGGCGCGTAGGCTCGTGGTTAGTTAGTTATAAGTACATTAATGTAAACGTTATTAATCTTTAAATATTATCCTTTTCAGTATTTGTGAATGTTTTTTTACGTGTGATCATGTAAACTGACAGTGAGAGGATGCTCGTTGCGTATGTTACTGCTACATTCGGATCGGATAGCTCCCTAGGACAACGGTGTATCGTAATGTAAATGTTGCTTTACAATGTCTAAAAATATATAATCCCGTATAAATGCTCTCGTTTTATTTCATCATACTTTTATACTTGCGTCTTTCTTGGCAGGAAAACCTTAAAGATTCCGATCTCGGCAGCACGTCATCTACTTTAAACAAATAAGTCGGGTTTTCCTTCCTGACGCTATAACTCGATAACGGCTGGACCGACTTGAATGATTTGTGGAGGTCCAGAGAAGGTTTAAAAGGTTTTTTTTTTAAAGGGCGGCCGCTAGTTTACTCATAAAAGTACACGCACACCAGGGTTAGGAGGACGAAAACTCCAGATGGTTTTTTTCGCAGGAGTTTCGCTTTAATAATAAATGGGAGGTGTATAGGAAAACAGTCGCTAGCCTGAGCCCTCTTTCATAAGAAATAGTACTATGAAGACAAGGTTAAAGATAAAGTAGGTGGCGCGGCCAGAAGGGGGTCAAAATACTTGAACAAAGGAAAACATTAATTTGGAACAACATTTAAAGCTTCTTTATTTATGCTTAGATTCAAAACTTTAGAGTTAATTATGATAATTTTTTTTTTTTTTTTTTTTTTTTACTAAATTAGTCTACTACATCTATGCAGTACCCTAATTAATATTACAATCTAGCCTAGTAGGCTAATGAGTAATTTTGCTTTAGCTTAGTTTAATAAAATAAGTATTAGGTACTAAGAATGTGTCCATTGGCACTTTTCTTACTGTCTCTAACTAATTAAGGTGACACTTTGTTTATGTGTTCATTATAGTAGCACTATCACTACACAATATTAACTTTATCACTACACTAACTCAAAAGGTTTGGTCCTTTTGAGTCTTCTTACTAGGTCTGTATTGTCAAGGAGCTGGATAGCCTCTACGTTAACATGGTGATGGAGTCTTTTTTCGTGACTTTCCGCGTATTTTTGAATAGTTTTATCGACGAACTCTATATTAAGGTCCCGATGGAGATCGTCGTTTCTTATGTACCAGGGTGCATTTACTATTCCCCTGAGTACTTTACTTTGGAATCGTTGGATGATTTGGATGTTGCTCTTCTTGGTACAGCCCCAAAGCTGAATACCATAGGTCCATACTGGCATTAGGACTTGTTTATACAATAAAATTTTGTTGGGTACTGTTACACTGGAATTTCTTCCGAGTAGCCAGTTCATCCTTTGGTATTTTAGCTCTAACTCAACTTTTTTCTTCTTGACGTGAGCTTTCCAGCGAAGCTTCGCGTCAAGTGTCATGCCCAGATATTTTGCCGTATTTTCATATGGAATGAGCGTGTCGTTAATAAATATTGGGTGATATTCTTCCTTTTTGTTTGTAAAGTTAACGTGAACCGATTTGGTTTCATTTAGTCTAATTCTCCATTGTACTGTCCAGTCATGGATTTTATTCACTGCTGCTTGAACCTTTTCTGCTGCTTCTGCATGGGTGGTGCCCACAGCCATTATGGCAGTATCATCAGCAAAGGTTGCGATAGTGTTGTTTTTGAGTTTAGGGATATCACAGGTATATAGAAGGTACAGGACCGGACCTAAAACACTTCCCTGTGGTACCCCAGCTTTGATCTCCTTTAATTCGGAGTACTCGTCATCTTGTCTTATTCTAAAGACTCTATCAGATAAGTATGACTCGAGTATATCTGCCAATACTTTCGGTAACATCTTTCTTAGTTTTAACATAAGTCCTTCATGCCAGACTTTATCAAATGCCTGAGCTACATCCAAAAAGACAGTAGAGCAGACTTTTTTGTCTTCAAGAGTTCTCTCGATTGTGTTTGTAATTCTATGGACTTGGTCTATTGTAGAGTGTTTCTCACGGAAGCCAAACTGATGTTCTGGAATAAGGTTCTTGTTGTTAATTATTGGTTTCAGCCTTTTAAGGAGAAGTTTCTCGAATAATTTTGACATAATGGGTAATAAAGAGATTGGTCTGTATGACGATGCATCTTGTGGTGGTTTCCCTGGCTTTGGTATCATTATAACTTCAGCCACTTTCCATAAATCTGGTACATGTCTTAGCCTTAGTGCTGCATTGATAATAGTTGTTAATTTAACGAGGGCTTTTTTTGGGAGATTATGGAGAATCTCTCCTGAAATGAGATCGAAACCCGGGGATTTTTTTGGATTTATGTGTTGTTTTATTTCATTCGCTACCTCTCGAGGTGAGACAAGCTTTATATCATAATTTTCATCACATACCTCATGTATCGTGATTTCGTCAATTATTTGAGCTTCGTTGGGTTTGAATATATTTTCTAAGTGCTCCGCAAAGTTTTCGGCTTTCTGTTTATTGTTAACAGCCCATTTACCGGATCCTATACTAATTGGTGGGATCTGAGTATTAGGCCGTTTCAGGTTTTTAGTTGCCTTCCAGAGCGAGTAGTCTGTACTACGGTCACTGGTTAGGTTTTGGAGGTAGGTGTGAGTTGAAACGTCAATGTGGTTCTGAATTTGGTTTTTCAAATGCTTGGTTAGCCTATTCAGCTTTGCTTTGTCTTGTGGAGACCTAGATTGATGCCATTGTTTTCTCTGTTTTCTTTTTTGTCGTATTATGTCCTTGATTTCTTTTGGATAGCTATTTCTTGTAGCTCTTCTTTTACATACTGGAGTGTTTTCCCACGCAGTCTTCTGTATAAGTTTAATAAATTTGTCTACTTCTAAGTTGAGCTGCTCTGGACTTTTAAGCGGTACTCTTAAATCTATATTATTATTTAGTTTTATCTTAAAACTCTCCCAATCTGTGTGTTTATTTACTAGGGTCAGAGTGTTTTCTTTGTACAGTATACTATCAGTAATTTCTAAATATATAGCAGAGTGATCCGAATTCATGTCATAACTCTGTTCTGTTCGGAGGTAGTTAGGACATATATTTTTGTATATAAAAAAGTCTATTAAATCAGGTACTTTTTGTGGGTCAGTTGGCCAGTAAGTAGGTGATCTTGTGGATGTAGCATCACATTTTAGCTCTTTCATTGCACCTAGGAGCTCTTTGCCCTTTGTGTTTGTTAGCCTGGAGCCCCAGTACTTATTTTTGGCATTAAAGTCTCCTCCAAGTATAAATCTTTTCCCAAGTAGTTGAAACAGACTTTTGTACGTTTCTTTTTTTATGGTATAGCGTGGTGGGCAGTATATTGAAGCTATTGTAATGATATATTGATCAGTACTGATGCATATAGCAGCAGATTGGATCTCAGGCTCTTCGTATTTAGCTTTCTCGTGATGTTTAATGTTTTCTTTAACTATAACTGCACTGCCCCCTCTACCTTTATTGTCCGGGTGTAGTGCATGATATATTTTATATCCTTTAAATTGGATGTGTGATTGCCTTGTAAAGTGTGTTTCTGATATGAGACACACATCTATATTTTCTATATCTAGGACTACTTGCAGTTCATTTTGATGTTTCTGTAGCCCATTACAATTCCATGCCATTATTTTAAGTTTGCAAATCATTTTGAAGTTCTAGGCATAGCTATTTTGTTGCTATGTTCCATTATTTTTAGGCGTTCATCAAAAGATGTCATGAGCTTAAGGATTTCATCTAGTTTGTTGTTGTTAGTTACGTCATGCCCCTTGTTTTGCACAAGTGCAGGTGTAGTATTTTTGGCAGTAGCTTGCGCGTAGCTAACGCTCTTGTTAGCAGTTGACGACAGTTTAGCAATGCTAGAGTGCTGGGTAGTCGTTTGTTGCTTACCACTAGCTGTTTGCCGAATTGTATCAGGTTTTTTAACATTTTTGCTTCGAATTTTCTGCATTTCCTTTGCTATCATGCATCCTCGATAATTAGCTGGGTGTGCGCCTCCACAATGCACGCACTTTGGCTTTTCACTTGTGGGCTTTTTACAGTCCACTGTTAGGTGTTTTCCGATGCATTTAACGCACCTTGGTTCTTTGGAGCAATACTTTTGGGTATGCCCAAAAACCTGACATCTCTTGCACTGAGGAACTAATTTAGTTGTTCTGAGTGGTTGTACTTCTACCATGCAACCCAGTATAGATTTAATCCCATATACTTTGTTTATATCCTCCTTATTATTGAATGACAGTAAAAACATGTTAAGGGGCTCTTTGCTCTTCCAGCTCAGTTTGTTGACAGCTTCCTCGATCATTAATGATAAATTAAGTAGGTATGTATGTACATACAGCAAATAAATAATACTTATATTAATTTATGAATAGTAACAATTTTAGTAGTGAATTCCATTTTTCTTCATGCTAAATCTAGTAGACGAGCATACGAGCCACCCGATGGAAAGCAGTCACCGTCGCCCATAGACACCTGCCACATCAGAGGCGCTGCTGATGCGCTGTCGGCATTTTAAAAAGAAATACTGCCTACTACTGCTCCGTCGAAATCTAAGTTATTACTTAGATAGGTAAGTACCTATCTAAACTTAGATTTCGACGGACTTACCTACCTAAGTATCCTAAGCAAGTACTAAGGATACTTAGGTAGTACCACTTATGTGGTATTAAGTAGTACCTTACCTACCTATCTATTTTATCAGAATAAAATGGAATATAAACTATGTAAACAAGAACTTTGAGTTTTTGAAAAAGACCTAAAGCTCACAACTGGACAACATGGGTAGTACACCACAGAACCCCTTGGAAAATACTGGAAGAAGCCGAACAAGAGGCACACCGAATTACAGGACATCCTATAATCATTAAAGTTACCAAAACCGTGTAACCCCAAAGTTTGGAATAAATGGCTAATTATTATTAAATAATGAGAAGGCTCCTGGCCAAAAAACACTACAAGTTGAGTAGACTTCTAAAGATATACAGAAATACTATACTACTTTGAGAATTACAATTAATTGCATAGGTACATATTCAACAAGATTACAATAATTGGCGAAAGTGTAATAATGAGAAAACTGTAGCTATTTATAGTATAGTGTTCATCTACATTATGTAATCACAGATCCAAATAAAACTGACAATATTTTCCTTCATACAAGACTGAGTTGTTTGTTTTCATTGTATTCATCAGCTCTGCTCTCGATGTGCTCTCGCTGTCGGGGCTTTATGGAGGGTTTCATAATTAGCCTGTAGTCATCTGTGATTGTATTCAAAACGTCAGCGAAATCTTCATCGGTACATTGAGCCAAATAAATGCACAAAAACTCGCTTATCTCATAAATAGATTGATCAACCATTCTAATTTCATCTTCTTTAGTCAGAGGCTCTCCAAACTTATCTCTTTTTAGGGTCAATGCTTGCCAAATTCTATAGCCTGGGAAAAAGAACTTATTGGGGTCAGATATTTCTGATACATTTAGTGTAGTGAGGATCAGACTTGCTGATTTAAAGATATGTTCAACATCTGTATCAATTAGTTTGTAGTTTACAATCTTATGCTCATAATACCCAAGAATTTGGCTAATCATTGTGACAACACTACTTCGGTTTTCAGAATAAATCTGTGGTGTTTTATCGAACCAAACTAGATTTAAGCCAATCTGTAGAGTTATCGCCAGAACTCTTTCCAAGCTGTCTCTCTCACTGAAGCTTCTCCTCTGCTTTGTCATGATCTCATTGAATGCAACGGAGACCGCTTCCAAAACTTCGGGAGTCACAAACTGTTTGAAAAAGTCTTTTCTCAGAGATTCAACATTCAAGTATTCACACAGAGTGTTGAAATTTTCCAGAGCAGTAATCAGCAAGTCTTTATTTGAAGAGTTTTTCAGGATGAAACAAAGACTTTCAGTGTAATTAAATTCTTCAAAAACGTCTATCCAAGTCTTGCGCTGTTCCTCTTCCGTCAGGAATATGCAGTGGCTCAGGATGCGCAGGGCATGGTTGATGGCGGCTGTGTGATTCGTCCTGAGGTAGCTCATGATGAATGAGATCGTCGTCTTGTCCGTGATGAGCACTGCAACAGTTTCTTTCTGGCAGCACATGTTGGAGATAATGGCGACAACGAGTTCGCTTATGCGTCCGTCTCTCTTGATCACCGGCATCGTAAAGCTTAACATATCCAGGGCGTCATGCTGAAGCAGGAATAGTACCACATCCCTATCGGCAGTCATCTCCAAAAGCGTAGACAACTCTTTTTCAAAATATTTGGTTTTCATTGCTTTTTTGAAAACCTTCAAATCAGCAAACTTCATCAATATCCTGAGAACAAATACCTTGCTGTAGGCGGTGCCTCTAATAACTTCTCCGTTATGTGGACCTGCATCTACAGCCGGTCCTTCCTCCACGTCGGAATCAACGGAACCAACAGAATCGCCAGAATCGCCTTGCTGCTGTTCAGTGCCACCATTTCTTATCATGGTTAAAGTTCTTTCACAGCCTTGATTTTATACTTGATGAGAGAATTTCCGGAACCCCGAAGTGAAGACTCAGTGGACACCTGGATCCAGGCCTGGATCTCTACACTAGCAAGCAAACAGCAATGAACAAAAAACGCTGCGCTAAGACCAAACAAAACAACAAGTAAACAACATAAATACACCCCAATGCAATTTGGGGGGGGGTCCGGTTAATGTACACACTGTTAAAACGATGCCACTTTTTTCCACTGGGGAATTGTAAAGGCCCATGTATGTATACTGTCACAGATCCCTTTGAGCTCGATTTTGTCCTACTTTGAACGATCAGATTTGAATCAAACTTTGCACACCTGTCAAAGGTCGATGACAATGCAATAATGTGAAAATAAAAAGTAAAAAAAAATTATAGTTTAAAAAACTAAAAAAAACGCTTTTATAACTAATTGAACTAAAAAGTTAAAAATTAAACTGTAATAATCAATTGAAAAATTTATATTATTGTACAAAAAAGCGTGGGGTGCTTTTTATAATAACATGAGGTATAATAAACTATTGATAAAATATTTACAACAAACAAAATCAAGCCCCCCACGCTTTTTGTACAATAATATAAATTTTTCAATTGATTATTACAGTTTAATTTTTAACTTTTTAGTTCAATTAGTTATAAAAGCGTTTTTTTTTAGTTTTTTAAACTATAATTTTTTTTTACTTTTTATTTTCACATTATTGCATTGTCATCGACCTTTGACAGGTGTGCAAAGTTTGAATCAAATCTGATCGTTCAAAGTAGGACAAAATCGAGCTCAAAGGGATCGGTTACATACAGGTGAAGCTAATAAAAAAGTAATTATCGAAATATGTACACAATTTCAGTGGAAACCGTTGATTCGTTTTAACTGGGTGTACATTAACCGGACCCCAAAAATCGATACGGTCGGGAAAGTTCCCGTTCATTATTGTTTTTTTTAATATAAATGATTTATACAACTCATTATCGCTAGGCTAAATTGTCTAAGATTATCGCCCAAAGCGTCGCTTTGCTTGGTAACTTTTGCCTTTCAAGCCTTTTTCCTATCTATGACGTCAACATACTAAAAGCCTGCGCACATCTAAGCAATAGCGATGTCATATTTGACAGCGTTTAGCTGATGGCAGCTAAACGCTGTCAAATATGACAGCGATATTTGGCAGCGTTTCAGGTGATCGCCATCGCCTAGATGTACGCAGGCCTTTAGCGCTGTTCCCGTGACGTCGACGTTGTGTGCAATTTTTGAATATGATAGAAGTAAAATAAATACACTCTTTGGACAAAATAACATTTATTGAACAGCAGGCCATATGTTATTAATTATAGAAAATATTAGTTTTTGGCTGTTACTATAAAAAAAATCACAAAAGAGACAAATACAGATTGACACAACATTTAGGTAGTTTAATTGAAAATTTTCGACAATTAATCATCAACAATTTAATGACCATGTATGGGCAATAGCACCTCTAAATGTGGACTATAATCATCCATACTGAGTGTGTATAGCATTAGCAATACACTTTCTACATCTACAATCCAGACAGAACAATATTATCACCATTTTAACAACCTTTTTTCATCAGGAACTTATCTAGCACAGATATAGCCCTTGTTCTATCTGTAAATAGATTGAAAGTGACTTTACGAGTCATACTATATCATCGCATGTTTCTAGCTTAGACATTAGATTCTAGCTTATAATTCGTTCAGGCTTCTAGTCCTAGGAGCGCGATCTAGAAGGCGCGATGTAGAATTTAATCATAAACCTAGCTATCTGCCTTAACTTTTCTAGATGGGGCGTCATCATGGTTATCTTGCTTCCTCTTTCTGCCCTGTCCTCGATTACCTTTGAAGTTTTTACCCTTATTAAATTTATTTTGCTTCATACTCTTTCTTCGTTTGGCCATTTCTTCAATAGTTTTGTCTAGGTATGCTTTTTCCTCGTCGCCTTCTAGTAGTTTGAAGACCACTTCTGCTTCAGTGATTTTGATTTTGCTGTCTGTGATTTTCTCAAAGACTTCTTTAGCGACATTTTCTTTTGTGTAGCGCACCCAACCTTCGGTGTCTCCTACTTTGAAGTCTATGAACGCTACCTCGCCGCCTGGAAACATTTTAGAATCTTTAGATTTATTTTAAGATGCTAGTATACCTACTCTCATAATAATATTAAACATTCACTTATAAAATCTAAAACGTTAGCTATTGTTATGAGTAAATAACTAGTTATTAGATTAAGTATTTTTAAGTTTTAGTTAAGTTTCAAAGTGGTTCTGGAATAAATAAATTGAAATTGAGCGCACTACACAATTCACTTCGATTTACAAGTAACTTGACTGAACTTTGCGTGTTTTGAGTTTTCTAAGACTGCTCCTTTCTCGTCTTAGGGCTCATTTACAAACTCAAAAGTAAAGATGTGAATAACGGCTTCTTTCTAGCAAACTTTATGCTTACGCTGATTTTATGAAATTTTGTAAGTTGCTTTCTTCAACTTATAACAATACTTTTAATTTGTCAAAAGCAAAAACCATAACTTTATAACCTGAACATATCTAAAAGGTCAATTTCTCAACATTATGAAACAAAATTTTAAATTTTTCGTATTTTTCTATTGCATTTATCTCTTATTGTAATAACTAACTAGGTATCTGATCTAGTTTTACATTTAGGTCGCAAGAGCTCATATCCAACGGTTGCCGCAAGCCCCGCAAGTCAGGCTGGGGCCCAGACTGCAAAGCCATTTCGACTATATGGCCAGTCCGACGCAGTATCAGACCAACCAGACATTTATTTCCGTGTTTCAATTCCCAAACATACCTAAAGGCGCCAGGGCATCTCTGATATCTTCCCTCTTCATTTTATCTGTTCCCTGACTGAAATGCAGCACACAGCCAGTTGGTAGCTTAAATTCTTCTTTATCAGGCTTGTCGAACTTTTGCTGTGAACAAAAAAAAAATGTTACTGTACTGTCTCCCGATTTGTGGTGATGCCACAAATCGGGAGACAGTATAGTAACATATTTGACGTGTATACCAATAATTTAATAGGCGAATCGCAAAAATTGATAATTAAGATTTTGACTTGAGAAAATATCGACCCTTCTGGGAACAAATGTCGTAAAAGCCAACTCATGAGTTGGCTTTTACTCGATCAATCGACGATCGGGACGATATGTTAATAAAAGATTTGACGAATTGCGAAATTGTCGAATTAAGCTTAAGACTTGCTATGGATATGAACAAACAAGTATTTGACGACTGTCTGAGAAATCATAAATACATGTTCAATAGTTCAGTAGTGTTATGTTTAATCGCAAATGTTTTAAACAGTACTAACTTCCTTGTCCTTATGCTTCTTATCCTTCTGCTCCTTCCGCGCGGTGTACTCTTCCTGCTTCTTTTTGTTGTAGGCCTCTTGCCACAGCACCAGAAGATCTGTCTCCTTGTACTTCAAGTCTTTACGAGCGATGAACTTATCCGCCTGCAACAGTTAACAGATTGTAGAACAACAAGTGATCAAGCATATTTAGGCTGGTGTTTAATTAATTTTAGTGGTATCTTAGAGCACTGCACTGTAGCGGCCCCGCCTTCCGATCCTAAGGTCGTGGGTTCAAATCCAGTCGTGTACCAATGAGTTTTTCTTCCCAAAAATTTATGTACACTATGCCAATGCTCTCAAACGGTGAAGGAAAACATCGTGAGGAAACCATCCAAATCAGTGCCAGACGGAAGCGTCCCCAAGACGCTGGCGGCATTGCCACGCTGAATAGCAATGCTTATACGCTGCGCCAGATACCCACCAGCTCTTGGGTCACGCGTCGCTTCGATCAGTCGCCTAGACAGCATTTTGAAGACCCGCGAGGCCTCGGTTCCCCACGGACCCAGAGTCTCAATCCCAAGAGGAGCAAATAAGTAGGCTCTGTCGAGCGAGACCTGCATATTTGCGCCTCTTGATATCCTCGGGCAGATCTGTCGCCGCGCCCGCCACAATGTATTATTTTATTTATCATTTGTGACATTTTATTCCATTGAATTGAATTGTATTTATTATTTATATGAATTTATGTTAATGTAATGTACCCAGTAAGTTAAGGGGCCAGTGGAGGGAAAATTTTCATACAAACGTAATACCAAAATAATTACTAGTTTAGGCAGATTTTCACTATATTATTGTAATAACTGTATTTGTATAGTATTTATCTAGGTTCCTGAACAGTTTTTATTTTAAATTACATACCTCAAATGAAATTAACGCCAATCACATTTGCAATGAAAAAAATGTATAAAATGCGCTTGGTGTTTATTTCATTTGAGGTAAGTAATTTAAAAATAAAAACTGTTCAGGAACCTAGATAAATACTATACAAATACAGTTATTACAATAATATAGTGAAAATCTGCCTAAACTAGTAATTATTTTGGTATTACGTTTATATGAAAATTCGCCCTCCGCTGGCCCCTTAAGTATGGATTGATCTATCTAAAAATAAATGTATTAATAATAATTACCTGTTCCTTAGACTTGAACATCACAAACACCGAGCCCTTGAAAACGCGGTTCCGTGTATTCCGTTCTTGGTATTTCCTCATGATCACATGCTCCACTTCTTCATATTGCTTCAGGTACGCCAGGATCTCATCCAGCGTGGTTTCCTTTGTGAATCCCTTTATGTAGACAGTACGGCTGGAGAGCTCCTTACGCCGTTCCTCGTTCAGCTCTGGAACGGGCATCTCGGGGTGACGACGCAGTTTCTTGTTGTCTTCTGAGATCTAGAATTATGAATGATAGGCCCATGACATCTTTATCCATCGAGATATAAGTATTACGTACTAGATAAGCTACGTCAAATAACTGAATTATCCTATTCTAGCGATAGATTTGCTGCGGAAGTGTATTTATTTTCGGCAAAAAGGTCTTAAGCGCCATGTAAATCACGGCACTTACGCGCGAGCTAGGGAGCAACTGAGTGAGGTGCGGCGACGCGACGGTGCGGCGCGATCGCCGCAGCTGAACGAGACAAAGTAGGAATTTACGGTGTCTTCTCTAGTACGTAGTACTTATATCTCGATGTATTTATCCGTGTTTTTAGAGTTTTAACATGTGATTTAACGATCCTAGTGAAAAATAACTGAGGCTGTGGACTGATTCTGCCTGCCTTTATTCTGGACTTAAAAAAACAAATACACAAAATTGTTGTCATGAGTCAAAGTATAGGCTCTATTACTTACCAATCCCATTTTATTCTCATGATCCACCCGGTTTTTCTGTACCCCAATATTTTGTTATTGTCAATAACGTAACAAAGATAATATGATTTTTCTGCTAAATTATAGCATCAATAATCATTTTCTTGTCCTTATCCCACTTTATGTGGGGTTGGCATAACAGGTTTTCATTCTCCACTCTTTATTAGCCGTCATTTTAGCAGTCACTCCTTTCTTACCCATGTCATCCTTCACACAATCAATCCATCTCTTTTAAGACCAGGACTCTCAGAATCGACCTATTTTAGATTCAACATTAAACAATCAAATATTATTTGTTTTGATCTGATAAAAATATATGTTGTAGTTTAATAAATATTCTTGATTATTCTATGGTTCAAAACACGATATTGTCAACTTTGCTCGATCAAAAAAAAAATCGCGAAAACTCCCAATTTCGCGAATTTATGATCGTTTTTTTAAGTCGTACTTGAAGTAGACCCAACGTTTACTCCCGAAAAACATGTCAAAAAATAGGCAATGAAATTACGAAGAATATTCTACGGTTCATTTTTCTCAAAACAGTTTTTTATTGTTTTAACAAGATATTATATAATAATGCGGCCCGCGCGCTTCGTTTCAGTAGCCGGCCAGGCGTCTTTGAGGTAGGACCTGTGTCGCTGTTGCTAGCTCGCTACGTTCCCCGCAAAATATACGATAAATTATTATTGTTGTTTGCCGTCACAGTATAAAATTGTAACAGTAAGTACAATTAACTTTGTTTTACGGAAATATAAGTAAGCAACAAAATTTATTTTATTATTTTTCCCCCCCTTTCGTATCTTCCAAGCGGAGTGACTTGCAAGATTTTTTTTTTTTGGGTCATGTAGGGAAGGTGAGATTATTTTGAAAGCAAAATAATTTTTTCCCCCCTCCCCCCTTTAGACCCCTTTATTATTTAAAAAACCTAAAAATGGCCTATTTTTGACCTTTTATTTTCGTGTGGAGCATTGCGGCGAGCGAAGCGAGCCGTCATGCGACCACGGGGAACAACGCGGCGAGCGAAGCGAGCCGTGCTGTGAACCCTCCGAAATTTGCCCCCCCGGAACTCCCCCCCTCAGGGTGGCTCTGCAACGGAGAGGTCCTGCATAATTTTTTAATGGGCAACGTAAAGAGGGTCTAGAGTGATTTTGATTGTACAAAAAAATTTGCCCCTCTTGCCCCCCAGGACCCCCCTTTTGAGAGTGCTACCGGATGCCGTCGAGATAGGAAGGTTTCGATTGGGGTTTCGTATAGAGGGTTTCTTCCTGAATTGAAAGAACAAAATAACTTCCCCCCTCCTACCCCTTTTTTTTCCCCCCTTTCGTATCTTCTAAGCGGAGTGACTTTTAAGACTTTTTTTTTTTGGGTCATGTAGGGAAGTTGAGATTACTTTGAAAGCAAAATAAATTTTGCCCCCCTCCCCCATTTAGACCCTTTTATTATTAAAAAAACCTAAAAATGCCCTTTTTTGACCCTATTTTTTCGAGTGGAGCATTGCGGCGAGCGAAGCGAGCCGCCATGCGACTATGTGGAACAGCGCGGCGAGCGAAGCGAGCCGTGCTGTGACCCCCCCCCAAGCCCCCCAGAACCCCCTCCTCCTGAACCCGGGGGAAGAGTCGCAGCGAGCGAAGCGAGCTGCCACGCGACCACGGGGAACAGCGCGGCGAGCGAAGCGAGCCGTGCTGTGACCCCCCCTAAGCCCCCCAGAACCCCTTCCTCCAAAACCCGGGGGGAGCGTCACGGCGAGCGAAGCGAGCCGCCACGCGACCACGGGGAACCTTCCTACGCCCCCCAGAATTAGTGTTACAAAGGGAAAAAACTGATAATTAGTGTTACAAAGGGATTGCAGTGAGTGGATGGAAATTAGAAAAAGCCTTATAACGGCTTCAAATTTTGGCGCAATCTGTAAAAGGAAATTGTCCAAAAGCACAGCGAATACAGTAAAAAATTTACTGTATAAAAAAAATATAGGCCACGTAATGTCAGTAGCTCATGGTGTAGAAAATGAAAAGCAAGCGCTACAACAAATGGAGAGACAAGAAAACATTGTCATCGAACCATGTGGACTTTTCATAGATAAACAATACCCATTTATTGGGGCTACACCCGACGGTTTAGTTGACCACGATAAAATTATAGAAGTAAAGTGTCCAATAACGGCATTTAAGACCGGAATAGAAACTGCTATAAAAGAAAACAAAATACAAATATATAAATATGACAAAAAAACAGTACGCGAATCATTAATAAAAGGAGCAATTGGTATTACCATAAGTGCAGGGTCAACTCCATGTTACCGAGAGAAACCAATGCATTTTTGGAATTTGGTCCGGCGAAAATCATCCACTCATAATCGAATACATTCCTAGAGATGACGAATTTTGGAAGGTGGAAATAGAAAAAAAAGTTATTGATTTTTACATGAAATGCCTTTTGCCAGAGATTGTAGACCCGCGACAAATTCACGGTATGCCAATACGTGATATAATTTTAAAAGAAAATGACGAAAATAATGACGTACCTATGCAGCCAGGTCCAAGTAAGCAATTGGATATAATTCAAAGTCCAATCCAACCTCGTGGTCAGTTTGGTCCATGCAAACCTAGGCAGCTACAATTTGATGAATTTTAGTAAGTAGGTATACCTACCTACCTACTAAAATTCATCAAATTGTAGAAATGTACAATTTCGTAAACTCATCAAAACGATGCACAAAGATTACGAAATTGTATATTATTCACGTTGCTGAATAAAATAGTACATTGTTACCTGAGGATAGAAAGTCACATTTTTGAGTCCCGAGACTTCTGGCGGGCCTTCGCTGGCCAGCATTATTTAACCATTATTTTAATTTTCATAATTAAAAAAATGGTTATTTTTTTTCGCAAATCTATGTTATTTCAAAGAAATAGTTGAAGCTAAATAATAATAAAGTCATTTAGAAAATATATTCTTTATTTAATACCCACTATCTTTATGTTATTTAAATTTAAATTTTACATCGCGGACTAATTAGACTTTTTAAACTTCTAATCGTTGTAATGGGTTTCCAACCTCCTTGCTGAATAAAACGTTAGAATTTAGTTCAATAACCTCCTTGCAGTTAGAAATAGCTTTAGAAAGTTGGAACATGGTTGAATAAAATAGAACTTGTTTTTTTATAATTTGACAGCTGTCAGTAGAAAGCGATTCTCTCTAGGGCTGAAAGTATTACTTTCAATTAGGCCCCTCAGGCAACTTCAGACCTACTTTCCGAGTATGTGCAATGAAAAAGTGATATGTGCCATACGAAATAAAAATATTTTTTATATAATACTAGCTGCCTGTCCCGGCTTCGCACGGGTAGACATTTATTATTTAAACACATAAATATAGCCTATGTTACTCAAGGTGAACCTACGTCCAGCAGTGGACTGATATCAATTGATGATGATGATGAAAGAACATTCTATAACGTTTAGGAGCACTATTTTCTAGAACATTTTGTCCAAATATCTTTAGAGTATTCTAGATAATTCTGGATTACTAACGTTTGGGTGGGAGCATTCCGGATGCTAACCGACTTTAAATTTGATTATTCCAGATCATTCTAGAGCGTCTATGTGCATTCTGTTCTCGTCAAAGTCGAGAATTTTCTGAAAAACCCCTAAGCGATAGAAAGGGATAGACCTATATAAGTCCCTACGTGATAGAAAGGGATAGACATAGATTTCGAAACTTTTGCCCCTTATAAATTAATAACACCTAAATATTGAATATAAACTATCCTATCTTTTAAGTCCGACCATATTTTAGGCAGTTGCAAAATTTCATCGAAATCCGTTCAGTAGTTTCGGAGTTTATCGCGTTCCAAATTGTGACACGAAAGATTTATATATATAGATAAGTATAAAAATAACATTTTCAAAATTTACGTATTGTAGGCAGAAGTATGTGTCGTTTTACAAAATAAATATAATTGTTACTTGTACTAGTTGTATTTTTTACTTCTATGTTCTCGTTGCTGGATCGAATAGTTGTATGTGCCACACGAAACCAAAGTACTTTTTAGTTGGACTAATTCTAATTTTTTTTATTACTTAGCTTTGTGACTGTACCTATATCTACACACAATATGTAACAAAAATACTGGTAATATGTTATCAATACTATCTACAATACTACCTAACTGAAGTTAGTAAGTAAATATCATACCTAACTACTGCTTGGTTTTCTATACTGTGGCACTAAGTTATCGTACGCGGTCAGTGGCGCACGGCCTGCCGGGCGCGTAAATAATTACGTCGCGCGCTTATCATGGCGGGGGCTGAGGTAGCGCTAAATGCCTAAAGTTCTTGGATAACCTCGCCTTAAGGCCTACCCCTACTTCTATACCCATCCACATTCATATCTAGCACTCTTCTTGTTACATGACATTCTTCCCACACCACGCTAACCTATTGCTCCTAATTTTTTCAGTCACTATAGTAATTGTATGTTTCTCACCTCAAGTAAACCTGAGGTGGATTTCAGCAGGGCTTTGGCAATGACATCGGTGTCGGACGACAGCTTGTTGAGGCGGTTGAACCTTGTCAGCACTTCCAAAGGCACCCATCCATCGTCTAACTGGATCTGCTCTCGAAGGAATTTGTCTCGGGGCAGGTTGGCATCACCTGAGGAGTCAATGTACATATTAGATAGTGTAGTTACAGTAGCAGGCAACAAAATATATTGCACATTGGCTAATTCGTAGCACGAGTCAGAAAGAGATAGCACTCTACAAAACAATGAAAACAGAAAAGCCAATATGCAATGTTTATTGCCTACACTGTAGTTGAAACAATATTTGTCTGACTGTATAGTACAGTTGGCTCCACAAAGATTGTATACAATATAGCTTTCAAGGTAAAGATAAAATGCCATCAATTAAGAATTTAGCAACCAACTTAATGATTTTATGTCCTGTGAATGCCCTATGCAATTATGCGACATTAGTTGATAATGATTGAAATGACAGCTTCCTAACTTTCACATGAGTGATATTGGGCTACAGTTGACTGTACCTACCCCTTGTAGGTTTTCACCACTTGAGCTGCTATTTGTCTTCATGAAAAAAGTTGTCATAGATTTATATTACCTAGGGTTGTGATAAATTGCTGACATAATATTATCAACGGTAGAGGTGCTGGCAGTGAAGTATGTGCGTTGGTAATCTACATCTAGGTACGCTGTGCTTTATTTGAAGGTTGCCGGTTACACAGTGTGGATTCCAGAATTTAGTTTGTTTGTAATTTGCTGCCAACAAAACAACTTCTCTACATGTAATGTAAAACGCTAGCACCGCGCACACCATACATACCTATGAACCACCGTAAACTCGGTAAAATGACTCACCGAAATAGTACTCCACTTGGCGAATAATAGCACTTTCCACTTCTGTTTCATCATCCTGGCTCTCAGGGTTATCAGTAACCTCTTCAGAAGGCTTCTGGTCGTTGGATTCAGTTATTTCTTTTTCTTCAGTCATCGTGGCACGACTGCAAGATGAAAATTTTAAAAATGCTGCGCTTTGTGTCAGGTGGGCTTCTCTTGTGACCTGACAATTCGACATGCATGTTTTGTAAGAAAGATGCTTACCGATACAAAAAGCGTGAGGAATAACAAACGTCTACGATAACTGTACCTCAACAATCAGATTAGCACAGTAAAATACGGTTTATTTGTTAAAAATCGATGCACAACACGTGTTTTCAAAACTGCACGCGGCGCCGCTTTTTTATTTGAATGAGTGAGTGAGTGAAGTGAGTGATGGTGAGGAGTGAAGGGTTGGGTGAGGGAACGAATGAGCTGATAGCAAGTGACAGTGACATCTTGTCCTGTTTCAAATAAAAAATAATTGGGAGTTTAACCTTATCTGTGCTTAATACATCTGTGAGTCGGCAATCGGTAATACAGTCCGGCAAGTATAACTTGGCGGGTCTGAAGTGAGCTGTTCGATCGTTAATGGCCAATGACTGATGGAAGATTGGCCAAACGGCTAGCTTCAGACCCGCCAAGTTATACTTGCCGGACTGTATCTGTGGAACCCGTGGTGGAACCCATGGACCAGAATAGAGATTCTATCTGTGGTAATTATTGTACACAAAACAAACTAACCTATAACTTTTTTAATGATCCATCTTGTGACTGTGAAGATGAATTTGGTGACCTCAATCATATATTCTTTGCTTGTCCTCAAAATAATAATAGAAAACTTTTTGAAGATCTCGTTTCCTGTCGAATTCCTCTTCCTACAAATATCACTGTTCTCCTTTCTTCCTTGGATCCTTGTATATACCATTGTTTAGCATCCTTTATTTATGTAAATAATATTAAAATTTAATTTGTATTTACCATTTTATCCCTATGTTTGTATATATTTCCTTTTCTTGTTTTTTATTATTAGTTTTGTAAACCCTACTGATCCTGTCCCAATCCTTAGTCCGCGTATTTTATTATTACCTGTTTCCCTAATTTTTTGAACCAAGTAAAACAATCTGTAAATGGCAAATGCATAAACCCATGCGACGCCAAAAAAAAAAAAAAAAAAAAAAAAAAAAAACTTTTTTAATTACCAGAAAAATAGCAGTAAACATTTTGCAAAACAGATAAAATGGGTGTCAGAGGTTTAACTACGTACATTAACTTCAACGAAGATGCGTTCCTGAAAACATTTCTGCTTCACGATTCATGTGTTATTATTGATGGACATAGTTTGTGCGCGCAGCTCTATCGTCGGCTGAACTGTTTCTCCGCTTTTGGCGGCGACTACGATAAGTTCGCAGCGTATGTAAGAAACTTCTTTAAAACCTTGCGGAAATGTAACATTACTTCTTACGTGATCTTCGATGGTAGCTACGAGCACAGAAAGTTGAAGACAGCGCACAGCCGTCTGCGGTCTAAGATTAATGGAGCTTCCAGACTCGATCCGGTCACACAAGGCAGTCTTCAGATATTCCCATTGCTACTACGAGATGTGTTTATTGAAGCACTCACAGATATGGCCGTGCTCTACACTGTGTGTGAGTTTGAAGCTGATGATGAAATTGCTGCAATGGCCCGACACCTGAACTGTCCTGTCATAAGCTATGATTCAGATTTTTTCATTTACAATGTCCTGTATATCCCTTTTAATACTATTGAGAGTAAACCTAAAGTAATAGAAGAGAATGGAACTAAGGTTTTTGTATTGGAGTGTAAAATTTACAAGGTGGAACACATGACAAGTCATTTTGGTGGCCTGAACGAGGAACTATTACCTTTACTAGCAACATTATTGGGAAATGATTATGTTGAAAAGAGAGTGTTCGATAAATTCTTTTCGGAGCTGAAACTACCTAAGAGTAAGAGAAAAAGAAATGATCAGCAAAGGTGTATACATGGACTGTTCAAATGGTTACAAAATGAGACCATAGACTCCGCTATGTCTAAAATATTAGGGAGACTAAAGAAAAGTCAAAAGGATAAAGTTCTTTTTATCACGAAGAAAAGTATAGATGGCTATAAAAGACAGCATTGTCTATCACTCAAGTACTTTAATATGTCTGAAGCAGTGTCACCTGAAACGGAGTATGAATTTGAAACCACTGAAAACAATTATGTGACTATAGAAGATAACAAATCTGAAGAATGTGAACAAGATGTATCTGATGATGAAAACCAGTCTTCCGATGATGAAAACCTGTCGTCCGATGTTGAAAACCAGTCTTCCGATGTTGAAAACCAATCTTCCGATGATGAAAACCAGTCTTCTAATGAAGGTAGTTCTGAAGAAGCTAGAGACAAAAATACAAGTGTACCTAATTGGTATGCTGAAAAAAATCGGTGCAATCACATACCCAAAGTCTACCTGAACTTATACACCCACCATTTGTACTTCTGTTCTCCTCAAGCAGAAGATTATTCTGACAATGACTGCTTTCTCTCCAACCTTCCAATACTCCGCTACGCATTTGACATCCTTACAGATTTTTCAGAAGAAAGCATGATTTATGTAGGCCGCGATAAAGACTTGACATACAAAAGAATTACAGTCGACCAAGAGTATTCTTTGTCGAGACTTTTAGACATACCATTCTGTGATCTCTCTGATAGCCAATTGCAGTCATACTTTCATCATTTTCTACACAAAAATATGGAGTTACTAGACTTGATGTTAATAGAACTTCTACCACGGAATTTTCAGTTGATCATGATTGCGATTCTGTGGTGGGTGGCGACATGTAGTGTTCCTATCGGGCATGTTCACAGTGTGATCATCAGTTACATCATGCTAGAAGTCATTGACGAGAAAACAGGAACATTCAGAGGACACAATTACTTTAATAACAAGTATAGCAAAAAGCTAGCTGAGCTAAAAAACAATAAAATAGAATCCGAGGACATGCAGCTTTTAAACAAAAACAAAGTTCAATACCAAGACTGTATGATAGCAGCGAGTGTATTATTAAAACATTTTGAGTTGGATGATAAGATTAGGAAACGGCCCAAATCGTACGACGTGAAGAAAATGCATTCATTTGCTCAGTTTCAATGTTGCTTATTGCAAATTAATTCACTGAACATTTTATGCCGCTGCCCATTTGAGAGTACTAAGTATTGTAGAAGTTTTAACGGAACATTTGTGTATAATATTGCTGTGAAACTTGAAGCACAACTTGAACCCTACATAGTTTTTAAGGACTATGTTAAAGGGGCTACGACGGTCTTACTATTTTACAAAAGTATCTGTGATATCTTTGAGCAATGTATTAAGAAAATGAAAATACAGACATTTAGATGGTCCAGCACTGGAAAAAAAAGGAGACGAAAGAAGAATGCTGAGTTAGAGGAAATTAATTTTATTGTTAAAGGATTTGAATCAGAAGTTTTCATTTGAGGTACTATTTATAACTCATTGTTCAAATAAAAAAGGAGGAGGCTCTCAATTCGGTTGTATTTTTTATATTTTTCCTATCATAAATTCGTCAATAATATCGTCGGCTTATTGCAAGAAGTCATTAACCGACAAATCCAAAAGTTTGGCAAAAGCAGTTTAAAGTTTTTATAAATTTAAGAGCCCATATCATCAAAACTACGACAGTTATCAATATAATTTAAAAGCCAATATATAGTAATATGTATTTACTTTATAATCAGCTGAAATCAATACAAATTCAACCATTGCAGTTTTTTTTAAAGCTAATAATGCAAAGATAATGACTTCTTGCGATAAAAAGTTTTGACTAAGCTGGAGTTAAGTATTTCTGCAACGAAGTTATTAGTGGCCTCTTTCGAGTAATAAAAGACAAAATAATCATAAAATAACATCTTTTATTACTAAAAGCTAAACAAATTAACTTGTTTGTCCAAAAACACTTAATAAAATAACTAAAATTAGTAATAATGGCACATGAATCAGTCAAAAACACGTTCTAAGCTTTTAGCAAATAATACTGCTAACCAACAAAGTTATAAACACATAAATAGGTTAGAAAAGATAGACTTTGAGCTTTGCCTAAAAACCTACTTATCATGTCTCTTCAAAGTCAAAGTCAAAGTCAATAGTTTTTTATTCAGTACGATGCAAGAATCACTTTGAAACGTCTTAAAGCTAGGTGAGTCTAGGTGCCAGGTCTAGGTGCTTCGCCTTCATCTGGAAAATGATAAGTACCTAAATGTTATCAGCGCTTATTCTCCGACGCTCGATAAGAGTGATGAGGTCAAGGACAAATTTTACGAGGAATTGACAAATACCCTAACTAAAATCCGACCCTGCGAAAAGGTGTTGCTTCTCGGCGATTTTAACGCTCGTGTCGGCCGAGATTATGAGGCGTGGCCGCAAGTCCTTGGGCGTCATGGTATTGGTAGCATGAACAGTAATGGGCAACTATTGCTAAGTCTCTGCTCCCAATTTCATCTGGCAATAACTAATACCATGTTCAGGATTCCCACGAAATATAAAACCACCTGGATGCACCCAAGATCTAAACATTGGCACCTGATTGACTATGCTATTGTCAGGCAACAAGATATTTCAGAGGTCACACTCACAAGAGTCATGCGTGGTGCAATCTGCTGGTCAGACCACCGACTAGTTATCACGAAAATGCACCTACGTCTAAGCCCACGCCGTAGATCTTGCCGGGCTAAGCCCAGTTGCTTTCATCTGAAAGAACTTGAGTCTGCTGAAACACTTGCAACATACAGAAACGCTATTAATACCCATACTGCAAATGTCAAACCTTTAGAAGAACATGTTCATGAAACCTGGCGGTATTTGTCTTCGAGTGTTCTTTATGCAGTCACTGAAACCTTAGGTCTAAAACCTCGAGTTAGCGAAGACTGGTTCGACGAAAATGATCAGTGTTTGACAGATGCATTAGCAAGACATCGCCAACTCCTTCGAACGAAAGATCAGACGACTGTCTTGGATAAGGTCAAAGAAAGTACATCCCAACTACGGAAACTTACTCGCACAGCGAAAGATGATTGTTGGCAAAACAAGGTTCGCTACATTCAATGGCTGGCGAATACGAATCAGCTTGGTGACTTTTTCGGTGAGATAAAAAAGTTAGTGGGATGTTCCAGTCGAGTAAACGTGCCTCTAAAATCAACAAATGATACTCTTCTGATCAACAAGTTCTTAGTCGTTGGGCAGAACATTACAATAATCTACTAAACGTAGATCGTTCTGCTGATCTAGAATACATAAGATCGCTTCCACGCCTCCCACAATCTGAAGAACTGGATTTCCCTCCAACTCTCCAGGAAGTCGTCAATGCTCTCAAGGCCCAAAAAAATCAGAAGGCGGTTGGCATTGACAATATACCAGGGGAGTTGCTAAAATATGGAGGAGGAGAGCTGCATCAGAAGATTTGGCAGTTTTTTCAACGAGTGTGGGAGATCGAGGAGGTTCCTTGTGATTTTGGGGTTTCACTCGTTTGCTCTCTATATAAAAACAAAGGCGACCGCTCTGACTGTAATTCATACAGGGGCATTTAGCTCCTGTTTACTCCAGGAAAAGCTTTTGCTAGGGTACTCCTCAACCGCCTGATAGAGTTGTCAGAGAATATCCTGCCTGAGACCCAGTTTGGTTTCCGTCCAAACCGTGGTACCTGCGAAGCGATTTTTTCTCTGAGGCAACTGCAAGAAAAGAGCAGAGAACAAAGTCAACCTCTATTTCTCAGCCTTATTGACTTAGAGAAAGCTTTCGACAGTGTACCTCGCGAAGCGTTATGGACAGTTTTATCCAAACTGGGATGTACCGACAAATTTATACGCTTAATAAGGCTTCTCCATGACAATATGACTTCCTGTGTAACTATTAATGGTGAACGATCAGAGCACTTCCCCGTTACATGCGGCGTAAAGCAGGGCTGTGTTCTAGCACCCACACTGTTTGCTCTATATTTCTCTGTTGTCGTGAGGGAGACTTTGAACGCAAACATTGAAGGCATCCGCATTCGATTTCACACAGATGGTGGTATTTTAAAACCCACCAGGTTAAAAGCGTGCACCAAGGTAACATACGACCTAACTACCGAGCTTATGTACGCTGATGACTTATGCTTCGTTGCGAAATCTCAAGAGGGACTTCAAGACCTGTTAACCAGTTTCAACGCTGCCTGCTGTAGATTTGGCCTCAAAATAAGTATTAAAAAGACTGAGGTAATGACCATGGATGCTGTAGATCAAGCTCCTCTACATCTGCAGCTTGGTGGAACAGCTTTGAAGCAGGTTGATAAATTTCGATACTTGGGTAGCTGCTTAACAGCCAAAAGTGACCTTGATTCGGAGATCAACAGCAGACTTGGCTGTGCTATGGCTGCGCTATGGCTGCTTTTGGCAAACTCCGGGCTAGGGTGTTAAGCTCCCACGACATTAAACTGAGTACCAAGATCCAAGTATACATGGCTATCGTTTTGCCTAATATACTGTACTCGTCAGAGACATGGTGCCTGTACCGCAGACACATACGCACGCTAGACAGATTCCATCTGAAATGCCTGCGCGACATTATGAATATCAAATGGTCAGATCGGATTCGCAGCACCGATGTACTGCGACGAGCTAATGTCAGCGGGATAGAGGCATATCTGATGCGGCGTCAGCTGCGTTGGTGCGGGCATCTGTCTCGGATGTCTGATGAGAGGAAGGCGAAGCGCATCTTCTATTCTGAACTAGAACATGGTAAGCGAAAACGCGGTGACCAGTTCCTTCGGTTCAAAGATGTACAAAAAAGACACATGAAAAGGTGTGGCATTGAGCCTTTCTCTTGGGAATCCCTTGCTGAAAAGCGACCTGAATGGAGACGTATCGTTCAGGGAAAAGTTAATACGTTTGAAGACGAAAGGCGGCGAGAACTAGATAACAAACGTGACCAACTCATGAGTCGACCGCCTGCCAACATCTACTACAAATACAGCAATGGCATCCTAACCTGCCCTACTTGCGCCAGAACATTCAGCGCCAAAATAGGATACATTAGCCATTTAAGGGCAAAACACCAGAGCCCAACTTACCGGCGCACGGCAGAGACGCGGGGGGCGGCCCCGAACAACCCTCTACCCCGCTTCCACGACTCCGGTCACGCGGCACGCGGTCTCTTATGTAGCATAGCAACACGTAAATGTATACATTTAATGTAAGGTAATGACTTTTGCAAACATTACCTGTTTAATTTTACAATAACAAAAGTCACTAATAAAACAATACATCATTCAAGCGATAACATAATAATTTAGCAAAAACTTGTCAACGACCTATAATTAATTTTACCAATCCAATAGTGATAGTACCTCTAAACGTTACTTGTTCTGAAAGAAGTCATTTAATGCGAATAGTATTCTTTTACCATTAGTTATGTTTCGACAAAAGTTATTAAGTGTAAATAATGAATTCTACAAAAAATAAAAAACTCAGTGTAGACGTTACTCGTTTTGATAGAAGTCATTATAAACCGTTAATATTTTTTTTCCAAAAAATATGATACGACAAAACTAGCTAAGTGCAAATAATGAATTAAAGCAAAACTTCTTCAAACGCTTGTGAACCTAAAGGCATTTTCTAAATGTTGTTAAGTCACATAAATAAGTTACGTATGAAAATAAAAATGGCAATTGTGTTTTTTTTTTCTTTGTTAAAATTTATTAATGTAAGTTAATGAATTTTATGAAACCAGATATACCAAAAATGCAGTTATTGACTTTATTACCAAGCCATAACTTCTAAGTTTGAAGAGCTACAAATTAGTGAGTTTTACCAAAATGTAGAGCTCATCGAGACGAACTCAATGGTGTATCTAACGCAGTTAGTGACTTCTTGCGACTAATGACTTCTTGCAATAAGCCGACGATATATGAAACAATTTTTTTTTAAGTTTGTTCTTCCAGACCTGTCCCATAGAAATTTCATCAAAATCGGTTCAGCAGTTTACCATGAAGACGGTATCTAAACTTTTTTAAACTTTACTTGTTTCGTAATTAATTTATTTGAGTCAAAGTCACTTGAACAGCTCCTAAACTAAGTAGGAGAACTAGGTAGGAAGTTCAGTATTTATATTCTGGGCTTTGATCACTTCACTGTCTTGAGGGAATCACACAGGCGACTCTCCATACAAACGTATTCCCCTATTTCCTCCCTGGATAATGCCTCTTAGAGTAACCATTTTGTCTAATAAAATCCAGATCTGCTATATTATATACGTGCTGCTGCATAAGAAAATATTACCTCCAATTCATATTTCATATAAATCTTATGAGGGTCATATTTTCTTTATCAATAAGTTTCTGAAAAAAAGGAAAACATACGAGCACGTATATAGCAGATCTGGATTTTATGAGACAAAATGGTTACTCTAGACTTAGAGGCATTATCCAGGGAGGAAATAGGGGACTACGTTTGTATGGAGAGTCGCGTGTGTGATTCCCTCTTAACTTCTGCCACAGTCTCATCTCGATTACATTATGACACACGCTGCCACTTGCGTGGCCAGACATGATGCCGGCTTAGTGTAAACTCACATTGACACTACACTATGCCCGGACACTTCTTTCGCGATCAACTTCGGAACATCGTACCGTATTTGAGCGAGTTTTTTTTCATAAGCGCACCTACCGGGCTTATCAGAATAGGTCCAGCAGATTGGTGTATGAAATAAAACAATCATAGTCTTAAAATAAGTACCTACAAGTTTATTCAGTTCTTTTTACCATTAACACCGTTTGTATAAACCTTAGCACTAGGAGACACAGCATAGTTGATTTTCTCGCCCAAAACATATATCGCTAGTCCTCCTACAGTGCTAATAATAAAGAACATAGCTCTTAGCGGCCAGTTGAGTTGGTCCAAGAAGGGATAGGCCCAAACGTTCGTTTTAATATACACAGCAAGAATCCATAGTACGTACAACGATATAAATGCTACCACAATGCTAACCCCGATCTTTCTACTAGGATACTTCCTCTTTGTAACCAAAAGCTCTAATAAAACAAACGGAAATATCAATGTGTGCATAACATGGTTTACCCACACTGGTATGCGAATCTCTATCTCATGGGGGAATATTAGTTCCTTGTTGGTCATATAAAGCCCCCAGAAAACCATGGAGACGTAGATGGCGACTGGAAAGGCGAGGCTGAAAAGGACGTCCTTAACTCTTCGGATTAGTGGTGGGTTCTTCGGCGCTACAGCATTGGTTCCACCGACGTCATTGAGGAAGGATATTGCGAAGTAGACTGTTTGTAATACCTGGAACAATAATTTGAGGTACTGATTTTACTAAAATATTAGAGATCAAAATTTGATCTATATCTAGTTAAGTAAGTAGATGATTATCTGGTTTCTAAAATTCACATTTTTCTTAAACAGGATGTGGATTAACTTTATTTATGGATTTAAACAGGATGTGGATCTCAAATTATTTTTATTCTAAATGACGAGATTGACGCCACTCAGCAATACTATTTATTATTAATGTTTGTGTTTGATTTAGTTATCAATAAATACCTAAATTTCATTTCATTTAATTTCATTTTTAACTAAATCCATTTTGAAAAAATTTAGAAAAAATTCGTTGAATAACTGAAGTGTTTAATATAAAACTTTTTACCTACTGTAATCAGGCACGGTAGACTTTATAGATTTTATATGTCTTAAGAGTAATGTGCCGAGCGGGATTTGAACCCACGACCTTTCCCATAAAAAATACCCTCAGATGTCAGGCCCCTCTGGATAGTGAGAGCATCGTCCAAATATTAAATAATTTAAGTTTAAAAAACTTGAGAAACCGACTTCATTGTCAAACGGCTAAACCGATTTTAATCAAATTTGTTTGGGACAATCTGGACGTAAGAATAACCTTCCAAATAAAAAAATAATTTTCTAAATCGGTTCATAAATGACGGAGGCATGCCAGTTACAAACATTAAAAAAATTATTAAAAAAAAAATGGCAACACCGATTTTAATAAAATTAAAATGGGACCAATCTGGAAGCAGTACCTTTCAGATAAAAAAATATTTTTTCAAATCGGCTCACAAATGACGAAGTTATGCGGTAACAAACATTAAAAAAAAAAATAAAAAAAAAAAAAACATACAACCGAATTGAGAACCTCCTCCTTTTTGATTGGAAGTCGGTTAAAAAACTGGCTAAACTTAAAAACTATACCTAAGTAGGTATTATTATGAGGTGCTAAAAATGTAGGTAAGTGAGGTAGGCAACAAATATTGCACATCGGCTAATTTCGGCTTTAAAGAGTAGTAGGTACGTCAGAAAAGATAGCGCTCTACAAAACCGAAAAGCCGATGTGCAATATTTAAAGCCTACAACCGTACCTATGTAGGTAGTAGGTACTTATAAATAATCTTACCAGACACCACCACGTCAGGAACAGTGGCCTTGCTTTGAATGGAAACTCTTCCAAATCCTTAGATGGAAATGGAAGGTCCACATACTTCTGATCGTACCAGACCGCATATGAGTTGAGCGCAAAAACTGATGCATGGAAAATTGGCATCAACATTTTTCTCAAAACTTCGAACTTTAAAAAAAATTACGAATATTTTTAAAACTATTTGTATTCAAGAATTCTGATTACTATTTTTGTTATAGAGGCCTGCTTTGGTGCAAGCCTAAAAAGTGACTGTTTAACGTGATCTCTGCCATTCATAATTATCGATATTTTATGTTTATCAATATAGATAAAGCGTTGTCAGTCTGTGAAGTATCTCCACTTGAGGATGGTACACAAGGATACGCATCAGACTATACAAACTGCAAGCTCTTATGTATTTGCAGTAAGCGTCATTTTTATTTGTTTTTAGGTAGCTTGAACTGTATTCTACTGTACTACAGTGTCTAGCGGTTATGTGGCGGCCACTGCCACTGGCTGCAAATTAACTTGTGGGTGGTGGCCGCCACACATGCCTATGTCCAAGGAAATAGATACAAAATAAAAATGTACTTTGTATGGGAGCCCCCCTTAAAAATGAATTTTATTTTTTATTAAATTATTATTTAAAGTGAATAATATCACTCAATATTCTGTGAATATTTCAAGCCTGTAGCCGTTATGAATATCGAGCAAAAAAGCATGTTTCTTGTATGTTTATTTTATTCAAATTTTTACTATTTGTTATTTAAGCGGCAACAGAAATGCATCATCTGTAAAAATTTCTAACTATCACGGTTCATGAAATACAGTCTGTTTATAGTTGAACAGACAGACAGACGGACGGTCACTTTAGGTACGGAATCCTAAAAAGCCTTGACTTCGGTTCCTACATAAAAAATCGTGGGTACTGCTTTGATTACGTGGTAGGAATGGATATTTGCATTTGTCAATTTGCCAGGCCTTGGTACCGTGGTGGTAATCGTAACTGACCCACGACACAGGTTATCCTTGAGTGGGGTCAGGACTGTACGCCTTGTGATTGTTGGTGTTTGATTGTGTCTATGCACTACACAATACCTACCACTTATTTCAATACAGTTTTGACACAGATGAACTCCATAAGTGCCATAGCAACAGTCGAGCATTGTGTTCCTATCGCATCTCCTGCCTTTCAACCGGATTTTTACAGACTCTTATCTATGAAACTATAGTTGGTTTATTTAAGTGCGTTAAGAGGCAGACCACCGTCAAAAAAATATTAATATTTCAACATTTATACAAATATAAGGTCACTTTCACTGACGCTCAATGTGTTTAAATAATATGATTAAAACATCGACCGATAATAATTTGATTTGATTTGATTCAATTTGATGAAAAATTGATTTGATTTGTTGAAAAAAAATCAACAACAAAGCTGTAGGTATGCAAAAATATAATTTTGGTTCAAACTTTTCTCGTATAGCTATACCGAAAAGCTGTGTGACGGTTGGCAAGTTGGCAAGTTTTATCATGCGCACTTGATGTGCGGGCAGGTTTTTCCGCAAGTAGGCCGCTGGTGGGCCCTTTTTGCGTGACCCCTGACACGTGTTGCTCGAACTTTTTTAGGTTCTACAACACGCCGGTTTCCTCACGATGTTTTCCTTCACCGTTTTGAGAGTACTGGCATAGTGCACAAAAATTTTTCACCAGAAAAACTCATTGGTACACGAGTGGATTTGAACCCACGACCTTCGGATCGGAAGGCGGGGCCACTACCACTAGACCACCAGTGCTCTCTATGACGTGCTGTGTGACGGTTGTCAGCGTCTTAAAGAATAGTCTGATTGCGAGCCGTCTCCGGATCTCCGGCTTGTGTCAGGGGTTATCAGGGAATGATAAATGCACAACCCAAATTCATCATCATCATCAATCTATTATAATTATATTATAGCTAGTAGGCTATATACATTTATATAGGTACACCTACAAGGCGTCCCACGGATATGCCACACGGAGGGAAACTTAAAATGTTATTTCCATTATTTTTAAGTAAAACATTTATTTGCCGTATCAGCAACAGGATCCATTGATTAAATAATACAGGGTGTATTCATGTTGATTTATGTTATTCATTACGGTCCATTTCCGTCAAAAGTTTAAATTAAAAAAAAACAATTGCTTGCAGTTATTGTTTTCTTATACTTAATCGAGAATCGAGGGCTCCTTTATTTCTAACCAACCCTGTATAGGTAATATCATATAAAATTTTATATACTTTGTTTATGGTAAAACTATGCCCGGGCAACAACCAGAAAAGACCAAGTTTTTTTCAAGCAATAGACACCCAGAAGTCCCCTTTGTATAAAACAGGAAAAGGCAAAATAAATCCCTAATAGAAACGTGACACCCTTTTCCGTACAGAATCCCGGATAGACATTATTACTATAATATCAGCCATCAGGAGAGGCTTTAATAGAAAACTTAATAGGTACCTTTGTTTTCTTAGCTAACAGTTAAGTTAACACTCGGGTGACCACAAAATAGTTTTTCTGGTTTTCTGAGAATTTAAGGAACACGCAGACGCGCAACCTTTATATCGTTCCCGATTCATGAGAAATTACAAGAATAACTAATCAAATATAAAATATCAGTTGAATATCTAAAATATTCTTTTTTGACTGCCTTCACAGCTCACTTGGTAGTAGCCTTCTGCGCTGGCGGGCGTGGGTTCGATCCCCACCGAGAACAAATATTTGTGTGGTGAACTATGTAACAGATGTTTGTTCTCTGTCTGGGTGTTATATTGTATTCTAGATAGATAGATAGATAAAAACTTTATTTGTCTAGATTTAACACACACAAAATAATATAAAAAAATACAGAGATATATACAAAACAAAAACTTAACAAGAAAATAAAAACTAGCTACGAAAATTAAGATGGCGTGTGTATTCTATGTATGTATTTACAAAAAAAAAAGTATTTTAGTAATATATCAGCTATCTGGTTCCCATAATACAAGCTCTGCTTAGTTTGGGGCTAGATAGTGTTGTGTGGATTGTCCGCATTATTTTTTTTTATTCTATTTTACTCAGAGAGCCTAATAAATGGAATCGCACTGCGTCCATCAATCTGAGGCGAAAGACCTAGATAAGTGTACAAGGATACGCATCAACACTGCTAGCCTTATGTCCTTTATGTGCACTATGCCAGTACTCTCAAAAACGGTGAAGGAAAACATCGTGAGGAAACCGGCGTCTTGTAGAACCTAAAAAGTTCGAGCAACACGTGTCAAGGGTCACGCAAAAAGGGCCCACCAGCGGCCTACTTGCGGAAAAACCTGCCCGCACATCAAGTGCGGATGATAAAACTTGCCGAACTATGTCCTTGCAGTAAGCGTCATTTTCTTTGCCTAGGCCTATAGGCCTGACGACTAATTTTCAAAATCTCTTCTATCATATTCAGAAGTATCTATTATGTCTAAAATATATCATATTTCTGTAGAAAATTAAGGTTTTTGTGCAATAAAAGTACATTTAAATTTAAATTTTCAAATTCACGCCAAAACGCTCGCTGGTGTCATGGCGTCTGTTATTACGTCACGGTTATAGTATATCAACAGTAAACATTGGTGCTTTTGTACTAAATCGGAATGACGTTTAGGAAACCGTGACGTAATTCGCTCTGACCGGTGTTTGAGCCATCATGGCGGATTGTTGTATTTTGTAGATTTATATTATCAAATAAATTGTCAATCTCGACATTAATAAGAGTATAAATACATTTTTTAAAATATTTGAATCCTTTTTCATTAGATCAGATAAATATTTTGGCAATACTTGATTACTGTCGTCATGCCTATTCTCCATGCTCAATCGTAGTCTACCTACTACTTCCCCGGACTCTCACAAAGCTCTTTCATTATAGCTATAATTAATGAACTCTTCAACTAAGTATTAAATTGTTCTCACTCTGTAATTGGGGTGATTGCGTATCTTATTTTTCATAAAAAAAACAGTGTGTTGTGTTGTCACAAGTGCAGGGCTACCACGAGCTCCATATGGTTATGTCTATGGCTGTCAAAATTGCTTCAGCCGTGCCAATACAATCATTCAAACCCAAGAAGAAAATGAATGTGACCCACACACAGCCTATCTAAGTATACACAATTTGACAGCCATAGCCATAACCATATGGAGCTCGTGGTAGCCCTGCTGGTCGCAGCTTTCAGTTTTGACATTATTTCGATTGAAATCAAAAACAAGTTGAAAGAAAATTTATCTTTTACAAGGAACAATTGCAACAAGACTGAATGATGAAGTAATAAACATGAGATGCGAATAAGTACTCGGTTTATGGAAACAGATAAAAAGTGGTCGAAAAATGATGGCAACAAAATAGTGTGATCGCTGTTCCTTGTTAGTATCATTTATTTTATAGTATCAAACTTTTGTTTGCAACAGAATTACAGAGTCGCCCAGCTAGTTAGATTTGTTCATTCATTCGCTCAAAAAGTCCCTTCGTATTTCAAATGAATGGCTACAGTAGCCATTCGTGCTGAACAGTGATGCACACAGCTCAGCTTAGGGTCCCGCGCGGTAGAGATAAACCCGCGGAGAATCCACCGGATCGTAAACCGGACGCCGGATCGGATCGGATTAGTTTAACTGAAATAAATATAGAACATATCACAATAACATTATATACTTTTTGTAACATGTTATTTATTAAACCTTTACTATGATTATAAACCTAATGTTTCTTATGCTGCCTTCCTACGGTGCGTGGTTTTGCAGATCATCACGCACCGCGCACGACGACGCACGGCAACGCACACAGAAAAGGCTCCTCTTTTTCCATCCGGAAAACACTATAGTGTTCATCACAACCCCACCGCATCCATACAAAACGACATTGTTTTGTTCCGCAACTGTGGATGAGTGGGGTGTTAAAAAAGAAAATAATAAAATCATTTTTCCCAGCCGCTGAAACTCCATTTGACAGACCGTCTCATCAAGTGAACGCCGAGTGAGTGAGTGTTAAGGTGATATCAGACGGTTCACTCGAATGATTGTTCACTCGAGTGAATGCTTCATTTTTTTTTCATTCTATGTTCACACGGCTTAGACGAAATGATACAGAAATGAACATTCATTGTTCTTTCTTTTAAATATGTCATCGAATGAAGTCGTACGTCGGTGGTGGGTGCGACCATGGATTGCAAGAAGAAATCCGAATGAACGTTCTCTCAGTGTTCAGACCGTTCATTTCTCGTTCATTCGGAGTGGGAATGAAAGATACCGGATGCCAATATCCAACACTGTTGGATCGGTTCACTAATGAATTCATTCGGCACTCGTGTTTCATTTTTTGTTCAGACATTTCATTTCGAGTGAAATGTACCGAATGAAAGGTGAAAATGAACAAAAAATGAACCGTCTGATATCACCTTTACCGAGGTAACTGTCACCAATGCCGCACCGAGCAATGTCGGCCAAACTTCAAAATTAATATTAATATTAAATTTCATGGCGCAGCCTCGTCCGAGATTAAAGAGTTGGTACGCCTCTGACCAGCTGCAGCTACGAAAGTTGGAGGGCGATCTTTGCCATGCCATGCATTTATAGGGTGATGGTGACAGATACGTAGTTTTTTATGGAAAAAAGAAACAAAAATAATTAAAAAAATGACTTCTCACTCGTCCCACTGGGGACGAAAAGTGGGAACGAGAACGAATAACCCAGAATAATCATGTATAATATAAGCAATAGTAACACAATGCAATAAATATTTTGACTTGGAATAGTTAATGAAACTAACATATTTAAAAAATATATAGTATAATATTAATCTAATAAATTATAATACACAGCGGTCAGCGCAGCCCCGTAGATCAAAGAAGGTCGCGGGATCAAATCCCGCTCGGGACATTATAAAAATTTTGAACTGAATGAATGAAGCAACAACTGAAATGCCTTCTCCACTCGCCTCGCTCACAGTGCTCAATAATGAAGCACTCGTAGTTTTTTACTTTTTATTCAGGCGTGTTGGTCGTCCACAGCGAAAATTAAGTGCTCCCTTGGTGAAACTGCCACTTTCAAATGAGATTTTTCGAAAGGTGAAAATGGACTACGTTAGCTATGCACAGTAAACAGGCATGCATCTATGGTACTATAGATGATTTATACAGGGTCCGGTTAATGTACGGCCAGTTAAAATGAAGTCACTTTTTTCCACTGTGCAATTTCACAGTTAGTTTGTTTTCATTGTTATGGTATGTTTTTCATTGTTAGGGCCCATGTATACCTACACTGTAGCAGATAAATCTTTCGATCATTACTTTTTTAATCTAGCGATGGATAATTGTCCTAAAAGGGACAGCTCCTTTGATGGTATTAAAAAAAAATCTGGCGCTGCGGGGCGGCCTCGTTCGCTTTACTCGCTAGTGCGTAATTTATATGTTTTAACATAACCTAACCTATCCAAGTCGTATAGGTTAGGTTATGTTAAAACCTATAGTCCGCCCTCTAAAGTATCAAGGACAAGTATAAGTATCCAGTGCCAGAACAAAAAAGCAATAAATCCATGTTTTAATTGCTGCAGTGCACACGTGGCTTAACTGGCATCGTAATAATGGGGTGTACAATAACATGATGTAAGTAGTACTTGTACATTATCGCCTCCCTTTGTACAGCGTCAGAGCCTTTTTTGCTCATTTCCTTAGACGGGATGCTATACAAGCCAGTAGGCCTACCACAAGCTCTGTCTGGCTCTGTCTCTGGCTCTGGTGTTGAGTCTGGGTGAGTGCTCACCAGTGTTGTGAGGTTTCAACGTTAGATTTATTTAGTTAACACACACACAGACTCAAAACCAGAGCCAGAGACAGAGCCAGACAGAGCTTGTGGTGGGCCTACTGGGCCTTCGGTTAAGCTTGTGCTTCTCACTGAAAACATCCAGCTTTTTTTTTAATTAAAGCTTCCGCTAAGCCGAGGTTAATGAGCGGTATTTCATTTGAAGGAAACTCAAGATCCTTAGGAGTATAATAATGAGGCCTTAAGCTTTTTAACGAGCAAGGAACTTTAGGAGTAATAGCTTAAAATATTTGTAGTCAAACTCTGTTGACAAAGGTTCGTACGATAGCGTTTTATGTAACTGCTAGCGGTCACCCACTAAGAAACGCGCATAACGTTCTCTAAACAAAATTTTTAGATTGTCACGAATATCACATATAGTAATTAAAATAGCAATATGCAAATAAATAAAAAAATCTGCTGGCCTACCATGAGCTCTGTCTGGCTCTGTCTCTGGTTCTGGTTTTGCGTCTGTGTGAGTGTTGTCTAAATAAATCCTACGTCAAAACGTCACACACACAGTTTATTGCACTGTGTCACTGGCTCACACAGACTCAAGCCAGAGACAGGCCCAGACAGAGCTTGTGGTAGGCCTCAGGCTCGATTTTTATGCTTTGTGGGTATCATATTGACTTTTAAACTCTTTGCTGGGTCTATAGTCTCATTGGTGGGTAATACGATGTTTGAAAAAGGGGGGGGGGGTATTGGAGGTAATACGATGTTTGTAAAAGGTTTAGATCCTAGAGTGTTTTAGATACGCGTTAGATGAGAGACGATCGCGATTCGGCTAGCACATTTATTAATTAAAGCTCGTTGAATATTCATAAGACCGTTATTCCATGATTTCTTATCAAACCACCCAATTGAATCTCAAACCGATTCGAACCTACCTTAATCGGTATTCTACAGGATACATTTCAGAGAGTGTGCGATGGAACTTCATAATTTAGTTCCCCTATCCGCATTCTATTCTCGGACCACTAGACGCACGGAAATACGACATCCATACATGGTTGATGTTCCAACTGTCCGCTCCAAGCGCTTTGCTGCAACTTTTATGTTGCGGACAGCCGGGAGGGATTCCTTGCCGGCGTCTGTTTTTCCGAACACTTGGATATAGAATATAATATAACACCCAGACAGAGAACAAACATTTGTGTTCACAACACAAATATTTGTTCTCGGTGAGGATCGAACCCACGACCTACGGCGCAGAAGGCAGAGCTACTGCCAACTGAGTTGAGAGGCCCGTCCAAAAAAATATGTTCTGGTTTAGTTTTATTTTCACACTGTACTATTTATCAAGGGAAAGAGAGTATTATGTTTCGAGTGTATGTATGTATGTTCATTGTTCATACATACAAAGTGGAATTGTTATTTATTTCCCCAATTCCCGTATTCCTTTGAAACCCATCAATAAATCGGCGATACAAATATGGTATAACAGACTTTGGTTCCGGTTTCGATTGCGGTTGCCGAACCCTTGGGAAATACACCCTGTCTTGTATTGTACATGTACCTACGTACCCTGTCCTTATGCTGTTCACCTACTTACCTGTGGGCCTACCACAAGCTCTGTCTGGCTCTGTTTTTGAGTTTGTGTGAATGCTCACCATTTTATTATACTGTGTGTGTGACGTTTCGACGTAGGATTTATTTAGAGAGGTTTACTCGAATAGCATGTACCTACCCAAGACAATTTTTAAACATTTCAAACTTACATCAACGCTACTTATACAACCAGTTATATTGCCCGTAGTAGGTTCTACGGCGTAGCATCACCGTAGCAAGGCAAAAAAAGGGTTTCTACTACACCGTCAAAAATTCCCCGTGATTACATACTATAATTGCATTTTTTTGCAGTAATTTATAATATTGTTGAATGAATGCAAGCTGAATTCATTACGGCACAACGACCGAATGAAAATTACTGCTTCAAAAATTACTGTTTCAATTCAGTGCAATGCATTTTGCTTGCTGTCAGCATATGTGCATCACTTCCGCTCTACCGGAAGTTGAATCGAATAGCCAATGATAGCGTTTCATTTACAACTAGCGATCCGCCCCAGCTTCACATGTGTGGAAAAAAAAAGTTCTAAATGCCGTGAAAGGAGGCCCTTGATTTATAAGAAAACAATAACTGAATTATTATTATTATTATTTTTTTATTTTGACGGAAATGGACCCGAATGTTTTTCCAATAAAAATAACACACCTGTAACGAATGGATTATGTTGCTGATAAGGATCAATATTTGCAAATAAATGTTTTACTAATTATTTTTATTTATTTTATTTATTTACAATCATTGCTCTATCTTTACAGATTTACCCTAATACGATAGCACAGCCTTCAACTAACTTGAGATTTTAATACACAACAACCAATTAATAAATAATAAAAATAACCACATTAATATACATGTATGTATGGAAATAGCAAATTTTCACTATTTACTTTTAATATTTCAATTTTACCTAACTAACTCTCGTGGTTTTGAACTTGGCCATCACCGCCCTTCTCACTATCCACCCTAGAACTAAATGATCCCGCTATTGAGATTCCCGGAAATTAGGGCATCCGTGACTGTCAGCCTATGAGTTCTTTGGGTTCAAATGAGGTGTTACGGACCATCAAGTCACGAGCATAATCGAAGTGTCTGTCATCACATCAATCAAAGATAGGTCGCGGAGGTTGAGAAGTTATATCCGCTAGGAAATTAGTAGCGAGATTAGTTGATGGTTCCAAGTTAGATATTTAAAATATCCTGTCCCGGCTTCGCACGGGTGGACATTTATTTTTTAAACACATTAATATAACTATGTTATGTACTCACGGTGAATGTAGCTTTCCAATGGTGAAAGATTTTTTGAAATCGGCACAGTTGTTTTTGAGTTTATTCATTACAAACATACACACAAAAATACAAATCTTTCCTCTTTATAATATTAGTATAGACAAAGCTCATATAAAAATACAAATTCAATATTTATTTATTCAGTTGTTTCACAATAGTACATTGTTACCTGAGTGTTGAAAGTCACGTTTTTTGAGTCCCGAGACGGGTTTGGCGCCAGAGCGTAGCGAGG
This sequence comes from Thera obeliscata, assembly GCA_947578465.1. NCBI lineage: Eukaryota > Metazoa > Arthropoda > Insecta > Lepidoptera > Geometridae > Thera > Thera obeliscata. The sequence goes on along the minus strand of OX387924.1, from coordinate 13,704,212 downwards.
GCGCCAATGGAGCTTGAGGGACTTAAAAGACTTTCACCCGAGGTAAACACTGTGCTTTTCATTACGAATACAAGGATAGTAAAAATAAAAACATGAAAGAAAAATTAGTGAAAATGAAGATTGAATTGCCGCCTTCCCGGTTTTTTTTTTCTTTTTCTCTGGCGGGCCTTCGGCTATGGCTCGCTAGATTTATTCAGCCATTATTTTCATTTTCATAATTTAAAAAATGGTAAATTGTTTGCTCAAATCTATGTTATTTTTAATAAATAGTTGAAGCTATATATTAATCAAGTAATTTAGAAGATATATTATTTATTTAATACTATCTTTATGTTTTTAAAATTTAAATTTTACATTGCGCTCTAATATAATTAGACTTTTTAAACTTCTTACCGTTGTAATGGGTTTCCAACCTACTTGCTGAATAAAAAGTTGGAATTTGGTTTAACAACCTTCTTGCAGTTAGAAAGACTTTAGAAAGTTGGAACATGGTTGAATAAAATAGTACTTGTTTTTTTTTATAATTTGACAGCTGTCAGTAGAAAGCGATTCTCCCTAGGGCTGAAAGTTTTACTTTCAATTAGGCCCCTCAGGCAACTTCAGACCTACTTTCAGAGTATGAGTAATGAAAAGATCATTTTTGTGTCTAGGTGCCAGTTCCACGCAACCAAGCCTAGAAGAGCAGGCAACAAACTACGGCGTTTTTTATAACAAAATATAACAAAACAAAAATAAAAACAGCAGTGGTGTTCCAGTGTGCTTTATTCCAGACCACCTTTATAGGTGGTCTGGAATAAAGCTTTGCGCTCATCTAAGTATATCCATATGGATAAGCTTTATTCCACCCTTGGAATTTTATTGCGAGTTTCTATAACTGCTTACGTGTGTTTTATGTGCAAATCACAGCCAAATGAAGCGTAAACTCACGAGATAAGTTATTCAAAAAGGTAGGAGGTTCAAAGATCGCTTCGATTCCTTAATTTAAGAGACGATGGCGATGGGGCAATTTGTTACGTATTTATTGAACCGGTATTCACGACTTGTTGAGTAATCAACTCCTTTGTATTCTTCTTTGTTTTATGCTTACATTTAGTTAAACTTTTCGTTCAAACCTCCTTAGTGAAAATGATTCAATAAAAAGCAATAAGTATATTATTTAATTCTTGGTATATAAACTCATGAATTCATCATTTTCCTGCCATTATCCCACTCTATGTGGTGGCGATAAGACCGCCCATTGTACTTTACTATTGTTTTAGTATTTTCGTCTAATGTGTAATGTCATATTCTTGTGTCAAAGTTATGTTTTGTTTTATTTTGTGTTTTATTGCAATCGGAGCTCAAATTAATGTCAAAACTGACAGATGCGACTAAGTTTTGATTGCAACAAAAAATACGCAATAACGGCAAATAAGTATTATTCATTCAAGGTATACCTGTATAATCGATTATCCTTCCTCGATTATACCTTGAATGAATTATACTTATTTGCCGTTATTGCGTATTTTTTGTTGCAATCAAAACTTAGTCGCATCTGTCAGTTTTGACATGACATAACTTTTTATTTAATAAAAAGTTAAATTACTTTGGAATCAAAGAAACACGCTATTAAAATTATATATTTTTTTATTAATCAAATTAAAGGAGGAATATAAAATATTGTAGACAATCCAAACAACACTATCTAGCGCCAAATCAAGCAGAGCATGTACTATAGCAACCAGATGTGTAGGTGGTATAATATTTATTTTTCAAATATATACTTACCTCTAGAATACAATAATAACGATGATGACGAAGACTGAGATGAGAACGAGATGGACGAAGGCGGCTACAGAATGGTGGCCAAGGGGTGCTCAAAGACCTAGAGGCAGACCACCCGCCCGTTGGTCGAACGACATTGTTGCGACATTGCTGGGAATGAGTGGATGAGACTCGCGAGGGACCGGAAAAAATGGCGCAATAAAATATGGCCCTATACTCAGCAGTGGGTGCAAACGGGCTGATGATGATGGTGATGATGACAATATAACACCCAGACAGAGAACACACATCTGTGTTCACCAAACAAATATTTGTTCTCCGTGGAGATCGAACCTACGACCTTCGGAGCAGAAGGCAGAGCTACTACCAACTGAGCAAAAATTAAACAGAAAATAAATGCATTTTACTAAGTCCTATCTCCATAGTTTTAAGCAGGTATAACGTTAAAAAGTCTTGAAAAACAAAAATAAATGCATATTTCTTTAGAAGCAAGAACTTAGGCAGTTCTCTAAATACTCTTCTTCTTCCCCTTATCCCATCTTAGGTAGTCGGCACAACATGTCTTCCTCCTCCATTCCCCTCTGCATTCACTCCTCTCTTATCCATGTCATCTTTCAAACATGTCATCCATGTTTTCGTTGGTCTGTCTCTGCTCACATACCCATCCACATCCATACTCATCAGTCTCCTAGTCACATGACTTTCATCCCTCCTCATGACATGCCCGTACCCATGACGCCAATCTATCTCATCAATTTTTCTGTCACTGCTACTTTCAAACTTCCCCTGATATACTCATTCCGTATCCTATCCATTCTTGTCACTCCACACATCCATCTCAACATTCGCATCTCTGACCTTACCTTTTTTTTTACATTTCTATAAGTCATCATCATCATCATCTGAACGATTCTGAGCCCTTTCCATCCATCGACTTCCCGCGATCTTAACAATGTCGTCGGTCCATCTGGTGGGTGGGCGCCCTACGCTTCGTCTTCCGGTTCGTGGTCGCCATATTAGAACCTTTATTCCCCAACCACTGTCGGTTCTTCGAGCTATATTGCCTGCCCATTGCCACATCAACTTGCTAACTCTACGAGCTATGTCAGTGACCTTGGTTCTTCTACGGATATCCTCATTTCTTATTCTATCAAGTAGTGAAACTCCCAGCATAGCTCTCTCCATAGCTCGTTGCGCGACTTTGAGCTTGTGCTCGAGGCCAATAGTTAGCGACCACGTCTCGTTCTATAAGTACAAATAAATAAACATACATCCATATAAACTGTTTGGCCAGGAAATAAACTTGCAGTAGAGAACCAGATAGCTTAGTTTTCTAGAGCTTCAATAGCTTAGTGAGTGTAAACTTGGTCTCAGGCATCATCTTTTTGTTAGTAGTATGTTCAGACCTCGTGTACGTAGATTTGTAAGCCACTGCCTGAAAGAAAATAGAACGATCTAGTTTAATAAATATTTTGGACAATCCACACGACACTATCTAGCCCCAAACTAAGCAGAGCTGTGGGAACCAGATAGCTGATATAATACTTATATACATTTTTTATTGTAAATACATACTTATAATACCAACACAGAGAACAAGCATTTGCGTTCACAACACAAATATTTGTTCTCGGTGGGGATCGAACCCACGGCCTAGGCCTACGGCGCAGAAGGCAGAGCTCCTACCAACTGAGCTGAGCCAGTCAGAAATTACCAAGCCGTAGTTTGTTGCCTGTTGCTCTAGGCTTGGTCGCGTGGAACTGGCACCTAGACTCACCTAGCTCTAAGAAGTTTCAGAGTGATCCTTGTGAGACCTACAGAATATTTTTTTTTTAAATTTTTAATATTTATTCATCATTTCTTGTCGTGTACAGTTTGTATAAATAAATACTTTCTCTCTTTCTTTTATTTGGATTATCCACAGTTTTTTTTATGATTTTTTTAAAAGGAATTATGTGAAAGTAAAAAAATCTTAAGGTGTTTCTATTCCCATACCATATTTTTACCATTTATGGGCGATGAGAGTAAGTTGTACACTAAAATAATTATGGCTGGCTTTTATATTTGAGAATTACTTCTTGAAGTCGGACAAAAATTACCTGGTGGACAAAAGTGATCATGTGTAGCAAGTCGAAGTTTTGATGGTGTTCGGCGATGACGTCACACAAACTCTGCATCAACCATGAACCGTTCGCGTCGCGGTACGCAAGATGGTCTGAAATTATTTAAGTATCCATAATAATATAATAGCGAAATTTTCGATGTATTGAAACAAAAGCAGCCAAGTGCGAGTCGGACTCGCCCATGATGGGTTCCGTAGCACGACGAACTACAAAAACCTTTATATTATGTTACTTGATGTAACATAATAAGGTTCTTGTAGTTCGTCGAAAGGTAAATTGCGGTTTATGGTTTATGACGTATAAAAAAAAAACTACTGACTAGATTTCGTTCAAACCAAATATCGTTGGAAGTTTGCATAGTAATGTACAACATATATTTTTTTTAGTTTTATCATTCTCTTACTTTAGAAGTTAGAGGGGGGGGACCAACTTTTTTCCACTTTGGAAGTGTCTCTCGCGCAAACTATTTAGTTTAGAAAAAAACGATATTAGAAACCTCAACATCATTTTTGAAGACCTATTCATAGATACACGTATGGGTTCGATGAACAAAAAATTTTTAAGTTTCAGTTTCAAGTATGGGGACCCCCGAAATTTATAGTTTTTTTTATTTTTATGTAAAAAACTTAATGCGGTTCAAAGAATACATCTACTCGCCAAGTTTCATCAGTCTAGCTCTTACGGTTTCGGAGAAAAATGGCTGTGACATACGGACGGACAGACGGACAGACAGACAGACAGACAGACAGACATGACGAATCTATAAGGGTTCCGTTTTTGCCATTTGGCTACGGAACCCTAAAAATGAAAAATGTGATCGTTTTATAGGTATAACATGTTTGGAGTCTGTGTGATTGCTCACCAGTGTAATAAACTGTGTGTGTGACGTTTCGACGTAGGATTTATTTAGTCATCACTCACACAGACTCAAAACTAGAGCCAGAGACATAACCAGACAGAGCTTGTGGTAGGGCTAAAAGTCATGTCACCTTTAAAACGACCACGATTTTTGTTCAAATAATCGAAAATTTCGAATATAATTATTACTGTAAAGTTACGACCCTTCATTCAAACACCAAGATTGTTGATTATCCCCGTACAAGAAAACTCTGCGCGTGCTGTCAAAAAATCTGACTACTCTCAAAAATCTCCCAATAAAATAATTAGGACTGAGACTTTCAGTGCTTTTAAATACAATTTTTTTTTTACTTTAATCTAGGATACATTTCATAGGTTTGGGACCCTTTTTTAAGCATAGAAATCCCTGTGTTAGAGGGAGGGTGAGGGAGGCTTTCGACTTACGTTCTGCCGACGAATACACGATCAGAGTGTCGGCGTGTGTCGGGAGGACGATGCTCTCTCTGCCGTCGGTCTGTACTCGTCGGCCGTCGTCCATGTTCTTACCACGGCAAGCCTGTGCAATAATTATAGGCACACCCTTAAGAGGGGATCAGTTGTCTAGATCGTTGGCAGATAGCTCAACTGTTTCTGGTGTAGGATTTCGTACATTATGTAAGTACGAGCTGGTATGCCCGAGCTTTGCTCGGTTTTTTTAATAATATTTTTCGATCTTACTACCAGTGCCATCTGCTGGAATAGCTAAAATAAGTTTATATATAAGTTGATAAATAGATAAAGTTGATTATTAAAAACAATAAAAAAAGATTTTCTAAAAAATTATCCCAGCTATATTAATCGATTAATCGCGCCCGAAACCTTCTGTATACTAATTTTCCTGAAAATGTCCGGAACTTATGTGTCGAGTGTTTACGTAGAAGTTCAATAGATGGCGTTCTCCGTGACACTAATTCGTGATTTCGACTTCTCGGCAAGAGATGGCGCTAATTTTTTTTATTATTAAAATAACTTTTAACCCGAGTCTTTTCTGAAAATTAAACCTAGCTAGATCGATTTATCGCCCCCGAAACCCTCTGTATACCTAATTTCATGGAAATCGTTGGCTCAATTTCCGAGATCCTAAATATATATACAAGGTGTATCTAAATATGTGTACTATGCGAAGGTGGGGGGTTTCAGACCACAATGGTGATCAGTTGTGGGTGGGAGAAAATTAAAAATTCCTATTTTCAGTTTCCCATATAAAAATATTTAATTTCATAATGCCTAAATAAATTGACAACCCTATCCTTGTAACTCACCTACCCCTTGACCTACTACCTCTGTAGGTCTACTACTACTACCTACTACCTCTGTAGCTGAGTTTAGGGTTGTCACTTTGTATAAAGTCAGCTGTTCATGTTGAAACTTCGTTGCAGTTTTTTTCAGAGATACCAATCGAAGTTCGAAAAGTCGTTGAACAAAAGTTGTTCCCCGGGGGGTGGAAATTCACCCCTCTTCAGGATAGTACACATATTTTGATACACGTTGTATACATATATATATACAAGATTTTCTCGTTTAAAGGTATAAGATTCGTTTAATTGTGTATATAAATGTTTTTATCCCAACACCTACAACCCTACTCAATACAAAAATCCTGTCCCAAGCTCTATAGTAGCTAAGGGGCATGAGAAAAACAGTTCTCCCAGACGTTATACGTATATAAATCATCTACAATAGATGCAAAGGCCGGTTTTACTCACACAAGGTTTTGTTTTGAAGTTCTTTGGCTTGCATTTATATAAAGCATGATATTTCACCCGACAGAGTCACAGTTACCTGCAACCAATAAAATGGTTCTAAGAGTCCAGAAAAATACAAAAAACCGAACTGTCGGCGACAACGAAGTGGTATTTGATAGTTTTTAGCAAATTTTGCTGCTAATTATGCTTTTAATATTGGCTTTTCTTATTCCTGGAGAGCACTGGTGGTCTAGTGGTAAGCGGCCCCGCCTTCCGATCCTAAGGCCGTGGGTTCAAATCCAGTCTTGTACTAATGAGTTGTGCACTATGCCAGTACTCTCAAAACGATGAAAGGAAAACATCGTGAGGAAACCGGCGTGTCGTAGAACCTAAAAAAGTTCGAGCAACACGCGTCAAGCGTCACGCAAAAAGGGTCCGCCAGCGGCCTACTTGCGGAAAAACCAGCCCGCACATCAAGTGCAGATGATGAAAAATTGCCGAAAAAAATTGCTGACCTACGAGGAAATGCTTTTTTAAAGGCGATGGTTACCACTTAACACCATTGGGGCCACCACAGGTGGGCCATTGTCCCATCTGATAGATGTATAAAAAAATATTCAAATATCAGTTACCTGAACGAACAACAGCTTGGGTTTACCGACGAGGCCAGCGTCGCTGTTCTGCAGGATGCAGATGAGGTCGTGCAAGGCGTAAGGCATGTCTGCGGCGTACACCTCGCCTCCATCATCGCCGTGCGTCATAACGGCCACCGCGATGCATGAAGTACCTCGGTGGTCTTGCTTGCACACTACAACGAATAAATTGTCTTTACTTATATCAAAGAGCTATGCTGGGAGTTTCAATACGTGATGGAATCAGAAATGAGGATATCTGTAAAAGAACCAAGGTCACCGACATAGCTCGTAGAGTTAGTAAGTTGAAGTGGCAATGGGCAGGCCATATAGCTCAAAGAACCGACAACCGTTGGGAATAAAGGTTCTCGAATGGCGACCACGAACCGGAAGACGAAGCGTTGGGCGCCCACCCACCAGATGGACCGACGACATTGTTAAGATCGCGGGAAGTCGATGGATGGAAAGGGCTTAGAATCTTTCTTCCTGGAAACGAGTAGGGGAGGACTATGTCCAGCAGTGGACTTCTTCAGGCTGATGATGATGATGATGATAATATCAAAGGCGGCATGGCTTTGGAACAAAAGATAACCGTTTTTTCTAAAACCATCTGAAACATTTTCGCTCAAATCAGAATATCACATACCTAATACATTTTAATTCCAACTGACACTCTAACACACTTTGAGCTAAGACCTAAAGTAATGTTGGTTAAAATACCACCGAAATTACACAACAGAACTCAAAATAACACCAGAAAAACAATTAAAATCAAAAAGCTATGTGACTTCCCGAAATGACAGAAAACGAATCCATGCCATCTCTATTTGTTGACATGAAAGTGACAGTGACAAGAGACTCTTAGCGTGGGTTCAAATCCACTCGTGTACCAATGAGTTTTTCTGTCGAAAAATTTATGTACACTATGCCAGTACTCTCAAAACGGTGAAAGAAAACATCGTGAGGAAACCGGCGTGTTGTAGAACCTAAAAAAGTTCGAGCAACACGTGTCAAGGGTCACGCAAAAAGGGCCCACCAGCGGCCTACTTGCGGAAAAACCTGCCCGCACATCAAGTGCGCATGATAAACTTGCAGAACTTGAGACTCTTAGCGAGCCGCTAAAAAGTGTCCGCTATTATGAATAAAGCCGTTTGTATTTTTGAAATTTCAAACGTAGAAGCTAATTCCTTTCTTTTCTTTCTAATCTGACGTCATCAGCCACCACTGTTACCTTTCTTCATCGTTTCCAGAATGTCCTTGTATCTTAGATTGTGGTACACATCCGTCTTGAATCCCAGACCGAGGAATGTACCTTGTAGACTCGTCACATCTTTGTCTGTGCCGTTTCTCTCCGGAGGTCGTTCATACCTTTTCAAATAAAAAATAAATAAGTATTTTAGACAACCTATCTAGCCCCAAACTAAGCAGACCTATGGAAAACGGATATACTAGCGATCCGCCTCAGCTAAGCAGAGATTTTTCTAATAATTCTAGATATTGCCAAAATGTTCTTGAACAGAATGTTCTTAAATATTCCAGGATGATCTAGAATAATCAAAGACTTTAAAATGATTCAGAATAGTCAGTCATCATCCCGAATGCAAACGAAACACATAAAAATAAAAACAGAATGAAAACGTGTTTTAACATTCTGGAATGGTCTAGAATAATCCAATTTAAACAACGGACAAATCTGGGCTTTGCTGCTATAAGGAGGTATCTCTTTTTATTAAATGGTATCTATTATGTTTTCTGTTTTATAGTCAAAACGAGCTTTAATTGATAGCACAAACATTGTCGTTTGACCTCCTAAACGAATATTTTACTTTTCGTGCCGTGTATATCACTTGCCCATATCAAGGCGATCAGCTGCGATCTACGATAGCGATCAGTACATTGCTGTTAAAATTGCAGTGACGTTTGACAGATGACGCTTTGGTAGATGACACATCAACATAATATAAAAAATACCAAAAATAAACTTACCCAAAATACATAGTCTTCTCGTATTTAGCATGGTTGAAAATTATAAGGTGTTTTTCTCCTGTCATATCGTAATACATATCGTATTTGTTAAACTTGATTGGTGGAGGAATGTTTCTATCGGGTTCGTCCGAACCGAAGATGACGTCAGAGACGCCAGCGGCCACGGCTGCTCTGCCACTACAAAAAAAATTAGGTCAGTAGTAGTAGTAGGTAGCTATAGTGTGAAGTATAAAGTGGTACCAACTAAGAGCGCTGGTGGTCAAGTGGTAGCGGTCCAGCCATCCTAAGGCTCAAATCGCGGTCGCGCACGTGTCCATGAGTTTGTCAACCCAAAAATGTATATCAGTACTCAAACACTGAAGGATCACTGAAGGATTTGCACTTTTAAGTCACTTAATAGAGTTTAAAATTTACAGCGAGTTACAAAGCTCTACGTAGACGTGTTTTGTAGAGTTTCATATCATAAAACATTTTGACGAAAATTGATCATATTTAACTTATTTGTTGAAAGAAAACCCATGAGCAAAAAATATATGTATAACATAGAAGGAACCAATTTGTAAAGGTCATTGACATCCTCTTTATTCTTATCAAACACATTCACAAATCTTATCACACAAAAAAAAATCATAGGTAATAATAGATACCTACATCATTTACGTATCTCTTGATCGTTTGTAACGGTCTGCAGATAGCTCAAATGTTTCTTGTGTATTTTGTACATTTTGTAAATTATACTTATTATGTTTAATTGTAAATTTCTTTACGTACCTGGAATTGGACGGTTCGCCGCCAAACCATCTCACGTCAGGCTCAGTCTCTTGATTTTCTACCATTTTGACTTCCAAGTCCACCATTTTGACTTCAGATTCCTCCGTTTTGACTTTAGATTCCTCCATTTTGACTTCAGAATCCTCCATTTTTGTAAGCGATGCGTTTGTATTAATTTTGTAAAGTTGAAAAAGTTCGGATGCCGTTATGGATTTACAAGTTAGCCCTCAAGGACAAATGACTCAGATTGGATGTAATAATTTTAATATATAGGTATTTTTAACACGTATAATCTGTTCACTGATTTTTTTGCGACTGAACGCGCGGCGAATCCTGCGCTCCTTACCGTACCACTTTGATTGATAGTGATGGGACATTTGTAGAGATAGTCAGTTTTAGAACAAAACCGGTGAATGTATTGACCGATTAACCCGTATTTGTTGATACCGCAGATGAAAAATATTTTAAGAACTTAAACATAAAAGCTTCAGTCACAGGTCTACAAGATATTATGTATTGTGTCGGTCAATCTAGATGGAATAATTTTAAACAATGTATGTTTTTATTTTTGTTGAAGAATACTCTTGTGAGTTTTCAAGAGTGCTAGACCAAAGAATTAGATTATTCATACATGGATACATGGATTTCACCCTCTAAAAGGGGTCGATTAAAGTCTTAGTACACCCACAGTTTTATAGAGATCACGCCTTCCAAAGTTTCAAGTCACTTACGCCAAGCTCTTTTAATGTACTTAGTATTATGATTATATTAAGTACATTCATATAATTATATAAAAATTCGATAACATGATTGTGTCAAGTGCACGAAAGGACCCTCTTTGAGGCGCACTTAAAATCCTAACACCACACTTGGTTCGAAAGAACCAGTGACATGATAAGAAGAAGAAGAATACGATTATTGTTTTTTTTTTATTAAGGCCTATTTGCATACCTACGCGAATAAATACAACGCAATAGATAAAATAGTGGCATCACAACATTCTTGATATCTTATCAAATCACAAGCGGTCTGCCAAGCAAACGTAGGTATATAGGTAAACAGTCTGTCCTTATTGTATATATAGATGAGTCACTTATAGGTAAATGACTCATGTGGCATGTGTGTGTGTTTACAAAATAACATTGTTTTTAACACGCTTTTATTAGCCTGGGTTGTAACTATGTATGTAACGGAATCTTTGAGCATAATTTTCACCATCTTCCAGAAGTTTGATTAATTTGAAAATTTGCACACCTATCAAGGACCGATGACAATGCATTAATTTGATAACAGTTTCCCATTATCCTTGTTAGGACCGGCAGGATTAATAAAAGACGTTGGGAACCTGACTGAACTAGTTTTTGAAAATGCCAAATAAATAAGTTCTTATATAGACCTTCTGGTAAGGGAGTATGAGAGATAGAGCTAGCCGCGATTTAAATACTATTCCTTGTCCGCTAATAATTGATTGAAATATCGAACTAAAAAATGAAAACTAAATATAGTTTAAAAAAACTTAAAAACCACGCTTTTATAGCTAATCGAACTAAATAGAAGAAAATAATGTTTAATTAAAGAGTTTCAGAGTAAAAAGCGTGAAGCGTATGGTGAAAGGATTTTAAGTGCGCCTCAAAGAGGCTCCTTTCGTGCACTTGACAAATATTTTCGAACTTTAACTTTAAACCTATTTCGTTTTTTAAAAGTATATTGTTATTACTTTATTTACACAAAGAAACAAATATTTACAAAATGTACAAAATACACAACACAAGAAACAACTCAACAGCTATCTGCAGATCGTTACAAACGATCTAGAGATAGCTCAACTGATCCAAATCAGTGCCAGACGGAAGCGTCCCCAAGACGCTGGCGGCATTGCCACGCTGAATAGCAATGCTTTAAATAGGTTTAAGATGATTTATATAAGAGCTCTATCCGTAGCATAATTATGTCTGTGGGATGTGTTGTGGTAGTCTTATCGTTGCGTTCCAAAAGCTACCGCGCCCAAGGCCAATGAACAATGATGCAACAATCACCCCACTGCGGGTATCAATCGGCTTGCTCAAATGTACACCAAATTGCAACATGCCTGATTAGTGAATTGATTAGATACTGGATTTGCTAAAAACAATGGTTACAACTTAACATAATGCTTGTTCCATCAGCTATCTATCTATTGAGCCTGTATGCACCCACTGCTAGATATAGGCCTCCTCCCTAAAGGCTGGTTTACAATTTGATAAGTGTGAGTGCAGGTGTGTAGTGCGAGTAGTGTCCAATTCACTGCGAGTGTAGGTGATTAGTGCGAGTGCAGGTGTGTAGTGCGAGTAGTGTCCAATTCACTGCGAGTGTAGGTGATTAGTGCGAGTGCAGGCACGCTGCGAGTGAGGGGGAAGGGAGGGCGCGCGGGACGTGGCTACTCGCAGTCCACTCGCAAAAAAATAGAACACGCTTCTATTCACTTTACTACACAGCCAACTAATCACCTGCACTAATCAGTCGCTGTCCACACCTAGTCACTAAGCACCTGCACTAATCACCTGCACTCGCACTAATCAAAGTGTAAACCAGCCTTAATACGCCACTCTCTTCGGTCCTGTGACAGTCTCCGCCATTGCTGCCCAACTACTCCGACAATGTCATCCGACCAACTACGTCTGCCCCACTCTCTCTCTCTCTATCTGTCTGAGGTCTGCCTCGTGGTCGATGTGCGTCTCTTGGCCGCCATTGTCAATCATCACCATCAGCTGGTTGTATAAAAAAAGAGTCAAAACAAAAAGTTTTATAAAAGTTCAGTTTCAAGTATTTTCTAATTTTTTTAAGCTGTATCTCTAAAAATTACTCTCAAAATGCCGGTAAATTTTCATTCAAGTCCACGTGCATCCAGTACGATTATCATACAAAAACACACGAAGGCGACTTTTCGGCGCGACTCCGCGCGAGTCGCTTATTATTGAGAACTGGCGTCAGATAACCAGTGACCTTCGTAGAATTTTTTATCAGAGACTAGCGGGCGCCCGCGGCTTCGCTCGCCGTTACCGTTCCCATTAAAAAAAAAACCTTTTAAACCTTATCTGGACCTCCACAAATCATTCAAGACCAAAATCAGCCAAGTCGGTCCAGCCGTTATCGAGTTATAACGTCAGGACGGAAAACCCGACTTATTTTTATATAGTAGATTACTGGTAATTTCAAAGTTTATTTTCTTTGCAGATAACCAACATTTTTGCGTAAACGCCGCTTGCTTATTAGAAACGTTTAAACTCCTTAGAACTTCTGGTAGCTGCCCCACCTTCCGATGGTCGTTGGTTCAAATCCAGACGTGTACCAATAAGTTTTTCTGTCGAAAAATGTATGTGCACTATGCCAGTACTCTCAAACGGTGAACGAAAGCATCGTGAGAAAACCGGCGTTTCGTAGAACCTAAAAAAGTTCAAACAACAGTGTCAAGCGTCACGCAAAAAGGGCCCGCTAGAGGCCTACTTGCAGAAACTAGTCCGCAACCAAGTGCTGGATTTGTCAAAGATTTTGCCAGCTTCTAGAACTCGCCGTGTCGCCAACTAAAATCACGCTCGTGTCGCGCTCGTGTGAACGTGCCCTAAACTCTGATAACAATAAACCTGAATAAAGCCCGAATGAATGTGGGGGTTTACCGCATTGTATTTTTATCGTATGATAAGTTTAACTGCAATTGCAAAGTATGAAAAAGTACTGTCGCATGTGGTGACTAGCCAAAGCTTTGAATAGCTAATATAGTAACGAGGAAAGACTTATATTTTAAAACTTTTGTATTGTAACGAATGAACTCAAAAACTGCTGGATCGATTTCTGAAGTTCTTTCACCATTAGAATGCTACATTATCCTTATCTTATTCTTCTAATTTAAGAGCTATCGGCTGAATAACATCTTATTCTTCTAATTTAAGAGCTATCGGCTGTATAACATGTTATTCTTCTAATTTAAGAGCTTATCGGTGTAATGTATGCATTTACATACCTACATACATACATAAAATCACGCCTCATTCTCATGGGGGTAGGCAGAGATCACGGATTTTCACTTGTTAAGATCCTGGCTCACCTCTTTCGCTTCATTCACTCGCATAACATTCTTCGTACATGCTCGGTCATTATCCTTGGTCTTCTCCTTCCTCTCTTTCCTTCTACCTTTCCTTTGATGATATTTCTGATAAAGCTCGTACAAAAGTCGTACAAAATGGCCAATCATCTTTCCTCTTCTGCTCTTAGCAACTTTAATGAGAGCTCTTTCCTCTTCGCTCTACTAAATACGTTCGTTACTCTTTCTGTCCGATAATTCTTTCCATTATTGGACAGTAAAAGTAACGAAGATTGAGTAACATACCTATATTAATTAGTGGCGAACTCTAACCCTCTCTATCCACCGACTTCCCGCGATCCGAACAATGTTGTCGGTCCATCGATCGAGTGACGTCCTAAGTTTCATATTTAGCACATGAACGAAATCGAAATTTATATGTTTGGCACATGATCGAATCTAGTCTAATAATAAAAGGAGGAAAAATAAGCATAACAATCTTATTAGTATTAAGTAGCAGCTTACTTTGCGAAGACTCCTTTGCTTTATAGCAAAGTCACGTCTATGAATCTCGGCCTCAGACGCACGGAGAGGAAAGGAAGGGGAGGGGGGGAGAATACCAGCGCCGACGCAGTCGATAACAACAACAACCGAATAAATTTGAGTAGATTCGTTTGAATTAACGTGAGTGCCAATAAGTATTACAATTTATATTTAAATTGTTAATTTCTTTTAAGTAACAACAATAGATACTCATACCTTTAAAATGGTTGCTCTGATTTTTACAGTCGGTTTCAATGTTTATTGATTTTGGAATTAAATGAACAAAGGAAAGAAAGAGCAACAAACATCTTTATTCCCCACACAAATATTTGTTCTCGGTGACGATCGAACCCACGCCCTCCAGCGGAGAAGGCAAAGCGGCTGTATAGATGCCGGCAATATTATAATTTAGAATTGACAAGATGTCCGCACATCCGGTGCTCGCTAACCGGAAACGGTCAACATCGTTCCGTCCGTTGAATAATTTATGAAACCCAGCAGCTTCAGATTTGCAAAAGTTAATATGCAAGAAAGCTAAAATCTATATTTTTGTACAGAGAAAAAACATCTGCGTTCATCACACTAATATTTGTTTGTAAACACAAATTTTGTAAACTTACATACAGGTGAAGCTAATAAAAGCGTTATAAAAATTGCTAGGAACTGAAAGTTTCACCTTCTTTTATCTATACTTCAGAACAAACACTACAACCACGATTTAAAAGGGTTCGCATGACCAATCTTTGTCTTATCACCATTTTAGCAATATAGAACCTTATTTTAACTACAATAAGAATTGAAATGAATCAGCCGAAGGAATCAATAAAACACCTGTTGTGAGCCTTTGTCGTCTTTGTCGTGAACATTTCAGGAATTTCTTCTAAAGGTAATATCTTACAGGTCACGACTTGTCTGCAAAAGTAGGTACACCTTCTTTCAATAAAGTTGAAAATGTTTTATTCATGCCGCTTATTTTTAAAACACATTTTTTAGGACATCTGGTAAAAACTTGAGGCATACAGATGTTCAGCATCACGTGCTCACGTCGCGTGCAATTTCACCACTAGTACCTACTAATGTGAGATTTCACCATGTTCTGTTATAACTATAACAGAACATGGTGAAATCTCACATTAGCGCACCACGCGCTCCACGCGCACCTATCTATCCTTTGCTAGTGCGCGTGGATAGTTAGCATAGCGCCTCTTTTGCTCATATCAGGCTAACTGCAAGCCCGCGGGTGGCGAAATCGGAAGGGGGGTAGTGTCCGTTTTAAATAACACAAAACTATGTTCTGTACCTATATGCCCGCCAGAGAAAAAAAAAGCGGGAAGGCGGCAATTCAATCTTCATTTTCACAATTTTTTCTATCATGTTTTTATTTTTACTTTCCTTGTATTCGTAATGAAAAGCACAGTGTTTACGTCGGATGAAAGACATTTTTGAGTCCCGAGACGGGTTTGGCGCCAGAGCATAGCGAGGGCGCCAATGGAGCTTGAGGGACTTAAAAAAGGGAAAGTGACTTTCAACCCTCAGGTACTATTGTATTGTAATGTATGAACACTTGCCCACTACATCGTTCCGTCACCGACCGATACCGTCGCGTGCCATGCACGAACCGTCAACTATTTGCCGGAGGCTGCCGGAGGGAATATTTTGCAAACGGGTTCAGAACGCTGTCGACCCGCTTCAGTGGGCGAATTACAGCGTACCGGATTGCTTTCCGTGCCCGACACGTTCTTAGCACGGTCAGGGTATGCTACGGGATAGTGGGTAGAGACCTCTAAGGCAATATTTATGACTAAAAATCATGTCTCAAGTACCCGTCATTTACACTTGCAAACCTGAATCGCTTCAACTAGACAATTTTTTAAAATTGTATAGATGAAGGATGCCAAAGCACTGCCTCGTAATTCACGCACGTAATGCGGTTATTCCTTCTCTTTTATTAACTCACTTATCATTTGCCTGATTGTATTTTATCATATTTTGTAATATGAATCATACATACATACCTACATAATTTTGATAAGTAGTGAACTTACTTCCAGAGCCCTACAAGGTACACGTACTCGCTTATTAACTAATATAGACTTAGCTATACATAAAAATTAGCTATATCTAATTTAGTTTTTATTTAGGACAACAAACAATTGCACTCACATATTACAAAACAATAAAGTACCTACTAAGTAGTTCTTAGAGTGTAATCAACCCCGTTATCCGCAAATGAGACATATGAAATATCGGGCGGTATGAATTGCATGCATAAATAATAAAAAAAAAAGCAGCCAAGTGCGAGTCGGACTCGCCCATGAAGGGTTCCGTAGCATCAAGTAACATAAGTAACATAATATAAAGGTTCTTGTAGTTCGTCGAAAGGTAAATTGCGGTTTACAATTTATGACGTATAAAAAAAAAACTACTGGCTAGATCTCGTTCAAACCAAATATCGTTGAAAGTTTGCATAGTAATGTACAACATATATTTTTTTTAGTTTAATCATTCTCTTATATTAGAAGTTAGAGGGGGGGAGACCTACTTTTTTCCACTTTGGAAGTGTCTCTCGCGCAAACTATTAAGTTTAGAAAAAAACGATATTAGAAACCTCAACATCATTTTTAAAGACCTATTCATAGATACCCCACACGTATGAGTTCGATGAAAAATTTTTTTTCATCGAATTTGGGGGTCCCCATACTTGAAATTGAGTTTCAGTTTCAAGTATGGGGACCCCCAAAATTTATAGTTTTTTTTCTATTTTTGTGTAAAAATCTTAATGCGGTTCACATAATACATCTACTCGCCAAGTTTCATCAGTCTAGCTCTTACGGTTTCGGAGAAAAATGGCTGTGACATACGGACGGACAGACAGACAGACAGACATGACGAATCTATAAGGGTTCCGTTTTTGCCATTTGTAGGCACGCAGTTGTATTGCTTCGTATTCTTACCCGAGTAAACAGGCTTTTTTATCTATTGTATTTGCAATATACAAACTATTTTTTTTTAAGAAAAAGAAACAAACCAATACATCTACCTACGTACCTACCCACCCACATACCTAAAATTAAGGATACAATAATATACAAGCTGTTCCCTACCACGCTTTGCTGTGGCACATTGTGATTGAAAAAAAAGCAGCCAAGTGCGAGTCGGACTCGCCCATGAAGGGTTCCGTAGCATCAAGTAACATAATATAAAGGTTCTTGTAGTTCGTCGAAAGGTAAATTGCGGTTTACGATTTATGACGTATAAAAAACAACTACGGACTAGATCTCGTTCAAACCAAATATCGTTGAAAGTTTGCATAGTAATGTACAACATATATTTTTTTTAGTTTTATTATTCTCTTATTTTAGAAGTTAGAGGGGGGGACCAACTTTTTTCCACTTTGGAACTGTCTCTCGCGCAAACAATTCAGTTTAGAAAAAAACAATATTAGAAACCTCAACATCATATTGAAGACCTATTCATAGACACCCCACACGTATACACGTATGGGTTTGAAGAATTTTTTTTTTTTAAATAAAAAAAATAAAAATTTAAAGAAATTTTTTTTTTTTTTTTTTTAATAAAAAAATTAATATATTTATAGTTTGTTTTGTATTTTTGTGTAAAAACCTTAATGCGGTTCACAGAATACATCTACTCGCCAAGTTTCATCAGTCTAGCTCTTACGGTTTCGGAGAAAAATGGCTGACATACAGACAGACAGACAGACAGGCAGACAGACATGACGAATCTATAAGGGTTCCGTTTTTGCCATTTGGCTACGGAACCCTAAAAAACAATTCTTGATGCGGATTATATTATCATGCTAAAATTTCAGCTCGATCCGTGCAGAACTTTTAGAGATTTTGAAGCGTACACAAACCAACATTACCTACATTCTTATACATGTATTATATAGATAGATATATAGATATTTTTATTATATGTACTTATAGATAGATAGATTCGCTTATCATCTGCCTATTTGTATTATCTATCATATTTTATAATGTGAATCATACATACATCATTTAAATTAGAGTGAACTTACTTGCAGTGTACCTACAAGGTATATGTACCCGCCTAATAGCTATTATATTAGACATAAGCTATGTAAATAATGTATGTGCATGTTGGCAATAAATAAATCTAAATCTATTTTTTATCAAAATAAATCGTATGTAAACAAAAGGATACATAGTAACCCTTTGTAAAGAATTACACGGTAGAACAGACGGGGTCCCCGGTAGCGTGACTCAGAAACAATTCAGTCACGGGCCACGGGAAGCACAGTGATGAATGACTTTCCTTCTTGTCCGATGTATTTATTTAGGGTTGAGTCAACGTTTTCTAGCAAAGTAAGGGTAGTTCAACAATCTAAAGTGTAGCTTTTTATGTTTTGACATTATTTTCATTTGCGCATGTTAATAAATATACCAAAATGGTCCAGAACATCAGGAACCTAATTCTCGGGCCGATCTCGATCATTTTTCAATTTTATCTTACTTATTGCTTCTTTTCGAAGAGAGAATGGATGATTTCATCGACGACCTCATCGTAGAAGCCTCGACAGCTACGATATACGGAAAACGTAGAAAAAGTGCGGGGTTGTGCAATGCCAATGTGTATGTAAGGGACATTGAAAATCTCGGTCGGACCGAGAATTAGGCTCCTGTAGGTTGTTTCCTTCTCTATCGTTATATCCAATTCCTTTTATTTTTTAATCAGTTCTTTTTTTTTATTCATCTTGTTCTTTGTCCTAAATACTAACATGTCAATGGACTTTCATATTAATTCAAAGAATACTTTTACAGATTAAATTTGTAGAAGGCAATTTTTTGGTTAATTGGCAACCCTAAAATATTCCTCGTTTTATTTGCTAGGTCCGTTTGTGACAACCCTAATCTACATTTCCATTTAGCCTGGACTTCTGTGCTCGTTATTATTTCGTTTATTATTACTGTGCATTCGTGTCAAGCACAAATTGCTTTGGAGTTCAAATATTTTACGAATAGGTTATACTGTTAGCCGGTTTTGGGAATAGGACATCCCTCCTGAGTTCTCACTCAGTAGGGATGTCCTATTGTCCGGGTGACGAGACGCATCACTAGTCGAGATAAAAAAAGATGGCGTCATATACAAGGTGTATCTAAATATGTGTACTATGCGAAGGTGGGGGGTTTCAGACCACAATGGTGATCAGTTGTGGGGGGGAGATAATTAAAAATTCCTATTTTCAGTTTCCCATACAAAAATATTTAATTTCATAATGCCTAAATAAATTGACAACCCTATCCTTGTAACCCCTTGACCCCTTGACCTACTACCCCTGTAGGTCTACTACTACTACCTACTACCTCTGTAGCTGAGTTTAGGGTTGTCACTTTGTATAAAGTCAGCTGTTCATGTTGAAACTTCGTTGCAGTTTTTTTCAGAGATACCAATCGAAGTTCGTAAAGTCGTTGAACAAAAGTTGTTCCCCGGGGGGTGGAAATTCACCCCCCTTCAGGATAGTACACATATTTTGGTACACGTTGTAGATGTTTTGTTTTCCGTGTTATAAAGATAGACAGAGTTCTAGCTTTGATCAATGGATAGTTTCTGTCTTAATAGTATTTTTTTTTGTTTATACAACTTGTTGATGAAACAAGCACATGACCCACCTGATGTTAAGGTAACGATCGCCTATGACAAAGGAATGCCTCGTAGGTCACGCTCGTCAGGAACGTGCCCTACGATTCACTGCCCTGCGTCCATCAACTTGAGGCATACAGATGTTCAGCATCACGTGCTCACGTTACGTGCAATTTCACCACTAGTACCTACTAATGTGAGATTTCACCATGTTCTGTTAGTTACTAGCAAAGGATGGAAAAGTGCGCGTGGATAGCAAAGCGCGTCCTTTGCCCTTATCAGGCTAACTGCAAGCCCGCGGGTGGCGAAATCGGAAGGGGGGTAGTGTCCGTTTTAAATAACACAAAATTATGTTCTGCTGTACCTATAGGTAAATTGGAAATGTAATAGTCATGTCTAAACTCTAAGCGCAGGATTAGAATCTAAAGCGAGGGTAGGTTACAGCACTGTCTTATTAGAATCTCAAACTAATCTCAGCCGAGGTGTTAATCTCACAATTAGCTCTCATACTGATTAGTCGGGGATTGGGGTGAACACGTATTACATATCCATATACTTACTCTAAATAGTTCTCGTATAGGGTATACGTAGATTTTAAAAGAAGCTTCGAAGAAAAACGTTACCATTTTCTATAAAGCTTATGAAATGTAAGTGTTTATTAAGATGTTTGTTCTCTGTCTGGGTGTTATATTGTATTTTGTGTATGTAATTACAAAAAAAAAAAGTACCTATTTAAGTAATATATATATCTGGTTCCCATAATACAAGCTCTGCTTAGTTTGGGGCTAGGTAGTGTTGTGTGGATTGTCCGCATTATTTATTTATTTATTTATGACGGCCGACATGTCTATAGACTGACTTGACTAAAGACTATTTTATTTACTGAATATCGTCTATTAACTGACTTGACTAAAATATATTTTTCTAAGGTAATAATTATCCTCACTTGACACTGGTAAAATTGTTCCAAAATGGACAGATGCCATTAAATAAGAACAAAAAGACGAAGAAGTATCCTCACTTGACATTGGCAAAATTGACCGAATGGAAGATGCAATTAATTAAGAATATGAAGAATCTTTTGACAGATATTATAAGTAGCAAAGGTTGCATAATACGGTATTAAGTTTGACTTCATTACTTTTTTCACGGGAAAACTCCTCCCTGACTTTTGCCGGCGTTATTTGTAATTTTGAATAACTCATCATACCATCAAAGAAGCTTCTTCGCTATAATAAAGCAATTTCAACTTAGCACATCTCCATCCACGTGGCTTGGCATTAGTGGCTTGGATCCTCTGTATGTATAAGTTAGTCCCTTCTTTATCCTATGAAATTATACTTACTGTATTTATCTATCCTAACATTGTATCCACAGTTCCTTCTCACATTTTTAAACATCTCATACATCTTATTTACTTTATATACTTATTTATAATTATATACTTTTAGTTAATATAAAATTTAATTTGTGTCTTACCTTTTTGCTTTGTTCAGATAATTATTTTGAAAACAATTCCCTTTCATATATATATAGGTATTCATATATTTTATGTGCACTACCCGCTAAGAATGTCCGAATTACACAAAGGTTAACTGGAAGAGAATGCTCTCTAGCATTAAGTTCGCCTATGTACAATGCAATTTTTTTGTTTTAGTGCAATAAAGAATTTTCTATCTATCTATCTATCTATCTATCCACTGCATTCCCAACCCTATATCTCCAGGATTAGAGGCGGTAATCCAGTATTCCGGTTCTAGTGGTCCTGAATGGAGAATTAAGTATTCATTGAGCATCGGAAAAGTATTTTTTCTCGCACGTGTTCGATTTCCGTGAATATGTTTGGGCGTGTTTATTTGCGAGGAATTGGCATGTTTCGATGACTTAACAGGTTAGGTAAGTATTTACTTATTTATTGGGAAAAACCTGCCCACATGAGTGTGTAAAAAGGGTAGGTATCTACTAATAGAAACGACCTAGAAAAATACTTACGAATTTAATTTAGGAAAGTTTAACTGAAGGTGTCACGGACACAGAACAAAGTAGAACGGCCATGTGGCCGGAAAAGTGTCGCCAAAATACAGGAGCATATTATGCTCATTTTCATACTATTACACGGGTATTTATCGCGTATATTACCGGTAATATACGCGATAAAGACCCGTGTAATAGTATAAATATGTATCATGATCGCGAAAGTTTAAAAAGTACCATATTATGCTCCTTTCTCCATACAAATTCAACAGTTTTTCGAGAGTCGGAAAGAGAAAAATGCCTTGCAGCAGCGCAAGAATTACTTTCCGAACAAGTTAAGCGATAAGATAAAACATGGAAATACTTTCTCCTTCCTTCCTTTTTCTAAGAATCCTCATATTTAGTGATATTTTAAATATAATTTGTGGAAATGTAAAACTGGCGACATCGGCTCTCATATTTTGTGGTCACGGAAGACCAGCGCTTTAGTAAAAGGGTTAGTCTCACAAATGCCACGTCCATACAAATCATAACATTTATTTGTTAACCCTTGTTTATAGTATTCTCATGTGACTTTGATTTGATTCCAAATTCTTGCTTAAACTTAGATTGAAGAGATCCTATAGTAATGTGCCTTTTATAAAATTAATATAAAGCCTTTGTTTTGCTATAAAAATTATATCAGCTATCTGGTTCCCATAGCTGCTTAATTTGGGGCTAGATAGTATTGCCCATAATATTTATTTATTGATAAAAAAGATAAATGCAAATAACTTTTCATTTTGGCAGCGTAGCAGAATCGATAGTACATAATTCTAAAAAAAATAAAACAAAATAACATTTAATGATGAATTTTATTCTAATTAAAATTACGTGGAAACATGAATTCTTATAACATGAATCTATAGAAGGAAACACTATAATATTCTTAATTATGAAATACTTATCAAATTAACAATGTCTTTAATTATGTCATCGTACTAATACAAACATAGGTATGCCAAAGAACGTACACCATTTATGGCACAATAGAAACATTACCTATTAATGCCAGTCGGGTAAAAACATTAGCTTTAGTACAAAAATTACGCAAAACAAAACCTTTGAAATTGTGTCATAATCGAGCATAATGTAAGTAGAGAGTGCAAATCTTATACCTTTAAACGAGAAAATCTTGTATATATATATATATATATATATATATATTTAGGATCTCGGAAACTGAGCCAACAATTTTCATGAAATTAAGTACCGTAAAACGTGCCTACTTTGCTCCAAAATTGGCTCCAAATTTAGAGAAAGTGTGATTACTTAAAAACCTTCTACATTAAAGCTTGTTTTTTAATGTATATTTAAAAAAGACCTTATAGGCTATAGACTTCCACTAGTAAAAATGATTTTTATTGAGTTCTGAAGTATTATATAAAACGCTAAATTTTGAGCAATTTTACCCACCCTTTTGGGGAACAATGCTCCTGCACTATCTCCGGACAAAAAAAGTGTACTATTGAGATCTGGTGAATAGATAGCAGCTTATACTGTTATTAAGCTCCTGAAGAAAACCATAAAGTAGTAGATTTAGGTGTTTCTAGCTAGTTTTTATGGACGAAACAAAAAAAACATGTATAAGAAAAATTAGAAACTTTTATTGTTCCGCTAGCTAATTATATACCTAGTTAAACAAAACCCCCTTTTACCTTAAACATATAAGCGGTTATCTCGATCGGAAGTGGCTTTTACCGATTATTTTTGTTTTACTTTTTGTTACACTCTGAAAGAATGGCTGATAATGAGAGAAAAAAATGGTGGATACCGGAAGTGGGTATTCAGTATTGCCAACAAGTTCAAAGACTACTCGAATGCGTTCAAACATTTTTGAATTACTTTGTAAATTTTGAGTTATGAACGAAATATTGTTTTTAAAAAATTGGAGTATTTTTACCCATTAAGGTGCAAAGTAGGCACGTTTTATGGTATACAAAAGTTTTCGGGGAGGATAAAACGATCTAGCTAGGATTCATTTTTAGAAAACGTCCCCTTAATCGTAAATTAAATAATCAACTTTATCATAAAATCATAACTCCTAGCGCCATCTGTTGATTAAGTCATGAGTTAGTGGGACAGAGAACGCCATCTATTGACGAGTAGTGGAGTATATTATTATGTCGGTAAGATCGAAAAATATTAATATTTAATCAGTATGTAAGTAATTCGTATTTAAATATAATTAACAACACAGTTTACAAAAAAAAAATACCGAGCGAAGCTCGGGCACCAACTGCTAGTGACAAATAAATGTTGAATGTGGCCTTCTCATTGCGTCAGCGGCCAGCAAAAGAAGCATTGATGGACGAACGTGTAACAAACGTAAGCCCATCAATGCCTAGTTGTGGTCAAGGCTTGTAAAGTAGGTACTTTTGTCAAATAATGCGAGGAATTTAAAACTTAAGTAAAAAAAACTAAGTAGACTACGTGAACTCATTTTGTCAAATATACGACAAACAACGAACAACACTATTCTTTCTCGCGTTACGATGTTCATTTGTTTTTTTCAATAAACTGCATTTCATTTTGCAAGCCAGTTCGAAATTTAAATAAAATCTCTGATAAGTTAAACCTCCTTGGTTGCCATGTTTCATTTTCAAAGTAAAATAACGTTCCATTTTTAAAATACATAACATGAGTTTGTAATTTATCTGGCCGCTATTCACGACAGCAATGGATTTTCATACAACTGGACTGCATGAATTTGGGCAGTACAACAATTTCGATTTATCTCGAAGAAGGTTGTTAAACCAATACCTTATTAGAAGTACTTAGTAGGTATAACAAATCCAGGTAGAGATCGTCCAATCTTAAATTGCAGGTCCTACTACTTTGGTCAATCATAGTAAATTGTTCTTTATTGTAGGCAATCAAAATGATCAAAATGATCTTTGTGATGTAGGCATCACAAAGATCATTTTGAAGTACTTTGCTGTGAGCCAACGTCAAGAATATGTGGTGTAGGTGCGTGCATTTTTAGACTGGTTTATCCATAACCTTATAAATAATTACTTTGTTTTTTGCACTCTCATAGAACATTCCAACAATATTAAAGCTCGACGTGCCCAATGTAATCCTACTTACGTTAATACGTGTAACAATCACATGTAACCTGTCAACAAATTCATTTACAACATCTTTATTTTTACCAAATTTTGAGAAGGCACATGTAAATTTACTTACAAATAAATGAATAAATTGTACTGTGACATAAATGTCTTTTTTACGTTTGTTTTTTTATTCAAAAGCAAACTTATTTCCGTTAACTGGATAAAAAAAAACTAAGAAAATCTACTTTTCAATATTGTTCTATAGAATAAAAAAAACACCGATATTTAAGAATTCTTCATACATTTTCATTAGATTCTTTTACTATCACCAGCCTTCCTCCAAGCTCAATAAGTAAAACCCTTTTTGACTTACGTTGAACAAAATGTATGAACGAGTCCTACGTACTATATAAAAATACAACAATTCATGAAGGGTGCCCGAAAGTATTCGCGCACCCTTAAAACCTCGTTAAATCCTTCAAACGACGAACTATATTATAAAAGGAACAACTATTAACTATATTATTAATTTACTAGGGAATATACCCTAGCATGAACTTCAATACCCCAGAAATAAAATAATTTTAGGACAAGGCAAGTTTACAGAGGTAAGTTTAAAGTTTATAACATTCAAATTATTATAATAAATATTGTGGAAAATCCACACAGCACTAGCAAGCCCCAAATTAAGCAGAGCTTATACTAAGGGAACCAGAACGCTGATATAATATTGCAATACATATTTTTTTGTAAATACAGACAGACAGAGAATAAACATCTGCGTTCACCATACAAATATTTATTCTTGGTGGGGATGAGGGTTGTCTAAATATGTATATTAGGAAGATTTTCATAATATCTATGCTCGGATTATGCTATCTGAAATATTGGAGAACATACCTGAGAAAGTATAAAATAGAGCGTCGTTTGAAGGTGGTTTTACAGTGGTACCTAGGTGATATGCCACAGAGACTTAATAATAAAAACGCTGTATATTATTAAAGTATTATTTGTAGTAATTTACAACAAACTCGGTGACCAGGATTTTTTCACAAAAGTCCTTGTTTTTGACATGAGCAATTCCATTTTTATATGGTGAATATATGAATATATTATTTTAATTGGTAATAAACCTTAGTTAATTTTATTATTTTTAAATTGTTAATTCACACTTTAGTGAATACAATATTTAAAAATGTGATTGCCCATGTCTGAAAATTACAGTTTGAATCTTTTTATACAGCGTTGTCAAAATAACAGTCATAATATTTTATTTTGTACAAGCTTAATTTAATTTACAAAACGTCTATGTTTAAAATTTTATAAAAAAAGAAAATTCATGTTTGATGGAACGAAATGTAGATTTTTATTGAATTTAATTTTAATTCTGTAACTATACTTTAAAATCCCGATAACATTAATTTAATTTGATCCCAAAACAGGTGATGAACGGCCAGAATGATGATCATTTTGATGATGAAACAAAGAAAGCGTTATGAATACGATATAACCAAGCCATATGTACAGTCGACAGCGACGGGGGCAGTCATTTGACATAACTACAGTCATTTGACATAACTACAGTCACTTGACATAACTACAGTCACTTGACATAATTACAGTCACTTGACATAATTACAGTCATTTGATATAACTACAAGCAGTCATTTGATATAACTGCTTATTATGCGTTGATATTAAATTCCAAAAAAACGCCCCCGTATAACAAAATATACTGCCAACTACAACTACGCTAGAAGTAAGAAAAATATACATATTCATTATAAATATTAGTACTAATTTATATAAAAGCTCGTGAAAATATTTTAGTGTCAAAAACTTGTCTTTTCCTTTGTTTTTATTAATTCTACGTAAGTATACATACGTTCTACATGATAATTTAGTAAATAACGAACCAGCGTGTATCATTTTTAATTATTTTGAAGAAAAAAAAAACAATCCAATGTCCAAACGCAAACATGAGCTTAACACTAAACACTCAAAACTTATGAAATAGACAAGAACAATCTTTACACATGTCTTTACTTATGCTGCTTGAGTGACTCGCAATTGATAACTTTTTATAAACTTGCCCTCATTCATACACGTTTTATAAACTGTCAATTGATTTGCTGTCTGCTTTTTTTGACAAGTGACAGTGACAAGAACGTTTATACGTCAGATGTCAGTTTTTAGAAACTATAGCGGGAGTTTTATAAAAAGTTATTTTGTGTCTGAATCTGCGTTTCTCTATTGCTTTGGCTGTTTTTTAATACAGAGTTGTCATTTGATGTAAGAAAACAATTAAATGCTTATCACAACTGGCGTTGAACGACGTCAGAGCAGTAGTGAAACTATTCTATTACGTTATCTCGAAGATACCTTCACGAGGTTATAAAACTACGTTATGTATGTAAAGTACAAAATTTCATGAATAAATATCAACGGCCTCATTCAGAATCACTCGATAACGGCTAAGTTAAACATGTTCTAGTAGATTAAAAAAAAACATGAGGGTATATACATTACTGCAGCGGCCAGCAAAAGAGGCATTGGTGGAGGAACGTGTAAATGTGTACATGCGTAAGTCTATCAATGCCTAATACTTTTCTCAAATAATGCGAAGATTTTGTCAAATACAATTACGACGAACAACGAACAACACAAGTTTTCTCGTTGAAATGTCCATTTGTTTTTACACAGCATTTAATTTTGCAAGGCAGTTCGAAATTTAAATAAACTTTTGATTAGTTACCTCCTTGGTTGCATGACTCGGATTAAAAGATCGTTCCATTTTTAAATAACACGACAGATATGAGTTTAATATGTAATTTTTAAGATTTTCATACTAGGTACTTTTGCCGGCCGTTGCTCGCATGTATTTGGCCAGTACAGCAAATTCGATTAATCTCGAAGAAGGTTGTCAAAATAATGCTCAAATTTTCGAGCAAGTTAGAAAACGTCTATAGCACACGTTATAAAGTGATTATGGACATGGCGTATTATTTTATATGTTAAATGGTCACTACTAAAACCCTATGGAAGCCAAAATGTGACGCTGTAACGACGTCAGCGAACATGCGACAACATTATACAAACGTATTATTACAGATATCTATGCTTTTAACATTAATTGCATCTAACTATAGAGATAGCTTTTCCTTTTGTGGTCCTATAATCAGACAGTATGAAACTATTTATAATACTGGTCCAAGAATTTGATAAAATAATGGTTTATTTATTTACAATCCGAATAAATGTTCAAATTTTATTATCAAAAGAATTTGCAAGATAATATCTTGCAAATTCTTTTGATAATAAAATTTGAAATTTGAATTTGAATTTTTATAAAGTAATACTTTACTTCAGAAGAGCTATCCCCGTGTTTATATCAAAAATGATTATATTTTTACTATCATAATTCATATTATTATGATTCTGGTATAGACCCTGCCTCGTTCAAGCGATATACAAATCTATTGATAACGTTATTACAAATTTTATTCTAGAATACTTACTTCAAAAAGCTTGACAAAACATTCTAGACCGATAGGAACTGAAACATCAACTTACTAGAATAACTATTTAAAAAACTTTACCGCATTTTTGTTTTTGCAGGAAGTTTCAACTAACAAACCGAATTAGAAGTGCTCTAAAATCACTTAACAAAAAACAGCGTTTTGCAGTAAAAACAAGTTCCACCACTCAACTGTACCGCAAAACATTCAAAGCAAAACAAGACATTCGAAACGTCAACGTCAAAGTGACATCTACAAAACTGCCCTCAACCTAAAGATGATAAAAACACGTACACTATTCTCACTTAATTTAAAACGACCGGGCATCAGCCGGGCGAGCGCCTCTTTTGACAGTAGCTGTCAGATGTCACATCAATACGGGCAGCTGTCACGTGGTGTGACGTGTAGGCTTGCTAGGCGCGTCCGTAGTGGTGTCAGCTCCTGGGACTATGAGGCCTCTTGCTCCTCCCAGTCCACGCTCGCCCATTGCGGCAGCTCGGTCTCGTACTCCCAGCCGGGACCCTGGTCACAAATAAAACAAACTTTGAATGAACAGAACATACAGATGAAGCTAATAAAAAAGCTAATAAAACGTTTTTGGATCTATCAATTAATTGATGGCTAAGGTTTTCGGACCAAAATCATAGAAAAACCTAAAGAAACTGGCAAAACTAACAAAACCGACACGTAAAATTGTTTCACATACTTAATAGTTTTATTTGGCGTCATTTTTAGTTTAGTTATCAGAAGGTGTTTTATTAGATGCTTTTCGAAGTTATGCTTTTTGCCAAATTTCGGCAAAAAAAAAATAACATTCGGTTCCTCACGGACCCAGAGTCTCAACCCTAACCCTTGAGATCCTAGGGCAGATCTGCCGCCGCGCCTGCCACAACGGATGTCCTTGGCAGATGAGAAGGCGCAAGTGTGTCGACACACGTAGCATCCCACACAAGTGGCCTCCCCAACTCCCAAGGAACAAGCGTCATACCGTCGGGCCTCTTACCATCGTCACGGAACAGACCATTGGGTTCGAGAACAGCTGGTACGTTGACGGTGGTAAAAGCCCACCGGATGGTGTCATTTAGGCTGACTGTCGTAATGTATCTGTCATCATCATTTTCAGCCTGAAGAAATACATTGCTGGATATAGACCTCCCCTACACATTTCCAGGAAGAACGATTCTAAGATCTCTCCATCCACCAACTTCCTGCGATCTTATCAATATGGTGGGGGCCTACACCCTTCGTCTTCCGGTTCGTGGTCGCCATTCTAGAACCTTTATTCCCCAGTGGTTGTCGGTTCTTCGTGCTATAAGACTGCCCATTTTTTTTTTATACAACTAATTTGACAAACAAGCATACGGCCCACCTGATGGGAAGCAGTTACCGTAGCCTATGGACACCTGCAATACAAGAGGCATCACAAGCGCGTTGCCGACCCTTTAAAACTTTTAAAAGACCCTTTTTGAAGAACCACATGCTATATTCCTTAGGGAAAACTTCAGCAAGGAGACTGCCATTGCCACTGTATCTGTAATTACTTGGTATCTTTAGGCTAGAAACCGACTGCCGTGATAAGTCATTCTCCATGGTAATCTGTGTGTCATCTGTCACTATCTGTGAATGTGGCGAGGACTGACCTTGTACTTCCACGCATGTAGATACATGACAAGGTCACGGGGGCGCGGGTCACGGTACCGCACGCGGCACTCGTAGCAATGCGGGTCCGCACCGACTGCCTCGCCCGCCACGGGGGGCGCCACTGTCGGGGAACACCCGGTTTGGGTCGCCACTGTCACCTTCTCTGACTGTGGAAATGTAATGCTATCAGAATCAAGCTTAAACATTTTTGTAAGATAAACAGGCCTATTGTAGACGATTTATATAGCGTCAGGGCAACTGGTGTTTGCACAAGCTCTACTTGCGGGACGCTGTAGTGCCTGGGACAGGATTTTGGATGGAGTAGACTTGCCCAGCACTTATACCATCCTGGCAGCTTAGTCGGCCTAATCCACAGAAATGACATGGTCAATACGTGCAGAGCTGACTAAGCCATGGGTTTCCTCACGAATCTCACGATGTTTCCTTTCACCGTTCGAGAGTGTATATACAATTTTCGACCAGAAAAATCCATAGGTACACGGCTGGATTCGAACCTACGACCTTAGGATCGGAAGACTACCACTGGGCTACCAGTGCTCAGTGATTTGTAAAAACACATAATATCACATTCGGAACTTTTATTTACTTTCAACACAAGGAGACAATATTTTTGATTAAATATTTATTAATGATATGTTTTTTTTGTGAAACGTACCTTAGCATCGTTGGAGTCGTCATTGAATGATGGCGAGGCTACTGGCGACGACTGTGTGTCGGTCGCTTCCATCGGTGCTTCGGCCGCGCTCGTCGGACTCGGTAGAGTGGCTGAGGGTACACAAATATAAACACACTTTGAAAATCATAGACAAATTTTGTTTTTAACCGACTTTAAATAAAAAAGAGGAGGTTCTCAATTCCTTTAACATGTTTGTTATGGCATAACTTCGTCATTTATTGGAATGGCATTGGAAAATTATTTTTTTATCTGAAAGATCTTCCAAATTGGTTCCATAGAAATTCTATCAAAATCGGATCAGCCGCAGCGGTCATGAAGTCGATTTCTCAAGTTTTATTAAGTTTGCATTACCCTTTTTTGGAAGGTGAAAATAGATGGATGTGACAAGTGACAAGAATGGATATAATACGAAATGAGTAAAAGTTTGAAAGTAGCGTTCGTAACAGAAAAATTGAGGTGCAATATGCTGGCAAGGTACGGACATGATTGTCATGAGGAGGGATTAAAGTCACGTGACTAGGAAAGGATGAGTTATGGATATGGATGGATGAGCAGAGGTAGATCAAAGAAAACATGGATGAACTGTGTGAAAGATGACATGGTTATCCATGTCATCTTTCACACAATGACATCTTTCCTCTCTTATGAGAGGAGTGAATGCAGAGATGACGGCTGAAAGAGGGGAATGAAGGAGGAAGAAAAAGTTTTATAGATAAACTTGGTCGAGAAAGCGTTGGCGTGACGATCTGGATGCCTTCGAAAGGAGATGGTGGGAGGAGGCTCGGGATAGGGAAAACTGAAAGTCTTTGGAGGAGGCCGTTGCCCAGCAGCGAGACGACATAGGCTAATATTAAAAAAAAATAGATAAGCTTACGTGTCATGACGGTAGATGGCGTGAGACCGGGCGCGGGCGACTCAAGTCGCGGCGACGACTCACGCGACGCTGGGCCCGTATCGCAGTCGTATTCACCCACTGTGGAACTTCATTAGGTTAGTAAAAAAGAAATAAAGATTGTACTATATTAATAATCTATTTATATCTATTTACATAATATATATTTATAAAAGAAAGTCGTTTTAGGTACACTTTTTATAACTCAAGAACGGCTGGATCAATTTGGCTTAAAATTGGTGGAGAGGTAGCTTAGAACCGGGAGAAAGACATGGGCTACTTTTTATCCCGAAAACAACGGGAACGGGGCGTTACGGGAATGGGGCGAGCAAAGCTGCGGGTGGCTGTTAGTATACATATAAGAAAGTCGTGTTAGTTACACTATTTATAACTCAAGAACAGCTGGACCGATTTGGCTGAAAATTGGTTGGGAAGCTTGGAACCAGGAAACGGACCTAAGATACTTTTATACCGAAAAAATAACGGGAATGAGGTAAGCGAGGCCGCGGGTGGCAGCTAGTTTTAAATATAAAATAACAGCCATACTAATCAAAGTTATTTAAATTTAATCAGTTATCCCTGTCACTATTTGTCATTAGTGTTATGAGATGGAAATATTTTAAGCCCTGTTTATCTTTGGGCATATTTTTATGAGTAAGGACTTAAGTCTTTATTATTGCAATGTTTTCCAACTCCGGGTAAAATTACCTAGTAGCTCCTGGGTGATATTACCCTTGATGATACCCCAAACAGGGGAGAGCACTGGTGGTCTAAGTGGTATTGGCCCCGCCTTCCGATCCGAAGGTCGTGGGTTCAAACCCACTCGTGTACCAATGAGTTTTACTGCCGAAAAATTTATGTGCACTATGGCCAGTACTCTTAAAACGGTGAAGGAAAACATCGTGAGGAAACCGGCGTGTTGTAGAACCTAAAAAAGTTCGAGCAACACGTGTCAAGGGACACGCAAAAAGGGCCCACCAGCGGCCTACTTGCGGAAAAACCTGCCCGCACATCAAGTGCGCAGGATAAACTTGCCGAACTTACCCCAAACAGAGTATTTTTGTGATAAGAAGCCACGGCTCCTTCGGATCTGTTCTGCGTTCTGCACGATGAGGTAGCCTAGCTTTGAACCCCAAAATGGGTTATTAGTTAGACTTTACCTTTGTCATCGGACGCTGGCTTAGAGAACATCAGGTCATCATCAGCGGCGTCCACTCCGAGCCAGTTCTCAGCGTTGTGGATCGCAATGAGGTCGCGAACAAGCTCCTCGTCGGTCTTACCCCCCGTGTCCCCTCCCTTACCCCTCAAGGGTCCAAATACGGGGTGGTTGTAAAGAGGGTCGTTCACTACAGGGTATCCTGTAAAAGATATCAGAGAATTTAGAAATTGAAATTCTGGTGAGTAGGTATAATTTTTAAAAAACAAACATAAAAATGAATCCCTATTTTTGGTCACGCCATTACGCATGAACGGCTGGATCGATTTGGCTGAAAATTGGTGGGTATATAGGACATATATCCCGAAAAAGTAACGGGAACGGAGCGTAACGGAAACGGGGCGAGCGAAGCCGCCGGTGGCCGCTAGTATTTAATAATAGATAGATAGATTAACTCTTTATACACAAGGATAAATACAGAAACTAATTACAAAATAATGAGTATAATAATAAGTTGCGTGTAAAAACCAAAGATCACTGTCAATCCTATGGTAAGGTGAACTAAAAATCTAAGTTTGCAACCATACAAAATGCTCAAGCACGCCTGAAGAAGCTTCCACTTCAAACATTTGGTAACGTGCTACCAATACGGTTGTGGGCAATAAATATTGCACATCGGCTTTTCGGCTTTGTAGAGCGCTATCTCTTTCTGACGCGCACAACACTCTATGAAGCCGAAATTAGCCGATGTCAATATTTATTGCCCACAACTACACACAACATATAAGTATAAATACAAATACAAAATAACTTTATTGACATAAACATGTAACAGTATACATGATTGAATCCATAGGTTCCCGAACTAGTAAAAACTGTGTTTCAGGAACCAGTGGCTTCTCCCTTAATTATACAGAAACTAGCTGCCTGTCCCGGCTTCGCCCGGGTGGACATTTATTTTTTAAACACATAAATATAGCCTATGTTACTCAAGGTGAACCTACGTCCAGCAGTGGACTGATATCAATTGATGATGATGATGAAAGAACATTCTATAACGTTTAGGAGCACTATTTTCTAAAACATTTTGTCGAAATCTAGAATTCAGAACCGTTTGCATGGGTATATTTGAGTATTCTAGATAATTCTGGATTACTAACGTTTGGATGCATTCCGGATGCTAGCCGAATAATTTCAGTCTTCGAATTAAATTTGATCATTCCAGAACCTCAAAGACATTCTAGAGCGTTCTTTCCTCGTCGAATTTTCAGAAAAATCCCTAAGCGATAGAAAGGGATAGACATATATAAGTCCCTACGTGATGGAAAGGGATAGACATAGATTTCGAAACTTTTGCCCCTTATCAATTAATAACACCTAAATATTGAATATAAACTATCCTATATTTTAAGTCCGACCATATTTTAGGCAGTTGCAAAATTTTATCGAAATCCGTTCAGTAGTTTCGGAGTTTATCGCGTTCCAAATTGTGACACGAAAGATTTATATATATAGATTATGTCAGAGAAAAAGAAAACATTAATATAGTTAGGGGGGAAAAAAAAACAGTAATAATAGTAAAGAGAAAAAAAAACAAAAATTACATTATTAATGATGTAAAGGCTACGTTCTTATGATTGAGTATAATGATTATCTTATATATACATATATATTATACCTTTAAACGAGAAAATCTTGTATATATTATATATTTAGGATCTCGGAAACTGCGGCAACGATTTTCACGAAATTTAGTATACAAGGATTTTCGGGGGCGATTATAATTGATCTAGCTATGATTCATTTTTATAAAATGACGAGAAATTGGTGTTTTGCAATAATCAAACATAAACTCAATATACGACTGTTCCTGCCATCTATTGGCGATTGTGAGCAACTAACTGCAAGCTATTCCAGCAGATGGCGTTGTTAATTAAAAATAAGCCAATAAAGATACGACTCTTCCTGACATCTATTGGCGAATAATAATACTATTTTTTTTAAACCCCGAGCGAAGCTAGGTCATACCAGCTCGTGACAATTAAACAACACAGTTGAGTTCATGTTTACGCACGTAGCCCGTATGTTGGTAATACAAACTAGACATCAGTCTACGTGAACACACAGTCCATACTCTAGCTGGAAACACAAATACGCTGGCATGACCAACCGCTGGTCGCTAGGGAATAGCTAACCTACCTGGAATGACACGCAAATTCCTGAAACATTACGTAAGCTAGCTTGCTAGTATATCAAATATGCGAGCGTGGCATAGAGTTTAAGGTTAAGCTGGGTAGATCATTATAAAATAAATAAATAATGCGGACAATCCACACAACACTATCTAGATCCAAACTAATCAGAGGTGGTACTATGAAAACAAGATAGCTCGTTTTTTTGTAAATACATACATAGAATACAATATAACACCCAGACAGAGAACAAGCATCTACGTTCGTTACGTGGTTACGTGGGGATCGAACCCACGACCTACGGCGCAGAAGGCAGAGCTACTGCCACCTGAGCTGAGAGGCCAGTCTATTATATACGAGATTTACCTATAGATGAGACTTTAGGGCAAATTAACGCTTAAAAAAACTTACGATTTGACACAGAGTTGTTTACAGAGTTTGTATAACTAGACTTGAACTAAAACTTACGTAGAACACTTTAACTTTGAGCAGGTGTCCAAATCATAAGATTTTTTACGAGTAAATTTTGGAAATATATTTGCGAGTTGACAGAGAGACTTCTTTGTGAAGAGTTCGTCCGGAGTAGTACTGCTACCATGTCTATTTCTGCCGTGAAGCAGAGTTACTTTGTTTCAGTTTGAAAGGTGTGGAGTGCCGGTGAAATTACTGGCACGTGAGGCTGAACATCTGTATGGCTCAGGTTGATAGATGCATCGTAGGGCACGTACCTACTTATCGTGCAATTTACGAGGCGATGCTTTGTTATAGGTCATGGTTACCACTTCACATCAGGTGGCCCATCTTTTTGTTTCATCAGCAAATAGTATAAAAAATACGCATCACTGTAATCTAATCAATTTTGTCTGGAAATCGCGATAAGACCGCCCTTTGCAGATTTATTAAATAATATTCACGTGTTCGTTAGTTGTGTTTGTTAGTTTGTAAGATGTACAATAATGAGTTTTCTATCTATTTCTTATTGATCGCGTGTATTATTGTAAATTACAACTTGTTTTGAAAGAAAGAAAAGGAAAGCATTTTATTGACCTAGCATACGTGAAAACCTACTTAAAAATACACATAAAAATAAAAATCACATAAGAATGAGAACATAAAAAGAAAATAATCATTATAGGCAGGAAGAATAAAAAAGAACACCATTGAAGGGAAACGGGGAAAAGATGAAGACCAAGAATTAGTTACATGAGCCAGATAAAAAAAAAAGTTGCTGTCATGTCGTATAGGGAAGTCAAGGAGGCCGCATTCGAAAGACTTAATTGGAGAAAACTGCATCAAAACCCCGACAAGAGCTAAGCTCTTAAATTTAAGAAGAAGAAGGCAGGAAGCAGAAACTTACCCAAATACTGCAGATGTACCCTGATCTGGTGCATGCGACCAGTCTTGGGCTTGCACAGTACAACGCTGGTGTTACTGGCTGCGTTGTACCCGAGCCGTTTGAACACAGTCGAGCAGTCCTTGCCTTTGGGAGACACCTTGCAGACGCCTATCTTGTAGCTGACCACTTCAATCGGCTCTAGGCACTCGATCTCGTCACTACAGAAACAAAATTAAAATCATGATCTGTTTTGAGTCAAGACTGTTTTCATTAAAACGCTGTCAAATATGTCAGCGTTTCACTGATCGTCAACGCAAAATGCTTAGATTTGCGCATTGCTTAAAAGCTTTGCAAATTTGATAAAATTATAATTAACTATTATTTCTACAGGCGAGACCTTTTAATTATCCATTCAGTTGTTCCAATTTGACTGTGGACCTAAATGAATTTAAATTGTTATAAAAGAAAAAAAAGTCGAGTTAGTTACACTATTTATAACCCGAGGATGGCTAATAATTGGTGAGGAGGTCGCTTAGAACCAAGAGACGGACCAAATAACGAGAACGGGGCGAGCAAAACCGCGGGCGGCCTCTATTAGTAATATAAAAAAAACTAACCATAAACACGCTTGCTATATTATAATCGCAGCGAAATCTTTATGTGCGGTCTTACGACCCAAGACGTCCTGCATAAACATGCAATTTACAAAACAAATATTTACACCGTCAATAATCAGTATCGTCACGGGTTTTTTCTTGGTCATCTTGCTTTTAACGTACTGCCTTGACCTACGAGTATGTAGGCCGTGAAACTAGATTAATAGCTTTTTATTCGTAGATAATGGATTGGATATAAAAAAGCTATAAGTTTGATTGAGAGTGGCCAACACTGGTAATGGAATTTTTTGGCCCCGCGGTGTCTTAAGTACTAATAGTTCATGTTTAATGGGATTTTTTGTTTTTGTCCACGATCGCAAACAGATATTTTTGCGTTTTGCGGAAGACAAAAAAAAACAATGACATTATAATGAAGGTGTGTTGTAGGACAACAGTTGTAGGACCCACTAAAGCATCATCATCTTCCTTCATCTTCCTGACTGTCAACGTCTCTTAAAAGCCGTGCATATCGAGACACGGAAGTGGAAGTACGCCTTGCATCTGCTCCCAGGAAAATGATGCTTTAATGGGCGAAAGCATGGAAGTAAAGGTGCTCACTCAGGAAATACTCCATCGACCCTGCAGACATATTCCTTCTGCACCTGTCTGTTCCGGATTTGGTGCTCCATTTGCCGCGCTTTCTTAGGACTCCGCCCGAACAATAGTAGCCCTATTGCAACAATAACACACATTTAGTAATGTTGTGTGAAGCTTATAGAAGTCTTGAAATTCTTGCAGTAAATAGAATTGAAGATACGTAGCACAAATTAAGAGATTTTTGTTATCTATAAGCTGGTATGGATAAGGATTTATTCTTACCTGACGTTAACCTGTCTAGCCTGTGGATGGTTCTTAAGTTCTTCAAGTTGTACTCCTTGGCAAGTATGAAAACGACGGTGTTGTGTCTGTATCTACCACATGGGTGAACCTGGGAAAAACAAGCTTACTTTATTAGTTTTTTCATCGGAGTTAATTAGGGTGTTTACTAGGACCTGGACTATTGAATTTGTATATAGACAATAAACTTGTAAGTACACTGATTTGCAATTTAAACTCTGACTGTAATTGGTTGTTGGATAAATAATACGAATTAAAATAACTTTTTTAAAATGTATGGAGCTTAGTACACAAAATATGCAAATGAGGTGCAAAAAAGCTGCACACAATGACACACATGACAGCAGTGATAAGATGCAAGCAAATGCGGAAAATTGCAATAGAATAAAGCCAAACATTTTGATCTTCTCATACCCAAAACCAAAAAACTGGGTAGTAAGAAACTGTTTTTAGATCAGGCCATTTTTCACCATGTGATGGATTAAAGCTACGTTTTAGTAAGTAACAATGCCAATTAAACAGTTATTTGATTGAATAAACAGTATTGTAAAGTTATCAAGTTCCCTAATTCGAATCATCAATTGGTGAAAAAACCACATACCAAGACATGCACTGAGATTTCAAAGATTTTTGTTAAAAAAAGTACGTAGAGCTAACATTTTGAGCTCACATAAATGTATGTACAAAATACTGTTCCTAAAAATTGAAATTAGCTTCATTATGTTGGTATAAACCACAATATAAAACGGGGATGTATAAAGAAATGCCGAACATGTGTTTCAAATGGAATTGAGTTGTCACGTGTTAGATGTTAATTCAATGTCGCTCGCGTGTGTCCACAAGGACTGTTTTCCTGTTGAAATTTCTTCAGTGGATTATTATTATTTGTTATAACGTTTTTTTTACGCCATAGCTGGCAGACGAGCAGACAGGCCACCTGATGGAAAGTAGTCACCGTCACCCTAAGACACCTGCAATACCAGAGGTGGTGCTGATGCGCTTCCGGCCTTTCAAGAAATGATAGACACGCCTTTTGAAGGACCCCATGTCGAATTAAGTGAGAGTTGAGAGTTGGCCTAAACTAGATCATCCTCATTCGTTACCGGAGGATATGATTCCATTTATAAAGAGTGCTTATTGAAAATTTTGAGTTTTTGAATTTAATATTCCCAAACAAAGAGTTTAAAATTGCGCGGAGTGATGCCACAAAGTGTGAAAAGGGTGTTGTATCGTATGGCCCAATCTCGAAACTCGTGCAAAAGCTGATTTGTGTAACAAGCTGAGCGCTGTTGCTCGTAAAACTCATAATTAGTCCAAACTTTGTAAATTTAATTTAAAACGTGTTCTCATTTAGTTAAATGAAGTGATAAATTACGGAGCAGTTATGAAATTACTCGCATAAATGGAAAACGAAACGTTTTGCGAATTTAGTTTCAAAGTTAAGCCTGTTGATTGCGTCATTTGCTTTTATTTGACTGTTGAGATAAAGCTTTCTTCTTAATTTCCGTACATCTTGACTAAATTAATTTAGGTAAGTAAAAGAATATACGCGTATGGTTACATTTGTTTTGTTCATAATTATTCCACGTACGTACAGGGAATAATGTTGATGTCTTAGACCTCTAAAAAGCCTTTGAGAGTCCTATGAACTGCGTCTCCAGAAAATTGTGTAGCTATTGATGTAAAGCTAAAATATGGCAGTGTTAGTCAAAAGATACCCGAGTTGCAAGCAAGAAAAATTAGATATAGAGAGAGCAAAAGGAGAACAAAACAAAGGAGTCGCATATCAAGTCCACTTATAAGTGGCATTTAGAGACCGCATATTTCAGTTCCGTATCAAAGTATAAAGTCTCAAACTCAGTGCAGTTCACAATCGTGTCGGACTCTGACGGCAAACTTTGGAACACAGGGTCGCAGCTAAGACTGGTTTAGGAGAATAAAATACCTACTTGACTTCAGAGGTCTTGGTTTTCAAATGTATAAGCAAACCATGACAAAAGATCCTAAATAATTTACTAAATTTCGCAAAATAATAGTCCTAAACACCGCATGCATTTATTTGCAAATTATGTAGAGCTACATAAGAATTTCATGTATTTGCAAGACTATGGCCATATTGGCTATATATTTTGCTAATAAAAATTGTTGCTAAATTCAGGGTAAATTCATCCCCTTAGGGCGAGGCCCCATTAGCGCGTTGCGCTGCGTTGCGTCGGTTTCCATATATTTTTTACGACATGACCCATTAGACCGTAGCGTCGTCGCGCGCGACAATTCAACGGATCGACGGACGAGAGACAAAGCGAGGGGGAGGGGATGCGCTGCGTTGTCGGAGCTGCGCTGCGTTGTCGGAGCTCTGCTGCGACATCTATTTATTGCGAAGGCTGAACTGAGACGCAGCCAGTGCTGCTGCGACGCTCTTGCGCTGCGACATCGTGCGTCGTCGCAACGCAGGTGTGGCATACAATGCGCTGTTCCGTTGAGACGACGCGACGCAACGCAGCGCAACGTACTAATGGGGCCTCGCCCTTAGGAGGATTCAAGTTATCTAAAATCCTGGCAACGAACCTGTTTTAAGCTGTAAAAAGTTTCATTTAGGTAACACAACGGTTGCCACCGTATCTCCGTGTTCAATGTTGTTACTTTTTCTTTTTTCATCGGAGTTTGCACATCCACTGAGGATTGTCGTAACTCGGATAAAATGGTGAACAAAGAATTGTGATTTAAAAAAGTCGAACAAGAAAATATCACCGCGACGTTTTGGGGTATAAATCCTGATTAGGACAATCTCTCCCGGTTTTGTAGATATGACAAAAGGACTTTTTTAAATACGCATTTGTCATAACTTTTCGTTGGGCTGTATTTTCAAAGTATGCAAGATAATCGGGAGTTCAAAAATGACTGAACTCTCCGTGGACTAGTTTCTTAGAGAAGTTTATTCCTATCTCTTGTAGCTGCGTGTTTTTAGGTAACAGTGAATACAAAATGATAGTGATGATGGTAAAGAGAGCCAATCAGAGTCCAACAGCTGATATAAAGGTCATTGCACTCACCGGCAGCGAGCAAGGCTTGTCTAGCACAAGTAGGTCCTCGTCCACATGTATGACGCGCAAGAGGCTAGCGAGCACTGGAGTTTCGTGCCTGGCCCACCACATAACATAGTCAATACGGTACCTATGCTTTGATGTTGTAACTGACTTTGTGTAGTCACTTTTAAATGAGAACTGACTATGTGTAGTCAATTTCAAATGAGATCTCACGTTGTGTTTGTTGTAACTGACTTTGTGTAGTCACTTTTAAATAAGAACTGACTATGTGTACTTTCAAATGAGATCTCACGTTGTGTTTGTTGTTACTGACTTTGTGTAGTCACTTTCAAATGGGATCGGATTTGTATAGCCACCTTTAAATGGGTTCTTTCTTATTGTGTACTTCTTTGTGGTTAGCTTGATTACGGACTCTTCCTCAATTTTCAATATAAAGTGCGTACTGACTTTGTGTAGTCAATGGGATGTGGCTACTAATATGCGGATTGTGAAGAGGATCTGACTGTGTACTTCTAAGTGCAACTTTGACTTTGTGTGGTCACTTTTATGTGAGAATCGATTTTGAGTGAACACATTGGGAGCTAACTATCACTCGACAAATATGTAAAAAGTGGTTTTACAAAATTATCAATTTACTCAGGTTAGTGCTACTAATAAAAAACACATAAAATGAATTTTTGTACTATCTCATCCTATAACTTAAACTTGATGAAAGTATGATGAATTTTTACATTGACAATAATTTTGAACCAAACAAGATGAAAATGAATTCTCAGAATTAAATATTGAAATCGATAAAATAACCAGTGTCAACAGTCTTAAGGATAACTTAGGTATATTCCCAAATACAACTAATACAAATCCTATAAAAAATTACCTATAATCATAAATTAAGATAAGCGACAAAGTAAATTACAACATCATGGATGAGTAAATAAACACGGCGAGTACACAAATAAGAAACTGTTTAGCATTGCCGTGAAGTTATTTACGAGAAGTCTCTGAATTCCAACTGCTCTATGGTGGGATCGCCAGGGCCGTCGCCAGGAATACAATAAGGGCAACAGGGGCAGGAGCACCCGAGAAGTTACGCTTCTAGGGCGCTTTTAAATTGGACGGCTGACTTTTGCTGCCACACGGAGAAAGCGCGTGCGTACAAAATAATTACATAATTATTTTCATACATTTGACGCGAGTCCGGGCACAGTATGACCAGTTGCCAGATTATGTTCAAGCTGGGTCAAGTGTGTATGGAAAAATAACCAATACAACGCAGCACGAGATCGAGCCCTAAATTACGAGGGTCAATAGACAATCATTGCTGGAAAACACACTTTCTACAGCCTTATGCTGGTTTTGACCGAAAAATCTCACGATGGAGATGACATCGAAAATCGACATGATGTCTGTGACGCCAAAGGTCGTGACAAACACTTAGCGGCTAGGAATTTTTACCGAGATTGGCGTCATCTCTACTGTGAGATTTTCTCGGTCAAACGAGCATAAGACAGCATTGCTATCTTTTGGCAGCAGTCCGACACTAACCGTCTAATTTACCTACACCTTACCTTTTACCTGTTCATCATGAATTAAATGTTTATGAATGCCCCAATGCCTAAAAGAAATACTGGATACGGCCCTGTCGTCAGTCTTTAGCTGTAAACTATTGTGTACCCTGCTTTTGTGTTTCTTGTACTTTGGTTTCGTGTTCAAGATAAGTAAAACAATTATGTACGGCAAACAAATTAGCATAAAGTGTATACAAAGCGTTTAAAATGAATTATTAGATGATGTTGCTTAAACTCTTAGGGTGTTATTAATAATCCTGGCGTAGCGTTGGACTAGTTAATCCGTGTTTTGTCACATTTGTTCGAGTTGACAATTGCATGTCAATGCAAGAGACAAAACACGGATTAACTAGTCCAACGCTACGCCAGGATTATTAATAAGACCCCTAGGGTGTTATTAATAATCCTGGTGTAGCGTTGGACTAGTTAATCCGTGTTTTGTCACATTTGCTCGAGTTGACAATTGCATGTCAATGCAAGAGACAAAACACGGATTAACTAGTCCAACGCTACGCCAGGATTATTAATAACACCCTTAGATCTTCTTCTTTTCTTCTCTTTTAGCGGTTAACTTAGCCGGTAATAAAATAAAACTCTGTAAAGTAGACGCAGGCATCTATAAAATACGCCGAACGTAATTTGCTAGATTCGGTAAGAGTTGTAAGAACTAATCTTCGAATAACAAACATAAACTTGCATTAAACTCAATTTCCCCATTAATGTTTATGATCAGAACATTTTCCAGTTCATTTTTTTATGAATTTCGCCATCTGTCACGCCGCTCACTAGTATCACGATGTCAAATTAAACTACTACTAATTTATCATCATTCACAAAAACCTTGTAAAAAATACTTACTAGAAAAAAGTCAAGAATAAGTAAGTGTGAAATTTAAGAGTCTGATAAAAATATAGAGAAATTAAGTCC
Source organism: Thera obeliscata (assembly GCA_947578465.1). Lineage (NCBI taxonomy): Eukaryota > Metazoa > Arthropoda > Insecta > Lepidoptera > Geometridae > Thera > Thera obeliscata. The sequence goes on along the minus strand of OX387924.1, from coordinate 13,660,590 downwards.
AAAATTGATTTAAGAAAGTAAGCTATTGATGATATTTATGAAATACAAGCTGTAGTGTGTACAAGTATAATATAGAAAAGGCCACTCGCTACTGAAGCATTGCTATGCTAAAGCCGTTTTTTTCTATGCGTAGCGGAAATATTCTATGAAAGAAGCTTTGAAGCACTAAGAAGGTGTAAAAACTCAAAGGACCTTACCTAGTTTTATTGGTAAATTTTATAAAATAATATTTTTGGCACTTATTGCCTATTTAAATTTGTGTTCGTTTGTAAAATGAAAGACAACTTACAACAAGAGAAAATATTCTTCTTCTTGTCTTGTTATAAGGTCTTTCACAGTGTTAAGTTAGTGCATGCAGATATTAGTGGATCATGAGCAGTCATTTTAGGAGTCATTCAGGGGCTTAACAGGCAAAAAACTATAATTTCACTCGCTTATTCTACCAAAACGCTTGTTTTAAGTACTAAAACTAATAAAACAATCATTCTGGTAGAAATACCTAATATAATATAATAATAAAATTATACAGAATAGACCATATTTTGAAAATACGTTCAATAAGAAGTTATTTGACGACGGCTAGCACCTTAATTGAGAATTGACCCAATCGGTGTTTTATAGAATGATTAAAGATACTCATATAAATGATTGCAGATTGCTTGATCACCTCCTTCCCAGTGTTTAGGAATACGTCAAGATATTCATACGCTTTAGTGTACATCGTCCTTTAGTTATCCACTATGCGAAGACAACAAGACTAGTTGTAATAAATCTTGAAGAAAAAGCGTTGAAGCAAGTGAAGGAGAATCCTAGCGCACGTACAGATTAAAAGCAGGTGCAAGTACTGTCGTGATTTATAAAGATGCTTTTAGGGTTCTTTGTATAAAATAACTCTTTTTTAAAGCTCAGGTGTACCGAACTGTAAGGTAAACTTATTTCTTTCTTCAAAGCCTATAGCCGTTCATGGATCCCTATCCCTATAATAGGGTCGTTTCTCTTCCCGAATTGCTTAAAGTTTTTACGATATAACTCAGCTTTTATATCTAAGTATTTCACAGCTGTTTATCTTAAAACATTTTACCAGTAAAAAATCCTAACCGTTTAATAAGTAAATTATCGTTCTGCGTGGTCACCATTAGCGGATGGCGGATGGGTGACCGCTAGTAGTCTTTACAGTGCTTCGCAAGTTAAACTGTCCTAACTAGGTATATCAGGCGTTTAAGCCATCACGGAGGCTTTGGCACAAAACATAAAATAGTACTTCGTATAGAACAGACACTGTGCTCCCCCCCAACCAATTTGGGCACCGCACCCCACGGCCTTGCAGTTAGCTTGATTTGAACAAAGGACGTGCCACGCGCACACACACGCGCGTGTATAAAACGACATTTGTATAGTGACCGTGTAACAACCGCACAAAGACGCGCGTGTACAAAACGACATTTCTTTATTGACTGTTTATGAACCGCACAAAGAAACGCGTGTACAAAACGACATTTGTATAGTGACTGTGTGACAACCGCACACAGACGCGCGTGTATAAAACGACATTTATGTTTGTCTGTGTAATAGGTAGTGAGAAAACGGCTTTTGTATGTTATTTGTTAAGTGTCCGGGGTGTGGCCTTGGGACGGCCTATCAACTTTATCCCAAAGTTGACTAAAAATGCATACAAATTTCAGTAAGTTTGTATGTCTATTAGTTTCGTGATGGTTTGTAACCCACAGCACCTCATAGTGCAATAGTCCGACTCGCACTTGCCCGGTTTTATTGCTACGATGTACAACTGCAATCATTCACACTACTGCAAACCTACTTTGGGATTTAGCATTTATCAAGCTGAGTAAGTGTAGTCTATCTTTTAGGCTGTCTAGAATGGCACCGTACTGGAGTTTCACTGGGCGTAATATTTATAAAAAAGGTGCAGAACGGTGGGAATCGAGCTGTAACTTGACAGTGATTCTAGGCTTGGTCTTCTACACCTTCTTCTTCTTGCATCTAGGTTTTTCTTGTTTATGGTACGTTTCAAAGTGATCCTTTTGAAAAAAATACCTAACTTTGGTTTTTTGTACTTTGAATTTAACTATCCTTTTAGCTCTATGAATTCAACTATATTTTTATCGTGTCACTGGTTCTTTAAAACAATTGTGCAAAGATTTTAAGTGCGCCTCAAAGAGGCTTCTTTCGTGCACATGTTTCGAGCTTTATAGGTTCTACGAAATGTCGGTTTCCGTCAAAATTTATATGCACTTTGCAATACTCTGGCATAATGCAGAGACGTTGATAGAGACTGGATTTGATCCCACGATCTAAGGATCGAAAGGCGGGCCGCTACCACCAGGCTACCAGTGCTTTCCGAGGATTTTTTTAATGTTGACTTTGTATGTTGGAAAACTGCGTTTTTCTCAAACTAGTGTCCATTCGCATTGCTTTTCAAAACTTAGTTTTTACACAACAACATTTGCAAAGAACAACACTTCTTCGCTTCTTCGCTATTTAAAAACAGTATTCCTAAGTGCTCTCAAATTGAAACAGAAAAATTTTCCTTCGCGTCAAGCACATAATATCATAACTTCTGCAGTTATTATAAGAAAAGTACTGGGGGCTAATTCTCGGGCCGATCTCGATCATTTTGAAATTTTATTTTATTGCTTCTTTTCACAAACACGCACTTTTGGTACGTTTTCCGTATATCGTAGCTGTCGAGGCTTTTACGAAGAGGTCGTTTATGAATTACTCAAGGAAATTATCCATTCCCCCTTCGAAAAGAAGCAATAAAATAAAATTTCTAAATGATCGAGATTTGCCCGAGAATAAGCCCCCTGGTATATTACGCATCTCACGACTGCGCTACATAGTTATACATAGAGAAGTTTGAGCGCAGTACGTGCGGCAACTAAATCCACTTCGAAGTTCTAAGGCGTGATACACACGAGGCGCACAAAGTTATGGCCTAACTTCAACAGTTGTTGTAAAATGATACGAGCTGTAATCAGAGGACTTTATTGAAATATTATTAGTCTCACCCGGCTATGCATCGTGTCTGAAATCGGTGATAAATGTTTCGGCAAACTGATGTCGGTAACTATTCAAGTTTTAAAGGGAAAACTGCATAACTTAAATAAAAATCAAATACTAATAGGTCTTTACCTATGAAATTGCCGTTCTTCAGTACTGGTCATTTCAAATAGAAAAAAAGTTTGGAATGGCTTTGTATTTTAAATTCAAATTAATTTTGTTTTAAAAACATGACATTCCTTTTACAAAATCAGTCTTTTGTTTATTGATTAGCGTTGTATTTTCATTACTTTTGAACATTTTTCGTCATAATGGATACTTTAAAAATTCGTGTAATTATGGAATACGAGTTCCGTCGTGGCACCAATGCGACACAAACGGCACGTAACATCAAAAACGTTTACAGAGAGAACTGTACAAATGAACGCACTACCCGTTATTGGTTTTCTCGGTTCCGTTATGGAAATTTTGACTTGAAAAATGAAGCTCGTGGTCGTCCGGAGACTTTGGTCAACAATGAGGAATTAAAGGCGATTGTGACTCACCACAGCTTTTTACAAAACGGCATGAGCATTACTGCAGATGTGTACTGTGAAGAACTGGAGACAATGATGGAGAAGCTTGCACATCGGCAATCAGCTTTGGTCAATCGGTCGTCCCCACTGCTCCTTCACGACAACGCGCGCCCCCATACTGCACATCAGACAGTCTCCAAGCTGCAAGAGCTGGGATTGGAAGCTCTCCCTCATCCGCCATACTCACACCTGACCTTGCACCTACCGACTAATTACCTTTTCCAAAATTTAGAGAACTTTGTAGTGGGTAAACAATTCAATTCCCGAGAGGCAGTACAAAGTGCCTTTGAAGAGTTTGTTGCCTCCCGTCCAGCTGAATTTTACAAGAAGGGCATTAATAAACTGCCAATGCGTTGGCAAAAATGCGTCGATTGCATGGGTGATAACTTTGAATAAAAGAAATAAAAAAAGTTAAAAAAAAAGTACTTTTACTTATTCCATACAAAACGGCAATTTCATAGGTAAAGACCTAATATTAAAAATATATAAAGTTTCTAGGAGGTAAATCTTTATTTTTAATACCATGAATATTGATCGGACCTGTACTTACTGTAGCCCTAGAGAGCACTGGTGGTCTAGTGGTAGCGGCCCCGCCTTCCGATCCGAAGGTCGTGGGTTCAAAACACTGGATTTGAACCCACGACCTTCGGATCGGAAGGCGTTTTTCCACCAATGAGTTTTTCTGTTGAACAATTTATGTGCACTATGCCAGTACTCTCAAAACGGTGAAGGAAAACATCGTGAGGAAACCGGCGTGTCGTAGAACCTAATAAAGTTCGAGCAACATGTGAGCTATTTGCGGAAAAACCAGCCCGCACATCAAGTGCGGATGATAAAAATTCGCCGAATTTTTACAGACAAAATATTAACATTGGAATTCGAAAAACATGTGATATTCAAGGCGCACTTGAAAAACCTTTTACCACACTGGTTTAAAAAAGAATCAGTGACACGATAAGAAAAACATTACAATTTGAATGTATTTTTATAATTTAAAGAAAAAATTATAGCAAAAAACTTACAAAGCTTTTAATTTAATTCATTAAACTATGCATAACTGAAAACTAGAGCGGTGAAAACGCTAGGGGCGGCTGAAAGTCTACTTTGCATACAAATGCCATAGTAAATTTTTCACCTACAGTCCCACAGTATATACGTCGTACGAGTTACACAATATAGTGAGTTTTTTAGAGAACGCAATCAAAACGGCTATATAATGTATTCAATCAATTGTATTAAAAGTCACAAGCTCGACTACAGAACATTGTGGAACGGCCATGTGTCCGGAAAAGTGTTGCCAAAATAAATAATAAAGAAATATTGTGGACGTGGATTGTCCACAACACTATCTATTCTCAAATTAAGCAAAGCTTGTACTTTGAAAACTAAAACGCTGATATAATACTTATACCGATTTTTGTTGTAAATAAATACTTAGGATACAATATAACACCCAGACAGAGAACAAACATCTGTGTTCACCACACAAATATTTGTTCTCGATGGGGATCGAACCCACGACCTACGACGCAGAAAGCAGAGCTTTTACCAACTGAGCTGAGAGGCCAGTCAATAGTAGTAGTCATAAATAGTATTTATTTTTACCAAACCGTGGTGATATGCGTTGCCCTTACCTAGAACTAACGTAGCACCAACGTAGCGTCAACGTAATACAAACGTAGCACTAGCGTAGGACTAACGTAGCACTAACATAACACTAGCTTAGCACTAGCGTAGCATTAACGTAGCACCAACGTATCCCAACGTAGCGCCAACGTAGTTTCAAAGGGTTATTATGCTCATCTTTATTTAGGTTACAAAGTCCTGCGTCCATCAACTTGAGGCATACTGATGTTCCTCACGTGCTAGTAATTTCATACAATACTTGATTGTGGGTGGTTACCATTACTTTGTGTTGTCAATCGTCCCAAGGTTGCCTGGTAGAGATCGCTGTTAGCGATAAGGCCGCCCATTGTTTTACTGTGAATTTTTATTTTTAAGCAAAATACTGTATTCCTATAAGGTTCATAGTAATCAATAAAGAGTTATCTATCTATCTATCTATCTTTGCGTTTATATTTGCCTAATTTATATGTGTATTGTTATGGTTAATATAGGTATATTTTTGTCTTTTTTTTTGTATTTTTTTGTGCAATACTACCGGTGTCATTCCCATTACCTGCCTTATAAGAAGTCCAAACGTCAGAATAGCGAGGACCGTTGTGATTGAACCATTTCTAAACTGTAGGCACCACTGGACGTGGCCCAGAAAATAACTCCCAAGCCTCACAAAAAAATGGCCGTCTTTTGAAGAAAAGTAGATTTGTGTTGAAAGCCCATAATATATCATGGCGGATTTATACAGGAATCGTGGGACGAATTAAGTCCGGACGTGCTCTGAAGCCCCCGCGGTACGCTTGCAAACTGAACGTTTCTGAATAATTCTGTTTACTTTTGATTCGATACTCCAGAAGCATTTTTCGAGCATTTTACTGTTTAAAAACTCCGGCAAAAGAATGTAAACAATAATACACTTTTCTAAATCCGTCAGCGACTGCATATTACGAAATCAAACGTTTTGATAGCATTGATGCCTATCAATGTTATTAAACCGTTTTATTTAACGCTTAGCCAGTTAAACGCAGTATAGAAAACGATTTGAAGCCGACTCGTTTGCGTTTTATTTTTTAATATTGGAGGCAAAAGAGTTCACTTCACTCATCATCACTGGTTTTTACAAATTGTTTTGACTAATTTATATTAAAGTGAAGTATATTTCATATTAATATAACTTGACTTGTAACTTAGTGTTATGAATAAGGTATTTGTATTTGTTCTCCCAATACTGCTATCTCACACGCCCCAACGCTTTTCCGTCATTTTGGAGAGAAGATTTTAAACCAAAATAATTGGATTATTATACATTCTTGAACTTCCGTAATGAATCAGTGGTTCTAAATTGAATAAAAGTTCCAAGTAAAAAATCTCGATTTGTAAATGAGGAATTGCAAAGATTGTGAATGGTAAAGAATGAGAAATAGATGAAGAAGCGATAGAGTTATAACAAAGCATGCACAATTCAGATCTACACTAAATACAGATCTAAAGTAAATACAGATCTAAGGCTGAGAGCATACTTGAGACACGACAGTCTTAAGACAGATTACCGCTTTAAAAAATGTATGAAGACGCGCAGACTTCAAACATAACGTCTCATAGACAAAATTGTCTATACCTACAAGAACTGCACAGTGACGAATCTGACTACGATTTTCGGCTTCTCTTTTGTTTGTATGTGGACGCGCACATCAAAGACAAAGCAATCTCCCACCAAACACACCCCAGTTGACAAAAGTTTTGTTTTAGGTGTGCGACGTGTCGCAGACAAAACTGTTCCGCGGCAGACTTCAAAGTCTGTCTAAAGACTGTCGTGACTCAAGTGTGCGCTCAGCTTAAGTAAATACAGATCTACACTAAATACAATACACTATGTATAGTATGAAAAGCGTACACATAACATGGCTGTCTCAATTGCCACTTACGGGGATAGAGGCCGGTTTGTTGACAACCACAATGTCCTCGTCGATATGAACGAGGGTGATGGGTTGGCTGGTAACTGGTACTTCGTGCCTGCAATGATACACAGGTCAGGCTTCGTCTTCCGTAGCGCGCCCGACTTGAGCGACCGTGTGCAATGAACTATCGTCTGGTATTTGGACGACGTTTCAGTTATTTTACAAGAACACAGTTTGTACCTTGTGCATTTTATCAAGACTTCTATCTAATTGAATATTGATGGAAGAAAAAGTGTGTTATTTTGTGCAAGAAAAGTTGTAGCAATGGTTTACTTATCAATTTTTTTAAATCTGTGACAGGTTAGTCAATAAATCTAGCATTTATACCTCTCTAAATTTATTATTATGTTCATTAACTGGTATAAAACTAGTTGATACAAAAATAGTACAAACCTAACAAAAGATGATTATTATCCATATAATTGCAACAAAGTAGTTAAACAAGCTTACGGCCCACCTTACGTCGGTTACCGTAGCCTATGGACTCCTGCAATACCAGAGAAAATAAAAATAATTGAAAGTTATAGATTTATCAAAGTGATCGATAAGAGGTATTCGTTTTAGATCTTAAGATTGAATAGATTCAATTACCTAGAAAGATTGAAATGGCCGCTCCATTTGATCGTCGTAATAAAATGCACAAGGTGATCCAACTACGCAAAGAGATGAGGAAATGTGCAAATGCTCTATCGAGTAATATTCTTCATTGATTGAAAAGACTTTATGCGCTAACAGCTGCTTTTATTGATAAAAAAAGAGTTAACAGGTTCAGGGTAATCGTTAAATCCCCAGTTGTTTACGTGTGCAATTGCATTGCTTCTGCACCGCGTGAGGATTATAAATAAAATCATAGATAACCCATAAAACAGACCAAAGACATAAACAACTAACTCATCTGTATGAACTTTGGGTAACAAGTTCATGATCATCTGTCACTTGTCCAAAGATACGCCATTTTGTTTTCCTCCGCTGCCAGTAGCTTTTTTTTGTTTCAAGATGGCGGCGCCCTCTTTATAGACAGATCGCTTTATTTATTGCTTTCTAAGTTATAAAATTGTATTTATCAATTACGAACAAAAATAATGATTGAATAACTATATTATAGTTGACATTTACACATCTCCGCTTCATCTATCATAGATTGAATTGGCCTTTCTGGCAAGCGTCCATCAGGTTCTAATGGAAACCAATGAACATGCGTAAACACTATGTAGTGTGATGGACCAACTGATCAATAGCTCTTCTTTGTTGAAGGTTTGTGACGAACAGTGCACTTTCATGCTCATTCGGTGCTCCGCTAAGCCAAGGTTTTAGGTCACCGTCATATAACAGCTGTATTGTAGCGATGCGGGCTTATACAGGGTTATTCATTATTAGCTGCAAATACTCAGGAATTAGGTTCAACAAATAAAATAAAAAATATTTATGAAATGATTTTTTTTAAGTTTTGTTATGAAAATCCCGAGAAAATCGATAAAGGAATCATGGGCGCCTATTTTGACCTTTGATCCGCGCCCGCGCGCCGTGAGTGACACTCTGCGTTCAGTCACCGCCTGGGTGGGTCATCGTCCTGTTCTCCATGGCAATCATTATGCAATAGCCGTAAAGAAATTAATAAAAATAAAAACTTAAAAAATTTTTTGATCAAATTTAAAAAAAATAATTTCATAAATATTTTTTATTCTATTTGTTGAACCTAATTCCTGAGTATTTGCAGCTAATAATGAATAACCCTGTAGAGACTGTTGAACTTAATGCTGAGTTGCAATACACACACAACTGCATTTAACTTTGATAAATTTAGTTTATGTTTAACTCTGTTCTCATCGCATCCACAGTTATACGTCAAGTTTGTCGTGTCAAAAGTTTTGCAAGCTTAAAACAGACGTAAAAAGACAATTCACTGAATTCACCCATTCAACTGATAATAATTTTAATAGATGATAGCCCATTAAAGGTGGCATCAACTTGAAAACAAAATGACGTCAGCATACGCCGCTACATTACAGCTATCACGACGGCCGTTATACAGAAACCGTAGCTTTATAGCGGTCGTGTTACTGTGGACTAAATACATTAGACCTGGAATACAAACAAGCTTGCTCCAATATTACCTGAACACCAGACATCGACAAATCTAGTGTAACTTAGTAAACGTACACAAGAAAGGCGATAGAAGGAAGAAAGTGTTATTATACATGTATATCCTATTCGTGTACCGTATGCGACATATCTTTGACTGTCGCTTAGATATCCTCAAAGATCTTCAAAAATATCGCCAAATCTAGTGAAACTTAGTAAACGTACACAAGAAAGGCGATAGAAGGAAGAAAATGTTATTATACATGTATATCCTATTCGTGTACCGTATGCGACATATCTTTGACTGACGCTTCCTCAAGGATCCTCTCAGATCCTCAAGGATCTTCAAACATATCGCCAAATCTAGTGAAACTTAGTAAACGTACACAAGAAAGGCGATAGAAGGAAGAAAATGTTATTATACATGTATATCCTATTCGTGTACCGTATGCGACATATCTTTGACTGTCGCTTAGATATCCTCAAGGATCCTCAAGAATCCACAAGGATATTCTTAGATCCTCAAGGACCCTCAAAGATCCTCAAGTATCAGGAGATCTGAGAGGATGTCTACCATTCCTGACGACTTCAGTCACTAGCCTTTTAGATTCTGATCGTGTTATGTAGTGTTATATGATTTCTTGTCTGTTTGTGTGATTGAAATTATGTTTTTAAGCGTTCTAATCGTACAGTCTGAATAAAGAAGTGTTTTACCCAGATGCTTCTAGAAAGTTTCATAGTTCACACACAATTTGTCGCCTGTAACTATTCAAACTAGCCTTCGACTTTGAGATTATCATTCTATACATTGAAGTTAAAAAATACGCCGAAATCAAACTCTAGCTAGTACAAATACTTGCTTCCTGTAAGGAATGACAATCACAATAAGAGAAGACATTCTTAGAGTTGACATGACATCCTAGCCTTTGGTTGACCAAATGAGGGTAGTTTCAAAAATATCTAGCCTACTGTATTGGTGACCAAATTGAGGGTAGTTTCAAAAATACCAAGCCTACTGTATTGGTTACCGAATTGAGGGTAGTTCAAAAAATACCTTACCTATGAACAACATTGGCGAGCAGGTCATTATGCTTCAGCCGGTAGTCGGGATCCACCCTATCATAGTTGACGGTCAGGGTGCCAGCCCTGATGCATCTCTCGTACTCCGCCGCTGGATGAGCTCTGAACTCCCGCGCGAACACATCCAGGATCTTTTCCCCCACCCACCTGCCCTTGGTGAACGTTGTGAATGTGAAGTAGTAGGGGTGTACTTTTCTGAGGCCTGGAAGGGAAAATTTGGTTTAGAAGCGTTAACCGGTTCTGGGAATAGGACATCCCTAATCGAATCAAACAACGGGACATCTCTAGTGAAGGGGAAGAAGAAAGAAGATGGCGTCGTCATGGGTAGTTGTAATTGTTTTGCCGTGTAATAAGTAAAACAAAGTTCTAACTATATTCAGTGAAAAGTTTTCGCCCTATTAGAAGTTAAAAAATAAAATCTATCGTGGGATCGAGAAGGCTCTAAATCATAAGATCGTCGGAAAACTTCTTCAAGCTGCTGATGATGAAGTTACTTTTGTGCTAAGTATATGGATTAAGCAGATTATTATTTAGCCGTTTTCATCCCACTGCAGGCATATAGTACGCTAGAGGGTGGCACATATTGAGCTATAAAAACACCCCGTCACTCTTTTATTAAGACAAAATAATCCAACACTAAACACGCAATATCGTGTAAAACCAACAAAACACCACCAAAATAACCTATTTTCAAAAAAAAATACCTACCGATTTTCCGCTTTCCTCACAATGACGTCAGTCCACCCGTCCTTTGCTAAGTAATGTCACTTTTACCTTTGAAAACTGGTAGGTAATCATGTTTCTATTCCGATAGGGTGACTATTTCAGTGCCACTCTGTACAAGGTGTTTCATTATGATCAAAACTGGCTTAGTCACCGACCGCATTGCCGTCCTACAGGGCTATCACTTATAAACAAGCAGCCAGCAGTTGCGGTAAAATAGGCAGTCGCTTCTTTAATAACTTTAATTTCCAATAGAGAACAAATAGACAGTCCATTTGCAACTGGAACTGGAACTAGTAGTCGCCGGAAAAAGCGGCAAAACGAAGTGACGTTTTACACAATTGTTTTTTTTATTTGCCCCTTATGGACTAAAGCTAAAGTCCCAAAACTATAACGCCTCGTCTTCTGTTATAAATACATCTACTATGGACTGACTTGACTAAAATAAATAGGTATAATAATAATTAGTTAGCCTGCAGATATAGCTCAACTGTTTCTTGTGTATTTTGTAAATAAAAAAACTTTAAATAATATGTTTTATGGTTATAATCTATTTCACACTGGCAAGTTTGTTTGTAGGAATGAAATTAATGAGCCATAAAAAGACCAAAAAATAAATAGAGGTGAGATTTGTATAATAAACAAGCAATTGCTCATTTTACTCGCTATTGCTACTGCTCATTCTTATATAATCAACCTGCTTATAGTCGTATAGGTAAGTAATAGTCCTATAGAGGTAGGTTTTAGTGCTATGCGGGCACCGGTAACGAGCTATAAATGGCTTATGTTAGCTCGTTCGGGAGTGCATTCAATTCCCTTAGACAGTGTACCAACTAGGCGAAACTAGGCATTTTCGTAGCGAAGTTGCTTGTATCTATTTATCGATGATTACTAGTAGGTCATGCACGTTACCAACAATAACATACACTACTCTACTACAAACATTTCCGTTAGAAATATTTGAACTAAACTCAAACTTAATCGAATTTCAAAATCTCCGTCACAGATTAAAAACCTACGAGTTTGCTTGCATTGTTTGATATTAAAACTCTTCAACTAGAGCGACGTCGACCTTAGGGCTGATTTCACTAATACCGTCACTTAGCTTTAATTCCCATCCAATTCCTTTTCATGAACCATAACTTTAAAGACATCACCGTGACTCGAATCAGCCTTCAAGCGCTCGAAGCCTAGTGGTAGCGGCCACGTTTTCCGATCTTAAGGTCGTGGGTTAAAATCCAGTCGTGTACCAATAAGTTTTTCTGTTTAAACTATGCTAGTGCTCTCAAACGGTGAAGAAAAACATCGAGAGGAAACCGGCAAGTCGTAGAACCTAAAAAGCTCGATAATATGTATCAAGTGCACGAAAGGAGCCTCTTTGAAGCGCGCCTAAAACCCTTTCATCAAACTTGGTTCGAAAATCAAATCAAATCAAATAAAAATAGTCTTCATTCAGTTGAATTTGAAGAATCACTTTGAAACGTCTTAAAGCTAGGTGAGTCTAGGTGCCAGTTTCACGAGACCAAGCCTAGAAGAACAGGCAACAAACTACGGCTCGGTTCCTACCGTTTTTTTATATGATCCTTTTACAAATCAAAAATAATAGCACTGAAGTTCCAGTGTGGTGCTACTTCACTTAGTCAAACGTATGCAATGCAATGAAAGAACCAGTGACACGATGAGAAGAAGAAGAAGGAGGTAGATACTCACCATTTTCCATGTAATATGACGTTTCATTGTATCTGTCGTCTGTGAAGCCTGGCCTTTTCGCTTTCAGTGCTTTTGTTTCCAATTTTGCCTGAAACAAAAAAACAAGAAATTACAAAACTATCAAATTCTCCGCGAGGATTTTTTTTTATACAACTAGCAGATGTACACTCACAAACACATCTGTAGCTTTCAGAAAAATTTTGATTCACATAATATTAACACTAGAAATAAAAATAAACTTTATATTCCCAAATTTCTTCTTGGTCTTAGCTCAAAGTGTTAGCAGTTGGAATTAAAGTGTATTATGTGATATTCTGATTTGATCGAAAATGTTTCATGTGATTTTAGAAAAAACGGCGGAATTGATCAGAAATGGACAGATGCCATTAAATGAAGAAGAAGAAGAAAGAAACATTATATTAAAACGGTATTAAGGTATAAATGTTTAAAGAGCTGTAAACAGCTTTAAGGCGAGTTTTCATCCGTTCGTAATCCATAACATTACAAAACTTTTTCTATAGAAAACCAATTGAGCCCCCGAAACAATAGTAGATTGACAGAATATCCAGTGAAATTGGGAAATTGTTTAACAGGAACGTGCCTATAAAAAAGTTTGGCAAAGGGACGCCGTTGGGCGCAGATAGAGCTGTCAGGCTGTCACTAACAAATAAAAAAGTCGGACACGATAATCCATGTATAATATTGATAATCCATACATTTTCATGGGAAAATTCAATGAATTAAAAATTATACGGTTTTGCTAAAGTGAAGATGAGCCATTTTTGTCGCCATCTTGTTTCGTTGGCATACTAATAATAAGAAGGCAATAGACAAGAATATTCCATAGTTATTGCAAAATAACCGGAATTATGAATAACAGTTCCATGAATGGACACTATGGGCATCCCTATTCACAGCTTATCAAATACTTACTACAGGCCGGCTGAGCGAAATGAGAAAAGTTTTAAACGAAACAAGCTGTGGGTAAGCACCAGTTCATTCGCTTTTTAATACGGTCCAATGTTGACATTGTCAAATATTGATCAATAACTTAACAGCTCTTTAACTTAGTTATCACCTAAGTGAGATGTAAACTAGCTTTTATTGTCTTGATATGGGTTTTTACGCGTTAAAACTTCTCGTTCGAACATTTCAACATTTTTAAAGATATAAAATCCCCGAATATATATATTATAATCGCAAACAACAAAGACGAATGTCTCTCTATGCAATCTCTGTAATTAGTTTTTTTTCCTTGATTTAACTGATTTTGATTCAAGAAAGTTATCCAAGCAAAAAGTTTGCATAAGTGCGAAAACTAGGAAGCAAAGGTATTAAAGTCTTACGACGGTCCATTAAAATTTAGCTATTCGTACTAGCAAATCTTTGTCATTAAGACGTGTTAGAGTCTAGTAGGTAATCCTCCCATAGCTTTGCTCATTCAATCAAATCGTAGTTACGAGGAATGTCGTGAAGCTTCTCAGTCAGTAACATTAATTTGCGGAAAGCCGTTGAAATTCGCCGAAATGAAGCAGTTCGGTGCACGTTTCAACGCAAATGAAATATCAAAATGATTGAAAATGGCAACACTGTGATTAAAATTCGAGCGGCAGATGGCTGAATGGGACTCGGCACGTAAATTAAAAATGGAATGAAAGTAAATTCATTCTTTATAATCACGCGTCAACGGCTACGGATTTGTCTTGTATTCTACCAGGATATTAAAATATGCCGAAATGAAGTGTAAGGAACATTTTATTTAGCAGGAATTTCCTTTCAAATATACATGAAAATCCGCCCATATCTTATAAAGAATCGTATTTATAAAACACTCGAAGAAAATACTTGGATATATTTTCGTTTTGCAACCTCCTAACTCAGCGTTTATTTACCGATGGTTTACTTATGCAAGGAATAATCCATATTATATTGATTGATCAACGAATATTAAGTATCTTTATGTTCTCCAAACGTCTTTTCATCAGCTAAGCAGAGATGCTTGTTCTACTGTGATTTGAGTATGACTTCCTGCATGTAAACCCTTGCGTCTCACAGTGATAGACACAGTGCATTGCCGCCTCGATTACCGCATGCATTTTCCTGATACATAATTATCTTCTGTGAGGTGTCAGAAACCGGGGAAACTCCTTGCTGTGAATGGATTTCCGACCTCCTTGCAAAATTTAGATATTGGAATAATCCAAGGAGGTTGGAAACTACAGCGCAGCAAGGAGTTTCCTATGTGAGTGTGAGTTTCCTATGTGTTCCTTGATCCACGTTCATAATAAAAAAAGTAGTTCTACCAGTCTTCCCATCCGTCTTCGCAATTAACACAATTATTCACATGTAAATATTACAATTATTGCAACGTGCTTACAGACGACGTGATTGGATTGCTGCCAACTCGTATATCTGTCAACAGCGCCGTATATTACTAGTCCACTTGTGATTTACTTTGGTAACGGTACTACTATTCTGCACAGGCTTTGTACTGAATAGTAGAAAAAATAATAAATATAGTACTTTTTAGACTTTCGCGATCATAACACATTTATTTTCCTGACGTTTTGGCTTTGTTGCAGTCTGCCCACGACCACGGCTATTGCAACATAGCCAAAACGTCGAGAAAATAAATAAAATAAGGTAATTAACGCGATAAATACCCTTGTAATAGATTCAGTAATAATAAATATATTGTGGACAATCCACACGGCACTATCTAGCCCCAAATTAAGCATAGCTTGTGCTGAGGAACCAGATAGCTGATTATAATACTTTTTTTGTAAATACATTATGACATAGGTATTTTAAGGAGCCTCTTTGAGGCGCACTTAAAATCCTTTCACCACACTTGGTTCGAAAGAATCAGTGACACGATAAGAAGAAGAAGATAGGTATACAGAAAGAGAACATTTCTGTTCACCACACAAATAATTGTTCTCGGTGGGGACCAAACCCATAAACTACGGCGCAGAAGACAGAGCTACTAACAACTGAGCTGAGAGGCCAGCCAGAATACATATTTATTATCACCTATAATATTGTATTCTGAGTGGCCTCTTTGTAAAAAAACCAAGTGCGAGTGACTCCACGTCTGACAGCTTATTCTCTGGTTTCCGCCAAAAGTTTGAAGTGGTCATCATCATAAATAAAATAAAACAAATGTTATAGTATAGTTTTTTGTGAATAAAATAAATTTATTATGATACACTTTCCACCTACGCGTTTCGTACAACCGCGAAATGTCCACGAGTCATTCACGTGTTAATGAAATGATGTCTATTATGTTATCCTAAATAACCATAGACAATTTAACCTAAAATTGTCTAAGTAAATAACAGCTCTTAACAGAGCTTGTAAATCTAAAGTTTTTAGGAATATCTACGGAGTTCTTCTACTACTTCTAATTTTCAGTGTTATCCTCCAGGTTTTTTTAAATTCGGATATGGCAACACTGACCCTCGTCTGGGTCAAAAGTTCTTTGATATTATACCTAAGTAAACGAAATAGCCACGGTACACTTATTTAATTTTATAGAGTGTCTTGTTATTTTACCCTTGGGGTTATGTGAATAAGCGACTTCGTATTGCAAAAGGGACCGATGGATCGATGGTAAAACACCACTAGAGATAAAATATCATTCTAGTTTTAGAATAAGACTTTTTGTGTATATGTTATTTTTTTCACACAACGTTAGTCGCTCACAAATAATAATCTAGCCTCAAACTGAACAAAACTGGTACAATGTGAGCTATAACTGGTATTATACGAGCCAACATTCATGGCATCAATAATTTATGTCTATGTTATAAAATAAAGTTGTGTTAGCTACACTATTTACCTATATCTCAAGAACGCTTGAACTGATTTGGCTGAAAATAGCTTAAAAACAAGAAAAGGATATATGATTTTATATCCCAAAAAGTAGCGGGAATGGGGCGAGCAAAGCCGCGGGAGGCCGCGTGTTTATAATAAAATTCCCGAACAAATTAAAAAATTAGAAAAGGATAGAACATAAGAAAGGATAGGAGAAGAAGGTGTAAATTAACTTATAAAAAAATGCAACGTAATTTAAACGAATTCTTCAATGATAAATTACGTTATAATTTAATTTAATTCACAGTACAACACTTACAGCTACGTTTATTTATTTATTAAACTTCAGCCCGCTTCCACTCTCTATATTGCTATTCCCGAAACATAAGGATGTATTCACCATTTTTAGGGTTCCGTAGCCAAATGGCAAAAACGGAACCCTTATAGATTCATCATGTCTGTCTGTCTGTCTGTCTGTCCGTCCGTATGTCACAGCCATTTTTCTCCGAAACCGTAAGAGCTAGACTGATGAAACTTGGCGAGTAGATGTATTCTGTGAACCGCATTAAGATTATGGCACAAAAATACTTGAAACTGAAACTCAAAAAAAATATTTTCATCGGACCCATACGTGTCTATGAATAGGTCTTCAAAAATGATGTTGAGGTTTCTAATATCGTTTTTTTCTAAACAGAATAGTTTGCGCGAGAGACACCCCCAAAGTGGAAAAAAGTTGGTCCCCCCCCCCTCTAACTTCTAAAATAAGAGAATGATAAAACTAAAAAAAATATATGTTGTACATTACTATGCAAACTTTCAACGATATTTGGTTTGAACGAGATCTAATCAGTAGTTTTTTTTTTATACGTCATAAATCGTAAACCGCAATTTACCTTTCGACGAACTACAAAAACCTTTATATTATGTTACTTGATGCTACGGAACTCTTCATGGGCGAGTCCGACTCGCACTTGGCTGCTTTTTTTAATTTTAAAACCTCACCATGTAACATAATTATTACGATAAATAATATAAAGTACTTATGAGTAAGTATTTTATAAACCCGCCAAGTCAGTATCAAAAGTTACCAAATTCCCCCTCTTCTGTGGTTTTGTCAAAGGAATGGCAACTTTGGTTTGCAAATATTTGTGGCTCAAAGCGGATCTCCAAAGTCCAAATATTAAATCTTAGGAGAGCTTGCTTGTTTATCTATGAATAGGTCTTCAAAAATGATGTTGAGGTTTCTAATATCGTTTTTTTCTAAGCTGAGTAGTTTGCGCAGAGACACTTCCAAAGTGCAAAAAGTTGGTCCCCCCCCCCCTCTAACTTCTGAAATAAGAGAATGATAAAACTAAAAAAATATATTATTATGTTGTACATTACTATTGAAACTTTCAACGATATTTGGTTTGAACGAGATCTAGTCAGTAGTTTTTTTTTTATACGTCATAAATCGTAAACCGCAATTTACCTTTCGACGAACTACAAGAACCTCTAAATTATGTTACTTGATGCTACGGAACCCTTCATGGGCGAGTCCGACTCGCACTTGGCTGCTTTTTTTAATTCCTCTTCCCTGGAAATACTCGATCTTTACAAACCAGAAATGCCAAACTACTTTTGACGTTTTGTCTTCTTCTTCTTCTTCTATCTAAATATATAAAACTCTTACGTTACTGACTGACTGACTGACAATCAACGCACAGCCTAAACCGTAAGACCTAGAAACATGAAACTTGGAGGGTATGTTCGTTTTATAGCATAGGGGTGCACTAAGAAAGGAAATTGGAAAATTATTTCCCTAAGCGGAGAAAAAGATGAAAAACTTTTAAAAGGAAAATCCACGGGGCGTAACGGCTGCGGGGCGAGCGAAGCCGTGGGCGGCCGCTAGTGTCTTATAAAATACAGTCAAAATTTAATCAGCACTGAACTATTGTTAAAATAATAAATAATAAATATTGTGGACAATTCACACAACACTACCCAGCCCCAAACTAAGCAGAGCTTGTAATATTGGAACCGGATAGCTGATATAATACTTGAATACATTTTTTTTTGTAAATACATACTTAGAATACAATATAACACCCAGACAGAGAACAAACATTTATGTTCACCACACAAATATTTGTTCTCGGTGGGGATCGAACCCACGACCTACGGCGCAGAAGGCAGAGCTACTACCAACTGAGCTAGAGGCCAGTCACAGTGTTATGGGGCTATTGTTATAGACGTTGGGATGTTTAGGGCTCAATCATAGCAGCTGACACGTTTTAAATTAAACTAAGAATATAATAGATTGTTATTTACTTAGACAATTTTAGGTTAAATTGTCTATGGTTATTTAGGATAACATAATAGACATCATTTCATTAACACGTGAATGACTCGTGGACATTTCGCGGTTGTACGAAACGCGTAGGTGGAAAGTGTATCATAATAAATTTATTTTATTCACAAAAAACTATACTATAACATTTGTTTTATTTTATTTATGATGATGACCACTTCAAACTTTTGGCGGAAACCAGAGAATAAGCTGTCAGACGTGGAGTCACTCGCACTTGGTTTTTTTACAAAGAGGCCACTCAGAATACAATATTATAGGTGATAATAAATATGTATTCTGGCTGGCCTCTCAGCTCAGTTGTTAGTAGCTCTGTCTTCTGCGCCGTAGTTTATGGGTTTGGTCCCCACCGAGAACAATTATTTGTGTGGTGAACAGAAATGTTCTCTTTCTGTATACCTATCTTCTTCTTCTTATCGTGTCACTGATTCTTTCGAACCAAGTGTGGTGAAAGGATTTTAAGTGCGCCTCAAAGAGGCTCCTTAAAATACCTATGTCATAATGTATTTACAAAAAAAGTATTATAATCAGCTATCTGGTTCCTCAGCACAAGCTATGCTTAATTTGGGGCTAGATAGTGCCGTGTGGATTGTCCACAATATATTTATTATTACTGAATCTATTACAAGGGTATTTATCGCGTTAATTACCTTATTTTATTTATTTTCCTGACGTTTTGGCTTTGTTGCAGTCTGCCCACGACCACGGCTATTGCAACATAGCCAAAACGTCGAGAAAATAAATAAAATAAGGTAATTAACGCGATAAATACCCTTGTAATAGATTCAGTAATAATAAATATATTGTGGACAATCCACACGGCACTATCTAGCCCCAAATTAAGCATAGCTTGTGCTGAGGAACCAGATAGCTGATTATAATACTTTTTTTGTAAATACATTATGACATAGGTATTTTATGGAGCCTCTTTGAGGCGCACTTAAAATCCTTTCACCACACTTGGTTCGAAAGAATCAGTGACACGATAAGAAGAAGAAGATAGGTATACAGAAAGAGAACATTTCTGTTCACCACACAAATAATTGTTCTCGGTGGGGACCAAACCCATAAACTACGGCGCAGAAGACAGAGCTACTAACAACTGAGCTGAGAGGCCAGCCAGAATACATATTTATTATCACCTATAATATTGTATTCTGAGTGGCCTCTTTGTAAAAAAACCAAGTGCGAGTGACTCCACGTCTGACAGCTTATTCTCTGGTTTCCGCCAAAAGTTTGAAGTGGTCATCATCATAAATAAAATAAAACAAATGTTATAGTATAGTTTTTTGTGAATAAAATAAATTTATTATGATACACTTTCCACCTACGCGTTTCGTACAACCGCGAAATGTCCACGAGTCATTCACGTGTTAATGAAATGATGTCTATTATGTTATCCTAAATAACCATAGACAATTTAACCTAAAATTGTCTAAGTAAATAACAATCTATTATATTCTTAGTTTAATTTAAAACGTGTCAGCTGCTATGATTGAGCCCTAAACATCCCAACGTCTATAACAATAGCCCCATAACACTGTGACTGGCCTCTAGCTCAGTTGGTAGTAGCTCTGCCTTCTGCGCCGTAGGTCGTGGGTTCGATCCCCACCGAGAACAAATATTTGTGTGGTGAACATAAATGTTTGTTCTCTGTCTGGGTGTTATATTGTATTCTAAGTATGTATTTACAAAAAAAAATGTATTCAAGTATTATATCAGCTATCCGGTTCCAATATTACAAGCTCTGCTTAGTTTGGGGCTGGGTAGTGTTGTGTGAATTGTCCACAATATTTATTATTTATTATTTTAACAATAGTTCAGTGCTGATTAAATTTTGACTGTATTTTATAAGACACTAGCGGCCGCCCACGGCTTCGCTCGCCCCGCAGCCGTTACGCCCCGTGGATTTTCCTTTTAAAAGTTTTTCATCTTTTTCTCCGCTTAGGGAAATAATTTTCCAATTTCCTTTCTTAGTGCACCCCTATGCTATAAAACGAACATACCCTCCAAGTTTCATGTTTCTAGGTCTTACGGTTTAGGCTGTGCGTTGATTGTCAGTCAGTCAGTCAGTAACGTAAGAGTTTTATATATTTAGATAGAAGAAGAAGAAGAAGACAAAACGTCAAAAGTAGTTTGGCATTTCTGGTTTGTAAAGATCGAGTATTTCCAGGGAAGAGGAATTAAAAAAAGCAGCCAAGTGCGAGTCGGACTCGCCCATGAAGGGTTCCGTAGCATCAAGTAACATAATTTAGAGGTTCTTGTAGTTCGTCGAAAGGTAAATTGCGGTTTACGATTTATGACGTATAAAAAAAAAACTACTGACTAGATCTCGTTCAAACCAAATATCGTTGAAAGTTTCAATAGTAATGTACAACATATATTTTTTTAGTTTTATCATTCTCTTATTTCAGAAGTTAGAGGGGGGGGGGACCAACTTTTTCCACTTTGGAAGTGTCTCTGCTCAGCTTAGAAAAAAACGATATTAGAAACCTCAACATCATTTTTGAAGACCTATTCATAGATAAACAAGCAAGCTCTCCTAAGATTTAATATTTGGACTTTGGAGATCCGCTTTGAGCCACAAATATTTGCAAACCAAAGTTGCCATTCCTTTGACAAAACCACAGAAGAGGGGGAATTTGGTAACTTTTGATACTGACTTGGCGGGTTTATAAAATACTTACTCATAAGTACTTTATATTATTTATCGTAATAATTATGTTACATGGTGAGGTTTTAAAATTAAAAATGGTGAATACATCCTTATGTTTAGGGAATAGCAATATAGGGAGTGGAAGCGGGCTGAAGTTTAATAAATAAATAAACGTAGCTGTAAGTGTTGTACTGTGAATTAAATTAAATTATAACGTAGTTTATCATTGAAGAATTCGTTTAAATTACGTAGCTATTTTTTTATAAGTTAATTTACACCTTCTTCTCCTATCCTTTCTTATGTTCTATCCTTTTCTAATTTTTTAATTTGTTCGGGAATTTTATTATAAACACGCGGCCTCCCGCGGCTTTGCTCGCCCCATTCCCGTTACTTTTTGGGATATGAAATCATATATCCTTTTCTTGTTTTTAAGCTATTTTCAGCCAAATCAGTTCAAGCGTTCTTGAGATATAGGTAAATAGTGTAGCTAACACAACTTTATTTTATAACATAGACATAAATTATTGATGCCATGAATGTTGGCTCGTATAATACCAGTTATAGCTCACATTGTACCAGTTTTGTTCAGTTTGAGGCTAGATTATTATCGTTGAGCGACTAACGTTGTGTGAAAAAAATAACATATTCAAAAAAGTCTTATGCTAAAACTAGAATTATATTTTATCTCTTGTGGTGTTTTACCATCGGTCCATCGGTCCCTTTTGCAATGCGAAGTCGCTTATTCACATAACCCCAAGGGTAAAATAACAAGACACTCTATAAAATTAAATAAGCGTGCCGTGGCTATTTCGTTTACTTAGGTATAATATCAAAGAACTTTTGACCCAGGCGAGGGTCAGTGTTACCATATCTGAATTTAAAAAAACCCGGCAGGATAACACTGAAAATTAGAAGTAGTAGAAGAACTCCGTAGATATTCCTAAAAACTTTAGATTTACAAGCTCTGTTAAGAGCGTATCGTGCGAAAATTTTAGATTAAAAAAAAAAAAATCATAACTAAATAATTAAGTGACATTTAAAAAATCGCAAAATAACTAATTGTAGACTATACATTTGAGATTAATTCGAATTTAAGTGTGTTAAAAAAATATACTATTTAACATGACATTCTATTTAACGCTAATGAAAATTCAGTCAGCGTCAGCGTTAAATAGAATGTCATGTTAAATAGTATATTTTTTTCGCACGATACGCTCTTAAGTTTGGGGCTAGATAGTGTTCAGAGGATTGTCTACAATACTTATATAATTTATGTAAGAAGGTTCGTATTTTATCTTTCAAGCCAAAAAAATTGACCTCTTATTTAATTTTACTTGTTTGTCTCTTTCACGAAACTTTAATTATTATTCAGTCGCTCAGACGAATGTGTTTAATACTAAGCGTGAAACAAATTTTACGCCAAAAAAAAAAAACTTTTACCAGGAATACTTGTTTGGAGGAGAACTAACGAAATTCGTAGCTTTGCCCCAAAAATTCGTACATCCATAAGTGAGGCCTAAAAAGAGCACTGGTGGTCTAGTGGTAGTGGCCCCGCCTTCCGATTCGAAGGTCGTGGGTTCAAATCCACTCGTGTACTAATGAGTTTTCTGTCGAAAAATGTATGTGCTCTCAAAATGGTGAAGAAAAACATCGTGAGGAAACCGGCGTGTTGCAGAACCTAAAAAAGTTCGAGCAACACGCGTCAAGGGTCACGCAAAAAGGGCCCACCAGCGGCCTACTTGCGGAAAAACCTGCACGCACATCAAGTGCGCATGATAAAACTTGCCGAAGTGAGGCCTAAAGTCCGTATATGTACGGAAAAACCCGTTGACCTGGCATCACTGGGAAGGTCGAGGGTCATTCAGTTTTCATTACTTCCAGCGTTCCACTATTGCATGAGCGGGAATATTTACGGCCACTTCAGGCACGACCCTAATTTAAATACATTACTTGTCTTAGAGTGGTCACTCGTCGGTAATTGTGTTGAGTAGTGGTGAAATTTATATCAGTAGACTAAAAGGGGTTCGGAAATGATGTTTAAGAACCTAAGTAAAAAAAAAAGTAAACAGGCCTTTGCATCTATTGTAGATGATTTATATAGCGTGAGGGGCAACTGGTGATCACTCATGCTCATGGAATAGGCTTGCCCAGCAGCACCTATACCATCCTGACGTCGGCCTAATCCACAGGAAAGACATGGTCAATACGTGCGGAGCTGACTAAGCCGCGGGTTTCCTCACGATGTTTTCCTTCACCGTTTGAGAGAACTAGCATTTCTCTCAAAGCATTTTTCGACAGAAAAACTCATTGGTACACGACTGGATTTGAACCCACGACCTTAGGATCGGAAGGCGGGGCCGCTACCACTAGACCACCAGTGCTCTCAAGAACCTAAACATGTGAAAATATGTGTTAAGTGGAAGAAACGAGATCGAACGTACTTGAAAATCCATTCAGCATACTTGGTTCGGAAGAACCAGTGAGGATTTAGTAAAATAAGGGTTAAATAGAGTTGTAGTGACATTCACCGAATGCAAACACACTGAGCAACACGGAATCTTGGCCCGACCCAAATTTTTCCATAATATTAAATTAAGTACAGAGTTTTAAATTATTTAATACAATTAAAAAAGGAAACAAATCACACTTTTTATGTCACTGCACTGCGTCTAGATAACCCTGAGACGAAAAATTATAAATATGTAAAAAATGTATGCAAAATTGAATGAGACTCACCTTTTTCAAATCCTTATTGACATCAGTATCGTCAGCTTTTCTCTTCTCGCATGATAATATACAGTTCTTGCTGTTGTCCTTTTCACCCTGTAACAATTAGAAAGAGACACATTATACTCAAATATTTGGAAAAATAAAATCGTCTGTCAAAACTTAATAAATGTTTTAAACTATTGCTATCCGTTACGAATGAGAATTTTACTTTGAATAACGTTTTTAAGTTAGAACTTGATAGGTATCGCATTATTTTACTAATAAAACCAGTCCATTGTGTTTTTCTTTTTCAAAAAGGGATTTTTTGTTAGTTTTCGCTCCTCTAATGCATTCAATCCATTGCTATGTAACCGAAGCCAATTTATCGTAAAAATATTCGGACAGTGCAAACGCAAAAAACTCACAAAAAAAGTGACGCAGTGATCGACAGTCTTGTCACTAGAACGTACAGAGAACGACACAAGTGCAGCCCCAATCAAAAAGAACCAAAAATTCGCACGCAATTTTAAACTCTAACCAAAAGGAACACAGAAACGCAGCGAATTTGAACTCTAGTGCATGAGAATAAAGGTGGAGTTGGGACAGTGTGCAATTAGACCAACGCACTAAATTTTTAGACTGATAGAGCACTCTGCTCTAGCTCTGATTGCATCCCCTCGAATAATGGAAATACGCGTACATCTATGAAAAAGATGCATATACTCAAATTTTAATCTGATTGGTACTTCTCTCGCACTCGCCTACTTTCTGACCTCAAGCGCAGTTTTGGTCTACCCGTCGTCCTGACAAGTTCTAGTTATGGCTCCATGATGTTACCCTGTTATGCAAAACCTGCATATAAAAGCTAAGTACCTACCAATTGTTATTAAATTAAGTATTCAGTTGTATCAGTGCTTATTAATGGTTAATAAATATGATTATTGTTTAATAAAGTTTGTTTCACTAACACGTGGCAACATTCATTCTACGCTTGTAAAATGACATGAAATTAGAATTCTTTGTCGACTCAATATACACTACTTTTGCTTGTTCTTAAGTAATCACCCCATCAGCATCAGTAAGATATTTTTTATTGCAGGTCATTTTATGTTAAGTTATTATTTATTTCAGAAGATACCGCCAACAACACAATCACATTTTTCATGAAAAAATGAGGTGTGCCTGTGTTATGGACACGGCCGTAAGTTCGGTGTTTCTCCCCTCGCGCGATGTGTTACAGTCCTTACTTAGCGTAATAAATTCTTTGATTCTTTAGCAATCCAGTGGTGTCATTGAAATTTGGATGGGGATCATGGATATGTAGCTGCAAAACTAAAAATAAAAAGCAGCCAAACCCTTCATGGGCGAGTCCGACTCGCACGTCGGACTCGCCCATGAAGGGTTCCGTAGCATCAAGTAACATAATATAAAGGTTCTTGTAGTTTGTCGAAAGGTAAATTGCGGTTTACGATTTATGACGTATAAAAAAAAAAATACTGGCTAGATCTCGTTCAAACCAAATATCGTTGAAAGTTTGCATAGTAATGTACAACATATATTTTTTTTAGTTTTATCATTTCCTTATTTTAGAAGTTAGAGGGGGGGGGACCAACTTTTTTCAACTTTGGAAGTGTCTCTCGCGCAAACTATTCAGTTTAGAAAAAAACGATATTAGAAACCTCAACATCATTTTTGAAGACCTATTCATAGATACCCCACACGTATGGGTTCGACGAAAAAATTTTTTTTGAGTTGCAGTTTGAAGTATGGGTTTACAGAATACATCTACTCGCCGAGTTTCATCAGTCTAGCTCTTATGGTTTCGGAGAAAAATGGCTGTGACACGGTCGGACAGACAGACAGACAGACAGACAGACAGACAGACAGACAGACAGACAGACAGACAGACAGACAGACAGACAGACATGACGAATCTATAAGGGTTCCGTTTTTGCCATTTGGCTACGGAACCCTAAAAATGGTCACCAAACTGTATTTCATTAACAATATTTTATGATGAACTCGCGTTGAATAGAAAAACTTTAAACAAAGCCAACTTTAGCAGCTGCAAGTAAATAAATAAAACATTATCATTCTATTCCAAAGTCCCAAAACAATCAAAAACATCATCAATTTGTCTCTAAACTTTTAATTGAAAGAGTCCCAAAACAGTAATTAAATGCTGATCGGGCCGAATCATGGTCTGTTATTGACAAATCGGGATAATATCCTGATAACTTTCGAAACAGACTTGATTAATTTTGTTCGGGAACTTTTTAGCGCCTGATGAAATAACGATTTGACAATATGGCGCCTTGCTGCTTGCTCTTTGTTTTTCATACGGCACACTTGAAAACCAGCGTGGAATTTCATTTTAGCGTGAAGCGAGTTTATCAGGATTAATAAGAAACTACTGACATCAAAAAAACGACCTTGAAAATTAAAATTTATAATTTAAACCCTCAACACGTCACAGAAGCCGTTTTAGATGACTTTTACTGCATCAAATATCTGTAAATCACCTTGACATTTAAATAATTATGTATCCAAGCACAAAGAATAACTGCTAATTAATATAGTAACAAGTATATCTTCATACCTATTCATAAAGTTTTACAAAGTTCCTTCAGCGGTAAGTACACCATAATTAATAGCAAGGAGAACACCAAAAATAATTTACAATTTATTCAGTTGAATCACATGGGTAATTTTGAAACGTCATAAATCTAGGTGAATGTGTCGTGCCAGTTCCACGCAATCAAGCTTAGTAGAACAGGCAACAAACTCACAGCTTAGTTCCTACAGTTCTGTTGATCCATTTAGCGTGCCAAATCTTACCGTTTTTTAAATATTTGATACTCAAAGTTCAGTTGTGAATATAACATTGCTGCACATTTCTTAAAAAAATCACCATCGAATTTATGAAGATCGTAGAATATTTTGATGTTATTTTGAGTGACGAGAATCACTCTCCCTGACATACATACTTTGTTAGTGGATAATGATTCCTACATAAATAAACAAACACTTTATTACGCCAATCAATAGACCTAAGTTCTTGACCCAAAAGGATCTCTAAGTACCTACAACACATCGTGTCTCAACCTCACTTACTCATGCGATTAAATATTCTACACAATTTATTGATGGTATCAACACAGCATGCGATTTACAATAACGACGCACTTAATATCCTGTGTTTCTCGGAATTAATTTTGATTTGTTCGCACGAAGCGTATTTGATTCTATTAAACGTAAATTTTCCTACAAAACGCTTGAGGCAAGTGTATTGGATATTTCTAACCCCTCCTTTTAAGAACAAAGAAA
Organism: Thera obeliscata; assembly: GCA_947578465.1. Classification (NCBI taxonomy): domain Eukaryota; kingdom Metazoa; phylum Arthropoda; class Insecta; order Lepidoptera; family Geometridae; genus Thera; species Thera obeliscata. The sequence continues at coordinate 13,632,972 of OX387924.1, read as the reverse complement.
TTCTGGATAGACAACCTGACATTCGTAGAATATAAATTAATAATAATAAATAAATACTGTGGACAATTCACACAACGCTACCCAGCCCCAAACTAAGCAGAGCTTGTAATATGGGAACCGGATAGCTGATATAATACTACTTACATTTGGTATCAAGTGTCAATACAGGCTCTTCTTCTTCTTAATGAACGGCATCTGTCCATTTTGGATCAATTTTGCCTGTGTCGAGTAATGCGGATATATTACATACTTAGATAAAAACCTTTTTCGTTAAGTCAAGTCAGTCATAGACAAGTCGGCTCTTACTTGGGTTTCAAAACAAAAAGATGGTCGTTTGATTTCAAAACCATCAGAAACCTATTCGATCAAATCAGAATATCACATAATACACCTTTCATTCCAACTGCTAACACTTTGAGCTAAGACCTCAAGTAACGTTGGTTAAAATACCACCGAAATTACACAACAAAACTCAAAATAACACTAGAAAAATAATCCTCGAATATAAATTTATTAAAATGAAAAAGCTATGCGACTTCCCAAAATGACAGAAAAAGAATCCTCGAATATACATTTTTCGCACGTTTGATACCAAGTTTCACTACAGGTTGTCGTTGTCTCTTATTGGTTGGTGTTATCTATCACTGACATCAATCAAAATCAAAACAGAAAAAATATGATGTTTTGACTGAGATTTGGACTCGTTTTTTGTAAGTTTGGGAAGTAACATAGCTTTTACTAGTGATATTTGGAGTTCCGTTGTGTTATTTCGGTGGTATTTTAACCAGTCTTAGCGCAAAGTGTGAGCAGTTGGAATCCAAGTGTATCATGTGATATCCTGATTTGAACGATGTTTCCGATGGTTTTGAAGAAAACCGGCACTTTTTTCTTTAAAGGCAGTGACCGCCGACTTGTCTGTTGACTGACTTGACCTAAAAACTATTTTATTGATGAATATATCCACACTTGACATTGGCAAAAGTGTCCGAATGGACAGATGCCATTAATGAAGAAGAAGAGAGATTAGTTATTTGACAGTCGATGCAATTAACAGATGCTGTTTGTTATAGGAACTCGTTTGTTATATTTTGGTCTCAACTCCATCAGAAGTTAAGTCAGCCTAAAACTCTACCATCGGAAAAAAGATTTACTAACACAAAGAAGTAATATTTATTTCGTGGGAACAATCCATAATTCCTAAGCTTGACACTGGCAACATATTCTAGAACAGTTCAAAGACACCTCATCACACAGGATCGCGTGACGAGGCACCCTTAAGCGGGTATCACTAACCTTCGGTGGCCCAATTTAAAAGATACAGCGACTACCATCGTGCTCAGACTTAATTTACAATTTAAGAACCCGAGTCCGAGTTCATGACTACCCTGAGAACGTGGACTTAATGGATGGAAGAACCATCACAGAAGTAGGTATCCGCTTTCTAACAAAAATTAAGTCAAACTTCAAAAGTGTATTTATTCAGTAGAATCAGCAAGGATCACATTTAAGCGTCTTAAAGCTAGGTGAGTCTAGGTGCCAGTTCCACGCGACCAAACCAAGAAGAACATGCAACATAGTTGGTTGCCTGTTCTTCTAAGTTTGGTTCCTATCTGTTTTTATATGATCCTTTTACAAATAAAAAAATTGAAATAGGTGTGAAGTTCCAGTGTGGTGCCACTTCACTTCATTTCATTTATTTATACAGTCACAATTAATCAATCGTATTTGAAATATACAAACTTAAACTAACACAGAAAAGAAATATTAAATAAAATGTCACAAGAAAAAATAAGAGTAACAATAATAAATAATGGCATGACAAATATTACAATCAATTATTACTTTAGAAACTAATGTGAGTTATATGTCAAAAACTCATCTATCGAATAGAAGCACCCTTTCAACAAAAGTAGAACAAGTTTAGATTTAAATTTACGGGGACTGTCCATGACTTTCATGTCACTTAGTGAGACGTAGGCAATAATACAAAAGCAAAAGTTTCAAAGACACCATTATTTCATTTTCATTTCCGACATTGTCTCCTGTCCCTTACTCCTCTCTCCAAGACAACCGTGTCGTGGGCTCATTTGATACAAAACAGTCGATCCCATCCAAGCAATTTCGGGCGTTCAGGCAATCCAACTCAACCTTATAGATATAAAGCCATCTATTTGAATTTATAGCCTCTATCGTTTCGTGCTACTCGTAGGTTTCAGTTAACCATCCTGTTTGTTTTTAAATTACACTCAGTTTTATGGTTTATTTGATGGGGAATTTGATGGGCTATTACAGATGTGTTATGCATACTGACAAGATTTTTTCTGCGTGTTTTGCTGTTTTTAATCAATTTGATTCTTTGTTATTTCACTAAAAGCAGAAGTTGATTGTTTGTAATAAATGCATTGACTGGTCTCTCAGCGAAGCGAGTGTAGGTCGTGGATTCGATCCCACGAGAACAAATATTTGTGTGGTGAACACAGATGTTTGTTCCCTGTCTGGGTGTTATATTGTTAGAATGTATTTACAATAATTATAAGTTTAAAAAACTTGAGAAACCGACTTGATTGCCAAACGGCTAAACCGATTTTAATGAAATTTGTTTGGGACAATCTGGACGTAAGAATAACCTTCCAAATAAAAAAATAATTTTCTAAATCGGTTCATAAATGACGGAGGCAAAAAAAAAAAATGGCAACACCGATTTTAATAAAATTAAAATGGGACCAATCTGGAAGCAGTACCTTTCAGATAAAAAAATAATTTTTCAAATCGGCTCACAAATGACGAAGTTATGCGGTAACAAACATAAAAAAAAAAAATAAAAAAAAAAAAAAAAAAAAAAAAAACATACAACCGAATTGAGAACCTCCTCCTTTTTGATTGGAAGTCGGTTAAAAAAAAGGAATATAACTATTATATTATCAGCTATTTGGTTCCATCAGCCAAGCGAAATGAAATGACATCACCAGTTCTTTTTTGGTCATCTAGACTGATAAGTTAGTGACATAGAACCTTTATTAGTCTGTCTAGAGTACATAATAAAAATTCATGGCAATACCCTACATGGTACTAGTTTATTATATTGTGCATAGTCTTCTAGCTAGCTTTACGGCAGTCTTTTGTTAACGTTATTCTAGCCGTCCCGATAGTGTTGAGGATGACGGAGTGTCCAATCAGCCAAGTCTATCGAAGCTCGGCGATAGATTGACTAAGTTAGGACCACAGGACAAAGTAGAACGGCGATGTGGAAACCTCTCGTAGGTAGCAATGCTTTGTTTTAGGCGATGGTTACCGCTTAACATCAGGTGGGTCATATGCTTGTTCCATCAACTAGTTGTATAAAAAAACAACATGTTGCCCAAAATACGTGCGAGCGCCTTTCTCCATACAAATTCAACTATATAGCTTCATTTTGGCTAATATAGCGCCATCTAGCGTGTAAGCTAAACAGTTATTAGCCACGTGACCAAAATAGAGCAGAAATCAATCAGTGGATATGTCAAAATGCTTTTAGCAAAGGCCATCACTCGGTACAGTGTATATGCAGAATTCAATAATTGCAGTCTCCTCTGATGTATGGAGTAGAAGGAATTCGATGACCTAGAAACCAAAGACCTAGGTAGATATTTGGCATGCGGTAAGAATAGACAATGCTGAACGTAAATACAGATCATCGGTTTTGCGCATATTTTAAAACAAGCGGCCGCCCGCGGCTTCGCTCGCCCCGTTCCCTTTACTAGCCGTTCTTGTTAATTTTGGGGATAAAAATTCTAATGTAATGTCTGTCTTCTACATCATCATCATCATCATTATCAGCCTAAAGAAGTCCTCTGCTGGACATAGGCCTCCCCTACACATTTCCAGGAAGAACGATTCTGAGCCCTTTCCATCCATCGACTTCCCGCGATCTTAACAATGTCGTAAGCTACCTGTCCACCAATTTTCAGCCAAATCTGTTCAGCCATTCTTGAGTTATCATATAAACACGACTTTCTCTTATTCATATTATTAAAAACAAATTTTTCCCACAGGAACTACATTTATACATTTAACCGAGATCAAAAGTAGCCTATGTGCTGTTCCAGACTTTAATGTATATCTGTGACAAATTTCATCCATATCCGTTCAGTCGTTCTAGCGTTATTAAGTAACAACCATCCATCCATCCATACTTACAGACTTTCACGTTTATAATATTAAGTAGGATAGCATCATGATTTCCAGTAGGTTGAAGCACGAGTTAGTGCCAACTCAGTGTGACCTCAAAGCCTCAGGCTTGTCTTGCCAACAGCTATATGTACTGAAGCATAGAAGCGCTTAGATAAGCCACAGATACACGATAAGAAGAAGAAGAAGTTTGAAGTAGGATTAACAAAAAAACTTAATGTTAGCAATAGCAAAGCAATTAAGAGTTTAATGGGGAGTACACACGAGCGGCATTAAACTTTATGGGGCGACACAGACGAGCAACAAATCCACTGCTAATCAACGCGTCGTTCGTCGACATAGCGTCCTGATTGATTACATACTGTACTGACAAGTTATGAAAGAAAGAAAGAAAGAAAAAAGGTTTATTTGTCACATCGCCAATGGAGGACATTTTAGATACTAAAATAAGGAACACACATAACAGTAACAAAAACAGAAAACAAAAATAAAATGGAACTAAAAAAAAAAAAAAGGTGCAGAGAATGGTCCTCCATGTGCCGGGTTATGGGCTTAGTTTGGGGCTAGATAGTGTTGACTGTCTACAATATTGATTTTTTATTTTATTTTTAACCGACTTCCAATCAAAAAGGCCATTTTTTTTTAATATTTTTTTTAATGTTTGTAACTGCATGCCTCCGTCATTTATGAACCAATTTAGAAAATTATTTTTTTATTTGGAAGGTTATTCTTACGTCCAGATTGTCCCAAACAAATTTGATTAAAATCGGTTTAGCCGTTTGACAATGAAGTCGGTTTCTCAAGTTTTTTAAACTTATAATTATAATATGTTGCATCATAGGCTGTGCGTAGTATGCGTGGGTAAACACAGGTACGATAAATCTGTTAGATCTTTCAGTTGTTAACCAACTTCAAATAAAAAGTGGAGGTACAGAATTAGGTTGTAATGTTTTTTAAATGTTTGTTATTTCATAACTTCGTCATTTATGAGCCGATTTGAACAAATATTTTATCTGAAAAATAAAATAAATAAAAATAAATATTGTGGACAATTCACACAACACTACCCAGCCCCAAACTAAGCAGAGCTTGTAATATGGGAACCAGATAGCTGATATAATACTTGAATACATTTTTTTTTTTTTTTTGTAAATACATACTTAGAATACAATATAACACCCAGACAGAGAACAAACATTTATGTTCACCACACAAATATTTGTTCTCGGTGGGGATCGAACCCACGACCTACGGCGCAGAAGGCAGAGCTACTACCAACTGAGCTAGAGGCCATGAAAAGTAATGATTCCAGATTTTTCCCATAGAAATTTCATAAAAATCGGTTCAGTACATGAAGTCGGTTTCTCAAGTTTTTAAACTTAAATTATTTTGTTTACCATCAATTTCAGTTTGATAAAGTTAAAAAAATAAAGCTAAAACTACTAGTGCTTGCGATATTTTCATACGGTTTTGACGCTCGAACACAGCACCCCTAGCGCAAATGCTAAAATAAATAGGTACATAAAGTATATCTACAATGAAAATTAACGTATAATTACGTCACGCTCAATTCAATAAGTTGAAACAAAGGTCCAGACAGACTAACGACATTCGCAAAATAAACAATTCCCACGTGACCTTATGTTTGGATCTCAGCCAATACGTTTGATAGTTCCACGTTTTATTTAAGATGCTTTTACTGGAAACTGATTTCCATTGATTTACATCTACTTGAAAAATTATGATCACAAATATTTTTACTATAGTCTTGGTCCAGTGGCGCCCTCATCTATATATATAGAGGTATATTCTATAACTATACATAATAATATAAGAGAAAGTCGTGTTAGTTTCACTATTTCTTAAGAATTACTTAATTTTCTCATGAACAGCTGAACTGATTTGGTTGAAAATTGAAGGGGATTGTAGCTTAGAACCGGGAGAAAGACATTGGATACTTTTTATCCCGAAAAAGTTACTTTAGTAGAAAAACTGTCGAGTATGTGTTTTTACCGTGTCATACAAAATAAGCACACGTGATGGAAATCAGCCCTTTCCACTACTGGCAAAAAGTTAAGTTTGGACATGCGTAAGCAAATCTGACATATACACGCTTTTCTCGTTAGACCCTGGCTTTAAGGGCACTTAAAGTAAAATATAAAGTAATCAGTCCTTTGCATCTATTGTTTATATAGCGTCAGGGGTAACTGGTTATTACTCAAGCCTTTCTTGCGGGACGCTATAGGGCCGGGGTCAGGATTTTTGATGGAATAGGCTTGCCCAGCGCCAGCACCTATACCATTCTGACAGCTTAGTCGGCCTAATCCATAGGAAAGACATGGTCAATACGTGTAGAGCTGAATAAGCCATGGGTTTCCTCACGATGTTTTCCTTCACCGCTTGAGAGCGCTAGCATTGGGTATATAGATAAGATATAATGTATGTAGGTAACATACATTTTCCGAACAGAAAAATCCATAGGTATACGTAATTGTGCTTGTGCTGAAAACCAGCGCTGAGAACTCGTTCTCAGCCCATGCTGAGCTCAGGGCTTTTTATACAGACCGTACATGGCAGCATTTCACACACACACACACACCCACCAGAACTCTGCGTATTGTTTAACACTGTATTTTTTACTTTTTTATTGTTAGTTTTATGTCTTGTCGTGTACAGTTTGTTTAAATAAACAATTTTCTTTCTTTCTTTCTTTAATTGTGCCAGTAATTTCACCGGTGCCCACACCCTTCGAACCGAAACACAGCAATCCTGGTTCACGGCAGCAATAGGCGTGGTGGTAGTACTTCCCCGGACGAGCCCTTCACAAAGAGCTCTACTACTAAACTAACCGAATATTGATGGTTGGTTTTTAAATCAAGTTCCCTAATATAATTAACGCTACCCAACTCACGTACGTAAAATTACGGTATAATTTTTCCAAATTCAATCAACGGCGGCGCGTTTTAATTCAAGTTAATGCACCAATAGACGGACGAAATTACTGGCTGTATCATTTTCTATGTAAATTTCCTGGTTTCTAGACTTTTATAGGTTGTAAAGTGTAAAATATTATTAGTCGGTGACCATTGGCAGTCGCAGATGGGATCTTAATTAAAAACAAATGGGATTTAGCAGGAATAAATTGGCTTTAGTAACTTGAAGACAGTACCTACTTAAAACCGATTTAGTGAACTAAAGCTATCGTGGTGGAACTTTGTCTAGCGAAGTTAAGCCACGTTGAGTTCTGCCATTATTTGGATGGGTGATTGCTAATTGCATTTAGCTGCTTAGCACTTTTCGGGATATTAACCTCAGAGGTCTGCTGGTGGCCAAGTGCTAGCGACCCAGCCTTCCAATCCTAAGGTCGGGGTCATGGGTTCAAATCCAGTCGTGTACCAATGAGTTTTCTACCCAAAGAATTAAGTAAACTATGCCAAAAAAAATACACTATATGCTCAAACGGTGAAGGAAAACACTGTGAGGAATGCAGAAGAATCCAGCATGTCGTAGAAACCAAAAATTTCAAAAATATGTGTCTTGTGCACGAAAGGGGCTTATTGAGACGCACTTGAAATCCTTTCACCACACTTGGTTTGAAAGAACCAGTGACAAGATAAGAAGATCTTTAAAGTGCAAAGATTTTAGCACAATAAAGTTTTTATTGTGTATACGAGAGGTTGACCTGTAATAAATATAGCCATCCATGGAAACCAAGTCATATAGAGACCATCAGGTATTTTTCCAGAGATACTCTGCCACCAGAATTGGCCAAGAGCTTATACAAACTTGTTTACCAACGTTTTCAATGTTTTAAACAGAGAGTGCACATTTAATTGGCCATAATAGATCATGCTAAATAAATATTTTCATAAGTAGAAACATAAACTCGTCGGGATGTCATCAACAAAAAGTCGTAAGTACTGCTCCAAAGGCCTACCATAAATTCCCAGGAAAATGATTTATGACTCATCAGTTCGGGTGAGTCAAAGCCGAGTTTCCGATCAATCTTATCCTTATAACTCTGGAACCTGGACTTCTTTACAAATAATAATATGTATAAAAAACTTGAGCAACCGACTTCATGGCTAAATGGAATTTCTATGGTACCAATTTGGAAGACCTTTAGACCTTTCAGATAAAAAAAAAGTTTTTTTCTATTCCGCTCATAAATGAAAAAAATATGCAATAACAACCATAAAAAACTATTTAAACAAAACGGCTAAACTGAAATTGATTAAATTTCTATGGGACCAATACTGGAAGCATCACCTGTCAGTTAAAAAGTATTTCAGTCAAATCGGCTCATGTGATTAAATTCTTCAATAAAAATGACGAAAATAAAATAAATGAATGAAATGTGTTTTATTTGCCAGACGTGGGGTATAACTACGTCTTTGACACAGTCCCTAAGAGTTAAATGGTCGAGTGTGATTTAGGATCCGATGGCATAGCGGTCAGCGCAGCCCTGTACCAATGAGAAGATCTTGAGTTCAAATCCCGATCGGCTCTTAACTTTTCGGATACACAAGGTCCATGTGATACTGACTTACACCTAAGAAGTATGTATGTACCTAAACTAAACCATGTTTATGCAATAAATGTATTGAGTATCGGACATTATAAAAATGTTAATAATAAAGGTTATGTAAAATTTAAATGAAAAAGTATATGGCTATTTTGTCATAACAACAGTTGTTGTATTTATAAAACCACACGTGGAGGTCCTGTTAAACTCGCAACAAAACTTCGTTTCTTTTTATGGGTCGTAAAAAACCCTTCGTCGAATTTCGAAACAAAGAGCGACTAAAATTTTTGCGACCAAAAGCAAATGTCGATATTTCTTCGAGGGAAAAAAGCAAGAGTCAATTTCGCATCATGCATACCGTGACAGAGTAAAATGTACGGCAGCGTGGTACTTACTTTATGTGTTTCTGCCACCACACACACTAGATTCCTATTATTGGTGACCTCAATATGATCAACAGCCAGAACAATACCGTACCAATGGATTTACCCTTAATGAATACAACCCTCATTTGACTTGATTTGATCTGATGTAGCCTGTAGTAAAACGGTATTGATAACACCTCACTCTTGCCTTGAAGATATTCAGATTATAAGTCAATATACTACATCATATAATCTTGACTCAACACGCTTGCTTGCGCGTTCAATCAACATGCTTTGTAAAGGCATGCGCACATCTAGGCGATGGCGATCAGCTGAAACGTTGTCATATTTGACAGCGTTTCAGCTGATTGCCATCGCCATCGCTTAGATGTGCGCAAACCTTAACTTGCACTGAAAATATCAGTAGTCAGTGGGGTGATTGCGTATCTAGTGTTGCAATCAAAACCTAGTCGCATCTGTCAGTTTTGACATTATTTTGAGCTTCGATTGCAATAAAAACTAATTGAAACAATTTTTTTTTCACAAGGAACGATTGCAACAAGACTGAATTTTGACGTAATACACGTGAGATAGCGAATAGGAACTTTACTTAGTAAAAATCTACACTAATATTATAAAGAGGAAAGATTTGTAACTATTTTTGTATGTTTGTAATAAATAGGCTCAAAAAGTACTGGGCCGATTTAAAAAATTCTTTCACCAATAGAATGCTACATTCTTCCAATTTGACATAGGCTACATTTCATTTTGAAAAAAATTAGGGATCCTTGGTAAAATTTGAACAATGTAACCGAAGGTGTAGAAAAATGAGTCTTAAAATGTCTTTCGTCGAATGCGCTGCCGAAACTATTAGCGATGGAACAAAATAATGTACAACAATATTGTCTACCCCGTGCGAAGCCGGGACGGGCTGCTAGTAGTTTATATGGCAACAAGATAAGTGATCGATGTTCCTCGTTAGTATTATTTATTTGTTAGTATATAACTTTTGATTGCAACAGAATCACACAATCGCCCATCTGTTGTTTATAGCACAAAATCACGAGTGCAACGAGAGAATGATTAGCGGCGCCATTTTAGATTCATTTTAAATAAAACAAGGTAAAATACAATACTTTCTCAACTGCCGCGGCCTGAAAGCTAAGCGGTGACGATGCCCGGAATTAAAATAAAGCTAATTCAAAGCTTGTACAAAGGGACACCGAAGCTTCTGGGAACCACGGAGCTAAGGCCGGTGCTGTAGGAGTACGATAAGCGTGCTATATTATATTCCTGCGCCTATAATAGCAGGGCAACGCTTATGCTTATAGCTTATGGCTGGTAGTGGACTTCAGGCTTATGATAGCAGATGATGACTTTATAATTATAAACTCAGTAGAAGTTTGAAAACGCACGTAATGCAATCGTACGTAGCGTATTCTTGGTAAAAAATGCCTTGACAATGCGTATATTTATCGGTTTCAGGCGTTATGTGAAGTACGTCTATAACTCTTAGGTATTACACTCTGTCTACCATTCTGAGACTCAAGTCCACACTGGAAATTCACTGCTATTATTTTTGTTTTGTAACAGGATCATACAAAATAACTGTAGGAACCAAACCGTTTGTAGCATGTTCTTCTAGGCTTGATCGCGTGGAACTGGAACCTAGACTCACCTAGCTTTATGACGTTTCAAAGTGATCCTTGTGCTATTATTCCATACATACATATTTGACTATGACTTTGAGTCTCATTTACCTGTAGTTCATACATCTTCATCACAAGTCCAACCCCAAATACATATAAACCTCCCGCTCATTTATTGAAGCTACATTACGCTTGTTGAATTTCCTTAATATAATTTACATCCATAATTCAACATTATATATTTCATTCAATATTATTTTCTTATCTACCAAACCAATAAATTCGTTCAACGGTAATTCATTTGACCGCCCAACAAAACGGAAACTAAAGGAAACTCGTAAGAAACCGTTCCGCAGACACCACGCTTATTTTTAGCGGTCATGGTCTACCTACGTGGCGTTAACGGCCCCGAACCCGTTTCACGGGTGTTTACCCTGCTCCCGGGGTAGGACACTCGGTTAATAGGGAAGAGACAATGCTACAACCACTTAAAAAGCCGGACACGCGTGACCCGTAACTGGGACCTTATTGTCTAAGCCAACTGGTAATCGACATCAGCTTCATTTTTGACATTTGAAACCTAGACTTTAGCTGTCACTTTCGTATTGTATAACTATCTGAATTATGAAACACCACCACCACCGAAATTCAAGCCTAGTGAATAAATGGAATTTGATGGAAATTCGTATTTTGGAATTGCGTAAAACCGAAATGATTACTAATCCGTATCATCATTATCATCTCAGCCCATTATCACCCACTGCTGAGTATAGACCTTCATATTTTGCCAACCTCTTTTTCCCTGTGCGTCTCTTATCCAGGTGTTTCCTGCGACTTTAACGATGTCATCGACCCATCGCACTTAAGGGAAGAAAGGGAATAGACGATTACTTAAAAACACCTTTTAGTAAACACTAGCCTCGCCCAAAACAGAGTTACGTCCGTCTTTTTACCATCAAAATATAATCAAATATGTATGATAATTTCATACAGTGCCATCGAGGTTCAAACTGAGCAAAACGTACGTATACTTATACGTTTTAATTTGTAAGGTCTATCTTTGTCCGGCTATATTTGTGCAAAGCCGGTCAGGCTCTGCCCTACTCCTAAAGGTACTTACGAGTACGTAATTCTGCTCCGAACTTTCCACGACTACTTAGCTTAATTTAATGGATGTTCTTTGTGTCAACTCCTATATTATGGGACCCGTTGTTTCTTGGGCGAAACCAAATTACTCTGTAATAGCAACTAGGCACATTTTGCTTTGAAATAGAATAGCTGGATTTTTTTACGTATAAATAAAGACAAAAACCTACCTAAGTATATCCACTAACTAGAAGGGATCTAGATGAAAGAAAGAAAAATTATACATTTACTTAATACGAGATAAACTAAATCCACTTTGCTTTAGTCTCAGTCAACATTTCATGATTGAAATAAAAACAACAGTGCTTAGTACAATTATTATAAGATTTGATATTGTCCCTACACGCTCGACATTGTTAAGATCGCGGGAAGTCGGTGGATGGAAAGGGCTCCGAATCGTTCCTCCTGGAAATGTGTAGGGGAGGCCTATGTCCAGCAGTGGAATTCTTCACGCTGATAATGATGATGAATGATGATATTGTCCCTAAAGTTATAAGCCGAGTGGGATATGAACCCACGACCTTCCCCTTGATACTGAATGCGCTAATAAAAGTAAACACTATAAATCAATCAAATCATGGTCTGATTATAAACATCAGCCAAAGTGTGATCAGTAATTCTCACTCAATTTCCATATTAATTAGGTATTTATAACGTCGTTGTTTAGAGAATATCCTATTAACAAACTAGCACTGGGCAATAATAATTATTATTCTAATTTAATATGCATGTGTTTTCATTATACCGGGCTTTAAAATTAATAACACACGGTTAAAATTGACGACGGGTTTAAGTCCAGAACAGATTGCGGCGAACAGTCGCGAACTGATGGCGATCAGTTTCAGCACACAGTGCCGCGAATTTCTCGCAACGAACTAATAATATTTATTTTTATGAACACCATATTTTACATTACCATGGGATATTTTACCATGATTAAATTTTGTGTGTTTTTAGTGAAGCGTTCCTATTACTGTTATAGTGTTTTTTGTCGAAATCGAGTAAAACGTGAGAGTGGAACCATATCGGTGTCGAAACCAAATAAAAGAGTGGTAAAGAGGGTAGATTCATTTGTCTGTAACATTTTTTTACTCGTGGACTTCAGTTTCAGTTCAGTTCAGCCCGTGATCATGGTGCATGCAACTGTTCCGAAATATCGGGAGACAAAACACGCAAAATGCAATCTTGGTCAAATCCCGTATTAAAAAATACGCTAAATTTAGCTCCACAAGCGCCATAACAATGATGACGTGGCCATGATGACCAATGCGAAGGGAATGGCGCATGAGGACGCAACTGTTCACGTTGGTGTGTGTGGGCGCTCTTCGCACATGGTTCGCGGGAACAGTTCGCCATCGCAACTGTTCGCTTAGGTGTGACCGATCCATTATTCAAAACGAGCCACCTAAAACAACATGCCCTGATTGTGACACCGCTTCGATTAAAGTTTTAATTAGTTTTAGCTTTCATTTTACATGACCGATGGGATTAGCATACGGGTGAAGTGGACCGTAGCTTCTCATTTTAAAGTTTGTTCATATCATATTCATCATCACAGTCCACTGATGGACGTAGGTCTCTCCCAAGGTGAGCCACTGAGCCCGCTCTTCGGCTCTTCTCCTGGAGGAGAAGAGCCGAAGAACGAAACATTTCGTAAGTCGTTGCCGGAGGCATACCATAATAATATCGTTTCATTTATCAGCAATCTTTTATACCTATATTTGAAAAAGAAACACCCACCCACCCGATTTACCGACGATATTGTTAAGATCGTTATTCCTGAAAATGTATAGGGTAGGCCTAGGCACAGACCAGTAGTGGACTTCCTCAATCTGATGATGATGATTTAAAATAAAATAAAAAAACAATTCGAACTTCTAACTTGTCTATGAATTTAGATGAGCTTATCAAATGAGTTAGTTATTTTCAAAACAGAGTTTGAAATCAAAAAAGTAATCATTCAAATCAAATAAAAACTCAGCTCAAAGCTAACAAATAGCTTGCTGTGGATTTCGAAGCTACAAAATTAAATACGCTCACTAATTTCATTGCACCTCAGTCGCAATGTCAAATATTGAGAGAGCATCCCTTTGCGTTCCAACGTAATCGATACGACTAAACAAAAAGCCAAATCGATTACACGGTATTCGACTGAACAAATTAATCGAATTAATGAATTTAATCGTTTCGATAATTGCTGTTGGGCCTTTTTTGTTAGAAGTACCAAGAATAATATTGTTTCAATTTTTTATTAGTCTTTTTTAGAAAAGTATGTACTTCTTTTGTCATTTGTATTAAAAACTTCAGATACTAAGAAGAACAACCCTCAAAGGAGGTGTCTTTAATACCACTATAGGCCCTGTATATACTTCCAGAAAGGTTTTCTCTCTTATAACTTAAAGAATTTTAAATAGTCTCTTCTCAAAACCAAAATCCAATTTCGGTGCTCCAAATACTTGAGAAAGGGACCCACAAAAAGAAAGAAAGCGTTGCTTACAATTTGCGGTCCTTGTCTTTATGCTCAAATTAGAAAAGGAGAAAAAACATGAGGGCGAATCGCTTGACCCTTTTAAAAACGGCGGGTTGTCGTGACATCGGCGTTGATTTTTAATATTTTTTGGCTACAGCGCTGTCAGCACTCATTAGGACAGCTGGTTTACTCCATATTTGATTCGTTTCCCAAGAACCAAAATGATTGGGACGAACACTTTGCTGCTTGTTTTATTGTCTTCTCTTTCTTCTGCCCATAACTCTATGTGAGGTCGGCACATCATGTCTTCATGCTCCATTCCCCTCTGTCAGCCGTCATCTCTGCATTCACTCTAGTATTATCCATGTCATCTTTCACACAGTTCATCCACGTTTTCTTTGTTCTACCTCTTTTTAAATCCATTTCATCCATGCTCATTATTTATTAATATTTTCATGTTTTATTGTGTAAAGAAAACAATATTTGATTAATTAATATATTAATTATTAGTATTCTATTAATTATTTATGATCGTGATCACAGGTTATTTAGCAAGACAGTCCGCCAGCTGAAGGAAAACACCGTTCGTATAGCACACTGTAAAAAATCTCTGCAATTTTCTTCAATTGGGTCAAATGTTATGAAAACATCATAATGCTTTGATAATAATTGAGCCAGCTGATCCCTTATAGCTGTGGCCAAGGTATTGTGAGGATGCAAAGAAATTCAAGGTTAGATTTGAAGATTTATGTTCTTTGTTGTCTGGCTGAAGAAAAATCTTGTATATCTAATTTGGAAACCCCACAGCAGGAGTGTTCCAAGCTTGTGCATAAATGTATGAACAAGTTGAGGCCAATGGTTTGCACTTTTTGTTACATGTTATATACAATGCTTTGCCCGTGATTTTGGTTGATGGTAAGTCAAGAAGTATACCCATTCTCTGTTCTTGAAATGTTTTGCTAAGAAGACCACTGTTGGACATGGGCGACGTCTATACATATCCAGGAAGAACGATTCGGAGTTCTTTCCATTCACCGACTTCCCGCAACAAAAAATAATACAGTTTATTTGACAAATAACCACGAACCAAGACGAAACGTAGGGCGCCCTCCCACCAGATGGACCGACGACAATCTTAAAATCGCAGGAATTTGGTGGATGGAAAGGGCTCAGAATCAGAGAGCACTGGTGGTCTAGTGGTAGTGGCCCCGCCTTCCGATCCGAAGGTCGTGGGTTCAAATCCACTCGTTTACCAATGAGTTTTTCTGTCGAAAAATTTATGTGCACTATGCCCGTACTCTCAAAACGGTGAAGGAAAACATGGTGAGGAAACCGGAGTGTTGTAGAACCTAAAAAAGTTCGAGCAACACGTGTCAAGGGTCACGCAAAAAGGGCCCACCAGCGGCCTACTTGCGGAAAAACCTGCCCGCACATAAAGTGCGCATGATAAAACTTGCCGAACTTGAGGGCTCAGAATCGTTCTTCCTGAAATTGAGTAGGGGAGGCCTATGCCTAGTAGTGGACTTCTTCAGGCTGATTATGATGATCAGGCTTTCTCAGGATGATGATGATGAACCAGGCAAGTAGCAATCCTTATTGATTATTTTGCTCAACAAATTGGCTCAATAAAGTATTGCACACGGTCTCACTGTCAAGTGGCCGCTCGATTGTACGGTTTTAATAAAGCTACAAATTCCCAAGTGCCGAGTCCCAAGTCCCGAGTCTCAAGTCTCAAGTACCGATCGATCGGATGATCAAAAGCATCTCAAGTGGATAAGCTACTCGTATTATTACATTTTGTAATTGGCTTATATTTTTAACCGACTTCTTATAAAAAATGAGGAGGTTATATTTTTATGGCCTGCGCACACCTAGGCCGCTGGCGACCGCGATCAGTGAAACGCTGTCTAATTTGACAGCGATATTTGACAGCGTTTCATTGATCGCGGTCGCCAGCGGCGTAAGTGTGCGCAGGCCTTTATAGTAAAGTTAATGTTTGTTATCGCATAACTTCGTAATTTATGACCTACTAGCGGCCGTCCGCGGCTTTGCCCAACCCGTTCCCGTTAAGGTCGATTTACATCAAACGAGCGAATGCTCATTCTATCCCCACTACAGCTAATTCTTCTAGTGTAAACAGGCGTAGAGCATTCCTTCGTTGTTCTTAGTGCGTTCGCAAAGATTCTATGGAATATTCTAAGAATGCTCGCCTCGCTTGATGTAAACGGCGCAAGAGCGCGCGAACAGTTGCTTATAGCGTTCTAGCGTGTTCGGACGTGCTCGCGCCACTGAGCGGTCTCATCAAAGCGTTCTTGTGTTCTAGCTCTTGTTCTAGCTCTAGCTCTTTGTTCGTTTGATGTAAACGCTGAATACAAGTTTTCGTTTACACTAAAAGACCACGAACGAATGCTCTTGTTCTAGCTCTAGCTCTGTGTTCGTTTGATGTAAATCGACCTTAACGGCCCTTTCTCGTCTTCTTATTCTAAGCCCCACAAATTTTTAGCCAAATCGGTCCAGCTGTTCACGCGTGGTGGCGTGACCAAGGGAAATAGGGATTCATTTTTATATATTTTTATAGATTTGAAGTATTTTTAACTGAAAGGTTGATTCCATTGAAAATTTATCAAATTCGGTTCAGCAATTTGGTCCTGAACTAACTTGCTGATGGTACAAGCATTTGGCCCACAAGTTTAAATGGTGTCAAGTGTATTTTTACTTTTTTACACATTCTCGTTTCTAATACACGTTGCAATTTGCAACCAAAACTCCACTGTCTATTTTTCACCTGTCAAGGTTCGCTGATAGAAAATGGTGTGTGGCATTAAGCTCTCATTTTGTATTAACTAGTTTTGGTGCAATAAATAATTAACTTTATGAATCATCAACTATGTATGTAAATTAACATACGTGTGTTTGAAGACAGAAGGCAGAGAAAACAAGATCTCTAAGTTTAGAAAACTTTCAGATTCACGGACGTAGATTTCTAACTTCCAAACTTAGGAAGGTTCGAAAACTTCCCTAAATAAACCAACCTTTCCCTACCGACAAATAAATTCACAGACGCTGGGTTTTCAGGACGCCATTTTCGTTTTTACCTGAAAAACAATTACCCAACTGACCCGCGCAGACATTTGAGAACTACTTAGATGGGATAGAACTTGGAGATACGTAGGTGAAAACGACAGAGCGACCATATTCATTTTGTAAATAATTATCTTTACTTATATGAAGTTTTTATCATTTCTACGAGTAGAATTCTAATAAAATGTTATGAAATGCAAGCTATATTTTTCTGCAAAAGTTTTAGCAACCATTAGTTTTTTACCAATAATTTAAAGACTTGACCCCAGAAGAAATTTTAGCTGCCAGATCTTGCGATACCATAGTATGTCACTCTGAATAATAAATGTGTATGTATGAACAAACTTTTCTCACCAATATTAACCCTTCAAATTTCACTTTAAAACCTCAAACGCGAACTAGATCACCTCCATACAATATCTCGTCTGCCGATCAGAGAGGGCGCCACTTACATTTCAATATGAAAGGTACCGGAAATTGGTTTCCAAGCACACGACTCTGAACGCTTCCCGTGATTTGTATCGATTCAACAATCAGTTTTGCATTTATCTAAAAAACTTCAATGGAAATCGATCCTTATTTTACGGTCTATTAAGTTTATTATTAGTTTTGACGTGCATCATTCATCTAGAGTACTTCAAAGAAATTTGTGACTTGTTTAAGAGATAATAAAGTTTGTTTTATTTGACGTGGGTGTGGAAGGGTAGACAGACACGAACGAGGCAGGTTCCAGTGATGTAATGACGGATTACAGTGTATCATGCAAGTAGGAAGCAGAGTCGTGACTACTCTGATAGCAGAATATATTTACTAAGCAATGGATGAAAATCGACGAGATTTATATTTATTGTTGATATTATTGATACACACGAACGTATTAATTTAAAATGACAACGATTCAGTGTTTCTTCTATAATTTTATGCTAAAAAAGCGCTTTGTTTTAAAAAGTATTTAAATTCTAGAACCGCACAAGCAGTTAGTACAAAATGTATTCCTTGTAAAAGTCAAACGACGCGATAATGGATAAAATCGGAATAATCGAGATAGGTATCGATGTGTAAATAGGCCGACAATTTGCACGATAAGGGATCTCTCGTTTTATAATTCGTTAAAAATATAAAACCAATCAGTGAAATAAAATTTTCAAAAACATGCGTTCACAAATTTAACCCGTAAATATTTAGGAATGGTAAATATCCCCTCAAATTTGTACGAGGTCCCCAACTCAAACATAATAATAACTATTAAGCTACTGTTTGATTGAAAACGTACTAAACTCTATATTCAATAAAATAAAGTAAAAATCGTTTACTCAGATGTATCACAAGAATGACTTTGAAACGTCTTAAAGCTAGATGACTACTACATAGACTAGGTACTATTTTTTTAGATTCTCTAGACACAAAACATGATATTAAAGACTATTTTTGCACTCCAAAGCATTGCACAACAAAGTAGTCATATAATTCATAATCAATAACTAGAACGCATCAAACTAGAAATCCACATTTTTGAAAAATAGACCAAACAAGTTGTATACAAGTCACACCGGTTTATGCTGTATTCTTCATATTAGCTTGAAAAAAGCGAGTCTGAAAGTCAATGAAGCGATTAATGAACCTCACGCAACATCAGTGCATCCAGTAGTGCTTGTTAATGAGTAGCCCGCGGCTTCTAGCGAGTTTTTTTTTTGCGAGGTGGAGTTTGACAGGAGAGCCGATATGCTGCATTTTTTTCGTTAATAATACACGTACCTTTGTATCTTTCTTATGCTATGTTTTTCTAGTATGATTTTGTTAATATTGTGATGTTTTTCTTTGTTTTTTTTTCTTAATTTAATAATTTGTTTTATGTGTGCTTAGCAGCAAATAAATGTCTGCCTATATCTATGCCTGTCTATGTCTACAGGACGCCTTGTGAGACGTGTTGATGGCCGGTGGAGTAAAACCTTAATTGTGACCGAAATAAATAAAAAACTCGACATCGTTAGAGCCGCAAAAATACCTGGACATGACGCTGGCAGAAAATATAGGAGGCCTATATCCAGCAGTGGGTGATCAGTTGATAACAAACCCCACAGGTAAGGTACCTATTTCTACCATCGAGAATTGCGGCTTGAATTTTTGTGTTCAAATATGGCGAAGTTTGCCGATTTTTGAAAAAGTGTCGGTGACGTGGCGTGATTTAATTGTTTTTTTTTCACTCTAAAAATGCTCAAGACCGCCTAGAGAAAATTTCACATCAAAAAATAGTTTAATTTCATTTATTTGTAATTATAATATGCGTGTAAGTACACCCAACATATACCATCTGATTGTTCACTCATGTTTTATACATACATACTTAGTTATTGATACCTTGATCGCATTAGTTCTAGAAAAATATCAAAGATATGTTATGCCAATTTGTTACGTATACCCTCTATTTATAGTTTATAATTGATCGGATAAAATGTTGGCATAGAAAAAGATGATAGAGTGGACAGTAGACCAGACACTGTGAGAACGTTGCTAGCGTGTTTTTTTTTAATCGACGGGATTAAGTACTCGTTTAATATTAATAGCTTATGTCCCGTACAGGTCGTCTGGGTTTTACTTGTCGTAGTCGAACCTTTTTTCTTGACTAGGAGTGATGTTTCTTTCAAAAGAGGTTGGCTTTGTGTAAAATGTAGTATGAATTGAATGCTCTTAGCTTTTCTTAGGTTACAAGGTAGACGAGTTTTTTCACTGTTTTATTTACCATGATCTCTGTCTGGCTCTGTCTCTGGTTCTGGTTTTGAGTCTGTGTGAGTGTTGACTAAATAAATCCTACGTCAAAACGTCACACACACAGTATAATGCATTGGTGAGCACTCACACAGACACAAAACCAGAACCAGAGACAAAGTCAGACAGAGCTCATGGTAGGCCTAATGATATTATACATAAAAAAAAACTGACACACATTTTAATAATCTACTTACGTCTTCAATAACCGTAATAATAGTGATGATCATACTTAATGATGATGAAATTATATTAAAGCATTGTACTATTTATGTTATTCGATATAGCAAAACATGTGCATAAACGCGCAAAATGCAAACTTTCGATTTTATGTGGATGCAAGACGGTCAATCCGGTTTTATTAATTCCCATCGGTCATTTAGACCCTGCACGGTGAATTAAGGGTTAATATACTTTTTTTAGCCCGCGTATCGGTAATTGTAATGTATGCGTAACACAAGCAAACTACAAGTGGTCAATTCTTGTGATTTAATAATTCAGTTATGATTTTTTTATCGAATAGGAGGTTTGTTTTAACAAAATATGTGCTCAGGGACATAACAATTGATTTAGAAGTTTCAAAGAATCATAAATATTGTATCTTAAATATACATTAACAAAAAAAAAAATATTTTTATATAATTTAATTAATTAGAACGGTCTGGGAACCAATTACACTAATTAATAGGTAAATTACATTTTGTCATTCTAATTACAAAATTGATTTTACATTAAAGAACATAATCAAGACAAGAAGTTAAACATGTCAAATTAGGTAGGTATATCTTTCGTCGAATAAAATAATACTAATAACAAAACAAAAATTAATTAATCATAAAAAACAGTCACAAATGTTTATAAGTATGATATCAGCTAACTGGATCCCATCGAACAAGCTCTGCTTAGTTTGGAGCTAGATAATGCTGTGTGGATTGTCCATAATATTTAATACATACTTTGATTAGGGTCAAAAATAAACTAAACATATACTAGATGGACCGACGACATTGTTAAGATCGCGGGAAGTCAGTGAATGGAAGCAGCTCCGAATCGTTCTTCCTGGAAATGTGTAAGGGAGGTCTATGTCCACCAGTGGACTTCTTCAGGCTGATGTGATGATGATAATGATGAAATTCTACATAATTCATAAAATCTCTCTGTTCTAGTTTTAAAAATGCAAAATTTCATAAAAAGAACCGTCGTCGCGTCAGCAAAACAGAATATGGAGCACACTAACAAAACCAACCAGTACAGTCAGCACAATCATCAAAATGCAAGGTGACAACGTCCACGTGACGTATACACTTGTATACATTTGTAGGTCTATACAAACGAGTTGCATTTGAACTGTAACTGTAAGTGGACTGCAAAACAGCAGTCTGATTGCGATCATTGTGCAATTTTTTTAATGCAACTAGCTAATGAAACCGTCGCACATAACAAAGCATTACCTCGTAGGTCACACTCAGGAACGTGCCCTACGATCCACTGCCCTGTCTATCAACTTGAGCCACCGCAACACCACGTTGGGTTTTATCCACCTCAAGACGCCGCCTCAAGTAGTTTTATTTTGTTTTGTACAATTTATAGGCTAACGCTTGACCGCAATTTCAGCTGATGTTAAGTGATGATGTGGTCGACGGTGTAGCACGCTCACTTAGAAGATACCTATCCTATCCTATCTTGTGACATTACTCGCCTCTAGGCCCGGCATAATACTAGTGTTGCACTGAGTGGGGTGACCTACGCAGTGCAACAAAATACTGAGCCGGGGCCTAATTGACCTATAATATTGTTACCCATTTAAATGTAATACTGCACAGCTGCCTACCTGCCTCTAATGACTATTTTCTTTTTCTGTTATAGTTTTTATGTGATTTTATTTTTTAAGTAGGTAGGTATTCCTGTGTACTTATGCTAGGTCAATAAAATGCTTTTCTTTCTATCCTAGAAGATATTTTCACTTCAAAAACTGCACGACCGCACTGACTGCATGAAGGCAGTCCGTCTGCAAAGACCCCAAGGCGTTAATTTACGCCTGAGTTAGCTAATGACCGGCTTCCATAGAGGCAATTACGCTATGATTTATGATTTTAGTCCGCTTATTATTGTGTTGCGAACCGTACGGGGTAACATGTTAATTTTGCTCAGATTAGGCTGCACCCCTTGGTGCCATGCTTTAGTGGAGGCTTGTGGACTATTTAGCTTGGTACAGTATAGGTACAAAATCGAAGAGGAAAAATGTTTGGACATCTTCTACGACATGACAGCTACATAAAGAACATCATTGAAGGAAAGGTTGAAGGGAAATGGGGAAGAGGAAGGCCAAGAATTAGTTACATGAGCCAGATAAAAAAAAAAGTCGCTGTCATGTCGTATAGGGAAGTGAAGGAGGCCGCATTCGAAAGACTTAATTGGAGAAAACTGCATCAAAACCCCGACAAGAGCTCTTAAATTTAAGAAGAAGAGACAGAAGGATACAGCTCAAACTACTTAAAAACAAAGAAAAATGACACTTACTGCAAGGACATAAGAGCTAGTAGTGTATAGTCTGAGGCGTATCCTTGTGTACACTATTTTTATAAAAAAACGGGATAACTATGTGGATTAATTATCGAGATCACCTTTTTTTATTTTTTATAGTTCAGTGTGTAGTAGCTCTACTTTCTACGCTGGAAGGCGTGGGTTCGATCCCCAACGAGAACAAATATTTGTGTGGTGAACGCAGATGTTAGTTCTTTGTCTGGGTGTTATATTGTATTCTAAGTGTGTATATTTACAAAAAAAGTATAAGTACTATATCGGCTATCTGGTTCTCATAATACAAGCTCTGCTTAGTTTGTGGCTACATAGTGTTCTGAGCATTGTCCATGATATTTATATAATCCATTTAATTGTGAATAGCGATCGCGTAAATTTAAAAAGTGAGTACAAGAGGTTTTAAAAATAGTGTTTCAAACTATGATCGTTTCAAAAGCTATTTTGCCTGGATATGTCAATTAAACATACTGGCATATTCAATTGCAAAGATAAGAAGAGAGATTTCTTTTTGCCAGAAACTTTTTTAAAAGGAGAAAGCATGCTTCCATGGGGTCGAAGCCTTAATCTAACACCGTGATTGGCATGAATCGGCGAAGTAAAAGAAAGGAGAGTACAAAGAAGGGTTTTATTGCGTCAAATTAAGTTTCTCGTAGCTTGCTTCGTAATAGTAGTTTAACTTGATTAAGCAACGTAGTCACCCAATGGGTGGATATATAGCCAGTGGTGGGATGTTTTTTTATACAACTATATAGCTGATGGAACAAGCATATGGCCCATCTAATTTTAATTGGTAACCATGACATATAACAAAACATTGCCTCATAGGTCACGCACGTCATGAACGTACCCTACGATGCGCTGCCCTGTGTCCATCAACTTTAGGCATTTTCAGCCTCACGTGCCAGTAACTTCACCGGCACTCTTCAAACCAAAACACAGCAATGCTGTTTCCGGCAGAAATAGGCATGGTGGTAGTACTTCCCCGGAAGAACCACACACAAAGAGCTCTACTACTACTGACTGTTCCACTGAGACGTGGAAGATGTGAATTCGACTTTCGGTGGTGCCGTTCAGGATGATGATGATTACTATAACCACATAACAATAAATGAGCTGATGCTAGATGAAAGATTTGAAAAATAATTTGGTGTTGCCGTGTGTTGTACAAGAATACGTCTCGTAATTTCGGGGATTCCCCCTCAGCCGTGCGCGATGTGTTACAGTCCTTACATAGCGTAATAAATTCTTTAATTCTTTAGTTATTCAGTGGTGTAATTGAAATTTGGATAGGGATGATAGATATGTAGCTGCAACACTAAACTGCATCCCCCGATTTTGTTATCATTCATTTTTAGGGTTCCGTAGCCAAATGGCAAAAACGGAACCCTTATAGATTCGTCATGTCTGTCTGTCTGTCTGTCTGTCTGTCTGTCTGTCCGTCCGTATGTCACAGCCATTTTTCTCCGAAACCGTAAGAGCTAGATTGATGAAACTTGGCGAGTAGATGTATTCTGTAAACCGCATTAAGATTTTAACATAAAAATAAAAAAAAAACTATAAATTGCGGGGGTCCCCATACTTGAAACTGAAACTCAAAAATTTTTTTTTCATCGAACCCATACGTGTGGGGTATCTATGAATAGGTCTTCAAAAATGATGTTGAGGTTTCTAATATCGTTTTTTTCTAAACTGAATAGTTTGCGCGAGAGACACTTCCAAAGTGGAAAAAAGTTGGTCCCCCCCCCTCTAACTTCTAAAGTAAGAGAATGATAATACTAAAAAAAATACATGTTGTACATTACTATGTAAACTTCCAACGATTTTTGGTTTGAACGAGATCTAGTCAGTAGTTTTTTTTTTATACGCCATAAACCGTAAACCACAATTTACCTTTCGACGAACTACAAGAACCTTATTATGTTACATCAAGTAACATAATATACAGGTTCTTGTAGTTCGTCGTGCTACGGAACCCTTCATGGGCGAGTCCGACTCGCACTTGGCTGCTTTTTTTAAATTGCATTCCGATGACAGCAATTTTAAAGACGTATTCACGTCAAAACTTTAGCCTCTTTGCTCGTCTGACCGATTTGGCTTTATAAGAAATAACCAGTGTGGTAAAATAATTTTTCAGTACACCACAGCTTGCAGACACTGTAAACTGTACCTATAGTATAGAACAAACGTAGTTAATTCGACGACACGTCTGTTAAACGCCTCGCACGGACAAGACTAACCAATTACTTAGACGTTGGGCCAACACACAGGCGGGAGCGGACGGGCTTATTTACGAGTATGTTCTGTGGTAGACCGCCGCCGCCGTGGATGATTTTATCACTATCATAGTTTGACCTTTTGAGTGATAAAAATCACTGAATTTATTAAACGCGCTGATGGTCTAGGGTAGCGGCCTCGTCTTGCGATCCTTAGGTAGTAGGTGCAAATACCAATCGACTCAAGTCGTGTACCAATGAGTTTTCATGTTCAAAAATGTATGCACACTATGCCAGAGCTCTTGAACGGTCAATAATCAGTGACACAATAAGTAAAAGATTGAATTTATTAATGAAAAATCCCAAGCAACTCTTTGTGTGCAATCCGTTTTTCTACTAAAATGTTTACTTATGTATGAAATCCAGTTAGGCAAACACAGTAATATTCTAGTTTGAGTCTTACATTTAGGAGCTAAGCTTCGTTTTCGCTTACAGTTTAGACCAGACTAATCTCAGTACAAGTTAAACTGGTCGCTCTGCTCCTACTTTAATAATAGCAAGTAAACATGACACTGAAGCAAAAGAGGGACAGAAATAAAAAGAAAGAGATGACGGCGCCAATCGAAGAGTGTCCACACGTAACATACAAATCAATGTCAATTTCTTTGAAATTATGGGGTGAAAATAAGGAATCAATTCCAGAAATTCAACTTCCAAAGGATGCGGCGGTGGGTTTTGGATTATAAGAAAAAATTACGCCAAGTGAGACGCATTTAAAATATCAATAATATACTGCGATTATCATTATTTGATTAGGTCTAATCAAATAATGATAATCGCAAGTGGATATCGATATGAAGTCAAAAAATATTTCACAGAAAGCAGGGACCACAGCCGTTTGTAAAATAAAATTTTTGATGGCTGGCCATGGACTATCCCGCGTCTGTCATCCAGATGCCAGCACGTGTGAAAGACCCAAACAAACCGACAGTCATTTTATTCTTCATTTACATGCGAATTGAGATTAGGATCTTATCCCTGTAATGTCTATAGACGTAGAAAAAATGGTTGTACTTTAAAAAGACGGATAAAAGAGACGTAGACAAATAACTGTCGATTAGCGGTTCCATCTGATTGCGAAACCTATTATCAGGTATTTTCTTTTTTATATCGTGAATCATGCCTTAAGGGGCGGACTGCCGTCAATGACCTTATCACTATAGCACACTTTTGACCTTTTGGAAGAAATAAAATCACTTAATCCTTAATCCAAAAATGTGAGCAAATATCTTGTGTGCAATCCGATTGCACACAGTTTAACAATAAAAATAATCCAGGGAAAACTTTTGAGAGTAAAAAACTTGCTATGATCAAAAATGTCCGCTTCCACTCCAAATATTGCTGTGCCCTGTACATTAGGGCCTATTATGTATTCAACATTTTTTACTTTAAGACCATGTAACATAATAATTGCATTAAATAATATGAGTATGAGCATGAAGTACATATTTTTTTTCATGAATATAACAAGGTTTCATGAAAATCATAAAATGTCCTATCGTTTTTTTTCTAAAACTTTCCAAAAATGTCCCCGATAAAAATTTCCCCCAAATAGAGGCAAGTATGAAAAGGTTGCTGTACGCTGTAGAAATCATACTGAATAGACGCAAACATGCAAAGATCTACAGTGCCACCAATTTACTTGTCCAGGTGACTGAAGAGGAAATAATGCTATCTCAAGTCTCTTCGCTGACAGTTCTATCTTTTGTTTCACAATTTGGCGATGGTGACACCCCGTCGCCTGAATAGATAAGTTGGTAGAGTCTTCGCAAGATAACTATACGCGTGGCAAATGGCGGAAAATGAAGAAAAAAAACTGACTTGAAACAATCTTACATTGCGTTTAATGTCATAATTTCCCAAAAAGACAAATCACAATTTCCCCATTCGTGTTTGTGATCGGAAGATATATTTCCTGTCCATTTTATTAATGTATGGCTCCATCTGTCAAATGCAGACTTTCCTTACCCGAACTCTAGCACTGTACTTTACTTTTGACATTTCTTTAAAGGTTACAAAAACAACTCAACATTTACGTTTACAAAAAGGTAAAATGTAAGGTAAAACGTAGAATGTTTATAGAGACTGTAACCTTAAATGATATCGTACAAATGAGTGGAACCCTAAATAACCTTCAATAATAGATAGGGGACCCTCGTCGAATGCCCTTTTCTTTTACTCTTTTTATTATTCCAGAAAAAATACCGCTGTTTTGAGAATGCCTACTAAAACGGTTGTGGTCTAGTGAGACTTCGCCGTCTGATCTTCAGGACGCGTGTTTTAATCCGCGCAAAAAAATACATTTATAAATATTGTAAACAATCCACACACATTATCTAGCCCCAAATTAAGCCGAGCTAGTGCTATAGGAACCAGATTGCTAATAGGTATAAAACTTATATAATTTTTTTTATATACATACTTAAAAACAATCAACACCCAGACAGAGAACAAACATTTGCGTTCACCACACAAATATTTATTCTCGGTGGTGAAACATACATAAATAAAACCACCTCTTTTTCTCATGGGGGTAAGCAGAGATCACGGATTTTCACTTTCTACGATCCCCTTATGTTCAACAGTAGACTGATCCTATATAGGCGGATGATAAATGATAAATGCATGTTTTGGTTGTTTTTACAAAACACTTCTAACTCAGAACAACTTCATCCCACAAACATTTTTTCTTTGTGGGTATCGAATCCACAACAATGATGATAAGCCAGTTCTAAGCCTACCTTCCTCCCAGGATGCGGCATCGGCGGCGCGATCAGCCTGAGCGGCTGCGGCTGCGGCGGCAGCGCGGCCAGCATCTGCGGGACCAGCGGCATCACCCCGCCCATCGGCAGCGCGACGGCGAACTTCTGCATGCCCATGCCCCCCATAGTCCAGGGCACGAACCAGCCCCCCCCTGCCTGCATCGCCCCCCCGCCGTACCACGCCAGCTCGATCAGCTCTGCCACATCAACACAACACAACCACTTCCTTGCAGCGCTCACGCATGGGGTGGACACTTAACACATGCACAGTACCTGGGGACAAGAAAAAGATAGGTTAGCGATTTTAGTATTGTATATCAAAATGTTATGTTGTTTTGTGTACGCTTAAAAGCTCAAGAAGTTCTGCACCGATCGAGCTGAAATTTTAACATGATATAATTATAATCCGCATCAAAGATTGTTTTTATCTATTTTTGCATCAGTCACATACGTGCCACAGCGAAGCGTGGCAGGGTACAGCTAGTGTCTAATAATAAGAGTGTACCTAGAAATAGAATAGAATAGAAAAGTCTTTAGTGCACACCTTACAACTAACATTAGAATAAATTAAGATTGAATAATAGTACAATGAACGGACTAATCGCTGACGAGCAATCTCTTCCCAACCTACCAATATCCGAAGTTGTGAACCGGATTCGTTTTGGTATAGATTTTAAAATCTTTGTAATTTCTTGGAGTAAAGTAACGTACTTACTAAAGTAATAAAAAAATAAGAACTACTTGCAATACTATAGAATAAGCCTATTTATTTAATTAGCCTGAGTGACAGATGGCGCCCAACGTGGGGCACGTTATGGTAAAATATATTTTTCTGGGAATACATTTCTTTAGTACTTTATTCTAGCTAGCTGTAGTTACTAAGAATGAAAATGAAAGCCTTGTACGATCACCAATAAGTATTATTGGTGAAAGTTCCAGAAAACCTTCAAAAAGTGCAATTTATATCCAATAGGACGGATCCACTGAGATTTCAGTTCGCCTAACGAACCTCCCTGAGGTGATCTAAATCACTGGTAACCAAGTCTTGAAAATAACACCAGTTTAAGGATGCTTTGATTTTTATTTTTGTATTTTGGTCTGATATGATATAAAAATATGATTTTATGTGAGTAATATTCGGATAAATAAAGAAAAACTGTTTTATTGACTATACTATCCCACATTATACCGTGGTAACTATATGAAAAAGCATTGTTATTCAGCGTGGCAATGCCGCCAGCGTCTTGGGGACGCTTCCGTCTGGCACTTATTTGGATCCGCTAAGCTATCTCTAGATCGTTTGTAACGGTCTGCAGATAGATAAACTGTTTTTTCGATCAGCAATTGTATTTTGTACATTTTGTAAATATTTGTTAAATTGTTGGTTTCTTCGTGTAAATAAAAGAAGCATTTAATAAAAATATCCAATAAAGTATTTTGGATACTGTGTCATTTTACCTGAAAGGGTCATAAATAAAATAAACCAATAAATATTTTGGACATTCCACACAACACTTACCAGATTGAAACTAAGCAGAGTTTGTACTATGGGAACCAGATAGCTGATACAATACTTAATTATAATCTTTATTTTGTTAATAAATAAATAAATAATTGGATTACATTATAATCCTCAGACAGACAGCAAACATCTGTGTTCAACACACACATATGTGTTACGCCCGCCAGCGCCAAAGGTACTACTAGGGTATAATGAGGGTATTCAAAAGGTTAGCTTTTCAAGTCTCCATTGTAGTTTTTTGTGAAGCTTTTCCGTGTACTTGTGGCATTTCGTCTCAAATGCCAGAAACACGCCGAGAACAAAGATATGCGACCTTGATATACTTACGCGACTGGCCAACAAAAAATGTCTGGGACACTCATTATTAACGGGCTAGAAAAATGTCAAAGAGT
Organism: Thera obeliscata; assembly: GCA_947578465.1. NCBI lineage: Eukaryota > Metazoa > Arthropoda > Insecta > Lepidoptera > Geometridae > Thera > Thera obeliscata. The sequence goes on along the minus strand of OX387924.1, from coordinate 13,603,313 downwards.
GTCGCTCCCAGTGTGTTGGTTTATCATTAGAATGCCTCAAGTACTGTGAGACAGACAGAATTTAATTTTTTGTTATTATAACCTGACATTATCCTTATTATCTTGTTGTTATTCATGTTATTTGTGACTGTTTTATGACTACTTAATTTTTGTTTTTGTTATTATTATTTTATTCAACGAAAGATAGATTTGACCTAATGTACCTAATTTGACATGCTAAACTTTTTTTTGTAATAATTTTCTTTAATGTTAAATTAATTATGGATTAGAATTGTATATTATCTGTTAAATTATGGACATAAATTACCTATAAATTAGTGTAATTGGTCTCAAGACCGTTCTAATTAATTAAATAAAAAATAAATTAGACTAGCGGAATCTCGACTTCGTTCAAAATAATTTCATGCAGACTTCAAACCCATACGTTTAGGGGTTCAGTAGGCCTACCACAAGCTCTGTCTGGCTCTATCTCAGGCTTTGGTTTAAACCCATACGTTGAGGGGTTCAGTAGGCCTACCCAAAGCTCTGTCTGGCTCTGGTTTCGAGTCTATGTGAGTGCTCACCAGTGTATTATACTGTGTGTGTGACGTATCGACGTAGGATTTATTTAGTCATCGCTCACACAGACTCAAAACCAGAGCCAGACAGAGCTTGTGGTAGGCCTATAGTTTCGAGGATTTTTGTCTATTGCAAAGTCAAATATTATGTATTTATAAGGATCACTTTGCAAACGTCTCAAGGCTAGGTGAGTCTAGGTGCCAGTTCCACGCGACCAACCTTAGAAGTACAGGCAACAAACTACGGCTCGGTTCCTACCGTTTCTTGCAGGCTTACGCCACAATAAAGCTACCCTCCAAATTTCATACTCTAACTAAGGACTTTTGGTTATGCTCCGTTGATACGGGTAAAATTGTTAGTCTATGTAAACCTCTAAGTAGAAGTTTCGACCGCACGAGGAAGTTTTTAACTAAATATGAAAAAAAATCAAAATCAAACATCCTAGGTTACAAATTATAGTATCGAAACAGGACTGATGAAACTTTGCTTAATGTAAAGTAAAATAATTCACTCCTAACATTTTTTTTTGTGTATCGATTTACTAAAAAGCAGTTTCATTCGAACTACTATTCCTCGTTCTGTGTAACGACAAACCAAAACATCCGAAACAGAATCATAATACGCCTAATGAACCCCAAATTAACAATGGGGACTCGATAAAAGGTTTAAAAAAGAATCGAACCATTATTGCAACAACTACGAGCATTCACAAGCTGAGCGATGAACGAAGCGTCTTGTAAAGACACGAAAAAGTTTGAGCAATCATTTAACTACCAAAAATAATCAAATAAGATATTAATTATTGATTGATATAAATAATATGCATGGCTTCGTAGCATTTAAGTATTTTCGTACAAAATGTAACCCTCCTCTATTACAGCTTGTTAGGGGTTGAATTTAAGACATTATTATATACATAACGGGTGTTATTAATAATCCTGGCGCAACGCTGGAGTAGTTAAATCGTGTTTTGTCACATTTGTTCGAGTTGACAATTGCATGTCAATGCAAGAGACAAAACACGGATCAACTAGTCCAACGCTACGCTAGGATTATTAATAAGACCCAACGGGTCTAGAATAACCTTAAAATTTCAAGTCTCTACAATTACATAGTATAACTGTGCATTGTGTTTATGTCTCAGCTCAAAAAACAGCTCAAAGTTGTTTAACTTTTGGAACTAACATGGTTTTTGGCACTATTTTTATATACAACGAAATATTTAACATTAGAACAGTTCAAAGTTGTTGCGATCAAAAATACTCAGCATTTTCTAACTGTGAAAAAGTGAACACGAACTCAAACAGCCACCGCACCTCCCATCGCACCGCTACCGCTCGTCGCCCCGCTCATGAACCTACACCGCTACAAAACGACCCGCACCGTCCATGTTCAGTTCACAAATCGATCGACAATTAACAGTACAATAGACGGTTTATTCGGTCGGTGGACACATGTCATGACAGTTCATTTATGTACAGGGATGGGCTTTGTTATGCAGAATGGTACAAACAAAAAACCGGCCAAGTGTGAGTCGGACTCGTCTATAAACATATCTGTACAAACGGCAAAAAAACCTGTTAATAATTTATTATGTTTATTAGCATTTGTTGTTTAGCGGCAATAGAAATACATCATCTATCTATTGCCGCAGCTAATCAGACAGTCAAGCAGACAGACGGACGGACAGCGGAGTTTTAGTAATAAGTTCCCGTTTAACCTTTTAGTTACGGAACTTTAAAAATATATGTTGTAGCTTGTCGGAAGTTTTGGCTGTAATATAATATAATGTATACGATTTCGTTTTCAAGTATGACAATTTAAAGGGTTAGTTAATACTTAGTACTTGAGTTATAGATATGACTTTTCACTCTAGAATTAGAAACTGTTCGTGTTTGCAGTAAAACCAAAATTACTAATTAAATTAAATAATTTATCGTACTATAAAACTTAATTCATAAGAAAAAATCAAGTGTGTAATTATAAAAGGTTAATACGACTAAGACCATAAAAAAGCAGTAAACTGGTTCCTAAGAGTTGTTGGTAGTAAAACCATTTTTCTATCGATAAAATTGTTGACAAAATTTTATGCCTGCGTAAAGTTTTTATTAAAACACGCAACATTCTAATAAAATATAAATTAAACCTTTCCATTATGAAAATAAATGGTATGTTATGCCAAAATAGAATGAAAAGACGGATAGATTTTCTTTTTCTGAATAGCATCTGTCAATTTTGGATCAATTTTGCCAGTGTCAAGTGAGGATATGTTACATAAATAAAATAGTTTTTAGTTTAGTAGGTGTTATATTGTATTCGAAGTATGTATTTACAAAATATTGTATCTTAGTATGAAATCAGCTTTCTGGTTCCACTAGTACATGCTCCGCTTAATTTAGGGCTAGACAGTGTTGTGTAGATTGTCCACAATATTTATATTTATATATAGGTAATTGTAAAAAGACCAAAGGCTTATATATAGGTAATTGAAGTTTATTTCTTTCATTTAGCACTCGAGTTTATAAAGTAAACCTAATCCGATTTTTATCGTTAGTCGTAAAGATAACCTCCTTTAATCTCTAAATTAAAAATGCATTAAACATTCAACGGAAGCTGTTAATTATTTTTATCTGATTACATTTACCTACCTACTTATTAAAATTAAAACCACATTGGTTTTATAGAACTAGTGACAAAACATGATAAAAATAACAAATCTTCTTCTTCTTCCTGCCTTTATCCCAACATGTCTTCCTCCTCCATTCCCCTCTGTCAGCCGTCATCTCTGCATTCACTCCTCTCTTATCCATGTCATCTTTCACACAGTTCATCCATGTTTTCTTTGGTCTTCCTCTGCTCACATATCCATCCACATCCATACTCATCACTCTCCTAGTCACATGACTTTCATCCCTCCTCATAAAAAATAAATAACTATGAAAATAAATCAATATGTTTTACACGTAACGTATGTTATTATGACGAACAAGTAGGGCGCCCACCCACCAGATGGACCGACGACATTGTTAAGATCGCGGGAAGTCGGTGGATGGAAAGAGCTCAGAATCGTTCTTCCTGGAAATGTAGTGTGGGGGAGGCCTATGTCCAGCAGTGGACTTCTTCAGGCTGATGATGATATGTTTTACAAAATCATGTGAGTAACTAAGAATCAATTTATTTAGCATCGAAGGTTTCAAACATCATCAATTATCAGTATCACGCTTTGTTCAAAACAGACCATCATTATCGATACTAAGCCAGCAATGACGAATGAAATATTGAAGGAATATGATTCAAAGTTTCAAACTATACGTCATATCAATGTTTGAATCAGCTAGGCGATTGCCTAATTCTATTGCAATCATAATTAAAAGTTTAAAAAACTTGAGAAACCGACTTCATTGTCAAACGGCTAAACCGATTTTAATCAAATTTGTTTGGGACAATCTGGACGTAAGAATAACCTTCCAAATAAAAAAATAATTTTCTAAATCGGTTCATAAATGACGGAGGCATGCAGTTACAAACATTAAAAAAATTATTAAAAAAAAAATGGCAACACCGATTTTAATAAAATTAAAATGGGACCAATCTGGAAGCAGTACCTTTCAGAAAAAAAAATAATTTTTCAAATCGGCTCATAAATGACGAAGTTATGCGGTAACAAACAGTAAAAAAAAAAAAAAAAAAAAAAAACAACCGAATTGAGAACCTCCTCCTTTTTGATTGGAAGTCGGTTAAAAAGTATGATACTAACAAGGATCAGGGAATCAGGATCTTGTTGCCATCACCATACCTCTGCCGTAGGTCGTGGGTTCGATCCCCAGTGAGGACACATATTTGTGTGGTGAACGCAGATGTGTGTTCTCTGTCTGGGTGTTATATTGTATTCTAAACATGTATTTACAAAAAAAAAATGTAAGCAGTATAATCAGCTATCTGTGGTTCCCATAATACAAGCTCTGCTTAATTTGGGGCTATATAGTTTTGTGTGAATTGTCCAAAATATTTATTATTTTACTAGGCAATCGGTATCAAAATGCTACAACACGAAAAAGAAAGCAGATATTACTCGCATACAAAATGACTTCCTACTCAATAACATTCCTCAGGGTTAAACCATCGCCCAGTAAAAGAATCAGACAATCAACACAGATCAATATCACTCGATCGATCCGTAATGTCCGTACAAATACCGGTGATTATCCAAGCGTACTTTATTACTGACCCACCCATCGGATACAATAGGGGCATAAACCGATCTTTTAAATTAAAATTCGTGGGAACGCATCCTATTAGTCCGTTTGTGGGTCAATAGGTGCGGTATTTTAAATTGTAACTCAGCTTTTCCTCATTGATCCGACATGTAAACAAAATCCATTGTCCGTGTACCTAATATTTAAACAGTGGAAGATTGGTAGACGACACCAAAAAGACTGTTAAAGAACGCTATCAGCATCAAGTCCTCTTTAAGTTTTTTTTTATCTAACCCATATATCGTCCCACTGCTGGGCAAAAGTCTCCTCTAAATCCTTTTAACCGTCTCTTTTCATTGTTTCATCCCACCATTCTCTTTCGAAAGCGTCGAGATCGTCCCTCTAAAGGTCCTAAAGTTTTTAAAAATAAATAAATATTATTAAGATTTTTATATTCCCAAAAGTTATAAGGCGACGCGATTTGTAAATGCTAGAAATCAATAAATAATCATATTCTATAACTGCTATATTTAGTAACGGCTAAATGGTTTTAGATGAAACTTGACCTGGAATAACACATAAGCTATTTTTCCATACTTTTTATCGAGGGAGACAAGAGCGGAGCTGAAGAAATGTTAGTGTCCAATAGAGTATTTTTTAACTTAGTCTAAGAATTTTCTCATCATTAAATTTTGACTGAGTGTCGACAAGTTCTGAGTAAAGGATACGGGTGTTTTCTAATGAGAAGTGTTAAAGGAATCGATAGCTGGAAGCCTATTGTGTAATATTCTAATCGGAATGGAGGTACATGTTGAAATCGATCGATTTAATACTCAAATCGAATAACTATGTTACTTGCCTCAAACACAAATCATCTTTTCATTTTGTATCGCAAGGATAACTTTCAAACGTTAAAAAACTTAGAGAGCACTGATAGCCTAGTGGTAGCGTCCCCGCCTTCCGATCCTAAGGTCATGGGTTTAAATCCAATTGTGTACCAATTATGTATGTGCACTATGCCAGTACTCTCAAACGATGAATGAAAACATCGTGAGGAAACCGGTATGTTGTAGAACTTAAAAAGTTCGAAGACGTGTGTCAAGTGCACGAAAGGAGCCTCTTTGAGGCGCAATTACAATCCTTTCATCACACTGGTATCAGTGACACGATACGAAATACGTTTACGTATTATACGTATATATTGTTATAATAAATGTATAATTCATGAATTTGTTGTGGCTGTAGCATTTTTTAAACTGGCAACTAATTTGGCAAAGCAATGTTTATAAAAAAAAAACTAGCGTCGTAAATCGCAACAGGCAATGCATAATACTTGCAAATTGCGAACCGACCTTTTTTGATCAAACTTATTTAGCATAAAAATAAATTACGATGATACTTTTTAAAAATAAATTGTATGTTTGACGTTGGAGAGTTGGAGGAGAGTACACACTGATTACAACAAAAGCAAAAAACGGATAATTTTTATGCATAAATAATATGCATAATTTATGTCCATATCAAGTTTTAATACAAGTAAATAGACAATCTACATAATTATTTTCCAGATCAGTACCCGAAGTCCCAGTGCATTTACAACATTTCGTTACCAAATGTGGTAGCAAAACTCCGACTTCGGGTTCAGATTATAATAATCTGTTATGCCGACCCCTAATGAAGTGAGACAGGGACAAGAAAATGATGACTTGTTAAAATCATAATACTGATCTGCAAATACTGTACCAAAGTATTTGCAGAACGTAAAATGTTTATTTAAAAAAAAAAGCTTTAAAAGAATAGTAGGCATAGTTTGCAGTATTCTAGTGTTTGGTTGCACCTGTGTTAGAGTCCAAAAAAGAAATAAAATAAAATTTGCAACGAAACTAGAAGTGCGTATATTACAGAAAAGACTCGCGTAAAACAAGTTTGCATATTGAAATAAGGTTGGTATCATACCATCATTATTATGTGCGTAAATAATTTGATCTGCTAGTCAGATCTGCTAGCTATTTAGATAAATTTTGTAATTTTATATTGAAGAAACATATTTATTTTTTTATAGTTTAACACCTTTTCATATTTGTTTATCTATCTTACTTACCTGCATATTATTTTTTATTTTATAGCAGAACTTATTAAAGCAAATGATTTTTCATCATCAGCCTGAAGAGTTCCACTGCTAGGCATAGCCCCCCGTATACAATTCCAAAAAGAACGATTTAGAGCTCTTTTTATTCACTAACTTTCTGCGATCTTAACAATGTCGTCGGTCCATCGGGCCGCTGCTGTCGCCTACCCAAGGCGTCCTGTGTTTCGTCTTCCGGTTCGTAGCCGCTATTCGAGAACCTTTATTCCCCAACGGTTATTGGTTCTACGAGCTTTGACCTGCCTCAACATACTAAAAGAAAAATGCACCTTTCGAATAGAAAAATCTACAATTCGCGATTCATGATCTTTTTTTATGAGACAAAGACGTATAACAAGTAGGAATAAGCGACATTGAGCGTTTATTTGTAGATGGGATCAATAACACAAGACAGACAGTAGACAAGGCTATTAAAAACTAATGTTGTTTTATTTGAAAATGTAAGTTTTCTGTTTTGATGCGGTCAACTGTTTCAAGCTTATCTTTGCTAATTATTTTGCGATTGCTCAGCGTAAAACACTTCAGTGTAAAAGGTTCTTAACAGACATACACATCCGGAGCAAAATTAATGGTATTCTGATTAGTGGTATATTTTGGGACCGGCTTGATGAAAACATGGTTTGTTGGTCCTTTAAAACAACAGGGTCGGCTACACTTCTAACTTCACACCCTATGCTTTTAAACTTTGATTATACAAAGTAATAAAACTTGTGGATCCTTAGATGCTTATAATTAGTGGTATAACAAGTAATCTATACTCTATACTAATATTATAAAGAGGAAAGATTTGTATCTATTTTTGTATGTTTGTAATGAATATAATTTTTTTTTCATTGTTGTTGAATTTTGATGTAGGTACTTCTAAGTACATTCATTCAATAAACATTACTATTACTATTACATTAAGTCAATAAACATTACTATTACTATTACATACTATTTATCTGCTTGAAAAAAAAAAAAAAAAAAAAAATAGGCTCAAAAAGTACTGGGCCGATTTAAAAAATTATTTCACCAATAGAATGCTACATCCTTCCAATTTGACATAGGCTACATTTCATTTTGAAAAAAAATAGGGATCCTTGGTAAAATTTGAACAATGTAACCGAAGGTGTAGAAAAATGAGTCTTAAAATGTCTTTCGTCGAATGCGCTGCCGAAGCTATTAGCGATAGAACAAAATAATGTACAACAATATTGTCTACCCCGTGCGAAGCCGGGACGGGCTGCTAGTATTTAATAAATATAAGAGCAGACGTATGATCTTGTCGCTCGGGTGGCGGTTCCAAGTGAAGTGAGAGGAGGGCGGGAACGCGGCGTGGGGGCAGGGGGGCGGCCGGCAGGCTGTTTCCCTAACAATTAGTTACAATAAGTAGAGTAGGTACTTATGTATCTAGTATTTAGTGTGTGAGTGTAGATATAAAGACTCAATTTACTTTTACTTAATTTTTTTACCCAAAACTACGCTCTATGCGAGTACAATACAGATAATCGTAGGATTTGGCGGGATTGTGTCATATCAAGGTAACGAATGGTGTTGTGTAGCCTTATGTGTAGCCGACTGTACCACGAGTGAAATTGCTGACGGACGCTAGTGTTCAAAACAAACACACACCCCTTCACTCACACGTTCATACTAAAAAAAATAATATAAAATAAAATTATGTGCACAATACACAATCTAGCCCCAAACTAAGCAGAGAGCTATTTTGACTCAGTGTCATCAAACCGCGACTACAATACTTATTTCAACTAACTTACCTGCAACGTTTTAATTAAAAACCTTAGAACCGCAAAGTTTGCACAAAACTCAAATGTTTACCAAATCGATTATAACATCCGATATTAAACCAACAGCCCAAATTGAACACCGAAGTCAAACTTATCGAGACTCACAATAGCCAAGGTCTTATTTATTAAGGAGTAAGGTTGTAAATCGCTTGACAAGACCGTGTAATAAAATAAAACCCTGCTATAAATTATTGAGACCGATAACTGATTCTCGAAGTTGGAGATATTGTAACATCAAGGGAACACCGGTTTTGATAACATTTTAACAATAGAGAGATTACTTGGTGGCTTTTATTGATAAGTCAAATAACCTTTTTGATATGCTTTACCTTTTTGATTATTTTGGCATTTTATTACAGACCAGAACATAAAAGAACAGTCAAGAAACTTGCGGCGGCAAAAGAACGGTAGGTTTATTGCCTGGTCTTCTAGACTTAACGCTTTTTGCTAAATATAATGGAATAACGCTATTCACTGAATAAATGTCGGTCTTTGTTTAAGGCCTGCGCACATCTAGCACTAGATGGCGATGGCGATCAGCTAAAACGCTGTCAAATATGACAGCGTTCCAGCTGATCGCCATCGCCTAGATGTGCACAATCCTTTAGAAAAGCCTTAAAAAGAAATGCACTTATTTTTATCGACGGATTTTATCTGTAGATTGAAAAAATACCCCTAAGACTTAAAGCTTGAAGGTCTTGGTAGCCTTAAGACGTTTTAAAATGATCCTTGTGGTACTAATCAAAGAAGAATTGAAGTTTTTTTCTCGTTATATAAAAGGACCCGCACGCAGAAGGCACAAATAAATATTGTACACAGAACTTGGCGATAAGCTGTTTATCGGGTGTGTTCCGAACGACTGAATTTATTAGAGACCTTAAGATAGTTATAAGAAATAATAAATTAAATAGATGTTAATCATAGTTAGGAATAGTAGTAATAAAAATGAATAGACTGGTTTATAACCAAAAATAGTATGTAAGAATAGTATATAGCTCCTTATTAAACGTACCCAAAGGTATTGTGTTTTAATATAGGCAGGTAAATGAATAAACGACCCTCGAGTCGTTAAGGTAACATAATAGAAAGCCCTGCGTAATACAGGCAGGTAAAGCCGAGCGCAGCACTCTGTCTGCGTTCGAGCTAGGTGCCCTAGGTATATAGGTTTCAAAGCGAACGCTAGACCGTTACGCGCATGCCTAGGGCACCCAATCCAAACGTACGGAGAACTGTATACGTACGTTTTAATATAATACAGAACACGCTAGTGTTAGAGATAGGCACCTTTCAAATGTACGAAGGCTGTATACGTACATTTTATAGCATTATATAGTTAACAGGACACGCATAGTGTTAGTACCTAGGGCCTATAGGTTTTAGAGCGAAATCACGTATCGCACAGGCTCCTAGGTACATCCCTTTTTGGTAAAAACCTTAAAGAAGAAGAAGTATGGAAGTATATACATACGACTTTAATATTATATACCTAATAGGACCGTAGGGTAGGTATCCTGAGAAAGTTGACAGTAATAGTTCCTGAAACATGGAAAAATACAGGTACTTACCTTACACGTGTCACGTTCAAGGCCAACTTTGGGACAAGTCTCGACTTGACCAGGAAATTAGATAGAGATAGAAACATTGTAAGAGTAGAGTCAGTAATTTAAGAGTTTTTAATTGAATAAAGAAGAGTTTGCGCTTCGCGGGACTAGCACCTCTGGGCGGACTTGAGTTGGTATAGATATTTGACAGACATTGGTAACTTCGGGTTCATACAGTTTTTTATATTAGCACTAAATAATCGTCAAGTACATTTTGGACGGACGCCAATAGACCTGCCTGCTCAAGTTCGGACCTAACACCCGGATGCTGATCCCGACCTAGCGTACCTCGTCACACCTTATAGCCACGTCTTAGTCTTTCAACCCGATAGAATCCCGGCGAAAATTAGGTGCATTGCTTAGCCAAGTCACGAGAGGAGACAGAGAGGCTGTGAGCGATCATATCTTTAAAAACCGATTACAGTCCACACAGAAGCTCGCCTTTCTTTCTCCTTTCATAAGGCGGTCGTGCACATCGTGGTCCTTCGAGCCGGATAACCGTAAATTCTACGACGTGTGATGGTTTTGACGAGGTCGTAGAAAGGGTCTGGGAGTAAGCATACCGGCGCGCCCGAACAGAGCATGGCGTCCGTCCCCCCGGTCGCGTCTTCAGCGCCCGAGCCTATCGAGCTGGCTGCTCCGCCAGCAGTCCAGCAGGAGGCACAGGGCTCCGCGCCGCGTAATGGCAGAAAGTCGCCCCCGGTCACGTTCTACGTCAGCGGGCAGCCGAACCCCACCGCTGGCGTATCCGCCGCGAACGTCGCATCATCAAGTGAAACCGGGACGAATTTCCTCACGTCAAACACGCCGGAGCCGACCACGACAGAACGGACAGAAGAGACGTCCGTATCGCCAGCCGCTTCCAGGCGAAGCGAAAAATCGAAGACCCTCTCCGAGAAACGGAGCAGGCTGTGGCGAGCGAAAATAGAGTTGCTGCGCATCCAGGAGAAGATCGCAGCCACTAAGCTGAGTCTGGCAATAGAAGAATCTGACTCGGAAGAATCAGACTCAGAAGACAACAGCAACGGCAACACCGTCATAGATAGCCCACAGGACCCCATGAGGGTTAGCGACTGGGTCCAGAGCGCTACGATTCTGGCCATCGCAAATGAACCTCACACAGACACCGTCGAGCGGCAGCTGGTGCCGCCGACGGCCATGCGGACCGCACAGTCGTCGGGTGGTCAAACGGCGCCTTTCATCATATCGGCCGCATTGCCTCACCCTGGGTCAATAGCAGGGGAGGCGATGAGGACGCCGACTGAGAAGAGAGGAACCCCGCCAATTTTTGATAGTGCCCCCTTCGATGGTCTGCATACACGTGAGAACAGTAAAACCAATAACAGTGGTAAAGAACCTTGCATAGACACCGTCGAGGAGCAGCAGGTGCCACCGACGGCCATGCGGCCTACACAATCGTCGGGTGGTCAAACGGCGCCTTTCAACATATCGGCCGCATTGCCTCACCCTGGGTCAATAGCAGGGGAGGCGATGAGGACGCCGACTGAGAAGAAAGGAACCCCGCCAATTTTTGATAGTGCCCCCCTCGAGGGTCTGCATACACGTGAGAACAGTAAAGCCAATAACAGTGGTAATAGGAACAGTGACAGTAAAAATATAGACAGTGCGCGTATCCCCAGGGAAAACCCCCCGGGATACAACCAATTTGGATGCAGTGATTTTGGACGCCAAATGGGCGAAGTACATTTTGGACGGACGCCAATAGACCTGCCTGCTCAAGTTCGGACCTAACACCCGGATGCTGATCCCGACCTAGCGTACCTCGTCACACCTTATAGCCACGTCTTAGTCTTTCAACCCGATAGAATCCCGGCGAAAATTAGGTGCATTGCTTAGCCAAGTCACGAGAGGAGACAGAGAGGCTGTGAGCGATCATAGCTTTAAAAACAGATTACAGTCCACACAGAAGCTCGCCTTTCTTTCTCCTTTCATAAGGCGGTCGTGCACAGGGTGATTACGTATTTTTTCGGAAATTTGTTAAAATGTCGGGAGAATTCGTTAAATCCCGATTATCTGGCAACACAGTACTGCAGTGGTCTAACGTATTGTGAAGCTATGTGTTACAGCTTAGCCCCTAATCCCGTATGTCCGATACCAGCCAGCTAAACCCAGCTCATCGGTTGGAGAGAATTACTTTTGGTCAACACTGCCCGATATTTAGGTTAGTCCACGTTCGGTTGTCCGCGTGAATCCTTTCAAATTACGAATGCGTTCCAATTCCATATTCAAAAAGTTGGTACTTGTGAATACGTTCCATATTCAAAAAAGCTTGAAGTATTATTTGAATAAAGAACGATTTTTTCAAATGAAAGATAGAATTGTAATTTGAAATTAATAAAACACGCTAACTAGATTGTTCGGTCACTTATAAAATCGAAATTCTACCATTTTTAAATTTCCTTATTTGATAAAATCATCAAATTATTGTCCGTTCATAGTACACTCCAGATTCATAGTATGTAGTACATACAGAGATAAATACTACGTACATATCTCCGCACGTATTGACCATGTCCCTGTTTAATAAAGCTGACAATTCGACATATTATATGTCAAAAAGCGTCATAATTCGGCCATGTCATTTCTGTGGATTAGGCCGAATAACTGTCAGGATCTCTCGTAGAGAGTATTATATTCCTTGGTCAGGATGGTATAGGTGCTGGGCAAGCCTATTCCATCTAAAATCCTGTCCCAGGCACTATAGCGTCCCGCAAGTAGAGGCATGAGTAAACACCAGTTGCCCCTGACGCTATATAAATCATCTACAACAGATGCAACGGCTTGTTTACTTTACTTACTTACTTTTGTATTAAATGTAAGAGAAAAGATGACATGGAGATAGTGTTGAAAGATGCGCCCTGTACCATAAATTACCTGCCTCATTACTGATACATGAGAGTATTCCGGGTGGTACACTCTTGTTCCCTTTGCAGCAATAATTGGAAACCGAACCGATAAGTCGAGCCAAAAGAAATCGAATGCGTATCCCTTCTTTTAACATATGACGCAATTATGTGACAAATACAACTGCGGCGAAGATGCTGGCACAGGGGAAATAGAATGGCTGGCTCACTCATGTATGCAAAGATGCATAAAATCGTCGTGATAAGGTATAAAAAAATACATTAAGGGGGTACGATTTTCATACAAACTTAATTTACACAGCTATGGGCGAATAAAGTATTAATGTACACTGAAATAGCTGTAATAGGCTTTTCCAGTGGTCCTTATTACCGGCCAGTTATATAAAGTTGGAGTGGTAGCCGTGGTCGTGGCAGTCGGGGCTTCAGAAAAAGAACTAACAGACTTTTACGACTATTTTGAGACATATGTTTTAAGCTCATTCACGTATTCAATGCCGAGTACCCGTTAGAAAGAATGACGAAAAAATTACTTTTTTGGTTTTTTATTAATATTTCTGTTATCCTACAGTTTTCGCCAACTTTATATAACTGGCCGGCAATAAAGACCACTGTAAAATTCTATTACAGCTATTTCAGTGTACATTTATACTTTGTTTGCCCATAGTTGTGTAAATTCAGTTTGTATCGGGATCTATCTTTGCGTTAGTTATTATTTGAAGAAGATTTATTAAGATTTAGGTATATTTGACAGCGTTTTAGCTGTTAGTTATCGCCTAGATGGTCGCAGGGCTATAGACTGTCAGCGTAGGAAAATAACAAAAAAAAAACAAACCAAGAAAAAAGCTTTGTCATAAGTTTGCTGTTGGAAATTAAGGCCAGCAGTGGATTTCTGCAAGCTAGGTTTACGTAACAAATATAAAAATGAAACAGTTTTTTGTTGTTCTAAGTAAAAGTAAGTAAACAGGCCTTTGCATATATTGAAGATAATTTATATAACGTCAGGGGCTACTGGTGTTTAGTCATATGCCCCTGCTTACAGGACGCTTTAGTGCCTGGGACAGGATTTTAGATGGAATAGGCTTGCCCAGCACCTATACCATCCTGACAGGAAAGACATGGTCAATACGTGCGCAGCTGACAAAGCCGCGGGTTTTCTGTTGTTCTAAGTAAACCAGCCATTTAACCCCAGACTGCGCCGCACTCCGTTTTATTGTACTGAGAACTACAGTAAACAATGAGCTAATAACTACAGACTCGGACATACCAACTACATTCAATTACGATCACGAAGTACGTACTCACTTAATGAGGGCCATTTACATGTCCCACGGGCCGCGGCGTCAGACGAAATGGACGTGAAAATTGTGGATAAAAATTCAATAATTAAATGTTTGAGTCAGGTGTGCCTTTGTAAATAGCAATAAATATAATAAACATTATAATGTGTGGTGTGCGAGTCGGTGCGTACCGGAATGGGTTTCGCATAAACATTTTGTAATATTCAAAAAGTTGTGAACCGTTTGGAAACACAAGTCCACTTGCTAGAACTTTATTGAGTATTGAGTATTGAAAGAAAGAAATAAAGAAAATAATTTTTCATCCCACCAGCTCTGAAAGTGTGTTTTTGCTGTTTAATTTCTGACCGGAAAAGCCGTTTTTATCCGCTAGAGGATAAAGTAAATTTGAATTTAGAATATCGTGTTCAATAAGTTTGTGAATACAAAACCTATATACGAGTACTTCTACCTCCATGGTGCCGAACTTATCATACAACCTTTTTTATTTTGTTAAAAACTCGCACTCGCAACCTTCTTGGTGTGTTAGTCGCGCCATGTTCTTTTTTATAACGCTTTTATTAGCTTCACCTGTATGTATGTATGTATGTATGTAACCGACCTCTTTGAGCTCGATTTTGTCCTACTTTGAACGATCAGATTTGATTCAAACTTTGCACACCTGTCAAAGGTCGATGACAATGCAATAATATGAAAAAAAAAAAAAATGAAAAGAAAAAAAAAAAAAAAACCTTCTTACAACTATCAGATTTGATCTAAACTTTGCACACCTGTCAAAGGTCGATGACAATGCAATAATATGAAAAAAAAAGAAACTAAAAAGTTAAAAATAAATTATAGTTTTTTTTTTTTAGTTTTTTGAACTATAATTTATTGCATTAGTCATTTCCTCGCTGAGGTGGGATGAAAAGTTACGTGTTGCAATGGAGTGCAAAGATTTTTCACCTTGTGCTCTTTTGATTCCTTCGCCAACGCTTAGGATTCTAACTTTTTAACCACTCGCTACGCTCGTGGTTAAACTTTAGAATCCTGCGCTTGCTCAGTCATCAAAATTGAGCACGCGGTTAAAAAGCAGCTTTGCACTCTTGTATAACAAATAACTATTATTGACCTAGCATAACACACAAGAATACCTACCTAATTGAGAGAACTTCTTGTTTGGCCACACCTTCTTCGTGCCCTTATCCCGCTTAACGTGGGGTCGGCACAACATGTTCTCCTCTTCCATTCTCCTCTATCAGCCGTCATTTCTGTATTCACTTCTTTTTTATCCATGACATCCTTCACACTGTTTATCCATCTTTTCTTTGGCCTACCTCTACCCACAGTGGGTTCAAGACTCACTCGGTTCATACATTATTAAAATCTTTGTGTTTTCTTATATTTATCAAATAAAATATGGGGTTTCGTATAGTTTCATCTATTTCACTTCTTCTTCTTATCGTGTCACTGATTCTTTCGAAACAAGTTTTTTTTTCTATTTCACTAAGACGCATCCAATGCCCTAAAAATTGTATAGATAGTGCAATCCACGAAGGCGCGCCCCACTATTCCTCCTAAACGTTTATAGTATATGTGTGCAAGCGTCCGTCAATGTTTGAGTGTTATCGGTACACACTAATTACCTATGAGTGCACACGCACACTACAATGAAAAGACTACGGTTCGCGACCGCCGCTCGGAGCAAACTCCCCGCACCCCGCGAGGGGCGCGTCTTCGTGAATTGCACTATCTATAGCTACAATTACAAGAGTGATCAAACTTTGATTTTAGGACACACACGACAATGACGGTTTATTGATATAAATAATGTAGACCCTGCTGGTTAGTTGCGGAACCCTAAAAACCTAGTAATTTAAACAGAATGCAAAGAGAATAAACAAAATACGTTGCTACAAGTTTGCATGTCAATTACTAGTGCCATAAAAAGTCTAGACCGCCGTGTACAGCTAGAAACTATACTGGTATAATTGCATGGCAAATAGTTAATGCTATGTATCTGTACTTATACCCAATCTACCTAATACCTACTTCTACCTACTACTACTTATACCCAACTATAGGTACTATAGTACAACTATAGGTACAAGATACAATTTTTGTTTATTTTAGATCTAGACTACTTATTTTTGAAACTGCGATACCGCTCGCTATAATCAGGAGTCCTAATAGGTAAGTCTTTTATGAAAAACTAGCGACCGCCCGCGGCTTCGTTTGCCCCTTTCCCGGTCCCGTTACTTTCGGGATAAAAAGTATTCTATGTCCTTCTCCTGGTTCCAACCAATTTTCAGCCAAATCGGTTCAGCCGTTTTTGAGTTATAAATAGTGTAACTAACACGACTTTCTTTTATAAATAAATATATATAGAAGATATGCTGCTGGAATTACGCGTTAAGAATTTTTGAAATTAAACTCCAAAAGTGGTTTGGGGTTGAATTGACGATGATGATAATCGTTCTAGAGAACTATAATACATTTTGGCAAAAAACTAGAATTTTTTGAAAAATCAAATTTTATTATAATAAATATACTTGGAAACAGAGTACAAAAAACACAAAAACAAGACAAGTGTAAACCATACTGACTGCCGAAGTATAAAACTGTGTATTGATTGTGTTTTGTAATGTTTCTATCCAAAATAAAAACAAATAGTTGACCGCATCGACCATCAATATTTATAGTTGTATCACGTACGATGTGTCATTTCTGCAACATTGTGTAAAACAACGTCATCTACAACCAATAGACGTACAATTTCAATGTTTCCAAGCTTGGTTGGTTTGGTTTTCTAATAAGGTTCCGTTCTCTTGATTTATGATTTCATTGTTACGTCACAAATATTTCTAGTTTGATGCGGGAATCAAACCTGCATTCCCGTCTAAATTAGACATTATAGCAAGCAGGCGACTGCCATCAAAATTTAAGAAAAAAAGTGGTCGAGTGCAATTCGGACTCGCCCATGAAGGGTTCCGTAGCAGCAAGAAATAACATTATATATATATATATATATATATATATATTGTTTATTGAATGAATTAATTAATACGGTCTACATGTCGACCACTTACACTAATTTATATTATATAAAACTACAAGACCACTCACTCACTGATTGACATGTACCATCTCGGAAACGGTGCTACTTAGGGTAGTAGTTTGTTTTGAGATAATGTGTAACTCCATGAGGTGACTGGAGGAAAATTATAGGGAAGGGGTAAATCCAAGATGGCGGCCGGGTGCACTTCCGGTTTCGTCGAGGAAACCAAATCGAGCACTTCTGCCTCGGTGGATCTGTTGAGAGTCTCGAATGATTTTGAAAAAATATATTAAAAAAAAAAAATCCAAGATGGCGGCCGCGCTGGAGCGTTTTGAAATTTTTGACTTTTTTTGACAAACTTTGACGAGAGACTTTGTTTTACGGATTTCCAAAGTCAACCACTTCGACCATGCCCTCTTGTAGGTAATTTCAATGACCATTAAAAAAAAATATGACTTTGCGAAAATCCAAGATGGCGGCTTCGGTGGCGGCCATTTTGTAAAAAGTTGGAAAATATGCTTTTTTTCAAATCCATTTTTCAGGTAGTTGGCAACATCTGACCGATTTGCGTTGTACTGGGGGGTTGTGTGTTTTGAAATGTAGTGTTGCCTGGTTTGAGAATTTTCCCCATTTCTCGGGTAATTTCCCAGATTTTCCCCAAAAACATGAAAAGTAGAAATAACAATATTTTGAATGGAGACTTTGGCTCGCGGGCAACATTTGGGTGTCCCGAATGACATTTGACCATTTTCGTCCTTTTTAGTTGGCTACCCCAAAAAACATGAAATATTTTAGATTTTGGGACTTTTTGACTTTGACGAATTACTTTGTTCTACCAAACTCAAAAGCTGGCAACACCGAGTATGCCACTCGATAGCCTATATCCTTGAGATTTCAGGAAAATTATAACATTTCAGAAAAACAAGATGGCGGACGGTGTGGCGGCCCTTTTGTAAAAAACACGAAAATCACGATTTTTTGACACGCCATTTCGGGCAGTTGGCAACCCCCGACTTGGTTTCGATGTATGGACCGGTTGTGTATTTCATTGAGGAGTGTTGCTCGCTGTAGGAATTTTCCCCACTTTTAGGGTAATTTCCCAGATTTTCCCCGAAAACGTGAAAAGTAGAAATAACGACATTTCAAATGGAGAGTTTGCGTAACCACCTCGAATGGGGTCCCCCAAATGACATTTGACCATTTTCATCACCTTCAGCTGGCAACCCCGACGGCCATTGGGACTTTAATTTTCGGGTCAGACCCGACTTTGGCGCTTAACTTTGTTCTACCAAAGTCATCGTAGAGCCATGGTTTTTTCACTGACAGGTAGCTTGTATCCTGGTGTCTTCAGGAAAATTATGACATTTCAGAAATTCAAGATGGCGGCAGTGCCATTTCCGGTTTTCGATTGGGGTCATTTTTGTGGTTCACCCCACTGAGGGGTGTGTATTAAAATCAAATTTTAGGGTTTTTTAGGAGTTGGATTAAATTTTTACTACACTGACAGTTCAAAATTCAAAATGGCGGCTGTGCCACTTCCGGTTTTGCAAAAGTCGTCCGATTGAGTTCGTTCAAACGGTTCATTCGACTGAGGGCTATGATTGGAGATTGAATTTTAGGCGACCCCCCCCCCCTCTACGCCCCCCAGAACCCCCTCCTCCTGAACCAGGGGGGAGCGTTGCGGTGAGCGAAGCGAGCCGCTACGCGACCACGGGGAACAGCGCGGCGAGCGAAGCGAGCCGTGCTGTGACCCCCTAACCCGAACCAGCGGGGAGCGTCGCGGTGAGCGAAGCGAGCCGCCACGCGACCACGGGGAACAGCGCGGCGAGCGAAGCGAGCCGTGCTGTGACCCCCCTTCCTGAACCAGGGGGGAGCGTTGCGGCGAGCGAAGCGAGCCGCCACGCGACTACGGGGAACAGCGCGGCGAGCGAAGCGAGCCGTGCTGTGACCCCCTAACCTGAACCAGCGGGGAGCGTCGCGGTGAGCGAAGCGAGCCGCCACGCGACCACGGGGAACAGCGCGGCGAGCGAAGCGAGCCGTGCTGTGACCCCCCTACCTGAACCACGTGGGAGCGTTGCGGCGAGCGAAGCGAGCCGCCACGCGACCACGGGGAACAGCGCGGCGAGCGAAGCGAGCCGTGCTGTGACCCCCCTACCTGAGCCAGGGGGGAGCGTTGCGGCGAGCGAAGCGAGCCGCCACGCGACTACGGGGAACAGCGCGGCGAGCGAAGCGAGCCGTGCTGTGACCCCCTAACCTGAACCAGCAGGGAGCGTTGCGGTGAGCGAAGCGAGCCGCCACGCGACCACGGGGAACAGCGCGGCGAGCGAAGCGAGCCGTGCTGTGACCCCCCTTAGTCATTGGGGTTTTACTACACTGAGGAACTTGATTAACTGATCGACTTTTAGGGTTCCTTAGGGCTTGAATTGGATCTTTACTTCACTTAGGACCTTGATAATTTAAACAATTTTAGGGTTCCTTAGGACTTTGATTGGAATTTCAACTACAACTAAAAATTTGCTTACAAATACACTTTTAGGGACCTTTTGGGCTTTCTTTACACTTTTTGGGGTTTTAAAAGTGTAGTGCAAGTGAAAAGTGATAAGTGAAAAGTGAAAAGCATCCACACCGACACGCGAGGTGCTTGCACCTCGCGCAGCACGAAAAAACTAGTTATACTATATAAAGCTCGATTACCACTCACTGATTGACATGATTGTTCTCCTTGATGGTGGAGGGGAAGGTATGTTTTTTTTTATGGAAACGTGTAGAGGGGGTAAAAGTGACCTAGGGAAAATTCCGACTTTTTGAGATTTGCCCCCCCTTAACCCCCCCCCTCAGGGGGGCTCTGCAACCGAGAGGTCCTGCATAATTTTTTAATGGGGAACGTATAGAGGGTCACGAGTGATTATGATTGCACAAAAAATTTTGCCCCCCTTGCCCCCCAGGACCCCCCCTTTTGAGAGTGCTACCGGATGCCGTCGAGATAGGAGGGTTTCGATTGGGGTTTCGTATAGAGGGTTTCTTCCTGAATTGAAACAACAAAAAAAACTTCCCCCCTCCTACCCCTTTTTTTTCCCCCCCTTTCGTATCTTCCAAGCAGAGTGACATCTAAGAATTTTATTTTTTGGGTCATGTAGGGATGGTGAGATTATTTTGAAAGCAAAAGAAATTTTTCCCCCTTTTCCCCTCTAGACCCCTTTATTATTTCAAAAACCTAAAAATGGCCTATTTTTGACCTTTTATTTTCGTGTGGAGCATTGCGGCGAGCGAAGCGAGCGGCCATGCGACCATAGGGAACAGCGCGGCGAGCGAAGCGAGCCGTGCTGTGACCCCCCCCCAAGCCCCCCAGAACCCCCTCCTCCTGAACCCGGGGGGAGCGTCGCGGCGAGCGAAGCGAGCCGCCACGTGACCACGGGGAACAGCGCGGCGAGCGAAGCGAGCCGTGCTGTGACCCCCCTTAGCCCCCCAGAACTCCCTCCTCCTGAAACCAGGGGGAGCGTCGCGGCGAGCGAAGCGAGCTGCCACGCGACCACGGGGAACAGCGCGGCGAGCGAAGCGAGCCGTGCTGTGACCTCCCTACGCCCCCTCCCCTACCTGAACCAGGGCGGAGCGTTGCGGCGAGCGAAGCGAGCCGCCACGCGACTACGGGGAAACAGCGCGGCGAGCGAAGCGAGCCGTGCTGTGACCCCCCCCAAGCTCCCCAGAACCCCCTCCTCCTATGTTTGCCGTTTTACTTCATTTAGGAGCTTAAAAACGATTTTTAGGGTGTTTTAGGAAATTTAATAAATTTTCACTAGACTGACAGTTCAAAATTCAAAATGGCGGCTGTGCCACTTCCGGTTTTGCAAAAATCGTCCGATTGAGGTCGTTCAAACGGTTCATTCGACTGAGGACTTTGATTGGAGATTGAATTTTAGGTTTTTTTTGGGGTTTGAATGGATCTTCACTTGGTTTAGGGTTCCGCCCGTGTGGGAACGCATTGAGGACGCGAGCTGCTTGCAGCTCGCGCTGCACGCGACCCGGTAGTCAACGTTTGGGTTCCTTCTAGCAGTTTGGACCCGTTGAGGGTTTTGGCTTTACCTAAAATTTAGGGTTCCGTATAGGGTTTTGATTGGGGTTTTACTACATTGAGGAATTTGATTAAGTGGTCGACTTTTAGGGTTCCTTAGGACTTTGATTGGAGTTTCAACTACACTTAGGAGCTTGATAATGTTAACATTTTTAGGGTTCCTTAGGACTTTAATTGGGGTTTTACTACACTGAGGAATTTGATTAAGTGGTCGACTTTTAGGGTTCCTTAGGACTTTGATTGGGGTTTTACTACACTGAGGAACTTGATAAAATAAACAGCTTTTAGGGTTCCTTAGGCCTTTAGTTGGAATTTTACTTCACTTAGGACCTTGATTATGTAAACAATTTTAGGGTTCCTTAGGACTTTGATTGGGGTTTTACTACACTGAGGAATTTGATTTAGTGGTCGACTTTTAGGGTTCCTTAGGACTTTGATTGGAGTTTCAACCACACTTAGGAGCTTGATTATGTAAAAAAATTTAGGGTTCCTTAGGACTTTGATTGGAGTTTCAACTACACTTAGGACCTTGATTATGTAAACAATTTTAGGGTTCCTTAGGACTTTGATTGGGGTTTTACTAAACTGAGGAACTTGATTAACTGATCGACTTTTAGGGTTCCTTAGGACTTTGATTGGGGTTTACTACATTGAGGAACTTGATAAAATAAACAACTTTTAGGGTTCCTTAGGCCTTTAATTGGAGTTTCAACTACACTTAGGAGCTTGATAATGTTAAAATTTTTAGGGTTTCTTAGGACTTTGATTGGGGTTTTACTACATTGAGGAACTTGATAAAAAAAACAATTTTTAGGGTTCCTTAGGACTTTGATTGGGGTTTTACTACATTGAGGAACTTGATTAAATAAACAACTTTTAGGGTTCCTTAGGCCTTTAATTGGAATTTTACTTCACTTAGGACCTTGATTATGTTAACAATTTTAGGGTTCCTTAGGACTTTGATTGGAGTTTTAACTACACTTAGGAGCTTGAAAATGTTAACATTTTTAGGGTTCCTTAGGACTTTGATTGGGGTTTTACTACATTGAGAAACTTGATAAAATAAACAATTTTTAGGGTTCCTTAGGCCTTTAATTGGACTTTCAACTACACTTAGGAGCTTGATAATGTTAACATTTTTAGGGTTCCTTAGGACTTTGATTGGGGTTTTACTACATTGAGGAACTTGATAAAATAAACAACTTTTAGGGTTCCTTAGGACTTTGATTGGACTTTCAACTACACTTAGGACCTTGATTATGTAAACAATTTTAGGGTTCCTTAGGACTTTGATTGGAATTTCAACTACACTTAGGAGCTTGATAATGTTAACATTTTTAGGGTTCCTTAGGACTTTGATTGGGGTTTTACTACATTGAGGAACTTGATAAAATAAACAATTTTTAGGGTTCCTTAGGCCTTTAATTGAACTTTCAACTACACTTAGGAGCTTGATAATGTTAACATTTTTAGGGTTCCTTAGGACTTTGATTGGGGTTTTACTACACTGAGGAATTTGATTAAGTGGTCGACTTTTAGGGTTCCTTAGGACTTTGATTGGAGTTTCAACCACACTTAGGAGCTTGATTATGTAAACAGTTTTAGGGTTCCTTAGGACTTTGATTGGCGTTTCAACTACACTTAGGAGCTTGATAATGTTAAAAATTTTAGGGTTCCTTAGGACTTTGATTGGGGTTTTACTACATTGAGGAACTTTATAAAATAAACAACTTTTAGGGTTCCTTAGGCCTTTAATTGGAATTTTACTTCACTTAGGACCTTGATTGTGTTAACATTTTTAGGGATCCTTAGGACTTTGATTGGAATTTCAACTACACTGAGGAACTAGATTAACTGATCGACTTTTAGGGTTCCTTAGGACTTTCTTTACTACTTTTTGGGGTTTTACAAGTGTAGTGCAAGTGTAATGAAAAAGTGGGAGTAGCACACCGACACGCGAGCTGCATGCAGCTCGCGCACACGAAAAAACTAGTTAATACTATATAAAACTACGATTAAAATAGAATACAAAAAATGACAAAATAAAAGTTATTTTATAGTTTCGGAGAAAAATGGCTGTGACATACGGACGGACAGACAGACAGACATGACGAATCTATAAGGGTTCCGTTTTTGCCATTTGGCTACGGAACCCTAAAAATAAACTTTGATTCCTAAAATAGTTTAATAAAACTCACTTCTTTTCGTAAAATAGACTGTAATAATTACTCCACGTTACACTTTAATATTTCTCAAACTATACATAAAGACTACACTTTTAGGTTCTATTCCGTACTCGTACCAACGACCGACTGACCCCAATCCTTCGCTCCCTGCCATCGCCAACCGTCTATCCCCACTACTTTACCAACCAACGTCAAGGAGGGAGGGAGTCAGTCAGTGTTGCTAACGGCATTTCTATGAAGTTGACAGACAATTTCACAAACAAATATGACAAGTGTCATCAAATATCATAATAGTAATTTCTATTAAACCATTAAAATTAGAACTATTATTGAAATTCATCACATTCGGCCATCCGACACTGTGCTTACTCTGGAAGCACATGGTAAGTGCACAATATAATAATATGAAAACTTAATAAACAAAGCCTGAATTCAAAACAAATAATGAGAAAAGATGACCATTCAAACACTATCCAAAAAAATAAATTGAATGTCTAAAAACAAAACTTGAATTTAAAACAAATACTTAATAAGAAAAGATGACCATTCAAATACAATCTAAAAAAAAAAATTGAATGTGTAACAACAAAACTTGAATTAAAACACAGATACTTAATGAGAAAGGATGACCATACAAATACAATCTAAAAAAAATCTAATGTCTATCAAATTCGGCCATCCGACAGTGTGCTTACTCTGGAAGCACATGCTAAGAGCATAATGATAACATGATAACTATGTATATGTATGACTAAACAAAACTTGAAACTTGAATGACTACCAAAATTCAGACAACTAATAAGAACAAATTAAAACAAATCCAAAATTACAATATAAAACTTGTAAACAAAATGAAATTATTAAGTAGAAGATACGAAGACACCCAAATAAATCTTAGTCATTTCTAAGAATAAACAGATATTAAAAATATAATTCTATCTAAAAATAATTACAGTTAGATATCCCGTTTACCATATTCAAAGCCTGTATGCAAAAAAAAATTAACTAAATGAAATTTCTAAGATAATATAACAGTTTTGTATCAGAAAAGTCTTCGCTTCCCAGCCATAAACAATGCATTCGGTTAAAATGTTATTTAGAGGTAAATTAAATACTCCTATAGCACAAATTATACTCCGATTGTGATAGGAAGACATCTCCATGGTTAAAAATACAGTCAAACAGTTAATTGTTTTTAAAAGTCAAATAGTAATTTGGTCTCCCTACTACAATATTCACGTTGACCGGATTGAGAGGGTTCAGAAAAAGTTTCTGAATATTTTAAGTTACAGATGTGGTCTTAATAGGAAATTGCCTAACTATACTGCAAAGCTCCATCATTTTCATTTAATGTTATTAGAAAATATCGTCTCAAATATCATGATCTACTGTATAATTTCAAAATTACTCACTCGCATATCGACTCTCCTTGCTTACTTTATCTTATTAATCTAAATATAAAGCCTAGACCTCGGCAACTCTTTCAGAACACTTTCGCCTTACAAGTCCATTCAAACAAAGCCTCTTATTATAACCCCGTTGTCAGAATGTGTCGCCTATTTAACGATTTATTGATTAAATACAGTGATAAAATTCATATCTTTAACAATAATCTAAATAAATTCAAGAATGCATCTTTGGCCACTCTTTCATTAGAGTGTGCCGAAAACTCAAATTAGTTATTTAATTAATTCTGCACTCTCTTCGAGTCTTAACTCGAAGTGTGTGCACTTACTGTAATAAAATAATTGTATGAGTACACCTAAGTTCCAAGTAAATGTTAACTTTAATCACCTACTACTAGTTAAGCCTGGTTACACGCTATTTACTAACTTTCCTGTTCTATGCATTCTGTGTACGCATGTTTTGGGGTACTGTCTAGCTCATAACTTAATAGTATTTATGCCTGTAAATTATCGATTGTACTCTGTTTTGTGTACCTAATAAACAAATAAAATAAAATATAAAACAAAATAAAATTGTGGTAATAAACTACATAATTCTTCTCCTTGCTACGTAACTCGCGGCTCAGCCTGTTACTACGGCACCTTCAGAGGCGCGTCATGGCTCAAGCTGCTGATGTGGTGCCTTCCGTGGCGCATCACGGCTCAGACCACTGATGCGGTGCCTTCCATGGCGCATCACGGCTCAGGCCGCTGGTGCGGCGCCTTCCGTGGCGCATCACGGTTCAGACCACTGATGCGGCCTCTTCCGTGGTGCATCACTGCTCATGCTGCTCATGCGGTGCGTCACGGCTGTGTCCTGTGGCACCTTCTGCGGTGCATCGCTACTAACTTTGCCTGGAGTTTTAAGGATCTGAAACTCGTCATAAAATTTACAGATCTGCAAGCACACTGTGAATAAATCTATTATCATTCATCTGCTTTATATCTAGTTGAAATGAATAGGATTTCCAATTGTGAAATAATTAAAAAGTAACAATATATTCCAAAAATATAAAACACTAAATGTGCACTATCCACGGCATTTAGACGAGTTCTCTGTACTTAGTCTTGCGCTTTAAATACTACAAAAGATACGTTTAACTTAGCTCAGTAAATGCATGGAAACGCCATCATTAAATCTGACAGCGAAGAACTTATCAACTTGAATTTCTCCATGCCATGCCCTGCCATGGCACTGCAGGCATGTACTAGTCATGTCATCTCCTCATTGTTCTTGCTGAAATGCAAACATCTTCTCGACAGTGGCTGTTTCGGTAAGTAAACAATCTAGTGGTTCAGGTTTACGACGCACTAACTTCAATTAGAATCTTTGTCCAATTTTTATTCAAAACTGTGATTCAGTTGTAAAACTGAACTGTTAAACTGTAATTGAACACCTAAAACTGTAATTCATCTTTTTAGTAAGTAGTAAGTCTTTTATACATCGCTAATCTTTAATTTATAAATAATTCACATTTATTTTATCTTAAATTCATATTTAATTCATATTAAATTCATATTAAATTCATATTAAATTCATATTAAATTCATATTAAATTCATATTAAATTCATATTAAATTCATATTAAATTCATATTAAATTCATATTAAATTCATATTTAATTCATATTTAATTCATATTTTATTCATATTTTATTCATATTTTATTCATATTTTATTCATATTTTATTCATATTTTATTCATATTTTATTCATATTTTATTCATATTTTATTCATATTTAATTCATATTTAATTCATATTTAATTCATATTTAATTCATATTTAATTCATATTTAATTCATATTTAATTCATATTTAATTCATCTTAAATTCATCTTAAATTCATCTTAAATTCATCTTAAATTCATCTTAAATTCATCTTAAATTCATCTCAAATTCATCTTAAATTCATCTTAAATTCATCTTAAATTCATCTTAAATTCATCTTAGATTCATCTTAGATTCATCTTAGATTCATCTTAGATTCATCTTAGATTCATCTGAAATTCATCTGAAATTCATCTTAAATTCATCTTAAATTCATCTTAAATTCATCTTTAATTCATCATTTATTCATCATTTATTCATCTTTAATTCATCATTAATTCATTTTTAATTAATTCATCGTCCTTTCATTAAAACTCGAAAAACTTATATAATCTTAACCCAAAATCTTTACTTATAATCCAAATCCAAAACCGATCTTTTTTAACAACTCTACACGACTTTAAATTACTTAACTTAAAATTTTTGAAACATTTGCGCCTTTTGAGACTTTTAGAACATTTTGAACTTTTTGAACATTTTGAACATTTTGAACATTTTGAACTTCTTGAACTTCTTGAACATTTTGAACTTTTTGAACTTTTTGAACTTTTTGAACTTTTTGAACTTTTTGAACTTTTTGAACTTTTTGAACTTTTTGAACTTTTTGAACTTTTTGAACTTTTTGAACTTTTTGAACTTTTTGAACTTTTTGAACTTTTTGAACTTTTTGAACTTTTTGAACTTTTTGAACTTTTTGAACTTTTTGAACTTTTTGAACTTTTTGAACTTTTTGAACTTTTTGAACTTTTTGAACTTTTTGAACTTTTTGAACTTTTTGAACTTTTTGAACTTTTTGAACTTTTTGAACTTTTTGAACTTTTTGAACTTTTTGAACTTTTTGAACTTTTTGAACTTTTTGAACTTTTTGAACTTTTTGAACTTTTTGAACTTTTTGAACTTTTTGAACTTTTTGACATTTTTGAAGTTTTTGAACTTTTTGAAGTTTTTGAACTTTTTGAACTTTTTTACTTTGACCAAACAGATCTCGCATGGTTAATTAATTTCAACTTCTAGGCGTACATAGTCAAACTGAACTCACTTGGTTTCAAAATCAATTTCGACTTTTATGGCGAACATAGTCAAACTGAACTCACTTGGTTTCAAAATCAATTTCATCTTTTAAGGCGTACATAGCCAAACTGAACTCACTTGGTTTCAAAATCAATTTCAACTTTTATGGCGTACATAGTCAAACTGAACTCACTTGGTTTCAAAATCAATTTCATCTTCTAAGGCGTACATTGCCAAAATGAACTCACTTGGTTCCAAAATCAATTTCATCTTATAAGGCGAAAATAGCCAAACTGTACTCACTTTGTTCTAAAATTTTATTAATCTTTACTTCTATGGCGTACTTAGCCAAACACAGATCCCAAAACACTTTCTTTAGACGAGCATTAATTACGTTCAATGGCCTGGTTAACGTCCCCAAACTAGATCTGTTTGCTCAAAACCACCAAGAATTGCTACTTACATTTTGTCAAAATGCTGTTTCGAGGAGACTCCCCAGGTTCCCTAGGTGTTTTTTTTTTATTGTACTTTTTGTTTTTCTGTTTTAATTGTAATTTGTTAAAAAAAAATTGTCTCCAATAGTCTCACTATGTGAAACCGGTTTATTGGACCCTAGTAACAGTTGTCGTTTTAAATTATCAATTAGAATCTACTGATTGTTTACCTAAGAAATAATAATAAATAAATAGTCTACAATTTTGATAAGTTTAGCTCACTATACTTCAAAAACTCGCTTTAGAGGGTAGGCTTGATCATGATCATTAACTTATTTATTTTAAATCCAGCATGGTTAGACATTTGCGGTTAGAGGCTACTCAAACTATACTGAGCTGCTATGGTATTAGCAGTACATGAACAGTTTTAGCACTATCGGATAGCCCCTGTATCAACTTTATGGTTAGGCCCGGTGCACGACAAAGACCGTACCGGCTTTTATGAAATTTAAGATTGTGCTCGGTCTTTGCTATTTACGGCCACTTTATTATGAAACTTTATTCGATCACTCATTTTTGATGTTAAGTAAATCATAAGAAATAAATATAACTTTACAAATAATCATTTCAACATAACTCAGCCAATAACACTCTGCTTATGCCAACAGATATTCTAATTTATTTAAGGGTATTTATTTAATTTTGTACATTATGCTACATCGGCACAATGGCGACTAATAGCATGGACATAAAAATGTTTTTTTTATGGGTCTAGACAGGAAAGTAGGCCTTTCCTAAGTACCCTACAGTTCTGCATATCAAAAAGTAACAAGAATGCTACAGAGGACTGACTTGCTTTTAACACTCAAGCTCAAACTCAAGCTTGTTTTTTACACTCAAGTACCTTCACTTAATTTCATACACGGTAACACGAGTCATGTGTTTTCAGAGGGTAACCAATAAAATGATCATCGTAATGCATAATAATGTAAAACTATTTGCTGTTATTAAGTTCGTTAATATTTTTAAAATATCTTTCGGTAAACTTAGCGTATATTCCAAAAATTAAGGGAATGTCAATTGTTTGAAATGGA
This sequence comes from Thera obeliscata, assembly GCA_947578465.1. Taxonomy (NCBI): domain Eukaryota; kingdom Metazoa; phylum Arthropoda; class Insecta; order Lepidoptera; family Geometridae; genus Thera; species Thera obeliscata. The sequence goes on along the minus strand of OX387924.1, from coordinate 13,573,737 downwards.
ACAGCTTAACTAAGCAGTCAAAGTCGTTAAATATTAGGTTCAGGCCATTTCATGTTCGGATGAGCGGCTAATATAAAATTTCATATGAGACCACACACATTTTAGGGTAGGCATAATATCAGGCATTTCAGACAATCAAAATTAAAACTTGTTGAAAGGTGTCAGCATTACCGGATAGTCTCTGTGCAATACAGACCAGTGCGCATGAACAACGAATCAACATACTAATTCAAACTTGGTTTCTATACCTACCCTACAACGTTAGGATGCGAACGATCAGATTAAAACTCGAATGATTTCACCCACTTAAGTAAAAAGAAAATCATTAAATTATAACATTTAGGTAAGTACCCGTTATTGTTCATAAGTTCGATCGAAAAAGCTAGCACAAACGGATAATCTCGAAGCAATCTCGACCGATTCATGCTCGCAAAATCTTTCGTACCCTTGAACTTTTAGTCAAATTAAATAATTTTCTACTCAACCCAAGAAAAATAATTACTTGGCGGGTGGAATCATATTAAAATCCGTAAGAAATATTTTACATACCCGTAAGTTCTTGTCACTTCTGAGATTTAATAAAACTCACTTCTTTTCGTAAAATAGACTGTAATAATTACTCCACGTTACACTTTAATATTTCTCAAACTATACATAAAGACTACACTTTTAGGTTCTATTCCGTACTCGTACCAACGACCGACTGACCCCAATCCTTCGCTCCCTGCCATCGCCAACCGTCTATCCCCACTACTTTACCAACCAACGTCAAGGAGGGAGGGAGTCAGTCAGTGTTGCCAACGGCATTTCTATGAAGTTGACAGACAATTTCACAAACAAATATGACAAGTGTCATCAAATATCATAATAGTAATTTCTATTAAACCATTAAAATTAGAACTATTATTGAAATTCATCACAATAGTAACCTCTGTAGTTTTAGCTTAAATAAATATAGCACTAACAGACTAACAGTGCAAGTTTTGGTTGCTTCGCCAATTTTTTTTTAATTTTTCTTTCTTTCTTTACAGGTTGTAGATAATTTCCTCAGATATCTTATTACCGAGTACTCACTCATTGAGCATTTATTAATGGGGTAGTCAAAGGGTATGGACGGCTAATTATTACAAACTATTTAATTTTCCTAATATTTTTTTCTATCACTGATTGAAAGCACTGGCATAAATAAAAATAATATAACTACTGTGAAAATTCTATACAACACTATCTAGCCCCAAACTAAGTAGAGCTTGTAAGATGGGAACCAGAAAGCTCAAAAATATCTATATAGGTACTACCTTTTAAAATTAAAAATTACAATTAGCAACGTCAAAATGCCTACCGTTTTTCAGAAAACCGCGGCTTAAGGCTTTGTATATTCAAGCATGATAAAGATATGGTGGGTACACACGTCACGACACGAGCACGACTTTCTACAAACATGCTCCACCCTGCGTCTTGGCTTCGAGCATTTGTCTTGAGACTTGCATGGTACACACGTTCGTACTTGCTCGAGATCGAGCAAGTTTATCGAGCAAGTACGTACGTGTGTACCCACCTCAATACTCAATACTCAATACATTTATTGCTTTACACATGGTTTAATTTGTACATACATAGTTTTTAAGTGTAAGTTAGTATCACATGGACCCTGCATAGGGTATAGCAAACATGGAGGCAGGCCGAGGTTTTAAGGTAAGTAGGTACATTCGATTAAATTATAAATAGTTACGTAGCTTGGATATTTATGATTGTGATGTTCCTTATCTTGGTTGGTTGGTTGGTATCTTGGTTGGTGGTATCATGGCCTATAGGTTTATGTTCGAGGACACAGGATTATCCGTCACAATTTTGTAGTATCTTAATAACGGTTTCAAATATATCATCAAAATAAGTGGAATGAGACATGTTTCGACAAGTCCTAATAGGTGCAATCAGCGACAAAGTAGAATATCGATTTCAACAAGAGCGTGACCCAAGAGCTGGTGGGTATCTGGCGCAGCGTATAAGCATTGCTATTCAGCGTGGCAATCCCGCCAGCGTCTTGGGGACGCTTCCGTCTGGCACTGATTTGGATCAGTTGAGCTATCTCTAGATCGTTTGTAACGATCTGCAGATAAATAAATATTGTGTACAATTCACACAAGTTGTAGTTGTAAGTTTCTTTATGTAAACAAATATGACTTACAAAATACAAGTATTTCAACATGTTTACCATAATTTTGACTGGTCTCTGAGTGCAATTGGTAGTAGTTCTGCCTTCTGCGCGGTCGTGGGTTCGATCCCACCGAGAACAAATACTTGTGTGGTGCACACAGACGTTTGTCCTATGTCTAGGTTTTACATTGTATTTTAAGTAAAAATATATAAGTATTATATCAGCTATCTGCTCTGCTTAATCTGGGGCTAGATAGTATTGTGTAGTTTGCCTCCTTCCTTCACCATTTAAGAGCATTAGCATTATGTACAGTCGCGGTATGAAAATGTTCGTCACCTTAGAGTCGGTTTTCGCTTGCACCAGCAGTGCCTTGATCATGAACACATTTTGACATAATTTGTGACGTTAACTTATCGGTGTATTCTGTCTATTCAGTTTCAAAAGGTAGTATGTGATCGTGATACGTTGAACAAATCAAGTTGAAAATCGACGAACATTTTCATTCCGCCACTATACATACATTTTTCGAACAGAAAAATCCACTGGTACACGAACCCGCGACTGACCTTAAAGTGGTGTTACTACCACTAGACCACCAGTGTTCTCTAGTCCACTAATAGGTAATTACTAAATGATTGATGTACACAATAGCATCATCTGTTTCCTAGAGCTAGGAATAATATATAACTATCTGCAGAAATGAGCTCATAATAAAGGCTTATCCTATTAATATTTATCCTCAAAGACTGACCTTAAAGCTTAGTTGATCGCAAGAGGCAAAGTGTATAAAATGTATATCCTCTGTGGGGATATACATTTTTGACGTGACAACGTCTTATAATTCGATGGAGCCGGCTGCACGCACAAAAAAGCATGATTCATGCGGCGTTACCTCGCTCTGAGGCGTTTTATTTAAGGCTTGAAGTGGTGCAAGCGAGAGCGCGGAACGAGCGACAAAGAGGCTCAATCGGCCTCCGCGTTCGGCAGCGTTCGACATCTGTCTCTCTCCTACTTGAGTGAGCGATGCGTCCGCGTGGACAGCTGTATGACGTTGTCTCGTAAACCGACTTTACAGACAACCGATTCTTTGTGATGAATTTAGAATGTGTTCGAATCCCACAGAGGACATAATATTATTAGTAGACTTCGTTCACCTGGGGTAATTCATCTAGAGTAAATTAAATATACTATTTCGTAGACTTAAGTTCTCATAGGTTATCTGAGGATAGTTAAGTAGGTACCTACACTTATTTGTTTCGTCATGACTTGACTTCTACTTTTGACTTTTGTGTTTCTTTCATTCTGCATTTATTCTTATATATATTGTTTTATTCTTTTAGTCTAGGTTAGCTTAGACTAGTATTATTTATAGGAAAGAAAAATATTTCGTTAATAATGAACATGAATTAGTACGAGACTAAGGGCATTTCTTTTACCTTGCATATTAATCTAATTTGTGACGCCGTATATTTTACTAAAAAAATGTTTTGGTGATTATTACTTTTATAGAGTTTTATGTAAAAAAAATGTGGAACACTATGACAAAGCCCTTAGCTCAGTATGAAATCATCGTGTTGTACTTATTCATTGTCGGCATTGATTGCAATTTAATTTTAAGTGGACACGATCATCGCATCAACAATATAAATATTTACACCACTGACTAACAATCAACCAACCTTACCAAACCTTATGGTCAAAGGTCTTTCAAATATTTTAGTTTGAGTACCTATACCTTATCTGCTTAATAAAGGTGACGGTTCAAAAAAATATTTATATTATTTAATATATATTTGAAAAATGCTTTGACGGGTGGTAATACTGACGGATTTTAAATAAAATAATATAATTTTTAACTTTTCAGATAAACAAATGCTTTTTTAAATCCGCTCAGGTGACAAAGGCAATGAAACATGAAACTAACATATAAAAAATACAGCCAAATAAAGAATCTCTTTTTTTTAGTTGATTAAACAAACCCCTCAGCTTTATTAACTTAGATAAGGAATAGGTTCCTAGTTTAGGAGTAGGGAAGGATGTGCAAAAAATCTTACGGAAAATTCTAGATTTCGACGAAACCGAAGAAATTCTCTAGCAATCCAAATAACTACTCATATTTTATTGCAAAGGAAACTGGTATTCACAGAGTCAGTGTAATAATGTGTGTCCTTTCTTTTAATTGTTGACAAATTATAACGCATAAAAAGAGAGTAAAGACGGTTTTATTATAAGTGTACTGCATATTCTTGTAGTAATAAAGATGTTTTAACGGGCATAAACTATTAAATCATACTACGACTAATGTTTTCCGTGTTTTAAGATTACAGATTTTTGCTTCAACTATTGATAGAAAGACAGACAGCATTGCAATAAAAACATTATGTTCTCCGGAAATTAAACATCGTTATAGTATTCCTTCTGTGCCCCATCTTAATACAGGCTGGTACCTATATTTAATAAAATAAGCAATCATAATAATATTGTATAAAGTAACACAATATTTTTGCGATGTCAATATGACATGCATCACTTTTATTTTATTGAACTAAAGATAAGAACAATGACTTCAAAAATTTATAATAAAATTCCCGAACAAATAAAAGATATTATAGAAAAGGTTAGACATTTGAACGTAAATTAAGGGACTTATAAATTAAGAAATGCTACGACCTTTGAAACGACTTTTTCAATGAGACACTGCCTGCGTTTCAATTTAATTTAATTCAAAATACAACACTAAACAGCTAGCTTTTTATTTATTTTTCAAACTTCGGCCCGCTTCCACAAATATTGCTATGTCTTGCCAAGAGAACTTAATTCCCCCAAAGTTGGTCAAATTACTTCAGCATTAAAATCTTAACTGTTCTGATGCTTTGACCAGAGTACTTCTTCAGGCTGATGTGGATGAGTCTGATCTTACTATCTAGGAATACTGTTGTCAATAAACAAAACTTGCATCAAAACTAAGCGCATGCAATTTCCCTTTATTAAGATATTCAATTGCAAACTAGTTCGAAACTGAAACAGAACTATCTAAGCACCGCAAACTTTGATACGAATTGTAATGCATTTCAAGAAACTAGATGTAATTAACATTTCTGGAACAGCCTGTTGCTACCACAGCCTGCGTTGAAACAGCCGGTTTTAACTTTGATGAACGAAAACAATCAAATCAAGGAACACTTTGAAATATCTCAAACTAGGCAAATCTAGGCACATGACCCAGCCTAGAAGAACAGAACAGGCAACAAAGTTACGCTTTCATTTTCCAGCGTTTTTTTGTATAAACGTCCAAAATAATGTCATACTGTGGTACCAATCCTACCTAGAGAAGTGTATAGGCAAAGAAAAACATGTAAAGGCAATAGTGATTAGGACTAAAAAAATACCTTTGCATCTATTCTAGATGATTTTTATAATGTCAAGGGGTAACTGTTTTTGCTAATGCCCTTATTTACGGGACGCTATAGTGCTTGGAACCGAATTTTTAGATGGAGTATGCTTGCCCAGCACCTATATTATCCTAACAGCTTAGTTGGTCTAATCCACAGAAAAGACATGGTCAATATGTGCAGAGCTGGCTAAGTCGCGGGTTTCTTCATGATGTTTTCCTTCACCGTTTGAGAGCACTGGCCCTGCAGACATTATTTTAGCGAATAGCTTAGGACTTAGTTAGGGCATAATAGGTAAATGCCTTTGAATTTTTGACTTACGATCATCATTTTGCAGATGGAACGCGTTGATTTGCGCGTAGCTAAAAACCATCAATGAGAGACACTATTTTAATGTATCTGTGTTCTTTTTCTATCACTCCACTTCTTGTATTATCTATATGATTGTGTTCTTGTATCTAAAATTTTCGTGTTTGTCATATCCACCGTGTGCCGTCATAAATAAATAAGTTTTCTTTCTTTCTTTCTCAAAAGCAAAAGTGACTCAGCTGTTTTCCTGAACTGTATTTTTATCACTTTCATATAAACAAAGTAGTCTAGTCTAGCGTACCTACATTAATGCCTAATTAATGACAGATGAAAAAGCTCAGCGGAAAATGATAATTGCATATAAAAGATAGTTATGCATCTACTTAGCGGCGGCTAAGTGCAGTGGTTTGTCTATTCTTGTGTATGGGTAATGTTTGGCTTGGTATGTCGGTCTGTCAGTTTGAGTGTCCTTTTATGATATGGTGGGAATTTGATTCACGTGGGACAATTTACGAGTGTAATTAGATGTAGATAAAGCTCAAAATCGTTTATCCTGGATATATCGATGGCTGGAGATCGTCATATTTCATATTACTGAACTATCTACAGATACATTTAATAAACTTAGAAATCGGCTTCATGGCCAAACTGGTGCACCGATTATTTATAAAAATCGGTGCACCGATCTGTAAACATTACCTTTCAGATAAAAAATATTTCAAATCAGTTCATAAATTACTTATCTGAATAAAAATACAACCGAATGGAGAACCTCCTTTTTTATTTAAAGTCGGTTTAAAAAAGAAGAGGTTCTCAATTAATTAGAAGGTATTTTATTTTTAAGTATGTTTATACAACAGTCAGTGTGTGATAGTTTTTCTCTACATAAAAATCCACGTATATTAATACCTATAATTATTGAAATGCATTCCTAACAAAAAACCTCATAGCACTAGGTAAATCTACACAAAGGTTAATAGATATAGACACTCATTTATTTGCTTCTTAGCACACATGTATGTAAGAGTTTCGGGATCCATCATGAAAACACCAGAGTTTCGTTTGAACATTCGTTTTTATTGGAGGTGTTATCCTTATGGTAGTTCGCAGTGGAATGAATATTTCTCAGCCGTTTGCTGTATTTATAGGTGACTGGGCAAACAATACAACAACTAACTTTACAACGAACATAATTCCAGAAATTCATTTTAAAATTACTAAAGCAAGCTAATTTGGTTTCTAAAAATATAAAATGATTTTTAAACAATACAACATAAATCAATTCATATTGCTAAATGATTGATATAAATCAACGAACTCAAATCAGCAACTAAAATCAAAAAACAACCAAAATAAATCACAATAACATTAATGAAACATTTTAAATCTAATAATATTTTATCATAATAATATTAACCACTTAGGTACTTGTTTAATATAATTTAGTAGAAAATAAAGAGGTTTTGCTGATTTTGCTAACGCATCTTTTATGAAAATGTTCTTGCGCTATCATGTATGTATGTGTGTAATCTATGTATGATGCCATTTTTGTTTTAGTGCAATAAAAAAAATTCTATCTAAATCTAGACGCCAGATACACTCGACCAAACCTAAAAGAACATGCAAGAAACTAATAAATGTAGTTATTTCAGTTTGAATACAGCACAAGGCAATAGCACTTATCGTTCCGCTCATAATCTCGGTATAATGAGTCGGATGAACAGATACAAAAATATAGGTAAGTACCTATATATAATACCCACCTATTATGTATGACTAAAGCGAATAAGTGAAGTCTTGGCATTGCTTAAATGGGCATCTTTGGCTAGCTGATGTAACCATCGCCTATAACAAAGCATTGACTTGTAGGCCACGAACGTCAGGAACATGCCCTACGATGCACTGCCTTGCGTCCTTGAATTTTGCGTTGGTATTTGGTAACAAGGCAATCTGCAAGGATATTTAAAAGTAGCGCCAGTAACTGTGAAAATTGAGGAGAAACGGGAGCTTGGTGTGGACATGTTATGAGGAGAGAAGAATGTCATGTGACGAAAAGAGTGTTAGGCATGAATGTAAATCTTATCTTATACCTTTAAACGAGAAAATCTTGTATATATATATACAAGATGCTCCCGACCCGTAGGTAAAGGATTATCCACTCTTTACGCCACACCCTGTATATATATATATATATATTTAGGATCTCGGAAATGGCACCAACGATTTTCATGAAATTTAGTATACAGGGGTTTTCGGGGACGATAAATCGATCTAGCTAGGATTTATTTTTAGAAAATATCGGCGTTCGGAGTTAAGAACAAACAACTTTTTCATAATATCATTACTTCTAGCGCCATCTGTTGCTCAGAAGCAAAAACTAAGCTCTGTGAGAACCCGAGAACTCAAGGGTTATGTTTCACAGAGAACGCCATCTATTGTCGAGTTTTGGAACTAAAGAACTACTCTGTAGACAAGTTCCAGAAGTTTTTATCTCGTGATTTTTTTTTAAATAACCAGTTCTTATTTTTTATTATTATGTAGTATGTTAGTAAGATCGAAATATATGATTTCATCATTCATAAGTACGTTATCAAAAAAATACCGAGCGAAGCTCGGTCACTTTCTGCTAGTACCTTTAAACGAGAAAATCTTGTATATATATATTTAGGATCTCGGAAACTGCGCCAACGATTTTCACGAAATTTAGTATACATTATTTTATATTGATTATATTGATCTAGCTAGGATTCATTAAAAAAAAAGATTATTTCACCCCGAGTTTAATAATTAAACATAAACTGAATATGTGACTGCTCCTGCCATCTATTGACGAATGTGAGCAACTAACTGCAAGCATATCCAGCAGATGGCGTTGTTCAGTAAGAATAAGCCAATAAAGATAATATGACTCTTAAGATTTCTTAAAAATATAAATTAACAATATTAAATACCACCAACTGCTAGTGGATATAAAGGTAGAAGTAGGCCTAAGAAAATATGGATGGATTGTGTGTATGTCCAGCAGTGGACTTCTTCAGGATGATGATGATGAATATTTATTGCCTACAGCCGTACCTTATTTTGATCGCTTCTCGTGGCAGAGTAGCATGATAAGTACTTACTGTTAGGTATGACTTTTGCGATGAAGTCACTGTTAAATCCGTGTACATTTGAGTACGTACCTGGAAATAAATACGAATATTATTAGAATTTATCTCATTAAATAAAACAACTCAGAGAACAGGAAAAATGTTGCATTTATTGCAAACCTTTATAGATTGAACTTTAAATTTGAATATTTACAACACAAAACGAATTAAAAATAAATTGTAACTTCTATTTTTTCTTCGAGTATATTTGCTTTATAATATCATTTCTCTTTGATAAATAATTTCAACCTTAAGGTCTGGACTTGACTCTGACTAACCCCGTGTGTAATATATAATAATCTGTGGGTTGGGTACTTGGGTACCACGAGCGTAGCAGACTACTCGTTACGACTGCTGTAATGTTTTTTGTAAAAAAGAAGATAAAAAGCCTCTAAAGATCTATAAAATAAAAAATAAAATAACTGGATATAATAGTGATTTAAAAAAACCACTAGGTTGCTAGGTAGACTCCGCGCAAAATAACTTTGTGCGTGACATGATGGCGGAAAATGTAAAAAAACTGACTTTGAATAATCTCCCAATCAAAAAAAAATATACAAGTTCGATTTCCCCATTCATGTTTATGATCGGAAGATATATTTCAAGTCCATTTTATTAATATTTTCCGCCATCTGTCACGCGCAGACTTATCTTGCGCGGACTCATGTCAATCAAAAAAACAAAAAAGAAACATGTAGAAAGAATTATAATTGTTATAATTGCCAAAAAACCAAGTCTCAATAACACTATTACAATAAAAAATCGTATTGCTTCAAAAGCTCAACAAAAAAGTAAATAAAGCTCGGTATACGCAAATGAGTACCGCCGCGTCGAATTGAATTATTATCGATTGTGTAACGAAGGCTTTATTTTTTGCGATGCTATTGTTAGTCGTGATATGATGCTAATTACGTTATTGGAGCTGAGTTTTAGGGTTGTCAACGACTTAAAACGATAATGTTGTTTATGTATTTTTAATCCTTAATCATTTTTTATAATAACAAAAAACTTGCATTATCACACACACATTGTGCTATATAGACTAGATCTAGATTTTTAGACACTAGGTAAAGCTATGGGATATTGAAACCTGATAACTACATTACACAAGCTACATAATTTTGTAAATTATACTCTTAATATTAAAACCAAATAAAGTTGTAACAAAAAAGACAACTTGAATTTCATAAAAAAAAGTATACACTCCTTTGCATATATTTTAGATGATTTATATGTTGTCAGGGCTAACTATAAATAATAAATAATAATAAATATTGTGGACAATTCACACAACACTACCCAGCCCCAAACTAAGCAGAGCTTGTAATATGGGAACCAGATAGCTGATATAATACTTGAATACATTTTTTTTTTTGTAAATACATACTTAGAATACAATATAACAACCAGACAGAGAACAAACATTTATGTTCACCACACAAATATTTGTTCTCGGTGGGGATCGAACCCACGACCTACGGCGCAGAAGGTAGAGCTACTACCAACTGAGCCAGAGGCCAGTCAAACTGTGGATATCGTGAGGAAACCCGCGGCTTAGACAGCTCCGCATTAAATTCAATATGGTCATTGTTTTTAAAAATATACGACCATCCGAACCGTGACTTTTTAAATGAATTTTCTTAAACATTCTTATGGGTCGATTATCACGAAGTAAGTAAATAATAAGTAATAAAATAAATGGCTATAATAAACTACAAAACGACCACACAAAGTCACGTGTACCAACCCTAGTCGCAGTTGAACGGAACTCGTCGAAAAAAAAAACAAATTGAACTGTACGTGCATGTAGTTATGTTAAGACTAGTGTGATGCCCGCGACCTCGTTCGTGTGATGTCATGTTTTTACAAACAGTTTTACAAAAAAAAACACACAATTTAATTTCTTGGCTGAGGTAGATAAATATCTCCAGAACATTAAAATAACTGGATGGATTTCTATGGATTGCTGGCTTCTCAGCTGTGCCTTGTGCGCCGTAGGTCGTGGGTTCGATCCCCACATAGATGTTTGTAGTGAACATGTTTGTTCTCTGTCTGGGTGTTATACTCGTACTCTAAGAATTAATTAACAAAAAAACATGTATTTAAGTATTATAATCAGCTATCTGGTTCCCACCATACAAGCTCTGCTTAGTTTAGGGTTAAATAGTAAAGTGTCAATTGTCCACAATATTTATTTGTTTATTTCAATTGCTTACCCTTTTTCATTAAATTCTTGCGAAGGTAAAGGAGGTTTATTAAAAAAATCGTACATTTAACTACGCTATCATTCAGACTCAGTAATTTACGTCTTTTAACTGCTAGTTTTAATTGCAACCGATCAATGATCTAATTAATGTATTCATTAGAACATTTAATTAACACGACGAAATACCACCCATGCAGTAGAAACTCAGAAAATTATTCGACTAAAAGTGCACGAAAGAAGCTTCTTTGAGGCACACTTAAAATCCTTTCGCCACATTGGTTCGAAAGAACTAGTGACATGAACAGACGATAAAGAAAGAAAGAATACATTTATTTGGGACACACAACACACAAACACAGCGCGAACAGAGAAAAATAAAAAATACATTCAGTAAATATGTAATTAAAACAGTAAAATAACAAAAATAGGTTGGTACATAGACATAATACGTCATGTTAGGTAGTAGGTAGGTACGTGTTTAGGATGACTAAGTACTGCTGTAAATCTATGAAGACGTACGGGTAAGTCTATGAAACCTGCACATAAATACACCCCTACTTTTTAATTACCAAAAAAAAAAAATGCCGATATTGGCTGCCGATACTGAACACATCCACGAAAAAAAAATTTTTTTTGAGACAAAAAAAAACTTTTTAAATAACCACAATTTTTAGTCAAATATTGAGAAATGATTCAACAAGCAAAAATCATTTCATTCATAAACGCTAAATGCCAAGCGGAACTGAACAGCGTAATTTTTTTTCTCTCTAGTACTACGTAACTAATATGTCCATAATTTTATGCAGGATTTCTGAAAATTTTAACATTTAATAACTTTGTCATTATATCGAAACAAAAAATTCTGATTGCACATTCATAATGTTCTATCCCTACTACATTACCCTATTTTTTTTTCTGGTAATTAAAAAGTAGTGGTGTATACAATACACCCAGATTATTTTCTAAGCCACGATGAAACAGCTGCTGGCCTACCATGAGCTTCATATGGTTATGGCTGTCAAAATTGTGTCAACAGTGTCAACACATTCAAACCCAAGAAGAAAATGAATGTGTGGGTCTGTATTAAAACTTACAGTTGCTGTGTTGTGTCTCACTCTACTGGAGTCACGGAATGCTGCTTTTGTTGTGTTGTATAAAAAAAATACTTCTTTTAGGTTTTGATTTGAACTAATGTATACTACGGTAATGTAAAAACGGAATTGACCTTCAATCCATTTGCCAGTAGGTATATCAGCAAATGTATATGGACGATATTTCACTTATCGCGTCATCTATATACAACTCAGCTCGGTACGTCTCCGAAGACAATGCATAGATGAGAATCGAGGAGCCTTGGAAACGACCAGGATTAGATGCGTATCAACGTACAGTCGAGGTAATACTAGCTCTTCTTCAACTTATTGCTGTACATACGACGTGGGCCGACGACATTGTTAGGCTGCTTTCCTACGGTGCGTGGTTCTGCAGATCATCACGCACAGCCGACGACGACGCACAGCAACGCACACAGAAAATGCTCCTGTGCTACCGCGCACCTCGGCGCACGAGACCGTTCCCATGGTGTGTCGTGCGTGCTGGTGCGTGCTGGTGCGCGATATCAAGCACCAGTGGGAAGGAGCTATGAGGCTGCTTTCCTACGGTGCGTGGTTCTGCAGATCATCACGCACAGCCGACGACGACGCACAGCAACGCACACAGAAAGGGCTCCTGTGCTACCGCGCACCTCGGCGCACGAGACCGTTCCATGGTGTGTCGTGCGAGCTGTCGTGTCTATCACACACAGTGGGAAGGGGCTATTAGGATAGCGGGAAGACAGTGGATAGATGCACGAAATGATCCTCTTTGAGGCGCACTTTCAATCCTTTCACCACACTTGGTTCAAGAGAACCAGACCTCGATAAAAAGAAGGTGGATGGAGAAAACTCCTAAACAACACCATCTAACCCCAAATTATGGGAGCCAGATAGCGGATATAATACTTACATGCATTTTGTTTGTAAAAATACATACTTAGAATACAATATAACACCCAGACAGAGAACAAACCTCTATGATCACCATACAAATATTTGTTCTCGGTGGGAATCGAACGCACGACCTAACAGCGCAGAAGGCAGAGCTACTACCAACTGAGCTGATAGGCCGTTTTGTGTGTAACAAGGATTTATGGGGTATGCCCAACAGTTGATTTATTCAGGCTGATTATAAAAAAAAAAATATATTCAAGACAATCCACACCACACTATCTAGCCCCAAACTAAGCAGAGCTTGTACTATTGGAACCAGATGTAATACTAGTACTTTTTAAACTTTTGCGATCATAAAACATATTTATACTATTACACGGGTATTTATCGCGTAAATTACCTTATTATTATTATTTTTTATATACGCGATAAATACCCGTGTAATAGTATAAATATGATAATACTTATAATTTTTTTTTGTAAATATATACTTAGAATACAATAAATAATAAATAATTTATAATGATGATGACGTAGCATAGGCTAAGGTACTCGACAGTACAGTGTATTTGTGATCACTGATGCATGCACTAGATTTGCAAAAACTAAAATACACGTTTAAACAAATGTTAATTTAAAATTATAATATGACAGAGATTTATTAGTGATGTTAGAATTTTCCATTGAAAAGTCAATTAAAACAACAACGCTGTCAAAAGAAGAATGATAACGATTTATATGGTTTCTTCTCTTCATGTAAAATAAAAAAGTTCCAGTAGTCTCAATAAGTGAAAACTTTTTAATGGTCAATAGTTGTTTTTTTTTAATTATCAGTTAGAATACAAATGTATAAGTACTCCTACGTTTTATCGCCAGTTAGAACCGCGGGTTTCCTGATTATGTTTTCTTTAATCTTTCACGGCACCAAAACTGGGTTGCTGGGTTTGGTAGTTGAAATAATTTTATATGCACTGTGACTATTCACAGTGCTTATAAAATTATTTCAACTATACAAGTACTTTTTTATAAGATTGAATCACAATAAACTTATACATCGAAAATCAAAATTAAAGATTAAGTTATTTGGATCCTTTACGAAAGATTACAGAATCAAACTTAAAAACGATTGTTATACAACCCGACCTATAACTACAACAAAATCACAGCAACACTCCTACACTCGGCCATCTTGCGTATGCTTCTATTCTATTAATACAACAAATTGCCCGCGACCCCGATCCCAGATCATTTGATTGTTCGCTCGTTCAACGACAATTTGAATCTGTCTCCCGTAGCATAAGTGAGTTGAAGTGGCTACGCCAGAGGTCAGAACGACGACAAAGGAAGGGCACAAAGCGGCTCATTCAGGACCATTTTTCTCTGCCGGGATTCATCATGAACGATTCAGGTTTATACCTTACTAGCGGGCTGTCCTGGCATCGCACAGGTGGATCTTTATTTTTTAAACACATATAAATATAGCCTTTGTTACTCAGGGTGAATGTAGCTTTCCAATGGTGAAAGAATTTTGAAAATCATGGCAAAATCAGTCATCAGAGCAACAATAGCAAAAAAAAAACAAACAAACAAAACAAAATCGGCACATTTTTATTGAGTTTAATCATTACATACATACAAAAATACAAATATTTCCTCTTTATTATTTGTATGTATAGACTAGGTATAGATGACTTGCCATTCAAACTTGACTGGCCTCTAGCTCAGTTGGTAGTAGCTCTGCCTTCTGCGCCGTAGGTCGTGGGTTCGATCCCCACCGAGAACAAATATTTGTGTGGTTAACATAAATGTTTGTTCTCTGTCTGGGTGTTATATTGTATTCTAAGTATGTATTTACAAAAAAAAAAAATGTATTCAAGTATTATATCAGCTATCCGGTTCCCATATTACAAGCTCTGCTTAGTTTGAGGCTGGGTAGTGTTGTGTGATTTGTCCACAATATTAAAAAAAAAAAAAAAAAAAAAAAAACTTTGTTCTTTGATTGTCAACCTAGATAAGTCTACTACTTGCTCCATATTTCGGAGCGTTTGCTGTAGTCACCACGCTTGGCAGGTGGATTGGTGATAGCGGTGTTAGTGTCGAGTACTCAGGAGACGGTGCTGCCCAATGCCCATCTCTTGATGCATTCCCTTAGTCGATTCTAACAAACAACAATACAGTATCGTTTGAATTAGTAAAAATGAATAAATCTTTGCATGTAAGAATGACAGTTCTAGAAGAGCATCCGGAATCAATCCGGTTTCAAGGTGATCTATGACTTTATTGAGCAATTGCCCTTTGACTTTATCACATTATCAGATCTCGAAAGCATTTTTGTACCTACTAACAAATTTGAACGTTCTGTGTCTGTGTGAAAACAATGACTGAAAAGAGAAGGAAAAACAGTGGCAAAAGATAACCGTGAAGATTGTTACGACAAAAATATTAGAAGCAAAATAGAAAATAAAATAGAAAATTAGAAGTAATATAGGTATACGGGTAGAGGTGGTAAAAGGAAAAGATTGATATATTGAGTGAAAGACATAGGTATCAATGAAATGACAACTGAGATGACGGCTGTCAGATAAGAGAGTTGGAGAAACAGACATCTTGTATCCATATTAAAATTATGAAAAAGATTGATCCCACCGCGGGAATCTTACTTACACCTTTTATTTTCAAACCAGACATCAACGTGTTATTCCACTTCTTAGATACTATAAAAGTAACTTAAAACATATTGAAAATAAGCTAAAATCGTTTGAAAATGCTAAACACAAAGCCAACATTAGTCACAAAGCAAATGCGAAACTAAATGGTGGGCCATTAATTTCGGAACAAAGATTAACAGAAGCTACGAATAATTAATATCACAACACGTACAATTTGTGTTTCCTCTGGTACCGTAAACACGTCGCCGGTAAAAACCTTATTCGCTAATGAATAAGTGAAACAGAAGTAGTAATGCTATTTAAGCCAAAATATCGTATAAACAATTGAAACTCCCAAATCGAGGTAAATAAATGTATCGTTCTAAATGGAATCTATAAAACAAACCTAGAAAGCAATAAAAAAGGAAGGATCATGACTGAAGTTTCTAAAAACGGTTACCCCATTTGACCTTTGGGTAATCGAGATCCACGAGTATGTCTACGGGTAGTCAGTGACACGTCCAAACATGAAATTTCGCAAACGTCTTATTTAACCTCCAATATTTTTAAAAGGTTAATAAAGGCTTTACAAAATACAGCTTTTATGAATAAGGCCATAATTATTTATGTTAATTAAGAATAGTAAAAGTTCGTTGATAGCCAATCGTAGCACATCCTCTGGGCATTTTGTTAATTAAGTATGGGAATTCCTGCGAAGTTATAATAAATATATTGCGAATATAAAAAAAACACTATAAATATACACATTTACGAATTTAGGGGTGTTAATACATTTCGGTTTCGGAATCACTCAATCTAAATTTAAATGTTCTGGCATTAGCTGTTTCTTTTCGGTGTTAGTAAATAAATCATGAGAAAAAGTTATTTTAGAGGTCAAAGTAACAGAGCGAGTAGAGTGTAGTGTAACTATTGGCTGACATTAAAGTTTGATGAAGATTCAAATAAAAGCCATATACAATTACACTGCAATTTACAGCTAAACATGGATAAAATATACATTTCTGTGAACAAATCTTTTAACGTTTCTACCATTATTTTTTTCCTTATCCTCAAGTTATACTAACTATAGTGAATTTAAAATTCATATAATAAAAACCTCTATAGATTTTTCAAGAGGTCGTAACTTCTCAGGACTCAGTTCAACTTAACACGCTCCACCGGAGCAGGTTATCTTTTCCATCGTACCAACAATTAATAAATGAACAAACGAAATAATGAATTCACAGAGGTGCATCGCCTCGAAGAAAAAAATCGAGATAAACAACTCATACGCAGGATGTGTCTGTCGCATGGATAACGATTGTTATTAACATGTTTTTGCCATTAATTATTCAAATGGTGAACACCGCCTTGTCACAGATAGTTTAGATATAACTCAAGCTTTGAGTGCGAAAGCTTTACGGAGATTATGGGTGCCCCAGGGTTCGATACTAGGGCTTATCTTATAGATTTGTCATAAATTTATTTATATTCATGTGGATGTGTGTATAAGAAATTGACGCAACAATGTTGGAAAATATATTAAGATCACGAGTGTTAGGGACGAAGGCTGGAATGTCTGTCCTCTAAGGAAAAGGGAAGATAGCCTAATGGCTTAACGACCTCTGGGTCGGGTTATTTATGTAAAACAATCATCTAAATAGGTTCAAGAAGATCTCAAATATTAACTGGACGTATGTATACAATGTTTTTACTGATAATCATTTTTATGTAACGGCAGTCTCTAAGAGTGTTTGCACCTTGGCAATTTATTTTAAGTGTTCTACTATTTTTAACCGACTTCCAATCAAAAAGGAGGAGGTTCTCAATTCGGATGTATGTTTTTTTTTTTTTTTTTTAATGTTTGTTACCGCATAACTTCGTCATTTGTGAGCCGATTTGAAATTTTTTTTTTTATCTTAAAGGTACTGCTTCCAGAATTTTATTTAAATCGGTGTTGCCTTTTTTTTTTAAATAATTTTTTTAATGTTTGTAACTGCATGCCTTCGTCATTTATGAACCGATTTAGAAAATTATTTTTTTATTTGAAGGTTATTCTTACGTCCAGATTGTCCCAAACAAATTTCATTAAAATCGGTTTAGCCGTTTGGCAATGAAGTCGGTTTCTCTAGTTTTTTAAACTTATAATTATGTTACAACTATTTATGTTTTTTTTTGTAATGACCGGCATTCTTTCGTTTTGGCGGCACCCAATAGGTAACGCTACGCATATTTTTTATGCATATATTTCTTGTCTTTGTTTCCTGTGATTTAAAGTATCTTTGTTTGTATTTTTGTATTAGTATTTATTGTTTTACTTTAATTGCTAACACCAATTACAATAATTAAAGACATAATAGACAGACAGAAAAATGAAAATATATAAAGCAAAAAATAACTATTTGACTCAAACTTTTGATAATACGAGTCGTAGTACTCAAAATCAACAGCACAGCTTAGGCCGAAAACTCACTCCACAACAAACAGAGTCGATTTATGTCCGATATTAACTTTGAATGGCATCGGGGGAAAAGTCGGCATTCCAAGTCTCCCCACGTAGCTCAGTAGGTGGCGAGGCCGTCAATCAGCATGCCCTTACAACAAATCGTTAGCCGTTTCAATGGAAACGATTCCAAAACCCTCATATCAATGAAGGAAGCAATATCGACGGTCGAAACGATGTAAGCTGTAGTTAAAAATAGATTGATTTTGCCAACATTTAAAAAAAAAATGTGGACAATCCACCCATCACTATCTAGCTCCAAATTAAGCAGAGCTTGTGTTATGGGATCTAGAAAGCTGATATAATACTTACAGACATTTTTTTTTGTAAATACATACTTAGAATACAATATAACACCCGGACAGAGAACAAACATCTGCGCTCACCACACAAATATTTGTTCTCGGTGGGGATCGAACCCACGAATTAGCGCCGAAGGCAGAGATAATACCAACTGAGCTGAGAGGCTAGTCAAAAATTAATTGATAAATTTTTAGTACCTATAAGGATCAATTTTCGATCTTCAAAGCACAAAATTGCGTAAATTTTAGCCTACAAATTGTATGGTTGTTTTTACGCAAGTAGTTACTGAAAACTCAAAAAAACTCAAGCTCAATAAACTTTTATTCAATACGATACAAGAATCACTTTGAAACGTATTAAAGCTAAGTGAGTCTCTAGGTGCCAGTTCCACGCGACCAAGCCAAGAACTGTTCAATATTAGAGCCATATTCTTGTTTTGTTTCCATCAAATTCTATAAAATAGATGCAATCATAAAACACTAGAATGAATTAGAGTCGTAGCATAAAAATAAGTAAACGAGAAGATAAAAAGTATGCAGAACAAATAAAGAGAGTGGCAAGCGTGTGGTTGGCCAACGCTTAATGTAAAAGAACATTATTAATTCCTCTCGCTGCAATCTGTCACAAACTGCAAAAGTTTTGCAAGAGAAATTCATCTTTGAATAAGAAATAGCAAAACCGTTTCAGTTTATTATTCTTGTGAATTTCAAGTTCTCATTCCTATAAAATTTAAAGCAAAATTGTAAAAACATCCTTGTCATTCGATGTTTAGGTTTGGAGTTTAAACACACTTCTGATTTTGCAAATTAAAAGAACTTGAAAGTTGACTACATTTTGATCTGAGATCTCGGGCAGATATTTACCGTGCTTAATTTTATTATCCCTAATGGAACAAGCATATAGTTAGATATATGTAATAGGAAATTCTTTATTGCTCACAAAAAGTTAGAAACGAACAATGATTCATAAAATAACTTGAAATTTAATTGTGAAACAATAGGCGGTCCTATCGCTAATCAGCAAGATCTCTACCAGACAACCAGACCTGATGTTAAGTGGTAACCAAACATTCCATACTTGAAAACAATTTCATTACAATCTAAATCTAAGTGATAAAGAAGAAGAAACGAATAGAGACAGATTATTATTTTATACTAAAGAAATCGAAATTATATTGGACGGCGAAAACCAATGAATTCCACGAAGCAGTAATAAAAGCCAGTAAGGTTTCTGTAATATCCGTAGGGCTTCTATAAATTGGTAGATAAATTGACATAGATTTGTCTTGATCAAGAAAGATTACGCGAGGTATTGCTACAAGCTACGCCAATATATCACGCAGATAATTCGGGAAAGGTACGAGTATTTCCAACTATTATTATATACGTCATTAGCAAATATTATGTGGAATGTCTACGATTTCTCTCTCTACGTATTATCATAGGTACGCAGTTCATAGATAGATAGATAGATTACTCTTTATTGTTCACCAAACAAAAGATACAGTACAGGACATAAAAAATAAACAATTAGGTAAAACAATGAGCGACTTTATCGCTGAGAGCGATCTCTTCCAGGCAACCTTTGCATGGAAAGAAATAACGAATTGAAAGGCGGTTTAGTCACATACGGAAAATTGAAAAATGTGTAGATCTACAATACCTACTCACTATTAGGTACCTATTGAGATAGGTATTTACCTAAGCTAACTACTTAACTAAATGATATCCTAATACTTATTCATTTCATCATCATCATCATTAATAGTCTGTTTACTAAGATATGAATAGGGAGCAATACATCTGCGTGCCTACTTAATTTCTGTTGAACCGACTACAAATAAAAAAGTAGGAGGTTCTCAATTCGGTTGTATTAACTTCGTAATTTAATTTCAATATAGACATTTCAAATAACAATAATTCAAACAGAGCCAAACATTTGTGGAGAGATAGGGTTCACCATTACAAATAAAAATTTAAAAATCCAAAAACCTGAAATTTTGACCTTTGATCCCGAATAACTTTTGTTGCACACATAGGATCGATGAGGATTTTTAAAGCTTTATTTGTAATGGTGAACCCCAGCTTTCCACCAATAATTGTCTCTGTGGGAATTATTGTTATTTGACCACTATTTTTATGCCTAAATTGACTGGGTTATAAGTAAATGATGTACAAAATAAAAACAACATGAAGCAGAAGTTTGAAATTTTGGAACAGTGTACTAGGAGGTACCTAAGTACCAGCTGGTTTTAACTCTAAATCACCTCTTCCCCCATTCTTGCAACAGGGCAATTTATTAGGAACTTTTTCCCAACAACGAGCTTTAGTTTTAAACTGTCCTTAAACTTTGGACTCTTCACCAAAAAGTGGGTCACGAAGTTTTTCAAAGATTCACGGAACTTTTAAATAGAGATGGTTCTTTGCATTCTTTCAATATTGACACTTATTAACCTTTGGACACCCTCATAGAATCTTGAGTGGACTTGGACTAAGAGATTTGGGGGGTTGTTTATGGTGGCTACGAAGTTTACTCCATTTTCTTCGTGACTCTCTTACTCTTTATACTAAATATGTAAATCTTTTATTGGCCGTATGTTATAGAAATTTAAGTATTTACATCGTGTATCTTAAGAGCTGTAAATTGAATTCTAAAATAAAAAAATAAGGCTCGAGAAAAGCTGCATAAAAGGTCCAATATCTAGGCAAAATAGATTTATATAAAGCTACGCAAATAAATAATCTTTTTAGGGTTCCGTAGCCAAATGGCAAAAACGGAACCCTTATAGATTCGTCATGTCTGTCTGTCTGTCTGTCTGTCTGTCTGTCTGTCTGTCTGTCTGTCTGTCTGTCTGTCCGTCCGTATGTCACAGCCATTTTTCTCCGAAACCGTAAGAGCTAGACTAATGAAACTTGGCAAATAGATGTATTCTGTGAACCGCATTAAGATTTTTACACAAAAATAGAAAAAAAAACATAAATTTTGGGGGTCCCCATACTTGAAACTGAAACTCAAAAAAAATGTTTTCATCAAACCCACACGTGTGGGGTATCTATAAATAGGTCTTCAAAAATGATGTTGAGGTTTCTAATATTGTTTTTTTCTAAACTTAATAGTTTGCGCGAGAGACACTTCCAAAGTGGAAAAAAGTTGGTCCCCCCCCTCTAACTTCTAAAATAAGTGACTGATTAAGCTAAAAAAAATATATGTTGTACATTACTATGTAAACTTTCAACGATATTTGGTTTGAACGAGAACTAGTCAGCAGTTTTTTTTTTATACGTCATAAATCGTAAGCCGCAATTTACCTTTCGACGAACTACTAGAACTTCTAGAACTCTATGTTATATTACTTACTGCTACGGAATCCTTTATGGGCGAGTCTGACTCGCACTTGGCCGTTTTTTTTATCTTTATGCTTACAGCAATATAAAAAAGTAGATTTCTGTGATCTAAAGGTTCCGTTTTTGATTTGAAGTTGTCAGTAAAATTTTCTACAAACAGTTAATTTAAATGTATTCATTTAAAAAATGAAGAAATCTAATTTTATATGAAAGGTAGATTCAACTAAAATAGCCGACTGGCTCACAAAAACTGATGTACAAAGCAACCATAAATTAGGCACATCAAACGTAACTATAAATCAGTAGAAACGGTTGCAGTAAGCCGAATGATGCTAAATTAGCAACTAATGCCGAGGTCAGAGTGTCTGCTCCGCTAAACCTCTGTATTTTATAAGGTTTTATCAAAAACATAATATTTCAAAAGATCTTATCAAGAAACTTTTGTCACGGTCGGCTGCATCTACTCGTATACAGGGTGTCCCATAAGTCAACGTCCAGCCGAAAATGGGTGATGCGCCAAGTCATGACAGTTATCAGAAAAATATAAAAAAAAATATTTGCTAAGTACCTTTCGAGTTATGAGTATTTTAAAAAAACAGGAAAAACTGACACCCTCTGATGATCTTTTAAGTCCTGTGACTACAAATATTAACTTTTCATGAAACTTTTTTCTGCAACGTAAGCATGAATAACCCTTCTGTAAATTACAATTCAAAATTAAGCCATAACTGCCTCAGTTTTCAATGAAATCGAGGAGGTTTGGCCAACGTTTCATTTCAGATAATTACATTACCCAACTTTAACCGTCTGTACCGCAGAAAAAATGTACAACACTATCATGGCATGTAACTTCAAAAATTGGCGCATTTATCCAGGATTCCAAAATAGTATAATACTTGCTAGAGTACTCCTTAGTTTTGGAAATAAAAAATGCTTTTTCAACTAAACCGGATTTCCAATCAATTTTATTTCATGAGATAAAATGTTTGTACCCTTTAAATTATGAACTTAAAATGCCTACGCTGTGTTTTTAAGTGACTCACAATTTACAGGTACAAGTAAATACCATTTCGACAATGCAAGTAAACAGATAGAGCCACCATCTTGTCGAAAGAGTAATAACCATGGGTGTTCAAGTAATTTGTTAGTTTTAGGTGAAAGTTTGAAATAAAATTCAATCATAGGATTTCTTCAATCGTGATTTTAATTTAACTACATCAAGGACTTACAGCAAATGTTCAAACTTCCTTCAGCAGTAATGTAAGCTCTACATTTCCTTAAAAAAAATCAGCTGTCTGTAAAGTCAGTTAACTGACGACAGTTGAACGTGACAACGTCATACAGCTGTCCGCGGGGACGCATCGCTCACTCAAGTAGGAGAGAGACCGATGTCGAACGCTGCCGAACGCGGAGGCTGATTGTGCATCTTTGTCGCTCGTTCCGCGCTCTCACTTGCACTTCAAGTATTAAATGGAACGCCTCAGAGCGAGGTAACGCCGCATGAGTCATGTTTTTTCGTACGAGCAGCCGGCTCCATCGAATTATAAGACGTTATCACGTCAAAAACCATGTAATAAGACCGGCGACGGGCGAAGGGAAACTTTAGATTAAAACCACGATTGAAGTAATCCTATGATTGAATTTTATTTCAAACTTTTACCTAAAGCATTGTCGTTATGGTATTACTTGTACCTGTGAATTGTGAGTCACTTAAAAACACAGCGTAGGCATTTTAAGTCCATCATTTAAAGGGTACAAACATTTTATCTATTGAAATAAAATTGATTGGAAATCCGGTTTAGTTGAAAAAACATTTTTTATTTCCAAAACTAAGGAATACTCTAGCAAGTATTATACCATTTTGGAATCCTGGATAAATGCGCCAACTTTTAAAGTTACATGCAATGATAGTGTTGTACATTTTTTTTGCGGTACAGACGGTTAAAGTTGGGTGATGTAATTACCTGAAATGAAACGTTGGCCAAACCTCCACGATTTCATTGAAAACTGAGGCAGTTATGGCTTAATTTTGAATTGTAATTTACAGAAGGGTTATTCATGCTTACGTTGCAGAAAAAAGTTTCATGAAAAGTTAATATTTGTAGTCACAGTACTTAAAAGATCATCAGAGGGTGTCAGTTTTTCCTGTTTTTTTAAAATACTCATAACTCGAAAGGTACTCAACAAATATTTTTTTTATATTTTTCTGATAACTGTCATGACTTGGCGCATCACCCGTTTTCGGTTGGACGTTGACTTATGGGACACCCTGTATAAACTTCGAACCTATTTGAAAGAAGGTCATTGGTACGACTTAAACCCGTCCGCAAACGCACCGGTTGCTCGTTGTCGGGTTTTAAAACCTTTTTTTTATACAAGTAGCTGATGGATCAAGCATATGACCCACCGGATGTTAAGTGGTAACCATCGCCTATAACAACGCATTGCCTCGTATGTCACACACGTTAGAAACGTGCCCTACGATGTACTGCTCTGCGTTAGAAATATTCAGCCTCACAAATGAGACCTATGCCAGCAGGCCCACAGAGTGATGCTGATTCCAAAACAATCAAAAATAATAGTTAAATAAAAATATAGTTTGTTGGTACTCGGATAGGTAATCGCACGCTCGGCTCCCGTACTTATTAGACACTTATTATTAGGTTTGAAACCCGACGGCGAGCAACCGTGCGTGTGAGACAGCACACGGGTCACCGGATCGGTAAACCGAATCGGGAAATCTAATGTCAAACCCGACGTATGTTGCCAGCTTTAGAAGCATAGTACATTTTTTGCCGCTTTTTTATTATTTAATAATAAACTCACTACACTACTACTGCGCAGAAGGCAGAACCAGAACTGTGAGACCAGTAAATTTTAAATACTGCCTTGGTGTGTCTATTAAACACTACTTAAAACACTTATTGCGCTAATCTTAGAATAATCATTATTGTACCAAAACACTTAATTTCCTTGATTTTTTTCCCAAACCACAACAATAAGAAGCACTTTAGTTTAACACGAAACGTAAATTTTCATTACACAGCACACAATGTGGACTGACATGTAATTTGTACCACAAATAATTAGGAGGCAAAAACATGATGCGAGAATTCAGTTGGTGGTTGTACATAGAATAATACGGACAACACAATTTCCAATACAATCGTGTCGTTTTTGTTGTTGGTAGCTATGTGAATAGTTACCAAACCCCCACCCCTTGATACTTGGTCCGCCTTGGTTAGTGGTTTTTTTAATTATTTATAGGACGAAAATAACACACTTTTAGTACAAATCCTGCCCGGATGTTAACTTTTGGGACATTATAAAAATTCTTTATTATTTCAAGTGTAGTTAGCACATAAAAATGAATAAAAATTCGCATGCCAAACTAATAATTTAATCGAAACACTGAAATAACAAGGTTCGTGGGTGGGGAACGTAGGGCACGTTCCTGATGTGTGTGATCTAGAGACAATAAAAAAACTTTTTATTTTATTACAACTTGATATTTAGCAAATACTGAGCTTAATATAAAAGAAAAAAAATACGATAAAAGAAAACGAATAAAGTGAATTTTCCTGTTACTGTCTTCGATAAGAAAACTAAATCAGTACGTAAATCTCACATTAGATAAGACCACGATAGTTTTTCGGAAGCATCTACCCAACCAGATTGGATAGAAAATCAGCCCGTCTGTACAGTCCTTGAGTACACCATGTATGCCATGTTTCGGCAAGGTTGTATTCGGTGCAACCAGTAATTACTGTAGCAGACGAGGGCTTAATTGACGGTCAAGATTTGGTGCGAAACGACCTTGAATCAGAACAATGCTGAGACTGTACCTTAATATGCAATCCCAAAATCGTTAGCTGCGGCTTTTATTTCATAACGAGTTTTGCTGGAATTTTTGATGAGAGAACTTTTAAAATGAAAAATATCGGCATGAATGAATTACAGCAAGGTTTTTACAAAAAGGTTTTAACAGATTATTGTATGCTTCGAAAAACTGGTGGAAAAATTAAAATTGCTAGCCTTACACCACACTATAGCTCTATCACCTGAATAATAATTTTGGATAGTCCACACAACACTTTCTAGCCCCAAACTAAGCAGAGCTTGTAAAATGGGAACCAATTAGCTGATATATACTTACGTGGGTTTGCCCTCCAGATTGGTCCCATAGAAATTTCATCAAAATTAATTGTCAATTTGGCCATGAAGTTGGTTTCTCAAGTTTTTTAAACTTTATTATTAGTTTATCATTTGATAACATTTGGTACAAATACCTACTGAATTAAATTTTAAGTAGAAAAAATATTGTAAACAACAAGTGGAACCGCGGAGTGCAGCTAGTAACTAGTACAATTCAATTCTTATAATAGGTAAAACAAATGAATCATTATCACGTCATTTTTTTAGAACCAGTGTAAGGAATTCAAGTACACCTTAAAGATGCACCTTTCATGCACTTTCATTCAACGAATGAGTATGTACAGAACTTTTAGGAGTGACCAGACATTTCTTTAAAACTAAAAATCATTAAAAATCACAAGAATCATTCTAAATCGTTGAACTAGGCGAATCGAAACCAGTTTCACGGGACCTTTGTATTCACAGCGTTACCAATTTATCAATTCTAATTTGAGTCTATTGAAGGCGAGATTGAATAGGTGTCTCCCTGTTGGCCTCAACGTCGCTTACCATCAGGTGAGATTGTAGTCAATTGACGGTCTTTTAATTTACTCGTCTTATACTAAGTTTTAGTTTTATCATGCGCACTTGATGTGCGGGCAGGTTTTTCCGCAAGTAGGCCACTGGTGGGCCCTTTTTGCGTGACCCTTGACACGTGTTGCTCGAACTTTTTTAGGTTCTACAACACGCCGGTTTCCTCACGATGTTTTCCTTCACCGTTTTGAGAGTACTGGCATAGTGCACATAAATTTTTCAACAGAAAAACTCATTGGTACACGAGTGGATTTGAACCCACGACCTTCGGATCGGAAGGCGGGGCCACTACCACTAGACCACCAGTGCTCTCTCCGTCTTATACTATCATTTAATTTATTTATTTCTGAAGGATCTGGGAAATTAATAAATAAGTAAATATTTTGGACAATCCACACAAAGTGAGTGATCTAGCCCCAAACCAAGCAGAGCTTGTACTATGGGAACCAGATAGCAAAAGCCCTTTTTTTTGTATTTTTTTTTGTAAATACATACTTAGCACTATTTAAATTAACGCGTTCGTTATGCGGGTATTTAACGCGATAAATACCCGTTTTTTTCTATATTATTAATAATACATACGTATAATACAATATTGCACAGCCAGAGAACAAACATATGCGTTCACCACACAAATATTCGTTCTCGGTGGGGATCGAACCCACGACCTACGGCGCAGAAGGCAAAGCTACCAACTGAGCTGAGAGGCCAGTCAGGCTGCCAGTTAGGCTAATGTGGCATTATTCAGGCCGATGAAACTTCCTTACTCAGCGTACTGCTGCTTACCCACCACAGGAATCCCCATGAGAACCCCTCAGGCTTCTCAAACAACCTTCCATATAATCTTCCGATACATACACCGTCCTTACCGATTCACCGTATAAAGAGCCTTAAAAGTGGTCATTTACTGGCAATTTTAATGCAAGCTGGTAAGCGGGGATCATTATGGCGTAGTGGTAACCAAGGTTGCTGTACAGCCTGTGACCAATACAGCTGGTTTAGTTTTATTTTAAACTAGCGGCCGCCTGCGGCTTCGGTCGCTCCGTTCCCATTACGCCCCGTTCCTGCTACTTTTTTTTGAAGTGAAAACTTCTTTAGCGGCGTTGAGCACTTTTTCTGTAATGGGTATAAAATCTTAAACTCGCGTCAGCGCGTCAGGACACGTGACCTGATCGAAAAAGCGTAAGACGGATGGAGAGTAGACAGCTATCCCCTCTCTACGGCGCGGCGAAAATGTATGCCTGGGCCTACTGTTTCGTTTAGGCAGCGCAGGGCGCTTGCGCGAATGTTCGTGTATGTTACAGCGTGCCAAATAACAAACAAGCCCCCCCTAACCATTCCAAAATATCAAACATGCTCAACGTTAATAATCAAGTTTTCACTTCTGCCGGCACTCCCGGAGTACAACCCGTCTTTTTTTTTTTTTAGGCTTGCGTTTGACCGCAATCTCACCTGCTGCTAAGTGATGATGCGGTCGACGATGTAGCACGCTTACCTAGAAGATACCTGTTCACTCTACTCTTAAAAACACCTACTTACATCCGTTCTCCGTTACAATATCATTATAAATTGTAGCCTATGTGTTATTCTGATGTATAAGCTATATTATTTTAAAGTTTCATTAAAATCCATTCAGTAGTTTTTACGTGAAAGAGTAACAAAATATCCATCCATACTTACTTCCTATAGTAGGATATTTATAAAATCCACAGCTCTAGGTGTTCTACAGCCAATAAGAGATTTTTATTTTTCGCCAACCGTCTTATTATAAGCTTATACTTCCCCGGACGAGCTCTTCACAAAGAGCTGTACTACTACTAAAGCTGTGTATCAGCTGTCACAACCTAAGCTGTGGTTAAAATTAATCGGCGGAATTACGAGACATCCGCGTACTTCGACAATGGTAGAAGTGATATTTAATTGCAAGAAGTCTTAACAGATTGTCGTCAAATCTTAAAGCAGCAATTATGAGATAGCCTATATAATAAGACTGTTGCGCTAGGTAAAGGCCTGTGCACATCTAGGCAATGACGATGGCGATCAGCTGAAATGCTGTCAAATATGACAGCGATACTGATAGGATATAAGTAGATTGTATTAAAATAATTAAGAAACTTACAATTAAAGAAATATTTACTTTTCACTTTTTACACACATCTCACACTTGCTTAGCGATTCATCTGTGTTTTTAATTCTTATTTTTCAACTTTTGATTTTAAATGTAATTTTTCTTAACTAAGTACTTATACTACCTGCCAAATTTTGCATGCTAGGTAGATAACCTGTTATTATACCTATTTAAATTAGTTAGGGCATAACTTTAGAAAGATAATATTATTGCTGTTTTTGTGCCTACCTACTTTATTGCTTACACATAATGTAGATTCGAATTGGTTAATGTATAAAATACATCGAATAGCTTTAAGATAAACAATATTGTAACTGTGAGTCTAAGATTAAGTAAATAAACATAAACAACATAAACATTTACAAAATGTACAAAATACACAAGAAACAGTTGAGCTAACTTTCGCGTTTATAATATTACTAGCAGTTGGTAACCGAGCTTCGCTCGGATTTTTTTTCGTTAATTTGTATTTTAAAGAAATCATAAGAGTCAAAATTATTATCATCTTGGTTTATTCTTACTGAACAACGCCATCTGGTGAACATGCTTGCAGTTAGTTGCTCACAATCGTCAATAGATGGCAGGAGCAGTCACATATTCAGTTTATGTTTAATTATTGAACTCGGAAAGAAATAATCATTTTCTTGAAATGAATCCTAGCTAGATCAATTTATCGCCCCCGAAAACCCCTGTATACTAAATTTCGTGAAAATCGTTGGTGCAGTTTCCGAGATTCTAAATATATATACAGGGTTATTGGTAATTATATAAGAAACCAGTTAAGGGCTCCTTCTTTACATCTTAACAAACAATATTTATTCTACGACTTTTGTCAAAAATCAATAAACTTCCCAAAAAAAATATTTTATGTTTTTGTAACACTTTTTAGCTCTGTATAGTGTAGACGTTTCATGGTAATGACCGGTGACTGGAGTCGCATCACGACCCCGCACCGCGCGCCCCTTTCATTGAGATTGCCGCGAGCCGCGCCACGGGGCATAGATTTATAATTATTTAGAATGACAAGTTTGTTAAAAATAACGTATTATGTTTTGTATGGAAAAAAAACTAACGAATTATTGAAAGTCGTAGAACAAAAGTTGTTTGTTAAGATGTACAGAAGGAGCTCTTAACTGGTTTCTTATATAATTACCAATAACCCTGTAGGTATACAGGGTGTAATCGTTAAGTGTGCACAGGCGATTATTCCGTAACTATTGCAGATATCAAAAAACTTTAAACTGATATCGAAAGTACTTTACCTAATGAGTAAAATGACATTAATAACTTTTTAAAAATAAAACGAGAAATATCCAAAAAAATTACATTAATCACTCCCATACATTTTATTTCCTAGTAAGTACAAAATTTTGTGTTCAAAGCATATGTTCGAAGTGACGTCCTCCTTGTGCAATACAATGACGAGCTCTATTTACAGTTTCTAAATGAACTTTCCTTCACATTTGCGGAGTAATTGTATTGATTGTATTGTATTGATTTGAACTAGCTTTTCAGCTAGTTCAAATCAATACAATATTGAAACAAGGTTTATTATAAATTTGAAGTGGTAAGATAATTAATCTACACGTGTATCTACTTCAAATTCATTAATACCTTCATATCGTACATAATTATAAAATGACAAGGGTAAAATGAGTAGGTACTATTCCACTTAAAATAAGGAAACTAAAACCTTTCTACTATCTCATACTAAATGTATGGGAGTGATTAATGTATTTTTTTTGGATATTTCTCGTTTTATTTTTAAAAAGTTATTAATGTCATTTTACTCATTAGGTAAAGTACTTTCGATATCAGTTTAAAGTTTTTTGATATCTGCAATAGTTACGGAATAATCGCCTGTGCACACTTAACGATTACACCCTGTATACAGAGTGGATACGACAGATGGGCATTAAATTACACTACGTACACTATACGTGTTAAGTATTAAATCAATACGGTATAAAAATAAAAAGCTACAAAAATGAGATTTTTTTTATTTCAAACAAACTAAATAGCTTACCGATCCGAGTAAAACGCAAACACCCTTGATAGTAAAACGGCAACGTTCGCGCGCTTGCCAGAGCGCGACATGCCCAGGCAGGCGGCGCGGCGGCCGGGGCGATGACCTGGCGCGACGCGAGTGGAGGCCTGAGCCGCCTTTGAATTGGGTAGGTACGATCACAACAACACTCACTAAATTTATAAGTAGTACTTTTGTATAGTGCGGGCGTTTCTAGAGCAACTGCGGCTGTCACCAAACCTCTCTCTGTATGTTCGTAGAGCCAAAGATGCGTTTCCACGGCATTCGCCGTAAATAAAAATCATGTCAGTGTATTCTGACGCCGTGTAAGTTACACGAGGTATTGTTGAACACACAAAACCAAATTTTAATAACGTGTCTTCATCACATTACAATAAAAACACTAACACTAAATAATAATAATCCCAAGTTACGTATCCTGTCACAATAGAGAAAAGAAATACTGTCCTAAACTTATTTAGTGTCCTATCACAAATTGCCTGTCTGTCTGCGTTTTCAATTCGTAAAAATAAAAACGTAAGCTTCCGTGTTCCGGTAGGTAGACACATCCGTTCCGAACGGTCAGCGGTCGCGAACTGAAGTTGAAAGTAGTTGGGTAGCAATAAGAAAGAACGCACTAACCTATGTCTATTTCTTTTACCCGCGGGATTTTTGCTATGTCATTGTCTCTCTCTATGTCACTCTCGTAGTGAAAATGCGAGTCTGCGTGTGTATTACTTGCGTCGGAGTAGCAAAACCGCTTCGTAGGTATAGGTAATCATCTGCTATGAAAAATACATCGTGTTCCAAATATGAAAAAACTTGAAAAATTATTTGCGGCTAAACTACTGCTCCTAATTAAAAGATTTTTGGTACAGAGCTTGAAAATGGTGCCTAGTATATGCAGTTTATTTTTTGTCTCATCAGTCGTATCCACCCTGTATACATATATACAAGATTTTCTCGTTTAAAGGTATAAGATAGTAAGAAGCTTAACAACGCTCGAACTATTCCCATCACTTGCCAAAAATCACTATCGTATACCAAAAATACTAACAAGCTCACGCAACAAGCAAGAATGAATGTCCCACAAAAATCCATAAACATCCCATTCAAATATAACAAACCTTAACCCCAATGGAGTATCCGCGTACAAAAGGCGAAACCAATTGATAAAGCAAACCGACCGATTCAATACAACAGTTGGCACAGACTGGAACTCGCAAGTATTTTCCGGGAGAACGATCAAAGTCAAATAAAATGTATTCACTTGAATCTCAAGTTCACTTCGAAACGTATTTTAATTATAGGAATCGAGCTAAGTTAGTTGCCTATTCTTCTAGGCTTGGTCACTGGTACCTAAATTAACCTAGCTTTAAGACGTTTCAAAGTGATTCTTGTGATTCCATTGAATATACTTTTCTTATCAAAAATATCTATATACCTCTAGTTTGGATTTTAATGAGTTCTATGTATTTAAAAAAAATGTATTCAATAAAATTTTATAATGGCAGTTTATTGCAAATATTATGAGGTATCGATTAACAAAGGATAATATTTTTGTCATTTTTATCAAATTTAAACTAGATTTCTTTAGCCAACTTGTTTTGTTCAAAAGGCAACTTATAAAAACTTGTAAACTTAGAAACAACGGTAATTTTTTTGACGTGAAAACGTCTTATAATTCGATGGAGCCGGCTAGCGGCTGCACGCACGAAAAAACATCACTCATGCGGCGTTACCTCGCTCTGAGGCGTTCCATTTAAGGCTTGAAGTGCAAGCGAGAGCGCGGAACGAGCGACAAAGAGGTGCACGGCCTCCGCGTTCAGTAGCGTTCGACATCTGTCTCTCTCCTACTTGAGTGAGCGATGCGTCCGCGTGGACAGCTGTATGACGTCGTCACGTTCAACTATCGTCAGTAAACCGACTTTACAGACAACCGATTTTTTTTGATGAAGATGGCGTGTACAAAAAGAACTGCTAGCTAGCAGCTTATCTATCATTAACTTTCTACGAGCTGGTATGCCCGAGCTTTGCTCGGTTTTTTAATAATATTTTTCGATCTTACTAACAGCGTCATCTACTGGAATAGCTAAAATAAGTTTATGTATAAGTTGATTAATAGATAAAGTTGATTATTAAAAACAATAAAAAAAGATTTACTAAAAAATTATCCCAGCTATATTAATCTATTAATCTATTAATCGCCCCCGAAACCTTCTGTATACTAATTTTCATGAAAATCTCCGGAACTTTTGTGACGAGTGTTTACGTAGAAGTTCAATAGATGGCGTTCTCCATGACACTAATTCGTGATTTCGACTACTCGGCAAGAGATGGCGCTAAATTTTTTTATTATTAAAATAACTTTTAACCCGAGTCTTTTCTGAAAATGAAACCTAGCTAGATCGATTTATCGCCCCTGAAAACCCCTGTATACTAAATTTCGTGAAAATCGTTCGTGCAGTTTCCGAGGTCCTAAATATATATACAGGGTGTGGCGTAAAGAGTGGATAATCCTTTACCTACGGGTCGGGGGCATCACAACTGTTCAGAAAATAAAAACATGTACCCAGTAAAAGTCCCACGGTTTTCGAGTTATTAAACATTTTCGAAATTTTCATTATTTTGTACTTCTGTCCATACTTTTCGATGCCAAGATCACAAATCAAGGAATTTTCTCCATCTGTTTTTTTTATAGCATTCTTAGATAACTGTTCTATCAAATGATAACTGCCATTGGTATGTCAAAGGTACAGTTTTTTTTTTAGAATTTTTTTTAGAAATAAAAATGTGATTTGCCAATTTTTTCCAAAAGTTTGACCTCCTGTGGTTTAAAAAAAATGTATGGTCACCCTGAGTGACCAACTAATAAATAACTTGCCTACTTCATTGAGATTCCGAAATGGTATAGCACTTGCTAGTTCCAACTTTCAATGCAAAGAATATTGGTGTTAAAAAAGGGTAAGGGTCATTGTTTCAAATTACAAGTAAGATTTTACAAAGCAATCGAATTTACTAAAAACAGAAAATAAAACAAATTAGATATTTAAAATACATTTAATACATTAAAATTTCTTACAACAAGTGCTCAAAATGGTTTCCACTTGCTCTTATGCAAGCCCTGCATCTTCTAATAAAAGAACGCTTTATCTTGCGCGCATTTTGAGCATTTTGAGCCATTTTGAGCACTTGTTGTAAGAAATTTTAATGTAATAAATGTATTTTAAATATCTAATTTGTTTTATTTTCTGTTTTTAGTAAATTCGATTGCTATGTAAAATCTTTCTTGTAATTAGAAAAAATGACCCTTACCCTTTTTTAACACAAATATTCTTTGCATTGAAAATTGGAACTAGCAAGTGCTATACCATTTCGGAATCTCAATGAAGTAGGCAAGCTATTTATTAGTTGGTCACTCAGGGTGACCATGCATTTTTTTTAAACCACAGGAGGTCAAACTTTTGGAAAAAATTGGCAAATCACATTTTTATTTCTAAAAAAAATTCAAAAAAAAAAACTGTACCTTTGACATACCAATGCCAGTTAGCATTTGATAGAACAGTTATCTAAGAATGCCATAAAAAAAACAGATGGGGAAAACTCCTTGATTTGTGATCTTGGCATCGAAAAGTATGGACAGAAGTACAAAATAATGAAAATTTCGAAAATGTTTAATAACTCGAAAACCGTGGGACTTTTACTGGGTACATGTTTTTATTTTCTGAACAGTTGTGATGCCCCCGACCCGTAGGTAAAGGATTATCCACTCTTTACGCCACACCCTGTATATACAGGGTTTCCCAGAAATGGTGGATAATCCTGCACGTGCGTGTGCGGGGTGGGGGAGGTGGGGCCCCACACTTCATAAAAAAAATCTATTCCCAACAGTCCGCGGTCTACGAATTTTTTTGGAACATTTAGAAATTTCCCAGTTTTCCTCACATTTGTGGGCATCACGTCCGCTACATGAGGCCTAGTTCGGATTTTTTTCTATTAACGTATCCCCTAATAATGGTATTCCTAAATTACCTTTAAAAAAACGCAACTACATAGGATAGTAGTTAACTAGTAGTCCCCAAACATGATTTTTGTTTCTGAAATTTATTTTACTGCTAAGTTTGAGCACCTGTGGTGTAAAAAAAATGTATTGGAGTTTTATAGCCAACCACATTAAAAAATTACCTACATCATAAGGATTCTAAAACAGTAGCATAAGCATCTACTTTAAAGGTAAAATTACTGAGCTATAGCGTCTAATGTGTAAAAGTAGGCGTTTCATTACAAAATTGCAACAGAAAAAAATAAAACAAGTAATGACCAAAAAAGTATTTACTATAAAAATAATTAAAGTTAATGTTCAAATTGGGCTCCCCCTGCCCTTATGCAAGCTCTACACCTTTTTATAAAAGATCTTTGTAATCTGTTATTATAATTTTTTGATGATATAATTCTGGCTGCTTCGGCGGCGCGAAGTCGAAGTTCTTCTAATGAGTTTATGGGTTTCTTGTAAACCTGCTCCTTCAAACAGCCCCAATAAAAAAAATCCAGAGGATTGATGCCTATCCCAACAGATAGATCGGCCGATTGGGGTCAATATTGTGGCCACCACGGTCCCCAGACCTAAATCCTCTGGTTTTTTTTATTGGGGCTGTTTGAAGGAGCAGGTTTACAAGAAACCCATAAACTCATTAGAAGAACTTCGACTTCGCGTCGCCGAAGCAGCCAGAATTATATCATCAAAAAATTATAATAACAGATTACAAAGATCTTTTATAAAAAGGTGTAGAGCTTGCATAAGGGCAGGGGGAGCCCAATTTGAACATTAACTTTAATTATTTTTATAGTAAATACTTTTTTGGTCATTACTTGTTTTATTTTTTTCTGTTGCAATTTTGTAATGAAACGCCTACTTTTACACATTAGTAGCTATAGCTCAATAATTTTACCATTAAAGTAGATACTTATGCTACTGTTTTAGAATCCTTATGATGTAAGTATTTTTTTTATGTGGTTGGCTATAAAACTCCAATACATTTTTTTTACACCACAGGTGCTCAAACTTAGCAGTAAAATAAATTTCAGAAACAAAAATCATGTTTGGGGACTACTAGTTAACTACTATTCTATGTAATTGCGTTTTTTTAAAGGTAATTTAGGAATACCATTATTAGGAAATACGTTAATAGAAAAAAATCCGAACTAGGCCTCATGTAGCGGACGTGATGCCCACAAATGTGAGGAAAACTGGGAAATTTCTAAATTTTCCAAAAAAGTTCGTAGACCGCGGACTGTTGGGAATAGATTTTTTTTATGAAGTGTGGGGCCCCACCTCCCCCACCCCGCACACGCACGTGCACGATTATCCACCATTTCTGGGAAA
Source organism: Thera obeliscata (assembly GCA_947578465.1). Lineage (NCBI taxonomy): Eukaryota > Metazoa > Arthropoda > Insecta > Lepidoptera > Geometridae > Thera > Thera obeliscata. Next base: position 13,537,472 of record OX387924.1, on the reverse strand, counting down.
CCCTGTATATACAAGATTTTCTCGTTTAAAGGTATAAGATATTCTGGCTTAAAAAGCTAGCCTATAGTGTATCTAGTCAGTTAAATTAAAATGAAAACAAACAGTGACAGAGGCTACTGATAGAGTGGGTTCTATTTGAATTGTAGATCAGATCTCGGCTCAGACGATCTTCAATGTTTATTGTTCTTAATACGATCGGATCTATTTTTATCACACCCTTTTCCAATTTATTTGAATTGAAACCGATATATTCCAATAAAAACTTGTGGTTTTACATTTTAATAAATAAATAAATAATATAAATATTTTAGACAACCCACTCAACACTCTCTAGCCCCAAACTAGGCAGAGTTAGTACTATGAGAACCAGATAGCTAATATAATACTCGTACTTATTTGTTCTCGGTGGGGATCGAACCCACGCCCTCCAGCGCAGAGAGATACTACCAACTATTCTAAGCATGTTTTTGCAAACAGAAAAGGATCCTAGTGTTATATCAGCTATCTGGTTCCCATAGTACAAATTCTGCTTAGTTTGGGGCTAAATAGTGTTGTGTGAACACCTATAACTGAAAATAGACATGAGATGCATAACGCAAAACTATTTTGAGGGCATTGAACCCGAATCAATTACTTTATCAATCAGTCATACCAAAAAAAGTTGTGTTGCTTTAAAAGTTAGATCTGTTTTTTGTTGTGTTGCATAAGACTAACAAACTAACGAACAAAACTGGTTCCCGAATGTATAGAGGTTTTTTTTTATTTTATATTAAAATATCTGATGGCTAAACAGATACTCAGAGGTCTTTTCGTGTACTCGGCACATGTTTTCAAACTTTTTAGATTCTACGTCATGCCGGTTTCCGCACGATGTTTTCCTTCACCGTTTTTTCCTTAATAAATTGTTGAGATGTAATTTCTGCCCAGCAGTGGGACTATAAAAACTAAAAAAATGTTTATTCAGACTGACATCTGTTCATTGATCCATACCGAAAAAAATATTATTTTGGTGTACAATAAAGTTATATCATATTCTAAAAATCGCTTTAAAAAGCTAAGAACATTAAGTGGAATAAGGGCTGTAGACCTACCACAAGCTCTGTCTGGCTCTGTCTCTGACTTTGGTTTTGAGTCTGTGTGAGTGCTCACCATTGTAATTGTGACGTCAAAACGTCACACACACAGTAGTGTGTGTGACGTTTTGACGTCTATAGGATGTATTTAGTCAACACTCACACAGACTCAAAACCAGAGCCAGATAGAGCTTGTGGTAGGCCTACAAGAAGAAGAAGAGCTTTGAAAAGCTAGAAAGAAAATAGTTATATTTAAATACGATTGCAAAGTTCCAAGACCTTGATTCTGAGTTATATGGTACAGACGTCGCCGTAATCGATTGATAAACAACCGTTTGCAACGTGTGGATTGCGGGACACTTATTTCATGATTAGAAATAGTAAGATAGATGTGGCTTTGTGGATTTGTGAAGATAGAAATAGCTATTTTGCACGTAGCATGTTCATGTTTGCTATAAATAGTAAAAGCTATTTCGTATCAATATGACAAATGCATCACTTTTATCCATTTCTTTTTATAACGCTTTTATTAGCTTCACCTGTATTCTAGGTATGTATGTAACCGACCCCTTTGAGCTCGATTTTGTCCTACTTTGAACGATCAGATTTGATTTAAACTTTGCACACCTGTCAAAATTCGATGACAATGCAATAATAAGAAAAAATAAAAAATAAAAAGTAAAAAATAAAAAATAAATTATAGTTTTCAAAACTAAAAAAAAAAACGCTTTTATAACTAATTGAACTAATAAAAATAATTTATAAGAAGAGCATGTTGAGAATAATTGGTAAGTTGCATTGCTTTTCTTTTGCCAGATTTTTAAAAGTTAGTATAATTAGAATTAGTAGTACTATATTATAAGCATGACAATGCCGCCAGCGTCTTAGAGACGCTTCAATCTGGCACTGATTAGAGCAGTTGAGCTATCTCTAGATACCTTTAACGGTCTGTCGATAGCTCAACTGTTTCTTGATTATTTTGTAAATTTTGTAAATATTTGTTTCATTGTAAGTTTCTTTGTGTAAATAACTATACAATAAATAGTGAAAGAAAATTCTCTGTAGGATCAGGGTTACTGTGGTTTTAATTATTTTTTATACAAATATTATGGGTATTATTAGTATTAGTTTTTTTATTGTAATTGAAGTTACAGCAAACTCCTTTGAGTTGGACCTCAGGCAATTTTAAACGAACTCAACTCTTCCAATCGGAAGCTTTTAAGAGTTCAAGGTTTGATTCGTGTTACATCACTCTAATTACACTATCGTGATGGATGATACGGCGGTAGATGATGATGATGATAGCACATCATTCTATTTAAAAGTATCATGACACGACGTTTTTTCTAGAAGCTACTTATCACAGATACTTTCTCTTCAAAGCGATTTAAGTTTTTTGTTTATAATTATTATAAACAATTCACACAACACTATCTAGCCCCAAATTAAGCAGAGCTTGTAGTATGGGAACCAGATAGCTGATATAATAATACATAGATACATATTTTTTGTAAATACTTAGAATACAATATAACACCCAGAGAACAAAACGCCTGTGTTCAATATAAAAATATTTGTTCTCAGTGGGGATCGAACCCACGACCTACGACGCATAGGGCTGAGCTACCAACTAAACTGGGAGGTACTACAAGCTATGATTAAAATTGCCTGGAAGAAATCACTTTTTGTAATAATGCCGACCATTGTGATTTATTACGTATTCTTATATATTTCTATTAGGTTTTACATAATTATTAGGTGTTTTTCTATATATCTGAAATATCAGTAGAATAAATACTTGTCTACGATAAGTAGTGAGACTGTTTTTAGTTATAAAACTATACTAAAACTTGCAACAAAATATAAAATTCCTATTAAAAAGGGAATATCCAATACAGCAAAAAGCAGCAAAAAGTAATGCCTATGAATTAATTCCCGAAGATTAAGAAATACCTCCTTGGAAGCAGCTGCTAGACGAACTGGTCGGTCTGGTTGTATGAGACCGGGTTACTTACCTGTAATAAGAAAAAAAACATAAATATTGCTAGTTGCACTCGGACGATAGAAAATATTGAAGGTGCCATGGACATCCAAAGTATTATTGAATGGAGTTTTTTTGTTGTTTCTACTATTTGATACCTCTTCTTCTTGTCGTGCCTCTAGTTATTTTGAACCAGTGTGGTGAAAGGATTAAGGTACACCACATCAAAGCTTTTTTCATGCATATACTTGAAAAAAATACACAAATATTCATAGTTTTAGAGTGATGTTTGGAAAGAAAAACTCATTAGTGCACGACCGTGTTCGAACCCACGATCTGAGGTGCAGAAGGCGGGAACTTTACCACTAAATCACGAGTGATCTTTTGGATTTCAGTTTCTTGCTGATGGAAAAGGCTGATGAGTGATGATTAATGAGTTATATAGGCTAAGTGGTAACCATGACCTATAACAAAGCATGAACTTGTAGGTCACGCACGTTAGGAACTATTGTATCTAACGTGCGTGACCTGCAAGTTGAAGTTGATGAGGCTATTCGCTGGAGCTTATATTTTCAAAAGTCAAGTATTTTCATGTCTTCAAGAGGTGTATTTTTCTTTTTCTTCAAATAACGTGGAATAATATTTTTATAAAAACAGGCCTTTGTATCTACTGTAGATGATTTATATAGCATATCTATACTAATATTATAAAGAGGAAAGATTTGTACCTATTTTTGTATGTTTGTAATGAATAGGCTCAAAAAGTACTGGGCCGATTTAAAAAATTCTTTCACCAATAGAATGCTACATTCTTCCAATTTGACATAGGCTACATTTCATTTTGAAAAAAATTAGGGATCCTTGGTAAAATTTGAACTATGTAACCGAAGGTGTAGAAAAATGAGTCTTAAAATGTCTTTCGTCGAATGCGCTGCCGAAACTATTAGCGATATAACAAAATAATGTACAACAATATTGTCTGCCCTGTGCGAAGCCGGGACGGGCTGCTAGTGTATTTATCTATATATATAAATCTTTCGTGTCACAATTTGGAACGCGATAAACTCCGAAACTACTGAACGGATTTCGATAAAATTTTGCAACTGCCTTTAATATGGTCGGACTTAAAATATAGGATAGTTTATATTCAATATTTTGGTGTTATTAATTTATAAAGGGCAAAAGTTTCGAAATCTATGTCTATCCCTTTCTATCACGTAGGGACTTATATATGTCTATCCCTTTCTATCGCTTAGGGATTTTTCGGAAAATTCTCGACTGACGAGAACAGAATGCACATAGACGCTTTTGAATGATCTGGAATAATCAAATTTAAAGTCGGTTAGCATCCGGAATGCTCCCACCCAAACGTTAGTAATCCAGAATTATCTAGAATACTCAAATATACCCATGCAAACGGTTCTGAATTCTAGATTTGGACAAAATGTTCTAGAAAATAGTGCTCCTAAACGTTATAGAATGTTCTTTCATCATCATTATCAATTGATATCAGTCCACTGCTGGACGTAGGTTCACCCTGAGTAACATAGGCTATATTTATGTGTTTAAAAAATAAATGTCCACCCGTGCGAAGCCGGGACAGGCAGCTAGTATTTATATAAAATGTTTAAAATAAAATATGGATGAACTGTGTGAAAGATGACATGGATAAGAGAAGAGAATGCAGAGATGACGGCTGACAGAGATGAATGAAGGAGGAAGACATGTTGTGCCGACCCCACATAAAGTGGGACAGGGGCAGAAAAAAAAGAAGATATCAAATGTTTAAAATACGATAAAATACTGAGTTTTCAAGAAGGATTAATTTTAATAAAAACTTTTAAAAACAAGGCTGTAATAAAACTAAAACCCTCACGAATTGTTCTATTTAGCATTTCTAAAATCCAATAACATTATTTCATAGTCACCCTTTCAATAAATAAGGTTTAAAACAAAAAGTTTAGCTAATAAAATAACTCAATGCATGAAACTTGGCACAGAACTCCGCAAACTATACAACCAGCACCAGTAGGCCAACCACAAGCTCTGTCTGGCTCTGTATCTTGCTTTGGGTTTGAGTCTGTGTGAGTTCTGACCAGTGTATTATACTGTGTGTGTGACGTTTCGACATAATTATGATTTATTTAGTCAGCACTCACACAGATCCTAAGAAGCCTTCCAATCCTAAGGTCGTGGGTTCATTCAAACCCAGTCGCATCATCATCATCATCATCATCATTATCAGCCTGAAGAAGTCCACTGCTGGACATAGGCCTCCCCTACACATTTCCAGGAAGAACGGTTCTGAGCCCTTTCCATCCATCGACTTCCCGCGATCTTAACAATGTCGTCGGTCCATCTGGTGGTTGGGCGCCCTACGCCAGTCGTGTACCAATCAGTTTTTCTGTCGAATAATTTATTTACACAATGCTAGTGTTCTCAAACGGTGAAGGAATACATCGTGAGGAAACCAGCGGCTTAGTCAGCTCCGCACATATTGACCATGTCTTTCCTGTGGATTAGGCCGACTAAGCTGTCAGGATGGTATAGGTGCTGGGCAAGCCTATTCCAACTAAAATCCTGTCCCAGGCACTATAGCGTCCTGCAAGTAGGGGCATGAGTAAACACCAGCCCCTGACGCTATATTAATCATCTACAATAGATGCAGAGGCCTGTTTACTTACTCACACAGAAACAAAACCAGAGCCAGAGAGAGCCAGACAGAGCTTGTGGTAGGCTTACAGCTCAAATGTGTTGAATTGTCGAGTATCACGGTATAAGATTTATAGCAGACGTTAAGAGTGATAATAAAGAAGCTATAGCTATTAATATGAGTCATGGAGACTTAGAAATCGTTTATTACGTCCTTAGAAGCACCTGGCGAAATAGTTAGAGCTCTTTGTGAAGGGCTCGTCCGGGGAAGTACTACCACCATGTCTGTTTCTGCCGTGAAGCAGCATCGCTGTTTCGGTTTGAAGGGTTAAAGGCACGTGAGGCTGAACTTGTATGCCTCAAGTTGATGGACGCAGGGCAGTGCATCGTAGGGCATGTTCCTGACGTGCGTGACCTACCAAGCAATGGTCTGTTATAGACGATGGCTACCACTAAACATATGCGTGGACCATATGCATGTTCTATCCGGCGATGCGACGCCCCGGAGCGGTGTCGCTGCATCGTCTCACATAGTTGGGCAAGTTTATCATGCGCACTTGATGTGCGGGCAGATTTTTCCGCAAATAGGCCGCTGGTGGGCCTTTTTTGCGTGACCCTTATTGACACGTGTTGCTCGAACTTTTTTAGGTTCTACAACACGCCGGTTTACTCACGATGTTTTCCGTCACCGTTTTGAGAGTACTGGCATAGTGCACATACATTTTTCGACAGAAAAACTCATTGGTACATGAGTGGATTTGAGCCCACGACCTTCGGATCGGAAGGCGTGACCACTACCACTAGACCGCCAGTGCTCTCATCGTCTCACAAAGCTGTGGCATGTCACATAATCCGCACCAGACTTGCAACCATCGAGATAAAGCGGGGAGGGGTGAATGCGTTTTGAGGTCGGACACCACTTTTACGATTTCTTTTACTAACAGACTGTCAAGCTGCTGTGGCGCCAGCAGGCCGATCATGTAACTTTTGTTGCAATGGTTTCAATCAAAATCTTATTGAAACTGTAAATTTTCGAACAAATACAATGTTCACATGTGATCACAAATTTACAGTTTCAATAATATTTTGATTGAAACCATTGCAGCAAAAATTACATGATCGGCCTGCAGAGCGGCGCCGCTGTGACATATCAAAGTTGCGGTGCCGCACCGCTCGTGTCCCCGCCGGTACGGTGAAATCTTATGTTGCCTATGTCCTACGGTGCGTGGTTCTGCAGATCATCACGCACAGCCGACGACGACGCACGGCAACGCACACAGAAAAGGCTCCTGTGCTACCGCGCACCTCGGCGCACGAGACTGTTCCCATGGTGTGTCGTGCGAGCTGATCCGCCTCCGTGTGCGACATCACACACCGGTGAGAAGGGGCTATTAGCGGTGCGACGCGGCGCCGCAACGCATCGTGTGCCCCAGCACGAATTGCATAAAAAACATAAGTTACTTTTTACCGTGGGAAATTTAAATCCCACGTGACGTGTAGGACATGGTGGTAGCTAAGTTTAATATATTCCTATTTTGTAGGATACTATTTTAGTACAGACAAGATCTGGTTAAGTGTTATTGGCTGCAGTGGGTGTTCATACGTATGCTCACAGCTTATGCTAATTTAATGTACAACAACATAACATTTTGCTATCTTTGTAATGTTGGTATCAATATTTATTTTACTAGTAGAGCTATCTTTAGATCGTTTGTTACGGTCTGCAGATAGCTCAACTGTTTCTTGCGTTTTTTGTAAATACTTGTATTAATTGTAAGTTTATTGTAAATAAATTATTATAATTCTCTGTCTGGGTGTTATATTGTATTCTAAGTATGTATTTACAAAAAAAAAATGTATTCAAGTATTATATCAGCTATCTAGTTCCCATATTACAAGCTCGGCTTAGTTTGGGGCTGGGTAGTGTTGTGTGAATTGTCCACAATATTTATTTATTTATTTATAAATGTATTTTACTAGTTGATCAGGCCAATTTAAACACTGTTACTGGCAAAATAATCTCTGTTAAGTCAGTAGTACCATTGATGGTACAAATGACACAACTTTGTACCCTTAGTACCATTAATGGTACTAGTGACAATTATTTCGGATAAGTAGTACCATCATAATAATGTATCGCTAATACCATGAATGGTACAACAAAACAAACTGACTAAAATAAAATAAAATAAAAAAAAAACAAAATGACACAAGTATATCCAAATTAATTTGCATAAGTAGTTTCATGGTATTAATAAGTAGAGCAAACCTTTTGATACAAAAAAATAAAAGGTACGTTTTTTGCTTAGACATTCAATTGAATTTATACTTGAGTGCAGAATTCAAAGTATTTTCCCAGGAGTTTAAACAAATAAGTATAAATATCAAGTCTCTGAAACGAGGGTATAAAATAGTGCACGTAATAAAATTCGACGGACACACGATCTCATTTGACTCACAGAATGACCGTGTTTATGGTGGCAAGTCTTACACAGTTGGACAGTTTGAAATTTAAAGGTCTTAGCATACATGACGGGATAATACATTGGACGGGGTCGTGACGTAGGTACACCGTACTTACTTAAAGCACCATCCCGTCTCGTCCATTTTCTCGTCACAACAAACCGATATAAGATACTTTTATCCCGAAATAAAAAATAGTTTAAAAAACTAAAAAAAAACGCTTTTATAACTAATTGAACTAAAAAGTTAAAATAAAACTGTAATAATCAATTGAAAAATGTATATTATTGTACAAAACAGCGTGGGGTGCTTTTTATAATAACTTCAGATTATAATAAACTATTGATAAAATATTTCAATATATATAATATATAAAATAATCAAAATCAAGCACCCCACGCTTTTTTTGTACAATAATGTAATTTTTTCAATTGATTATTACAGTTTTATTTTTAACTTATTAGTTATAAAAGCGTTTTTTTACGTTTTTAAACTATTTTTTTTTTACTTTTTACTTTTTTTTTTCATATTATTGCATTGTCATCGACCTTTGACAGGTGTGCAAAGTTAGAATCAAATCTGATCGTTCAAAGTACATACATACATACAGGTGAAACTAATAAAAGCGTTATAAAAATAACGAGAACGGGGCGAGCGAAGCTACGGGTGGCCACTAGTTTGTATTAAGTATAACTTTGCAAATAACGATAACTTTCGCAAGAACTATAGTTTTGATCATTATCGGGAAACAAGTCTTAAGTTTAACTTATAACGGAGAGTAACTTATAACTTCACTCACTCATCACAAGAACTTGGAAATTACTGGGTACAGGCACTCTTTGAAGAGATTTTTTTGATCAAAACCTTGTAATAGATAGATTCATACTTTATAGTACCAAAAAAGAATAATTTATATAAAAAAATAATTACATTAACTACCTACCTATCTATTTAACTAAAACTATTACTATTTACCCATTATCTTTGGATAATCTCACGATAAACAATTACCTACACACATATGTTATTCTAGTAATAATTAATATTTTGTGTACTAATTTACTTTAAGAAAAATTGTACTTGCCTAATTTAAATTAAGGAAAACTATTGCCTAGATAAGTAATTTTATTTAAGCTCTTTTTATTTTTTGTAACCATATAATAGGGAAGAGCGAGGTCCTCTAACACAAGTATCTTCTTACTTAATAGAGGGCCTCCACATTGTGAATTTCTGCTCATTATTTTGGCTACAGAAATAAAATATTTTTCATTTTCATATAAAAGAAACATTACAAATATAGGTAATGGGTGGCCCATACTGCGACTATTTATTTTGAAACAGTATCCTACTTACCTAGTCCGTCATTGTAATCAATAAAGAGTTACCTATCTACTTCAAAAAAAACAATTCTCAGCAGTAGGCGATGCAACTTGCAAAAGCTAGTCTTAATCCGACTTTACGAGTTTGCAATGGCCGACTATTAGACGATGTTTTCAATTGAATAGACCACGTCAGGTTTTGCTAATCTTAAGGGCCTTGTACACTCACACATAACAACTAACCTTTTTTAAAACACATATCGGATCTGCAAAACCTTAACCAAAGATCGCGGAAAGTCTGTGGATGGATACGGCTAAAAATCATTCGTACTGGAAATGTATGTCTCTTGTTTATGTTCCGTTCTGTCCAATCAAAGGTTGCTTGATAGAAATCGCGCTATATGACCACAGTTTTAGCACTTTTTAAATTAGCGCGATCGTTATGCAGTCTCCCCGCGATCACGGCTGTTGTAACACGGTTGAAACTTCGGGAAATAATAAAGGTAATCGCGATAAACACCCGTTTTTTTTCCATATTACCTACTGTTTTACTGTTTTTTTTATTCATCTATCTATGTATCCAGGGACTTTTCTATGTCCACCTATGGACTTTTTTAGAAAAAAGATGGCGTTGATGACAGTTAGTGTCTAACTGAAGACTTTCTCAGTTCAAAGGAATGATTTAAGTGTCACACGATGCACTGCCCTGCGTCCATCAACTTGAGGCCTACAGATGTTCAGCCTCATGTGCCAGTAAAGTAATTTCATCAACACCTTTTCAAACAGAAACACAGCAATGCTGCCTCACGGCAGAAATAGGCATAGCAGTACTTTCCCGGACGAGCCCTTCAGAAAGAGCTATCTTCTTTTAAGTATCAGTACACGTTTTTACTTACAAACGTGGTCTGTATGAAGTGACAGTTTGAAGGCATCCTATGCCTCATCTGACAGGTTTTGCAAGGTCGTTAATGTGCGGATAAGCTGCGCGCGCGCATCGCTTTACTGAGACTGTAAAAACAACAGCTCTGCGGGCAAATAGTTTTAGCACTTCAAATGTTTGATATAGAACTGGTTGATATTTTAGTACTCAAAATTATTTACTTGTGGTGACATCACGGAAACCAATATAAGAATAGAGAATAATAGACTAGACTAAGTCTAGAATAAATAAACATTGTGGACTATCCACCCAACACTATCTAGCCCCAAATTAAGCCAAGCTTGTACTATGGGAACCAAACAGCTGATATAAAGCATACATATATTTTTTTTATAAATATATACTTTGAATACAATTTAACGCCCAGACAGAAAACAAACATCTGTGTTCACCACACAAACATTTGTTCTTGGTGGGGATCGAACCCACGACGTACGCAGAGGAGAACACAAGGCACCAACAATACAAACACAAGGCGTCAAAAACGCGCCCTATACGATACACTGCGTCCATCAACTTATGACATAACATATTATACGACTATGTTCAGCCTCACGTAGCGACTTTTAGACGTTTGAAAAGAAGGCAAGATTTAGTAGAATCCCACGTCCAAAAACTTTACTCAATTTACAAGACACAGGACACAGGGCAGTGCTAAACTAAGATAGTTTTATAAAAATAAAATCTGAAGTTTATTTATTTATACAAAACTTATAAGTTTTTAAATATTTGTTCATAGAATACGTGTCAACGGTCAACACTGGTGGTCAGATCAAGTGAACTAGCACTCCCTTAATAATGTCGTGGCAGACGTGTCTACGTAACGGCTCGTTAATCAAAGTCAGTCGACATTTTCAAACGGAAGGCCACAGCATAATTTTCTACGTCTTAAAATAAGTATTTGTCGCTTTGCTTACGAATCTTTAATACCACATCAATCGAAGATGCTGACAACCGTTGAAAACTTCTCTCTCTCACTTTTTGAAGATAATTGTATATAAAATAAAATTATTTTTGTTAATAATCGTGTATTGTAATGAAATTAGGAAAAATCAAAAACAACCAATTTTTCAGAAAACACATTAGGTTCTGCAAAAATATCATTTTGATCAGAAAAAGTTTTCCCAATAAAAACATTTTAAGGTAGCAAAAAAATCAGTGGCTGTTGATACAACGAACCTAGAAAGCTTTGTCATGTTATTATAATATATTTCTCCGTAACCTGAATTTTTGGAATTATTTAGAACTTAGATACAGTCAGTCGTATCTTATCGTTTCACTGGTACTTTCGAGCCAAGGGTGGTGAAAGGATTTTAAGTGCACTTCAAAGAGGCTCCTTTCGTGCATTTGACACATGTTTTTTGATTTTTTAAGCACACACAGTTATGGCCTGCGCACACCTAGTTCGCTGGCGATAGCGAACAGTGAAACGCTGTCAAATATCGCTGTCTAATCTCAAATCTGACAGCGATATTTGACCGTACCACTGATCGCTACCGCCAGCGAACTAGGTGTGTTCGAGCCTTTAGTAATTTTATATCTTTTAAAATGTTAAAACAAGCTTACGGGATAGTCTGGTTTTATTAGCAATTTTTGTTTTTGCTAGCTTTATTATATTTTTTTTACTTTATTTTTGTAATGTAGAATAATGTCAGTGGCAAATAAATATCCTTTATCCTCAATCTCCCGTCTTTCTAAATCAAAGTAACAGGTGCTCCGTATGAGGGACAGAGGGTAATACGAAAGGCTAATGCGGATCTCGGGTCATACAGCCTTAGTGGATTCATTTGGGACTTTTACGGCCCATGTCGAAGGGCTCTTTGCGAAATGTGGTTTGAGTATTGCTCTATCAGAAGGTCCCTATTACGAGCGTACTTTAAGTCTAGTGGTAACAAACCAGCCATTCGTGGGTTTAAACGATAAATAAATATTATAGACAATCCACACAACCCTATCTAACCTTTTTTTTGTATAACACCCAGACAAATAACAAACATCTGTGTTCACCACAAAAATATTTGTTCTCGGTGGGGATCGAACCCACGACCTACAGCTACTACCAACTGAACTGAGAGGCCAGTCGTCTGTTGACGGTGTTCCTAATCGAAAAAAACGCGTCTGTTCGTGGTGGAGGATGCCTATTTCTGTCATTGTTGTGTTTCGGTTTGAAGGATGTGGAAGCTGGCACGTAGAGGCACGTGAGGCTGAACATCTGTATGCCTCAAGTTGATGGGTGCAGGGCAGTGAGTGCGTGACTTTCGAGGCAATGCTTTGTTATAGGTGATGGTTACCACTTAACATCGGGTAGGCCATATGCTCGTTCCATCAGCTAGCACCCACAATACATCCTATAAACCAGAAAACAGCAAAGCAAGCAGTGGCGGCAGAATAGCAGTGTTGGCAGTTTCCCCAGAAGAGTCTTCTAAGAAGATCTCTACTACTACCATTCCGTGTGACTAGGCTGGTACTAATGCTGGGCAAGCTTAATCCATTAAAATAAACTTCAGTGAAAAATTACCCCAGACGCTATATAAATCATTTTGAAAAAACTACGCACCAAAGAGCATAGTCACTACCAAAAGATTTGTCAGGTCCAAATTTTTACTTACTCATCAATCTGTAAATTTGAGGAAAGATAAAATATACTGAACGATAATAAAGTGGAAAAAGTTCTACTAGACTGAATAAGGTCAAAATGACTGACTGTATCTGAAATTAGCAATCGAAATTATTCGATGAAGTGGTTAAAGAAATACTAATACTACGAGCTTTAATTAAGGTCAGAATATAAAGAGAATTTATGAAGTGTACACGTCAAGAAGTAACTAATAAGATAAGAAATGCAATTATATTCTTAATTTTCTTATGAGAAATCGTAAGCATCGTATGTAATTATGATTTAAATATGCTAAGATTACATAATTAGTTTATTCTATGGGTTTTTTTATGTTACACGTTTTTATGCTATTACATACAAGTTAAAACTCTGATGTTTTTATGGTGAGAGAAAATAGTCGTATCATCACTTTACATCAGAGCAATAGGCCTACCATAAGCTCTGTCTGGCTCTGGTTTTGAGTTTGAGTGTGTGCTCACCGTGTATTATATTGTGTGTGTGAAGTTTCAACGTAGTATTTATTTAGACAACGTAGTATGTATTTTTGTGTGTATGTTTACAAACATACACACAAAAATACAAATCTTTCCTCTTTATAATACATGTATCATACACGTATTAGTATAGATTGGTATGAACAAATTGAATTGATACAAAACGGATTTGTATTTTAAGTTTTTATAAAATAAATTTCTTAACTTTAGCTGGCTGAGTGACCTTTGAGTTAAATAAAATACCGAAATACTAACAAAGTGAATTAAATAAATTGGTTTAGTAATAAAAATAAATATTGTAACAAGAATAAAGGGTAATAACGCCCTCTATAAAGTTAAATAAATCGGATGTTTACTAAAGCCCTGACTAGACGATGCGGAGTCAACGAAATAAAATGACGCCTAAATAAAATATAGTTTTGGACCGGACTATGTTTTGCGATGTTTTAAAAGTCTAAGATGCCAGAACTAAAAAAGTCAATAAAGTTTTTCTTTTATTGACTTTTTATGCAGCATGTATGTTATAGTAAACCTTCCTATTAATAAAAATATGTCAAAAGATAAGCTGTGCTTAAACTATTGCCATCTCTTACCACTCTTAATTGCGTTTATTAATATGGCTGTTAGACATTATGATTCTTTGTTACCATAGTAGCAACGCATGATACTTGTAGTTTCAAGTTTTGTATAAATTATGATTGTTAATACTTAATTCTTTGTTTTTAAGCCCCCATGGAAAACAATCGTGATATTATTTTTATGAAACAACGGGATATTTACCATGATTATTATTTTATTTTTTTATGAGTTGACCTTCCGATATTTCGGCACAGTTGCATGCACCATGATCACGGTTGAATCACCACGAGTAAAAGAAATGTTATTGGCAGAAAGTTAAGTTGTTATTTTAAAAAGTTAAATCGTGATATTATCGAATTACTTTGAATTCTTGAACACCTGAACCCCATGGTCCTAGCCAGTGGATCTCAGGCCTAATTACCGCCAACGCAACTAAGACGCTACTGAACCGCACTGTCTGTACAGGGCTTTACTTATAAGTAGGTTTTTAAAATTCCCCCCACGCGTACGCAAGACAGCATAATAAGACGAGGTGATGGATGCGGTGCTGCTTATCCGTTTGATTGGGCCCTATATCTTAGGGTAAGTCGCACACGAGCGTTGAAGGTTCTATTTTTGGCGTTTTAAGTGGGATTTTGTTTACAAATTATACGGTTCGATTATAATGCTGAGTTCTATGAATTACAGGAGCGTTTTATTAATATCTTTAATACAATATAAGTTGGTGGAACGATCTCGCCGTTCGATTGGTGGGAGATCGCCAGAGACTAGGATGAGTGGAAGGTTTTGGGGGAGACTTTTGCCCAGCAGTTGGACACAATAGGTTAATATAAAATAATAATTACCATATTTAATCAAACAGAATTTTCCATGATTAGGAAAATGTTTATATGATTGATATTTATTTATTAGTTTAGTTTTAGATTAAAGTTTTTCCCAAGTAGTATGTTGTAAGTTGTTCCCATGTAGTATGTCTACAGGGTGTAATCGTTAAGTGTGCACAGGCGATTATTCCGTAACTATTGCAGATATCAAAAAACTTTAAACTGATATCGAAAGTACTTTACCTAATGAGTAAAATGACATTAATAACTTTTTAAAAATAAAACGAGAAATATCCAAAAAAATTACATTAATCACTCCCATACATTTAGTATGAGATAGTAGAAAGGTTTTAGTTTCCTTATTAGTACCTACTCATTTTACCCTTGTCATTTTATAATTATGTACGATATGAAGGTATTAATGAATTTCAAGTAGATACACGTGAAGATTAATTATCTTACCACTTCAAATTTATAATAAACCTTGTTTCAATATTGTATTGATTTGAACTAGCTGAAAAGCAACATACTAAATAAAAACAAAAAGAAAGATACTCTTTGGTGTTCGTTCTAAATTCAAATTCTTTATCGCGGGTTCTCGTTCCCGCCAATTTATTGTATTTTTCAATTTGCGTTAATAATCGTGATTGTTGCATTTATTGATTGAAAAATGGCATATTCCAATACAGAAAAAATTCGGAGCTAAAATAGAGCCAATAATAGCCAATAATAGTGCAACCCCTTGGCCTGCCAGATCCCCGGATCTCACGCCTTGTGATTTCTTCCTATGGGGATTTGTCAAAGACCACGTGTACGCTGAGAGAGTACACAGCCTAGAAGAGTTACAGAATCGTGTACGTCGTGCAATTGCTTTAATTACTCCGCAAATGTTAAGGAAAGTTCATTTAGAAACTGTAAATAGAGCTCGTCATTGTATTGCACAAGGAGGACGTCACTTCGAACATATGCTTTGAACACAAAATTTTGTACTTACTAAGAAATAAAATGTATGGGAGTGATTAATGTAATTTTTTTGGATATTTCTCGTTTTATTTTTAAAAAGATATTAATGTCATTTTACTCATTAGGTAAAGTACTTTCGATATCAGTTTAAAGTTTTTTGATATCTGCAATAGTTACGGAATAATCGCCTGTGCACACTTAACGATTACACCCTGTATATGTAGGTATGGTTTTTTAGGCATACTTTTAACAGACATGCTTTTTATCACTCTGTTCTTTTTCTATATTTCGTTTTGTTGCTGACTCATTTTCTAATTGATATTTATCACTTAATATGTTGTCTTTTCACTAAAATGATACGAAAAAACTAGTGATACGACAAAAATAATATCATTTTCAATAATGTGTAAAATTTTAACATGTGCCAAATAAACTAAAATGACACGAAAAGTCGGAAAGTTATATATATTTTAGTTACGTGCAGAAGTTTAGCGATTGTTTTGTGTTTTATAAAAAGTTGTATGGCTTTAAATAAACAGTTGGTCTTCAAATAGAATGATCTCATTCAATAGATCTTATAGGCAGCTTCTTGTTTGTTTTCTACTTATGCTTTGAAGGCTCTATTACTCTTTGGAAAGATGCGGTTGACCTTTGGATTATGACGTGGACAAGTTTAGTAATAAACCGCTATATTTGGCTATACTTAATATAGTTTATGTGAAAGAAGATCGTATGGCAAGTATGTTTCCGCTATTTGTTAATATGTTATAATATGTTTTACTAGTTTTTATGCGTCTTTTGTGTTTCCAATATAAATGTATTTTCTTTATCAATTAGAAAGATGTTGTTGAATTTAAGACTACCAAGTGGAAAGTTCGTAATAAACACCTATGATTACAACAATATCTGTAAATAAAGACCGTGTGGAAAAGTCGAAGTACTTTGCACGTCAAAAAACAGGCTTACCACAAGCTCTGTCTAAGTCTGTGAGTTCTGACCAGTGAATTATACTGCGTGTGTGAAGTTTCGACGAAGGATTTATTTAGTCAGCACTCACACAGAATTAAAACCAGAACCAGACAGAGCTTGTGGTAGGCCTACCGTATTGAACTTTCAACCTTTTGGAAGTCAAGACCGTTGCTCTTAATTATTTCTATATTAAGTCATGCATTAAGTAAAATGATTCACAAGAGGTCTCGCACGATGTCTTACCAGCGTGTTGACTGGCAACGAGGTCAGGCCCATATCTGGGTCACGGTGGCGGTGAGACTTACCGTAATCATTTAAAAGGCAAAGAAGAATACCTTAGCGACAAAAAATATCGCGGATACTTAAAAACTCACGTGTATGTTTGAGTATTCATTTTTTGATGTGACAACGTCTTACAATTCGATGGAGCACGCACGCACGAAAAAATATTACTCATGCGGCGTTACCTCGCTCTGAGGCGTTCCATTTAAGGCTTGAAGTGCAAGCGAGAGCGCGGAACAAGAACAGAGGCACGCACGGCCTCCGCGTTCAGCAGCGTTCGGCATCTGTCTCTCTCCTACTTGAGTGAGCGATGCGTCCGCGTGGACAGCTGTATGACGTTGTCACGCTCAACTATCGTTAGTAAACCGACTTTACAGACAACCGATTTTTTTAAATTCTTTGTGTGCATTGGTTGGTCGATTTTGGTAAATGTAAAAATTGGATTTCATTAATTAGTAATATTGTTGACAATCCACACAACACTATCTAGCTCCAAATTAAACCGAGCTTGTACAATAATACTTAAATACTTTTACTTGCTGATATAATACTTAAACACTTTTTTGCAAATACATACTTAGAGTACATACACACCCAGACAGAGAACAAACGTCTGTGTTCACCACACAAATATTTACTCTCGTTATGGACCGAACATACGACCTACGGCGCAGAAGGCAGAGCTACTACTAACTGAGCTGAGAAGCCAGTCATATTTGTGCCTCTTTCTTTTTCTTCTTCACGTGACACGCTTAGCTCGCACTTCGAATGCTCAAATTCATTGTAATTTTTAGTTTTACATTTACGTCATTATTTGAATTACAACGACAAATGCACAAAAATATGTACCATATCGCATTTTTAATAGAAGACATGAAAATAAACAGCCTCCATTCCTTCTCCATCTTATAATGAAAAGCTCGAGAGCCTCTTCAAGCCTCGTTTCCGAGATTACTCAGTACATTGCCGCAACACCACTTACCCTCTCTGGGCGGGCTTGCGTCACTACAAATTAAAATTAATTTAATATTATGTTTATCCAACTTATATGTTAAATATAACGGTTTTTATAACTCTTTATAAAGCAAATATTTTACTTTGTTTTTCTTTTTATAACTTTTTCAACAAATTTGAATTTGAATATGAACAAAGGTCGAGCTAAGAAAAAACAGCTTAAAAGTGTTCCAAAAGCCTTATTATCAAAAAAACACAGCAGACCAGTTTAATAAAGTCGAGGTGAGAATACACACCCAGACAGAGAACAAACCACCACTTTTGAATTTTGATTTTTGAATTTTGCTATACATACGTGCACGTATTCAAACTTTTGAAGTCAATTCGTAGGTCCTATCGAAGTTAGGCTTCTGTTTTGTGACTATTTATTTTTGCTGTGCTTGGGTTAATTCCCTAGACTACAGTGAAAATTACGTATAAAATCTTCAACGTCCCTTCAATAAATAGGTTGAAAGTCTTGGCTTTCTACTGGAAATTTATTTAGCTTTTTTACGCGTGTCGGGGAGATCTTGTTAATTTAAAATTTAATCTTTTTCTGCTATTGGGTATGTTGGGCTTATGATTATTTTTTTATGAAATCCAACCACATCACTAGCAACACATCAAAAGCTTTTTACAAAACTGTTCAAACCAAGTCTACAAGGTGTCTGATTATAGAACGTAGAGACATAGGTAACCTAAAATGAACAAAGTCACAGGCTTCCACTAGTCTTTACATTCAACCCCCTGCCTTTTTGGCTTTGGTTCGAAATAAATTAAAAAACATGTCAAGAAGATTCCGATCTCGCGTATTATTAGTTTATTTGGATAGCTTCAATCAATAATAAATCTAATAAAAGCTACTAAGTACGTAAGGTCACTTGGGTTATAAGTACATAATAATAAACTCGTGCGTGACCTCCTAAGGCAGCTTAGAGCAGCTTAAACTAGCTGTGGGGCATTAGCCTCTAGGTGAAGGTGACATAACATGTATTTATAGCCTTACTCTTAGAGAAATCTATCAGGGCTTTATACCTTAGTACTTTTGTTTTTATATTAATTACTAATGGTACAAGCAGATGACCTACCAACTACCACTGACTATTGTCAATACAAATTCAAAATATGTTTCATCATCATCATCAACCAATATTAGTCCACTGCTGGACGTAGGTCTTTCCCAAGACGTGCCACTGAGCCGGGTTTTCGGCTCTTCTCCTCCAGTGCTTGCCAGCTACATTTCGCAGATCGTCGCCCCACCTTGCCGGAGGGCGTCCTACACTACGCTTACCTTAACGCGGTCTCCACTCTAGTATTCGTTTGCTCCAACGATTAAAACGGTTAAATATGTTTATTCATTTAAAAAACAAGGATAACTTTGATACGTCGTTTTGTACGTGGATGTGATACCTACCTACACCTAAAAACTATGTAAAAAGTTTGTACAACTAAACCATGTGTAAAGCAATAAATGTATTGAGTACGTCTCTAAGCTAGGAACGACTAAGAGCGCTGGTGGTCTAGTGGTAATGGCCCCGCCTTCCGATCAATCCGAGGTAGTGGGTTCAAATATAGTCGTGTAACAATGAGTGTTTCTGTCGAAATAAATAAGAAGTTCGAGCAACACGTGTCAAGCGTCACGCAAAAAGGTCCCGCCAGCGGCCTACTTGCGGAAACCAGCCCGCACACGAGGAGCCAGTTTCGTGCCATCAAGCCTTGAAGAACAGGCAACAAACTACGGCTATAACGTACGATGCACTGTCCTGCGCCCATCAACACGAGGAATACAGGTGTCAGGCCTCATGTGCCTACCACCATGCCTATTTCTGCCGTGAAGTGCATCGCTGTGTTTCGGTATGAAGGGTATGGGTGCCGGTGTAGTTACTGGCACGTGAGGCTGAATAGCTGTATGCCTCCAGTTGATGGACGCAGGGCAGTGCATCGTAGGGCACGTTCCTGACGCGCGTGACCTACGAGGCATCGCTTTGTTATAGGCGATGGTTACCACTTAAAATCAGGTCGGCCATATGCTTGTTCCATCAGCTAGTTACATAAAAAAAAAACTCAATTTTTCAGGCACCCTTCAAAGTAGCGTAATTTGTAGTACGGTGCGTCGTAGAACCAGAAAGTTCAAAAATATGTGTCAAGTGCACGAAAGAAACCTGTTTAAGGCAGACCAAAAACCTTTCGCAACATTGCTTCGAAACAGCTAAATGATACGATAAAGAGAAGTTACAGCTATATAAAAATAAATATATTGTGGACAATTCACACAACACTACCCAGCCCCAAACTAAGCAGAGCTTGTAATATGGGAACCAGATAGCTGATATAATACTTGAATACATTTTTTTTTGTAAATACATACTTAGAATACAATATAACACCCAGACAGAGAACAAACATTTATGTTCACCACACAAATATTTGTTCTCGGTGGGGATCGAACCCACGACCTACGGCGCAGAAGGCAGAGCTACTACCTACTGAGCTAGAGGCCAGTCATATAATTAATTAATTTTATTATTATGTAATTTATTTGTGTCATTGTTATTATTATAAGTTGAATTAAGTGTTTAGTTTTAAGTCATATTCGAATACGATTTTAATTGTTTAATGAATAAATAAACTGAAACTGAAACTGATATAAGGGGAATACTGAGCGACCATAGCTTTTTTACATGATAGACCATCTTTTAGATCCAATCTCAAGAAGATAAGAGGCAATGTAGGCGATGATGGAGCAGGATGGTTAAGAAGTCACCAATTCACTCAAAAATAAAAAACGAAACACGGTGAAGGAAACATCGAAAGTTCCAGTTGCCAGTCACCCAACGAGTTTGAGGAGTTGCAGCCGACAAAGTAAACAACTGAACAGATGTTCGTGATGCAAACCTGATCGTGTTCGCCTTGTTAACTCTGTATGGTGGTGCGATTTGGAAGCTGGAAGCGGTTATGCACCCATGGGCGATGAAGATTGCGGTATTCCCCCCCCCCCTCCCCCCTATATTATGTACAAAATGTTTGGACAATCCACACGACGCCATAGCTGGTATAATACTTATATACATTTATTTGCGTGAATACATACTTAGGATACCATAGAACACCCAGACAGAGAACAAACATCTTGCAGGAAGTTATCGTCACCATCATCAGTCCGAAGAAGTTAATTGCTGGACATATGCCTGCCCCATTACGTTTCCAAGAAAAAGGATTCCGAGCCCTCTCTATCCACCAACTTACCACGATTTTCTCGCAGGAATTATCGACTAGCCCCTGGGGATCTTTCTGCTGGGGGTAAGTCCGGTGTTTACTGTTCAGGTTTACTACCTTCTTGAAGACTACGCCTTGCCAAGACTATTTTCTCGGAGGAAGTATCGACTGGGCCCTGGGGATCTTTCTCCTGGGGGTATGTCCGGTGTATATTGTTCAGGTTTACTATCTTCTTGAAGACTACGCCTTGCTAAGACTTTTTGAAAACATGATCAGACTAATCGCTACATCTCATGACTTGACGCGCTAGTCGAAGTCTCACGCTACATTCGCCTAGTTTCAATAAAATTAAAAATGGCATAATGGTGTTTCGCGATAATTTATTAAATACCTACGTTTTTAAAACCGGATTAAATGCTAGTGGTATATTTGCCGCGACTATTTTTTGTGCTATCTTTAAACAGTTTTAATTGAATTCGAAATAAACTGCCTTGGAGGTAGCTTCTGATGTTGATTGAATGATATGTTGAGTCGATGCGACTATTATGCTTCTTTAGTCAGAGCTACTTATATCCTGTTAATCAGCCTATTTACGTTCACAAACCACATTCATCCATCTGAGTATGGGCATATTCTTTAGTTTCACACAGTTTTCGGAAAAGCCTCATCATCATCAGCCTGAAGAAGTCCACTGCTGGACATAGGATCCTACACATTTCCAGGAAGAACGATTCTGAACTCTTTCCATCCACCGACCTCCCGCGATCCTAACAATGTCGTCGGCCCAGCTGGTGGGCGCCCTACTTTTCGTTGTCCGGAGAACCTTTATTCCCCAGTGGTTGTCGGAAAAGCTTAATCGTCATAAAATGAATGACAAAACTAAACCAGTGAAAACTGAGGGCTATAGCCTGGCGTATCCCCGAAGTATGAAAACGCTCAAACGAAATGACAGTGGTCGGGGTACCCATCCAAGTCTGATATTAAACTGATTCCGTGTGTGTGACCCGACATCGACACCAGCCCACCTAACTTGAAAATGCCCTAAGAATAATCCGTTTATACCCAAGACTATGCCAGTACTCTCAAACGGTATAAGAAAACTTCATGAGGAAACCTGCATGTCGAAGAAACTAAACAGTTCGAAAACTTAGTCAAAAGCCCTTTCAACACACTGGTTCCACAGAAACAGTAATACAATAGGAAGATGAAGAAAAAAATAAAATAACGCTAATACAAACATTTTACTGTAGGTTTGAAAGACCTGACACGACAAAAAAGAAAAAGCCAAAGGGCTAGCTCGCACTACGTGCATAAAAAGAGCCTCTACAAAGCGCACTAATCCTTTCAGCACACTGGTTTAAAATGACTACAAGAAGAAGCCAAAGGGCTAACTCGTGCGGATAGTGTAACCGCAATACCGTTTGACATATTTAACTTGACCCCGTACCTGGCTTAGCGTGCCGCCTGCACGACCAGTTGACTTACATCCAACTAGAGAGACTAGAAACTACTTCACGAACTTAGCGAACTTAACCTTGACAAAATATACTTGGTAGAGTTGACCTTGTCAAAAAGCTCTTGGCAAATTTGACCTTGGTTCTTGAAAAATTTCATGGCGAACTTCTTCTTCACGTGTTAATACTAGTTTAGATTATATTATGTAGTTTGTTCTTGAAACAGTTAAGCGATCGTGCGAAAATTTGAGATTTAAAAAAAAAAATCATAACTAAATAACTAAGTGACATTTTAAAATATACTATTTAACATGACATTCTATTTAACGCTAATGAAAATCGTATGTCAGCGTTAAATCTTCTTATCGTGTCACTGATTCTTTCGAACCAGAAGAAGAAGAAGCGTTAAATAGAATGTCATGTTAAATAGTATATTTTTTACCACTCTTAAATTCGAATTAGTCTCAAATGTATAGTCTACAATTAGTCCTTTTGCGATTTTTAAAATGTCACTTAGTTATTTAGCTATGATTTTTTTTTTTTAAATCTCAAATTTTCGCAAGATGCGCTCCTAACAGTCAAGTAAAATTAATGTTCATAATAACGCTAATGAAAATCGTATGTCAGCGTTAAATAGAATGTCATGTTAAATAGTATATTTTTTTACCACTCTTAAATTCGAATTAGTCTCAAATGTATAGTCTACAATTAGTCCTTTTGCGATTTTTAAAATGTCACTTAGTTATTTAGCTATGATTTTTTTTTTTTAAATCTCAAATTTTCGCAAGATGCGCTCCTAACAGACAAGTAAAATTAATGTTCATAATTTATTGTAACTTAGGTAAATAACGTGGACCGTCAACCGCATCATCACTCGACAGCATGTGAGATTACGGTCAAACGCTTAGGCTATAAATTGACAAAAAAAAACTTTAACGATGAAGATACCACTTTCAGTATCTCCACAACCTAACTTGCATAAAGCGATACTATGATTAATTACTTCTGTAATCACCTGTAAGTAATGTATGTCTTTAAGGTCTTGGTTGCAGTCAAAAGTCGAATTCAGAATTAATTTAATCGGTTGCTGGCTTGAAATCAATCAATGCTGGCTTGAATTTAATCGGTTGCTGGCTTGAATTCGTTTATGCAGTTGTCCCACAAGGGTCACTTTGAAAATTAAATGTATTAACTAGATAAGTCTGGGTGCCAGTTCCATAAAGGCAGTACCTGCCTACGAGAAAGATTTTATTTTCTTTCATGTAAAAGAGACACCACTTCCAGTATCTTTATAACCTAACTTGTATACAAACCGCGTTCAAGAATCAGTGAAAGTGGTTCGCGCAACCTGTCGGAGAAATGCGAGCCGTCGTACGCGCATGGCGTAACATTACGTAACTACTGACATTGAACGATCGAAACTAGGTTATTACACCTCATGATTACAGATGAATAATTTAGCGCTGATTTTTTAATATGAGTACTTCTGTAATGTCTGTCTTTCAAATCTGGCTTGAAGTCAAAGTCAAAGTTCGTTTATTCATTTGTACCACAAAGGTCACTTTGAAACGTATTAAGGCTATAGGGAAGTCTAGGTGCTAAGAGCCAGTAACGTAACTACTGACATTGAACGATCGTAACTAGGTTATTACACCTCATGATTACAGATGAATAATTTAGCGCAGATTTTTTATTATGAGTTATTACTTCTGTAATGTCTGTCTTTCAAGTCTGGCTTGAAGTCAAAGTCAAAGTTTATTCATTTGTACCACAAAGGTCACTTTGAAACGTATTATGGCTATAGGGAAGTCTAGGTGCTAAGAGCCAGTAACGTAACTACTGACATTGAACGATCGAAACTAGGTTATAACACCTCATGATTACAGATGTATAATTTAGCGCAGATTTTTTATTATGAGCTATTACTTCTGTAATGTTTGTCTTTCAAGTCTGGCTTGAAGTCAAAGTCAAAGCTCGTTTATTCATTTGTACCACAAAGGTCACTTGGAAACGTATTAAGGCTATAGGGAAGTCTAGGTGCTAAGAGCCAGTAACGTAACTACTGACATTGAACGATCGAAACTAGGTTATTACACCTCATGATTACAGATGCATAATTTAGCGCTGAATTTTTATTTTGAGTTATTACTTCTGTAATGTCTTTCAAATCTGGCTTGAAGTCAAAGTCAAAGTTTATTCATTTGTACCACAAAGGTCACTTTGAAACGTATTAAGGCTATAATAAGGAAGCCTAGGTGCTAAGAGCCAGTAACGTAACTACTGACATTGAACGATCGAAACTAGGTTATTACACCTCATGATTACAGATGAATAATTTAGCGCTGATTTTTTATTATGAGTTATTACTTCTGTAATGTCTGTCTTTCAAATCTGGCTTGAAGTCAAAGTCAAAGTTCGTTTATTCATTTGTACCACAAAGGTCCCTTTGAAACGTATTAAGGCTATAGGGAAGTCAGGTGCTAAGAGCCAGTAACGTAACTACTGACATTGAACGATCGAAACTAGGTTACGCCTCATGATTACAGATGAATAATTAAGCGCTGATTTTTATAATGCGTTATTGCTTCTGTAATCACATTTGAGTATGCATAACTTACTTCAAAAACTGGCAAGTGGTGGGGAAGCAATTTTTTCTGAAGGAGGTTTGTGTAGTTCAAACATAATATTTTTTTACGACCAGAAATTAAAGACTGTTTCAGCAGAGGCTACTAATAATAAAAGCAAGGCAGGTTTTTCTTTTAGTTTGTTAATTTTTTGGTACATATATAGAATGTCAAAATGACACAAAGTTTAACTGGAAGAAAATGATCTCTAGCATTAAGTTCGCCTATTTTTTTCTATCTATATTAAAAAATAAAAAATCGCACCGTTTCAGTGGGTGGTTCCCAGCAAAGGGACAGTATAGGTCAGACAAAAAAATGTATTCAGTAAATAAAATAGGAAGGATCACTTTGAAATGATTTTTAAACTGGGTGTTTCTAGGCGCCAGCTACACATGTAAACTTTAGCACTAAAGACCTAAGCGATCTTTTTGAACATCGGGATCTAGGTTGCCGCACTCAAAAGTAACAATTTATTTTAACGATTCGATTTTATGTTCATATTCTAAATGTAACAAATTGAAATGTCTTCGTATAACATTGTAATGACGCAGCTTTTGACATTTACATGTTTTCAAACATTAACTTTTTTTATTTTTTTTTATTTTACTGGTTTGAAATTAACTGGTTACACGACAAGAAGAAGCATAGAAATCATTTAAATTACTGTGTGCCATTCGAGAATCTAGTAAAATAGGAATGGTAAATCACTACGGATAAAACTATTCACGTTATTTTTATATTCATTTTCACAGTTATTTCAGTAAACTTTCTTGAAAGCAATTTGAACGGGCCAAACGTATAGAATTACACAGAAATAAGACAAAACTATTTCAAACGTAAAAATACCCCTCAGATAAGAAACTGTCTTAAACAGGATTGACATAATCATTCCTTCTCGCTCATACACTATTGTTGACTCTAGTTGCCTCTCCGTCGCACTCGTGAGAAGTAATAGAGATAAACCATTCGATTCTTTACTTGTGCGGGTTATATTTGTACGTTGGATCGTAGAACGCACTATTCTTGTACGTCGTAAAAGCATTTAATTTCATCTATGCAGTGATCTTAAAAATAATCACTAGCATTGCACGTGAAAAAGGAATTTGAATTTACATTTGTCGTTTTTCTATATGGATTAAAATTATTTTTTGATTTATGAAAGTACTTTATTTTTATTAACTAAAACACGATTTTTTTATTTTTGTGTTATAGACCACAAGAGGATATAATATAATATGATAATTGGGTTAAGTTCGCCTTTGTACATGTCATCTATTTCTGTCCTTTTCCAACGTTTTGTCTTTATCTTTATTCAAAGTTATGCATAAAAACAAGATTATACATACATATCCGGGTTTTATTTTTCAAAGCTTCAAGGACATCTTTATCTTTCAAAATCAAAATTAGTATTTACATTATTTGCGAGACAATCTCGCTAATTTATAAAAATTATAGATCCAATGTACAGTTGTTGCTTACGTCCAATGCAAACTCATCCAAAAGCTTAAATATAGGCCTGAAGTGTTGGAAAAGTACTGCATTCTGAATGAATGTTGTCGGTCAAACTGAATCGATTGCTTACTAATCGGTTTCAGCCAGAACTTTATGGCCAAAGTGGAATCGCTCTAATGGCATACGGTTGTAAATGGATCAATAAATTTCCTTTTGAACTTTTAAAAGCTGTCCCGAGTGTTCAGTAATGAGTGTTTTTAACCGATTTCAGATATTTTTTTTATTGTCTAAGTTCGACATTTTTTATCTGGTCTTCTAGATTGGTCCCAAAATTTTTTTATCAAAATTGGTTCAGCAGTTTGGCCATAAAGTCGGTTTCTCAAGTTTTTTATACTTCACTTGTTACAATTCTTAAAACATTAAAAAAAAACGAAAGAAAATAGAAATACTAGCGCGGCTATGTCCGCGTGGCGCTTACCTAGAGTCTCATAGTCTCATACCGATTAGAAAAACAATAAAAAAAAACTATTGTAAAAAAAAACAATGCTTGTAGGACTTATGGCTAAGGCTGTGTGTAGATTGTCGGGGACTCATAACAATAATATTCTTGAGACAGCAAATATAACGTTTCGTAAAAAATACTGTTAAAGGCATGAAAAATAATACGTGAAACACGATTCAGTTTTGTCGGTCCCCGCGGGGCAGTAAGGAATATTTTTAGAAAATAAATGTGATTTTATTGTCTCTACTGGATAACAGAAGATTGTTTTATTTGTAAGTAAATAAAATTATTTTTTCCTCGAAAATGTTTATAGGACGTTTTATTTTTTAGTTGAAATGAATTAATATTTTTTTGAATTTTATAGTAACTACTATACTACCTGCCGGCAGACATTGGGGAATCACCTTTCCGAATGTAACGAAAGCTTAAGACTTTTTAGCTTTAATTTTTTTGGGGATAACAATGCAGTTAATTGGCAGCGTTAGCTTTGATGAACTGCATTATATCAGGTTGTTATTTTTTTTAGTTTTTCTGTTGTTTATTAATTCTCTCCATCCAATGGTTGGCTGGAACGGAGAACGCTCTTAGCGTTAAGGCCGCCCATTGTACATAATATTTGTAATGCTTCTTTTATAATAAGTCTACTTTTATGTACAATAATAAAGTATTAATCTGTATCTTATTGTACACTCGAGCCGTAGTTTGTTGCTTGTTCTTCTAGGCTTGGTTGCGTGAAACTGGCACCTAGACTCACCTAGTTTTAAGACGTTATAAAGTGATTTTTGTCATACAACTGAATATATTTTTTTTTAATTTGAATTTGAATGATCTATAGGAGAGATCTGTGTTGTTGATAGGCTAACAAATTCTAGTTTTCCATGTTTGGGCTGACCCACTGATGGACAAAAGCTTCCCTTTTTTTTTTGGGGTTAGTGTCTAGTCTACTATTACACATAGGGATGTGTAATAGTAATTTTATTCTTTAAAATAAATAAAATAAATAATGCGCACAATCCACACAACACTATCTAGCCCCAAACTAAGCAGAGCTTGTACTATGGGAACCAGGTAGCTGATATAATACTTATATACTTTTTTTTTTGTAAATACACTACTCTCTTATCTGCTGAGCTAAAAACTGTAAGAGTACATAAACTAAGTAGGTTCTTATGTGGGTATAGGTATTATTGTGAAGGAGACTCACGACGCAAGCAAAAAGCGAACAAAGATATACATTATATTCAATAGAATCACAATTATATTTTTGATCCTTCAAATATGATAGTACTTTGGTGAACAAAAAAGCTTTAAACCTCACGACACAGCAAAAAGCGAACTTAATGGTATTAAAGTTATTGACGCATTACTTAATAGGAGGATCGCGTGTTCACAAAGAAAATATTAAACAAAATAAGGTGATGTCAAACCGACGCTTACAATTGTTGGGAATGATAATCATTATTAACTTGCGGATACTGATGGAGTCATAATAAGTGTAGGTAATGATGTGATTCATGATATAATTTTCCTACACCGTATTTTGCTTAGTTAACAAGAATACAACCAAGTAACGAAATTCTACCTTATATGGTTACTTTAGAACATAGCACTATTGTGTGTGCTTACTCGTCTCTGTTATTCTATAAGTGTTCAATGTTTTTAGGGTTCCGTAGCCAAATGGCAAAAACGGAACCCTTATAGATTCGTCATGTCTGTCTGTCCGTCCGTATGTCACAGCCATTTTTCTCCGAAACCGTAAGAGCTAAACTGATGAAACTTGGTGAGTACATGTATTCTGTGAACCGCATTAAGATTTTTACACAAAAATAGAAAAAAAACTATAAATTTTGGGGGTCCCCATACTTGAAACTGAAACTCAAATTTTTTTTTTTCATTGAACCCATACGTGTGGGGTATCTATGAATAGGTCTTCAAAAATGATGTTGAGGTTTCTAATATAGTTTTTTTTTAAACTGAATAGTTTGCGCGAGAGACACTTCCAAAGTGGAAAAAAGTTGGTCCCCCCCCCTCTAACTTCTAAAACAAGAGAATGATAAGACTAAAAAAAATACATGTTGTATATTATTATGCAAACTTTCAACGATATTTGGTTTGAACGAGATCTAGCCAGTAGTTTTTTTTTTATATGTCATAAATCGTAAACCGCAATTTACCTTTCGACGAACTTCAAGAACCTTTATATTAATGTTACTTGATGCTACGGAACCCTTCATGGGCGAGTCCGACTCGCACTTGGCTGCTTTTAAGTTTTGTATTGTTGTATAGCCGTATTAGTTGTTCTTCTTTTTTGTTGTGAGCCAATTAAAAAGTTATCTATCTATCTATCTACTTACGAGACAATGCTTAAGTATTGGTTATGGTTACTATTTAACATCAGGTGGGTCATCAACTTATTCCAACAGAAAGAGGATAAAAAAGATGCAGATATGTGGATCCACTCTGGCTACGCCCTGTTATTGATTTTTTTACTGAATACTAAACACAAATAAATCACATTATACCATATGATAAACACATAAATATTTCATAATATTAATGGCAACTAAAAAACGTATTACAATTTATAGAAGTTTTTACAAAATGTACAGTCGCGGAATGAAAATGTTCGTCACCTTAGAGTCGGTTTTCGCTTGCACCAGAGTGCCTTGATCATGAACACATTTTGACATAATTTGTGACGTTAACTTATCTGTATATTCTGTCTATTCAGTTTCAAAAGGTAGTATGTGAGCGTGATACGTTGAACAATTTAAGTTGAAAATCGACGAACATTTTCATACCGCCACTATACATGATACACAAGAAACAGTTGAATTATCTGCAGGCCGTGACACACTAGATCTAGTTAGCTCAACTGTATTAATTGTACTAAGTTTCTTTGTGTAAATTAAACAGAAATAAAATAAACTCATTGCATAAACAGCCGTTATAAACGGCTGTTTATGCAATGAGTTTGTTTTAGTAACTTGAATACTCGGAAAATATCAAAATATTTATATTCCTCTTCCCTTAGTTTTTATTTGAAACAATGAACAGGCATTGAATAAATAAGAGCTACTAAAAATTAGAGCTAGACCTAATCCCAAAAGAAATGTTTGCAGAACAGAAATAAAACAGTGTTGTTTATTAACATTAATTTGCACCGAGGGATGAACATTGGACAACTCGAAAACAAACTGAAACGATGTTTTTAATTAAAATCCTCAGCGCACAGAATAATGGAGTTTTAACAGGTTTTAGGGGGAATAATAAGCGGCCAACGACCATAACTGGGTAATGAAAAATATATGAAAATGTTGACTTCCGTCAGTCTGTTGTTAAACAAAATGCTATGAGCAAACCGTTTATACATGGTGTTACAAAACTACCCGTAAAGCCAAAAGGAGGTTACATGGGACCTTATAACGAGCCCATTCACAATATGTAAGTACCGTAGTAACGCTGTTTATCATTTTTTTTAAACCTATTTTGTCCCAGTGCTGGGCAAAGGTCTCCCCCAAAGACTTCCACTTATCTCTCTCTCGAGCCTACTCCCACCATCTTCTCTTCAAAGGTGTCGATATAGTCCCGCCAACGCTTTCTTGGGCGGCCCCGTGACCGCCGCCCGTCAGAAACCCAAGGTGCATGCCCCAAAAAAATAAAAAAACAAACATTTACGAATGAAAACTAGAAAAAAATATTAAAGAAGACAATTAATAGGTCAAATAGGTACATAGGTTTTCCTTTCTGTTAAATAATATGGTTCCCTGACATGACACCTTATTAGGGTTGAACAAATTTTTGGCTAAGATATTTTTTTCGAGGTATTTTGTAACACGTTGTATACGTGCTGTTATAATATACGCCGCCAGCGTCTTGGGACGCTTCCGTCTGGTCTTGATTTGAATCAGTTGAACTAACTCTAGATCGTTTGTATCGGTCTGCAGATAGCTCAACTGTTTCTTGTGTATTTTGTAAATATCCTTTTAATTGTAAGTTTCTTTGCATAAATTTAACAATACGATTAAAATATATAATGGCTATGAATGTATTTTCTCTAAAAATGAATGCTTGAAAACACGACGAAGCAATTGTTTTCAAGACAAAGTAAAGAGAAGTTACTGACGCATTAAAACACATTCTGTTTCACATTTGTACAAACATTATAAATCAATTTGGATCTATTTATAAAAATACAAGTTCAATAGTACAGCCACAGATGAATTTCAAAAGAAATAATGAATACACATTTTCCCGTACGCTTTTGGGGTTAGATTTTGAGTTGTTACTAATAAGATGCAATCTATCCATTGAATACTGTTAGAACTCTGGGTATTTTTTTAACACGGAAAACAACAATCTACGCATTACGACGCCATATTTTTATCCCTCGACTA
The DNA here is from genome assembly GCA_947578465.1 of Thera obeliscata. NCBI lineage: Eukaryota > Metazoa > Arthropoda > Insecta > Lepidoptera > Geometridae > Thera > Thera obeliscata. Next base: position 13,505,678 of record OX387924.1, on the reverse strand, counting down.
AGTGATGTGCTTTGTTGCCCGGTCTTATAGTGATGTCCTATTCCTAAATCCGGCTATCAGTACTTAGAGATCACTGGTGGCCTAGTGGTAGAGGCCCCGCCTTCCGATCCTTCGTCGTGGATTCAAATCCAATCGTGTACCAATGAGTTTTTTTGCCAAAAAAATATGTACACTATTCCAGTGCTTTCAAACGGTGAAGGGAAAACATCGTGAGGAAACCGGCATGTCGTAGAACCTAAAAAGTTCGAAAATATGTGTCAAGTGCACGAAAGAAGCTTCTTTGAGGCGCACTTCAAATCCTTTCACCACACTTGGTTCGAAAGAACCAGTGACACGATAACAAGAAGAAGTACTTAGAGATACGAAAAAATATCTATCAAATCTGGGGATCAAAGTCGTGAAGTTTCGTGTTATTTTGGGGTTGTCTAGTCTGGCCTGTCCGGAAATCGGTGAAAAATGATTAACAAAATCCATCTTCAAAAATAACCAAAGTGATTGACAGGCAGCTCTAATACCCAACTCACAATGATTACAAAACAGGAACACTTGACACAGATACGCGGACATCACGTACGCCTGTTCTATTATGAGAGCTGTAAAAATAAAGACAGAAATGGACGGTCCTTCGTCCATTTGTACCATCGATGTTATTACAACCAGATTTTGGTAAATTGGATTTCTTTCGATAGGAAAGCATAGTAAACTCACTGCATTTTTTCGCGCGGTATTTATGTGCAACTCTGTACCTAGGTTTTAATAATTATACATTATTACATTGATGACATGTCCAATTTTCGTATATACATTTTTATTTTTAATTCTTTTAATTAATTTAATGACATTACATTATTTTCATAACATTACTTTGTAAATTTCAATATTGCATGCCTGGATATAAACAGAATACATTGGACCTATTATAATTAACACCTTCTCAACATGTATTTCAAGCATTACATTTAATTTAACTTCGTAACTTTCAATTTAATTTAATCGATCAATTTATAAATAAATCGATTATTTGGTTGGAACCCATGACTAGATTAGATCAATATCCAATTTAGATCCATAGAGTTTTTATTTTTGTACACCGATAAATACCACAAGTCTACTGAGAAATCAAACGCTTACTAGTTTTCGAACGTATGCAAACTTTTTGGTAGGAAAACTTCTTGGATCAGATTGGTGTTTGTACTCTGTGCAATTTGATTGCAACCAACTTTGTTTGCAATTTGTCGATCGCGCTCAGTGATTTTATATCAAAGTAAGGTCATCGACGGTAGTCTGCCACTTAACCCATTAACCTTATTTAACCTTTATATGGCAATAAACCTGGCCGTCTTTACAGGTTAGCCATTTCGCGAGGTTGTCACTATTTGGGTCAGTGGCGCAGCGCTGATGACACCCCTTGCTTATGTAATGCCCTTCTTGCATAATACTGTATTTTTTATGCTACTAAGTAAGCAAACAGGCATACAGCATTTATTGGTAGTAACCCTACCTTCTGCGCCGTAGGCCATGGGTTTGATCCCTACCGGAAATAAATATTTGTATGGTAAGAATAGATGTTTGCTGTCTATTTACAAAAAAATATCGCAGCTACCTATTCTTATCGTACAACCTCTGCTTAGTTTGGGGCTAGATAGCGTTGTTTGTATGGTCCATAGCTAGTATTATACGGCCCACCTGACGGAGAGCGGTAAAAGCACCCTACTCCCACGCGCGTTGCCCTTTCAACATTTTAAAGCTTCTTTTAATGAGAACCCCATGGTAGTAGAACTCTTTGTGAAGGGCGCGACCGGGGAAGAGTTACCACCATGCCTATTACTGCCACTAAACAGCGTTGCTGTGTTTCGGTTTGAAGGGTGTCTATGAATACTTTATCCTATGTCGAATCAATTTGCGCAGCAAACATAAGTAAACAAATAGTAAGTATAAAAATTATTAATGACTTTTAAACAAACTTTTCAATAGACTTACTAACAATTAAAACAAAAAGGTTGTTGCAAAGACTTTGTAAGCGTCACTGAGCATTACCTATCTATTATTTACTTGGTTTACAATACGTTTGTTTACATAATAATATCAATAATTACATTATTTACAATAAAACAAGTGCAGGAAAATGATGATGATTATACAGTTGTTCGATAACTTATGCGGTTAATTCTCGGAGATACTCTAAACAAGAGCATAGCTCGAAAACATTTCACATAACCACATGTCATAGGGTGAGACGACATGTTTTTGGGGATAAAAGACTTCATGTTTCACATCATCTTTCAAAGGACTAGTTTTAAGAAAACTGCATTTTTTATGCAAACAGAAATGCGGTCTACTTTATGATTCGATTGTTTATGATTATGTTTATTTATTTATTCTTAGACTCGCAGCTACAATATTGTTTAACATTAGCTATTCGGTGTGTTCTGTTCATTAAACCTAAATAGCTTAGAAGATAAAAAGTAAGTAGTTAGGTAAAAAAACAGGAACATTGTCTTTCGAAAGGCAAAGAAAAATAAATAGAGCAGGTGTAGCCTATATAGCATTTAAACTTTGGTATTTAAAACGCCATCTATGATTCCAAACTGAAGTCTCAGTTGTTTGGCATTATCGTTCAAAATTAGAGAGATTGGCTCTCGATCATATGAATTATCAAACGTTTTCGTTCCTAAGACCTAACAATGAATTCCTGTAATAATTAAATCAACCTATTCGCTTTTATAGGTGCGGTACTCAAATATAATAATGTAGGAACATGAATAATGATTTCGCTATTCTCAAAATAGAAACGCATTATGTTCGGCTGACGGCCTTTTCATACTTCCAACCTTATTTACTAAGACAACGTTCCCTGCGGTCACGATTTAGATGGGTGACCGGTATTAACATCTGAGCACTTCCTTGCAAGTTTGCACTTTTCAGATAAAAGCAGGAAGTGAGGGTAGTTATTGTAACTGCAACTGTATCTGCTTCTCAACGGTAACTCCAATGAACTCCAGTCTGCCCGCGACCACAGCTGTTGTAACACAGTCGAAACATCGGGAAATAATAAATACCCGTTTCATCCATATAGTTATACCTAATGCGTTTCTACTTTAAGATTTTTTACGTGTAAGGTAATACTTCCAGATTGTTTCCATAGAAATTTCATAATTTGACCATGAAGTCGGTTCTCAAGTTTTTGAAACTAAAATTATAACTTCACAAATAACTTTTTGTTAGGCTTTTTGCTGTAGATAATTAAGTGATTATGTTTAAATAATGACTTCATACATCACAGCCAAAGAAGCATTATGGGAAATTCATTACTACAATTAGCGCCAAGTAGTGTATAGTCGTTGTAGTAATTTACTATTTGACCATGAAGGCCATCGCCACAAAACATGACTGGCCTCTCAGCTCAGTTGGTAGTAACTCTGCCTACTGCACCGTAGAACGTGGGTTCGATCCCCACCGAGAACAAATACTTGTGCGGTGAGATGTTTTGTTTTCTGTCTGGGTGTTAAATAGTATGCTAAGTATGTATTTACAAAAAAATTTATAAAGGTATCAGCTATTTGGTTCTCATAGTACAAGCTCTGCTTAATATGGGGCTTCATGGAGTTGTCTGGATTGTCCACAATATTTATTTATTAGCATAAGGCCTTGTGGTAGCCTCTTAAGGCAGTGTGTTCAAATCCAGTCGTGCACCCATGAGATACACTGTCCAAGGACGTATGTGCACTATGTCAATACTCTCAAACGATGAAAAAAAAACAGCATATCTTAGAAGCTAAAGTAGAAAATACTGGTCAAGTACACGTTAAGAGTCTCTTTGAGGTGCATTTGAAATCCTTCCACCACACTGGTTCTGAAAAACTATGGACACACAAGAAGAAGAAGACTTATGGGATGCCGCCGAGACACGCCGAGATCTAGGTTGCCGCACTCATAAGTTACAATTTATTTTAACGATTCCATTTTATGTTCGTAACTAACTGCAACAAATTGAAATGTCTCCACGCGACAACAAGACGAGACATACGACTTTAATCCAGTCTATTTGTTTATATACTAGCTCTCTGCCCCGGCTTCAAATGAGTAGAAAAACTCAGAGTCAAAGAACATTTATTGCTTGAATTACATGTTGAAAAGATGTTTAATTATAATAGGTAATGTCCAATGTGTTCTGCTTATGTATTGGCATGCAATATTAAAATAAGAAAGAATTAGAATTAGAAAGGTAATAAGTACGAGTATATAAATTAAATAAAAAAATAAAAAAGCCATTTATAATAATGACGGGCAAAAAACTAAACAAAAAAGCCGTGACTCCATTTTTAAACCTCCTTTTTGCACCACATCATTTCCAAATGACACCAGTGCCAAACTAGAGCGGGTCATTAGTAATAAATACAGCCTATATTGATCAGGGATAATGTAGCATTCTAATGGCTAAAGAGTTTTTGCAATAGGTCCATTCTTTGAGTTTATACGTTACATACAAAAATACAAATCTTTCTTCTTTATAATATTAGTGTAGATTAGTTATGTCTCGTCCAGACAAAAGCACAAGGTCGCATATCAATGTTTTCACACGCACGTGAGATGGGCATGCGCTTACGTCATCGCCTCACTACACGTCACGGCATAGAAGAAATAGTAGTCACTTTGATCTTTGATTTATTCGCTGCTGGTTTCCTTCTGCGGCTTTGTTTGAAGCGTATGTTATATCGTCACCTTAGAGCGAAAAGTCATTAAATCGCTTTTTGGCCTTTTGAGATACGAACCTTGTAAGTTTTCTAAAATAAAAAAAAAACACTACTTCTAATGGTTTACGCTATTGCTAATTTTATGGTCTCATCTCTTAGAAAATGTACAAAAGGTTAAGCTTACGTTATGAAATAATGTGGAAATGGCTTTTTTTCAGAGATAATGATGAAAAACCAAGTTAGTTACTTTTGCCCCTCCCATATTCACGTTCTGATAGTTTTATAAGATTATTAACTTCATTTAATGACTATGTATGGTTACTTACATATATGTAAGTAACCCTAGTTCCCCTTGTAAGTAACATTAGTCCTATCCATCCAACGGTTGTCTGTTAGAGATCGCTGCTTAGCGATAAGACCGCCTATTGTTTTTACAAACAGTTTTTAAGTTTTTATGTACCATTCTTTGTTCATAATTATTTGTGAGCAATAAATAATTAAGAACTATATTTATGCCAAGTTTCATCTAAATCGGTGTAGTAGTTAAGCCGTGATTGCGTCAAATATACGGCATTACAACTAAAATCTGCTATTGTCGATTTGTTTCATTAACAAAGTAAGGCTAAAGGACTGCAAGTGTTGATAAGTTGTGCCCTTACTAAGGTGTGAGAAATTGCTTATTGGTAATGTTAAGTTGTAACCATCGCCTATAACAAAGCATTGTCTTGTAGGTCACGCACGTCAGAAACGTGCCTTCAACTTGAGGCAAAGATGTTCAGCCTCACGTGCCAGTAATTTCACCGGCACCCACATCCTTCAAACCGAAACACAGCAATGCTGCTTCACGGCAGAAATAGCCATGATGGTGGTACTTCCCCGGACGAACCATACACAAAGAGCTCTACTACTGTGCCCTCGATAGTTAAAAAGGCGCATCTAACATTTTGACTTAATGCCGGTATCAGGAAAAAAAGGCGCATCAGTTTATATTTCTTTAGTAACTAAAGAAAAAAACATTTCTTTAATAACTAAAGAAATATTTAGTTATTAAAAAATATTTCTTTAATAATAGTAGACCGCCCATTGTACATTTGTATGTTTTAAATTATTGTTACTTGTTTTATCATTGTTAGTTTTAAGGTGTGCAATAAAGAATTTTCTATTCTATTCTATTCTATAGTAGTAGTAGGATAACGGCCATAGACAAATATATAATCAGCCTAACAATAAACGCCACTAAGTCACGCCAGAGTAATTAGCTTTGTCCTAGATCTAACACGCGATTCGTACAGTCAGCATCAAAAAGTAAGCTACTTCAACAATATTTCAAAGCATAAAAGTACGCTAATTATCATGTGCTACGTCAGTTGCAACTTGTAGTTGTTCTGAAAATGGCATCAGTTTCTGAAGTTGACTGTACTGAAGGTTAGCATTCTGCTATTATGGAGATAATGATTGATACTTGACCTAATGTTTTGTTTTTTAATTTACTTGCTTGGCAATGATTAAAATAAATGAGAAAACGATTAAATAAGGATTAAAGGTGTGTTTCCACTGGTGTGGACTAGAGCGGTCGAGAGGAACAACCACTTATACTTAGGAGAAACTAAAATACTTTTTAGTCATATTTAACCAACGTCAAATAAAAAAGGAGTATGTTCTCAATTCAGTTGTACATATTTTTTTGACGTGACAACGTCTTATAGTTCGATGGAGCCGGCTGCACACACGAAAAAACATGACTCATGCGGCGTTACCTCGCTCTGAGGCGTTCCATTTAAGGCTTGAAGTGCAAGCGAGAGCGCGGAACGAGCTACAAAGAGGCACAATCGGCCTCCGCGTTCGGCAGCGTTCGACATCTGTCTCTCTCCTACTTGAGTGAGCGATACGTCCGCGTGGACAGCTGTATGACGTTGTCACGTTCAACTATCGTCAGTAAACCGACTTTACCGATTTTTTTTATTTATTTAAGAAAAAAATATTTTATTTTAATGGTAATACTTCCAGATTTAAAATTAATCAAAATTGGTTTAATAGTTTACCATGAAGTCAAGAAAAAATCTTAAGTTTTTTAATCTTACATTATTCGAACATCGTACCATTGGAAACGTACCCAGAGAAAAACGCTTGAGCCCTATTCGACAATGCTTAAGCTCGTCAAATTGTGCCTACTGGAAACTGATAGTGCACTTAAACATTGGCATTTTCGTAGGCCGATTTGACAGCTAATTAAAACAATCATCAATCAATGAAGCATCAGACAGAAATTAACAAGAACGGTCATTACCTACATTTTTGTTTATAAATAAATTTACTCACGACTTCAATACCCAGGCATGGTGGATATTTTCCCCACTTTTAAGTACCAAATCAACGGATAGTCAGTGGCATGTCCAAATATATTACTTATAATACAACAGTTGCAGTACACTGAGAAAAATGACCGATGATTCCATCTGAATTTATCCTTATATAACTAGAAGGTAATTTGATTCAATGGGAATTTAATTTGAAATTTGGAAGGTTAATATGAAAGGAAAGTATAAGAAGGAAAATGTGGAAGGTAAAACTTTCCTACGAAACTGGTAGGAAAAATTCCGTGTGAGTCAACATGGCAGGTTCTTCCTTCCGTATTTCGGAAGGTTATTTTTCTCAGTGTAGTTGGTTTTATATACGTTACAGATTGGGAAATAATAATGGAGATGCAAAACACAGAAGCTCAAAGTCAAAAATTAAATATGTTTATTCAGTTGTATCACAAAGATCACTTTAAAACGTCCTAAAGCTAGGAGAAAATGAAAGATAACACTTTCGATAATTAAGTAGGAAAATAAGCGCTGCGTTTGTTCAATAAAAACGATCACTCTGTGTTTTGTATGTACTTTGTAAATACTTATGTTATTTGCAATTTTGCAGGAACATGTGTACTGATTTCTATAAAATCCAATTCGATGAAGTAATAAACCCACAGAGTAGCGCTAAAGTATTTATGAACATTGTTAGGAAGTCCGGATGTGTGCGTGGGCGTACATTTTTCTTATGCTCGTGTGTATGTGTGTACGTTATGGACGTGTACATGCGTGTGCCTAATAAAGGTCAGCGCACACTAAGACGTAACGTGGCGAGAATCGAAGCTTTAAAATAGCGATACAATACAGTGAGTACAATACAAAAAACGTAGACCAAAAGAGTGCCAAATTAAGGTAGTTCATAGAAATACAACACCAATAAAGAACCTGTGTACTTCATTATGGTCACGGCGTTGCTTTACACAGCGCGAGTTCTCGTGAAAACAGCAAGCTTTTTTAACTGATTTTATAGAAAAGAAAGAAAGAAACTACATTTATATAGAAGACCGAGACTAGATACATTTTATATTGTGTCTGGAATCCCGACATACTCGAAATGAAACTTCTAATGACGGAGAAAAACTAAAGCGCCTCCCTACGTTTGGTCCCGTCGCGTCGTGTTTCGGTGTGATGTGAGCTGACCTTAACTATGTAATGTGTAGGTATGTGTTTGTTTCATTTTCACGATAATTTATTAGGGACGATGATTTAATTATTTCTTCGTCTCTGTTTAGACGGAGAATTAATTGTTGCTAGCTTGTGTCGTTTCTGGGTCAGTGGTTATGTGTGATGACCTTGAAGGACGTCGAAATATTTGACATAGTTGATAGAACCAGAATAGATCATTATTTTATTTATCCAGGGACAATAAGAGCTACAACATAAAAATAATCTAAAGTAGTTTAAAAGTAGGTATAATGGGCACAGCACAGGTATGATGGCAACAAAAGGCTTGACTTTCTAGATTAAAAAAAATAAAAACTTAAGAAAACCAAAAATCATTCATAACCAGACAAAATAAATCGCAATAAGCGATAAGACCGCCCTTCCGCCCTTCCACCTACTTAAGATTGTCCTAGAATGCCATTTTTATTATTATATTAGTAGATAAATAAGCAATTAGCTTTTAGCAGTTAGTAGGTATTTGGCAATTAGTAGATAATAAGCTCTTTTTGTATTAGTGCATAATCTTTTCTTCGAAACTGTCTACAGTGTTTTTTTTTTATTTATTAGACAAAATCCCGTTTGGTCCCGTGTGGTCCGTTCCGTCTGGTATTAAATACTTAATAAGAACGAGAGAATGTGATGCCAGTAACTAATCATCAGTCAAATTAAATTTTAAGTTTTGTTTTAGAGCACGCGTTTCTTTCGTTATATTCAACGCAAATAGCCTTGAACCGAACACAGCCGGAAAGATGTGCGTTATTACAATACACAAATTGTATATTATTTTGTCTCCAAGAGCCAACTATTTTATTTTTAACCGACTTCAAACAAAAAAGAGGTCCTCAATTCGATTGTTGAGTTAAATTATGCGAGAAAAGGTTTTTATCGCATAATTTCGTCATTTATAGATGAGAAAAATTGTTGTAATCTGAAAAGTAATATTTTGTTAGTAATTTTTTGTCTAATAGAAATTCTATTAAAATCGGTTGAGCTGTTTTGTTTTAATGTTGAAAATTCATGAAAATCATTTCAATAGTTTAGACATGAAATCGGTTTCCCAAGTTTTTCAAACTTATATTATTATCACCATTAGGTTTAAATCAGTAAGTACCTATTGACCAGTTGACCTTAATCCCTTAGGCTTAAAATCACATTAACCAAACAATAAATATAACAAAATCGGTCGTTGTTCCACGACGTCGAAAACGACGAATATTTATGGCTTTCCTAAATTCTCAACTGTTTTCGATTTATCTGTCTGTCTGTCCTCACCCGATTTACACGCAGAGTCTAGAGATAAATGTGCAAAATATTTTTATTTTATTCCAGTAACATAACAATAGGGAATAGGCTCGGTTTATTTTTGGCAGTTGAGTTGCTGAAAGTTTAATGTTTTCAAGTGCCTGGAGATGTCGGTAAACGTTTAGTGTGGAAAGCTACGAGTACTTGATTTTTTTACCTGCGATAGAACTTTGGTGGGTTTGGATTTACCATCTACGCTATTACTAACTGGTATATTTCGGCATGAAAAATATATAAGCCAACTATTGGCTACTAATAATAGTACCCAAAAAGGATGTATTCTGTTTAAAACCTTGTAAGTCTATTTTAGCGTTGAGGATTTTTATAGGAGTTCGATGTTAATTATTCTAAAAAACTTTGTAAATTATATAATAGTGCTATCGTTTTGGTAGCTGTTAAGATAATGTCTGTAGTAATTTTGATAAATAATATTAATTAAAGCCTTACAATTAGAATATAAGCTGTCGTTGTCTTTGATCCCACGTGACCTCCAGGACGGTGGTTTAGTCCCACATGGCCACAAACAAGACACACGATCCCAACACCACGTGAATAAAAACGTCCTGATTAACCTATCTTTATTACAAGCGTGACTCCAGCTTTTTTACTTTTACCGTCCGTAGGACTGTAAACCGAACATGAAAGAACATGTTTTAATTACCGAATCGGTGCTAGCCAGAGCTGGGGCCCTACCATAACCCTACGGTGCATCGGTGTAGTAGCGCACAATTACTGCGCCGAGCGAACACAGAGGACGGCAAATAGGTATTCACTGCAGCTCGCTAGTTGTGTGCGTGCTCACGCACACAATGATAGGTGCGGTGCGCACGACGCTGTTTACACCTAGTGTGACAAAAGTAAAAGTAATAATTTGAAAAAAAATTGGGTAGTTGAGTGACATACGATATTTTTTGTTATTTAAACTGGCCTCTCAGCTCAGTTGGTAGAAAATCTGCCTTCTGCACCGTAGGCCGTGGGTTCGATCCCCACCGAGAACAAGTAATTGTGTGGTAAACTTAGATCTGTTCTCTGTCTGGGTGTTATTACATCAGCTATCTGGATCCCATAGTACAAGCTCTGCCTAATTTAAGGCTAGATATTGTTGTGTCGATTGTCCACCATATTTATTGATATTTAAATACATTTTTTCCAAAAACTGCCAAACAAGCTTACGGCCCGCACGGTAAAAAGCGGCTAATGTTGCCTGTGGACCCACAATACCAGAGGAATGACAAGCATCTAGCCGACCCTTTCAAAATGTTGAAGCGTCCTTTTTGATGAAAAATAAGTATTGTAGCCTTTAGGGAAATATTCACGACCTGAGTGTACAGCCAGAGTCAAAAGTATATAGGCAATTTCAGATACTAAATCCCCATTTTCACTGGATTAGTCAAAGATAAAGCAGCTTTGGTTTGTAAATAATTGTTGCTCTTTATGAAATATTTAAACTTTACAAACCAGAAACGCCAACTTACTTTTGACGCTGACTGTACAACCGTTCTAATGAGTAGGTTGTAAATACTTTTATTTTAGGGTTTATACATTGGAAAATTTGTCAGTCAAAAATATCCGACGGGAGCATAAAAATAAAATAATCTTCTAAGAGCTTTAGTGGTCAGTGGTAAGCCCCAACGCCGGTCCTTTTGATAAGGCGACGATAAAAACCTGTAGTCGACACGTCACGATTTAAGATGTACGTAGCTCGTTACCCGATTGTAATTTCACGGTGTGTGGTTAATTAATTTAGTTTATTGTATAATTGGGATATTTTTCTTGAATTTTTATGGGTTGAGATATAACCCGCATTTTATTCGGCCTTGAATGTATGCGCCAAGGTTATGGTGTCATTCAATTCTTTTATTATTTAATTATGTTTCACAGGTGCCTGTGTTGGTGACGGCACCGCCTGTTTTCACCCTTTATGATAATACAGGGTGTGAACGCTTCCATACCCCAAACTTAACATACCCCTAAGTACCGAGACAAAATGTCTTTAAGTCTTTAAGGGTGGGATAGCATAAAAAAAATTGTCCTTAATTTAAAAAATATTAGTGGTAAACTGAGACTACGTTTACTTTCTTACTTGAATTAAGTTTATTTTATTGATTTTTATAGTGCACACTTAAATTCAAAATCTTAGTTTTAAAAATCTTATGGCCTTGCTTATAAAAATATGTCAAAAGATAAACAGTGGTTAAACTATTGCCATCTCTTACCACTGGGTAATGACAAACAGTGACATGTCTAACTTTAAGCAATGATTAAATATTTAAATTGCGTTTATAAGTAGGGCTGTTAGTTTTTACTTTATAATTGGCATCGATGTCTGTCATAAAAAATTAAGCTTCCACAAAATAAAACTTCTTTATAAAAAAGAAATACATACGTAACGGGTCACACCATGGACCTTAATTTTTATCAGGCCGTAAGTTTTAGAGTCATCATAAATTATAAGGGTATCTTTCTTATTTCCTCGTTTTTTTGGGGTTCATAAAAAAGGAATTTCCGTAACGTGACCCCTAGGGGAATGAGAGAAGAGATTTAAGGGTACACTAGAAAAGAAAGAAAAAAATCGAATTACATTCTTGAATAAGGCAAACGTACTACAAATTTTATTTGATAAAACACAATTGCAATCACAATGTTTAGAAGCTAGGTTTTTATAACCTCAATAAGAGCTTAGTGCACGAAAGAAGCCACTCTGAGGCGCATTTAAAATTCTTTCACCACACTTGGTTAGGACGAAATAGTGACAAGATAAGAAGAAGTGTTTATCTAATAATTTATGAAGCACATAAAAGGACTAGCTTGTATCTTGATTATGTAGATTTTTCTCGGCCAGCAGGGTCATTACATAAGAGCACGCGATAGCAATAGCAGCATAAGCAAAATTAATAAAGGCATGTCATTCAAAAAAAAAACTACGGAGGAAAAGGCATTTGAATCATTCCAAGTCATTAAAAAAAAACTTACAGAGAGATACGCATTTGGACTGGTCAGAAAATCGATCAACTAATAATAACAAAACTTTTTATTGGCACTAAAATAGACAAAACAGAAACAGCAGTGCAATTCATTTAAACCGTGCGTGTGTTGTCTTTGAAACTTTTGATTTTGTATTATTGCCTACGTCTCACTAAGTGGACTGGCACCACACTGGAACTTCACTGCTATTAATATTTTTTTTTTTTTGTAAACGGATCATATTATAAGAAAAACGGTAAGAACTAAACCGTAGTTTGTTGCATGTTCTTCTAGGCTTAGTCGCGTAGAACTGGCACCTAGACTCACCTAGTTTTAAGACGCTTCAATATGATCCTTCTTATGAATTATTTGAATTTGAAACAGTTACTGCTGGTTTTTAAGTAATAGCCCTCTATAACCGGATTGCAAACACCGTTGAATTGCTACTGGATAACATCATTATTTTATGATTGTTCTTGTGCTAGAAAATTGCTCGGAAACTCTTGTTTTACTTTTAATTTATTTTCAAACAGATCATTACGGACTGATTTTCTTACGATGTTTCTCTACAGTTTAGGAACACTCGATAGTATGAAATATGTTTAAAACAGTTTTTAGCAAGACGAAAAGCTGTGTTTGTTCCTCTTTAGGGCGCATTAAAAATCCTTTCACCGCACTGTTTTGAAAGAAACAGACAAGAAGATGTGATTCGTTAAATTCAAAACTCATGTTTCTGCCACTAATATTGCTGTTGCTTGTTTTTAGTTAATATCCCTGTTGATGATCACAGCGATATTGTATTCTAAGTATGTATTTGCAAAAAAAAACAAAAAAATATGTATTCTAGATCGTTTGTAACGATCTGCAGATAGCTCAACTGTTTCTTGTGTATTTTGTGTACATTTTGTAAATATTTGTTTAATTGTAAGTTTCTTTATGTAAATAAATGTTACTACTGTTTGATTTCTGTATTATATCAGCTTTCTCGTTCCCATGGTACAAGCTCTGCTTAATTTGGGGCTAGATAGTGTTGTGTGAATTGTCCACAATATTTATTTATTTATTATTATTGAAATAATTTTATGCGTCAAATTTTGACTTAACAGTGTTAAGGTCAACTGGGGTTACTACCACTAGGCTACCAGTGCTATATGCTCCGTGTGGTACACAAGGATACGCATCAGACTATACACTGCTAGCTCTTATGTCCTTGCAGTAAGCGTCATTTTTCTTTGTTTTTAAGTAACTTGAGCTGTTTCCCACTGCACAATTATTACAAGAACAGTATCAGATGGGCTAGTTGCCAATTGTTCCTTCTTTTATCATAAAAATACCCCAGACAATAAAAATGCACATAAAAAGCTTAGAATTTCATAACTTTTACGCCTTTTATCATTTTCACGGTAAAGTGAAAATGTTATGTTGTGAAATAATTCATCTGTTGTTCTTTACATCTGTTGTACTGTACAATAGTTGCAAAGGCCTCTTTACTTTTTTTTGTTCGTTGAATTATTTTTTTTCGCACACAGAATCTCCTTATTTCTTCATCAATCTGATATCTTACAAATTTAGATTAAGTTAAGTTTTATTGCCATTTTATTATAGGGTAGTGGGGTAGCTTAGTGCCCCAAACTAAGCAGAGCTTGTACTACGGGAACCAGTTATCTGATATAATACTTATATAGTTTTTTTTTGTAAATACATACTTAGAATCAAACATCCGTGCTCACCACACACATATTTGTTCTCGATGGGGATCGAACCCATGACCTACGGCGCAGAAGGCAGAGCTTCTACCAACTGAGCTGAGAGGCCAGTCAAAAATTGAAATTGAATTGAATGGAAATTGAAGAATCCACATTAAATTTTTTCGTAAGACGGATTCCACACATCAGTTATTTATTGCAAAGCTTTGTAGAAGCCCATTAACAAACCATAGACGCAAGGTATGCGACCATAGACCAATTAGTGTCCCTTTAAATGCTTTACGAGATAAAATATTTTTCAAAAAGCCGCCGCGAGACGGTTAGAATACCTTTGCGATCTTATTTTTAGAAAACAAATCGTATCTAGCCATGTTTTTAGTTAGTCTTATTGCGAACGAATAATGGTGTAAAAGAATTCATTATCAGAACAATAACGTTTTGAATTTGTTTGTAATGATGCAAATTTTATAAAAATAGTACACACATCTTATATGGCAACATTCTAGCAACACAGTCAACAAAACAATTTTTTATTTTCTTTATATTCTTTAAAAAAAAAGTCGAGTGAAAGTCAAAATTGTTTTATTCAGTGGTATTACAAGGATCACTTTGAAACCTTTTAAAGCTATGTGTGATGTGTGTGTATGTGTGTGTGTATGTGTGTGTGTTTTAGTCTAGGTGCCAGTTTCACGGGACCAGGCCTAGAAGAACAGGCAACAATTGGTTCATACCGTTTCTTTGTATAATCCTTTCACAAAACAAAACTTCTTGCAATGAAGTTCCTAGAAGAGAAAAACCTAAAAGTAGTGTAGTGAAATGTCAAATGTGAAGCGTCATTTTTCTTTGTTTTTAAGTAACTTGAGCTATGAGTCGAGAATAGTTTTATTTCTTCTTTCAACTACATTCTTATTTACACTCTTACATATTTAATATTAATAAACATTTCACACAGCGTCATCACACAAATGTTTGTCCTGGGCGGGGATCGAACCTACAACCTACAGCGCAGAAATCATACCATCATAATTCACTTTTGCTCTCAGTTACGGCTCCAAACGACAGTGTTCCACAGCTTGTAATGGCTTTAAGAGATCATTTACCATTGTTATTGCCCACAGTCACCTCTACTGACCTAATGTTCGTTATGGGTCACCAATTTTTAGGACACAGTACGGATAAGACTTTTAACTTTATTACATGCCCTTGACTTTGAGTTAAGGCTTGATTCCGACACCGGTAAGTGGCGACATACGACACTGTTGCTGCGACGTCGACTGTATTTGTCGCCTGTATATTGTACATCGTCTGTGTTGTGCTCTAACGTCAGGATAGTTCACTTTGCAAAAATCACAAGCTCTGTCACTTTTAGGGTTCCGTACCCAAAAGGTAAAACGGGACCTCATTACTAAGGCTCAGCTGTCCGTCCGTCTGTCCGTCTGTCACCAGTCTGTACCTTAAGAACCGCGATAGTTAGGCAGTTGAAATGTTCACAGATGATGTCTAGAGACGCTGTAATGGAACGAAACCCTTCACGCCCGAGTACGACTCACGCTTGGCCGGTTTTACTCGAGTTACGCTACTACAACAGTCGATATCTCGTTGTCGCATACCGTTGTGTTGAATATATCACCTTGCGTATGCCCTATCGTCGACAGAGACGCAATGGAAATGTTGTGGAATGTTTTCATACTGTTAGCCGGTTTTGGGAATTAGTCATCCCTACTGAGACCAAGCGACGAGTGACATCACTAGTCGAGAGGGAAGATGGCGACGTAATGCGAAGTTGTATTGTTTGCCGTGTGTTAAAATACAAACAAAGTTTTAGCTATATTCATTGAAGAGTTTTTGCCGTAATAATACGAAGCCATAGAAGTCGCGTGTTGTGTAGCTTGTCGCTGGCCGCCAGTGTTAAAACCAGGCCTTAAGACGCTATTATACCGCGTAGCGACACGTCGCATAGCTGACAACGACGTGTGAAAAACATCACAAGACCGCAGCAAGGTCGCGACTCTTCAACAAAGACACATTGTTAACCTTTTTTTTACATCATCAGATTTACCGGTTTTTTTGCAGCATATTACCAGTACCAGAATTACATACAATTATGCATACTTTTGTGGATAATAAGGAAACCGTTTTTGTATGAGCGTTATTGACTTTGACCACCGTTTATATTTTTTGCGTCTTCATACTCACGCATCAACAACACGCAAAAAATAAAAATTCCTAATTATACATAGCGTACCAAAAAATATCTTGGTAAGTTTCGCCAAGTACAGTCAACATTTCAAGTAATCTTAGTTATTGAACGCCCATTTACTCTGGATTTTTCAAATTAAAGACTTTGGTTTGTAAATAGCTATGAATTAAAAGCACATAAACTTAAAAACTTCAACAATTCATCATGCACTCAATCGTCAATATTATTATTTCATTCATATTAATGCGCAAATTATAAGCAAACAGAAACAGTTTTACAATATTCTCAAACCATCTGTGTTTTAAACGTCAAACGAAACGTCAAGAGCTAACGTCAGAAATCACGTCAGCAATCACGACCAATCCAATTCGCTTACCCGTGAGGCTACCATCACCTACTACATCAAGGAATATTTTCTTGGAAAGCGTTTATAGCATGCACGTCGACATTGTCTGGAATTGACGTCTTGATAAAGCTTTGAATATTTATTATACGAGGCTGAAAACTGTAATATAATAGAATCACTGCAATTTAAGAACCGGAATCATCAAAATTGTGTGCGATCAAATTACACAGTTGTACAAAAACATCATTTTGAGTCAAGCAAGTTTTCCTGATAATAAGTAAAGTTTAAAACATTTCATGGATAAACTGCTTTACCGAATTTATAGAAATTTGTATGGGGCCAATATGGACGTATAACCTTGAGATAGATTCCAGAGATTTCCAAATCTAGTGATAAAAAACATAAAAAAATACAACCAAATTTAAAACTTCGACGTTTTTTATTGAAAGCCGGTTTTAAAGATTGCCTGAGTACGAAAATAAGTTAATAAGTTCAGAGATTGGATCATTAATGTATAAAAAAATTATATGACGGTGGTTTGGCAGACACCAGCCTTTATGGTAAAAGCATTATTTTTCTATTGAATAAAGAGAGCATAGAATAAAGGGCAATAAAATTGAAATGTAAACACACTGAGACAGCGTATTTGATAAACATACAATCGTAAATGAACATCGGCACGGTAGTTTACAGAAACCATGTTATAAATCGATCGTGTAAACATAGCTTTGTTTACAGATGTAGAGCGAGAGTTTGCGGTCATTTACCGAACGTCATGTCAACTGCTGAAACTACGAGTATCTGTCATTTATTTGGTTTCAATTGGTTGTTACGTTTAAGTTTACATTTTCGATAGCAATATGAACTAAGAGAATGATGTAAAAGAAAATAGGATTATATGAGGAACCAAATTACCACTAATCATTACCATTAATGAAATAAATGTTTTAACGTGTATTTCAAGCAAATACTTTGCCTCTCTTTATAGTATTGTGACCAAAAAAACATTCAAACCTTTCAAATTGAGTACAGAAAATGTGTAGGATAAAAAAGCTATGACGGTCATATATTAATGCTACAGTGTATGCCGTAAACAAGGGAACATTGGCTCCAGAACTATATCCACCAATATGAGTCTTATGAAAACAACCAAACTGTATTTCACGAAGCCTATAAAACATGAAGCAAAATTGTTGTAATGTTAGATAACGTAGGTTACTTACAGTTATTTTTCTAGGATATATTTTTGTCTCTGATTGATGTCATCTTATATTATTACCAGATTGTTATATATATAAGATATATATATTATATAAAAAGGACGGGTAGTTACACTATTTTATAACTCAAGATTGGCTGAACCGATTTGGCTGAAAATTCTTAGGGAGGTAGCTTAGAACCAGAAGACGGACATAGGATACCATAAGCGGCCACTAGTAAAATACAAAACTCAATTCGATCTTTGAAAATTTGGACAGTACGCTGTGTACTAAGTTGCAATACAGGCGAACGAAGTGGCATGGGGTTCTGCTATTAGCCAATCTCTCTTCTTATCGCGTCACTGGTTCATTCGAACCAAGTGTGTTGAAAGGATTTTAAGTGCGCCTCCAAGAGGCTTCTTTCGTGCACTTGACACATATTTTCGAACTATTTAGGTTCTACGACATGCCGGTTTCATCAAGATCTTTTCTTTCACCGTTTGAGAGCACTGACACAGTGTACATAAATGTTCAAATGTTTTTTAATAAAACAAACCCGCAAACCTGCGGGTAGAGTTGAGAGAAGAGAATCAGATTTTACTGATGATACAGGGTGGTTTTTTGGGAAGGGCGAATAAGTTCAGTGTTTTAATATCTTTCAAAGTTTAAAATGCATATTATGCAAGTGATAATGTCATTTACGGCAGTCCACCCCTCAAAAATAAACCGGTTTAAAATAAGTTGTAGGCACGTCTAAATATTAAATTCGGAAACGTAAATGTGCACATGTCCGTCATAAATTCAAACTGCATGCAGACTAGGTATCCAAAGTTATTTAAAACCTGTCATTTTACTTTATGAACTGTCATTCAAACATCATGACACTTCAAACACCACATTTCTGACTATTTCCATCAGTTACGTACGAGGTGATTGTATAATTTCAGCAAAAATTATTTCGAGTTTGTTTGATCCTCATACGCAGACTTCTGGCAAACTATACTGTCATTTTATTCTGTGTATAAAAAAAAAAGTGTTATACCAGCTATCTGGTTCCCATCGTTAAAGGTCTGCTTAGTTTGGGGCTAGATAGTGTTGTGTGGATTGTCCTCAATATTTATTTATTTATCGGTCCAATTACAATCGAAATTTTTCTTGAAGATGGTTGAATACTGTTTTATTTGAAGGTTAAAATATCGTATGCGGAAAGTTCTGGAAATACCTGATGTCATCATTTCCCTGTTTATTTCTCCAACGCATAACCCAAATTAAAACAAATACAATGTAAAAAGCTATTAGACAGTAGGTTTTTATGAACATGATGTGTGTTAGAATAACCAGATATTATACACCAGTGAAAACCAACTTGTTAGCTCCGAATATCTACACGCCAAGAAATATAATTAAAATAAACTATGCGTTAATTTTTAAAAATGCAAAATGCTTATAACATGACAGCAGAATAAATGTTTTTATTTAGTTTACAACCAAAATTTTAATAAATCTATTTTTTTTCATTTGCAGATTTTGTTTGTAGAAAGGTGGGCCGAGAGCTGGCTGAATCTAGTATCATAATTTAGCTTAGACTTCCTTAATCATAGAACCTTGCCGGTAATGAGTATTGCAAACTTGTAAAAAAAAAAAAAAAAAATTCCCGTGTTTGCAAAAAATGGGATGTGGCTTTTTTATGGACACGGCCATTTGTTGTACGTGAATACATCTCGTAACTACGGGGCTTCCCCCTTCGCCACGCGGTGTGTCCTTACTTAGAGTAATTAATTCTTTGATTACTTAGCTATCCAGTGGTGTTATTGAAATTTGGATGGGGATGATTGATATGTAGCCGCAACACTAAATTGTATCCCCTGATTTTGTTATCATTAGTTTTTTTTAATTGCATCCCTATGAAAGCAATACAAACACGTATTCACGTCAATACCTCATACGTTCTATCATTTCTTTTGTGTAGCTGGAAGTAATAGTGTCGGGTATACAAATATTTATTTACAGAACATAATGAAAAGCCATAGATAATAGAGAGGAACAATAGATTTGCGTATAAAGACGTAGGGTCTAATGGGTTTCATACACTAGATTCCAAGGCTGTAAAGGAAGCTCACGTGGAAGTTAAACAATAAAGCCGACTTAAATGAGTTTTCTATAGAGCCCTGGGATGGGTTGTAAAATGTATAATCCATCAGGCGAGGTATAAAATTCATTGCACGTTTGCTTTTGATTTCAAGTAATGAGAATTTTAGAATGCAACTGTTGATGTGGGGAATGAAGGCTTTATGCTTCAACGTTATGGACCCCACACAAGTTGTAGAGCAGTGCATTGTAAGGTACGTTCCTGACGTACGAGACGTGGCGATGGTTAACACTTAACATCAGGATGACCATACGCTTGTTCAATCAGATAGTACACTATTTTTGCACTATTTTTATTGAAGACTCTTAAATTTTCATGAGATGATTGAAAATGTTATTGACGTTGTGCCCCATAAATTTAGGCCAGAACGAAACTACTAGGTACATATATTTAGTTATGATAAATCGCTACAATTAAATTCAAAAATGTCTTTATTCAGTGGTATCCACAAGTATCACTTTGAAACGTCTTAAAGCTAGGTGAGTCTAGGTGCCAGTTCCACGCGACCAAGCCTTGAAGAACAACAAGCTACGGCTTGATTCTTTTGCATGGTACTTCTATCTGACGGTAAAAATCGAACGTAACGATTATCGCAGTTAAATGTACCGGAAATTTAAATCGTACCGAGCACAAATGAACGGTACTGTTCAATTTATCCCGTTTTATCGTACCGCGTGTAGGGTCTATTAGATTTACTACTAAATACACGTCTTTAAATCCCTTCCGGAGATTTATACGTCGTCAACTTTTCATCGCCTTCTGCTCTTAACGTTGTGGTTTGGCATTTGATGAAATGGACTTTTCCATTAGAAATATTTTATGTGCGCAATGCTCTTGAACAGGGAAGGAAAATAACGCGACAAAACCAGTTCAAATTATAAGACTGATGGGCGTGCTACCAACAGCAAAATGTGGTTTTGTGGATGTAATAATTACCTACTACTACTTACCTATATATCATGGTAATTAAGAGTTATTTAACTAACATAAGTTTAAAAAACTTGAGTAACCGATTTCATGGCCAAACTATTAAACCGGTTGGTGAACCAAACCGAGTTTGATGAAATTTGTATAGGAACAATCCGGAAGTATTACTTTTCTGATAAAAAGAACATTTTTTTCAAATCGGCTCATAAATGATGAAATTATGCGATAGCAAACTTTAAAATAAAAAAAAAACGTATAACCGAATAGCAACATTTTTCTTTATTTGAAGTCTGTTAAAATTTAAGACTACCCCAGACTACCTCGCTTAGGCATCCTCAAAGAATCTTAGGTGGGTTAAGAAATCTGAGAGAATACTTGTTCTTGATAGGATTCGAACCCACAACTTACAACGTAGAAGGTAGAACTACTACCAAATGAGCTGTGAAGGCTGGTAAAATCATTTGATGTCAAATATACAGTGAATTAAATACTTGTCAAAACAATTTTCATTACGTGGAGTTTATTGAAAGCTGAAACATGTATCGCGAAATGAACATTGCCAAACACAAATGGTTCCTTTGTCATCCCCTGAGACATGGCTTAGGGATTAATATAATATGTATTAGTAAAACACGTCTGAAACGTGAATCTAAATATATAAAACTCTTACGTTACTGACTGAATGACTGACAATCAACGCACAGCCTAAACCGTAAGTCCTAGAAGCATGAAACTTGGAGGGTATGTTCCTTTTATAGCATAGGCGTGCACTAAGAAAGGAAATTAGAAAATTATTTCCCTAAGCGGAGAAAAAAAAGAAAACTCTTAAAATATAAATCAACACACAACCTAAGCTCTCAAATAACTCTCTTAGAAGCATGAAAATTGCTGGGGAGGTAGCTTTGTACCAGGAGACGAACACATAACTTTTTATCCCGAAAAAGTTATTCAGACGGGGCGTAACGACAACGGGGCGAGCGAAGCCGTGGGAGTCCGCTAGTATGTAGATATTATAAATGTGAAAGTTTGGATGTATGGATGTTTGTTACTTAATAACGCCAGAACGGCTATTTGGATCTGGATAGCATTTGGCACAGATATAGATTATACTAGCACATAGGCTACTTTTTAATTTCTTTTCCTTTTCCATCCACCGGCTTTCCGCCATCTTAACATTGTTGTCGGTCCATCTGGGGTTGGGTGCCCTACGTTTCGTTTTCCGGTTCGTATGTAGTTATAACTTTGTATAAATATAAAGACGCAGGGATAACGTCAACCTGAAATCAAAATTCACCACACAAATATTTGTTCTCGGTTGGGATCGAACCCACGACCTACGGCACAGAAGGCAGATCTACTACCAACTGAGCTGTATTCTTGTGTATTTTGTAAATATTTGTTCAATTATTGTAAGTTTTTTTTTGTGTAAATAAAATAAAAGT
Source organism: Thera obeliscata (assembly GCA_947578465.1). Classification (NCBI taxonomy): domain Eukaryota; kingdom Metazoa; phylum Arthropoda; class Insecta; order Lepidoptera; family Geometridae; genus Thera; species Thera obeliscata. The sequence goes on along the minus strand of OX387924.1, from coordinate 13,483,234 downwards.
AACGTGTCTAAAATATCCCCGTTCTATTTTACGAAGTGGGCCGATTGTCAAAAGCCGTGTATTTTAAAACATTTTGTTCCTATGCTTCATCTACCCCATGGCCTTCAAAACTTTGCGGTCACCGACTTCAGCTTTTAATATAATTAGTGAAATAATATGAAGGTTTTCACTAAATCACAGTATAATAAATATTGAATGGCGAACACACATTTTGCGACAATGCTGAACAGCTGCATTGGACGCAAATCTTCCTGAATCTCCTATATTTATAAATCGAATGTCTGTCTGTCTGTTTTGTAGCTTGTTTATTTTATATATTAGAGTCAAAGTCAAAAATGTATTTATTCAGTATTATCACAAGGATCACTTTGAAACGTCTTAAAGCTAGGTGAGTCTAGGTGCCAGTTCCACGCGACCTAGCCAAGAAGAACAGGCAACGTACTACGGCTTGGTTCCTACCGTTTTTTGGACGGAATTTAGAGATTTAGCTACCAATATTAATACATTTAGAATATTATTATTTAAATAGATAAACACAACATCAGGATACATCAGGTGGGCCATATGTATGCTTGTTCCATCAGCTAGTTGCATAAAAAACATACCAAATAGTGATTATCACATATTAGTTTTTTTTTAATTTTTAAAATTAGGGTAATGCAGTTTTGTTAAAACTATAGGTAACCGTTCAACATCAGGTCGTTCAGCTATTATCTTGTTGGATGAACGATTTTTTTTTGTAAGAAAATAATGGATTACTGGATAATTGGGTGAGATTAGCACAAAACCGTCAACAGTGGCACATACAGAGAGGTGAAGTCGGGCTGTGGATATGATGATCATGATAAAAAAAATGCATTATTTAATTGGTGAAAAAACCACGCACAGACACTAGTCTCATAATAAATCTCCCAGAAAACAATTTGAAATCATTAGTTGGCAACATCCTCGTTTTTTTACACGCGTTCGGATTGTGAAACAAAAGGTTTGGACGATTGTATATTTTTTTTTTACGAAAATAAATAAAGCGAAAGACTGCGCGTTAGCCAACTATCTGTCGCGAGAGTGCGCTAGAAATAGATCGAGTCTTGGTTCGACTTTATCAGTCAAAGCGACAATCGTTCTGCGTTCGTATTCTGTTCGGCCTTTTTGTGCTTCTAATTTTGAATCTTCGGTTTCCGGGTTCCATTTAGTTTATAGCTTTGGTTCTACCCACGGTTGTATTAAAACAATGCTGATGTAACTACTAGTCTCATCTTTAAAACACTTCAAGCTTTCTTCGGTCAATTTAAGAAAATTCTACTTAAAAGTGATCTCAAAACTATCCCCTCATTCATAACGCCTGACACATTTTAACGGCTTAAAAATGTCTCTTGTAAATTTCAATTTATGCAAACAAATAGAGATGGCAACAGACTTGCAGTCTTCTAAGCTATATGACTGCTATAGGACCAGAATGAATATAAGCATATGTTTAAGTTTTTAGTCAAGCGACATAAGAAAAATCATTTCCTAAATCAGCTAAATTACAAACTTGATTTCAAAATCCGTGTAAGCCATGAATATTTTCAATTCAAAGATGCTATTTCTTTGCTGAATATTGAAAAAAAACGAGCACTGAGCAACTGAAACTGAAAACAACAGTACATTCTGTTCTGTTTGACAATAATTAATTATCTCTTGAATTCATTTAAACGCGCATTGTTCTGAAATTTCTAATTTAAATTCGGTGGTAGCTCGCTGATAGTAATGTTAAACAACGTAACACTTGAGCGTTCTAACCATTATCTCTCATTATTAAACACAATAGTTTTAATTATATGGAAGAAACTGGTATTTATCTCGATTACCTTTATTGTGTCTGCCCGCGACCACGGCTGTTGTAACACGGTCGAAACGTCGGGAAATAATAAATGCATAACGATCGCGTTAATTTAAAAAGTACAAAAGTTTTACTATTATCTCTCTCTTCTCTCAGTTCAGTTCTGTGCCGTTAGCTTTGGGTTCGATCCCCATCAAGATCAAATATTTGTGTGATGAATGAAAGAATGATAGAAATTACGTAAGCTAGATAAAAGAAAAGGTCGCTGACATGTCGTATAAGGAAGTCAAGGAGGCCGCATTCAAAAGACTTTAAGCTCTTAAATTTAAGAAGAAGAACGTAGATGTTTGTTCTCTGTCTGGGTATAATATTGTATTCTAAATATTATATTCAAAAAAATATGTATTTAAGATTATACCATCTGGTTCTTATTAGTACAAGCTCTGCTTAATTTGGTGCTAGATAGTGTTGTGTGGATTGTCTAAAATATTTATTTATTTATTATAAACACACCAACGTAAAGGTGCCAAGTGTCGTACGCCTGTAATTGCACCTGCACCAGTCCTTAAACCAATATTTATTGAACAAAAAATATGAATATATATACTTAATAAAAAAAGTTAAATGGATAACCGAACAGCCTTGTTAGGAAGTGGTCGCACTTGAACATTAAAAACCGGTCAAGTTTGAGTCGGACTCACACACTAGAATTCCATACCACATTTATTTTATTTATTTTGTTTTAAAGTAGTTTGCGCATAATAATTTAAGTTATAAAAAGCCATAACAGACATGCAAATTTGAAATTTGCATGTCTGTTATGGCTTTTTATAACTTAAATTATTAAGACTTCTTGTTTTCATACATATATTCCTGTATAACAAAAACATTATATTAAAGTATTTTTCGATATAAAAATATCCAATAATTGTAGGTATGTCCCAAAAACTTACTAAATTTTTCGATTGAAATACAATGAAATGATAATTTATTTGCTTGAAGCATGGTACCTACATTTTAGATCTTAAATATGGGCAAATACAGATTCAAATACTCAATCAATTACCAACAATCTGATTCAATGACGGACAGACAAACGGATGGACGATGTAAGCCTAGCAATAGAGTTCGGCACCCATCAACTAAAGATCCCTAAAAAAAATATTGTTGCAAAGTAAACTGTACATAAAGCAACAGAATTAAAACCAAGGCCATAATATCTGCAATGGCTTCTTACTGTGTTCAATCAGCACAGTACTAAGCACTGCTCTATTCTAGAAACAAAACGTTTTGCCTTTTATCATCTGCACCGCTTTGAATGGAGCCGTAGCATATAGACAACTTTTCGTAACATAAGTAGTACCTAACTTTTGGACCGTGCCCTAAGGGTCATGCTACACGGGCGGTTCTCCCGCCGCGGGAATCCGCTCGACAAAGCTTCCGCAGACCATTTAACTATACGGGACGCGGTTTTTCGCTGTCTTTTGTTCATTTTAACATGGACCCGCAACATGGAACGCAAGTGCACGAACGACGAGCGAGCGAGAAGGGCCCGCGCACAATGTTGAGTCTAGTGCGGTTCAGAAGCGGATTCCCTCGGCGGGAGAACCGCCCGTGTAGCATAGCCCTAATATACACTGCCCTGCGTTCATCAACTTGCGGCATACAGATGTTCAGCCTCACGTGCCAGTAATTTAACCGGTACCCACACCCTTCAAACCGAAACACAGCAATGCTACTTCGCGGCGAAAAAGGCATGGTGGTAGTACTTCCCCAGACGAGCCTTTCACAAAGGAGCTCTACTATTACTGCCTATTTCAACGCTAGCAGAAATCTCTACCAACTAAATTGTTTTCAAGTTCACTTAACATCAGGTGGTCATATGGTTGCATCGGCTATTGGTATACAAAAATTGATCAAAATAACTATTTTTTTTCTATTCCGAGACGATTTTAAAACTGGCTCAAGCAGTAAAGATAAACTACAAAGAAAATATCAGTTTAGAAAATAGGTGACGCCCTAAATAACGACGGCAGATGTCTTCGGAATTCATATAGAAAATGCACTTTGAAACTCAGTTTCAGGACTATCCTATTTCGTGTATTTTCATAATAATTATTACAAAATCATTCAATTTATTTTGTAACAATGACGTTATGTACCTACTTCAGGAAAACAACAAATAATATTTCGATAAATGTCTACACACACGTGTAATAAAATTATTGTTCAATAATTTGTATAAAATCACAGTTTTACAAGGAAACTGAATCCAATTATAATCATGTTTTTTGTGAGTGTGAGTCTGAAACATGGTTAAAATAGCTTTAGGTCGATTAGTTTAAAAAACAATAAAGTAAATTAATAAAAAACCAAAAAACTATAATTAAGTTAATTAATAGTTTATAGAAAGTTTTAAAGGGTCAGCAACGCGCTTGTGATGCCTCTGGTATTGCAGGTGTCCATAGGCTGCGGTAACCGCTTCCCATCAGGTGGGCCGTATGCTTGTTTGTCAACTTAGTTGTATAAAAAAAATAGATTTGTAAATGCTGGTATTATTTTTGTTCAAGTGAAAAATAGAGGTACAATTTGTTAAATCCGTCTTATACAATTGTAGCGATAGCCGTGAGAAATGTGTACAAAATATAAAACATTTGAGTTGATAATATTACTAGCAGAAAAACATAAAACTTATAACTTTAAAAACACAAAAAACCACTCTGCATAAACCTTTTTGTGTTTTTAAAACTGAAAGAAGACCACATAAAATCGACCTGTTTTTCCAAACTAAAATACAATTTCCACAAAATGTTGTTTTATTATACGAGAGCATTTTAACCAACTTTGACCCAAAACTTTCGTCCCTCACATCGTTTGAGAAACAAATTTTATTCGGCCCAAAAAGGCCTAAATATTTTATGAACGCAACTTTGGGGTTCATTGATAAATATTCTATAGATAGTCACGTACTGATGATGTATTGAACCTATCTTTTAGTTGAAAGAAGTAGATCATTCAGATATTATTTTATTTCTTTATTTCGAATGAACTAAAACAGAAAAATTCCTAGCATTTTTTCTCTTTTGATTTATGCCTGACGTCCAGTTTTTTTCTAAATATCAATACCTTTAATTCACTTGCGTCGTTTTAATGATAAAAATATAGGCGAGTTTATAAAAACACTTACCGAATGAAGATATTAAACGATGAAATAACTCAACAAAATCCGTGACACCGGTCCTCCTTTCCGCGTTTAAATCACAGAATTTCAAACAGCACCGAAATAAAAAATTAATAAACGTCACACATCAACATTAAATTGTTAAAAACTTGTACTTTAAAATATACAGACAACTCGATTGTACGTAAATTTTCGCGGTAAACGAAGCGAGCGGTATACGTCCCACCCACGCTGAGGCGATAACACGACTGGCCGCGAAAACACGGGTTCACCTGCAATGCGTGCGCTGCTCTGATGTCAGACAAAGACAGCAACAGTCTCAAAGCCAGCCTGAGCGAGAGAGAAACAAGCACACGTGGTCACCACCTCGAGGGTAAAGCAGTTTTCAGGAAAGGGGCGCGTTATTACAAAGCTGGGAATGAATAGCTATGCTATGTATTTTACATTATGAAGACTGGGACAATGCCGCGAGTTATACCTTTTGTTCACGGGAAGCGAAGCAGTGTCACATTCTCGCCGTGACAGAGAACAAAATTACACTAGCTTACAACATTCTCACACTGAGCACACCAAAATATTCTAAATAATCTTCAATCAAATAAAACAAGCAAAAGTCATTTATTTTATGCCACAAAATAAGAGTTGTATTATACAAGGATGAACAAGTAACATGACATGATATAAAAATTGGCCGTCACTCAAAATATTCTATAGTAGCCAGTGCTACTATCGCTGGTCTTCCGAACTCTTATGAATTTGCATGGGTGCTTCTGACTACCCTCCATATCTCAGGTCTAGAGATATTAAGGGATGACGACATTGCCTAGGGAAATTTCGGTAAATTGATTTTATGGTCCATTTTCTTTTATTTTACCGACGTTGTGTCTCACAGACATTAGTCGAAATGTGAGTCGTATTTATAAATTTTTAAAAACGAAGCTACGCTGCTAGTTAGAGATCCATTAGTAATAATTATTTGAACAAAAACTAAAGTGCTTACCGCAAAAGCAAACTTTGAAGCAGCTTTAAGTTAAGTTAAATTTAAACAACGAATAAGCAGAATTCTCCAAAAATCTATCTACAATAGTTAAAATACAGCTAACCAAATAGGTCAACGAAAAGAAAGGTTTATATTTTTGGTCAAGCGCAAGTTGTTTAAGTAGAGCTCTTTGTGAAGGGCTCGTCCGGGGAGGTACTACCACCAAGCCATGTTTTGGTTTGAAGGGTGTGGGTGAAATTACTGGCCCGTGAGGCTGAAAATCTGCCTCAAGTGGATGGACGCAGGTGCATCGTAGGGCACGTTCCTGACGTGCGTGACCTACGAGGCAATAGGCGATGGTTTCCACGTAACATAAGGGGACATACGCTTAAAAAAAATGTTGTCCAAAAAATAGGTTATTTTAATGTATCTATTTGTATATTTTGTAAGAGTATTTTTTATATGACTCCGAGTGAAACCACAAGCAGTAGTTAGTATTAGTCATCTATATTTATGCAAAGAATGCCAGAACACAGACTATTATGTATAATTCGAACTATTATTTCTTTTAATTATAATAAATGCTGGTAGAGTGCCAACGAGGAATATACCTCTGACACAGATCATGTAACACTTATTATAGGACGTCGCGCTTCGAGCGTAGAATATTAAATAGTTACTATGAAGACTATGCACGTCGCGCTACGAGTATAGAATAATAAATAGTTACTATGAATGCAAACAATCAGAATGCACAGATAACGGCATAGTTAGTATGACCGTTTTAATTTCAGGGCTATTGTTGATATATTTATAACGATCCGTTTCTACACGTGGAGTTTTTTTGTATGCCAAAGGAACAATTAATTATTTTCTGCTAAAAGCGAAATACCAACATTATTTATGATTTTGTAAGTTTACTTAATTGTCTTCGTCTTTTTTTCTTTATATACGTACAGACAGCGACAAAAGATGATGTTTATTTCTGTTTATTAAAGTACAAATAGATTTTGATGTTCTACAAAAGTCATAATGTCCTGCCAAAGCCATTGACGGAAGCTAATACAACTAACAATTAATACACAAAATATACACGAGACAGTTGACCTATCAGCAGACCGTTGCAAACGATCTAAAGGTAGCTCAACTACCAAATCAGTGCCCTCAAGCTTCAGCGTCAGCATTTTATTATAGGCAGAGCTTTATTGCAATAAAGCACGGCTTAAAAATAAATAAGCCTTTTCAATCTCGGCTACCGAGAACAGTAGGCCTACCACAAGCTCTGTCTGGCTCTGTCTCTGGCTCTGGTTGAGTCTGTTGTGAGTGCTCAACAGTGTATTAAACTGTGTGTGTGACGTTTTGACGTAGGATTTAATTAGTCAACACTCACACAGACTCAAAACCAGAGCCAGACAGAGCTTGTGGTAGCCCTACAGGTCGTCAGAATTGAAAGAACAGCAAACAAACGTCAACAAACAACGCCGGCAACAGTTTCAATCTCGGAGTCTTTGTGGAGTCGCCAAATAATCCCCACTCTCCTCCACTTACCGAAATGAACATCAATAATTTGAACGCAAAGAAAGACGGCTTTTCAATCAAATATAGCGTTGAAGAACAGTGTAAAAATATGTAGACTGTGATTGAAATCTGTACTCCTACCACAAGTTTGTTACTGGCTCTGGTTTTGAGTCTGTGTGAGTGATTACCAATGTATTATACGGAATGTGTGACGTTTCGACGTCGAATTTATTTAGTCAACACTCACACAGACTCAAAACCAGAGCCAGACAGGCCTACTGTGGTGCGTTGGGTTTTCTTGGCTGCAACGCGGTCTGATTTTTCCACAATATTTATTTTATTGATTATTATTTACAGTTATTTCTCTATTCATTTTATTCGGGTACTCGCAGATTAGACTAATAGCCCCTTCTCACCGGTGCGTGATATCGCGCACCAGCACGCACGACACACCATGGGAACGGTCTCGTGCGCCGAGGTGCGCGGTAGCACAGGAGTCTTTTCTGTGTGCGTTGCCGTGCGTCGTCGTGCGCAGTGCGTGATGATCTGCAGAACCACGCACCGTAGGAAGGCAGCATAAGCCGATTTCTTTTGCAATGATCTTTGCCATTGGCCTTGATTGCATTTGTCACTTACGTTGTTCTGTCTGTGTTTTAAATGGTACAACAAATGCCATGGAAAACCTCACGACATTTACGTAAAACACATTTGAATGGCACTAAAAATTCAAACAGGCGTTAGATTGCAGCAGTCGATTGCCCTATATACAACCCCACTCAAGCCGATCGATTCACACCCCAGCATTCCCTCAACCCTCGTACATTTTGCCAAAACTTATTATAATAACACGTTAGAAACAGGTCAAGGGTAGAGACTAAAACCTGATGGTTTATAGCACAGCAAGTTTTAAAGCGATGATATTATGTGAAACGGTCAGTACGAAGAACTGTCAAAGTCAAAAAATTCTTTAGTCACTTGAATTGTATTTCAAAGATTATGAAAGGATCCTCTCTGTGGCACACTTGGATTCATGTTCTGTCGTTTGGGGAAGTCATATAGCTTTTTCATTCTAAAATTATTTAAAATTAAAAAGGTATACGACTGGTGGTTCTGGCGTTATTTTGAGTTCTGTTGTGTAATTACGGTGGTATTTTAACCAACATTACTTGAGGTCTTAGCTCAAAGTGTTAGCAGTTGGAATAAAAGTGTTATAATTATGATAACCTGATTTGAACGAAAATGATTCCGATGGATTTGAAGAAAAGCGCCCCAATCAACCCACTCACGGCTGACTGGTCTATTGACTGGCTTGTCTATAACCTATTTTAATAAATAATTATATAATATAACACTTGTAATTGGCAAAATAGTCCGAATAGACAGATGCCATAAATTAACAAGAAGAACAAAACAACAAATCCTTTCACAAAAGATCAAATCGGCTCATAAATGACGAAGTTAAGCTATAACAAACATAAAAAAAATACAACCGAATTGCAAACTTCCTCCTTTTTTAGGGTTCCGTAGCCAAATGGCAAAAACGGAACCCTTATAGATTCGTCATGTCTGTCTGTCTGTCTGTCCGGCCGTGTCACAGCCATTTTTCTCCGAAACCATAAGAGCTAGACTGATGAAACTTGGTGAGTAGATGTATTCTGTAAACCGCATTAAGGTTTTTATACAAAAATAGAAAAAAAACTTTAAATTTTGGGGGTCCCCATACTTCAAACTGAAACTCAAAATTTTTTTTTTAATCGAACCCATACGTGTGGGGTACTTATGGATAGGTCTTCAAAAATGATGTTGAGGTTTCTAACATCGTTTTTTTCAAGACTGAATAGTTTGCGCGAGAGACACTTCCAAAGTGGAAAAAAGTTGGTCCCCCCCCCCCTCTAACTTCTAAAATAAGAGAATGATAAAACTAAAAAAAATATATGTTGTACATTACTATGCAAACTTCCAACGATATTTGGTTTGAACGAGATCTAGTCAGTAGTTTTTTTTTATATGTCATATTTCAACGAACTACAAAAACCTTTATATTATGTTATTTGATGCTACGGAACCCTTCATGGGCGAGTCCGACTCGCACTTGGCTGCTTTTTTTTATATAAAGTCGGTTACAAAAACTATTTTAATAATTAAACAAAAAATCACCCCATATTTGGCCATTTTTTGAATATTTTTGTAGCATCAAGGGCGGTGGTGGTTGATGAATATTCACTAAGTTATTTGCATATTTTTTGTGAATACAAAGTTGGTTTAGGCAGGATTAGTTCAGAATTTAAGAGTCGGTTTTTACTACCTAAGTAGGTGAGCAATACCAGTACATTTGAGTTATGTAAACAGGATAATATAAATATATTTAAAAAAAATATGGAAAGCTATAAATAGCGATATAATTACAATTAAATACGTTATGAGATTTCATAAAGGCATAAAATAGATTTAATTAATATATTGTAGTACTACAAATACATTTAGTAGTACAACTATTATTATACTAGGTACTACACGGTATAGTACCGTAATGTACGGACAGTTTTCTTAGCGCCTATTTTTTTCACTACATTCAATCAAAATACCTACTTTATTTCACAAATAAACTTACAATTAAAACAAGTATTTACAAAATGTATAAAATACAAAGATTATTGTAAAGGTCTACTGTGGTGTAAATGCCACTAGCGGAACCCAACCAAATGGTGACCAGGAACGTCGCTTAAAAATGGCTAGGCACATACATAGAATAGCTAAATACCTACGCTAAGCTACGTAAGTACCTACTTATCTTCACAATTGCCTGTTAATTCAAATCATAATTAAAAATAACAAAAAATAACCTCCTATTTGAAGGTTATAATCGTATAAATTGTATATCTAGGTACCAAAATGTATTTTTAATACATCATAAGTATTATATTATGAGTATAAAAGCCAAAAGTCCTTTATGCTGAAACAAGACGATGCTCGCAAAGTTTTTACGTTTCTTTTGTTTAATATAAATATATAAAATTTAAAAGTGTCTGACTGACAATCAACGCACAACCAAAGTCATCAATCTAAGCTTAGTTTTACCGTCTAAGAGTAAGCACATCCGTTAGATTAAATATTTATACTACTGCATCAGTTTACACGAAATATTTTGATGAATATTATAGTTCTAAAATATCAAGAAAAGGACTAGAAGTTGCAAGATAATAACAGCACACGAACGAAGCCGTAGGTATCACTAGTACCCAATATACGACCTCGTAAAATATTAAATTATATGAAAAACCTCTTGGGAACTTTCTGCGCGAAAGAAAGCAATATCAGTACATTTTCACGACCTTTGCCGGACAGAGAAATGTCAAGTCTATTCAATCAAATCACAAAGATCACTTTAAAATAAGTGCAACAGCAACAGAGCTCAGTACCTCAAATATGATGATTATTTTTGGTGGACTGTATTGCTTGTTGTCCCAAACAACAACCATTAAGAACGGCCCAGCTGGCAGGAGGAGACAAGGGAGACCGCAGGAAAGATGGCAAGATGACATATTATTATCTGAATTAGCAGGAAAAGACTGGACAAAGAAACCGAAGGAGAGGAAAGAATGGAGACTTTTGGAGGAAGCCTATACCCGTCGAGGGGTCCTTAGTTAGTTTTTATTAAAAATATAGATATAAGTTATTTAAAAATTGTTAATTAGGGAATAATAAAAAAGGCTTTTTTATTTATTTTTTATTTATATTTTATTTATATTGCTTGTTTTTCCAGTGTGTTTCGTACGGAGAGAGTCCCGCTTCAATTTTTTGGAAATGTGCGACCGATATAGTCGGACTGTTATCAGCGTCTAAAGGCCTCAAATAAACAATTTAATCTCTGTATCTTATGGCTCACAAGTTTATTAGGTTACTAACAAACGTTCAAAATCTACGCATATTCAATTAAACCACAACTTTCCTCGACGCATAGACAGGCTGCGTGACGTAAAAAAACGTGGCATAGATTAATGGTAACATTATGTTAATCCCCCTTCATGCCCCCCTAGCAACCACAACCCCCCTTTCTCCCCTACTGACCTGGGTACCGCGGAAGTGTTTCGGTTAACAGTCCACTGAACAAAGGTAATGAATATGCCTTCCATTTGTCTACTTATTTACGCGCTAATTCTTATGATACCCGTTTTATCCAACTGTGGTTAATGTTTTTCACGTGTGATATGGGTCATTCTGTTATCAAAACCGCAAAATAACTTTTTACCAGAAGGGCTATTACCGAATAACAAGCAACAGCAATCGAGTCGTTGTTTGTTGATTCAAACCTCAACGCCATGCGCCATCGCTATCGTGTTGTCAAAAAATATTAGTTCTTTGTTTTTCCGAGAGAGGACCTCTAATTTGATGCACATTTTACTAAGTTTTAGAGACATTTAGTGCATTATTCATAATGCATGTCCAATAGTTGATTGGCTTAGCAGATTGAAAAGTCTGTTGCCATCTCTATTTGTTAACATGAGAAGCAGTGACAAAGGACTATTAGCGAGCTGCTAAAAAGTGTCAGGGATTATAAATGGAGGAAGGGTGTAAGGTTCGCTATAGTTTTTTTGAAGATTCACTCCCCTTGCTTTTAAAAAAAGGATGTCAAAAAATATCAGAACATAACACAATAAAATACCAAGACATAGAAGAAACACGCTACGGCTATTTTGGATTTCCCCAACTTTGTCGTGTTAAGCAGCTCTTTTCTCTAATCATCGTCACCATCTATTGCTGTTATTACGCTGAAGGTTTCAGCTATGAAGGAATTGCGTGTGCAAGTGACGGATTGGAGCGTTTTGTTATTACCGAAACTTCGAGAAGTTCTAACATTTGTTGCTTGTTATAGCACGCCTTATGCAAATTAGTTCAGGTTGTCTCATTTGCATAGCAATCAAATAAATTATTGTGGGTTGTGGAGTTTCTGCTTTACGGTGTTTTTCTTGATGAATAAGGACCTAAGTTTTTACCTGGGTTTGAACAAATAATGGGTATCTTTTTAATAAGCCTTTTGGGAATTGCCTGCCTTCAGCGATTAAAACTCTGTTGAAAAAAAGAGTTCGTTATTAATGTTTATGTGCATAATTACTTGGTTGTTTAGGATTATATTTAATTTTTTTTTTAGATTCACAATTACAATATTGTTTATCTTAAGCTATTCGATGTATTCAATACAACCAATTCGAGTATACCTACGTGACTATGGTAAAAGTTATCGAAAATGTCTATAAATAATAGTGATTTTTACATTCGCGGTCATGACACACATTTCATGATTCATGGCACTGTTTTACAGTTCCATATAGTAATGATTATTTTGTACTATGATCTAACCTTACCAGATAGCGTTCTTATTCTTTTCTTTTGTAGAATCAGTAGTTGTTACATACCTGAAACAAATTAAACACATTCTCAGTAACATTTGTTTTTTGTGGCCCATCTGAGAACACATACTCTTCAAATCTGACCAAAGATAACACAATATACAAAAAACAATAGATTTTTCTCCACGCCCAGCCACCTGATGGACCGACGACATCGTTAAGATCGCGGTAAATTGGTGAATGGAGAGGGCTCATAATAGCTTTCCCTCAGTCTGATGATGATAATGATGGTCGGGGTGAGGTCAATCCCATACAAAATCAAAAGTATGATTCTACATTGAAGCCAACACGTAAATTACTTTTATTATAGGCGTCAAAACGTAATTATTAAAATGTTTAAAAATTCGTTTCCTCCAAACGCTAATTGAAAAAAAACCTGCCAAGCGCTAGTTGGTCTAACGCCGTAAAGGTACCGCCACACATTACACAATTTTATAAGATACACTTATATTTCGATTTGATTAGAAAATTATAAAGCAACACCTTATATGGTTTGCATAGCACTGTATTTATCAAGATAAAATATATATTAGTACTTTTTAAAGTTTCGCGATCATAAGCTTATTTCTTTTCCCTATGCCAGTCTGCCCGCGACCACGGCTATTGCAACATAGCCAAAACATTTCTTATAAAAACGTGTAATAATTCAAGCATTACGATAAGTGATACACTTGTGTTAGTCGGTCAGACAGACAGACAGGCAGACGGATGTCATAGACTAAAAAAAAAGTCACAGTGTCAACTTTTTGGAAAGTTACTGATGCATCAGAGCTACGGCTTCTTTGCACCTAGCTTTATGACGTTTCAAAGTGATCCTTGCGATCCTACTGAATCAATACACTTTTGATTTAGATTTTTATTGATGCTTTAAAGAGTTAAAAGTTAAAAAAGAACAGAACCCTGAGGACAAAAAAACCTTCGCATATCCAAAACAAGATCGCTCGTTTATTCTTACAATAGTTAATGTACGCGCTACCACGGCCAACAGATAACAATGAACAGCAATTATTGTAATTACTGAGATAAAATATAATTATCACAATAAACGGTAAAAATCATTGCAAGATCATTTAGAGATCTTCAAACAATGCAAGGTCGAAAGATGATGGCGAATCATAATGTAGAATATTACCTTCTGTGTGATACGGGGGTAGTCAGAGACACAATTTTGAAAAATTTTTAGTATTTATACAGGTCAGTATCAATAGATCTGGAGAGCATGTCTACCGTGCCTCAGTTTATTTACTTGTCAATCTATCCGCCAAGCCCAGTCTTCTTCTTTCGTGACACAATCATTAAAGCTACTTGACCAGTAGGTGGCTACATCCACAATCCACATTGCCCAAGCCAGTAATTTCACCGGCACCCTCACCCTTCAAACCGATTCACAGCAATGCTGCTTCACGGCAGAAATAGGCATGGTGGTAGTACTTCCCCGGACGAGCCCCTCACAAAGAGCTCTAGTAGTACAAAATACATACACACGTGTTTTGTCAAACACACCCATATTTCTCTCACACACACATGCTCTGTGAAGCGAAACAGCTTTTACAAAATAGACATAATCTACTACACTGTCCATCTTTTGTGCTCGAAAATGTACACAGAAGAATATGGCTGTAAAATCGCTGAGCATCCCATCTAGCTAATAACTCGGAAACTCTGACGTTACTGGCATAAAATCAACATAGAATTAACATGAATTATACATCGCACTTGATTTACTGCGGGAAACTGTAGAACAATGAGTATTATGCTGCTATCATGCAAGCTTCAAGATTTCTACAGCTTCTGCCAAGATATTTTTTTAGCCTGAAGGTTCGTAAGTCTACGCTGGATATAAGACTCCTTTTACCAATTAACATACAAGTAAATTATTATTATTTATTTATTTGTTTCCCTCTTTTCTCCAAAAGGGAAGGGAGGCCTTTGCCCTGCAGTGAGAATACGAGTAGGATAGGTCACACTCAATAAAGGTTAACCTATAGCTACGAAAAACATGAAGACAAAGCATAGGACTAGCGAGATAGACCGACGACATTGTTAAGATTGCGGGAAATTGATAGAAGCAGTTTTAAGAACTAGAGTATTTTCCAGAAATTAACAGCTATCGTAGGGGATTAAGCTATCATTTTATATGTACCTTACCTACTCGAAATATTTTAATCAATAGCGGCATCAGCATATTGTATCTTTATCACTCTATTTACGGCCTTAGTAGATATATTTTATAGCTTCGAGATAATGTACTTCAAGACTCAGTGCATGTTGACGAAATTTTGGTAGCAATTCTGGTTTAGGTACTCTTGACGCGAATTTTAATCGCTACGTAATGTGATGGTCGCTTATTAGTCGTAAAAATTACATTATTTTTGACGTGACAACGTCTTATAATTTGATGGAGCCGGCTGCACGCAAGAAAAAACATGACTCAAGCGGTGTTACCTCGCTTTGAGGCGTTTCATATAAGGCTTGAAGTGCAAACGAGAACCCGGAACGAGCGACAAAGAGGCACAATCAGCCTCCGCGTTCGGCAGCGTTCGACATCTGTCTCTCTCCTACTTGAGTGAGCGATGCGTCCGCGTGGACAGCTGTATGACGTTGTCACGTTCAACTATCGTCAGTAAACCAACTTTACAGACAATCGATTTTTTTTAAATACATATACAGGGTGGATACGACTGATGAGACAAAAAATAAACTGCATATACTAGGCACCATTTTCAAGCTCTGTACCAAAAATCTTTTAATTAGGAGCAGTAGTTTAGCCGCAAATAATTTTTCAAGTTTTGTCATTTTTTGAACACGATGTATTTTTCATAGCAGATGATTACCTATACCTACCTACGAAGCGTTTTGCCACTCCGACGCAAGTAATACACACACAGGCATTTTCACTACGAGAGTGACATAGAGAGAGACAATGACATAGCAAAAATCCCGCGGGTAAAAGAAATAGACATAGGTCAGTGCGTTCTTTCTTATTGCTACCTAACTACTTTCAACTTCAGTTCGCGACCGCTGACCGTTCGGAACGGATGTGCCTACCTACCGGAACACGGAAGCTTACGTTTTTATTTTTACGAATTTAAAACGAAGACAGGCAATTTGTGATAGGACACTAAATAAGTTTAGGACAGTATTTCTTTTCTCTATTGTGACAGGATACGTAACTTGGGATTATTATTATTTAGTGTTAGTGTTTTTATTGTGATTGACTGTTTTTTATTGTGATGTGATGAAGACACGTTATTAAAATTTGGTTTTGTGTGTTCAACAATGCCTCGTGTAACTTACACGGCGTCAGAATACACTGACATGATTTTTATTTACGGCGAATGCCGTGGAAACGCATCTTTGGCTCTACGAACATACAGAGAGAGGTTTAGTGACAGCCGCAGTTGCTCTAGAAACGCCCGCACTATACAAAAGTACTACTAGTAAAAGTAGTGTTGTGAGCATACCTACCCAATTCAAAGGCGGCTCAGGCCTCCACTCGCGTCGCGCCAGGTCATCGCCCCGGCCGCCGCGCCGCCTGCCTGGGCATGTCGCGCGCTTGCCGGAGCGCGTTTTACTATCAAGGGTGTTTGCGTTTTACTCGGATCGGTAAGCTATTTAGTTTGTTTGAAATAAAAAAAAACACATTTTTGTAGCTTTTTATTTTTATACCGTATCGATTTAATACTTAACACGTATAGTGTACGTAGTGTAATTTAATGCCCATCTGTCGTATCCACTCTGTATAGGAGACAAACAAGCTTACCTGTTGGAAAGCGGTTACTGCAGCTTATAGACGCCTGCAAGACC
The DNA here is from genome assembly GCA_947578465.1 of Thera obeliscata. Lineage (NCBI taxonomy): Eukaryota > Metazoa > Arthropoda > Insecta > Lepidoptera > Geometridae > Thera > Thera obeliscata. Next base: position 13,466,519 of record OX387924.1, on the reverse strand, counting down.
AGAGGAAACACGAGCGTTCATCTGACCATTTAAAATAGAATCACCCTTTTCGAAAATCCCAATGAAATACCGATACCGATTGTGGAACAAGTGTGAACAGATTCCAAGTTGGACGAACTCCTTGCCTATGAAGAGCAGTGCAATGGTATTTAATGAAGCTGTTGGCATGATACACCTATTTTGACGAGGTCAAATCTTTTAACATAACGCAAATGGTTTTTTTGTAGGAAACTGAAGGCACGACCTACAAAACAAAAGTCCAGTGATACTACCAACGAGCTGTCAAATTAGGCGGAAAAACCTTAAATGAATTCCTTCAAAAACAAGCCACATTTTCCCTGAATGGAATTCTAATGCTAAAAACAGCGACCCAAGAGGTCAAAACGGTTTACAAAACGTAAGCAATCAATTTTATTTCAAACAAACGCCGCCCTCTAATTTGGCTTCAGAAGAAATCTAATGAACGGGAACCACAAAGGAAACGAGACCTTCATTAGCATGACATAAGGTCTCCAATCAGTTGCGCGCAAGCCTGGTGAATGGGACATGATTAGGTAGGTAGGTTATAATATCAAACAAGTTCTCTTGGGGGTTGGAAGTATAAATTATGGACTCTGAGAAAAGCCAAGAAGTGAATTTCCCCAGCTTTGGATATTATTCATTTGTTCCCTGATTGTAATCAGGATATTTCTTGACCTGGAGACGACGACATTGACCCTTTACCTTCTATAAATTAACTTTATGCTAATGTCGTGATGTCAATCATGAGACTAGCTGTCGCCGGAAATACGTTGTTGAATAATATCAGCATAACAAAATAGTTAGGCAAAAGTGAGGTGAAATAAATGAAAAATAAGGTATTGTTTTCAATTTATAGGCTAACGCTTGACCACAATCTCACAATGTTAAGTGATGATGCGGTCGACGGTGTAGCGCGCTCACCGAGAAGAGTAGAAGGTACCTATTCACTTTTTTTCTCAACAAAATAAATAAATATTGTGTACAATCCTCACAGCACTATTTAGCTCCAAACTAATCCAAATATGAATGGACAATCCTCACATCAATTAGCTCCAAACTAATCCAAATATGAAGATGAGACCAGTGGTCTAGTGGTAGTGGCCCGGCCTTCCGATCCGAAGCTCGTGAGTTCTTTTTCAGCTGGTTACTGGATGCTGGTGCTGAGTGTACGATGTTTTCCATCAGGACAACATCGTGAGGAAAGCAGCATGTCGTAGAACCTAAAGAGTTTAAAAAAATATATAATAAATATGTCGAGTGCACAAAAGGAGCCTTTCTGAGGCGCACTTCTAAACATTTCTCAACACTAGTTTGAAAGAACCATTACAGTTTAAACAAGAAGAATTTCATTTACAAATTTTAAGCGTTTTTTAATACATTCCAAAAATATCCCAAAAGTTATTGCACTTTGGTAAATAATCAAATTATGTCCAAACCACCTTAATCACACAGACGTCTGAATTCTGACTCGATTTCTTCCAATAACAGCCTTTTCTAAGTTGGTATTTCGTTTCCACCTGCAGGAAAATCTCTAGGTATCCTAGATTTTAACGAGTTCAAAGTAGGTGCAAGACAGAGACGATAGCAGAGGAATTTAATTGGTGTTCAAGCTCCGATAGGATATCAAATGTTTGGTCCAATACGTAAGCGAAACAAAACGAACCCATCAAATCAAAAGTTTGATGTAGCTCACACAGAAGTGTGGGCTTCATATCAGAAGGTTAGGGTATGTTCATGTTTTTAGGCATGTAGGTGCACCTCGTATATAGGTAGGCAGGTTTGTCCATAGGAAGTGTAGGAGACTCTTCGGCAAGGTGGGTCAACGATCTGCGAAATGTAGCAAGCACTGGAGGAGAAGAGCCGAAGGCCGGGCTCAGTGGCGAATCTTGGGAGAGACCTACGTCGAGCAGTGGACTAATATAGGTTAATGCCGACGAGCTGGAAGACGAAAAGTAGGATACCCATCCACCCGATGGACCGACGTCATTGAGATCGTGACAGTAGGTCAGTGGAAGGACAGGGCTCAGTCGTTCTTCCTGGATTTTTTTTGAACAATTGCAACAAGACTGAATGTTGACTTTAATAAACATAAAATAGCAAATAGGAACTTCGCTTGGTAAAACTAGTATGGCAACTTCTTTATCCATGATGTTTTTGTAGTCAATAAAAATATTTTTTCTTCAGTCTCTTCAATCATTTGCTTATGACCTGCACCATTGTAAGTAATTATTTAAGTTCGCGTATGTACTCAGAAGGTAGCTCAATTCAATTAAAAGTTAGCCTGCAGACGGTCTTTGCTAAAACTTTCACTTCAATATTTTTTCTTTCTACTATTGATAGACACTTGACCGCAATTTTACCTGAATTTAAGTAACTTCTCAAAAAGGGCGTTTTAAAATATTTAAAGGGTCAGCAACGCGTGAGTGATGCCTCTGGTGTTGCAAGCGTTCATAGGCTACGGTAACCGCTTTCCATCAGGTGGGTCGTATGCTTGTTTGCTAACTTAGTTGTATAAAAAAAAAAAAAAAACAGTCTAGCAAGCGCTGACTTACCAACACCTATTATAGCAACCGTTTCATCACAATAAGTGGGAATAAACATGGTTGCTGTCAAAAATAATTGCTGTCAATCATTGGTTGTATAATTGATGTCAATCAATCTACGTGTTATTCATTCTGTGTCATCATTTTCTTGTGCTTATCCCACTTCATGTGGCGTCGGCACATCAAGTTTCATTCTTCACTCTCCTCTATTAGCCGTTATTTTAGCAGTCACTCCTTTCTTACTCATTTCATCCATCTTTTCTTTGGACTATCTCTACTTTCTATACCCAACCACATTCATATCTAGCACTCTTCTTTCACCCGTTTTGTGTATGTTATTTCAAATAAATAATTGTTCTTTCTTTTTCCTTTCTATACATGAAAACGTAAATAAAAACACACCTACGCCTCTATTTAGGGGGGCCGCTGTAGTTTCGTACTGATTTCCATATAGTTTCAAAATTCATATTTTGTATAATTAATTTTATGCTGATGATTTTTCAACTTCCATTTTATCGCTGATAGATTTCAGATTTTAAACAAATTAAACCCCTCGATCCAAGCCACGTCATCAGCGAAATTTTTCACACGTTTTCATAAAGCCACATCGCCGTTCGGATGACGTCACTCATCCATATGACGTCATGAATAATGAGCTAATAGATGAGTCGGCTCGAGCATTCAAAATGTTCGTCATTTGTTTTTGTAATGAGGTGCCATGTCAGATTGACAACAAGACAGCTATTGTAATGTGCATAATAATGTACTTAATTCAGCTGGCGAATGTCTAAATGCGACGTGATCACTATATTATATCATTTTGCGTGTCACCATTATCAGTCTGGAAAAGTCCACTGCTGGACAAAGGCCTCCCCTAAACGCAAAGGCAACAAAGGAGCTAGAGACATGCACACTAAAATATTCCTCAAGCTTTTGATGTTCACTGACCTAATGTTTGTTCGAACTAAAACCACATTTGAAAAAGGAAAGTTCAAATACGTCATGGTATTGGTTGGGAATCAATTTAGAGAACATTATTATTCCTCATTTGTATGGGCATGGCATTTGTGGGACTAGCCCCACCACAATCGGCGTAAGCCAGCCAAAAACAACTTCAAGAACAACAAAACAAATCCTGATTTCAATATTAATTGAGCGTGCAAACCATCGACGCGTGAATGGCAACACTGTAGGATTGCCGGCACATCTATAACAATAAACATAACAAAAGAGCGAGATATAAGCACGCGATAGCTCAAGCGTGAGCAAGACGGCTGTATTATTACCTCTGAAACGGTGTATGATAATAAGGCAGATTTTTAAAAGTCCGCGCACCTTTTTATGTGAAGTTGAAGGTTTTATGAAACGACTGTGTTGCCAGTGTTGCGAGCAGTGTGGCGCGGGTATGAATAAATCATGTGGATATTTTAGTGGGCTCGGTAATGTTGAAATGGGGCAATAAGCAAGATAAAAGATTATCAGTAACTATATTAGCCTTGGTTTCGTATGCGTAATTTTAATGACATTGAAAGAGAGAAAGTACAAATATTTTATAAACGAGTGTATGCTCTAATAATTTCATTTTTTCAAGGCGACTGATCTTTAAGCGACTTGTGACCCAAGGGCTGGTGGGGGTATCTGGCGCAGCTCATTAGCATTGCTATTCAGCGAGGCAGGCAATACCACCAACGTCTTAGGGACGCTTCCGCTCTCGTAGAGAGTATTATATTCCTTGCGCTTCCGTCTGGCACTGATTTGGATGTTCATGTTTCTTGTGTATTTTGTAAATTTTATAATTGTTTCATTGTAAGTTTTGTGACTTTGTGTGAATAAATTTTATTACTTTATGATAAAGATAAAGAAAATGGGTAAGTATATGATAGGAAATTTATGATAACCAATAATATTTTATGACTAATGTAATTAAATGAGTAACGTATCGTTTCTATTATACTATACTTTGCGACGGGATTTAACATATCTCACAGCACAGCTATCCGTCTGATAAAACTAATCCGTTGATTACCCCTTGAAGGATTGCCTAGTGGGTCACGCACGTAACATGCCCTACGATGCACTGCCCAGCGTCTATCAACTTAAAGGCCTGCGCACATCTAGACGATGGCGATCAGCTGAAACGTTGTCAAATTATGACAGCGATATTTGACAGCCATTAGGTGATCGCCATCGCCCAGGATGTGCCCAGGCCTTAAGCCATACAAATATCAAGCAAAAATGAAGCACAGCTTGTACTATGGGAACTTACTAATACAACACTTACTTATATGTATGTTTTGTAAATATATACATACTTAGAATAAATTATAAACCCAGACAGAAAAAAAACATCTAGGTACGCGTCCACCACACCAAAATTTTGTTCTTAATTTTCTTTTTCTAAGGCGCAGAAGGTACCATACCAACTGAGCTGAAAGGCCAGTCAATAAAGAAAAGCTCTTGTCCAACAGTGGACTTCTTCCAGCTGATGATGCGAGGGTCGTTGAGCTACATATAGCTCAAATACTTGCACTCTGTAGCGAAATATTTCACCAACATTGTCAGTCGGCGAATAAATCAACATGTCATATTTACTCACAAGAAAACTATAAATTATGTCGGTTTGTAGCCGTCAACGTTTTCAGGTGTTACGTAACCGTTTTATCTTCTTTTGTTAGTTTCTAGGTAATTATAAATTAACTGTGGCCACTACTTTTGTAAGAAAAAATTAAAAGCGATTTATTCTTCTTCTTATCGTGTCACTGGTTCTTCCGAACCAAGTGTGGTGAAAGGATTTTAAGTGCGCCTCAAAGAGGCTCCTTTCGTGCACTTGACACATATTTTCGAACTTTTCAGTTTCTACGACATGCCGGTTTCCACACGATGTTTTCCTTCACCGTTTGAGAGGACTGGCATAGTGTACATAATTTTTTGGGCAGAAAAACTCATTGGTACACGATTGGATTTGAACCCACGACCTTAGGATAGGAGGGCGGGGCCTACCACCAGTGCCCCAGTGCACTATTAAGTTCGCACAAAGAGGTTTACCAATATTGTTATGGCTACATTTAAAAAAATATAATGTTTTGCTTAAGAACATTATATTTTTTTAAATGTAGCTTGGAGAGAAGAATATTAGTATCGGTTCGACGGATTACCATACCAATAAGCCAATCTTTTACTTAATACAAATTTTCCTTGTGCTTTTCAGTATAGGGAAAATCCTTTTCATGCGCTCCAATCATTGATTGTATCAAAGTATTGGTCGAGTAAGATATTACAATATTTCTTTGTGAAGGCTTGTAAAAAACATTTATTTAAAAAGCTTCTTTTCAATGAAATAATTAATAAAATAGTGTCTAGAAATATAAAAAAATATATAAAATATAGTGTTGAGAGTTTCTGTTGCAATTCGAGCTTTGGTAATGTCGTAGCTCGTATGGCTACGAGTCCCAACAGTGTAGCAGAGCAGAGAGCTACGCCAGAGTGCTACGAATAAAAGTTCACGTCCTCGTATTTTATTAAAAACTTTCATTAACCAAGAAAAGAAGCAAACAAAAAACAAACATTTTCTTTAGTTAAATTTTTAAAGAGAGTCCACTCTCTTTCTGTCTGGCTCACTCAGCACATCTACACGAACCCTACGGCGCGCCTATCGGTACATACGTACTTAGAAGTGGTATTTGCTACCAAGAGGTACCCGTAAGAAATTAAGGAACTCATTTAAAACAATAAACTGTACTCTAACTGAAAGTTAAAATTTTATGGAAATAGCGATAGATTAAAAGTCAAAATGTATTTACTCAGTAGTATCACAAGGCTCACTTTTAATCGTCTTAAAGCTATACATACATACTTAGAAATACAATATAACACCCAGGTATAGAATACTGTCTGTAAAAACGACTGTATTTCCGTAAAAAAAGAACAAACCAAGGCCAACTATTATAAAGTATAATGCATAGATAGTGCTTTCGGCGCTTGCCAACAGAAAAACACATAAATTCTCGCCTCTTGAGTGACAGTCAGTCACATGAGCTGTCAGACTACGTCCGTTTTCACTACAAACCACAATTTTGAGATTTCTGGTGACAGCTACGCAAAGATACGCTGTCGATGACCTATTGTTAGCAATAGGTCATTAACCAAAAAAGCTAGACATACCACGTTGTTGAATTAGGTCGCGGAAAAGTAGACTAACCGAAATAGAAAAAAGTTCAACGTTACCATTTCTAAATATTTCTAAATTCTTTGTTAGTTTTTATCTCAAGGAAAAACGCTAAAAATACTTGATCGTTTCATAAAAATAGACGCTTTCATTCATAATCCAATTTTCTTTACTTCATATCTCGAAACTAATTATTTTTATTAAAATCATTTACAATATTTATTTATTTTCCTTGGATCCGGCAATTCTGAGTTCATTTGTCGAAGATAATTATAACTTTAACTAAATGTAAATTTTATGGATATCAAATTAACCTTTTGTGGAATTCAACGGAAAGTTCGCAATTTTAAATGTTAATCAGACTCTGGACAAATGAGTTGCCTTATTGTTATTATTTTAATTTATTTAAAATTTTAACAATAATGATTACTATCTTGATTTTGTGAGACTAGTTTTGTTTTAATATAAACGTCAAAAAAGATATTATGTATTATCAATATAACTTACTGTTTTTCTTTCAAAATAATATTATAGTAAAATACTGTATCTTATTTGAATTAGTTTGCTTAGTTTGGACCTAGATGGCGCTGTGTAATATATCCATTTCTTATTAATACAAAGGAAGGTATACCCTTCGGTTTAAAGAGTGTGGGTGCCGGTGAAATTACTGGCACGTGAGGCTAAACATCCGTATGCCTCAAGTTGATGGACACCGGGCTGTACATCGTAGGGCACGTTCATGACGTGCGTAATCTACGAGGCAATGCTTTGTTATAGAAGATGAGAGCACTGGTGGTCTAGTGGTAGTGGCCTCGCCTTCCGATCCGAAGGTCGTGGGTTCAAATCCACTCGTGTACCAATGTGTTTTTCTGAAGAAAAATTTATGTGCACTATGCCAGTACTCTCAAAACGGTGAAGGATAACATCGTGAGGAAACCAGCGTGTCGAAACCTAAAAAAGTTCGAGCAACACGTGTCACGCAAAAAGGGCCCGCCAGCGGCCTATACTTGCAGAAAAACCAGCCCGCACATCAAGTGCGGATGATAAAAATTTGCCGATTTTTAGACGATGGTTACCACTTAACATTGGATGGGTCATATGCTTGTTCCATCAGCAAAAAAGTATAGGTATCAAATAACTTTGCAAACTCAATACTTGATAGTCATAAAACACCATAGGTTATGGATGGCCCAATTTCTGTTTATCGCCAAAACATACACATAAAAACTCAACCTCCAGTATTCAGCTCGGTCATAAAGTCCGTTCATCATATACGTAGTACTACGTCATCCGCCGTAGATCCACATGATGCGGTCACGTACCGCACGCATGATATATAGCATTTATATAGAAAGCTGGTTTACCGGTTTCTGGTTATGTTCGTATAAGCTTGTGCCCAAATGTTGACTGACGACTGCATACGAGGGAAAACAAAGAAAAAAATTTACAAAAATTTGATAACTAAATAAATTATTTGTCACCTTTTTCTTGCGAAAACATAGCAAATAAAAAAATATATAAAAGATAATAAAACGGGCTAAAATTCAGCGTTCGCAAGAAGATCAAAACCCAACACAGCGCTGGTTTTCAGTACGGCTACGATGATAATTATTCTAAAACCAGTGTAATAATACTTTTTCGTGTGTCTTTATGGACTCCACGTAAACCAACCATGAGCAATTATTATATTTAGTAAAGATGCCAATTTTCAACAGAGTTAGACCTGGGGGCTAATTCTCGGGCCGATCTCGATCATTTTGCAATTTTATTTTATTGCTTCTTTTCACAACCCCGCACTTTTTCTACGTTTTCCGTATATCGTAGCTGTCGAGGCTTTTACGATGAAGTCGTTGATGAATTACTATAGGAAATCATCCATTCTCTCTTCGAAAAGAAGCAATAAAATAAAATTGAAAATGATCGAGATCGGCCCGAGAATTAGCCCCCTGATGATTCGCTCCACTTAAAAAAACTCTAATGATTTGTTTAAGCAATTTTAGAAAGAAGAAAAGCGAACGTCGCGTCAGTAAACAAGCGCCGAAAACCTGTTTTCTATATAGATTTAACCGTACATACGCGAGTTGATACTGATCCAAAGCCGACGTAGAAAAAACTTTTTAAAATAACATAAATCATGGCGCTCGTTGGTTTGTGACGTGACCATTCCATTGAGATGAGTATAAAGCTACTATAAGTTTTCGATACGATCTCGAACCTAAAATTATAACCTTTTTATTCCTCAACCATACAATCGACTTAAGTAGTATCTAAGATATTAAGCTAAGTTCAGCAATTGGTTGTGTTATCCGATTTTGGGAATAGGACATCCCTAGTCGGACCGAGCGACGGGATACATCACTGTATGTGTTTTGTATGTGTTCTATGTTTTATTTTCTCTTATGATTTCTTGTGTAGCCGTACCTTTACTCGATGTTCTTCTCTTTCTGTGGTCTCATTTTCTTTATAAGTTGTGTTTTTTGAGCCAAATAAAAAAGTTATCTATCTATCTATCTATAAGAAGAAGATTGAGTCTTGCGTAGTTGTAATGTTTTGCTATGTACTAAGTAAAAGAGTTCTAGCTATATTCAATGAAGTGTTTTGTCCTAACAGTTGATACAAACTGTTAGTTTTCAAACGATTTACATCCAAAACATAACATGCCTTTCCAAAATGTCAACCAATATTTTTTAAACGCGCACAGAAAAACCGATTCAGGAAAATCGAATCGTTCAATCGAGAACGCATGGTACGTTTTAATAGGATTAACTACTCGATACATAAAAATATGTTTTACGGGTTTTCTGCAGCATTTACAGAATACATTTTGCGTCTGTACATGTTTACTTTTCACATTCATATTTTAATGTTATTGGCAAAAGTGTATACAAACACTTAATACTGATTATTTGGTAGGTACATGTAGTGATAACTTTATGACGCTGAAAACCGTGAAACAAATCAAATCAAAAATGTCTTTAATCAATAGTATCAAAAGGATCACTTTGAAACGTCTTAAAGCTAGGTCGAGTCTAGGTGCCAGCTGCCAGACAATCAACTTCACGCTCTCACACTTTTGACCTTTGGCCCTCGACCTTTAAAAAGATCACTACACTTATTTTAGTATAAATAAGATGATTATATCGACGGTTGTGTTCGTTGAGTAGCATCTAGTTCTAAGGCCGCGGGTTCAAATTCGATCTAATGATTTCCAAAAAATGTATGGCTACAATTTTAGTGCTCGGAAACAGCAAAAGAAAATTGTAAGGAAAGCGGCGGCTTAGTCAGCTCCGCAACTATTAATCATGTCTTTCCGGTGGATTAGACCGGCTAAGCTGTGAGGATGGTGGTGCTGGGTATACCTACTGCATCTATAATCCTATCCCAGGCACTATATAGTCTCTGTAAATAGGGATTTAAGGGAACGCACGTTCCTATCGTACGTTAATTGCGAGGCAATTGCTTTGTTGAAGGTGATGGTTACCACAATCAGGTGGGCTTTCTGATTTTTCTATCAACATTCTACTTCCTACATACTATTCTATCCTACTGATATATAAATGCGGAACTCACCATATTTGACTATTTCGATAAAACTTTATTCATTCAAAATAATTTTAGTTTGCAATCTAGATTAACATTTAAAGATGTGAATCTAGGTTAATAACTAAATATGGTTATGCAGAGATGACGGTTGATAGAGGGAAATGGAGGAGGAAGACGTGTTGTGCCAACCCCACATAAAGTGGGATAAGGGCAGGAAGAAGGAAGACCACGGAAAAGAGGGCACTCTTCAAACACAGGTGTCCAAATCCCAGCCCGATTAAATATGTTAATAATAATTGGAAAAACAATAAAAAATGATTTTTAATTTAGGTTTCATCATTTTATCAAGCTACATACTTTTTTATTCCGAAAAGCAAAAAGAGACCAGTCAGTAGGTGTACCCTTAAACGCGATTCCGTTCCCAATCCTTAAGTATTGACGGAATTTTGACAGAAATCCTATGGGTATTCTGTCAGAATTTCGTCAAAACTTAAAATTGGGATCGGAATCACGTTCAAGAGTAGACCGGCATTAAAAGCACGATAGTGAAGCAGCGGGTGATGGCTAGTGTTTTATAAAAAAATGGAACATTCCAAATAGGACATTCAGGTGTTCAACTTTAGATTTTTTCAGGCGGATAACTCCCGGCTGCAATCCTGCCCGACGGCACCACAAAATTGTCACCTCTTCCACCGGCTGGTTTTGAAAAGCCGAGGATTAGCGCAGTTTAAAGGGTCGACCTGAATCTCGAGAACTGACAGCGATGGAGACTTAGAGCTGACGTGAGCTGTTTTTAAATTGTGCCAACTCGTGAATATAAAGAAAAATGCTCAAATGTTTACTTCATTTACAGAAGTGAATACAGAGATACTGTGATGATGATTATGATCGAGAATATGGGAAGATAACTCTGCTCATTCTCTGCATTCTCTTCGAGTTAACCTTTGTGTAGTTTTGAAATTCTTAACGGGTAGTGCACAAAAAAATATCAACGTCAGAAAATATGAAAAAAATGAACTGGAAATATATTTTAATCACAAATATGAATAGATAAATTTTAATTTTATAGTGATCAGTGTGATTCCACTGAATAAATATATATTTGACTGTGACAAATGGTATTCAACGCAATTTTCAATATTTGTGAATGGGAGATTATTTCAAGTCAGTATTTTACATTTTCCGCCATATGTCACGTGCAGAAAATGATCTTGCACGGACTCTATAGGCATTTGACATAACATTTTCTGTTTGATCTGTCTGTTCGTCAAACAGTAAATGAAGGCAGAAACATCTTCGACTTTTTTGACTTCGCGTCATCTCTTTTAAGGTATTCTTCCATTTAAATCTCGCTTTCTCGTGGACCCTCTTCAAATATTAAGGTTCCGTCACTCGAAGTCTCGATTATGTGAAAAGTAAGCCAAAATGTCAAATTTGCAAGTCAAATTCGCCTTTACTTCATATATTTTTTTTAATGTGCTTAGGTTTGTTTAAGTGTTACATTTTTCTATATGCTTTTGCAAGGGCTTATTTAGATTTACATCTTTTTTACTTACCGAAAGGTAAATTTGTCTTAGTAAAAGTTATCGACCCCGATTTTGTACGGAAAAACGATAAGCGCCCTTGTCGGGATTACGAGAACTAATGTTATTACTTACGGTATCTATGTAAAAACTTAGGTCTCGCAATACGGACGATGGGCAACCAGGCACTCATTGTTTCTCCATATAAAATCCGGGTCGTAACCGATGTTACCATTATGTCATTTTGCGTTAAGATAACGGCAAATAATGTCGATTTCATTTAGATCAAATAAACACAGCCTCTTTTGGCGTTTGAAGCCAGTCGCACCCTTTTTTCATTTTTTTACATGATACCTATTGACCATCTTTTGGTTACAATCTCACCTGATGGTAAGCGGTGATGTAGCCGACGATGAACCAGGAAGTTCTAGAAGACACCATCAGCACCATTTAATGTCAGCATCAAAAGTAGATTGTTATTTTTGGTGGGTAAAATTTCACTTTAGATTGAAGTTTTGAACTTAATTTGAAGATCCGCTTTGACGCACAACTAACCAAAGTTGCCATATCTTAGACAAATCCAAAAGGGGAATTTACTAACTGAAATTGTCAATCTACTTTTGATGTTGACTGTACCTATCATCAAACGAGTAAATCTATATTCCGCACACAAAATGTGAAACGTAAACCTTGTGGCAGTTCATATTTTATGTTCGCCAAATAAAAATAGAACCCAGAATTTGCCTAATCCTTTTAAAATACGATGACGTAGCAATCCCTGACCGCCATGACAGGTATAATCGCACTCGGGTTGGCTGGTTTGAATAAAGAATCTTCAAAAAATACAAATCACGCTCCAAATTTAAAATTTATGCAGACAGCCAAGTCTCACAGGCTCGAATTGTACTCGTATTTGCTAAAATAAATTAAGTAATGGAATATATTTTGCCGTAAAATTTCACGAGGCGCAGGTAGGTATGTGTATTTTCGTATCGTATATTTTCACGAATCGCTGCTGCTTTTACAAATACTCGTATTATTTCAAGACAATATTACAACCTAGGAATTTTTACGAAGAAATATGACAGCGTATTTGACTACGTAAAAGAAAAATCTAAGAAATTTATTTTTATAGTAAAACAACATGATAAAAACAGCCATCGACATTATGAGTTTCAGTTATGTGTAAAGTGGCGTAAAACGGATTTTTCTGAAATTTATTTGAGCTTTTCCGATCTGGAAAATTTAAAGCACTGTCTTCACTAGAAAATGTAAGGCAATTCAGCCAATTCAGCTCATTTGGACTAATACGTCCCGGAGTCATTCTATCAGTTATCCGGCTTCCATATTATTAGAAGCTTTAATTAGTTTTCAGATAGATGGCGCTGTGAAATATCTGCCAACATTTTATTTATTTACAAACCTGATATTTTATCAAGGTATTCGATAACCCAGATACGGATATTTATTACGACCCACGGTGCCGCTCTGCTGAGTGGACACAATACAATACCTGTTGCTTTTGCTCTAGGTTTTACAAAACGGTTAGACGTTGGAGAATATTTATCAGGTATTTCTAGTGGTAAAAATGTTCTGTGGAATGAATACTACATTGAAATACATTTAAATGAAACTGCTTTTTCGTAGTTCAATGCGATGTAAAATTAGTGCGTCTTCGGTGATCTTGCTGATTTAATTAGTGTTCTATGCAATTAGTTGTATATAGGCAGAGGTAACAACTCAACATCATGTCTTCTTCTTAAAAAAGAAAAAAAAACATTAAGTGGGCAATTGTTTCGTCAGTTTTTCATGAAATGCTATTTCAGTTCATATATCTTTTACTCGGGCAATTGATTTAATTTGTTTTAAAGGGAAAAGTCACCACTCAACGTCAAGTCTTCTTCTTACTTCTTTTAAGCATTTTTCTTAAAAAGAAGAAAGAAAGAAAAACATCAGGTGGGTTAACTTGTTTCGTCAGTTTTCAAATCAAATTCAAGGACTTTTATGTTTTTTTTTCAGTTCATTGAGAAAACTAATTTTTAGGGTAAAGCATCACCAGCTTTACATTCTTGAGGCAGTCCTCTTTAATTTTAAATTTTTTTCGGGAATGTGATTGGAGTTTTTTCTCAAAAAATTGAATTATTCGAGCCGGTTTTCCTCAGAGCTTTGTAATTTCATTTGACCGTCGAATTTTCGGAAATTAAAACCTTTAAAAAGTCCGGTAGATAGCGGAAGCCCGTTATTATTAGACATACCTCAAATCATTAAGACGTCTGGCGACCTCAAAGAGATGCTATGGTTAATTTAGCGGTAGAATATCTGCTCGGTATGATTTATTTTCAGTTCGTTTGAATAATTCCGCCACTGTAACTGAAAAGCACAGTAAAAACGCAAGCCGTAATTTTGCTGCCAGATTTTGCTGATGCAACAAGAACTTTGCAAATGTTGTGAAGATATTACCTATAGGCGTTGCCTCACATAACACGCGCTTTAAGAACGTGCCCTAAAACAGTGGCCTACATCCTTGAATTTCAGGCACACAAGTAAGTGCTAAGTCTTGTATGCCTCAAAAATAACTTGCAAATGTATCCGTAATTTCATCTGGATAATTCAGACAGAGTCTTGAAAATATTTTTTCACGGAAAAGTTATACCTACTTAATAATAAAAAAAACTCAAAGAAAAATTTGTAAGACTGGAGGAAATATTTGTATTTTTATGTGTTTATTATTTATGCTTAATTATTATTATTGAATGCTTATTTATGCTAGGGAAAAACCTCACCCTAATACTGTCAGTTCTCTATATTGTCGGCCCCCTCCCACCATCTCCTTTCAAAGGCGTCCAGATCGTTTAAATGTCGTGCTTTGCTATAGGCGATGGTGACCACTTAACATCAGGTGAGCCACATGCTTGTTCTTTCAGCTAGGTGTATTAAAAGAAAGTCTCTGCCTTAAGACGATTAAAAGTGATCCCATTGAATAAATACATTATTTGATTTTGATTTGTAGTGTTCTTACTGGTTTGTTTCCTATTCTGTGCTATTCCATGATTCAGTCGTTCGTAAAGCGGATATGATGCGTGCCATCTGTTATGATGGTAACTGGAAGTATTGCGCAACGTTTTTATTTCCTTTGTACATTACAGAAACGAGGGTTTAATTGAGCGGAGACTGAAAAGCAGACGTGCATTTCCAAAGACGTCACTTTTCAAACTATAGGTACAGTAAGCTGTGATATAATGTATAGAATTTGTAATTTTCTAGTAAGTGTCAAATATTTGTAATGGCAGGGTAAGTACTCAAAAAACAGACGATAGAAAAGTACGTAAATATACTTTAACACGTTATACGTACACGTTTTAATAGTTATAAGCTTGTTGCGCCCACTTGGACGTCGTAGACCCCATAGCTGTCTACGCGTCCTAAGCGCAAACATGCAATCTTTGAATTTTAACCCGTGAAACAATAAGAAGAAGATGGAAACGGCTGCATAGATTTGTAGCAAATATCCAGAATTCAAAATTATCAGCTGCTAACAAAAAAATCACTTTCAATTCGAAGCTTACGAGGCCAGTGCCAAAAATTCAAGCTTTCCTTTGCTTTACCTATAGTAAAGTTTAAAATGCTGTATCTCACAAACATTACTAACCCGAGCATCTTCAGTGACTTCGCTACCAATAATTAGACCAAAGCGATATTATGTTTTATTCAGCTCAAGCAAAGCGTTTCACTGCACATGTTACAAACAACACAGTCGCTGATATAAAGGTGGAGTCATAACTTCGGACAGAGCTGAGCGGATATTGACTGGCTTTGTGTACGCAGACGGTGCTTTATAAGGACTGTTTACATGTGAAGATTTCGCTGTGGTCGCTATTATTTTTGTAGTACTTTCTATCTTCTTTTTTGTCTTATTATTTACAAAACGAGCTGGTATGACAGAACATTGCTTGTAAAAAATTTATCGTAAAAAAATATCAAAACGACATTTCCTAAAAATGAATCCTAGCTAGATCGATCTATCACCCCCGAAAACCCCTTTATATAAATTTCATGAAAATCGTTGGAGCCGTTTCCGAGATTCTGATTATTTTAAACAAGCTTTTCTCGTTTAAAGGTATAAGATTATTAGTGCCGACTTTCGCACGCCGATTGCTATTATTTAATTTTCTTCTTGACTTTAAATATGTTCGACAGCCCGCGAAAATATACTAGTCTTAATTGAATAGTCGTCACAACGCTAGTTATTGCATAAACATTAAAAAAGCGTGCGAAAGTCGTAGATAAGCGAACGCTAATTATTGCATTAAGATTAAAAAAGTGTGCGAAAGTCGTTATAAGCGATTATTTACATAGAAACCTAAAGTCGGCACTCCGCTATTACTTTTTTGGAAGTACATTTTTTACACAAAGAAACTTGCAATTAAACAAATACGAGCAGGTATGACCGAGCTTCGCTCGGGTTAAAAAAAAAAAGTATTATTATTTGCCAATAGATGTCAGGAAGAGTCGTATCTTTATTGGCTTATTTTTAATTAACAACGCCTTCTAGCTTGCAGTTAGTTGCTCACAATCGCCAATAGATGGCAGGAACAGTCGTATATTGATTTTTTAATACAGTTGCTCAAAAAGTGGCGTATTGCAGGGACGTATAGCGTTCGGGATGTGGGCTATTACACACGCGTGCTTTTTTTTACCATTCCCGCACTAGTGCTTTTTCTTTCCCAACTGTCAAAATAATGTCTAAAAAGAAAAACCAACCATGAAGTTTTTACTAAAAAAATTCATCGAAGTTTTTATGATTCATGCAAATACGTATTATTTCTAAAAAGAAGCTACTAATTTGTTTCATTAACAGATTTAATGATTTGATTGAATGAGTTATGTTAGGTTTCATTTCATTTCATCTCATTAAATTTCATTTTCAATTCATATCAATAAAAAAAAATTACTGAAGACTTGGCTGTATGGGTATAGTTCCCTTTGCCTTCCAGAATGGGTGAAGAAAAAAAAAAATCTCTGCTTATATTTTACGGTTGGCGCTTGGCGCCATTTTTCAGAAAATTTCTTTGCGAGTTTATTTGTTTGTTGCACAAAATGAGTAATTTCGACCCTAGTTTTTTTGAATGAACACCACCGGAACTCAGTATAATTGCACAAAATGCTTCGGGGAACGTTTTACCGGAAAAGTCAAAAAGTCGCTACATGCATACATACGACGAACTTATTGCGTGGAGAGAAGAGAAAAAAGCAAATGGTATTTTTATTATTTTATTAAATTGCTTAATTTTTTCGCAACTGTATTCAAAATAGTCGTTCAGTACACGTGCGGAACCGTCATTGCAACTTGTACTCTTTGCAATGACAGCCTTCCCGCACTTGTAATGAAATATACTATTATGTTTGATTATTGCAAAACACCAACTTCTCGTCATTTTCTAAAAATGAATCCTAGCTAGATAGATTTATTGCCCCCGAAAACCCCTGTATAGTAAATTTCGTGAAAATTGTTGGTGCAGTAGTACAAGATTTTCTCGTTTAAAGGTATAAGATTTACAAAATACACAAGAAACAGTTGAGCTATCTGCAAACCGTTACCAACGATCTAGAGATAGCTCAGCTGATCCAAATCAGCACCAGACTATGACTTGTATTGAATACTGAAAGAAGTGACTTTTACTGAGCTTTATTCACAACAGAAGATAGTGTCGCGTGCAAATATCGTATCGGATACTATTTTGCAGCAATAGGTATTGATACACACTAATGTGCAATAACATCCACAGCACACACACCCAGCCTTTATTCCGCTGATTCAGAGCTATACCAAATCAATAGACCAGCGATTCGCAAAGACAACAATTCAGTGTTTGATAGACATTCATTAGGTACGTAATTGTTTTTCTGTCGGTTCTTCCGATAGAAGGAAGTTTGTTCTGAACCCGAAGTCAGAGTTTTGCTACAGCATTTCGTTACCAAATGTTGTTTTCGTATCGCCTTTTTGTCTCTCTCTATTGCGTGGAGAAAATATGAGACGGCAAAAATACGTTACGTAGTTAGAGTTGTTGCCTCATCTTTTCTCCATACAATAGACAGAGACAAATAGGCGAAACGGAAACAACATTTGGTAACGAAATGTTGTAAATGCACTGGGACTTCGGGTACTGTTACCTGCGCTAACCAATTTCCTTTTCTTCGAATTTGCTGGCTGTACTTTTATTTTCCTTCTTTTCATTTTATTACGGTTACTGTTTGCGTTCGAAATTAAATACGTTGTATTGAAAGAGAGTATTGGATTTGAAATAATTATGAGCTCGATCATTTTAAGTTGATACTTTAGGGTTTGCTACAGAAAATACAATTTCAAAGCAAAGCTCTGTCTGTATTATGGGCTCCTAAGCGCTAACAATGAGCAACCTTACCAAAAGCAATGGTCTACTAAGGTTTCCTCCAAAGTTTTTAGTTTTTTCTCCTCCCACTATCTCGTTACTTTGTTCAATAAATTGATCTTATTTCGTTGAAATAACACTCGCAGTCGTACTTACTATGAACTATGATTAAATGGAAGACCAATAAAATGCCAAATAAACGTCTGATCAACAAGCCGGAACATAAACAGCGAATATTGCATATTGCAAATGTACGAACGAATATCTGTCGACATGAAGCATGGACTACCACTCTTGTTCTCGAATTCAGTAAATCAATATCAATCAAAAAACTCATGATTTTAATTCTCAGGTATGGTTTATATCCCCTCAGATTTACAAGTACCTCTGATACCCAGAACCAATTAAACTCTTTTAAACCCGGTTTAAAATTAACCACTTACACATTTCTCAAATCACGTCCGTTTTTCCGACCTTTATCTAAAAGAATACTTCCCTTATTTTGCATAAATAAATGTTTTTCAATTTCTCAATAAACAAACCCGTTCATAAATTAAGCAAACTGCCGTCTTTAAGGACAACCAATAGCAATACGAGAAACACAAGGGAGGAAAAAATATCCCGCACGTGCCATCGCATTCAATTCTCATACCGGAATTTCTCTAGTACGGCCCATGGTCAGTAATTCAATATGGTTTGATTTATGATATGGAAAGCGATTTCTCTTCGTTATGTCTGGGCCATTTTTCGGTATATGTAACCCGATACACTCGCCGTTTTCAGCCGAAGATTGATGGACCGTGAGCCATCATGTAGCTTCAAATTGAACACATTCCGAGCATGAGCTAAGCGAGATTTTAAAAAGATGAGAGTTTGAATTTCAGAATGCAGGGTGTGTTTTTATGTATTTTTGCTTCCAACTGGTCAGTTTTTTTTATGAACAAAAATGACTTTTTATAGTAGAAATATGATCTAAAATTATTTTCCTATAAAATTCTGGTCCGTCTTTTTACCTGTCTGGTATAAGTTTAACCCCCGAATACTGAAACGCAGCTCAGATTTAAGCACGTCTCAAGCGACGAATATTTGACAGTTTTCAATGAAAATGTGTCAAATATTCGTCGCTTGAGACGTGCTTAAATCTGAGTTGCGTTTCAGTATTCGGGGGTATGTTTACAAAATTGGTGGTTAATTTGGTGGGACACTTGGTACAAGTTGTCAAAATGAAAACCGCGTCAAACAATAAGCATACGTATTTATGAGCATCAACTACTTCTAAGTCACCACTGAAGAAGAAGTTTTAAGGCCACCCTAATGCCATGGCTTAAAAACTGGTACGGAGCCGAGACCGTCAGCTTAATGCGTCCTCCGAAGCACTCAGAGGCAAACAAAAGTAAACACATTAGACAAAATCCACAGCGACTATCAATTTTATCCCATGTATTCAGGATATTTAATTAACCCAAGCCCCATATTGTGGCGAAAAGGTAAACAAAACGTATGATGCATACGAATAGGAGCTCATCACCGATTTTGCGGTAATATATTCGGCAGATCGTGCTTCGCCTGGCGATGCGGCCGTGAGAACATTTTGTAATTTAGAACTGAATTGACATGTGTGCTGGGAAACGAAAGGCTGATGATGGACTCAGTACGCCTTTATTTTTACGGGGGAAAATGCTTTACGCATGCCTCCTACTTGGGGAAGAGTAGAAGGGGATTGCAGACTCTCTGTCATACTGACAGCATACTGACTAAAAACCCACCGATGTTCCTTCACTCACCTCAGTGCCAGTGCATCATCGAACCACTCCTCACCTGACGAATGGTCCGATGCTGCATCGGAACTTGACAGAGTCCCGACTGGATTCTACCCCAGCTGGACTCAGTACGCCTACCACAAGCTCTCTGTCTGGCTCTGGTTTTGAGTCAGTGTGAGTGTTGACAAAATAAATTCTACATCGAAACGTCACGCACAGAGTATAAAACAGAACACAGATCCAGAGACAGAGCAAGACAGAGCTTGTGGTAGGTCTACTGAATTGACATGTATGCTGGGAAACGAAAGGCTGTTGATGATGGACTCAGTACGCCTACCACAAGCTGGTTTTGAGTCTGTGTGAGTGTTGAATAAATAAATCTTACATCGAAACGTCACGCACACAGTATGAAACAGAACACAGATCTAGAGACAGAGCAAGACAGAGCTTGTGGTAGGTCTACTGAATTGACATGTATGCTGGGAAACGAAAGGCTGTTGATGATGGACTCAGTACGCCTACCACAGGCTGGTTTTGAGTCTGTGTGAGTGTTGACAAAATAAATCCTACGTCGAAACATCATACACACAGTATAAAACAGAACACAGAACCAGAAACAGGGCAAGACAGAGCTTGTGGTTGGCCTACTGAATTGACATGTGTGCTGGGAAACGAAAGGCTCTCTGATGATGGACTCTGGTGGAGCAACGACAACGTGTAGATGGTTGACCTCTCAGCTCAGTTCGTAGTAGCTCTGATTTCTGTGTTGTTGGTCGTGGGTTCGATCCCAGCCGAGAACAAATATCTGTGTGGTGAACAGTGGTTTGTTTTCTGTCTGGGTGTTATATTGTATTCTTAGTATGTATTTACATAAAATGTGGCATGTGTATTTTGTATTTGTATAAGCAATAATTCTTAATTCTTTATTACACACAATAGTGTGCAATAAATAATTAAGAATTAGCTCCCTATGTTTGGTATGTTGTCCTATGTTTGGAATACCAAACATAGGAAAAGTACAGAAATAGAATACATGTAATATGAAGTGTATACTTAGTAGCATTTGTTATTCCAGGTCGCAAACTCTGTATACCTGTTTCTAGTTTCATTTTAATCCGTTTAGCCGTTACGGAGATGAAACAAGCTCAAAAGCATTTTATAAAATTGGTGTGATTCACAAAGCGAACTCGAAACAGAATTTGGGAATTTTTAAATTGGTACTTATTATTCGGGGAATTACCTTTAGGTATCACTGTTTCATGACGGAACAAAGTCCATCCACTATTTGTCCATATTCCATTCTGTGCCGGTGTGTGCACAGCTTTATTTGTGAAGCAAACCTGCTGCCAATCGGAATCAGGCTTGTGTACTAACCTTTACTTTGAAAGGTTTTTTTGCGGGACGCAAACTGAGAAAATGTTATTAGAGCAAGAAAATATTTTTGGCTTTAGAAGTGCGTTTTTTATATTTATTTATCATAAAAAAATATTTTAATGTGGCAACTCACACAACATTTGGTAGCCCCGAACTAAGCAGAAATTGTATTTTGGGGACCAGATTACTGTTAACATATACATAAAAACACTTTCTTTTATAAATACACACCAACTCACTTATAATACAGGTACAATATAAGAACACCCAGACAGAGAACAAGCATCTGTGTTCACCACACAAATATTTGTTCTCGGTGGGGATCGAACCAACGCCCTCCAGCGCAGAAGGCAGTGCTCCTACCAACTGAGCTGTGAAGGCTGTCAACTGTGTTTTTATATTTATTTATCACATATTTGTTTTATATAAGCATTACAAAATTCACAAAACCACTTTAAAATTTTTGTTTTGATTGTCTAGCTAGGTTGTATTAAAATTTGTAAGCTAAGACGGTAAGCAGACGGCAACTTTCATCAAGGAAACCAAACCTTCCTATACCTAGGATTGTGACAAGAACAAGCAGAAAACTAGGGCGGGCTCCGTACAGCCGACGAGATGTACAGTCAGCGACAGAAGTGACTGCTTCAGTGTCACATCGTGCTATTTGTGACTGGCCTCTTAGCTCAGTTTAGTCGTGGTCGTGGGTTCAATCCCCACCGAAAGCAAATATTTGTGTGGTGAAGAAAAACAAATGAGATTACATACTTAGAAGTATGTATTTACAAAAAAATGTCTATACGTATTATATCAGCTATAAAGAGCTACAAGCTGTATAAGGTTCAATACAAACTTTGATCCCCTATTCCCTATTGTTATTTTACACCCTTAAACTTTGACAAACTTTAAACGACATATTATTTGTTTATATCGAATCAACAGCCTAAAAAATAAGTTTCAACCGCCCAGCTCTAAAAATGACCATACTTCCATATTACTTTTCACCCCCCTTTCAATCCCTTACGCATTAAAAGTAGCTAATATCCTTCTTCAAGCTCTAGACTATTTGTGCACCAAATTTCATTTCAATCGGTTCAGTACTGTTGGCGTGAAAGCGAGACAGAGATACTTTCGCCTTTATTAGTACACACTGGAACTTCACTGCTATTATTTTTGATTATTTTTGATTTGTAAAATGATAAAAACGGTAGGAATTATGCCGTAGTTTGTTGCCTGTTCTTGCATCGGCTTGGTCGCGTGGAACTGGCACCTAGACTCCCATAGCTTTCAAAGTGACCCTTGCAATTCTACTGAATAAATGCTCTTTTGATTTTGATTTTGAATAAGGATAAGGATTGAAAAGTCTTTAAGAGCGGGTCGTGCGAAAATTTGAGATTAAAAAAAAAAATTCATAACTAAATAACTAAGTGACATTTTAAAAATCGCAAAAGGACTAATTGTAGACTATACATTTGAGATTAATTCGAATTTAAGTGTGTTAAAAAAATATACTATTTAACATGACATTCTATTTAACGCTAATGAAAATCGTATGTCAGCGTTAAATATAATGTCATGTTAAATAGTACCTTACCTATATTTTTTTAACACACTTAAATTCGAATTAATCTCAAATGTATAGTCTACAATTAGTCCTTTTGCGATTTTTAAAATGTCACTTAGTTAATTAGTTATGATTTTATTTTTAAATCTCAAATTTTCGCACGACCCGCTCTTAACTTAACTTTCGTAGCTTAGTGTACATGTTGAGATTTCAAAGCGTTGTTATCAGGAGATCCAGGAATTGCAACAGAACGGGGAACTTAGTTAATAGTTACAATATACTTTTAACCACGGCGCGAAAGCACTGGTGGTCTAGTGGTAGCCTTCCGATCCTAAGGTCGTGGGTTCAAATCCAGTCATGGACCAATGAGATTTTCTGTCCTAAAATGTATGAGTACTCCCAAAAGGTGAAAGAAAACATCGGGTGGAAACCGGTAGTCGAAGAACCTAAAAGTTTGAAAACAAGGGGTATCTTTGGGGCGCAGTTAAATCCTTTAACCACACCGCGCACCGGTTCACAAGAAGAACCGCGGTTTTGCTAGTATGGTGTAAGCGAAATGTATCTTAAATTTTGTCCCATGTGCTTGTCAGAACACTAAACCCCCTGTCAGTGCATTGCTAAGCCGAACTAAGCTCTTGTTCATTAGGTGCAGTCAACGACAAAAGTTGAGGTTACTCACTTTTTTCGGTGAAAAAAAAATTAGGGCATCTATGTCATTTGCATATTTATTATCATGATTTTCCTTGCTAATTGTGCACTGTAATAAAACTAAAGCAAAAAGATTTTTTATTTTATTTCACAGATTTCTCTAAAACCATTAAAACGTCTGTTTATTCCTAAAATTTATCTGAACACCAACACTGCAAGAGTTTTTCTGTTGCAGGTTCAAAAAATAGTCATTTTTCAGTTTTTTTTTTTTTTTTATTAAGATAACAAGGTATTTTCACATGAGAATTTTAAATTTTCTATTTCACTATAAGCAAAATGTATTTTTTTAATTTTTATATTTTTTTTATTCCTATGCCTGCCTCATCTCACTGTAGGGCAAAGCCTCGCTACTCGTTTTGAGAATAGGACATCCCTACTGAGACCGGGCGACGAGACATCACTAGTGGTGGAAAAAGATGAGAGCAAAGATGGCGTCGTAATGAATAGATGATTGTTTCGCGTATGTTAAAGTAAAACAGAGTTCTAGCTATTATTATTATTTTATTATTTGTTTATTTATTTCTCTCACTTAGACTAAGGACAAGGATAAAATTAGGTCTAGAACATTAAATCTTATAACTTAGTCTAAACCAAGAGCTGGTACCCAAGTAGGTTTCAAATTAATACCTGTAGATCGGGTTACCAGGCTCATCTCCCGGCCTCGATACATGTCAATATTAGGGTAGGTAACCAATGCCATCCTATTTTTATAGGGTTACCTCGATACCTAAACTAAGCCAAGGCCTGTATGATAGCATATATATTATATTCAATGGATAGTTTTCGCCGTAATAGTATGAATTATGTTGCCGACTGTACGTGCCAGCTATACACCGCAGCTGGCGATGTCATTACTGCTAGCTTTACGTACTTGTTGCTTACGAGCAAATAACTTAATGGTACGTTTCAACGGAACTGTACCATTTTGTACATGTTCGCAAAATATCGCTTCCGAGTACTGTCGTGAAACGTTTCTATTTTGGCAACGGCGATGTACTTTCAGCATAGAATACCATTTGCAAATAGGTATTATCTTAAGGCCATACCATCATCACTGTTGTTAAAGACACAAGAACGAGAGCACTGGTGGTCTAGTGGTAGTGGCCCCGCCTTCCGATCTGAAGGTCGTGGGTTCAAATCCACTCGTGTACCAATGAGTTTTTCTGTCGAAAAATTTATGTCATGCCAGTACTATCATGCCATGCAGTGTATTTATGCCAATACTCTCAAAACGGTGAAGGAAAACATCGTGAGGAAACCGGCGTGTTGTAGAGGTAGAACCTAAAAAAGTTCGAGCAACACGTGTCAAGGGTCACGCAAAAAGGGCCCACCAGCGGCCTACTTGCGGAAAAACCTGCCCGCACATCAAGTGCGCATGATAAACTTGCCGAAGACACAAGCATAGGTCCTACCATCGGACCACTAGACGCACGGAAATGCGGCCATACCTGGTTGATGTTCCAACTGTCCGCACCAAGCGCTTTGCTTCAACTTTTATGTTGCGGACAGCCAAGGAATGGAATTCCTTGCCGGCGTCTGTCTTTCCGAGCACCTACAAATTGGACGTTTTCAAGACAATAAAATAAAAATATTTATTTTTTATTTATATTTATTTTTAAAAAATAGGTATCTTCTAGGTAAGCGTGCTACATCGTCGACCGCATCATCAGCATCACTTAACAACAGGTGAGATAGCGGTCAAACGCAAATGTATAAATTGTAAAAAAAAAGGTAAAGACACACGACACAAGGAGTCATAGTGTGGTCAAGACTATGTACATGGGTGCCAATTACTTGTTATCAGGTTTTGTAACCTATGTGTGTAGTTTCTGCCTGTAATGTTGTATGTATACTAAGTGCTTATTTTATTCTACACCTTTGTTTATGTTATAAGTACCTACTATACTATTAATTACGTTTAATTTTACTTTCACAAACAAACTTACAATTAAACAAATATTTACAAAATGTACAAAATACACGAGAAACAGTTGAGCTATCTGCAGATCGTTACAAACGATCTACAGATAGCTCAACTGATCCAAATCAGTGCCAGACGGGATTTTACTTATCTGTTATTGGATTCAAAAAATAATAATAATTAAGAACATAAACTAAGACTACGCATAGAACTGACACTGACCCCCCCCCCCTTCACGCCTTCACTTCGCCAGCCGCACGCTGCACGCCAGTGCACCTTGGATATCCAGACGCATCCTTGAAACCATCGTAGGAGTGATTCATCTTCATCATCATCTTTTTTTATCCCTTTTTCTTGATTAAATTTGTAAGCTTTTTAAAAATCTTTCCCTCATACCGATAGGTCTTTTTTTATTCTTAAATAACTTGTGCGTGCAGTCCCCCTCTGGGACTGTTACGTTACAACACAGACACGCGTGTACAGAACGACATTTGTGTATGTTGTGTAATATGTTTTATTAACTTCTATTTCCCTCTATTCCGCCGCCATTGCTGTATTCACTCCTTTCTTATCCATGTCGTTTTTCACACAATTCATCCATTGGGTTAGAAATACATACATAATGGTACAATATAATTTTATTCCGATGTCGCAAATCTTACAATAAATATCGGTAAGTAAAATTGATCCAACCAAAAGCTCGTCTGCCGCAAAAACGTTCAATTGCCAAATGATTTTCAACTCTATTCCTGAAAAATAAAGCCCAAAACGCAGATTCAGCTTGTTACATAAAAACGATGGATAACTGCCAAGTGTGCGGAGTGACAGGATACTGTTGTCACTTACAATTGGGCTTTGTGACGTCAGGTGAAGGTGACACCAATTTTTGACAGTTCAATCCGATGCCGAAATAAAAATGATTTTGGGTGCATGGATTCGTTTTCTGTCATTTTGGGAAGTCACATAGCTTTTCCATTTTAATTGTTTTTCTAGCGTTATTTTGAGTTCTAGCACCTATAGGAACCAAGCCGTAGTTTGTTGCCTGTTCTTCTAGGCTTGGTCGCGCAGAACTGGCACCTTAGACTCACCTAGCTTTAAGACGTTTCAAAGTGATCCTTGTGATACTGAATAAATATACAGGGTTATTGGTAATTATATAAGAAACCAGTGAAGGGTTCCTTCTTTACATTTTAACAAACAATATTTGTTCTACGACTTTTGCCAAAAATCAATACACTTCCCAAAAAAAATATTTTATGTTTTTGTAACACTTTTTAGCTCTGTACAGCGTAGACGTTTCATGGTAATGACCGGTGACCGGAGTAGCATCGCGACCCCGCACTGCACGCCCCTTTCATTGAGATTGCCGCGCGCCGCGTTACGGGGCATAGTTATGATTATTTAGAGTGACAAGTTTGTTATTTTTAGTTTTGTATGGAATAAAAAAAATATCGAATTATTGAAAGTCGTAGAACAAAAGTTGTTTGTTATGATGTACAGAAGGAGCTCTTAACTGGTTTCTTATATAATTACCAATAACCCTGTATATTTGACTTTGACATAGAATGGTCTTCCGTCCAAGAATAAGGTTTATAAAAAAGACGAAGATTAAATTATTATTTTGATTGATTACATTGTTATTCGGAATGTTTGGAAAGCAAAGCTTGTCTTTGTCACTTTGTAAATTGGATGCGGACACTTGGAGGGATCTTTTCTAACAAATTGTTTTCTTTCTTCGACGAAAAACACTCACCTGAAATTGCTAAAATGTCATTTTCAGAAAAGCTTGGGTTCTTATAAACACTTTGCTTTAGAAATATTATGTTATGTCACTTGATTTTTACATGGAAATCATGAATAAAATAAAGTTAAAAAACCTTTGAATCTATTTTACATACATATATAAAATCACGCCTCATTCCCATGGGGGTAGGCAGAGATCACAGATTTTCACTTGCTACGATCCTGACACACCTCTTTCGCTTCAAATGTCTTTATTTGGAACAAAAACTAGGGTTTCAGAAATAAATGAAAACGTTGACACTACAAACGTTAAAAACTGAGTAGCAGTGCTAGCGCCCTCCTCCGTAAGGAAACAAGCATAAATGTTCCACAATCTAAATAGTTACATGAAATACAAGGAAACAAAATAAAAAATAATAACCTAGAAGTAAATAAAAAATATACATAGTACTTATAGATAGGTAACAATACGTAACTGAACGTTTATAATTTTTAAAAGGGAAAGTGTCTATGAAAGTGTGTGTATGGGTATGTATGTTCATGTATAAGGGTGTGTGTGGGTGGATGTGTGTGTATATGTGAAGGTTCCCCGATAACACGAGTCTCCTATGAGTCAAGGAGAGCGGGAGAACCAACCAATATAGTTGTGTGTTGTTGTGTTGTGTATAGGTGTGTAGTTGTGTGTTGTATAGAATGTATGTATGTGTATTTGTGTACGTATGAGAGAGAATCTATTTTAGATGATTGATATAGCATAGGGGGCAAAAAAAAACTTCAATTTGTATTCATGCACGCACGGTACATATCCTCATCTGGTGAAGGATAGAGTTTCGGTGAAACTATGGCACGTGAGGCATCTGTAGCCTCAACTTATGCAAGGCCTCCTGACGTTCGTGAAATTTAGGCGATGGTATTAATAGAGTTGTTAAAAAAAAAACTAAGGAGGCGATATGGCCTGTCCATTGCCACTTAAAGTTGCTAACTCTGAGAGCTACTTATTAACTACGTAGTATAAAAACAACCCTAGCTAGAGCTATGAAAGCCTATCAACCCTAAATAAAACTACCACGGCTGCTGCAAAAAATCACAACCTCAATAATAGAATTTTGCGAATAAATGAAATATGTACCGAATGGTCGGTCGGGTTACCAAAAGGATTCGTTTGGTATATCAAAGGGAAATGTCATTGGAAACGAGAATAGCTAGATCAGTGTATTAGATACTGTGAGGTTCTATTTTAAAGCTTTTATGCATCATTTAAATGCATGAAGAGTTTATTTTTTGGTACATTGTGTTTATTCTTCCATTTTTTTATGGTGATGTAGAGTTCATTCGCCTATGGGGTAATTCACTTATGTGATTTAAGTATACTATTTCATAGCCTCTCATAGGTGATTTGAGGAGAATTAAAGTACACTTATTTGACTACCCTACTAGCTAGGTCAGCCAGAGATTTGATAGACGTAACTTTTAAATACTTTAAATGAAATTGGAAAAAAAACGGCGGACGCTCAAATTTATACATCTAACTGATAGAATAATGGCCCACTTGATGCTAAGTGGTAACCATTGCCTATAACAAAGCATTGTGTGATCTTAGTTTTGTTATTATATTATATTTATTTCAAAGCTTTGATGCGGTATTTTAATATACTTCAGTGTATCGGAAGAACATTGCGTACAGCACCAGCTAGCCCTTAACTAAGCAAAGGTTGTACTATAGTTACCAATTAACTGATACGAGGGTTTTTTAAATTAATTGGCTTGAATATCAGCTTTTTTTGTAAACTTATTGTGATGGCACGTAAATGTGAAACGGTAAACAGTAGAACGCTGTCAAATATCGCTGTCATATTTGACAGTGTCCGCAGAACGCTAATAGCCCATCGGTCTGTGATATCGCACGGAAGGGCGGATCCGCTCGCACGACACACCATGGGAACAGTCTCTTGCGCCGAGGTGCGCGGTAGCACAGGAGCCCTGTCTGTGTGCGTTACCGTGCATCGTCGTCGGCTGTGCGTGATGATCTGCAGAACCACGCACCGTAGAAGGCAGCATTAGATGCGCGCAAGGCTTAATATATATATATATATAGATAATTCACACAACACAACCCAGCCCCAAACTAAGCAGAGCTTGTAATATGGGAACCAGATAGCTGATATAATACTTGAATACATTTTTTTTTGTAAATACTAACACCCAGACAGAGAACAAACATTTATGTTCACCACACAAAATGAAATATTTGTTCTCGGTGGGGATCAAACCCACGACCTAAGGCGCAGAAGGCAGAGGTCCTACCAACTGAGCTAAAGGCCAGTCAAATATATGCAATGAGCTAGCTGTTTCATCTCAGCTAGGAATCGGTTTCCAGAATAGAGAAATAAACAAGGTTTTTGGAGGGAAATAGAAGCCATTGAGGATCAGGTTAAATATTCCAAGGGTTCAATAATCTTCTGACTGAAGAGATGGTCGGGAATAAAATGAAATGGTGACCGTTGAGGTATAAAAGATTTTAATAGTAAGAGCAAAGCTTTTGAACATAAAAAAATACGACCGTACCCTCCTTTTTAATTTGAAGTCGGTTAAAAAATAAACTTGAATACTGAATGCGAAAAGTTATGATAATTGGCGGTAGCATAAACACATAAACACCTAACTCATTACAGTTATCACCAAGGTGTGAACAAAAGTAATTAAAAACTCTTAATTAAAACAAAAACTTACTATAATAGCAAATGTTTTGTAAAGCTTAGCACAGACGAGCGAGTTAGCAGCCGTTAACCGGCAAGTTTTCATTAACACTGTCGAAAGCTTGTGATTGTGTTTAAACTATTATTTTGCTCCCTATTGTGGTCGCACTCACAGAGCAGCGAGCTTTATTTTAAAGCTGGTTTAGGCACGCGGCTTTGGTATTAGAATTAATTAATTTATCCGGGATATAATTTTGGTGAAAAACGAAGATGGCGAGACGAGCTTGATGGTTTCCTGACGGATTGGGCAGGCGAAGCCCAGGATCGCGATGTCTGGAAGGAATGGGGGGAGGCCTTTGCCCAGCAGTGGGACCCGGAGGGCATTTAATAATAATAATAATAAGTTTGGTGGACGTATAACAGCAAATTACAGGAACGTGAGGCTTAAGACATCTGTATGCCTTAAGTAGATGGACTCATAGCAGCGATTTTTATCGTGCGTGACTTACGAGGTGATGGTTACCACTTTTACCTACATCTGCTTGTTCTATCAGCAAGTAGTATAAAAAAAAGGAAATCTACAGATTTGTTGGAAGTTAATATTATTTATTCTGTAGTTTTATAGATCTTTCTCTATTTCGATTTCAAACGGGTATCTCTACTGCAAAATATGAAATATTTAAAACTTTATAATATTCATAAAAACATATCCACAACCAACAAACGGTAGGAACCAAGCCGTAGTTTGTTGCCTGTTCTTCTACGCTTGGTCGCGTGGAACTGGCACCTAGACTCACCTAGCTTTAAGACGTTTCAAAGTGATTCTTGTAATTCAACTGAATAAAGACTATTTTGATTTGATTTGATTCGAAACATGAATAAATATCAACATGCAAGTAACTATTCCATCTTGATGAAGCGTTCCCATCTGGTCAAATCCAGTCACAAGCTAGAAATACCGAATTCCGAATTAACATTCTACACCTGAACTCGATATAAGCCATGACGTAGATAGAACACATTTATTATACCTAAGCCGGGCGGTAGATACGTTTAATTCGGCAAAGCCAACACAAGCCACCTAGGAACATTTCCAAAGATAACAAATCGAAACTAGTTCAACTTCAATATCCTCTAGCGTAAAAGTTCTAGGAAATACTTTCTGGCGTGTTTCGATTTCTATCAAGAATGTCCAGTGATTTTATTTATTCGATGTGGTTTTTTCCTTTGTAAATAATATGTAACCAACATCAAAGCCCAGGCCAGTTCCATATTTTAACAGAACACAGACAAAACCGCAGCTTTATCTTGTCTTCCGTGTAAAACGATGTGGTATTTGCAAATTTGGTCCGACAGACAAACTTCGTGACGTCACAAAGTTTGACGGCAGATTTTGAATTTGGAACGATTGATCGGTTTTCAATGAGGCAACAACGGCAACAACGGGCTCAATTGGGTTGGAGACGCGACAGAGGTTTAACTTAGCTGACAACTTTGACCCACTTCGAAACAAGTGTATCCTAAGAACTTACCAAAGGTAATAAAGTTACCAAGTTTTTAGGGTTATTGGTGTAGTAAATATAAAATTGCTTTCACGCAAAATACTTTTCAAGCAATTCGTTCATACACATGGAAATATGACCGGTTTATGAGCGCTAACATTCGAAATTTATTGAATGAGACCATCAACAATCCCACTCACTAATTGGGCTCTTAAATAGGGGCTGAAAATAATGTCGCAAGTGTAACACAAGCCTTACAAGCTCTCGTATGAGAGTTATCTGACAACATACAAGTAGGTTAGCGCGAAGCGTGACAAGTTGTCGACGTACCTATTAAACGAGCGAGCGCTTACTTCAGATCGTGTGCTCCTAGCTTAACAATAGCGCGGAGTTTGCGTCATTAGGGAATAATGTTATCATTTTCATTTGGGAATTTCTCATTTTTCTATTGAAAACAAGATGCAAAATCAAAATTCTTAAGCCAAATAAGAAAGCTCAAATAATTTTTGTCTCGGCCGAGTGAGTCCCTCGCGAAAAGACTGATTATGTAAGTCTCTGAAGTCTATTATATTTTTTTTTCTGGAGATGGCTGTCCCTTTTTCATTATTAATAATCAAAGCCTTCTCCAGAGATTTCCAGGAAGAACATATTATCTCTAGTCTAGTCTTTATAATTCACACAACACTATCTAGGCCCAAATTAAGCAGAGCTTTTACTACGGAAACCAGATAGCTAATATAATGCTTATGTACAATTTTTTTGTGAATACGTACTTAGAATACAAATTATAACACCCAGACAGAAAACAAACATCTGCGTTCACCACACAAAATAAATATTTGTTCTCGATGGGGATCGAACCCACAACCTACAGCGCAGAAGCCAGAGCTACTACCAACTGAGCTGAGAGGCTAGTCAACTCTGGCTAAATACTACTTTTTACACAAACTACTTACTTACGATACCGATTGTATTTTTAAAAGTAAAGAAACTTTTTTTAGAAAAAAATACAAAACAATTTTCATTCGAAACTTTAAAAAGTTATTGAAATAAATTTGCAAGTAACCTTTCAAGGATTCATATTTCTACATTATTATTTTTACAAATTATTTTCATTCGAAACTTTAAAAAGTTATTGAAATAAATTTGCAAGTAACCTTTCAAGGATTCATATTTCTACATTATTATTTTTACAAATTATTTACAAACAAAATCATTATTTGGTCACGTTTACGAAAACGCGCGGCGTGCTTTTGATCTTTACACGTGATTTGTTTACGGGAGAAAAAAATAAAATAAACATAAACCTATCCACTTACACTCAAATTAATTTGGCAAGCCCGTAAAAACACGATTTGATGAGCACGAATAATACTCGCTTTTGATTTGATTCGTTAGATGTTGATAGGAGCCAGAGATTTGAATTTAGAAAGTGATGACAGACGTGGTATTAACCAATCAGCGAGCTGTTGCTGAGAGGATTTGTTTTATAAAATTTTAAGTTTAAAAGGCTGTGATCTGATGCAACATTCTACTGAAGACCTGAGGGCAAATAATCATCACATACAAACTAAGAAAGTTTTTTAAGTGATTCTTTTGATACAACTGAATAAATGTTTTTGAATTCAAATTTTAATATGAATTTTGTTGTATAGGTTTACCTACCTTGACTTTTTTAACGGCTCACTAAAAGTATCTTTCATTGTCACTTTCATGACAGCAAAAAACTTGTATATTGACTAATTTGACTAAAAACTATTTTATTTATGTAATATATCCTCCTTTGACGTTGGCAAAATTGTCAAAATGGACAAATGCCATTAATTAAGACGAAGCAGAAGAGTTGGCAACAGACTTATTATGGGTCTTCTAAGCTAAATGACTGTTATAAAACCATTAGTGTGAAGGACAGCTAATGTTTTCATTCACTGTTTGGACAGTGTTATTGTAACCAAACTTACGTCCCTGATCCAAAGGACCGTTTTGAAACTACCCTCTAAAATAAGTCTACTTTATTGAGCTATAGTTTATTAACTAAACTCAGCACTGATTTAAAGTTTAATTTTGTAACCCGATTTCCAACTACAGACGAGTTTGAAGAGTTTCTCAGCAAACAAATTAAATGACTTTGCAACTTAGTGCTTCAGTTGCGTTTTTCAAAAAAGATTTTTAAGTAAAACGGGTTAAGATTCATTATGGAAGTTAGGACTTGATGCAATAAATGTTAACGAAGCAGCTGAAGTTGATCTTTAGTTCGCTAGTCTTTAGTTAAGCATTTCTGCCGGAATATAAAGACGATGAAGAAAAGGACGAAACCCGTGGAACAATAGGAAAAAATGCGGTTCGATCTTCACCGAGAACAAAATTAAATATTTGTGAGATGAACGTAGATGTTATATTGTATTTACAAAAAAAAGTATTATAATTATTATATTAGCTACCTGGTTCCCACCGTACAAACTCTGTTTAGATTGGGGATAGAAAGTGGTGTGGGGAATGTCCAAATGTTTTATTATTTTTATTATTTGTAATGTTTAGGTAAGTAATACTTTATCTAATAGGTAAGTCAGTCACGTAAAGTGGAGCAACTTTATTTCTGTTCTAACACTTTTGTACCTGAAATGTCAGCAAGAAATCTTCCAATTTTCGTGAAGGAGTGACGTGAATACCAAGCATTTTTGACACGTAACTCGCTACATTCAGCACGATTTTTTGGCCGAATCGTTTTTTAAAATAACAGGCCCTAGAATAGTTATATGGCATCTTTTATGCGCCAGTTTCAGATATTCAGATCAAGTGGTAAAATTAAAAAAATATATTAGGAGTAAAAAAAAAGCAGGCTTGACATGCCATATAGCGCCATAGATAACGATTTGTCTATGAAATAAGATACTTAAACTACTTAGGTCACTTTTTCCGTCAAACAAATTAAACGCCGAAGTTTGTGTAGACAGAGCACAAACATCTGTGTTCACCACACAAATATTTTTTCTCTGTGGGGATCGAACCCACGACCTACGGCGCAGAAGGCAATATCAATTGAGCTGAGAGGTCAGTCAAAGTCAAGTCACAGTTTTCGTGACGATTCACGTCGTCGTCGAATTAACCACTGAAGAAGCTATAAAAACTAGTGCTAAAGATACACAGCATCAAGTATTTTCACTATTTCGTCGTTCCACAGCCGAGAAGAAAGTTTGAAGGATGCTAAACTAAAAGAATCCCGTGCGGCCGCGGTACAACTTCGCAGACTACAGATGTACAACTGAGGCCGTCTACAACTATAGAACTACTACTTTACAAAGCACCGGCAAGTATATTTGAAGCGAGAAAGATTTGTAGCGAGGAAGTTTGTTGCTGGATGTGACAGCAAAATTGAAAATATTTATTACAAATGGCGTCTGAAAAACGCAATGTGTCATACTGGATTTTCGTAAGGTTATTAACGGTCATACAAAAACCATAGACCAACCTAATTTAAACAATATTGACAGCTCGCTGGAGCCAATGATCAAGAAGTGTGTGAGGTCTTTAGCCTGAAGAAGTCCACTGTTGGAGATAGGCCTTCTAAATTTACAGGATACGGTTCTGAGCCCTTTTTAACCGACTTCCAATCAAAAAGGAGGAGGTTCTCAATTCGGTTGTATGTTTTTTTTAATGTGGTCGTCACAATCGTCGTTCGTCACAAATGACGAAGTTATGCGGTAACAACCGCATAACTTCGTCATTTGTGAGCCGATTTGAAAAATTATTTTTTTATCTGAAAGGTACTGCTTCCAGATTGGTCCCATTTTAATTTTATTAAAATCGGTGTTGCCATTTTTTTTTAAATAATTTTTTTAATGTTTGTAACTGCATGCCTCCGTCATTTATGAACCGATTTAGAAATTTTTTTTTTTATTTGGTTATTCTTACGTCCAGATTGTCCCAAACAAATTTGATTAAAATCGGTTTAGCCGTTTGACAATGAAGTCGGTTTCTCAAGTTTTTTAAACTTATAATTATCATACACCGACTTCCCGCGATCTTAACAATGTCGTCGCGCGTCGGTTCATCGAGTGGGTGGGCTTTATACCCAACGGTTTTCATGTTTCTGTGTACAGTAGGTTATTATCGACTAGCATCGTAGCCTAGCGTTGCTCGGGCATTCCAAAATATTAAAGAACATTCTAGAACGTTTAGGAGCATTCTATCCTAACACATATCAAACTCAACAATTTATAATTTTAGTATGGATTCTAAAATAAAATAAATATTATGCAAGACTCATCCAGTTAGTGCAGTATCGTTGTCTGTCAGCCACTCGGCCGCTCGGAGCGAAGTTGTAATGGAAATGTTCTTACCTGAAACAATGAGACAATTATTAGCATCCTGAAGACTATATTAAAGCTAGAACTTAATTAAGTCCGTAAGGCTGTGCTCAGGCTTTCCCCAAAAACTTCCAGTTCCCTCTATTCTTAGCCTCCTCCCACCATCCCCTTTCAAAGGCCTTCAGATCGTAACGCCAACGCTTTCTAGGCCGACCACGAGGCCGCAGTCCGTCAGGAATCCATGGGGTTATGTTGGTCACTCACCTATCGAGAAGCATCCGGCTAATAAGTATAATCTGAAGAATCTGAAGAAAGCTGAATAGTTTGATTGTTTGTTTGGTTGAACGCTACACACGAACGTTAGTGCTTAATTAAGTCCGTAAGGCTGTGCTCAGGCTTTCCTTAAAAACTTCCAGTTCCCTCTATTCTGAGCCTCCTCCCACCATCCTCTTTCAAAGGCCTTCAGATCGTAACGCCAACGCTTTCTAGGCCGACCACGAGGCCGCAGTCCGTCAGGAATCCATGGGGTGATGTTGGTCACTCACCTATCGAGAGGCATCCGGCTAATAAGTATAATCTGAAGAATCTGAAGAAAGCTGTGAATAAGCGGTCCGAATAGTTTGATTGAACGCTAATCACGGGAACCGGTGGTCCGAATTGAAAAACTTTTGTGTTGGATAGTAGGTACATTTATCGAGGAAGGCTATATAGGCTATCATATATAACATCACGCTACGACGATGTGCATTTTTTTTACTCGCGACCCGTGCGACGGATTTTGAGTATATTATTTATAAGTTTAAAAAACTAGTGAAACCGACTTCATTGCCAAACGGCTAAACCGATTTTAATGACATTTGTTCGGGACAATCTGGACGTAAGAACAACCTTCCAAATAAAAAAATAATTTTCTAAATCGATTCATAAATGACGGAGGCATGCAGTTACAAACATTAAATAAATTATATAAAAAAAAAATGGCAACACCGATTTTAATAAAATTAAAATGTGACCAATCTGGAAGCAGTACCATTCAGATAAAAACATATTTTTTCAAATCGGCTTACAAATGACGAAGTTATGCGGTAACAAACATTAAAAAAAAAAAAACAACCGAATTGAGAACCTCCTCCTTTTTGATTGGAAGTCGGTTAAAAATATGATCTTAACACGTGTTTGGGACAAGATTCGAGATTGCGAAAACGACGTGAACACGAACGTTCAAAACGTTCAGAACGGACAAACTCACGAACATTCCACTTACAATAAATCATTAACTGCCCATCACTCTCGCCCGTAAACCACGTTACTGAGTATCGATACTAAACCGTCTGTTTATACACAAACTGCAAATAAATCCGTCTGTTTACATAACGCGAACAGGACATCGTTGTTGCTGTGAAACAGAATATTGATGGTACTTTGAAGAACTTTGTAATGGCTTCCTGTCATCCTACCGGTAGCGCCATAATACTACTTATGTTTATGATTGTCAAAACTGACCCAAAACCTAAGAAGAAATGAAAGTGTGCATCAACCAATTTGTCCACAATTAGACAGCCAGCCATTAAGCTCCCGGTAGCCCTATTGATAGCTGCTCTTAAACTCTGGTTTCCAACCTTGTTGAAGTGAAAACTTCTTTAGCGGCGTTGAGCACTTTCTGTAATGGGTATAAAATCTTAAACTCGCGTCAGGATCACGTGACCTGATCGAAAAAGCGTAAGACGGATGGAGAGGACGTTGCCGTTCCGCTCGACTGACCGCGCCGTACCCGGTGTGCGACGTTGCCGCTTCGCTCGCCAGCCGGCACTGTTGCTACGATGGGGGCGGGGTGGCGCGTGCGGTTCGTGCATCTATTAATGATAAAAGTGATGAAGAAATAGCGAAAGAAAATGAGTGAGTACTTTATAAATATACTAGATGAAAATTTAATAAGTTTTAATACGAGCGGCAAGTTTTCACTTCTGCCGGCACTCCCGGAGTGCAACCCGTCTTTTTTTTTTCTCATAGAACACTTTCAAAAATTTGATGGTTCCGGGGACCCCCTACCCTGAAGCTATATTTTTACTATATTCCCAGTCGACAAAAAATATGGAAATTAGATCTAACCATGGACATTTGCGTTGCGGCTGAGTTCGTAACACGAATTAACAGTTTTTGAAAAAAGTTATTTTAAGTCACATTCACTAAGCTTCTTCAAATATTATCTGCCTCCATTGATAGGAAGTCAAGCCAACATTTTTGTTTTTCACTATCGAAACCAGATAAAATTTTAGTGTACCCCGATTTTTTTATCACGTCTTCGTAGACCCGTCGAGTCTACCGTGAGCCCCTGGGGGTCCATCTGGACCATGTTGGGAATCAATGTCTCAAACTAAAGGATTTTAAACTTCTGTGTATGACAGATGCAAATTTGCAGTCTATTCCAACAAACTCCGAAATTCCCAGCAATAACATAACTCACACCAAACTCAAAAGCTTCGGGAGAAGGTATCGTGCTCACAGGGCCCATACCGGTGACGTATGGACTTGTTGCAACAGGCCAGTCTCTTAGGCCCCGAGGTCTGGAGCTTGTATTAAACATGAGTGTTGTTAGCTTAGCAAGTTTATACCGGCGTGTGAAAATGGAAATATACATTTCCGTTTATTTTATAAACACGAACAGCTGTAGTAGAGATTAGTAAAGAGCTCGTCCGGGGTAGTACTACCACCATGCCTATTTCAGCCGTGAAGCAGCATTGCTGTGTTTCAGTGTGAAGGGTGTGGGTGCCGGTGAAATTACTGGAACGTGAGGCTGAACATCTGAATGCCTCAAGCTGATGGGCGCAGGGCA
This sequence comes from Thera obeliscata, assembly GCA_947578465.1. Taxonomy (NCBI): domain Eukaryota; kingdom Metazoa; phylum Arthropoda; class Insecta; order Lepidoptera; family Geometridae; genus Thera; species Thera obeliscata. The sequence continues at coordinate 13,427,930 of OX387924.1, read as the reverse complement.
GTGCATAGTAGGGCACGTTCATGACGTGCGTGACATATGAGGGAATGTTTTGTTTTGTGGTGATGGCCAGCTCTTAACATCAGGTAGGCCTTGTGCTATCAGCCAATTGTATAAAAAACAAACTAACGAAAAAAGAAAGAGAAGAAACCAGAAAAATAAGTAGGTATAGTCGTGCTTACTATATAATAAAACCTCTAGCAAAAATGTCTTACAAAAGTATAAAGACACGTCTACAACGAAGGCAATATCAGTGATCAGAACGCCCACGCTGCAACAGGCAGGCACAGCCACATTAGAGAAGCGAAGCGAGCCGCCTTTGTACAAGACAGAGTGAGGAAATTGGTTTTATATGAGATACTAGTGGACCGGTGCCGGTGGTGCTGTTACACAAGACATAAGAACAAGCGTACGAAATTAAATGTGTAGGAACTAGCATTATGGAGTTTATCAAAATTATCAAAAATCGGAAGTCGGTTTACTGACGATAGTTGAACGTGACAACGTCATACAGCTGTCCACGCAGACGCATCGCTCACTCAATTAAGAGAGAGATAGATACCGAACGCTGCCGAACGCGGAGGCCGATTGCGCCTCTTTGTCACTCGTTCCGCGCTCTCGAGTGCACTTCAAGCCTTAAATGGAACGCCTCAGAGCGAGGTAACGCCGCATGGGTCATGTTTTTTCGTGCGTGCAGCCGGCTCCATCGAATTATAAGACGTTGTCACGTCAAAAAAAAAGTTCAGCTCCAACGTTTTTTATGCCTTTTGTAAATAAAAAAAAAAGGTTTTATTAATATTTCACAGCAGAAATAAAGATTCCTTATGACCCACGTTTAGTTCCAGTGTGCCATTCCCGCGTTCATAATAAGGGCATGCACACACACTCGGCGCTATTCGCCACTGAGCAACTTGGTAACCAAAGATTCCCTTTGTTGCTCACGTGATCAACCCACCCAGTTACTCCCACGTGAGTATTTGATTTCCAACCACGACTTTGGCTTACTGATGTACCATTCAGTCACATGGTGAAAACTTGATCAGCCTTCTTCTTCTTAAATTTAAGAGCTTAGCTCTTGTCGGGGTTTTGATGCAATTTTCTCCAATTAAGTCTTTCGAATGCGGCCTCCTTGACTTCCTTATACGACATGACAGCGACTTTAACTTGAACAGTACACTGCATATATTTTTTTTATTCATTATGACGCCTATATAGATGGATGGATGACATGGGTAAGAAAGGAGTGACTGAAATGACGGCTAATAAAGGAGAGTGGAGAACGAAAACCTGTTGTGCTGACCCCACACGAAGTGGGATAAGGTCAAGAAAATGATGATGATGATGACAGCTAGAGCTTGTAACACGCACACCGATTTTAAATCGGTCCACTGTATCTATACGCATGGGTGGTATTACGTCCTCGGACGAGTTTGTCACAAAGCGCCTACTTTGCTAACTTTGGGATATTATGGCGTTGTGTAAGTCCGCCAACATTAATTTACTTCTATATCGACTTCCTTCACAGCTCAGTTGGTAGTAGCTTTGCCTTCTGGTTCGATCCCCACCGAGAACAAATATTTGTGTGGTGAACATGTTTGTTCTTTGTCTGGATGTTATATTGTATTTATAAAAAAAATATATGTATACATGTATTATATCAGCTATTTCGTTTTCTTAGTACAAGCTCTGCTTAGTTGGGGATAGATAGTGTTGCGTGGATTGTCCGCATTATTTAATTTTTATTTAATTTAATATTTCAGGTAAAGATTAGGCGCGGGAAGTGTAAAGGAGCACATTCCTATCAGAATACCAGCACAGGTTAACGACAACATGCCAGTCCGCCACGGTCGCACTTTACGGTAACAGCTCTAAACCGGCCATTACGCAACGCGGCGGGACTGATCCGAAAGAACCAAACGTTTGATTGCAAGGGTTTCGTTTTATTACTGCATTGTTTCGAAAAAACAGTTCAGTCCAACAAGCTCTGTCTGGCTCTGGCTCTGGTTCTGGTTTTGAGTCAGTGTTGACTAAATAAATCCTACGTCAAAACGTCACACACACACAATGCACTGGTGACCACTCACACAGACTCAAAACCAGGGTCAGAGACAGAGCCAGACAGAGCTCATGGTAGGCCTACTGTAATAATAAAAGTCATGTTTTTATGTTATGAGTCAGTCGGCTGCACTAGACTACATGCATTTCGTCAATTTCGAGTCAGTATCGTAGCAACACAATGGGTATTCAAAATACTCGAAAAATGAGTGAACTTATGACCTGATTCCTTGTTCACTCAGTAACATTCACTTCCACGAGTACCTGTTCCACGGAATGTGACCACGAAAGTTTTTTTTTTGTATTTATTTTAGTGCATTGTACAAGCGTTTTAAAGTAAAGGACGCATTGCCATAGGAAGTTCTTTAGAAGTGCATTGTAAGACAATTAAATTGTTGCAGGAAAAGGTAACTGTTTAACATCAGGTTGGCCATCTACCGCGAGAACTGGGACTTAGTGATACAACTAGTGACTAACTAGTCTTTTCACCAAAGTAATCCTTATTTTTGACGTGACGTCTTATAATTCGATGGAGCCGGCTGCACGCACGAAAAAACATGACTCATGCGGCGTTACCTCGCTCTTAGGCGTTCCATTTAAGGCTTGAAGTGCAAGCGAGAGCGCAGAACGAGCGAAAAGAGGCACAATCGGCCTCCGCGTTCGGCAGCGTTCGACATCTGTCTCTCTTCTACTTGAGTGAGCGATGCGTCCGCAAGGACAGCTGTATGACGTTGTGACGTTCAACTATCGTCAGGAAACCGACTTTACAGACAACCGATTCATTTTATCAAAAACTTTTAAGATGTGCATGACTGTGTACGATTGCATCACCAGTCCACCAGTGCTTTTAAGCCAGGGCTTAAAAAGAACTGCAAACACCCAAATCCATTAAAGTTGAGTGCAGAGTACGATTGTACATTAACATCTCGCATGCAAGTGTAATTTAAAAGCCCCAAATCAAGTGCTAGCTGTGTACAAGCCACGCTGTCGTCGTGTGTTGTGCACCGAGCTTAACTCTTAAACCTGATTAAATTATATTAAAGTTGTACTCAGCTAGTATCTTAGTAAAACTTTTTTTATACAACTAGCAGATAGAAAAAGCACATGTCCCACCTTATGTTGAGCGGTACCCATCGCCTATATTATATTGTCCGTCAGGAGCGTGCAACTTACAACACTCACTTTTAAAAAGCAAAAAGCAGATTATATGTTTATAAACCGAAAAAATCGAAAAGTATCTGAATTGTCGTCGTTTAATTTCGTTAGATCATATTTTTCAACTTTTTGACTGTGCAACCAGTTTGCTTGCTTAATTAAGACAATAAAAATAAGGTCCAATTTCATTAGATAATCGCAATTAATTGAAAAGCACAAAACGAAAATAGTTATTTGTTATACAAGAGTGCAAAGCTGCTTTTTAACCGCGTGCTCAATTTTGATGACTGAGCAAGCGCAGGATTCTAAAGTTTAACCACGAGCGTAGCGAGTGGTTTAAAAGTTAGAATCCTAAGCTTTGGCGAAGGAATCAAAAGAGCACAAGGTGAAAAATCTTTGCACTCGAGTGCAACACGTAACTTTTCATCCCACCTCAGCGAGGAAATGACTAAATGCAAAAAAGAACATGGCGCGACTAAAAGTAACACACCAAGAAGGTTCAGAGTATGAGTTATTAAAAAATTTAAAAAGGTTGTATTATAAATTCGGCACCATGCAGGTAGAAGTAAATAGGTTTAATGGTGTTTTGAATTCACATATACACCAAGAAGGTTACGAGTGCGAGTTTTTATCAAAATAAAAAAGGTTGTATTATAAGTTCGGCACCATGGAGTTAGAAGTAAATAGGTTGTGTATTCACAAACTTATTGAACACGATATTCTAAATTCAAATTTACTTTAACCTCTAGCGGATAAAAACGGCTTTTCCAGTCAGATATTAAACAGCAAAAACACACTTTCAGAGCTGGTGGGATGAAAAAGTTGTTGTCATTGTCAGTTTGCTTAGTTGCTTAACTAAAAAAGTCTGCTTAATTAACTGCTTGTCGCTTAAACAGCCATCTTCAACTATTTCTGCTGTAGAAAGAAAATTCTTTTTGGCGCAGACAATAAATTCGCGTTCAACTAAAAATAAATAAGAGAAAAGTTATTCAAATGAAAGCAATCACTGAATAAAATAACAGGCAAAAGTTCCAGCGCAAATATTATGCAGCATACCAACTTGTGCAATCGCAAACACCAAAATTAACATTCATTCATATAATAACTACCATTGTAATAACTCCGGCTAATATGCAGCTGGCGTGCAATTTACTGCTCTATCCGGTACAAAATAAGATTTATTATCCCGTATTTTAATTAAAGCGACAATGTTGGTAACGTACGTCATAGGGTAAATTAACATAGTTGTGCGAAATCTTCGTCTTTATTTGCACTTACGAGTGTCTCGACGAGAATTGATTGCATTTTTTGACGTGACTACGCCTTATAATTCGATGGAGCCGGCTGCACGCAAGAAAAAACATGACTCATGCGGCGTTACCTCGCTCGGAGGCGTTCCATTTAAGGCTTGAAGTGCAAGCGAGAGCGCGGAACGAGCGACAAAGAGGCACAATCGGCCTCCGCGTTCCGCCCTTGTAAAATCTGTGACACTCTCAAATGCTTAATTCTTCTCGAATTTACATCAGGTGGGTCAAACGCTTGTTCCATCAGCTAGTTGTATAACAAAAAATCTATTATATAGTATTTTTAAACGAAATACAACGTTTTTTGTACGGTCACAAAGATCTGGCTAAATTCACCTCGTTCATGATGAGATGTTTCAAAGTGACCCGTACCATTTTGTTAACGAAAATATTCGGTTTCATTTATCTCAGCTCTACTTAGTTTAGGGCTAGGATAGTGTGGAATATACACCAGTATTTGATTATTTATTTCATTTGATTATTTGATGCCGGCGTCGGCATTCTAGAGGAAGGCCCCGGAGAAGATTGCGGGACGATCTCGATTGTCATTTGAATGATTAGCCCACTGTAGAAAGATCGAGGGGTGTGGAAAAAGGGGAGGGAGGCTTTGGCCCTGCAGAGGGACGATATTCAGGCTAAAATTAATAAATAAAATATTTATTTATTTATTCGGCAATCCGAGCGACTTAGCAAATATCATGTAAAGAAGCAAAACTTTTTGGAACAAACAATAATTTTACGACTGAAGTAGTAATAAAAGCAGCCAAGTGCGAGTCGGACTCGCCCATGAAGGGTTCCGTAGCACGACGAACTACAAGAACCTTTATATTATGTTACTTGATGTAACATAATAAGGTTCTTGTAGTTCGTCAAAAGGTAAATTGCGGTTTACGGTTTATGACGTATAAAAAAAAACTACTCACTAGATCTCGTTCAAACCAAATATCGTTGAAAGTTTGCATGGTAATGTACAACATATATTTTTTTTAGTATTATCATTCTCTTACTTTAGAAGTTAGAGGGGGGGGGACCAACTTTTTTCCACTTTGGAAAGGTCTCTCGCGCAAACTATTCGGTTTAGAAAAAAACGATTTTAGAAACCTCAACATCATTTTTGAAGACCTATTCATTGATAACCCACACGTATGGGTTTGATGAAAAAAAAAATTTTGAGTTTCAGTTCTTAGTATGGGGACCCCCGAAATTCATAGTTTTTTTTTAATTTTTATGTCATAATCTTAATGCGGTTCACAGAATACATCTACTCGCCAAGTTTCATCAGTCTAGCTTTTATGGTTTCGGAGAAAAATGGCTGTGACATACGGACGGACAGGCAGACAGACAGACAGACAGACATGACGAATCTATAAGGGTTCCGTTTTTGCCATTTGGCTACGGAACCCTAAAAAGTAAGTACATTTATTTGCAAAAGAGCATAAAGCGTTAAGCTAGTCTCAAATCCTCAACCAGTCATAAAGGCGAGAATTGCTCATTTTCTAAATTTCACAATACCGTAGCGAGAATAAAAGGCTCCCTTTACAGCGTCGTTCGGTGACAGACGTAGATACATAAATATAAGGAGATCACGCAAAAGGGTGTAGACGAGATATTCTTGCAATTGAAGCTTAATAAACTTGAAAACCCAACTTCATGGCTAAACTGACTAACTTTTTCTCGGGCCATTTCGAGGAATCTATTGTGTATGGCCATTTTATTGTCCCTCGGCTTATCAATAGCCTACCATTAGATTTACGTAACAGTTTATCACCAACAAATATAAAAAATAAACTAAAAAAAAATTTTTTACCTTAGTTAGTGTACAATAGTAATATTTATATATAAGTACCTTGCTCCTCAGTTTATTTAATAGATAGTTATCTCTTTAATGTGTACATGTAAGAGGCGCGCTCGTGATAGCATAAGCACAAACCTTAGTGGTTTTTAATGCTATCTTCTACAAGATCATGTATTTATTTTTAAATGGTAAATATATTAAAAAAAAAAAAAAAAAAAAAACTGCAGTACCGATTTGCTTGACAAACTTTTTATGATTTTAGAGGAAAAAAATATTTTCTTCTTTTTAGAGAGTTTACATAAAGTATACTTTTTAGAGAGATTGCTCTATTTATAAAAGATTTATGCTTTTAATTTTTAATTTGAAGCCTGTTCAAATATATATCACACCAAACGAAAGTCACCCTGCTTTTAAGGCCCGAATATCGAAGATTTGAGTCTCTAAGCGACTGAACATATTCATAGTAAATCTAGAAATTTCCAACGCATTCAAATAACATGACGGTGAAATTATTGGCAGGTGAACGCTAAACATTCTGTATGCTTCAAGTTGGTGAACGCAAGGCAATACATCGTAGGGCACGTTCCTGATTGCGTGGCCTACGAGTCATATCTTTGTTATAGGATAATATTTTTGTGTTCACCAAAAATCTTTAGGTACCTACATCAATGTATGCATTTCTAAAATATTGATCTTCCCCGAAATATACTGATTGTGCACCAAATATTCCTATGTTACACAAAGGGCGGATACGACTTGGATAGGTTAGGTTATGTTAGAACATAAAAATTACGCACAAGGCGAGCGAGCAGAGCGAGCGTGCCGCGGTAGCGGCCGCCGCAGTGCCAGAGAATATTTTTTTCCCAATAACCTCAAAGGGGCTGCCAGTTTAGTACAATTGTTCATTTTTTTATTAATAAAGCTACTTTGGACATTAATTGGTGTTTGATTCAAATACATTTTGCAGTGCATTATCTGAAGTTAAACTAAAAAAATAAATGCTTGTTTTTAAAATTTCTCTGTAATCAAAGCTTTGCAATTACCATATCAACAATGAGCAGGGCAGGGTGAACGAACCCGCAAACACGGCCACACGTGGCTTCAATACAGTAGTAATGGTATATCTCCCTTACTTAACTACTCTGCGGCGACAGACGTCTGACAACCCTAATTGCAAACGTAAAACCGCGTACGGATTAAATTCACAGTTTTATGCACGCGCTTTGATGTGAATGTGCATACTGTGATAGGTTTATACTATGTTCGTATGTAGGGATGACATTGGTAGGGTGGATTTACGCCAATTTGTTTATTTATCTATGGAAATCCAACAATAAAACTTAATAATTAGTAGCACAAAACTTAATAAATAACTAATAGAATTGAGTAGGTATACCGCAATTAATTTTATTTATTATCAAATCACGCAATTTTTATTCAATTTTTTGCATCGTTAGTCTCTGCGTCTGACACATTGATATAATTAGACTTTTTCATTACTCATACTCTGAAAGTAGGTCTGAAGTTGCCTGAAGGGCCTAATTGAAAGTAAAACTTTCAGCCCTAGGGAGAATCGCTTTCTACTGACAGCTGTCAAATTATAAAAAAAATCAAGTTCTATTTTATTCAACCATGTTCCAACTTTATAAAGTCTTTCTAACTGCAAGGAGGTCGTCGAACTAAATCCCAACTTTTTATTCAGCAAGTAGGTTGGAAACCCATTACAACGGTAAGAAGTTTATAAAGTCTAATTAGAGCGCAATGTAAAATTTAAATAACATAAAGATAGTATTAAATAAATAATATATCTTCTAAATTACTTGATTAATATATAGCTTCAACTATTTATTTAAAATAACATAGATTTGAGCAAACAATTTACAACTTTTTAAATTATGAGAATGAAAATAATGGCTGAATAATGCTGGCGAGCCGAAGCCGAAGGCCCGCCAGAGACAAAGAAAAAAAAAACCGGGAAGGCGGCAATTCAATCTTCATTTTCACTAATTTTTCTTTCATGTTTTTATTTTTACTTTACTTGTATTCGTAATGAAAAGCACAGTGTTTACCTCGGGTGAAAGTCTTTTAAGTCCCTCAAGCTCCATTGGCGCCCTCGCTATCGCTCTGGCGCCAAACCCGTCTCGGGACTCAAAAAACGTGACTTTAAAAACTCGGGTAACAATGTACTATTATTATCTGAGACATTTATTCGCATAGTATTTTATATATTTAGCTTATGGAAAAACGGTCTAAGTGTTGATGACTTCTCGCTCGCATATTTAGACCCTTTGAAAGGTATAAAATGACTGAACTTTTAAATAAAGTTGACCTAATATGGTAAACTTTTAAGTAGGACAACGAGTTACGATAAAAATTTTATTTTTGCTAAATTGTATGCACAAAAAATCGCTCGCGTTTTTCGATAAATAAGTTCAGTGTTTTTATATCAGTCAAAATATTAAAGTTTATGAGGAAAAAGTTCTTTCACGGGTTTCAGTATCTTAAGGTTTCCCGCCTTCCGATCCTAAGGTCGTGGATTCAAATCCAGTAGTGTACCAATGAGTTTTTCTGCCCAAAAATTTAAGTACACTATGCCAGCGCTCAAAAACGGTGAAGGAAAACATCGTAAGGAAACCGGCATATCGTAGAACCTAAAAAGTTCGAACATAATGTGTCAAGTACACGAAAGGAGCCTCTTTGAGGCGCACTTAAAAACCTTTCACCACACTTGGTTCGAGAGAATCAGTGACACGATAAGAAGAAGAAGCGTTTTAAGTAGTGTGCGGATAAGTAATGTTTTAGAAACGTGGGCAAGTCTGAAGGCTTCTTAACTTTCATGCTGTGTGCACAGCGATAGCTTTTAGTGAGCGTATGTAATGTCGTTTCGTAATTTCGCGACGGGGTGTTTTTATTTCCCTTCTCGTAAGGAAAAGCGTAATTTTCCGGAAAGCGGAGCGACATTGCCAATTTTGTGCTGTTATGGTGACTTTTGAATATTCCAAAATTAATCTAAGATGAGAAATCAAAGCGTATTTTTAGACCGACTTCAAACAAGAAACGGGTTCACACATACACATTAATTAGTACGTTCTAGTATACGTCCATTTATGTTCGACAATTTTTTTGTATGTTTTCAGATTTCGAGATTTTTTTTGTAAAAGAACTCAACACCTTAGTAAGACTGTTATCTTATTGTCACCGAGATTTAATGTAAAGTCAGTTTTTCATGTATCTATCATAAGTCATAACCAATTCAAATGTTTCAAAATCGCTTGAAAGCGTTTATTAAAGCCGAAAAGTCTTTCAATACTCCTATTTTTTACCTGAGTTTCAACGAACGATAATAACTAACAAATAAACCGTATATACGTGCACTACTGGTAGTGAAATAATAGAAATAGTCTCACAACTTACAGGCACTGTATCTTTTGATCTTAAACAAACATGTATCGTATTTTGTAATGTAAATGTATGTAATTTAATATTTAAAACAAGGTTCGCAATTGTACCACCGTATCATAATACACAAATGCTTAAAATCCTAATGTTTAACATAATACACGTCATTACCAGCCACATTTTGGGTCCGGGCCCAGATTTAAGGGCACCATTAAGGCTGAGACAAATTAGTTCATTACCTTACACGATGGTACTTACATACCAGATACAAACAGAACGTGAACTTATAACATTTATTTACAAATGAAATTACAATTTATACTCAAAAAAAAAACAGCCAAGTGCGAGCCGGACTCGCCCATAAAGGGTTCCGTAGCAACAAGTAACATAATATAACAGTTCTTGTAGTTCGTCGAAAGTTAAATCGCGGTTTACGATTTATGACGTATAAAAAAAAACTACTCACTAGATCTCGTTCAAACCAAATATCGTTGGAAGTTTACATAGTTATACATCATACATTTGTTTTAGTTTTATCATTTTCTTATTTAAGAAATTACAGGGGGTATACAATAATAACTACACACATTTTACCACTTTGGAAGTGTCTCTCGCGCAACTAAACTACTTCAGTTTAGAAAATACGATATTAGAAACCTCAACATCATTTTTAAAGACCTATTCATACACGTATGGGTTTGATGAAAATCGTTTTTTTTTAAGTTTCAGTTTCAAGTAAGTATTTACCCTCAAAATTTATTCAATTCAAGATTCAAGATTCAATAAGCGTTTATTCAATACGATACAAGAATCACTTTGAAACGTCTTAAAGCTAGGTGAGTCTAGGTGCCAGTTCCACGCGACCAAGCGTAGAAGAACAGGCAACAAACTACGTCTCGGTTCCTACCGTTTTTTTGTTTTAGTTTCTATTTTTGTGTAAAAATCTTAATGCGGTTCACAGAATACATCTACTCACCAAGTTTCATCAGTCTAGCTCTTACAGTTTCGGAGAAAAATGGCTGAGACATAAGGACGGTCAGACAGACAGACATGACGAATCTATAAGGGTTCTGTTTTTGCCATTTGGCTACGGAACCTTAAAAAAGAATCTAAATGAAATTCGTCACAGCTGACAATTACATAGCATAATAAAGCTATCATATTCCCATAGAACCAACAAATAAATGGACGGACACGACACCGCATAAATTCTCTCCGCTAGACGCGAAACACGTTCGTGTTGATTTTGGCAAAAAAATATGAAACAATAGCCCATGGAAATGGTTACGAAACTCCGAAGTAGGGTTACCACACACCATGGGTCCATAGTCAAGATTATCTTTAGTGCTTGGACGTAATCGGGTTTCGTAACCATCTCAGTTGCATTTTTTATCTTAGCTCGTAACCGGGTTATGAATGAACTAAGAAAAAAGTTATTTTATTCCGTTTCTTTGTTCATAACCGGGTTATGAACTAATAAAAAAGTTCTGTCATACAGTTCTTATTTCGTAACCGGGGTACGAAGCAAGACGGGGTACGACGAATCACGTGTATCATGTTTACGTTATACCAAATTAAATTGTTCTATAGAAAATAAATAAATAAATATTGGGGACAATCCACACAACACTATCAAGCCCCAAACTAAGCAGAGCTTGTACGATCAGAACCAGACAGCGGATATAATTCTTATATACATTTTTTGTACATACATCTTTAGAATACCTAGACAGAGAACAAACATCTGCGTTTACTACACAAATATTTGTTCTCGGTGGGGATTGAACCCACGGACTACGGCGCTTAAGGCAGGGTTACTAAAGTTACTACTGAGCCCTGACGCTTGTCGTTAATTGACTTTGACAGTTCAAGGCTCGAACACACATAGTTCGCTGGCGGTAGCGATCAGTGAAACGCTGTCAAATATCGCTGTCAGATTTGAGATTTGACAGCGAATATTTGACAGCGTTTCACTGATCGCTACCGCCAGCGAACTAGGTGTGTGCAGGCCTTTACGGGTTAATTCTTAACATTAATAAAAAAGTTAAATTATAGGAACTAGAAGCACAATATCTCCTGCTACTATAACATATCACTTTTAGTACCTCACCTACCCACTTTCAAAAGTGTTTCAACCCTAGGAATATAAGGTTTCAAAGAGGTTTTACTTGTTCACATTTTGTCGGATAATGGTCAGGTTTGAGCTACGATTTTCCCTAATGGTCGTCGAATGTGGCTATAAAACTTACAGGATGGACAGCTACTAGCCCGTGGCTTTCCTCGCATAGAACTTGAATAAAAAGTATTTTTTACATCAATAACTAAGAGCAAACGTTTCCATCTTTGGAATTGAGCTATTCGTCGAATAAAAAACGCTTGTTGCTTTTGAAAAGTCTAGAAACGAGTAAAATACATTTACATTGAGTTTTATCATAAATAATTTTAAAGATAAACAAGCAGTTGGTAACCGAGCTACGCTCGGATTTTTTTTCGTTAATTTGTATTTTTAAAAAATCATAAGAGTCATATTATCATCTTTACTGGTTTATTCTTACTAACCAACGCCATCTGCTGGACATGCTTGCAGTTAGTTGCTCACAATCGTCAATAGATGGCAGGAGCAGTCACATATTCAGTTTATGTTTAATTATTGAACTCGGAAATAAATAATCATTTTCTTAAAATGAATCCTAGCTAGATCAATTTATCGCCCCCGAAAACCCCTGTATACTAAATTTCGTGAAAATTGTTGGAGCAGTTTTCGAGAACCAAAATATATACAAGATTTTCTCGTTTAAAGGTATAAGATAAATGATACGGATATTTTTTTCTGTAAATTGAGAAATCTGACATTTTCGTCAAACCAGATAACTGTTATGACCTTATTGTGACACGTTAATTTTACAAAAATTTATAATCCTTGTTATTCTTCTAGTCAAAGCCATTCCCACACATTTAAGGGACTTATATTATGAGAGTTAAATATATTCAATTTGCCATTTTTTGGTGGTAGCTACGATGCCACACACCCTAACCCACCCTCACATACACCCACACACAAAGACACGTCAAAAACGTATATGACCCTGTCATTTTCACTTTGAACTCAGTTGAAATTTATTCACACACTAATACAACTATTTCCAAGTTCGGTTTTGCGAGTCATATTCGCTCACATATGAAAAATAATTCAGGTTCGTAGTAAGTTTCGCCATCGACGGATGCGTCTCGGAGGACATCATCATCATCATAACTATTTTGATATGGTTTTTGATTAAATAGTTTCAAAAACCTAGCCGCAGGAAACTAAATGGTTCTTAAAACAGTTTGCGCTAATATTAGCGTACCTAATTACAATTGCCTAAAGCTTTACAACTAAACGAATGATTTACAACTAGAACGACAGTTTATGGGCCAGCAACGTCACAGATTTAACAAGAGTGACTACTACATATGATTGCATCACTGGTTATTTCTTGGACAACTCGGTTCACTTTAGTGGTGGATACCTCGAGTTAGGTTTCGTCAATTTCTTTATGTAAAGGAAGAAAACACAATATGCCTGCCATGCATGGCACGCGCCACGACACGCGAAGCAGGCATAGTGAAATTCTACTTTTATGCGAGTAACCACTAGCAAACTCTAGAGACTTGTGACCTTATGTAATGAAAAATACAACGCAGAATGATGTAAGTGCTGGTATAATCAGTAGTACACAAACCAGTGAGGTATAAACATGCCTCATAGCACTTATATCTACGTAGCTTCATGATGTTTCCGAGCTGTCACTTTCGTACAACTGACCGCTGGATTCAATTCAAAAGGTAAGGTAACGCAGCGATATTTGTGACCACTATCGTACGCATGAACAGTTGTAGAAACTCCAGTATTATTACTGAAACTATTCGAGTGACCCAGAGATATAACAAAAGTTTCCGCGGAACTATAAACGACAATGTCCGCTGCGGTACCCGTTCGATGAAATACGACAAACGACAATACGTCCAGTGATATAATGTTCCGGTGTAACTGTAAACCGCGCTAACATTATCATTGATTGTAAATACTACATTGTAACGGTCATAGGAAATCGATGGATGGTGATGTTTTTTCATACAACTAGCTGACGGAACAAGCCTATGACCCATCTTAAGTGATAACCATCGCCTATCCTATCCATCGCCTTAAAGAGAGGAACATGGTGGGGAAAAGCCAGTTTTATGATGGGGTAAACATGGCTACAAATAGGACGCGCTGGAGGCAGGCCGTCCACTCTGTACAACAAGGACATCCTAGGGATCACGATCTTTAATGAAGTGCCAACCACAGAGAGAGATAACAAAGTATTGCCTGGTAAAGGTCACGCACGACAGGAACGTTCCCTACGATGCACTGCCCTACGTCCATCAACTCGAGGCATACAGATGTTCTGTTTCACGTGCCAGTCATTGCACCGGCACCCACCCTCTTCAAACCAGCAATGCTGCTTCACGGCAGAAATAGGCATGGTACTGTTGTTAACCATTCATTTTCCACTTCATTTATCTATCTTGTCTTTTGTCTAATCAAGCTCATACTTACTCAAAAGGCATTCATTCAATTGAATCACAAAAATCTCTTTGAAATGTTGTAAAACTAAACAAAATAGGTGCTAGTTCCACGCGACCAAGCCTTAAAAAACAAACAAGAACTTTACGAGGCTCATAGTTATCTGCGCTTGGTTCTACCCTCGTTTTTGCGTCAATAAAACCAAAAATAAACGTGTTTAGACGCCCTTGAACTCTGTGAAAATTAGGTCCCAAGCCCTCGCGAAAATTACACGTCAAATTAAATCAAACAAAAAGTTTTCGCGGCTGCGGTTTCATTTTTGAAGCATTTTCTCATAATCTGCCAAACCCTTTGTGCCTCTGTATGTTTTGGAGAAACCTTTTTCGGGTTAGACCCTTTCAAACAGACTTTTTTTATTTAAACTTATGAAAAGTTTTGATACAATGTTGGTGGTTAACATCATGGACTGATGATGGATGGAGGGATCAAAAACGTCCTTCCGGGGAACTTGGACAAGGGTCGTTTGGGCAAATTCATAAGTTTTATTTTTTTAATTTCACTGCTATAATAATTATAAGTTTTGCATGCAGTTACAAACATTAAAAAAATTATTTAAAAAAAAATAGCAACACCGATTTTAATAAAATTAAAATGGGACCAATCTGGAAGCAGTACCTTTCAGATAAAAATATTTTTTCAAATCGGCTCACAAATGACGAAGTTATGCGGTAACAAACATAAAATAAAAAAAAATAAAAATAAAAAAAAAAACACATACAACCGAATTGAGAACCTCCTCCTTTTTGATTGGAAGTCGGTTAAAAAACTGCTCCGATTTTAATTGTTGTGAATGAAATGTCTTCCTCCTAATCCGTATCTACAAGAACCCCTTCATAGGCACCCCTTCACATTTTAAATTAAAAAATCAGGTATTTTGTTCACTAGCCCCACCAAACATATTCTTACAGCCAAATTCAAACCTTTCTTTTTTAACTTTGTAAAATGCAAGAAATAAAAAGCTTATTATTTTTCGCATGTTTCAATTTGTGTAATAATAATAAAAAAATCAGTTATAAAAAATTAGAATTTTAGGAGTACGCATTATAAATCGAGTTGACTTAACAAATTATCGGATAACTTGTGAAAATACCACCTAAATTATAAATTTCATTCCCTTCAGTACCGCAGTTCTCTATAAAGTCTGCTATAAAAATCATAGCAATAACTCAAATAAATGTGACAAAATACATCTGTAAGCAATTTTATCTAAAATACTATTCTATTTATTCAAAACAGAAGTCTCGTAAACCTTTCTGGTTTCCGATGTGCAGTAACAGTCACATTATGTCGTGTCACAGTTCTTTTATATTATGGAAAATACAATTTTCAATCTTTATTTTATCTTCAAACTATTAAAATAAAAATTGCAAAGTTTGTTTGTTCAATATTCAAATTACCTTAGAGCGTATTCAGTAGATTCCTAAAATTCAACCCTTAAATGGATGCATCGGGGGTTGAAGTTTGTATGAAAATAGTTTCACCCGGGATTACAAAGTAATAAAATGGAACGAAAAGCATAAAATACTTGTGTAACTTAACAATGACATTAAACACATATCAAACTTTTTTTTTATACAACTAGTGATGGAACAAGCTTATGGCCAACCTGATGTTAAATGGTAACCATCGCCTATATCAAAGCATTGCCTCGTATGTCACGCACGTCAGGAACGTGCCCTACTTTGCGTCCATCAGCTTGAGGCATGCAGATGTTCAGCCTCACGTGCCAGTAATTTCACTGTAATTTGGCTAGTTCTTAAGTTTAAAAAGGATTTACGATAGCTAAACGGTTGGCTCATATATGACAGAAACTGAAGATTAGTAGATTAGATTAGATACAGTAGATACAGAGTAGATTACAGTAGTCAGGCGGAGCATGCTTAGCACTTAATCCAACTGTTCACTTTTGGCTTTAAAATTCTTATATTCTAGCGATCCGGATATATTGAGGACACAAATAGAGTTCAACTTCTCAGTTTGTACTGAAAGCTCAATAAAAGCACAATTGTTTTAAATATGATTTAATGAGGCAGGGCACGTCTTTCAAATTCGGGCTACGAGTTCAGGCTGATGGACCACCTCTTGAAGTCTTCAATACACATAATAATTACAACAAACCACCAGTTCAGCATTTTTACTCTAACAGTACTTTAAAAGAAAATATCAATGAAATTCTACTAATTCCTATTATGTATGGATTTGAAACTTGATGAGGTGTGCCACTCATATCCGTCACGACTGAACAGATTAAGACTAAGTTCGTATTGAAATAGTTTTACGCAAGCAAAGTCATGCGTCAATCCCACTATAGGGCTAAGCAGGTAGGCGTGCCTATTCAAAAAAATATTCCATTTCATTGAATATCTTTGATGGTTTCTGCGGATTGCAAAGAAGCATTTAGAGTGTGAATTACGGTTGAATCACGCTGAGTTGATTCAAACTTATTCGCGACGAATTGAATCGCGTTTTATGCTCATAATATGTTCATTTTATTTAAACGGCGTTTTATATTTAAACCTATTGAAAAGAGCGCATATTATGCATTTACAGGGTTTAAAAGCATCAGTAATTTTTGAGATTTCAAGCTGTCACTACATTTTCTTAACTACACAAACACGGTGAAAGGTTAATCACCTTTTTTCGAGAATAAATATTGTTCCAAATATTATTCTAAAACAGTCATAATAGTGTTTAAATAATTAAATTGACGACTTTTTTAATGTTCCGGACACTTAAACAAAGACGAATTATTTGTTCAAAAGATGGTGAGAGACTCAGAATAGAGGGAACTGGAAGTCTTTGGGGGAGGCCTTTGCCCAGTAGTGGTACAATATAGGCTAGTAAAAAAAACTATCCAAAATAAATTGCAAGAAAAGAGCATTTCGTTTACAAAATAACCTTATAAGATTTACTCTTAAAAAAGATAACAAACACCCATAATTATGCACATGTTTTATTTAAAATCTAAAGGTAGAATTTCTTAAAAACTCTCCCCTATAAAGAATGTCAAAGCTAAATACATAAACACTCAAAGCGCACACAATGCAACTGGGTTGGTTAGCGCAATATTTCGCATTCATTCAAAAGGCCGACTCGTCGACCTGGGGTTAATGAGCAGAGTTGCGCCATTTCAGCTGCTCAGGTTTTTTTTCAGCAAACAAAACATTAGCGCTGTCTTTGGGTAGAAAGCCGGTTGGGAAGATACCGGCGTGTACCGGTTGGCGCGCATGTTAACGATGCAAGCGTAGAAAAGTAAATTCCAAAACCACTTGCATGTTTAGCAGCACATTCAAAAATAATGAAATTACTTTCTTTCTTTCTTTCAGTTCTGCTTCGTGCTGATAAATAATATGTTGGTGGACGAATTTAATGGAAATAATAACAAAACGATTATCAAAAAGAACTCAAAGAAAGTTTTCTTTAACAAATTACGCAATGTAACGGTGCCGAAATTCTGCTTAGTTTGGGGCTAGATAATGTTGTTTGGATTTTCCACAATATTTATTTTAATAAGAAAACAGTTCATGTTCATATTTTGTCTTTTAAGCGCCGAAAATGCCTTCGGCGCTGATAAACGCGAGTACCATCACCGTCACCTGCTTTCTGTATTCGCTTAGACACTTACAACGCCCAAGAGTGGCCCAAGTCGTAATTTAGACAGGAATACTGGTGGAAAAATATGTTGCAAGAAAAACACAATTAGGAAATGGCAGTACCGTATTTTAAGATACCTGCGAATGAAACCAGTTAATGATTGGAATAAACCTGAAAAATACGAAAGAGTTTTCATTACTTAGGTTTCTACAAAAAAGTTTAGAGAAAAACTTCCGCTGGAAACCGTAGCAGTTTAAGTCAAGTTTCAATAGCCTTGGAACGAGTTTTTCTTCGCTATTTATTTTCAGGTCAGTAACTGGTTTGATGTTAAATGAAACAACAAGGGTGGTGGAAGGAACCAACCAGAAAAACTATATTTTTTTTATATCTTTCAGAGGACGCAATGCCTAAGCTCATCCAGCTCTAAGATGATTCAAAGATGGAAAAAGATTGGTGGTCTAGTGGTACCGGCCCCGCCTTCCCATCCTATGGTGGTGGGTTCAAATCCAGTCATGTCGTAGTTTTTCTGTAGAATAATATATGTGCACTATGCCAGTACTCTCAAACGGTGAAGGAAAACATCGTGAAGAAACCGACGTGTTGTAGAATCTAAAAGAGTTCAAACAACACGTGTTGAGTCACGTAAAAAGGGCCCGTCAGTGGCCTACTTGCGGAAACCAGTCCGCACACTAAATGCAGATCAATTTCCCACTGCTCTTGTTGTGTGGCATAAAATAAATAATTTCTGATTTGATTTGATAATAACACCGGCACTTTCAAATAGCAGAGAGGTCTAAATGAAAATCACCAGAAATAAGTCGAGATTCATATGGAATAAGATTTCGTTCCAATTTCACGGCTAAAAATAAACCTCTAAGTCCCCAAGGAGGGCTATGTGAGAAAATGGTGAAATAAAATCGCGCTCGTTAAGTATACGCGGTGGAGCGTACGCGTACGCCCTCTGAGCGGACATAAGAGCCTAGCTTTGCGTGCAACGCAAAATGAGCTTTATGGGACAGGCTGCCCGTTGATGACCCCATATTTTATTTTTAATAAATATTTTGGACGATCCTAACGAAGAAGCTAAAAATGTGTCAGAATGTGTAAAAATGTCAGCCAAATTTTTGACTACCCTCAAAAAGAGTTAGATATATTTTTATCACTCGGATTTTTTATCACCGAGTACAAATAACTTATATTATTTAAACTAGCGGCCGCTCGCAACTTCGCTCGCCCTGTTCCTGTTAGCTTTAAAAAAAATCCGAGCATTTCTATACTTATTCACCTTCTAAACCTCTGGGCTTCCACAAGACCAAAATTAGTCAAATTAGTCGCAAAATTAGTCGCATCGCATCGCAGAAATCTATGACGTCATTCATATATGAATAAATAGGCGGGTGTCGCAGATTTCTGCGGTGCGATGCGAATTCGCAGTTTTGTGTGGGAGCCTTTAGCGAGAATAACGAACAACAATTAATTTTTATAATATAAGATTTGGTTTTCCGATATCTAATGCGACCCGTGCAAAGCTGGGGTAAATCGCTAGTCTTTATATAAATGCCAGCTGTTTACTTCGAGCTGTACACTGTAGGTACATGTCTCCGAATGAACATGAACTCTTTGATTACTCTTGTGTATTACACGAGGGAAATGACGAATGGTATACGATTGAACTGGAGTTAGCTGATCTGGAACAAATTGAGATACACAAAGTACACAAATTTGTTATTAATTTGTGAACCGTGTTTTTTTGCTGTAGGTATACTGATGAACCAAGCCCCACACCCACCTGATATTAAATGGTAACCATCACACCTACCTGATTTTTATAACGTACCAATTAAAACAATTTTTCCTATGCGGAAGGTGACAGTGGTCACCTGATATAGAGCAGTTACCTCTGCCTGTAATAACAACATTACCTCACATCGTGCTTTATGAGCAAACTAGCAGTTGGTGACCGAGCTTCGCTCGGTATTTTTTATTGTTAATTTGTATTTAAAAAAAATCATAAGAGTCATTATTATCTTTTTTGGCTTATTCTTACTGAACAACGCCATCTGCTGGATATGGTTGCAGTTAGTTGCTCACAATGGTCAATAGATGGCAGGAGCAGTCAAATAAATAGTTTATGTTTAATTATTTCTCGGGGTGAAATAATTATTTTCTTAAAATGAATCCTAGCTAGATTAATTTAACGCCCCCGAAAACCCCTGTATACTAAATTTCGTGAAAATCATTGGCGCAGTTTCCGAGATCCTAAATATATATATACAAGATTTTCTCGTTTAAAGGTATAAGATAAGATAAATTAAAGATACTTACGGCGAAGAAGGCAGCGTTAGTCTCCCCTCTTTTGTGTACGTTCAGTTCCGTTTATCCCAATGTTGTCTGGTAGTGATCGCTGTAAGCGATAAGGCCACCCATTGTATTACTGTGACTCTTTATTATTAAGCTAAAAACTGTATGCTACTTACCATGTGTGTAATTTATGTACAATAATCCAGTGCTCTCAAAAGGTGAAGGAAAACATCGTAAGGAAACCGGCATGTCGTAGAACCGGAGTAAAGAAGTTCGAAAAATATGTGTCAAGAGCATGAAAGGGGCCTCCTCGGGGCGCACTTAAAATCCTTTCACCACACTTGGTTCGAAAGAATCAATGACACGATAAGAAGTGTGTAAAAAATAGAGAGTTATCTAGTACCAACTGTGCTACGGACACGGACTCAGTAAAGCTGGTGGATTTAAAATTTTACAGAGAAAAGACTTCCGCTTCCACACTTTATACGTGCGAATTGTTCTATTTCGTGGCTCTATCTAGGTCTGCCACATTCTACTCGCGAGGGAATACGGTTGTGAATATGTATTTTCCGGACCAGTGTTCAAAGAATTACAAATCCGTTTACATTGTCTGCCATCATGAATAAACGAAATTCATATTAGAGTTTTGAGTTATATTGTGCGGCATACGAGGCAGTGACATTTCAACTATAGACTGAATGCTGCCTTCCTACGGTGCGTGGTTCTGCAGATCATCACGCACAGCCGACGACGACACACGGCAACGCACACAGAAAGGGCTCCTGTGCTACCGTGCACCTCGGCGCACGAGACCGTTCCCATGGTGTGTCGTGCGAGCTGATCCGCCTCCGTGCGCGATATCACACACCGGTGGGAAGGGGCTATAGGATTCACATAAGGCCTGCGCACGTCTAGCGCGATGGCGAAGCTATCAGTGAAACGCTTAGTAAATAAATCAATAAATAGTAGGTATACTTCGTATTTTAATATAAAATACTCTCGAATAAACCCAAAAATAATAAAGTCGTAAATAATCCTCAAAACTAACACAAACTCTATCAATAAAATCTCATATTCAAACGATACAATATGCTCAAAACTAAACTAATAACACCCGAAGTTTAGGAGTAAGTCTACAACAGCTGCAAAATAAACCTTTATCAAAGTTGAACAAACAAACAAACACATCTATGAAATCAAATTTATTGATTACATAAAAAAAATAACTTATTAACAACAGAATATACATTATTTACAAAAACGATTATTATACAACATGAAATAATTAAAAAGAAGAAATAAAAATTAAATTTGATTACATTCAGTTGCACTTCTTGTAATTAGTTTTGTTAGTGATATAAGTTTTTTTTTGTTAAATTTTATTTGTTTTTTTTAGAAGTGTAAAACTTAGTTTTGTTTTTTTTCTTTTCTAGTTAAGATTTTAATCTATTTTAGTAACGCCTACTGTACCTGTCATACGATAAAATAAATAAATAAATATTTGTACTTCAACCAGAAAAATGATGAAACTGGAAAAAGAGGAATATGAAATAATACCTATTACAGAATTGCGGTTATTACCCTTTTTGCGAAATTGTGGACGCTGTAAAACTGTGAAGTGGATTATAATTGAAGTTACGATTCTTGCGATCTCTTTTGCATGGCAAAATAATGAGACAACAAATCTAACTACGTAACGTATTTTTGCTGTCTCATCTTTTCTCCATACGAAAGACAGAGATACGTAGGCGAAACGAAAACAACATTTGGTAACGAAATGTGGTAGCAAAACTCGGACTTCGGGTACTGGTTGCAAATCTTTACCTTAAAAGCCAAAATGGCTGCAACTAACCTTAAATTTATATTTCCGATGGGAAAACCGTAGTTGGAACGTCATATCCGACCTGTGAGCCTACCATGAGCTCTGTCTGGCTCTGTCTCTGGCTCTGGTTTTGAGTCTATGTGAGTGCTCACCAGTGCATTATATTGTGTGTGTGACGTTTTGAAGTAGGATTTATTTAGTCAACACTCACACAGACTCAAAACCAGAACCAGAGACAGAGCCAGACAGAGCTCATGGTAGGCCTACAGTATATGAGTTGGAACTGAAAATAAATAGATTCATTCAGAAGTAACGTGCATATTGAAATCGTGTTCTATGCAGCATTTCGTTTGAAAGAGCTTATTTTTACTCTGAGCGCTAAGCCGGATGTTTTGAATGTATTTCAATTTGTTGGAATGATACAATCACAATGTATTTCACGTAGATTTTCTATGGAAATTTGTATGAAAGTTTACACGGGTTTTATAAGACTAAAATATGAAATGATGGCTTTGAAACTTTCGCTTTTGTGCCTACGTCTCAGTAAGTTGGAGTGGCACCACACTGGAACTTCACTGCTATTTTTATTCTTGTTATGTAAAAGGATAGGCAGACATACTAAAAAGGTAGGAACCAAGCCGTGGTTTGTTGCCTGTTTTTCTAGGCTTCGTCGCGTGGAGATAGTACCTAAACTCACCTAGCTATAGGGCGCTTGTACACGCTAAGAAAATTTGCCGTTCCTGCGGCAGACAAGACAAATTCTTCGTGTAGACGACAAGAATTTTGTCTTTTCCACACACGAAAACGCAACAACGTTCGCCGCGTCGTGTCTTGCGCAGATAAGATTTTTTTCGTGCACCGCTGCGAGCAGTGTACACAGTTATTTTCTAGGTACGACACGAATTCTTGGGTAGACCCGGCGTTTTTTCTTAGCGTGTACAAGCGCCCTTAAGAGGGAATCACACCGGCGGGAGAGTCGCCAAAATGGTCAAAATGTACAATGAAATGAATGAATGGACAAAATGGTTACTCTAGAGGCATTATCCAGGGAGAAAATATCCTCCCTGGATAATGCCTCTAGAGTAACCATTTTGTCTCATAAAATCCAGATCTGCTATATCCGTGCTCGTATGTTTTCTTTTTTTCAGAAACTTATTGATAAAGAAAATATGACCCTCATTATGATTTATATGAAATATGAATTGGAGGTGATATTTTCTTAAGACTCTTAAGACGTTTCAAAGTGATCCTTGTGATACAACTCAATAATTAAATTTTGATTTGATTGAATGAAATAATAAATATAAGAAGACAAGCTTATACAAGATACGTTTTCTTTACATAATATAGACTTGCGTTTGACTGCAATCTCACCTGCTGTTAGAGCATATAAAAGTAATTTCGTGTGAGTATGAATTAGAGTGGCTAAATAATTTTTCATCCCACCAGCTCTGAAAGCGGGTTTTTGCTGTTTAATTTCTGACTGGAAAAGCCGTTTTTATCCGCTAGAGGATAAAGTAACTTTGAATTTAGAATATCGTTTTCAATAAGTTTGTGAATACACAACCTATTTACTTCTACCTCCATGGTGCCGAACTTATCATACAACCTTTTTTATTTTGTTAAAAACTCGCACTCGTAACCTTCTTGGTGTATTTGTGAATTCAAAACACCATTAAACCTATTTACTTCTACCTGCATGGTGCCGAATTTATCATACAACCTTTTTAAATTTGTTAATAACTCATACTCGGAACCTTCTTGGTGTGTTACTTTTAGTCGCGCCATGTTCTTTTTTTGCATTAGTCATTTCCTCGCTGAGGTGGGATGAAAAGTTACGTGTTGCACTCGAGTGCAAAGATTTGGTTAAACTTTAGAATCCTACGCTTGCTCAGTCATCAAAATTGAGCACGCGGTTAAAAAGCAGCTTTGCACTCTTGTATAACAAATAACTATTAGGTCACTGTAATAGCCCCTTCCCACCGGTGTGTGATATTGCGCACGGAGGCGGATCAGCTCGCACGACACACCATGGGAACGGTCTCGTGCGCCGAGGTGCGCGGTAGCACAGGAGCTTTTTCTGTGTGCGTTGCCGTGCGTCGTCGTGCGCGGTGCGTGATGATCTGCAGAACCACGCACCGTAGGAAGGCGGCATTATGCCTCCATCATGGCTTATCAATCGCCAGAACTTTGACAGATTAACGTACCATCCGAAGCATAGAAGGGTTCAGATATAAATGCAATACGACTTAACCTAAGTCGATTGGTTAGTAATACCGAAGCAGCAACCACTAAGAGCTTTTACACATAGAATACAATATAACACCCAGACAGAGAACAAACATCTGCGTTCACCAAACAAATATTTGTTCTCGGTGGGGATCGAACCAACGCCCTCCAGCGCAAAAGGCAGAGCTACTACCAACTGAGCTGTGAAGGCACTCCCAAATGCCCACAATCACCAAAATGATGTGAGATGACCAATCAGTTAAACCACGGAGAGCTTTTAAACAGTAATTCTGAAGACTTTCTTAAAATCTTTCTTCTCTTAGGTAAAAAAAAATATAGTCATTGTAGTATAATTCTGATGTACTAACCTTTGACATGAAATCAAATTCAATTTCTACTAACACAGGGATCCCGTTCAAAAATTAAAGAGGAATTTCCGGGTCTAAAAGGTATATTTCTCATAAGAACAAGATACAGTTCACTTAACATGAGATATTAGGTAGAAGCTAAAAGAGGAATTTGAAGAGGAACCTTTAACTGCAAACTTAAATTGAGAATCGAGTGGAAATTTGGCATTCTTGAATGAATCGCTCCCAGTCAGTCAGTACGTTGTCTTTGCAGCCAAATTGGGTTTTCCGGTCCAATAACTCCCGGATATGCGAGCGAATTGGTCAAGTGTGAGTGCCAGCGGGTTGTGAGTGCCTTCGAAAGAAAGATAAAAGAAATGTCTGTCCGAACCACAGAGGCATCTTTTATTTAATAATGGGAACTGGAGTTTGGTACTTCAATGTTACAGATATTAGCAACGTTATAAAATATATTCCAAATTGAAAATTTGATACTAGAAAAACTAGGCTAACTAGGAAATTACAAGAAAGAAGCCTTTTTGAGGCGCACTTAAAATCCTTTCACCATATTTGGTTCGAAAGAACTAGTAACTCTATAAGAAAAAGAAGCATAAGTTTGACCGGAGTATAAGTTTGAACAATAACCAATAACTATGCAGCTGAATAAAAAAAGTAAACAGGCCTTTGTATCTATTGTAGATGATTAATATAGCGTCAGAGGCAACTAGTGATTACTTAAGCACTACTTGTCCTACGCTATCATGCTTGGGACAGGATTTTAGATGGAATAGGCTTGCCCAGCACCTATACCATCCTGGCAGCTACTCGTACGTCGGCCTAATCCACAGGAAAGACATGGTTAATACGTGCAGAGCTGGCTAAGGCATGGGTTTCCTCACGATGTTTTTCTTCACTGTTTGAGAGCACTAGCATTGTCCACACTACTTACACACACCTGAATCATTGAGTAAAAACTTAATTGTCTACAGCTTTTTGTTCATATCATATTTATACTTTGTACGAAAGATAGTTAGGATTTTTTTTAGTATAGGTTACTTTTTAACCGCCTTCCAATCAAAAAGGAGGAGGTTCTCAATTCAGTTGTATTTTTTTTTTTTTTTATGTATGTTACCGCATAACTTCGTCATTTGTGAGCCGATTTGAAAAAATATTTTTTTATCTGAAAGGTACTGCTTCCAGATTGGTCCCATTTTAATTTTATTAAGATCGGTGTTGCCATTTTTTTTTAAATAATTTTTTTAATGTTTGTAACTGCATGCCTCCGTCATTTATGAACCGATTTAGAAAATTATTTTTTTATTTGGAAGGTTATTTTTATGTCCAGATTGTCCCAAACAAATTTCATTAAAATCGGTTTAGCCGTTTGGCAATGAAGTCGGTTTCTCAAGTCAAGTCGGTTTTTAAACTTATAATTATTAGATGAAGTTTCACGGTTTTTACTGTCTTAAAAACCGCCAGCATCAACTTCTTTCTGCCCTTATCTCCACGTCGGCAGAACACGTTTTCTTCCTCTACTCCCTTTTATCATTCGTCAACTCAGTGCTCTTTCTTGCTCATGTCATCTTTAACACGCCTTAAGAGGGAATTACACCTGCGACTCTCCATACAAACGTAGTCCCCTATTTCCTCCCTGGATAATGCCTCTAGAGTAACCATTTTTTCTCATAAAATCCAGGTCTGCTATATACGTGCTCGTATGTTTTCCTTTTTTCCAGAAACTTATTGATAAAGAAAATATGACCCTCATATGATTTATATGAAATATGAATTGGAGGTGATATTTGCATTATCCAGGGAGGAAATAGGGGACTACGTTTGTAAGGAGAGTCGCAGGTGTGATGCCCTCTTAAGGCCTGCGCACACCTAGGTCGCTGGCGATAGCGATCAGTGAAACGCTGACAAATATCACTGTCAAATTTGAACAGCATTTCACTGATCGCCAACGCCAGCGACCTAGGTGTGCGCGGGCCTTTAAAAACCAACTGCGACAATTGAACATAAGAAAAGAGATTTTTTATGATCAAATAAATGTGTCAAATAAAATACATATTAAATGTTGATAGGCCAAACAAACGAACACGAATCGGAAAGAAACAGCACACACACTTGGCGAGATGCCATGACCATCGGACTGATATCCAGACAACATTAATAATCGCTTATTGGATGCACTCGTGGGCATGCCTGGTTAGTGTCCGATTTTAAAATGAGCACAACTTCTGGTATAGGTGCTGGGCAAGCCTGTTCCATCTAAAATCCTGTCCTAGGCACTATAGCGTCCCGCAAGTTATGGCATGAGTAAACACCAGTTACCACTGACGCTATATCAACTACAATACATACAAAGGCCTGTTTACTTTTTTACACTAACTACGTCGTATCACTACTAAAGTCGCCGATTCGAATCATGAGACTGACCCTCTCGTTCATAATAATTCTGGTCACTTTAACGGCTCTACTTATCGGTCTGCTACGAAATGTCTGCTATAGAACCTTAATGAAAAAAAGAATTAGGGCTAGACTTTCAGCTCAGTTGGTAGTAGCTCTGCCTTCTTCGCTGTAGTTCGTGGGTTCGATTTCCACCGACAACAAATAATGATGTTTGTTTTCTGTCTGGGTGCTATATTGTATTCTAAGGCCCGTATTAAGAAACACTGCTTGAGTCTTGAGTCGAGCCTCAAGCACTCTCAAGCATAGATTTTTTGATAGTTCTCCATTGAAAAATGCTTGAGGCTCGACTCAGATCCAAGAACTGTTTCTGAATACGGGAGTATGTATTTGCAAAAAAAGTATGTAAGTATTATATCGGCTACGCGTAACGAGATCAGACCCAGCTTTAAATTCATCTATTTGAATAAGGATAGTTATAAGACAAGACTTGGTAAGCTCGCATTTTTAAATAATATAAGACTTTGAAATTTCTTAGACAGAGTTTCTTATCCCTGGAGAATGAAGAATAGAAAAAGCACCGGTGCTGAAAAAGGATCTGATATGAGTGCCTTCTCCGTACGTAATATCATAAGGGTTACTTAGGGCTTACCGTTATTTTCTTGTATATTTTATTTGGTAAAAGCTTCCAGAGTGTATGAGTAACGAAATTGTTTTTCTAAATCCTTTTTTGCAATACATTTAGATCATATTTGAATATAGTTATAGGTGACCTTAGGAATATAATTATTAACCGTGTCCAGTGTAAGCTAAAGGTCACGTAGATCACCCTGCTAAATATCACAAAAGGTCAACTCTATCCTTATTTGTAAAAGCTGTTATATTATTTGGTAGATAATGTTATCTAGCGTTAAGGCCGCCTTTGTGTACACTAATTGGTACCAAAAATAATATTCTTTAAAATTACATAGAGTTCGTGGAATATTGTTTTAATATAAGAAAGAAGTGAATACAGAGATGACGGCTGATAGAGGAAAATGGAAGAGAACATGTGCCGACCCCACATAAAGTGGGATAAGGGCTGGAAGAAGAAGTGTTGTCAAAATATGCTTTCACGAACATCACTTGAGATGCTACCATGAGCCTTATGCCAGAAAACAATAGAGCACTAGATTGTATAGCAAACAACGCTTTCAATTAACTGTGTTTCACCAAAAAACGCGCTCAGGAATCTCAATCAAACGCCGCGTTCCCAAAACAATAGCTTCAACGTCAGAAGAAATTATTTCGAACCGCGCTCCTATAGACAATAGACTAGAGTGCATCGCTTGCCAAACGTAAGTACAGTCACTTCCACCACGTACCTACTATTTATTATGTTACATAAGATGAATATCAGCACAGTGTGTACATACAGTTAGTATGGTGTGTCGTAATATGAACGTGGAAAGACCAAGTGAGGGTAGTTGCAACTACGACTGCCTCCGCTTCTCGACGGTAACTCCAATTAACTCCAGCCTGCCCGCGACCACAGCTGTTGTAACACGGTCGAAACATCGGGAATTAATAAAGGTAATCGCGATAAGTACCCGTTTGTTCCATATAATTATGCATAACGATCGCGTTAATTTAAAAAGTGCTATTACATAGGATGGTTTATTATCATCATTAGCCTGTATTTTCCTAGACATATTCCTTGTACACTTTCGGAAAATACTAGTTTGAGCCCATTCCATCCACTGACCTTCCAAGACTTATACATTGTCTCAGTCTATCTGGTAGTCGTCCTACGCTTCGTCTTTAGGCTCGTGGTTGCCTTTTGAGAACCTTTACTTCACAGCGGTTGTTATGGTTACTCAATCTACTCTCATTCGAGAACCTTTACTCCATAGCGTTTGTTATGGTCACTCAATCTACTCTCATTCGAGAACCTTTACTCCATAGCGTTTGTTATGGTCACTCAATCTACTCTAAGGGTTGTGTTCTGAAGAACTCTTCGACATCTTGTTTTTATCACCGCACAGCTCACCATAGGCAGAGGGCTCATCCCCATACCTTGGAGCCAGCATGGTCGCGCATCGTCCGGTTTCAGAGAAACTTCCTTCCGCGCACTCTAGGGTTGTGAAATAATCTTCCTGCTGAGGTTTTCCACAGCGACTACAGTATGGGGTTCTTCAAAAAGGGCGTTTTAAAATATTTAAAGCGTCATCGTGCAAGTAGTGCAAGCGTCCATAGGTTACGGTAACCGCTTTCCATCAGGTGGGCCTAACCTAACCTAAGGATCATATAAAAAAACGGTAGGAACCGAGACGTAGTTTGTTGCCTGTTCTTCTACGCTTGGTCGCGTGGAACTGGCACCTAGACTCACCTAGCTTTAAGACGTTTCAAAGTGATTCTTGCATCGTACTGAATAAAAAACTATTGACTTTGACTTTGGCCAAATGCTTGTTTGCTTACTAAATGTATAAAAGAAAATTGCTTATCTACTTCTGCCACAAACAGTACCACCATACAAAATCACGCACGCGGTAATCCAGATTTCATTGCAATGTCAGATCAACAAGTACATCGTATAATAGCGACAAATTTCAAATATCGTATTCAACACGAGGAGGATAGAGCTGGCTCGAGTGGAATAATTGAAGAGCCGGAACAGTGGGGTCGTATTGAAATTTTGAGAGTATTTGAAACGGAATACACTCTTATGTACAGGTTTTATAACTTGCTTTTATATTTTACAGCTTTTGTAGCTATATGTGTAAACACACATACATGCAAGTTTATCACACAAATCCCATATCAGCCGGATGCTTCCCGATAGGTGGGGTGATCATCAGCACACCTTGGGTCCCTGACAGGCAGTGCCACGGGGTTGGCCGAACGTTGGCGGGGCGAATTTGACACATTTGAGAGAAGATGGAGGGAAGATGCTGGAGACAGAGATTAGTCTATGGGGGAGACCTTTGCCCAGCAGTCGGACGAAATAAGTTATATGAATAAAAAGACACACAAATGTGAGAGCTATGAGAGCAGTTTACTAGATTTGGATTTGGACATTTTTGAGTATCGTGCGATTCCGGAACTTTCGGACCTCTTTTTAGTCAAGATGCAAATCTTCAAATATTGTTTTTCACATTTCTTAAGGAGTGCCTGTGTCAAAATGTAGACTTAGACATGGTCAGCAAGTTTGTAAATAAATCCGATCTGTCCGGCTTTTCACCCCTCACTAGTTAAGGGGGTTCAACAATGAAGCTTAATGCAAACACGGAGGGGGGAGCAAAAACGCTTCGAACGATCGACGATAGTCGAGTGGAGGATGTTTGAGTAAATACCGCCCCATGAAACAATGGTCTATGGACTATAGTGCTCGACTGGCGTGTCTGTTGAAGGGGGGAAAGGGAGAATGAAAGAATAGTTCGGAAATTTTGCACGAAGGATTTGCTTTCATATAGAGATGAAAGTTTAGGTTCGTTTTTCATCTCGGTTTTGGCTAAAGTTGTCTGCTCATAGCAAAGAAGTTTTATATTTTGTTTTTAGCCGACTTCAAATAAAAAGGAGGAGTTTCCTAATACGGTTGTGTTTTTCTTAATGTGTGCTAAAACATAACTATGTAATTTATGAGCCGATTTGAAAAAATCTTTATTTGGAAGGTCTATTAGGTCTATTCTTTCTCTATCTGATATCTGATGAAATTTCTAGAGATTTTTCATCAAATTCAGTTTGGCCGTTTTGTTTTAATGTTTGTACTGCACAACTCCGTCATTTATGAACTAATTTTGTAAGTTCTTTTTTTATTTGAAAGGTAATAATACTTCTAGATTGGTCCCATTGGTTTAATAGTTTGGCCATGAAGTCGGTTTCTCAGGTTTTTTGAACTTATTTTATTACCTATAGAGCCCATTCGCTTTTAATCAAAGGGAGGACTTTACATAAACAAGTTGAGACTAGCAAAATATCACAAAACACGCGATGCATTTTTAAATTTTCTAGTTAAAAATTCACCAAATTAACAATTCCTGCACGGATTGGAAATAATTCGATTGCAATACACCAATACTGAATTCGTATAAATAATTGAGTTAGCAGTTGGCTTCAAATTCGTTGAAACATTTTGATTTACACGCTTTATGTTTTCAAACTCGCATTTTTCAAATATCCCGTCTGACAAATGGGTTTTAGAAACGAAATGAAAACGTATTTGATTAATGAGTCATATTTCAACAGGTAGTAAATAATCTCTTCTAGTCAACAACACAAGATACTAAATATCATCATCATCAGCCTGAAGAAGTCCACTGTTGGACATAGGCCTCCCCTACACATTTCTAGGAAGAACGATTCTGAGCCCTTTCCATCCATCGACTTTCCGCGATCTTATGATGGGTGGGGGTGGGCGCCCAACGATTTGTCTTCCAGTGCTAAATATAAGCTTAATAAACATTGCTGGGTATCGTAAAATGCTATATAAGATCAGCCCCCAGTTTGCATTGATTTGCCCCATTAATGGTGCAGATGCTATCCCTAAAGAGCCAAAACGTGTAAGGTCTTTGTTTTAACAGTGGACAACCTACGGCAGGAAAATTAATGATGATGATGATGTCCAAACTTTACTATGCAAGTACCACATGCCCAGTTTAGTTCAAGCGCTAACCGCTGAAGATTGAACCGCGCCTGGGGGTTTACTCTGCAAAACGATACACGAGAACGATAGGTTGTGAGTGTCGTTGTTACAGGCACATATGGCTTACCTTAAGTTGATAGACTCAGTCGTTAGTACGTCATAAGACATGTTCCTAGAGGCAATGCCTTGCCTAGGTTACTAACAAAAATCATTGCCGTTTTATAGCATATGTGCCAATAATTACACCGGCACTGACTCAAATTGATGGACACAGACGAGTGCACCGTAGGGCACGACTCTGTCGTGCGTGACCTACGAGGCATTGCTTTGTTACAAGCGATGGTTACCACTTAACATTAGGTGGGCATATCCTCCTTCCATCAACTAATTGTACATAAAAAAAAATGTTTCATACCTGTTCTTCTAGACTCACGGTAAGTTTAAAGACGTTTCAAACTGATTCTTGCGATTCAAGTGTACAAATGATTTTTATCATGGATTATGCATAGTAGACCCCCTGTCTACCTCCATCTCAATTTAACTTCGTCTTGTTACTAACTATTAATGCGAAACGGGTTCGGAGCGCCGCTAATATTAATAACTAGCAGCCGTCTGCGGCTTTGCTTGCGTAGTGACGATAATTGCTAACAACATATTTAGTGCTTTCTCTCCTGGGCCCGCGGGTTGTACCTACTACCCTGTTGAGCCTAGTATTTTGTTAGAGTAGCAGAAGCTAATCCTACTTTACCAACTTTATTTATTTTAAGTTTCATCCAAGTCAGTCTATTTGGTATGACGTGATAGAACCTCCAAACATCCAAATTCAATGATATCACAAGGATCACTTTGCAACGTCTTATAGCTCGGTGAGTCTTAGGTGCCAGTTCCACGCGACCAAGCCTAGAAGAATAGGTAACAAACTATGTTTGGTTCCTACCGTTTTTTGTATGATTTTACAAAACAAAAATAATAAAAGCAGTGAAGTTCCAGTGTGGTGCCACTCCAACTTAGTGAAACGTATGCAATAATACAAAAGCAAAAGTTTCAAAGATGGCCTACGCTACGCTTCAAAGACATAAGTACCTACCACCGTAGGGCACGTTCCTGATGTGCGTGACCTACGAGGCAATGCTTTGTTATAGGCGATGGTTACCACTGAACATCAGATGCGCTAAATGTTTGTTCAATTGAACCACAAACAACCAAATACCCCTAACATCCAAACTGAAATGTTATATTCGTTTCAAACATGAATGAGTTTACACGAAGAAACATAATTTCAGTTAAAATTGGCGTTTCCAGCGCCGTTAGAATGTTTAGCATGACAAATAGCTTCTACAAAGTTATCACCAAAAACAACCAGCATATTACTGAAAGTCTAATTTATTCACATTTAAATATTATAACGCTTAAAGCCGGTAGCTAATTGCAATACCCTGCATACAGAAACTAACACAGTTTAGATGTAAATAGCTGGCTTAATCAGAGTTTTGAGCCACACCAAGTTTGAGTTTGTATAAGCACTTCTCTATTCAATAAATAACACTTGATTCTCTGCGAATTAGTGCGAAAATATTTGTAGAAGTCTTAATTAGAAAGATTTTGAGCTGTGAAATACAGATGACTCAAAATAATAACTATATTTACTCAGTGGAATCACAAGCCTTCATTTGCTGCTACGCAATTCATTCGTTATTTTTGACTATTACTAGACAGTTTCAACAAAGGAAAGACACCTTATTTAAAATAAAACTTTTTGAACTGTTTTTAGTAGAATTTTTTTTAATAAAACTTTTTTTGTTTGTCCTTATTCACACATACGTCTATATTGCATCACTTCAAATTTGGACCAGCATTTTAGTAATAAAACACGAAAGGGTCTTTTTTGAGACGCAATTAAAATCCTATAACCACATTATAGTTTGTAAAAACAAAAGGCCCGGAGACAGAGATCAGCAAAATAAAATATTGAAAAAAAGGAAGTGACTAAGCTGTTTAACTCAGCCAGATAGCTTAAATCTAGAATTAATCCAGCAACACATGCATGTAACATCTCAATTTAAGTTCAGACCCGCTTCTGCATGATAAGTTAGCTCTTTGACGCTGCTACTTCGAACATATCCAAACATGTTTGAAGGGTGTGGGTGCCGGTGAAGTTACTGGCACGTGAGGCTGAACATCTGTACGCCTCAAGTTGATGGACGCAGGGCAGGGCATCGCAGGGCACGTTCCTGACGTGCGTGCCACTGGTTCTTTCGATCTTAGTGTGGTGAAAGGGTTTTTAAGTGCCTCCTCCTCAAAGATGCTCCATATACCTACCTATAACAATATTTATTTACAATTAGGTAGGTACGATGTAGGTGCTTTTCATTGTGTTTTGTCTAATCCTTCCTCAGAGGCCGCTAAATAATTAGCGAATACTTTTTTGCATAGTTGATTAACGACCCTTTTTAATGTAGATTAAGTCTGTGTAGATAATATAAGTTAGGGTACAATGGGACTGGCATGCCATGTAGGTAAAAGTCCCTAATAAATTTAAGAATAAAAAAAAAAAAAAAAAACAATATTTATTTATTTAATGTGTCTCACAAGGTCTATTGGCTTACGGTCTGGACAGAATACCAGCGCATAGATTCCTCATTGTAGCTATTAGGCATTATGCTGAGTCAAGGCCTTTTGCTGTAGCACATAAAAACACGACGCACTTCTCCAGTATCAATGTATCTTTCCTCTTTTCCTTGTTTTTAGGGTTCCGTAGCCAAATGGCAAAAACGGAACCCTTATAGATTCGTCATGTCTGTCTGTCTGTCTGTCTGTCTGTCTGTCCGGCCGTGTCACAGCCATTTTTCTCCGAAACCATAAAAGCTAGACTGATGAAAGTTGGTGAGTAGATGTATTCTGTAAACCGCATTAAGGTTTTTACACAAAAATAGAAAAAAAACTATAAATTTTGGGGGTCCCCATACTTGAAACTGAAACTCAAAAAATTTTTTTTCATCGAACCCATACGTGTGGGGTATCTATGAATAGGTCTTCAAAAATGATGTTGAGGTTTCTAATATAGTTTTTTTCTAAACTGAATAGTTTGCGCGAGAGATACTTCCAAAGTGGAAAAAAGTTGGTCCCCCCCCCTCTAACTTCTAAAGTAAGAGAATGATAATACTAAAAAAAATATATGTTGTACATTACTATGTAAACTTTCAACGATATTTAGTTTGAACGAGATCTAGTCAGTAGTTTTTTTTTTATACGTCATAAACGGAAACTCAAAAAATTTTTTTTCATCGAACCCATACGTGTGGGGTATCTATGAATAGGTCTTCAAAAATGATGTTGA
Organism: Thera obeliscata; assembly: GCA_947578465.1. NCBI lineage: Eukaryota > Metazoa > Arthropoda > Insecta > Lepidoptera > Geometridae > Thera > Thera obeliscata. Next base: position 13,392,956 of record OX387924.1, on the reverse strand, counting down.
AGTTTCTAATGTAGTTTTTTTCTAAACTGAATAGTTTGCGCGAGAGACACTTCCAAAGTGGAAAAAAGTTGGTCCCCCCCCCTCTAACTTCTAAAGTAAGAGAATGATAATACTAAAAAAAAAATATGTTGTACATTACTATGTAAACTTTCAACGATATTTGGTTTGAACGAGATCTAGTCAGTAGTTTTTTTTTTATACGTCATAAACCGTAAACCGCAATTTACCTTTCAACGAACTACAGGAACCTTATTATGTTACATCAAGTAACATATATAAAGGTTCTTGTAGTTCGTCGTGCTAAGGAACCCTTCATGGGCGAGTCCGACTCGCACTTGGCTGCTTTTTTTACTAGTTTATGTGTGCATATGTAGTACATACATAAAATCACGCCTTATTCCCATGGGGGTAGGCAGAGATCACGGATTTTTACTTGCTACGATCCTGACACACCTCTTTCGCTTCATTCACTCTCACAACATTCTTCATACATGCTCGTTGGTTTAGGGTACTCCTAACCTGGCCTTTCTCTAAAACGTCTGCGATCTGATCGAGATACATGCGCCTAGGTCTTCTCCTTCAAGCAGTTCCATTGACACTCGCATGATGCAATTGTTTTGTTAATCTCCTTTCATCCATTCTCTCTACATCTCCAAACCATCTTAGCATACCTTTCTCTACTCTCATCACTACGTCTTCTTTCACACCGCATTCCTCTCTTATCACACTGTTTTTCACTCTATTACTAAACTTTACGCCACACATACTACGCAACGCTTTCATTTCTAGCATTCACTCTGCTCTGATGTTGTTTTTGATGCTTAAGTAGTAAATAAATAAATGTCATACGGTAAAATTACCAATGTCATACGGTACATAATCCAAGAAACCAGTTCATCGTTTATATTTAAAGGCGAGTTCTGTATAACTACTTTCCTATCAGTGAATTCCGCAAATCGCAAGTTAAAATTACTCTCCGCGGATTATTTCCAGACTTGCTTCGTGAGTTTCGGAATCGCCGCACTGACTATTGTAACTGTCTTCTGCCCACGACTTTGCTCGCATTGTTTATCTACTAGTTGGTAACCGAGCTTCGCTCGGATTTTTTTTCGTTAATTTGTATATTTAAGATATCATAAGAGCCATATTATTATCTTTACTGGTTTATTCTTACTGAACAACGCCACCTGCTGGACATGCTTGCAGTTAGTTGCTCACAATCGTCAATAGATGGCAGGAGCAGTCACATATTCAGTTTATGTTTTTAGTTTTTTTTTAACGAACAGACTCATTTTCTGAAATTGAATCCTAGCTAGATCGATTTATCGCCTCCGAAATCCTCTGTATACATAATTTCATGAAAATCGTTGGCGCAGTTTCCGAGGTCCTAAATATATATATATATATATATATATATACAAGATTTTCTCGTTTAAAGGTATAAGATTTATTTAGCCCGTATGCACCCACAGCTGGGTATAAGCTCGCATTGTACCTTGATAAAAATAATTCTTAAACATGGAACCATTCATTTTGTAAAAAAAAACTTTTTGTCTTGAATTTCGCATTTGTTGTTTTTTTTTCTCGCGCCGTTGTCTTTCTTTTGTACCTTTTAAGAATTCAAGGTCGAGACACCTTGTGTAGATGGTTGCATAACTATAGCATAAATTACCAAAAGTAAAAAGCAACATTCAAGCAAAATTTCCTAACCACCGAAACTACAAACTACGTCATTGTTAAAAGCTTTACAAATTCAAACAACTTACTAAAAGTAATTCTGTCGAAACAATTTCTGTTAAAAGTTTTTATTAAATGCCACTGCTTAAAGTTTGCCTTGAACCCTGTCCTAGGTTAAAAAACAAAATTAATTTATAGTAAATTTTAATAGGGAGCGGGACTAGCGACTAAGAGCAGAAGATCGTAGTGACTGGCAAAAATGGGGGAAGTTTTGCCCAACAATGGGACATTATTATGACTACTATATGACTGGCCTATCAGCTCAGGTGGTAGTTCTGCCTTTTTGTGCCGTTAGTCGTGGGTTGATCCCTACCGAGAACAAATATTTGTGTGAATAGATATTTGTTCTCTGTCTAGGCGAAAGGTATATTGTATTCTTCTCTTCTTCTTATTTAAGAGCAACGCTCTTGTCGGCGTAATTTATGCATTTTTCTCCAGGTATTTCTTTTGAGGGCAACCTCCTATATATTGTATTATATGTATGTATTTACAAAATATAAGTATTATATTGGCTATCTGGTTTCCATAGTTCAATGGGACTGGGGATAGTGTTGTGGGGTTGTCCACAATATTTGCCTACGGACTAGATAGTAGTAATAGTAATAAAAATAGATGATTCTATGTATTCGATAATAAATCTAGACATACTTTCGCTATCATAATTCGAATTATTTCAGGTGATTTCAAAATCGGTCCGAACCAGTTATCGACGAAATTAATCAAAAAATTTGAGAAATTTGTGAACATACACACATTGAACCTCCACTATTATTTGAAGTCGGTTCTTTACCCATACAACATGTGGTATGGCGATTTCCATTTCTTAACTTTCTAGTTGGCGACGCGCCAAATGATCGATGCGTTGGCACGGAGCCAAAACCATCTGTCGACCAAACAAAAAAGGCAAAATAACTATTTACAGGTCATACGTAATTTGGCATTCATTTACATTAATGCTGATTAGCTTGTTTTGCTTCGGAATTCACACCTTTTGACATTCAAAGAAAGCCTGTATTTTAAGTTTTATTGCATTGGTATCCACATTTCAGTAAAGGATAACAATGTGTGACCTGATTTTTTTATAGATTTTGTATTTTTTTGCCCTACAGTAGGAGGTTTGCAGTAGGATACTACAGTACAGATTCTTAATCTTATACCTTTAAACGAGAAAATCTTGTATATATATATGTATATATTTAGGATCTCGGAAACTGAGCCAACGATTTTCATGAAATTTGGTATACAGAGGGTTTCGGGGGCGATAAATCGATCTAGCTAGGATTCATTTTCAGAAAAGACGTAGTAGAAAAGTTATTTAAATAATTAAAAAATTTAGCGCCATCTATTGCTGAGTAGTCAAAATCACGAGTTAGCTCTCATAGAGAGTATTAAACTCCTTGCGAGTTAGTGTCACGGAGAACGCTATCTATTGAGCTTCTATGTAAACACTCGAGAGAAAAGTTCCGGAGATTTTCATGAAAATTAGTAAATAAAAATACCGAGCAAAGCTCGTTCATACCGGCTCGTAATAATTAATTATAATTAGGTTTGTATTTTATTCCTAGATAGAAATTCCCAATAAAAAAAATTGTGGCACTTCACATAACAACATCTAGGCTATTCCATCTAGAATCCTGTCCCAGGCACTACAGCGTCCCGCAAGTAGAGCTTCTGTAGTCACCAGCTGCCCCTAACGCTATTATAAATCATCTACAATATATGCAAATGCCTGGTTTTTACTTATCTAACCCCAAACTAAGCAGAGCTTGTATGATAGGAACCAGATAGTGGACATAATACTTGCATATATTTTGTTTGTAAATACTTACTTAGATTACATTTATAACCCCCAGACAGAGAACAAACATCTACGTTCACCAAAAAAATATTTGTTCTCGGAGGGGATCGAACACACGGCCTGCGGCGCAGAATGCAGAGCTTCTACCAACTATGCTGTGACGTCTGTCCTTTCTTATATTTTGACCCATTTTACATTTCAAACTCGAAATTACCAGTCATGAAGCGTGAACTATCTAGAATATTCCACAGCCAATAGTTTTTGCCACCGACTTGCCTAAGCGCGTGCCTAATTGGCAACAGTCTATTCCAATACCAATTGTAGTACAGATATAGATAGTTATCAGTCCGTTGGCCTTTTTCTGGATCATTCTGGAAAGTTTGCGGTGACAGGTGCCTGCTGTAATTTAGCACGCTTTGTTCGATCGGTTATTTTTATAGCTTCGGTGATAGAGCATTGTTTTTATAAAAACTAGTGGAATCACGCGCGACTTCGTTTGCGAGAAGCTATTTCCATTGAAATTTGAGACAAATGCTAATAGGCGACAGACTATATACTATGATTCTATTTTTATGAAACAACGGTATATTTACCAGGATTAAATTTGAAGTTTTGACTTCCGATATTTCGGCACAGTTGCATGCACCATGATCACGGTTGAAAAAAGTGTTTAAAACCATGATAGTTTCAAAAGTTATTTGCTATGATTGAATTATTAGTTGTATTAAAAACCTTTTCACCTTAGGATGCGAGTTTGTTTATTTTTTTATAAGCTATTTTATTCCAAAGCTCAAAAGATCTCCCCCAAAGACTTCCATAATAATACTTAAGCATAATAACTTAAAATTAGCACGTATAATATATTAGAATATTGAGTTAAGCACTGCAGAAAGAGTTACTAGAGCTAGAGTTTACATTTAAATTTTTAAAATAAATGTAGTTTTTTTTTTTTTCAAATAAATTTATTTAAAGCTAACACAGTTTTCACATAACCTTGCAGTTACCCAGGTCTAAAAACTCCGTTACCATAGCTCACGAGAGATTCCTTCGCCAAAAGCATGACCCGACATAATTTTTACCTCCGACCCACTTACGAACACTCTAAGGCGGCGAAACTTTATGACGTCCTCCTAAACAAACACACACTGTCATTTTATCGCCTCTATATGTGGGTCAGTCGCAGCTGACCGCTATAACTTATCCGCTATTGAGCGGCTATTAGCGGACGATCGGCGGACGTAAAGGCACGCATTCATATAATCATCCTGATTTACTATTGATACTTGAAACTAGTGGAATGTCTCTATTGATGTTTTATTTTCAATGAGACGAACTAAAAGCCTTCGCACACCTAGGTCGCTGGCGTCGTCGATCAGTGAAACGCTGTCAAATTTGACAGCGTTGGGTGTGCGCAGACCATAAGACGATAGCTCTAAAAAATCAATTGAATTTGTAAGATTTTTTTTATCAGTCACCAAGGCTGTACTATATGAACAGAAAATTGATATTTTCACAGTTGATGTATTTTTGATGCCACTAATAACAACAAATAATTAAGGGGCCTCCCACCCTATATTTTTTTTCTGATTTAATAGATCCTTCGTGCACGAGTCCGACTCGCACTTCGCCGACTTTTATTATTTTTATAGTCATATATATTATAACTAAATAAGTTTCTTATACACTGGTATTTATTACTTGTCGGTAAGATAATTATGATAAATGTTTATTTTCTGACAGATTTTTATGAGTAATCCATTACTCTGAAAGCTCACCGATCAAAATTAAATTGCAAAATGCAGTACAGGCTAGTGCCAAGCGCCAATGAGTCATCGTGCCTTGTACGCTTATTAATCAAGCGCTAGGCGGTGACGGAAAACATCACAAGGAAGCCGGCTTGTCCTAGTTCCATGATACATAGAAATTATAGAGTAAGCATATACTTTCAACTCCGGACAATCGATCCATGCTATAATTGGTCTATAAATGACCCTACTTCATTCAGTGGTCAATGAACTTCTTCATATAAAGTTTCGTTTGTGGCCTTACTTATAAAACAATGTCAAAAGATAAACAGTGCTTAAACTATTGCCATCTCTTATCACTGGGTAATGACAAACAGTGACAGGGCTAACTTTAAGCAATGATTAAATTTAAATTGCGTTTATAAGTAGGGCTGTTGATGTTTAATACATCTACTGTGTTCTTTTTTTTTATTTCTTATCGTGTCACTGATTCTTTCGAACCAAGTGTGGTGATATGATTTTAAGTGCGCCTCAAAGAGGCTCCCTTCTAGTATTGGCGCCTAGATTTACCAAGTTTTAGGACATTTTAAAGCAGGTATATATCAGTAAGTTTATAAATCCTTGTTATTCTTCTACTGAACAAGCTCTGTTTTGTTTTCGACATAGTAAATAAACATTGTACACACACAATCCCCAAATACACTATCTAGCCCCAAGCTAAGCAGAGCTTGTACTATGGGAGCCAGGTACCTGATATAATACTTATATGCATATTTTTGTTTGTAAATACATACTAAGAATACAATATAACACCAAGACAGAGAACAAACATCTGCGTTCACCACACAAATATTTGTTCTCGGTGGGGATCAAGCCCACGACCTACGGCGCAGAAGGCAGAGCTACTTCCAAATGATCTGAGAGGACAGTCAAACTCTTTCACAAAAAGCTCTAGTACGACTCAAACTACTAATATTATTAACTATTAAATTAAACTTTATTTATACTCCGCAATACCAATAATTTTCTAAACCACTTACCGTTCTATATTAAATCCTAATATTAAATGAATGGGCACTTAAAGATAAAACGGTAAAAACTAATATAGTACATTGTTACCCGAGTGTTGAAAGTCACGTTTTTTGAGTCCCGAGACGGGTTTGGCGCCAGAGCGTAGCGAGGGCGCCAATGGAGCTTGAGGGACTTAAAAGACTTTCATCCGAGGTAAACACTGTGCTTTTCATTACGAATACAAGGAAAGTAAAAATAAAAACATGAAAGAAAAATTTGTGAAAATGAAGATTGAATTGCCGCCTTCCCGGTTTTTTTTTTATTTTTCTCTGGCGGGCCTTCGGCTTCGGTTCGCCAGCATTATTCAGCCAAAATTTTCATTTTCATTATTTAAAAAATGGTAAATTGTTTGCTCAAATCTATGTTATTTTAATGAAATAGTTGAACGTACGAGTACGAATATAATAATTAAGCCGTATAAGGAATCAACACACGAGGATAGTAGGCAGTGCTAATTTTTATCATATTTTTTATAAATATTGTTGACATGGATGATATATTAATAAAGTAATTTAGAAGATATATTATTTATTTAATACTATCTTTATGTTATTTAAATTTAAATTTTACATTGCGCTCTAATTAGACTTTTTAAACTTCATACCGTTGTAATGGGTTTCCAACCTACTTGCTGAATAAAAAGTTGGAATTTGGTTGAACAACCTCCTTGCAGTTAGAAAGACTTTAGAAAGTTGGAACATGGTTGAATAAAATAGAACTTGTTTTTTTTTTATAATTTGACAGCTGTCAGTAGAAAGCGATTCTCCCTAGGGCTGAAAGTTTTACTTTCAATTAGGCCCCTCAGGCAACTTCAGACCTACTTTCAGAGTATGAGCAATGAAAAAATAATTACACCTCTATAAATTATGTTAGTAAAACAGGTAAGCATACTGGCACGCAAAGATCACGTACATAATGCTCGTAAAACTCCTCGGAGTTTAAATTCATATGATAAAGTGTTATTTGTTGTTTGTTAGTCATTCAAAACTCAAGCACACTGTGCACTCAAGCAAACTTGAGTATGCTTACCGTTAGCCTTCTTCTATAGTAAATAAAAAAAAAACAGCCCCGATCACGGAAGATAGCCCCTAAGATTTTTCTGTACCAAGTCAAGATTCGATCCAGCGTCTTTGGAACGTTTTCGTCAGGCACTGATCAGTTGATCTCTAGATCGTTTGTAACGGTCTGCAGATAGCTCAACTGTTTCTTGTGTATTTTATAAATTTTGTTATTTATTTAATATACATTTTGTAAATACTTAAGATAAATAATTTAATTTTAATAAATTATCTAGTTTCAATACGATTCTTTGAGGATGTCTAAAAGAGAGCAAAGCTACGGTAGGTATTATATGTTTTCCAGTAGGTATATGTACAAGTTATACTAGCAATAATAGTAGAAGGAGAGTTTTACAAGTCCATAGGCTACGGTAACCCCTTTCCATCAGGTGGGCCGTACGCTTTGTTTGCTAACTTAGTTGTATAAAAAAATACTATGTATCATTATTTTCTTTCAAACTATTTTAAAACTAATTAAGAATACCACGCAAGCGCAGTCACAGACTAAAGCTCACCAACCAATAAAAGAAGACATTAAACATTCTCCGAAGAATTAGAATTTCCACGGATTATCCTCTCGGAATGAAACTATTCTCTACGCGACGGCAAAACAGCTGATGTCAATAATTTACGTAGACAATGCGAGAAAAACATCTAACGCTAATTAATTAGGCTGAGTTAAAATCGATGCTTTTAAAACGAACAATAAAAATAACTTTGACTGTAGCATTTGGAATGTGTGGTGAAGAGAGACATCGTCAGCTATGTCATTTGTTAGTTGACATCAATAAAATTTGCCTGTAATTAAAATGTTAACTAGATTGATCGAGATTGAATTAGATTGACATAAATAGATTGATATTCTTCCTGCCCTTATCCCATTTAATGTGGGGTTGGCACAACATGTCTTCCTCCTCCATTTCCCTCTGTCAGCCGTCATCTCTGCATTCACTCCTCTCCTATCCATGTCATCTTTCACACAGTTCATCCATGTTTTCCTTGGTCTACCTCTGCTAACATGGATATATTGATATGGCGGAGTATTGAATACCTAACTTCACTTTCACTTACTTCAAGGATTTTTTTTTCCTATACTGCTAATTCGTAGTTTCTGCTTACCTCATTGGGAAAATTGGTATTTTTTCGTGGATCTTAAAAAATAATTTTCTTCATAGGGTGCCTCTTTACTACTGAAGGCTGGCAAACTTTTCTTAATCTAGCAAGCTTAGATAGGTCTTCTTCCTTCTTGATTCCACAACATCCTCTGAAGTTTTGTACACAGCTTTATACTTCTGCAGTCACTATCGTTTACACTTGTTTTTGTATAACCTTGTGTACCTTATTTCCAAATAAATATATTTTAATACGATTTGATTTGAAAGTTGCGAAGACATGATGTTCTTTTTCTAGCAATTTATTTCTTGCCCTTCAACTAAAAATAATTCTGAAAGATTGTACACCTTAAAATCAAGTACCAACGCTCATTAAACGAGTATTAATATATAATCGAGTTGAAATATAACTCATGTTACAATGTTGCAGATCGCAAATCATAGTTCGCGCCAGTGGTTTAACTAATCGCTCTTCAAGTGGCGTGTCAGTCGCTAAGCGGAGATTGAGTTATGTCTTTTCTAGGTTATTAACTGCTAATTTTATGAGTTAAATCAGAAATATCATACGGATCGCCCACGACGACTTTCGGCATTTGCGATCAGCGACTGTTTTGAGGAGGTTATCCAATATCGTTAATGTAGCGATCACGTAGAGCTAATTGCACTTAGCCTACCGAAAGGCATGGTCGATGTTCCAACTGTCCGCACCAAGCGCTTTGCTTCAACTTTTATGTTGCGAACAGCCAAGGAATGGAATTCCTTGCCAGCGTTTCTCTTTCCGAGTACCTACAACTTGGACGTTTTCAAGACTAGAGTGAATAGGTATCTTTTAGGTAAGCGTGCTACACCGTCAACCGCATCATCACTTAACAGCAGGTTAGATAGCGGTCAAGCGCAAACCTATACATTGTAAAACAAGGAAAGAGAGGCAGACGCCGCCCGCCATCTGTCTGGTGGACCAATATGAAGAGAGACCTCATGAAAGCCCAATTGCGCGAGCCAACCACCCAAGATAGACTGTCTCTTGGCGCAGAAAGGTGATAAGACCCGGCTCCAAATAATAAGAACAGGGATAGATAAAAAATAAGTTCCTGTAGCGATCATGGGCATGTGTGGTGATTGTATGGATGTGTGACCTGTGACCTGGGATAGCAAAAAGAAAACTTATAGGTACTTTACGTACGTAAAAAGTCAAGCAAACGAATTCATGATCAGTTTTAGTAGATATTCATCGTTTCCTGTAGCAGGTTTGTATTTATTTTAACCTTGAAAAGAAATAACAAATAGAACCCAAAAGTTTTGGGACCGACGTAGGCGGAAAAGTTGGACAATCCGGTATTTACAAATCGTTTCCCGAAGTTTCTTTGGATGTTGTATAATTGAGAAGATTAGTCTTGTCCATTTCTTTCAGGAATAATTTGAAAATATGGTATAAAGCTCTGAAATAAACTTGCTATCTGTGATCATTTTGATTAAAACTTTTGGTTGAGGTTTTAAAATGTTTATTGTAGCTATGAGCTTAGTTTAAAATGAATTCAAACTACGCTTTGTCTTCTTAATAGCTTCTTCACCAATAAAGCATACCGCCATTCCACCACACCTATTAAACACATTGCTGCGCCCACGCATGTGCTTTAATGAGTGGCAGATGATTGGTCAGACAATAACGCCTTCCAAGTGCCACGCCTACACCGCCGGTGACAGAGGACATGCTACCAACCCTGGCTTCATGCCAGAATTTGAACAATAAATGGAGTGAGACGGGGTCAGTGTGATCGATCACAACAGGAATCGCAATGTCTTGTAGCGAAGTGACTACTAGACAGGGAACAGCAACAGTGGGACGTTTTACTGCCAAAAGTATTGTCATATATAAGAAGCTCAGGAGAAAAGACGAAACTAAAAAATATTTAAAAAGAGGACGGAAGAAAAAGGTTGAACGTCTAGTAGCATAATAGGTTGACGACATTGTCAGCGTCGTTGGCCGCAGACGGATGAGGGTAGCCCAAGATGAACTGTACTGTACTGTGTGCTGATGTTGAGAGGTGAATGGCAAGTGCAAAGAAAGGCATAGGCCTTTCTTTGCAATTGCCATTGCTGGGCATAGGCCCAGTAGTGGGTTAAGTTATGACTCGAAAGGTGATGATTATGATAATGAGGGGAAAAAAGCAAAAGTCTTGTAAAACTGGTACCGCTCCACCTTAAGCCGTCTTTTGCAATTTTGGTACCTTTCATGAGAAACTAAACAGTGCAGTGAGTTTTATGTAAACAGTGCAGTAGTTATTTTGTCTTAAAGCCCCAGTCATGGTGTTGTATTGTTTATTTTAGCTTTCATTATCAGCCAAAGTCATTTAATCAGTTAAATCACAAATATAAAAAGTCTTAAAACTATTTGAACCTTGGCACCAGTTCCACGAGGTCAACACTAGAATCTTTCACCTACGGATACATTATTTTTAGCAATGTCAATGTTCAGCTTCATGTTATTCAGTTCAATAACCTGTATCCAGGAACTGTAAGTATTCCAGTAGGCCTACCACAAGCTCTGTCTGGCTCTGTCTCTGGCTCTGGCTTTTAGTCTGTGTGAGCGCTGTCTAAATACATCCTATGTGGAAACGACAAACACAGCAATACACACTGGTGAGCACTCACACAGACTCAAAACTCTGGTTTTGAGTAGTCTCCCATACCCAGAAATTGTGGAATGAGCTACCGCCAGAGGTCTTTTCCCTCAGCTATAACATGAATAGGGTAAAGTGAATGTAAAAAAAATCCTTCAGGGTAGGTAACGCAACGACAGCACCCTTGGTGTTGTGGGTGACGGTGACCGCTTACCATCAGGTGGGCCGTTTGTCTATTATTTGCATTAAGAAAAAAAAAGTCCAGAGCCAGACAGAACTTGTGGTAGGCATCCAGCTGGCCCTTCAGCCTGGAGAGGCGAATGCATGTCGACTGCATTGTCGTTGGCGACAGTCCAGCACACCTGTTGCTATCACGACAGGCCAATATACCGGTAATCGTGGAATGGGAAATGTATTCGCTTTGAACTGTATGTAAACATCTCCGGCAAGTTTTAATCATCCGCACTTGATGTTTTTCCGCAAGTAGGCCGCTGGCGGGCCGTTTTTGCGTGACCCTTTTTGCACGTGTTGCTCGAACTTTTTTAGGTTCTACAACACGCCGGTTTCCTCATGATGTTTTCCTTCACCGTTAAGAGTACTGTTATAGTGCACATAAATTTTTCGATAGAAAAACTCATTGGTACACGACTGGATGACCCACGACCTTCGGATCGGAAGGCAGGGCCGCTACTACTAGACCACCAGTGCTCTCTGACCATGTAAACAGCTTATTGTATACCTGGATTTTTCAGCTGATGTTTTTTATCACATTTTATCGTGTCTTTGTCTTTGTCGTGTTGGCTCGATTAGTTGGCCAGGTCATCATTATCTTTCTGCCAGTATCTTCTCTTCTTATCTCTCTTATCTTCTTCAATCGTGTCACTGATTCTTTTTAAACCAGTTTGAAGAAATGATTTTCAGTGCGCCTCAGAGAGGCTCACTTAAAATCCCGTATCCTACTTTATTTGAGGTCGACAAAATATGTTCTCTTCTTCCATTGACTGGCCTCTCAGCTCAGTTGGTAGTGCCTCTGCCTTCTGCGCCGTAAGTCGTGGGTTCGATCCCCACCGAGAACCAATCTTTGTTTGGTGAACACAGATGTTTGTTCTCTGGGTGTTATATTGTATTCAATGTATGTATTTACAAAAAAAAAGTATTTCAGTATTATATCTGGTTTCCATAGTACAAGCTCTGCTTAGTTTGGGGTCAGATAGTGCTGTGTGGATTGTCTAAAATATTTATTTATTTATTGTAACCTGGATTTTTCAGCTGATGTTTTACTTTTTATCAATATTATGTAGAGTCGTCACAACATGTTTTGACCGTTCTCTCTGTCATGACTTGGCCATGCACTTTGGAAAAGATGAACCTGTGATATTTAAACTAATAAGTTGCAACAAAGCTTGTTAAAATAATGAAGTCCGTTCACAGAAGCAGTAGGCCCACATACTCAAAACCAGAGCCAGAGACAGAGCCAGACAGAGCTCATGGTAGGCCTACAGCTTAATTTAACCCGACAAAGCCTGCATTGTTTACAGCATTTCGAGCCCAAACGGAAGTTTGTAAGCGAACTGTCTGATAGAATTACTACAGCAAAACTTGTACCACCAATCAAATGTAGCACGGCCAACTTTCGGCGAAGTACAATACAATATTTTGGGTTATGCAGCTTCGCTTATAGGCCTTATAGAATCAGCAGGCCTACCACAAGCTCTGTCTGACTCCGGCTCTGGTTTTGAATCTGTGTGAGGGCTCACCAGTGTTTTATACTGTGTGTGTGACGTTTCGACGTAAGTCTGTGTGAGTGCTCACCAGTGTATTATACTGTGCGTAAGACGTTTCGACGTACGTCTGTGTGAGTGCTCACCAGTGTATTATACTGTGCGTAAGACGTTTCGACGTACGTCTGTGTGAGTGCTCACCAGTGTATTAAACTGTGTGTGTGACGTTTCTACGTAGGTCTATGTGAGTGCTCACCAGTGTATTATTTTGTGTGTGTGACGTTTCGACGTAAGATTTATTTCTTCGCTTACACAGACTCAAAACCAGAGCCAGAGACAGAGCCAGACAGAGCTTGTGGTAGGCCTATAGAGCGCTTGTAGTTTATTAATAACTAACAACCACCGGCTTCACTCGCGTGGTTGCGGTGATTTTGTAACATCAATATTGAAGGCGGATTTCTTTTTGAAAGAAAGAAAATACCAAAGTCACCGACATAGCTCGTAGAATTAGTAAGTTGAAGTGGCAATGTGCAGGACATATAGCTCGAAGAACTGACAACCGTTGGGGTATAAAGGTTCTCGAATGACGGCCACGAACCGGAAGACGAAACGTACCTACCAGATGGACTGACGACATTGCTAAGATCGCAGGAAGTCAGTGGATGGCTCAGAATCGTTTTCCTGGAAATGTGTAGGGGAGGCCTATGTCCAGCAGTGGACTTCTTCAGGCTGATGATGATGCCTTTTGCATTAGAGCTGGCTAAAAATTATATCTTAAAAAACTAGTTTTTTTTTCAGAGACACAAAGAACTTATGCAAAGAAAGTAGTTGGAAGTTGATTTACAATAGTGACATAAAAGTCGTCGCCACACCCAATGTTGACCTTGATAAAAGGTGCTTAGCCTGAATGACCTTTTGGAGGTGAACAGGTCCCATAGGTATGTAGGGAACGGTCGTGGGTTCATCCCACTCGGTTTAATATATCTTTAAGTATTTTATAGGCATACTAAAGCTGCTATTAAACATGCCAGTGACTAATACAATAAGTACATTATGAAGTGTAATCTTAATGCTTCTTTAGTGCGTAATAGACTACGTAGTAGAGTAGTAGTGGTCTAGTGGAGCTACCACTTTTTGATCTTTAAATCGTGGGTTCAAATCATATCGCAATGAGTTTTCCTATAGAAAATGTTTGTGCACTAGTGCTCTCAAACGGTGAAGGAAAACATCGCAAGGAAACGAGTTACCATTATATCAGCTGCATACCATCATCATCATCAGCCTGAAGAAGTCCACTGCTGGACATAGGCCTCCCCTACACATTCCCAGGAAGAACGATTCTGAGCCCTTTCCATCCACCGACTTCCTACGATTTTAACAATGTCGTCGGTCTTCCGGTTCGTGGTCGCCATTCGAGAACCTTTATTCCCCAACGGTTGTCAGTTCGAGCTATATGACCTGCCCATTGCCATTTTAACTTACTAATTCTAAGACTAATTGTAAGAATACCAATTACTACAAAATGTTGGTGCCATATGTAATACTTGGACGTACCTCTGACTACCTCCTTAGACATTAAGAGTCTTAGAGTTGTTACTTGGTGCTGAGAGATTTGAGAGAATATCTACCATTAAACTCATGAAAAGAAAAAAGAAAGAAATCTTACTTATTTGATCCACAAACACGTTCAGCAAATTAGTAGGTAACAACAAAAAAAACAACCAAAAAGAAAATACAGTAGAAATAACATGAATTTGCCTGGATAAGTAGTGTTAACCGGTTTTGGGAATAGGACATCCCCAATCGGACCAAGCAACTGGACACATCACAAAAGAAGAACAAGATGGTGTCTTACGTGGTTGAATTGTTTGCCGTGCAATAAAGTAAAACAGAGTTGTTGCTATAATCAATGAAGAGTTTTCGTCGTAACATTAGTTATAGGTACACTAGTAGGTACCTATCCAAACTGTGTATTGTGGGGAAAAGGCTCATCATGACGCCGTTATTACTAACTTAGGCTGAGCGCAGACTTGAGTTACGACAGTTTTAAGACAGACTTTCAAGTCTGCCGCGAAACTGTTTTGACTACGACACGTCGCACACCTAAAACAAGTACATTGTTACCTGAGTGTTGAAAGTCACGTTTTTTGAGTACCGAGACGGGTTTGGCGCCAGAGCGTAGCGAGGGCGCCAATGGAGCTTTAGGGACTTAAAAGACTTTCACCCGAGGTAAACACTGTGCTTTTCATTACGAATACAAGGAAAGTAAAAATAAAAACAAGAAAGAAAAATTCGTGAAAATAAAGATTGATTTGCCGCCTTCCCGGTTTTTTTTTTCTTTTTCTCTGGCGGGCCTTCGGCTTCGGCTCGCCAGCATTATTCAGCCATTATTTTCATTTTCATTATTTAAAAAATTGTAAATTGATTGCTCAAATCTATGTTATTTTAAATAAATAGTTGAAGCTATATATTAATCAAGTAATTTAGAAGATATATTATTTATTTAATACTATTTATATGTTATTTAAATTTAAATTTTACATTGCGCTCTAACTAGACTTTTTAAACTTCTTACCGTTGTAATGGGTTTCCAACCTACTTGCTGAATAAAAAGTTGGAATTTGGTTCAACAACCTCCTTGCAGTTAGAAAGACTTTAGAAAGTTGGAACATAGTTGAATAAAATAGAACTTGTTTTTTTTTATAATTTGACAGCTGTCAGTAGAAAGCGATTCTCCCTAGCGCTGAAAGTATTACTTTCAATTAGGCCCCTCAAGCAACTTCAGACCTACTTTCAGAGTATGAGCAATGAAAAATTGTTTTGTCTACTGGGGTACGTTTGGTGGAAGATTGTTTTGTCTTTGATGAGCGCCCACATACAAACAAAAGAGTAGCCGACAATCGTAGTCAGATTCGTCGTTGTGCAGTTCTTGTAGGTATAGACAATTTTCTTAATTCTTAATTCTTTATTGCACACAATGCAAAACATAGGAAAAGAACAGAAATAGAGGACATGTAAAAAGGCGAGCTTAACCCTGAGTAGAGTTTTCTTACAGCAAACCTTTGAGGCTAGGGAGAGGTGAGTATATAGGCAGGTTTGTGTACATTAAAACAAAAGTAAAATATAATAAAAATACACAAATGAATAAATTTACTAATATGCAAAATAAATAAAGGCATATAATACATAAATAATAATAATAAAATACAATACATAAAATACATAAAAATACATACATAACAATACGTATCCCAGTTCAGAGAGACAGATAGTGCTCCTTAACTTTCCTCTTAAATATGCTATGCGATGGACTAGCGCGAATATCGTGTGGTAAGGCGTTCCATAACTTGACCCCACAAATTTTGTCTATGAGACGTTTTGTTTTAAGTTTGCGCGTCTTCATACATTTTGTAAAGCGGTAGTCTGTCTTAAGACTGTCCTGGCTCAAGTCTGCTCTCAGCCTTAAGATCAAAAAGCGTTACGTCAGTAAAACACATAAGCTTATACATACATATAAAGGTAAGGACATGTCATATTGTGTACACACAAGATTAGGAAGAACACAGGCGTACTTGACAAAGCTAATGAGATCGCTCGAACATGAACGTCTCCATGTTTGTGTTTCATCAATGCTAGAAAATTGGGCACGTAGGAGGTAAATAACAGAGTCACGTATATCATAACAATTTCAGCTCTAGACCCTAATAAAAGATTAATATATCTGAGCCTATCTTTAAGTATTTTAATATTCGCCAGATAAAAATATGTTAGTCTCTATTAGCCCTATTAATAAAAATATGTCAAAAGATAAGCTGTGCTTAAACTATTGCCATCTCTTACCACTGGGTAATGACAAAACGTGACAGGGCTAACTTTAAACCATGACTAAATTAAAACTGCGTTTATTAATATGGCTGTTGTGTATGACTTTTGTAAATATTATGGTTTTGAACACTATTGTTTTGGGCACATTAGGCTGAACTGTGTTCCTCAAGTTGATGGACGCAGGAAAGTGGAACGTAGGGCACGTTTCTGACGTGTGTGACCTACGAGGCAATGCTTTGTTACAGGCGATGTTACCACTTAACATCAGGTGGGTCAGATGCTTGTTCCATTAGCTAGTTGTGTAAAACTACCTAATTGCACTAAAAATAGGATAATAATCTAAATATCGTGTTTAAAAGTCTGACGCTTAGGCACCGATTTTATCTTCTTTACAGGGCTTAAAGCTAAAAACCCCTGTAAGGCCTAAAACATACACGTTTTTGAACGTTTTTGAATTAAACTGAAGCGACGCGGCGCAGACCGCAGACACGCCGTTTCGTTGCCTGCGCCGCGTCGCTTCAGTATAATTCAAAAACGTCGCCTGCATACATTTTGTATGAAATCGTTTTGAAGCGGCGCACGCCTGCGCCACGCCTGTTCCACGCCTGCTGCCTTACGTCGCTTGTGTGTGTTTAGGCCTAAGAAGCAAGCTTCCACAGAACAATCAAAGCCTACCTATATTCCTATAACCTATAGTCCCTACGCTTAACAAGCTTACCCGGCAGACCGCAATCCTCAAAAGCTTGGACGATTTTGTAATTTATCAACAACAGAGTCAAACTTAAATAGAACCAACAAGCATTTATCAAACACAAAAGCACGTTGAAGTGGCTATGAAATGCTCATGAAAATTTTAGAAAATCATACGAATACAGGTTATTGAATAGCAATAACGAAAGACTTTCTTCGATCCACAGATCACGAGTGATTTTTTACTGATTTTATAGTGTTTAGTTTTCTAGGTCCCCATATGTTTTAAGAACTATAATTAGGTATGTCAAACTCTCTTCATCCTGTTTTTTTTATCACATGGTGAAAAAATATCTGAATTATATGTAGGTAGTGAGCCAGCACTGAATTCCCCCCTGGGAGCTTTGTTCACGGCTGAAAGAGATCTAATTATTCAAAACAATTTCAAAACACAGCCTACACGGGTAAAGGTTGTTCCAAGCCACCGATTTTCAAAGAAGCCTTCGGGTTTGCGTCAGATTTCACTGCCCCAAAAGTCAGAGGGGATGAAGAATACGTGGTTCAATTTGGCAGCCATACGATAAATTTAAATTTAAGTAAGGCGACGGAGATGGATATACAATTAGCTGATAGATCAAGCATATAGCCCACCTGAAGTTAAGTGGTTCTTCTTATCGTGTCACTGATTCTTTCAAACCAAGTGTGTTGAAAGGATTTTAAGTACGCCTCAAAGAGGCTTTTTTCAGGCACTTGACATATATTTTCGAACTTTGCCTCGTAGGTCACGCATGTCAGGAACGTGCCCTAACGATCCATCAACTTGAGGCATACAGATGTTCAGCCTCACGCGCCAGTAATTTCACCGGCACCCTTCAAACCGAAACACAGCAATGCTGCTTCACGGCAGAAATAGGCTTTACACCCCCAAATATGAAGAAGGTCTATGTCTAGCAGTAGGCTTTATATAAGCAGATGGCATCGTCAATGAGGGATAAGTATTTCATGGAAAAAATAAAGGCGAATTTTGGAGTCTCTCAGATCCGAGTCTTTATTTGAAACATCAAAATTCCCAAACTTAGTTTCCAAGAAATCTGTAGTTTTATTTTACATATATATACGTAATTCTTAATTACTTAGAAATCATAAATGCCTTAAAAAAGGATACTTACCTCTGGTCACCAAGAAAATTGAGCACATTCCCAAAATATCGGTTTACCCTTTTAGTACGAGCCCCTGTAGTCGGGGTGGCAGCCTCTCTTCAATTTTTCTCTCATAACTATCCCAGCAGGAGGCTCGAAATTACAACAGTCAAACCAGCAAGAATTTCTTCCCTAAACCTAGGCCAACAAGGTTGATATTCCAATAGCGGTGCCTTTTTTAGTGCTTTGAATTCTTTGAGGAGTTGAAACCATAATCAAGTTAATGAGTCGGCCTCATTACGACTTTCCTCGGTTACGTCAATTGAATTTGATGTCAGGTAAAAAGAAGTCACGTTAAGGAAAGCTGATTTCAGACGAAGGAACTTAGAAACTTTAGCAGTTTCAACTTTATTATTCTTATTCTTTATTATTTCTGGAGCAATACAATATTGTAAGGTCGACGTTTCAAAATATATTGTAAAGCTTACGTTCATCATTTTTAGTGATGTAGGGTCACGTAAACTGAGTATTTTTTATACAACTAGGATAATCAAGCGTATGGCCCACCTGATGTTAAATGGTGACCATTGCTTATAACAAAGCATTGACATACACTGTGTGTAGGAGAGTTCAATCTTGTGGTTGAGCTTTATATATACATAGTAAAACACTACGCAAGATATTGGCGCAGAGGAATATGCTAATAAAGTCTTAAAATAGATTCAGTGTACAAGGAAGCTGAATTTAAGCTTCGCAAAATATGATGGGTTTCAGATTTGCATAGAACTCTTTGAGGCGCTTTTCAAATCAGAATCAGACAGAAAAAGAACATAGAACTCAAACTGATGTTCGATGGAAAATAAAAGAAAACAGATCTTTTAATGTCTGATAGAGGAGAATGAAAGTGGAGAACATTATTGTGACGACCCCACTTAAAGTGGGATAAGGACAGGAAGAAGATCTTTTAGTAGTTAACCCTGGTGACTGAATACATGATTAATTGAAGTTTACAAAAAAATCTGATATTAGATTTAGACATTTTTGACAAGACTTACCCTAATACCCTGCCTTCACGGGACCCTATGGCTCGGAAATTGCTGTAGGTAGAGTAAGTAAGTGAAAAAAGTCCAATGCAATAAGGCTTAAAAAATGACTTTTCTTACTTAAACCCTCCACAGAAAAATACCTTGAGCCAACTTCACCACAGTATAATAAATGTAAATTGTACCGCCTTCCAAAATGAGAAAAAAACGCCTACGAAAATTCCTACAGGCTTTTAATTCAGAATGGCAACGTACATAATGTGTGAAGACTCCTAATTACTTGGCTAATGTACACTGAAACGCATATTCACATAGTAATGTCAGTTATAGTGTGTGTACTCGTACGCCCTTGACTTTAGTCACGCACACAGACGCACGTCTTTACATAATTAGGAAAAGTGATGTAATGGAGCCTATAACACGTGGGATATAAAAATGCTTGAAGAGATGGAAAGCGCAATAAAAACGTTTAGTTATTGCCAGCGAGACGATCGCGAACTGTAACATAAATTATACCAAATAAAAAGTTTTTCAGACTTTTTTCTATATATCTGACGTGACAACGTCTTTTAATTTGATGGAGCCGGCTGCACGCACGAAAAAACATGACTCATGCGGCGTTACCTCGCTCTGAGGCGTTCCATTTAAGGCTTGAAGTGCAAGCGAGAGCGCGGAACGTGCGACAAAGAGGCACAATCGGTCTCCGCGTTCAGCAGCGTTCGACATCTGTCTCTCTCCTACTTGAGTGAGCGATGCGTCCGCGTGGACGGCTGTATGACGTTGTCACGTTCAACTATCGTCAGTAAACCGACTTTACAGACAACTGATTTTTTTTATGTAGAAGATAGACAAACGAGCTTACAGCCCACCATGGTAAGCGGTCACCGTCGCTCATAGACACCAAGGGTGCCGGTGCGTTGGCTACGCTGGAAGAGTTTTTTTATCATTTTTCTTGAAGCTATTCATGTTGTAGTTAAGATAGCTGGTGGTAGTTCATACATATTGTTGGTTCAAAGTTCACCATGTTTTACATGAAACAATCTATATGTTTGCTGTAAAAACTTGACACTTATTTGAAGACACTATTTGCTTAAATACCTATTGTCGTACCTATTTCAGCCAGAGCCATTATAGGTACACGAGACTACCTTTGCGTCTCAATGTACGGCCACATTTAGGCGACAAGCAGGATACCGCCTTGCATGTGGCCGTACCTTCAGAGAGACGGATGAACTTGACTATTTTTGTTTAGTAATTTTCTATTATTAAAAAAATCGATCGAGGCGACGCGTGATCCAAGAGCTGGTGGGTATCTGGCGCAGCGTATAAGCATTGCTATTCAGCGTGGCAATGCCGCCAGCGTCTTGGGGACGCTTCCGTCTGGCACTGATTTGGATCAGTTGAGCTATCTCTAGATCGTTTGTAACGATCTGCAGATAGCTCAACTGTTTCTTGTGTATTTTGTACATTTTGTAAATATTTGTTGAATTGTAAGTTTCATTATTAAATATATTTTGTCTCACAATTATTTTAGTTGAAATTCTGTATTGTGAATACAATGTGCTCTGATGCTACATACGTATGTAAAATAGGCTTATGTATTAATCCCGCGGACGTGCTTAGTAACTGAATATTATTGCCTCTTAATTGAAAGAATATTACCCCTAAATTGAACGAAGCAATAAACTACTACTTTACTACCCATCATCATCAGCAGCCTGAAGAAGTCCACTGCTGGACATAGGCCTCCACTACACATTTCCAGGAAGAACGATTCTGAGCCCTTTCCATCCATCGACTTTCCGCGATCTTAACAAAATCGTCGGTCCATCTGTTTACTACCCACATTTGTTAAATTATATCTATATTTTTGTCGTAATGCACTACCACCCACTTCACGTAACATCACAGTTAAGTGTAAGAAAATGCTAATTAGCATTAAGTTCGCCTATGTACTGGTTTGTTGTGCAATAAAGTATTTTCTAATCTAATCTATAGTGTTAGCCGGTATTGGGAATAAGACAAACCGACAGAGGCCGCACAACGAGACAGATTACTAGTCAGGGATAGAATAAAAACTTTTTTAGTCGTGATCTATGCGGAACTAAAGGCACATCTAGGCGATGGCGATGGCGATCAGTTGAAACAAAAAAAAACTCCAAAAGGCGGGTCTATCATTTCCTTAAAGGCCGGCAGCGCATCAGCACCACCTCTGGTGTTGCAGGTGTCTATGGGCGACGGTGACTACTTTCCATCAGGTGGCCCATGTGCTCGTCTGCTTGCTATAGCACAAAAAAAACGCTGCAATTTATGACAGCGATATTTGAGAGCGTTTCAGCTGATCGCTATCGCTTAGATGTGCGCAGGCCTTAAGAGATCTGAGATATCTTATCATTATCATGACTAGTCCGACTATAATAATTTATTATTTTGACCTATTTTACTTTACAATATGTATATCTATACGTGTGGATTAAATTTGTGCGAGGCCATTTTATTTTCTTTGCAAATTAAAATTGGTTCGCAATGACAGTGGGCCACAAGGTCAACATACCGTTGCAGTGGTTGCCGCACTGAATTCTCGAAACAAATAAATATTTGGGCGGCCTTGCTGCTGTGCAGTATCTGTCACCTGCAAACCGGCATTCCACACACACACACATGGGAAACTAGAGTTGTGATGATTTTTATAATGTCCCAAAAGTTAAGAGCCGAGCGAGATTTGAATCTTTGAGATTTCCTTAAGCGTAGTAAACACTATGAAATCAATAAACTCAAACTCAATAAAATTTATTCAATACAACTGCAAGAATCACTTTGAAACGTCTTAAAGCTAGGTGAGTCTAGGTGCCAGTTCCACGCGACCAAGCCTAGAAGAACAGGCAACAAACTACGGCTCGGTTCCTACCGTTTTTTTGCTGATGCTTTTACAAATCAAAAATAGTCTAAAATAATAGCAGTGAAGTTCCAGAGTGGTATAAAAAGTTAGAGTTGTGATATTATCATTGAGAGATTTGATTTTATCAGAACTATCACACTATGAGTCAAGACCAAAACGTATATCAGTCAAACTAATATAAATACCAATAAATAATAAATATTGTGAACTACACGCAACACTATCTAGTCCCAAAAACACTGAGAACAAACGGGTCTGATGACGATGAAACCCAAAAACTGGCCTTTTTTTATTTAAATATTTTTTATTTTTAACAATAGCGATCAGTTCTAGTGATTTGTTCGCATCCTTCACCACGCACACCGAAGTCTAGACGCACAGTAAAGGTTAGTAGGCTCGAACGAAATCCCATTTATCTCAGTCGCAAATAGTTCTGGATTTAGTTTAGTCCCGTGCCAAACGCATCGTATCGCATGCTGGACAAAATGCGATTCTATTGTTCTATTTTCAAAACTTTTAAAACCGGTTTGTGGTTTTCGTCGCGACCAGTTCGGTGCGTTTGTTTGATTCGAAATAACAAGCAACTGTGACAAATTCACCACCTTGTTTGCGCTTTGCTGATCTTTTGTATTTTTAACGTATCGACTGAGGTTTTACTGGTACGGTTGTGCAAAGCGTGTTTTCACACAGCGTTTTTGCTGCTTTTTTAACAAACATGCCTGTTGACGGTTGATAGTGAAACACAGATTTATAATCATAAATATCGAGAGATATATTTATTGTGTTAAGTACGGCTATTGCATCTTTTATAACCGGGATATTTAAGGGGCCGGCGGAGGGTGAATTTTCATACAAACGTAATACCAAAATTATTACTAGTTTAGGCAGATTCTCACTATATTATTGTAATAACTGTGTTCATATAGTATTTATCAAGGTTCCTGAATAATTTTGATTTTAAATTACTTACTTCAAATGAAATAAACACAAATCGCATTTTACACATTTTTTTCATTGCAAAATGTGATTGGCGTTAATTTTATTTGAGGTAAGTAGTTTAAAATAAAAACTGTTCAGGGACCTAGATAAATACTATAAAATACAATTATTACAATAATATAGTGAAAATCTGCTTAAATTAGTAATCATTTTGGTATTACGTTTGTATGAAAACTCGCCCTCCGCCGGCCCCTTAAGGTTAGTTTTTCAAGCCAATATAGCAAGATAGAGAAAGTAACCGACTACCGTTGGGGAATAAAGGTTCTCGAATGGCGACCACGAACCGGAAGACGAACCGTAGGGCGCCCACCAGATGGACTGACGACATTGTTAAGATCGCGGAAAGTCGATGGCTCAGAATCGTTCTTCCTGGAAATGTGTAGGGGATGTCTATGGCTAATATGTATGTCTTCTTCAGGCTGATGATGATGAGTGATAGTAAGCTAGCAGTTCTAGCTTCTAGTAAAAATAACTAGCTTCATTTTTCAAATAGCAGTTCTGCTTACACGAAGCAAGAACTGGTAGCTTACTACAACTATCTTGCTATACTGGCTTTAAAAACTAGCCTCGTGTACCCCGGGCATTATAGATGATTTATTCAGAGGGAATCACACAGGCGACTCTCCATACAAACGTAGTCCCCTATTTCCTCCCTGGATAATGCCTCTAGAGTAACCATTTTTTCTCATAAAATCCAGATCTACTATATACGTGCTCGTATGTTTTCCTTTTTTAGGGTTCCGTAGCCATATGGCAAAAACGGAACCCTTATAGATTCGTCATGTCTGTCTGTCTGTCTGTCCGTCCGTATGTCACTGCCATTTTTCTCCGAAACCGTAAGAGCTAGACTGATGAAACTTGGTGAGTAGATGTATTCTGTGAACCGCATTAAGATTTTAATACAAAAATAGAAAAAAAACTATAAATTTTGGGGATCCCCATACTTGAAACTGAAACTCAAAAAGTTTTTTTTCATTGAACCCATACGTGTTGGGTATCTATGAATAGGTCTTTTAAAATGATGTTGAGGTTTCTATTATAGTTTTTTTCAAAACTGAATAGTTTGCGCGAGCGACACTTCCAAAGTGGAAAAAAGTTGGTCCCCCCCCTCTAACTTCTAAAATAAGAGAAAGATAAAACTAAAAAAAATACATGTTGTACATTACTATGCAAACTTTCAACGATATTTGGTTTGAACGAGATCTAGTCAGTAGTTTTTTTTTTATACGTCATAAATCGTAAACCGCAATTGACCTTTCGACGAACTACAAGAACCTTTATATTATGTTACTTGATGCTACGGAACCCTTCATGGGCGAGTCCGACTCGCACTTGGCTGCTTTTTTTCAGAAACTTATTGGTAAAGAAAATATCACCTCCAATTCATATTTCATATAAATCATATTAGGGTCATATTTTCTTTATCAATAAGATTCTGAAAAAAAACAGCCAAGTGCGAGTCGGACTCGCCCATGAAGGGTTCCGTAGCACGACGAACTACAAGAACCTTTATATATGTTACTTGATGTAACATAATAAGGTTCCTGTAGTTCGTTGAAAGGTAAATTGCGGTTTACGGTTTATGACGTATAAAAAAAAAAAATACTGACTAGATCTCGTTCAAACCAAATATCGTTGAAAGTTTACATAGTAATGTACAACATATATTTTTTTTGTATTATCATTCTCGTACTTTAGAAGTTAGAGGGGGGGGGACCAACTTTTTTCCACTTTGGAAGTGTCTCTCGCGCAAACTATTCAGTTTAGAAAAAAACTATATTAGAAACCTCAACATCATTTTTGAAGACCTATTCATAGATACCCCACACGTATGGGTTCGATGAAAAAAAAATTTTTGAGTTTCCGTTTATGACGTATAAAAAAAAAACTACTGATTAGATCTCGTTCAAACCAAATATCGTTGAAAGTTTACATAGTAATGTACAACATATATTTTTTTTTGTATTATCATTCTCTTACTTTAGAAGTTAGAGGGGGGGGACCAACTTTTTTCCACTTTGGAAGTGTCTCTCGCGCAAACTATTCAGTTTAGAAAAAAACTATATTAGAAACCTCAACATCATTTTTAAAGACCTATTCATAGAAACCCTACACGTATGGGTTCGATGAAAAAAAATTTTTTGAGTTTCAGTTTCAAGTATGGGGACCCCCAAAATTTATAGTTTTTTTTCTATTTTTGTGTAAAAACCTTAATGCGGTTCACAGAATACATCTACTCACCAACTTTCATCAGTCTAGCTTTTATGGTTTCGGAGAAAAATGGCTGTGACACGGCCGGACAGACAGACATGACAAATCTATAAGGGTTCCGTTTTTGCCATTTGGCTACGGAACCCTAAAAAAGGAAAACATACGAGCACGTATATAGCAGATCTGGATTTTATGAGAAAAAATGGTTACTCTAGAGCTTAGACAATTTAGATCAGGACCTGCCTTGCATGGATCTTCCCCTCTGCCAAAAGGTACAAGACTAATGAATCTGACATATCTAGCACGTTTATAAAAACCACTTCGTAATCGATCTTTATCAGTGTCAGTATCGGTATCGCGGTGAAAGGACCTCTTCTAAAAATGCCAACATGTGCAGTTGCAGTGTGTAATAGGAAGTCCAACACATCAAGCTTGTAAAAGGATGGTGTAACATTTCATATGTAATTATTTTTTTGCATAATTAATGTTTTTTTCTATTAAAATAATGTGAAATTGTTGTGCGGCGTTTAGCTCTAGAACATCGATTCAGTATACGATTATACGAAAAAGATCGAATCGCCTCGAGTTTCCTGCCGTCAATTATCCGCATTTAATTTTCAACCTTATCACAAAATGAAATAGACTATAATTGCGAAATAATCTCTAATTGCCAAGCAATTTTAGTCACTAGCAAAAATTTAAAATTGTAACGAGACTACCTATGACGTACCTATGAACTCCCTACGAGACTAGTTGGCATTTCAAAAATGAATTTTTGACCTTACAGATTTAGATATTAAGTCGATTTGGCTTTGAATTTTTCCAGACCTGACAGGCCCGAGACATCTAAACCCCGCCCTCCGGTAGCGAGACTAGTGATAGAGGTGGATAAATGTTTACACACAGTTTTTTATCGATATCGATAAAAGCACGGGTGTTCTAGCGAGTAGATTTGTCTTAGCTTTCTGATTGGTTGTGGGTTCAAATCCAGTCGTGCACCAACGGATTGTGTTGAAGTTGTAACGTGTTATTTTATACATAACATTACGTAGCCTACATGTTTAATTTAACAATGTAGCTGTTGAACAATTTAGGAACTTAAAAAACTTTTAACTTTATACCTTGTGGAAAAACCAGCCCGCACATTGGAGTGCGGAAACCGCACACCAAGTGCGGATGATAAAATTTGCCATTTTGCGTATTCGGACATCCAAAAGCATAGCATTTGACACAAATTTAGTTCCAAACATTTATTCATCCCACCTTTTATAAGATGGATAGTTTTTGTGATCTTTTACCTTGAAAAACTAACGTAGTCATCATAGAATTTCATGCTATTTTTTAAAGAACTTTTAGAACACCTTTATGACGGTGTATACGAGTTTCCAGCTTATTCGCTCTTATTCTGAGGTTGACCCCATATTGGTCCTAAAATGATAAGTTTATTTAGGACAAATAAAAACATCGATATCTTTGATTTTAAGCTCAGAAAATTTATCAATCTCTATGAAAGTGTCAGTTTTGAGTAGTAATGCTGCCAACTTAATCAAGATGTAGTTTGTTGAGATTTGGGGTAAAAATAGGTTCTTAGTGCAAGTAATGAGTAACATACAATAAAGGATTTGTCCCTCATGGCATCCTAGAGAGCTGGCTGTAGTTTTAGTGTTGTCCAGTCCAGATCAATTGAACGAAATGAACTAGTCTGCCTGTGATATTCATTCATTAACAATTATACATTTGTGTCTGAAAAATAGTACATAATAAGCAAAAATAATATGAGTCATATCTTAAATTAAATAATTATCAAAGAAATTGTTATCAAATAATACCAGCAATGTCACTTCATATTTATAAAATCATCAGTAGAATAAAAACACCCTTTCAACAAAAGCTGCTTTAGTCTAGTTTTGAATAAATGTAGACTGTCTATTATTTTAATGTCAATACGTAAATTATAATATAATTAAAAGGCCTGATATCTATAAGATCATTAAGGAACATGCCAAAAAATATTGGTAACTGCCCCGGATTCTGTAACAACTTCTTGTTTACCAAAAATGCTTCTTATCTCTACGAATTGTTTTATATTCGTAAGGTATATACATAAACAGATTAAGTACGTCACCTCTAATACCGTAGTGTTCTAGCTTAGCAATCAGTAATTTATGATTTTATAGTATCGAAAGCAGAAAAAAGATCACACACAACAACACTTTCATTTTATTAGTAAGATTTGTAACAACATCGTTCACCAAATAGTCTATAGCATCTACCGTACCTACATTCACCTGGTAGCCAAACTGTCGTTCATACAGAGTTAATTTTTAAATGTGATACTAACCTATCTCTGATAAGTTTTCCAAAAACTTTAGAAACAATAGGTAGCAACGAGATAGGCCTATAATTTTTATATTGTTTGTCTTGAACATAAATAATACCCGACGACCATTAGTGCCATGAAATCTAAAATAATATTCAGAATGAATATTTAATAAATAAATCTTACTGACTTCGGAAGCCTTACATTCTTTCATACTTAACATAGGGTAAAATAAAATGATGATACGGCATCACTGTTGTGGTTCTCTGTATTTTGAATGTGTGTCACCTGTTTATACAGTAAACTTGAACTAGTGTTAAAGATTTGTATTTGTGTGCGTTCATAACAACACAAATAATTGTTGTGTGTGTTACGATCGTTTGAATGTGTGTCGCTTTCGTTTCAGTGTGTGCTTTCCTCGTCCCCCTCAAAATATGGCAGAAAAATTTGTTAGGCTGAATAGATGCAAGACAAGTCCTTAGGTTAAATTGTCTAAGCTCTAGAGGCATTATCCAGGGAGGAAACAGGGGACTACGTTTGTATGGAGAGTCGCCTGTGTGATTCCCTCTTCAGGTGTCAGGTAACTTTTCATTGATGCCCCTAATTACGGGACGCTGTAGTGCTTATGACGTAATTTAAGATAGAGTAAGCTTGGCCATCACCCATGCTATCTTTTCAGTTTAGTCGGCCTAACCCATGGGAAAGACATGGTCAACTCGTGCACAGCTGTCCAAGCCACAGATTTGCTCACAGTGATTTCCGTCACCGTTTATTGTATAACTTAATGCTTGTTTAAAATTTCATGTTTAATAATTCATCTCTGGAGTAATGGAATGTAATTTTAATATAATCATATTTCACAGAAACCTATTGGGTACGCCTACCATAATGCGATTATACATTAATTAGCGGAAATTAAACACGCAGATATTTCATAAAATACTCAATTTACAAGCGATTATAAACAACACCACACATATTTAATACCGTGCGCGTCTTGTAATAATTAAAATTTCAGTTAAAATATGATTTTGTTAAAACATATTAAGTTTTTAAATATTTTAATTTCGTACACTTTGTAAATTTTGTTAATACATAAAACAAATCACAATTAAATAAATAATAATAGTAAAAAGCATAAAACAATGTAACTTACCTAAACTATAATAATCTTATGGCACAATGAAATATAAAATATGTGCCTTAAAAAAATATAGTGCCTGTTGCGTAGGTGTGTAAGCTATTGTTACAAATTTTCACCGACTCTACTCAAATAATAATGATCAAAGTTGCTATTTTCGTTTTAGCGATCACATAGACTGTTAAGACGTTTCACAAGTCATCAGAAAATAAAGACCACCATCATCATCATCCACAGCCCGACGTGACCCACTGCTGGGTATAGTCCTCTCTCTGTATGTGCCACTGTGGAGGGTCCTGTGCTAATCTCATCCAGGTCTTGCCCGCGATGTTCGCCACATCGTCTGCCTATCTGGCCGCAAGGCAACGCTTACAAAAAATATGGTATAGTCTTATGATATGACTTACCTATTCACGATAAAATATATTCTTGAACAGCGAAACACCACAAAATACCTGAAAAAGAAAATCTCGATTAAGCGCTTGAAATCTAGGCAAATAAATATTGTGGCCAATTCACACAACATTATCTAGCCCCAAACTTAAGCAGATCTTGTAGGATGGGAACCAGATAGCTAATAATACTTATAATTTTTTTTTAATATTTCTGTACATGCTTAGAATTGTTAATTGAATTGTCATGAGGATGAAAGTCATGTGACTAGGAGAGTGACGAGTATGGATGTGGATGGATATGTGAGCAGTGGTAGACCAAAGAAAACATGGATGAACTGTGTGAAAGATGACATGGTTATGCGAGGAGTGAATGCAGAGATAGCTGATAGAGGGGAATGGAGGAGGAAGACATGTTGTGCCGACCCCACACAAAGTGGAATAAGGGCAAGAAGAAGAAGACATGCTTAGAATTGAACACCCTAACAGAGAACAGACATCTGCGTTCACCACACAAATATTTGTTCTCGGCCTACTGTGCAGAAGATTAACAGCCCTACTTATAAACGCAATTTAAATTTAATCATTGCATAAGGTTAGTCCTGTCACTGTTTGTCATTACCCAGTGGTAAGAGAAGGCAATAGTTTTACCACTGTTTATCTTTTGACATATTTTTATAAGTAAGGCCTAAGGTACTACCAATTGAGCCGTGAAACTTGTCTATATTATATTCAGAGATGCAGTAAATGCGTAGCTGTTTGTTTGTTTGTTTGAAATGGGATTGAATAGAGGTACCTATGTCTATTTTTGTAACGGGGAAGTGTCCCAACTTACGCCGGTCCTTGAAGAGTTAAGCCCCTGGGACCCAGGATTTGTGGTGGAAAACTTTGTCCATTAAGACGGACGGTAGTCGGTTCGCCACTCGCTCTGTTTGCTCCTTTCTACACACGTGCTTTCTAGTTTATAATGCATGAGTAAAATCAAAGCTTATCTATTCTTTTCCATGGCTTGTAGGCCTACCACAAGAAAGAAAGAAAGAAAGAAGAAAGAAAATATATTTATTTAACACACAACGGAACACACAAATCTCTGTACATACACAGAACGGAACACTGACAAACAATACTAAAACATAATATAATAATAATACATAATAATGAATAATAAGCTCTGTCAGGCTCTGTCTCTGGCTCTGGTTTTGAGTCTGTGTGAGTGCTCATTGGTGTATTATACTGTGTGTGTGACGTTTCGACGTAGGATTTGTTTAGACAGCACTCACACAAGCTCAAAACGAGAGCCAGAGACAGAGCCAGACAGAGCTTGTGGTAGGCCTACTGAGGTGTAGTGAGCACTTTTTAGTTTGTTTCCGTTTGATAGAAACCAACTTCATGGCCAACCTGCTAACCGAATTTAATAACATTTCAATGGAATCTAAAAGTATTACCTTCGATATAAATAAAAAAACAAATCGGTTCACAAATGACGAAGTTATGCGATAAAAATACAACCAAATTGAGAACCTCCTCCTTTTATATTTGAAGTCGGCTAAAGAAGAACGTGAAATAAAAACTTATAATTTTAATTATAATCATTTTTAGGGTTCCGTAGCCAAATGGCAAAAACGGAACCCTTATAGATTCGTCATGTCTGTCTGTCTCACTGTCTGTCTGTCTGTCTGTCTGTCCGGCCGTGTCACAGCCATTTTCCTCCGAAACCATAAGAGCTAGACTGATGAAACTTGGTGAGTAGATGTATTCTGTGAACCGCATTAAGGTTTTTACACAAAAATAGAAAAAAAACTATAAATTTTGGGGGTCCCCATACTTGAAACTGAAACTCAAAATTTTTTTTTTCTTCGAACCCATACGTGTGGGGTATCTATGGATAGGCCTTCAAAAATTATGTTGAGGTTTCTAATATCGTTTTTTTCTAAACTGAATAGTTTGCGCGAGAGACACTTCCAAAGTGGAAAAAAGTTGGTCGCCTCCCCTCTAACTTCTAAAATAAGAGAATGATAAATCCAAAAATAGTAGATTGTGTCACAAGGGGCCAAAATAAAGTATTTAGGGCGAGAGCGATTTTTTGAATCCAGAGTGAAGTGAAGGATTCTAGAGTAGGATCCCGAGTGAAACGAGGGGTCCTAGAGTAGAATCCTGAACGTAACGAAGGATTCAAAGTACGTCGCTCAAGGTTAAATAATTTTGGTACCGTGTGGCACACTCTGCTTTTCATCCCCCTCTATGAGAAAATTAAATAAGAGAAGCTTTTAGTAGAGAATCATTTATATTTACATAACAAATTTTTTTATATGAATATTAGATACATTTCCGCAATTTTAAAACTTTATTGTAACTGTTTTGTTGTGAACAGAAAATGTAGTTGACTTATTTATCACTTGGGTATTCGTAATAAATTCAGACTCTAGTTGATGGTTTTGTAATATATCACTTTCACTGCTAGAACTCATATTTAATTGTTTTTTTGTGTATTATATTTAAATTGCTTGTAGTAGTTTGTTAGAAAGTAATAAAAATACAATAAGAAGTTCCCGCGTTTTTTTTTTTATTAACCAATACCGCGGCTACAGGCTCGCTTTTTCATACTACCACTACCAGCCAGTATTTTATCGTAGCGAATTGCGTTCAAACTTTTCAATTTAATAGTATTCCAAATTTAAAAGTCATTGTGTCACTGTACCAATAGTGCGCCTAAAGTAGTTACTTTAGGCGCACTATTTAGGGAACCAATCGCCTCTTTTTGAATAGATGGGATGAAAAAATATATGTTGTACATTACTATGCAAACTTCCAACGATATTTAGTTTGAACGAGATCTAGTCAGTAGTTTTTTTTTTATACGTCATAAATCGTAAACCGCAATTTACCTTTCGACGAACTACAAAAACATTTATATTATGTTAATTGATGCCACGGAACCCTTCATGGGCGAGTCCGACTCGCACTTGGCTGCTTTTTTCAGTCTATCATTATAACTACATCTCTTATAGCCGTTTCTATGTTTATTTACCCTACCACATACGCAATTAATCTTTATTTACATAAACAAACGTTTAAGAACACTGATAAACATTTATACGCTTAAATTTTTTTTTTTTTGCTAAATTAGTGTACTACATTTATGCGGTACCCTAATTAATATTACAATCTAGCCTAGTAGGTAACCTAATGAGTAATTTTGCTGTAGCTTAGTTTTATAAAATAGGTATTATAGGTAATAAGAATGTGTCCATTGGCACTTTTCTTACTGTCTCTAATTAATTAATGTGACACTTTGTTTATGTGTTCATACGATTTCCATACAAACTTAATTTACACAACTATGGGCGAATAAAGTATTAATGTACACTGAAATAGCTGTAATAGGCTTTTACAGTGGTCCTTATTACCGGCCAGTTATATAAAGTTGGAGTGTCAGCCGTTGGTCGTGGCAGTCGGGGCTTCAGAAAAAGAATGACGAAAAAATTACTTTTTTGGTTTTTTATTAATATTTCTGTTACCCTACAGTTTTCTCCAACTTTATATAACTGGCCGGCAATAAGGACCACTGTAAAATTCTATTACAGCTATTTCAGTGTACATTTATACTTTGTTTGCCCATAGTTGTGTAAATTCAGTTTGTATCGGAATCGAACAACCTTAAAGTAGCACTATCACTACACAATATTAAATTTATCACTACACTAACTCAAAAGGTTTGGTCCTTTTGAGTCTTCTTACTAGGTCTGTATTGTCGAGGAGCTGGATAGCCTCTACGTTAACATGGTGATGGAGTCTTTTTTCGTGACTTTCCGCGTATTTTTGAATAGTTTTATCGACGAACTCTATATTAAGGTTTCGATGGAGATCGTCGTTTCTTATGTACCAGGGTGCATTTACGCTTCAAATGACTTTGAAAGTTCGGTACGGTGTTTTATTCACATGTACCGAACAGTAGAAGTAGCAGTAAATGACAGTATTTGTTGTGGACTATTTATTAAAGGTAAAAATGCATTTTGAAATAACTTTAGCGTAGACGTCTTCAAGAGATATATGCCTATTGCCTAGCTAGGGATTTAAAAAGTGCAAAAATTGGCAAAGATTTTTATAATGTCCCAAAAGTTAAGGGCCGAGCGGGATTAGAACCCGCGACCTTCCTTTCTCGATTTAACTTTTGGGACACAATATTTTTTTTTTGTCAATATTTGCACTTTTTAAATCCCTAGGCTAGGCAATAGGCATATTATAATTTATCTCTTGAAGACGTATACTTTAAAGTAATTTCAAAATGTATTTCCACCTCTAAGAAATACACCTTTAAGTATAGTTAACACTATAAAAAAATGCAAATAATGAGTAGTCCATAGGTCTATCTGTACGTTATTCTACTAAGAGTGGTCCTAAAATACTGTGTCTCTCTCAAATACATATATTAGGTCCGTTACGGATTTACAAATGACCGTATTTAGGAATGATAAACGAGAATATTAAATGAAGATAGAGGCTTATTTTAAAGAGGATTAAAAGGGATAATTTTGGGTTTAATATGAAAGCTTAAGAGATAAGTCTCGGATAAAGGTGGGAGAGAAACTGATTTATAAAAGATGTTTTTTGCAGGTCTTCATTTGAAAAACAATTTCATGAAAATAAAAATCAACTTGTGCTAAGCCAAAAAAAATCCTTCGACCAGTAAGAGTTGTAGAATATTTGGACACATATCTGACTACTCCTTAAATGCCTTTAAAGATTCCTAGTAACATAAGATATAGGACGCCGATAGTGAGAAGTTGACCGCGCTTTGAAATTAGTGTTAGAAATGCTTTTTTTTATGCGTAGCACAAAAGTTTTTTCCTGACCACTACAATCTCGGCCTCTTCAAGGCAACAGTGAATAGGTGTCTTCTGACTATCCTGTTCCATCGTCGGCTACATCTTTGCTTACCATCAGGTGAGATTGAAGCCAAAGGATGGTCTACTATCATGTAACAAAAATAATAAAATAAGTAGATAGTAGTAGTAGAACTCTTTGTGTGTGGCTTGTCCGGGGAAGTACTACCACCATGTCTATTTCTACCGTAAAGCCACATTGCTGTTTCAGTTTAAAGGGTGTGAGTGCCAGTGAAATTTCTGTCACGTGAGGTTGATCACCTGTAACCCCAAAGTTGAAAGACGCAGAGCAGTGCAGGGCACGTTCCTGACATGCGTGACCTGCGAGGCATTGCTTTGTGGCGTTGACTACTACTTAACATCAGGTGGGCCATATGCTTGTTCCATCAGCTAGTTGTATAAAAAATCTAATTTCTAGGGGGGGATCAACTTTTTACCACTTTGGAAGTGTCTCTCGCGCAAACTTTTCAGTTTAGAAAAAAACTATATTAGAAATCTTAACATAATTTTTGAAGACCTATTCATAGATACACGTATGAGGTTGATGAAAAAAAAATTTTTGAGTTTCAGTTTCAAGAATGGGGGGGGTGTCCCCCAAAATTTATTGTTTTTTTCTATTTTTGTGTAAAAATCTTGATGCGGTTCACAGAATACATATACTCGCCACATTTCATCAGTCTAGCTCTTGCAGTTTCGGAGAAAAATGGCTGTGACATACGGACGGACAGACAGACAGACATGATGAATCTGTAAGTAATCCGTTTTTGCCATTTGCCTAAGCTTGGCTAGGGAACTATAAAAATTAACAAAAAGCATTTGCCCTCATTTCCTCTACATTCTATAGGACCACTCAAAAAGTCAAGAGTCGCAACCACAACTAAGCTAATTAATCGCTCCTAGTTAACAAACAGAAGGGAGGAGCAAAAACACTGTTGGAATGACTAAGCAGCCGGAAGAGAAACTTGACCGGGTTGAGAATGTTTTGGGACATGGCCCATTGAAGGGATCTCGATACTTTGGGGAGAGTTAGTTCGCTGCTTTTTGTCTGTGAAGTCATATTTAACCCCAGACTGAAAAGAGGGCTGTTATAAGTTGGAAACCTTAGTGTCAGGATCGTGAGAATGAAAACCCTTACCCCCATGAGAATGAGGCGTGATTTTATGTATGTATGTTCCATATTTCGTTACATAAAACTGATAGCATGCACAAATATAATTAAAACTACCTATATCCGGTATAATACATAATCTTAAATTTTAGAAACTATACAAAAAAACCCAAAAAAAACATTTTTTTGTGGTATGTGGAGTACCACCCCCCTCCCCGCACACATGATGCAGGATTATCCACCATTTCTGGGAAACCCTGTATAATTCCTTAGCCGTGTATATGTGTGATTGTCTCTGTAGCGTCGTTCCTCCGAAACTAAGATTTGCTTAGTTTGGGTTTGCGCCGTGTAAAAATGTTCGCCATTACAGCTTGCTTTATTTATTTTAACTGGGTGTATTGACCCACTGCAGGGCAAAGAAAGAAAAAAAAAATATTTGCCAAGCAACCAAAACTCAAACTAACAATTTAAACTTGACAAAAACTACTGCAGGGCTACCACGAGCTCCATATGGTTATGGCTATATGGCTGTCAAATTGTGTATAGATAGGCTGACCCACACAATCATTTCCTTCTTGGGTTTGAATGTGTTGACACTGTTGACACAATTTTGACAGCCATAACCATAACCATATGAAGCTCAAGGTAGGCCAGCTGAACTATATAATGTAAATAATAAAAAGATAATAATAAGAATACTGATAATAAGTATGATATATCTAAGTAATCCGCCGTAAACGGTGTTTAAAGTGATTTAAATGCATTTAAAACCTTTATTACTTATCATAACTTGTTTCCTAATTTGCTACTGTTTGTTTACCTCAATAAAATAAACTACAGAGATGAGCTTTGTGCGTCGGAAAAGAAAAGACCCATCTAGGTTTAAAACTCTTTTAAATAATGACTTATTAAATAAAAGCAACCTTTGACTGGCCTCTAGCTCAGTTGGTAGTAGCTCTGCCTTCTGCGCCGTAGGTCGTGGGTTCGATCCCCACCGAGAACAAATATTTGTGTGGTGAACGCAAATGTTTGTTCTCTGTCTGGGTGTTATATTGTATTCTAATGTATTTACAAAAACATTTCATACAACAACAATCATAATAATCATATTAATTATCAGCAATCTGGTTCCCATATTACAAGCTCTGCTTAGTTTGGGGCTGGGTAGTGTTGTGTGAATTGTCCACAATATTTATTTATTTTATTTATTTAAGACAAACTCTTGTTAGCAACGATGATTTATTGAGTTTAGCAGTTGTTTGATAGTGCTCAAGTTATTGGTTGGTTTGTAATTCAGAACAAAGTCTAGACACGATGGTATAAATATTTGAGTGAGCTAATAAAGCGATAGAGAAAACTTTATAGATGCTTTATTAGGTTTAGAATAGATCAAAGATCTGTAGCCTACCACATGTTCTGTCTGGCTCTGTCTCTGGCTCTGGTTTCAAGTCTGTTTGAGTGTTGACTAAATAAATCTGATGTTGAAACGTCACACACACAGTATAATACACTGGTGAACACTCACACAGACTCAAAACTAGAGCTAGAGACAGAGCCAGACTGAGCTTATGGTAGGCCTACTGGCATCAAAGACCGATGATGGACCGATGACATTAAAGATTTCGCAAAGTTGGTATATGGAGAGGGCTCGAAATTTTCTTGTTTACAGTTACCAGTCCTTTTCTACAGATGGATAAATGACCCAAGACAAAACCATTAAGTATTTATTTAATAAATGAATCAGTAATCATCATCAGCGCAAACAAAATAACTTTTCAAATGATAGACCACCATATTTCGTTCATTGGTCGGAAATTGTATTAAAATGTCGCAATGAAGCTAGCTGGTAGATAATGCTATCTAGCATTAAGCTCGCCTGTGTACAGTTCTTTTAATTTGTGCAATAGAGAATTGTCTATCTATTTATCTATCTATCAGTTGAATTAATAATAATAATAAAGTTTATTTCAGACAACAAAAAATGCACACATTACAAAAATGAAACACTTTGGGTCCATAGTAATAAATACCTTAGAGACTAACATACATAAAATAAAATAACTAATCAAATCTTAGGGGCTTTTTTCGTTAGCGCACCCCTAAAGCATATTAACATAATATAAGTAATAACTGGTACAGGCTGATGATGAAGAAGAATGCTCAAGATCCTGAAGGCAGTTTCAGATTTACAGCTGATTCAGGACTAATGTCCATCATTGTGAACACGAGACAATGAACTTCCTTTGAAGGGACTTTATGACTATTTTATTTTGGTAATAAATAAGTCTTAAGGCATTGTAATGAAGATTAGAACGGGAACCCCTATCGTAACTCCACAGAAAGGTACTTCCAAAATTTTGAACAGAATTATGATATTATTGATGAAATTCGTCAAAATATAACCTTATATAACGGAACAAGCATATGCCCACCTGCTGGCCTACCATGAGCTTCATACGGTTATGGTTATGGCTGTCAAAATTGTGTCAACACATTCAAACCCAAGGAGAAAATGAATGTGTGGGTCAGCCTATCTATACACAATTTGACAGCCATAGCCATAACCATATGGAGCTTGGTAGCCCTGCTGATGTTTAGTGCTAACCATAAATGAATATTGCAGACAATCCGCACAAAACTATCTAGCCCCAAACTAAGCAGAGCTTGTAATATGGGAACCAGATAGCTGGTTATAATACATAAATACTTTTTTTTTGTTAATACATACGTAGAATACAATATAACACCCAGATAGAGAACAAACATCTATGTTAACCACACAAATTAAGTTTAAAAAACTTGAGAAACCGACTTCATTGCCAAACGGCTAAATCGATTTTAATGAAATTTGTTTGGGACAATCTGGACGTAAGAATAACCTTCCAAATAAAAAATAATTTTCTAAATCGGTTCATAAATGACGGGAGGCATGCAGTTACAAACATTAAAAAAAATATTTTAAAAAATGGCATCATCGATTTTAATAAAATTAAAATGGGACCAATCTGGAAGCAGTACCTTTCAGATAAAAATAATAATTTTTCAAATCGGCTCACAAATGACGAAGTTATGCGGAACAAACATTTAAAAAAAAAATACGGGTTGCACTCCGGGAGTGCCGGCAGAAGTGAAAACTTGATTATTAACGTAGGAACCCTAAAAGTTGTTTATTTTATCAAGTTCCTCAATGTAGTAAAACCCCAATCAAAGTCCTAAGGAACCCTAAAAATTTTAGCATTATCAAGCTCCTAAGTGTAGTTGAAATTCCAATCAAAGTGCTAAGGAACCCTAAAATTGTTTACATAATCAAGGTCCTAAGTGTAGTTGAAAGTCCAATTAAAGGCCTAAGGAACCCTAAAAGTTGTTTATTTTATCAAGTTCCTCAATGTAGTAAAACCCCAATCAAAGTCCTAAGGAACCCTAAAAATTTTAGCATTATCAAGCTCCTAAGTGTAGTTGAAATTCCAATCAAAGTCCTAAGGAACCCTAAAAATGTTAACATTATCAAGCTCCTAAGTGTAGTTGAAACTCCAATCAAAGTCCTAAGGAACCCTAAAAGTTGACCACTTAATCAAATTCCTCAATGTAGTAAAACCCCAATCAAAGTCCTAAGGAACCCTAAAAATTTTAACATTATCAAGCTTCTAAGTGTAGTTGAAACTCCAATCAAAGTCCTAAGGAACCCTAAAAGTCGACCATTTAATCAAATTCCTCAATATAGTATAACCCCAATCAAAACCCTATACGGAACCCTAAATTTTACGTAAAGCCAAATCCTCAACGGGTCGGAACCGCTAGAAGGGACCTTGTCGCGCGACCTACAAGTAGGTCCTAAATGAAGTAAAACGGCAGACATAGGAGGAGGGGGTTCTGGGGGGCTAAGGGGGGTCACAGCACGGCTCGCTTCGCTCGCCGCGCTGTTCCCCGTGGTCGCGTGGCGGCTCGCTTCGCTCGCCGCAACGCTCCCCCCGGGTTCAGGAAGAGGGGGTTCTGGGGGGCTTAGGGGGGTAACAGCACGGCTCGCTTCACTCGCCACGCTGTTCCCCGTGATCGCGTGGCGGCTCGCTTCGCTCGCCGCGACGCTCCCCCCGGGTTTCGGAGGAGGGGGTTCTGGGGGGCTTGGGGGGAGTCACAGCACGGCTCGCTTCGCTCGCC
Source organism: Thera obeliscata (assembly GCA_947578465.1). NCBI lineage: Eukaryota > Metazoa > Arthropoda > Insecta > Lepidoptera > Geometridae > Thera > Thera obeliscata. The sequence continues at coordinate 13,353,288 of OX387924.1, read as the reverse complement.
GCGCTGTTCCCATGGTCGCATGGCGGCTCGCTTCGCTCGCCGCAATGCTCCACTCGAAAAATAAATACAGTAGATCTATAAAATCTTGTACCAATGACCACTACTACCTGCCGCGGGCGGCCGCTAGTTCATAAAATCTATAATAGGTATGTACCTATACCTACTACAGTCACGAAAAACGCCTTGGTATGCTTGCTACTAACTATTATCTATTCTGTGACGTTACCGTGTCATAGTAACTACTAGCGTATCTGTAGCGTCTTACGCTTTTTTTCGATTTTTATTATGAACTCTACGTTGTAGTCTTAGGGTACATTTCTGCAAAAAATCCGTCCTACGCTTTTTCGATAAGGTCACGTGATCCTGACGCCCTGACGCGAGTTTAAGATTTTATACCCATTACAGAAAGTGCTCCAACGCCGCTAAAGAAGTTTTCACTTCAAAAAAAAAAAGTACAACCGAATTGAGAACCTCCTCCTTTTTGATTGGAAGTCGGTTAAAAATAAGGGATCGAACCCACGACCTACGGCGCAGAAAGCAGAGCTACTGCCAACTGAGCTGAAAGGCCAGTCGCCATCTCTTCTAACAAAACATTGCCTCGTAGGACACGTGCGTCAGGAACGTGCCCTACGATACGCTACCCTGGGTCCTTATGATATTCAGCCTCACGTGTCAAAAATTTCACCAACACCCACACCCTTCAAACCGAAACACAGAAATGATGCTTCACGGCAGAAATAGGTATGGTGGTAGTACTTCCCCGGATGAGCCCTTCACAAAGAGCTCTACTACTTCTTCTTATCGTATCACTGATTCTTTCGAACCAAGTGTGGTGAAAGGATTTTAAGTGATAGGCTCCTTTCGTGCACTCGACACATATTTTCGAACTTTTTAGGTTCTACGATATGCCGGTTTCCTCACGATGTATTCCTTCACCGTTTGAGAGCACTGGCATAGTGTACATAACATTTTGGAAAGAAAAACCCATTGATACACGACTAGATTTGAACCCACGACCTTAGGATCGGAAGGCGGGGCCGCTACCACTAGACCACCAGCGCGCGCTCTACTACTACTAAAAGTAGTTAGTATCTCTATGCTAATTTGTGTCAATGCCCCATAATAACTAGATACAAAGAAAGTCCTAGCCACCCCATGTAATTGCGTGCAACCAAACACACCTGTAGGTCTACCACAAGCTCTGTCTGGCTCTGTCTCTGGCTCTGGTTTTGAGTCTGTGTGAGTGTGCTCACCAGTGTATTATACTGAGTGTCTGTATGTGGGTGTGTGTGAGGATATGTGTGACGGTTCTTATGATAGCATGAATTGAGTGCCTCTTAAGAGTCAAGGTAACAAGAGGATGAAGTTATATAAAAGTGTGGTGTTTATGTGAGGGTGGGTGTGTGTGTGACGTTTCGACGTAGGATTTATTTAGTCAACACTCACACAGACTTAAAACCAGAGCCAGAGACAGAGCCAGACTGAGCTTGTGGTAGGCCTACTGGCCGCCGACAGATACTTTGACATTTCAACCGTCTACTTTCACCTTTTTTGCAACGAATCGATACACCTGCCGAGTACTTTGGCACAAATTGTTATAATTTTGCACTTTCTAGTCAATTTTATTAGACCTTTTTGGATAGTTTTATTTGCAACACAGAACTTATACTTAAAAAAAATACTGGCACGTGAGGCTGAACATCAATTCAATTCAATTCAATCAATCAATTCATCAATTCAAACATCGATTCAATTCAGTTTATTGAATTGAATTGAATTGCAACACAGAAACTTATACTTAAAAAAAATACTGGCACGTGAGGCTGAACATCTGTATGCCTTAAGCTGATGGACGCAGAGCAGTGCATCGTAGGGCACGTTCCTGACTTGCGTGACCTACGAGGCAATGCGATGGAAACCTCTTAAAATCAGGTGGGTCATATGCTTGTTCCATCTGCTAGTTGTATAAAAAAAAACTTTTTTTTAAAAGCTTTTTTTAAGTTACTCAGGTTGAAATATATCTCAAAGGTAGTCTTGTCATTAATTTTAACATTTTCTGTCATTTTGACAGTTTCTGTCAGATTTGACACTTTTAACTACTTTGCAACTTTTGAACTTAAATATATTTTCGGTTGGTAATAGACGTTTCCCAACTGACAAACCATGAATTAATTAGTAGATGGTTGGTCGTTTAGGAATAAAAGTGTTGATTACTCATTGGTGCGAGATGGAAAGCCCTGATTTTATCATAAAGAAAACAAAATAAAAAAATCGTTGTCTGTAAAGTCTGTTTACTGACGATCGTTGAACGTGACAACGTAATACAGCTGTCCACGCGGACGCATCGCTCACTCAAGTAGGAAACGGACAGGTGTCAAACGCTGCCGAACGCGGAGGCCGATTGTGCCTCTTTGTCGCTCGTTCCGCGCTCTCGCTTGCACTTCAAGCCTTAAATGGACGCCCCAGAGCGAGGTAACGCCGCATGAGTCATGTTTTTTCGTGCGTGCAGTCGGCTCCATCGAACTATAAGACGTTGTCACGTCAAAAAATATATTAAAAATATTTTTTGTAACTCCTAAACCACTAAACGTTACTTACGTTACACTCATTTAATTTGTAAAGTAAAGCCACTCCAAGGCCTCTGTCATAGCTTAACAACCGCTAGAGCCGAGACGGATAGCTTAACTAGCCCTCAGCATCGACATAAATGCGACCAGCAGTCACCTATCCAAATGACGACCACGCAGAACTTTGTTCAACTATGTGTCGTCATGTGGGTTTAAATCCAGTCGTGTACTAATGAGTTTTTTGTCGAAAAATATATGCACACAATGCTAGTGCTCTCAAACGGTGAAGGAAAACATCGTGAAGAAACCCGCGGTTTAGTCAGCTCCGCACATATTGACCATGTCTTTTCTGTGGATTAGGCCGACTAAGCTGTCAGGATGGTATAGGTGCTGGGCAAGCCTATTCCATCTAAAATCCTGTCCAAGGCACTATAGCGTCTGGCGAATAAGGCTTGTGTAATCACCAGTTGCCCAAATTGTGTTTGAGGGAGCACAGCTGTATAACAATTTGCCTGATGATATAAAAGAGTGTACTAGTGTTAATATATTCAAGGGTAAACTGAAGAAATATTTATATACATTACTAGAATAATCCTTTTTGTAAGGCCCGAGAGGCATTTGTTTCTCATTATAAGTGAACTGTTTAGTTTTTATGAGAATAAACCTATATAAATCCCTATATATACCTCTATTCGGAGAGACGTTGGTTCTCTGTGCGTGCTCTATCGTCTCTACAATGGGGAGTGCTCCGAGGAACTGTTTGCTCTGGTGCCCGCGGCTGATTTTTATCATCGCACCACGCGCCGCAGAACCAGATTCCATCCTCACCACCTGGATGGCTGGTTTTCCACAACTGCTCGTTTTTCGCGATCTTTTTTGCCGCGCACGAGTAAGTTGTGGAATGAGCTGCCTTCTGCGGTTTTCCCTCGGAGCTTCGACATGGGGTCCTTCAAAAGGCGGGTATATCGTTACTTAAAAGGCTAGCAGCGCATTAGCACCACCTCTGGTGTTGCAGGTGTCTATGGGTGACGGTGACTACTTTCCATCAGGTGGCCAGTCTGCTCGTCTGCCTGCTATGGCATAAAAGAAAGAAGTAGAAGAAAGGATAAATCATCTACAATAGATGCAAAGGCCTGTTTACTCGTAAGATAGACAGAGCAAGCTGCATACAATATCACTAGGTGTCTTTATAAGACAGTGTCCAAACGTGGCATACGTTCAATATTAATGGAGTCTAAGACAGCGGCTCTCTGCAAACTGTGCAGACTTTGCACGAAGCCTCGGGTGTCCAATTTTCCAAGTTTATGCCCTAAATACGGGTAGCATGCACCAACACGTTCTATACTTTGCTTGTACTGTATCATACTCGTAGTTATTTTATAACAGACTAGCTGCCTGTCCCGGCTTCGCATGGGTGGACATTTATTTTTTAAACAACTATGCCTCAGTAAAAATTACTAGCAGTAAGTGACCGAGCTTCGCTCGGTATTTTTTTGATAACGTACTTATGAATGATGAAATCATATATTTCGATCTTACTAACATACTACATAATAATAAAAAATATGAACTGGTTATCTAAAAAAAAATCACGAGTGCAATGAGATAGAAACTTCTGGAACTTGTCCACAGAGTGTTTACGTAGTCCTTTAGTTCCAAAACTCGACAATAGATGGCATTATCTGTGAAACATAACCCTTGAGTCCTCAGGTTCTCACAGAGCTTAGTTTTTGCTTCTGAGCAACAGATGGCGCTAGGAGTAATGATATTATGAAAAAGTTGTTTGTTCTTAACTCCGAACGCCGATATTTTCTAAAAATAAATCCTAGCTAGATCGATTTATCGTCCCCGAAAACCCCTGTATACTAAATTTCATGAAAATCGTTGGTGCCATTTTCGAGATCCTAAATATATATGCAAGATTTTCTCGTTTAAAGGTATAAGATTCCACCATTGGAAAGCTACAATCACCTTGAGTAGGTGATTGTAGCTTTCCAATGGTGAAAGAATTTTTGAAATCAGCACAATCGTTTTTGTATTTATTAATTACAAACATACACACAAAAATACATTTTATCCAGCCGAACAAAGAGCTCTGCTACTACAAAAATATTGCAACAAGCCTAGACAAAACGCTAAAACATTATAGATTCCTAAGTTGGTTGTAGGTGTCTAGACATCTGTACTCTGTACCCAACATCAGCATTCATAGTGAGCTAAATAATTAAGCATCTCGAACTCCATTATAACTTCGATTATAATTGAATACCAAACTAAATAAGCGTCTTTCAAGAACTCTCGAAATAAAGTATTTGACTTTGTCGATTTAAGTTGGAGCCCATAAGTTATGTAACAAGCGTACCTTAGTGGGAGTTTATTAGATTAGGTAAAATTTTCACTTCGGCGAAAAATTGTTTGCGTCAATTTGGTTGAAATTATTTTTATTTTAAAAATTATTCTTAATTTTCTTTCTTATTTTTTACTACGCTTTCCAGCTTCATTTAATAAAACTATGTAAACTTAATTTATTACCTATTTTTTACATCGCTTTTTAGCTTCGTTGAAATCACTGGCACGTGAGGCTGAACATCTGTATGCCTCAAGTTGATGGACGTAGGGCAGTGCATCGTAGGGTTCGTTTCTGACATGTATGACCTACGAGGCAATGTTTTGTTATTGGTGATGGTTACCACTTAACAACAGGTAGCCATACATTCCATTTACTTCTTGTGTAAAAAAAATGTATATTTTTCAAGGAAGAATTTAATAAAATACAACTTTTATGATTGCTGTCCTTCTTCTTTCCGTCCTTATCCCGCTTTATGTGGGGTCGGCACAACATGTCTTCCTCCTCCATTCCCCTCTGTCAGCCGTCATCTCTGAAATCACTACTCTCTTATCCATGTCACCTTTCAAACAGTTCATCCATGTTTTGCTTGGTCTACCCATGCTCACATAACCATTTACACCCATACTCATCACTGCCCTAGTCACATGACTTTTATCCCTCCTCTTGACATGCCCGTACCACGCCAACCTACTCCTAAATTTTTCTGTCACTGTACTTTCAAACTTCCCCAAAAACAAATTTTCGAATTTTATTATTATCGTTGTGGATAAAAAATAACCGTCCTTTAAAAAACTGAGAAGCATAAAATAATATTAACCTGTAGCTCTGTCTGTGTGTGGCTATGTTTCTGGCTCTGGTTTTGAGTCTGTGTGAGTGCTCACCAGTATATCATACTGTGTGTGTGACGTTTCGACGTAGGATTTATTTAGGCAGCACTCACACAGACTCAAAACCAGAGCCAGAGACTGAGCCAGACAGAGCTTGTGGTAGACCTTCTGACCAGACTTTCGATAATTAAACTTAGAATAAGCTAACCGTATTTTACTATTTTGCTGGCACATAAAAAGACTTATCACCTGAGTGATAGACATTCGACGCAGGGAGGCACTTAGGGCACATCCTCGTTTAACGTGATCTTTGAGGCAGTTGATATAGAAAAGTCACTGCTCAACATCAGGTGAGTCACCAGCTAATTTAGCAAAATACTCCTTCTTCTTCTTCTTCTTCTTATCGTGTCACTGATTCTTTCGAACCAAGTGTGGTGAAAGGATTTTAAATACTAATAAGAGAATTACGTGAATCAGTAATTTTAATCTCAGTCCAACCATGAGCTCTGTCAGGCTCTGTCTCTCGCTCTGGTTATTTCAACACAAAATATTATAAACAATGTAGTTTAATTTGAAGGAAAATTTACTTTCGGGTTTTGATATTGGTAATAATTGTTTGCCGTTTCCTGGAACCTAATACCATATCTATTTGTTTCAAACAACCGTTAAAACAATATCCTAAATCTAGTTACCCGTATTAATTGAGCGAGAAAATCAAGCGAAATTTCTCAAATAAGTCATGTGAAGTCCTGGACACAAAACAAACCCTCATAATAAACACACAAACTTTTGTCCTAGATGGACATGGAACCCACGACTCACAGCGCGGAACAAAGAGCCCAACTGAAGAAAGAAAAGAAAGAGAGAAAAAAAATATACCTATATTTTGGACACACAACACACATAAACACAGCACAAACAGACATTTGACAAGTAAACAACGAACAATTAACTGATATGCAATATCTGTTAACTCACATCATACATTCAAGTAAGGTCGATGCTACTTTAAAATTCCTTCAAAATACTTCCGCAACTCAGTTAAAAACAATACAATAGGAAACGCCGAAAATGTAGAGCATTTAATTTCAAAAATAACTTATTTCTCCGCGAACAATTATTAACTTCTCAAATTTAAATTTATTAATTATTAGTTAATGCCCGTAGCACCCCGCGGCGGACTCCGCAGGGCATAAAGCCTCCCTTCCGGTCCCCACTGTCAAGTAAAATGTATTTTCATTTGAAAAATAAAACATTTACACAGTTGCAAAACCAACGTTTCAATACAGCGGTACTAATACACTTATGAACGTAATAAACCATCTGAAATACCGACACCGCTACAGATGTTTATACGTCTATAAACTTAAAGCATGTACGTAGCATTTCAAATAACCGAAAGCCTCATGCTTTTCTGAAGTTACGATCTCAATTTCGATGTTGGGGAACTAGACTTGGCCTGCAACGCAGCAAATCTCTGTTTCATAATGTTTGCAGAAACACCGGGTATGTTTTGTTATTTATTTACAAAGTTACACGGGGAACTTCCTCAGATATTTTAATAAGCCTGATGAATGTAACGGTTATATTATGAGAATAAAACTCAATTTCAATAAACAATCCCGCATTTACCGGCTTGAAGCCTACAAGTCGTAAACTATAAAACATTTTGAGTTACGCCGGTGTTTTTAGACGATTAAAACGCTCAATTTAAAAAACGTCAGCAGTTATAAATACAGGGGCGTTTGTAAACCTAACTTACCGTGTTTATCAGCACGAGCGGACACAATAACAGTCACAGAAACAAACACGCGGTCGATACGGCTGGGCGGGCGGCGGCGTGCTACCGGCTCGGCGTCCTGACGGGCACTGTAGGGCGGGCGGCTAGGGTAAGGCGGGATTCGATTGGGGAAGATTTAGCGGAGGCTTCGACGGCAACGCTGTGAAGCCTGCGGGGTCGTTGCGTCGGACAAGTTCAACTTTCCCAGTAAAAATATTAACGTTGCAATGAGGTTAGCCGAATCTTTTATTCAGGAGGTCGTCCAACATTTTATTTAAATAAGTATTTGAAAGAGGATTCAACAACCTTATACCTCAAAAGAAAGTTTGAAGAGAGAGATCAAAATATTTTTGTTATTGTCTATAAAAAGGCTAAAATATAATAAATGTGGAATGGGTACTTCATCATTTTCCTGCCTTCAACCCACGCTAAGTGAGGTCGGCTTTGGGTTTTGGCCCGAGTAGTTGATAACACGAAAATAGAAACACATAGTATTTGAAACTATTTTGGGAAGGGGTAGTAGTCAGAGGTAAGAAAATACATTTATTAAAAAAATCAAGGTTCACTTTGAAACGGCTTAAAGCTGGGTGGATCTGGGTGCTAGTCCCACGCAACCAAGCCTAGAAAAACTGCTAAGAAGCTTACGGCTTCTGCTCTCTACTGCGCACTAAGTCTTTCATATCATTGGAAGTTGACAACTCATTGACCAAGCTAAGTTATTCAAGCCTACAAATAAGTGTACTTAATCTAGGAAAGATGACATGGCTAAGAGAGAATTGAATGCAGAGGTGACGGCTGACAGAGGCGAATGGAGGTGGAAGACTTGGTGTGCTGACCCCACATAAAGTGGGATAAAGGCAGGAAGAAGAAGAATCTTCTTCAAATCACCTATGACTATTGAAGTCTACGAAATAGTATAATTGATTCACATAGGTGAATTGCCCCAGTTGAACTAAGTATACGGCTCCATTTCTTCGTGATATTTTTTACAAATAACGTTTTAAAATGAAGTTACAGTGTGTTGTCAATTAGTTCTGACGCATAGGCACATAACATAATACTGCATAGGTAAGACATCATTATGTAAAAACAATGTAACCAGTTCATCAGGGTGATTGCGTATCTTTGTTTGTAATCAAAATCTAGTCGCATCTGTCAATTTTAACATTTTTTTGAGCTTCGGTTTCAATAACAAAAGAATTGAAACAAAACTTACCTTTGACAAGGAACTATTCCAACAAGACTGAATAAACATTAGCAGCCATACTTATAAACGCAATTTAAATTTAATCATTGCTTAAAATTATACCTGTCACTGTTTGTCATTACCCAGTGGTAAGAGATGGCAATAGTCTAAGCACTGTTTATCCTTTCGCATAGTTTTATAAGTAAGGGCATAGATAGCAAATAGGAACATCGCTTTGTAAAACTAGTATGGTAACAGATGGTGGTCAAAAATGATGGTAATAAGATACATGATCGATGTTCCTTGTTAGAAGAATTTATTTGTTAGTATAAAACTTTAGATCGCAACAGAATTACACAATCCCTCAGCGGTTTAGTTAGTTCAGCAAGCAAATGTTCTATTAATTCACAAGATCGTGTTATTAGAGTGATGTAAATCTCAATATAGCTTGTAATAATTTACACTGTGGCTGTGTTACCTGCCTTATTGTAGGCATTCATCAATTTTTATTACACCCTCGCGTGTATATTATCTTTAAGCTCCCAAAGTTCATAGGTTACAGCGAAGCTATTTAGATCAAATAGTCTGTGACTAGCCTCTCAGCTCGGTAGTAGCTCTGCCTTCTGCGTCGTAGATCGCAGGTTCTATCCCCACCGAAAACAAATATTTGTGTGGTGAACACAGATGATTGTTCTCTGTCTGGGTTATATTATATAGTATATTGTATTCTAAAAAAATATATCAGCTCTCTCGTTCTAAATGTACAAGCTCGTCTTCATTTGGGGCTTGCGGTTAGGTCACGTTTGTCTTGATTATAGCCGTAGTCATTTCTATTATCTTTATTTGAGGCAGACTCTTTCAGAATGTCTTAAGGAGTTAGGGGTACGTTCAAACATAGGCGTCCTACATGTTTTATCGAATAAAGCCAGTAGAGGGTAGTCAAAAACTACAAGAGATGTTCTTATGAACTCCTTTGACATAAAATTACCTACCCTTACAATATATATCTGAGACGCGAGTTTATTGGTTTTTTCCCACCTCAAAAACTGCTCATGCATGACATACGGCGTTTTTACTTCGATAAATAAAATCAAACACTTCTAAAAATAATTGCAAATTATTTTTGTATTTGGTTCTCACAACGTAGTCTACGTTGTAAGATATAAGACATAAATGAACCATCTCTCTCAAATTCTCAAGTATGGAAACAGGGAACATTTTTGTTTGTTTAATATAAAAGCAACCTTTAGAAATACTTATCGCGTTCCACCTTTGATCTATAAGGATAACAAAGACTCTTCCTGTCGTGTCATCCATTCTTTGGAACCAGTGTGACGAAAAGATTTTAAGTGTGCTTTAAGGAAGCTCCTTTCCTGATCTTTCGTTGTCAAACACAACCCAATAACTTCCACTCGTGGTGTTTTAAAAGGTAAATCATTTATGAATACATCACAAGGATCACTTCTTCATGTTTTTGTGTCTCTAGTTCTTACGAACAAGTGTGTAGAAAAGATTTTCAGTGCGCTTCAAAGAAGAAATAAATAAGAAGAAGAAATAATACAAATAAAAAGAGAGATCACTTCAAAAAAGACTTAAAACTAGGTCCGTATTCAGAAACAGTTCTTAAGCCTGAGTCAAGCCTCAAGCATTGTTTTATTGACAGTTTTTTTATTTTAGAACAAATCCACATTTCTTAATATACAATGTGAAAACTTAAGTTTCTAACATACTTACAGCCAATAACGGATTTACATTTTTAGTACAAGAAATATAAATAAACAAAAATCGACGACAGTTAAGTACCCCACACTTAAATTTTCCATTCTCAAGTTCTCCATTGAAAAATGAGAAAAATCTATGCTTTAGACTCGACTCAGACTCAAGCTCTGTTTCGGAATACGGACCTAGGTGTCGGTTCCACGCGACCAAGCCAGAACAGGCAACAAACTTACATCTTCCTTCCTCATCATCATCGTTCCTTTAAACAACGGCTTATAATGCACAATACCTTGTAATTAGATGAGTCTAGGAGACAGTTCCACGCGACCAAGGCAGAACAGGCAACAAATATACGTTTTTGTTCTATTTGAACAAGGGCTTAAAATGTACAACACCTTAAAGCTAGGTGAGTCTAGGTGCAAGTTCTACGCGACCAAGTCAGGACAGGCAACAAATAAACGGTTCTGTTCCTTAATCGAAAGTCTAGCTGCAAGTGCTACACGACCTAGCCAGAACAGGCAACAGATGGTACGTTTTTGTTCTATTTGAACAAAGCCTTAAAATGTACAACACCTTAAAGCTAGGTGAGTCTAGGCGACAGTTCTACGCGACCGAGTCAGGACGGGCAACAAATATAGGGTTCTGTTCTTTTATCGAAAGTCTAGCTGCAAGTGCTACACGACCTAGCCAGAACAGGCAACAGATGGTACGTTTTTGTTCTATTTGAACAAAGCCTTAAAACTGTACAACACCTTAAAGCTAGGTGAGTCTAGGCGACAGTTCTACGCGACCGAGTCAGAACAGGCAACAAATATACGTTTTTGTTCTATTTGAACAAGGGCTTAAAATGTACAACACCTTAAAGCTAGGTGAGTCTAGGTGCAAGTTCTACGCGACCAAGTCAGAACAGGCAACAAATATACGTTTTTGTTCTATTTGAACAAGGGCTTAAAATGTACAACACCTTAAAGCTAGGTGAGTCTAAGTGCAAGTTCTACGCGACCAAGTCAGGACAGGCAACAAATAAACGGTTCTGTTCCTTAATCGAAAGTCTAGCTGCAAGTGCTACACGACCTAGCCAGAACAGGCAACAGATGGTACGTTTTTGTTCTATTTGAACAAAGCCTTAAAATGTACAACACCTTAAAGCTAGGTGAGTCTAGGCGACAGTTCTACGCGACCGAGTCAGGACGGGCAACAAATATAGGGTTCTGTTCTTTTATCGAAAGTCTAGCTGCAAGTGCTACACGACCTAGCCAGAACAGGCAACAGATGGTACGTTTTTGTTCTATTTGAACAAAGCCTTAAAACTGTACAACACCTTAAAGCTAGGTGAGTCTAGGCGACAGTTCTACGCGACCAAGCCAGAACAGGCAACAAATATACGTTTTTGTTCATTTAAAAAAAGGCTTAAAATGCAAAATACCTGGCGAATCACCCGCATGAAAAGGCCCTACTTTATCCAGTAGTCGAGATGGTTTGACGGATTTCCATAAATTGAGGTGTCGACTCCTGTCACTGAATTATCCATACGGGCGGATTTCCACGTTGTACATAAACTCAACAGTCAAATATTTACATTTAAATCCATTTACAATGTGTGAAACAGCTGTGGAAGGTTCGAGGCTTTACACAACAGATTGTTTGGCTGAAAGACATTGAAATACAAAGAAAATGACAACAAAACCAAGCTCAGATTTATTTCTTTTGGTACGCGTGGGGTGATTGCGTATCTTAAGTTGCAATCAAAACCTGTTTGCACCTGTCAATTTTGAAATTAATTTGAGATTCGATTGCAATAAAAAACTAATTGAAACAAAACTTATATGACTGAATGATGACGTAATAAACATGAGACAGCGAATAGAAACTTCGCTTTTTAAAACTAGTATGTAACACATAGATAGTGGTCGAAAAATAATGGCAACAAGATATATGATTGCTCCTTGTTAGTGTCATTTATTTGTTACCAACAAACTTTTGAGGCCTTAGTAAATAACACGAAATCTGGAAGGGTGTCTGGGGATTACAGTCGTGAGCCTATTTCATATCAGCCATCCTATAATAGGATCTAATTCCCACTACCGGCTACAAATGGATTCATTACAAAATGAAGCCGAGTCTCCACCTGTATATTACAGCTATACAACGGATCTAGGCGACCCCAGGGGGGTCGTAAGAGAGAGATCTAGATTACCCTTGTTAGGGCGTTTGTCCACCGCAGACGTCACCGGGAAGATTATAAACAAATTTATTTGACAACAGAACGTGACGAAAGTAATTGTGTCCTGTAGGTTAATATTTCAATTTACAAAAACGCCATGTGCCAGATGTGCCATATAACAAATACTATAGACTATTCACAAAACACTATCTAGCCCCAAACTAAGAAGAGCTTGTACTATAAAAACCAGATAAATAGCTAACTGATATATTATACTGATATAATAAATAGATAGCTGATATAATACATATATACTTTTTTTTTTGTAAATACATAATTAGAATACATTATAACACCCAGACAGAGAACAAGCATCTGTGTTCACTACAAAAATATTTGCTCTCGGTGGGGATCAAACCCACGACCTACGGCTCAGAAGGCAGAGCTACTACCAACTGAGCTGAGAGGCTAGATGCTTGTTCTATCAGTAGTTTAAAAAAAACTAGGTTTTGGTGATTGTTTAATTTACGCCTTTTGCTATTGTATCACGTATGATCAACAGAAAACGATTGACAACCTATCTATAGCTGTTTCTCTGTCAATCGATCAATAAGTTCAATAAAATGTATTCCATTTTGATACATTTTGTACACTCGGAACAATTTATTGGAAAAGTATATCTCGATGAGCTCCAAATAGATTATTGACGGTGTAAAGAGCACAAGACCAATCCAACCGGTTGTTTGGACAAATAGCTTTGCGTTTACTGCTGTATTGCGGTGTCGCTACAGGTGACTTTAACATAATAGTCTGCGTCCCGGTGACGACGGCAGTGGACAAACACCCTCAGGGTGCGTTCAGATAGGTTCGGAACGAGATTACCGTCTCGGGTATTTCGAGAGCTGGGATGTTACGAGTTTGTTTTTCTTGTAACTGGATTCTACCTGATCACGGCTCAATGGAAACCAGAGTAAGGTGACCCGTGAAGTCTTTGGCTTTGTGGTGGCCTATTATTATAGACCTTATTGTATGGCGTTTTAATATTTTGTCCCTTTCTTATTTCTGTCGCCGAGCCGTACTGCTCGCATTAATGTGTTCTCATTTTAAGGGTATCTTGTATCCTTTAAAATACTCCTGTGTCCGCATTTATTCTCCATTTTGCTCCATTATGCGTTCAAATTTGTAGAAAATGGTCGCTGATGCAATCACAGGCTCATACAAAGGAACGTTAAGAACCGAGAAGTTTTTTTGCCTATTCTTTGAGGCCAGGTCACGTGAATTTGGCACCTAGTTTAAAGACGTTTCAAAACGATCCTTTTGATTTTATAAAATAAACGAAATGAATTTAACTTTCAAGGTAAACTTTAAAGCTTCAAGGTAATATTTTAACTTTCAAGGCACTACTACTCCGCGTACCAGGCAAGAAAACCACAAACCGCAAACTAGAAATAATTCTAGACTGTGCCAAAATTCTACCCTATCGTGTTTTATTATATTACTTTCTTACAGACAAACAAACAAAATATATTGCATTTCAGGAATTACCCTTCTTTATTACACGTGGTCTTAAGGTTCTACTTAGATAATACCAACTCTGTACAGCTGTATTGTAGTTAGCGATAAGGCCGCCTATTGAATTACAGTGACTGTTTATTTTTAAGCTAAAAACTGTTTCCTACTTATCTAGTGTGTCATAGTAATCAAGATTTATCTATGTATTTATCTATCTCTCTATCTACCATCCTATTGGTTAAATCCAGTATCAAACCTAGTGCCGTCCGGAGACTTCGTTTTATAAGAGGCCATGTGATCTCCATTTGGACACTTTACAAATGAAGTTAAAACAAATTGAGAAACTGACTTCATGGGCAAACTGCTGAACCGATTTGCATAAAATTTTAATCTAAAAATAGTACTTTATAGACAAAAAAAATACTTTTCAAATTGGATCATGATAAACGAAGTAAAAACAAACAGACAATTTAAAAAAACTCCTCCTTTTTTTGAAGTCGGTTAAAAATCAGCAGCTTTCTTTTTATTATTTTTATGAAACCCTGTCTTAGTTGGATACTTAAAATACATGGTGATCATGATTAGTACTTTTTTTTTTTTTATACGACTAAGTTGACAAATAAGCATACGGCCCACCTGATGGGAAGTGGTTACCGTAGCCTATGGACGTCTGCAATACCAGAGAGCGCGTCTTACTTGAGAGCGACTTTTTTATAAACTACTATCACGTGACTGAAACTGAGAAAAGATCGTGAAGAATTGCTACGTCGCAACTTTCTAAAGTACAAAAAAGGTTCCAGTTCAAAAAAACACTCCGATTTCGTTCCAAGATTCTTCACAAGTGCCGAAGAACTTTCGAGAAAAAAGAAACACCGAAACGCGAAAGTTGAACATTGTTTAAGTACTAGGCAGTTACGAAATTAAATTTCTTATCGATTTGTTTTACAATCCTCATTTTACGGATATTTTAAAGTGAAAAGATATAGAAACAAATCAAATTTCATTTTTAAAACAAAATACCAACTTGTATTTTACCCAGCGATCATAATAGGTATTGTAGCACGTAACTACGGCGTAGCAAGTTCCGCTGCCAGCTACGGCGTAGCATGTCTACGGTTGTAATAAGCGCTTACTTCGTGTTTATTTTCGAATCTTCACCATTTTCCCGTCTTTTTTGGGCTCCAAAGTCAGATTAGATTTTCTTATAAGTAGCGTTATATTTAGTAACCGCGTATTGTCCTACAGTTGATGGACGCAGGGCAGTGCATCGTACGACACTTTTCTTACGAGCGTGACGAAGCACTGCTATAGAGGCGATTGTTGCCATATTACATCAAGTGATGTATAAAGCAGTGCCATATAAAGCCTCGCCTATAAAGCAGTGCCATATACATAGATACACATACATACATATTGGACAATCCACACAACACTATCTAGCCCCAAATTAAGCAGAGCGTGTGTTACGGGAGCCAGATAGCTGATATACTACTTAGATACATTTTTTTTTGTAAATACACCCATGTTCACCACACAAATATTTGTTCTCGGTGGGGATCGAACCCACGACCTACGGCGCAGAAGGCAGAGCTACTACCAACTGAGCTGAGAGGCCAGTCCAATACTATGTATGCTTCTTTATCAGCTAGTTGTATAAAAATTCTAATTTTTAGGCTTAGACACTAAAGCAGTATTCATGACTAGGACGAGCTGTAAAACTCCAATAATAAGCACTCCATTCAAAGACACTTTTCCCCACGTTTAAACAGTTACACAACTGTTTCTAAAACCCAACCACCGTTATGTGGTGGCCTGAATACCTTACTTGTACGACATATAATTAATACGAGAGCGACATGTACGACATCACTTCATATTTCTCAACCTCCAGAACCTCTAGAATTTAAATTAGATATTACTTATTGAATCAAGCGGGCTTGTTTTCACTTTTCACAAAAAAAATCGGTTGTCTGTAAAGTCGGTTTACTGACGATAGTTGAACGTGATAACGTCATAAGAAAATACTGATGGAATGGTTGCATTTTTCAAAAGAAAATTATAGTTTTACTGAATTGAATTGAATTGAATGTGAATGAAACTGAATGATACTGAATGAAACTGAATGAAACTGAATGAAACTGAATGAAACTGAATGAAACTGAATGGAACTGAATGAAACTGAATGAAAATCCGGACCCGGACCCGGACCCAGACTGAACCCTTACCCTTACCCTCATTTACCCTTACCCTCATTTACCCTTACCCATTATCCGACCCGGGCTCGGGCTCAGGTAAATGGAACGACGAAACGACGTAACGACGCATGAGTCATGTTTTTTCGTGCATGCAGCCGGCTCCATCGATTTATAAGACGTTATCACGTCAAAAAATTACATGAGGAAAATTTCTTCCTTTACTTGCTTTACTTTTGATTTAATCGTAGGTATAAGTTTGTTTATTATTTTTTCATATTATTTAGAGATAGTAGTTGAAAATTAATTACTAAATACACACACCAAACAAAAAATTGTGTGTGTCAGCTCCGACGCACGACTGTAGTTTACTCCTTAAAGGCAAAGTAAGGGTACACACTACCCACGATCTAGCTGCACTGCTCACACCAAATTAGAAAATTGCGCAAGATAGGTTGCGCACCAAAAACGTAACGAGGTCATTCGTTCAGTAGATTTTACTCTCCACATTTTTCTCGTACCGGGCGCCTTATATCAAAACACCGATTCTTCAGGAGTAAACTCCAAAAACATTGCTATAACTATTACGGTAACAGTCTATTAGACAACGAAATGGTAACAAAGACATCCCGTTGCGTGCTATTAAAATTCAAAAACAAAGAACAGATACAACCCAGTCTTACATTCAAATAGACGCTAATAAAATACCATGGAAATGCCACACTGAGTCGCAGAGTGATGAAAGGTCGGCTATACAGAGCTAGCATTATACATTTTTATATTTTTTTGTAAAAACACCAGTTTCACGAATTTGAATATGAAAAACCGGCGCCGTTCACCTGTGGTAATTCACTTAGGTGAACGTACTTATACTATTTTGAGACTTAAATAAAAAGGTGACTTAAGGAGTTTTTTATGCAATTGATAGACAAACGGGCTTACGGCCCACCTGATGGTAAGTGGTCACCGTCGTCGCCCATAGACACCAACAACACCCGGGGTGCTGTCGTTGCGTTGCCTACCCTGAAGGAACTTGTTTACATTTTATTTTGTTATTATTTTATTTTTTGTTTCATCTGTAGACTTGAATACCTTGGCTAGGTCCTCGCTAGAGTTGACAAAAGTTTTTATTTTTACTATTAACGGATGATACTTATGGCTTATTGTTACTTTGAACAAGCTGTTGTTAGTCGAAGTGGGGACTGGTTTCTTTACGCCACAATAAACAATTTAACAAGATAATTATACTTTGTTTCTGAAACAAGTCGTGAAAAAGTATTAAAATGACTGAAATAAAATTTGTTAATAGCTCATGCTTTTTGATACAACCGCAATACCGCACAAGTAAGTTTTTATTCAGTTGGTCTAGTGGTGGCTCGCCTTCCGATAAGGTCGTGGGTTCCAATCCGGTTGTGCACAATGTTTTTATGCCCAAAAGCATATAATGCACTATGCCAGTACTCTCTAACGTCAGCAAAGTCAAAGGCGAAGGAAAACATCGTTAGAAAACGGACATGTCATAGAACATACAAATTTTATAAACGTAAGTCAAGTGCACGAAAAGAGCTTCTTTAAGGAGCACTTAAAATCCTTTCACAGCACTGTTTCAAATAAACTAGTAACACAACTAAAACAAAGCGGTAATTATAATAATTTATTATTGGTATTAGTACCAATACAACAAAATCCATGATACGAAAACACAAGCAAAAAAATAATTACCATTTACAATTTAAATCCAGCATTTGTAACTGTAACCATCAGGGGCTCAATTCTAGACCAGTGACTTTTTTGTCACGGTAGATATATATCACAAGAACTGTCAGTTTCTTTAGTGAATTTGAAAGTTCTTGTGATATATATCTACAGTGACAAAAAGTCACTGGTCTAGAATTGAGCCCCAGATCTTTTATTTTGGTTGACAGCCCCAATTATAAAGTTCTCTGTTACTGCTAATCCGAACTTGTGTAGACGCTGCCATAGATGTAAGCATGCGTTCTCAACAAAACCATTTTGAAGTGACAACGTCTTATAATTCTATGGAACCGGCTGCACGCACTATAGTTCGGCCGTTCAGAGAATGCGTTTGACAGTTTGATCAGTTATTCACAGTTAGTCACATAGTTAGTACAGCACTACAAATATAAAGCGCTGACATAACCTTGTAATTGATTATTGATATAATAATGTTGTTTTAATGCTCATCAATTGTTAAAACGGTAAACAACCAGCAAAAATATTTTTATCGTAACTGCAACGCCATTACAAAGTTACGTCGTCAGTTCAATCGCGACGTGTCAGGAACGCATTCTCTGAACGGCCGAACTATAGGCGTTCTATTTAAGGCTTCAAGTGCAAGCGAGAGCGCGGAACGAGCGACAAAGAGGCACAATCGGCCTCCGCGTTTGTCAGTGTTTGACATCTGTCTCTCTCCTACTTGAGTGAGCGATGCGTCCGCGTGGTCAGCTGTATGACGTTATCACGTTCAACTATCGTCAGTAAACAGACTTTACAGACAACCGATTTTTTTAAATATTATTTTAGCCTGGATCGTCCCACTGCAGGGCAAAGGCCTTCCTCCCCTTTTCCACACTTCTGGATCTTTGGCTACCGTGGGCCAGTTGTTCATATGACAATCGAGATCGTCCCGCCATCTTCTCCGGGGTCTTCATCTACGACTCCAACCTTGTGGGACCCAATCGGTTAATCAAAAACCATTATTACTAATGTAATTATTAACTCACAGCAATACTTATATCACAAAGCCTCGGCTCAAATGAGCCAACGGCCACTGCCAAATCTAAATTATACCTACAAAAGAAAGTCGTGTTAGTAACACTATTTATAACTCAAGAACGTCTGAAACGACTTGGCTGAAATTTGGTATTTAGAACCAGGAGAATGACAAATAATACGTTTATGCCGAAAAAGTAACGCGAACGGGGCGAGTGAAGCCGCGGGCAGCCGCTAGTAAAAGAATAAAACTATAGAATGGTTACAAGCTCATACCAGTTTTCTTGACGCACCTTCGAATGCCGTCTGCTTGATAGACTTGTCAAACCGTTTTTTAAGAGGTTGACAGCCACGTATAAAAAAAAATATGTATGGTGGAAATGCATGCTCATAAATGAGGTTTAAATCTAACTCGCTATTTTGGGGAAACTTGGAGAATTCGCATCCTATAGAAGTTCATTTAATTACACGCGACTTGTGCTTCGCGGTTCGTTTCAGGGCAAAGCGAGGGAGTATAAGTTGTGCTGTGTAAACATACCTTAATTAATTATACTTTTGGAAACTGTTAAAATACGATATCAAATAATAAGACGTCTAGTCTTACTAGAGGCTTTATTATACGTCTACCACACAAATTATACGCAAAAAAACCGTACAAGGAGAAGTAAAAAAAAAATACTTTAAAATCTTTTGATATATTTTAGTTATGTATTCTACTACTATGCTACTTCCCTCAAACGTTAGAGGAAACACCTTGAGGAAACCCAATGGTTAGCCAGCACAACCCACCCAAGCGATCCCATTCAACATTTACCCCGCATATTTCAATTTAATTTTCCATCTGTCACCGAAGTCATCTGTCAACCGGACCGCAAATACAGAATACCCGCAAAACAAAATCAGTTTGTTCCTTCACATCTCGTTTGCAAGTCTAGCAAAACTAAAGAATCAGGAAGAAAGTAGAAGTGAAACTTCGATAGCTCAACGAGAGTCAAAACTACACCTTTGAAAAAAATATTCTGGTGTCAAATTGTTATTTTAGCTATGCATTGAGTGCCGGAAAAAAAAGAATTTCATATTTTTTTTACATCATTTATTTTAATTAGCAAATATCACTTTAAAAATATGCAATTCAAATCCCTCTCCGTTCATAACTTTTGGTAATACAAATTCATAACTTTTGCAAATATCAGTAACAACATTTTTGTGTACCTACTCAGATAAAAATATTTGTTATTTTGAAATTGGGCAATTTCTTCATTTGAGATTTGAGAAGTATGATGTTTGATTCCAGAGGATAGGATTGTTTTTTTTTGGTTTTTCAGGAGGAATCAGTTTCGTATCGGAAAACTTATAGATGAGTTTCGTTTCTATACGTATTATTACTTATTTCGTGACCTGTACTGTAAGGGATCAGATGGGACACAACGATACCACTCTGGTTATTCCGATGAATGAATAATACAATCCTTGAAAGGTTATATTAAGGCACGTACGGAATATAAAAGGGACTGTAGGCCTATCACAAGCTCTGTCTGGCTCTGTCTCTGCCTTTGGTTTTGAGTGTGTGTGAGTGCTCACCATTATATTATAGTGTGTGTGTTTGATGTTTCGACGTAAGGTTTATTTAGTCGACACTTAAATAGACTCAAAACCAGAGCCAGACAGAGCTTTTGGTAGCCCTAGTGGTCGATAGAGAATTTGGATAAGACCTTCCAATTTGCAAAGTTTTTGTAGAAGCTTCATTTGATTTATTAGGTTTAAACTTTTTGTTTAGTTGGGATCAAATGAATTGTACTAAATTACTTACTTTTACTTAGTGGTAGGCTATATGTGAAAACTCGTCTTGGGGAGTACCTAAATGCTTTTCTGCCATCAAACAGTGTTGCTGTGTTTCGCTTTGAAGGGGGTGAGTGCCAGTGAAATTATTGCACCCCTGTCTTGATCGCTTACCATCAGATGGTAGTTTTTCTATAATTTGCAAAAAAAACACTTAAGGCGTACACTGGACGCAGAGCAGTGCATTGTAGGGCACGTTCCTATCGTAAGTGACCTGCAAGGCAATGTTTTGTAATGCAAAAGTTAACACTTAACATATTGATTTTTCTATTAGTGAGTTGTAAGAAAAATTGTGAATTAAGTGAACAAAATAAATATTGCGAACTATCCACACAACCATATCTAACCCCAAACTAAGCAGAGCTTGTAGTATGGGTTGCTGATATAATACTTAAATCATTTTTATGTAAATACATAGAATTCAAATAACACCAAGACAGAGAACAAACGTTTGCAAACGTTCACCACACATATATTGGTTCTTGGTGAGGATCGAACCCACACCCTCCAAGCAGAAGCCAAAGCGACTGCCAACTGAGCTGTGAGGATAGTCAAATTAAATGAAAGTGATCGAAGCACTGCAAATTATTACCAACATTCTGAAATTGAAATCCAAGCAAATGTGGAATTTATGCGAATATACCAAGAGTTGAGTTTCGATAATTGATTGGTTATGGTTAGTCTGGTTGCGGCGTCGTCATTCGACCCATTTGAATATAGATTCGCTTTGCATCACAACAAAGGCATATATAATTAGATCTTGGCAAGGAGCAGCGATTCGATTCAATTTATTATCGAACCGGCAGTCGAATATGTTTTGTACATGTTTCTCGTTAATGTCTGTGCATTCGATGTCAGTGGGTGGAAGCGATCAGGTGAAGGTACTTCGTTTGGAATGCCGACACAACTGCCAATAAAGTTATTTGCGACTGATCATTGTTCACTGGTTTTATGAACTAAAAAACAGAATGTTTACGTGCCAAAACATAAGGTTCAGGTATTTAAAAAGTCTATTTTAAATACACGATTCATATCAATAAGCAAAAGTAACAATTTAACAGAAAATATTTTGCTAAAATGGTCACTAAATAATAACTATGCTATTTTATGAGGGCAAATGATATAGAACAAGTATTACTGTCAATAAAAAAAGAAAGAAAGAACCCGTAAATTTGTCACCATAGAACCATTTTTATAACGCTTTTATTAGCTTCACCTGTATTTATGTATGTATGTATGTAACCGACCTCTTTGAGCTCGATTTTCTCGTACTTTGAACGATCAGATTTGATTCAAACTTTGCACATCTGTCAAAGGTCGATGACAATGCAATAATATGAAAACAAAAATTAAAAAAAAATGAAAAAAAAACTAAAAAATGAAAAATAAATTATAGTTTAAAAAACTAAAAAAAACGCTTTTATAACTAATTGAACTAAAAAGTTAAAAATAAAACTGTAATAATTAATTGAAAAATTTATATTATTGTACAAAAAAAGCGTGGGGTGCTTTTTTTTAGTTCAATTAGTTATAAAAGCGTTTTTTTTAGTTTTTTAAACTATAATTTATTTTATCGTTATTATTGAATTCTCGAGGTTCGAGCTGTTTTTATGTCAGCAGGCACTTTTTTACAATCCATTTTATTTATGGTTTAGCATAAAACTATCAATATTTAAATAGATAAGTAGCCGTGAAACATTTCCGCTACTCGATTTATGATTTATATAAACCTAACCTTTCACTTTACGATTGTTTTATCGAGCACGTTGACACTCGCTAGGTTTCATAAACTTTACGACTGAATGCAACAATAGTAATAAGAAATACTAATCGAATTATTCCCGGCTATTTAGAACCTGAGCCGTGCTTATTATTTATTCTGTGTCTAAAGGCTCTTTTAAACTAAGCGTTTGTGTCGGACCGCTGCCGCACTGTTGCAGTGCAGTGTCGCTTGCTTTGTCCCACAAGACCGCAACAGGACGTTAGCAGTCCAATATCAATGGCCTCTCTTACAACAGTCTAAAAGACGATCAGTGTTTTAAATTATTGCCATCTCTTACCACGGGTTATGACAAACAGTGACAGGGCTAGCTCTGAGATATATCTATAACGCAAGTAATGCTTGTAAGTAAGAAGATAAAAATCTAAAGTGAAGGCGAATGAGGATCGTATTTTAGTGACGTCTTAATTAAACAATGGATTTATAATAAAGTTCTGCTGTCCTGTCGCTGTCGTATGTGCGTCGTACATGTGCGGTACTGGCGTCAACTGTATGGAAAAAACAGCCGTCCGTGTGCAGTGCGACTGCAATGCGACAGCGGTCCAGCAACAAACGCAAAGTTTAAAAGCGTCCTTAGCTTGGTTTACGAGCGAGGCAATTTAGCATAGGTGTTCTGATTTACACCCTACACGACTAGTTATTGTATTTGAGCGGAGTAATTGTAGATCGCCGTAGTATTTATAACGAACGCTGATATTCTAATATCAGCGTCCGTTGTAAATACGAGGCGACGGACAGCTCTAATAAATATATCATTGTTTATTCACGTTGAGCGTGTTGCATAATACTCATATTCAAATTAATAAAACGAAACAGTTGTCTTTGTAGTACCTGAGGGCCAACCAAAATAATTTTACTCGACGCACACACGGATCAAGGTTTGCACTGTGGGTAAAAGTTACCACACCACCAGTGGTACCAGTTGCAAGCCAGCGCTGGACTCTGCGCTTTCTGCGCTAAAGGGCGTGGGTTCGATCCCCACTGAGAATAAATATTTGTGTGTTGTGTGAACATAGGAGTTTGATCTCTGTCTGAGTGTTACATTGCATTCTAAGAATGTCTGTATGAACAAACAAATTACTTTGGGTTATTTTAGGTTCCCATAGTGCAAGCTATGATTAGTTTGGGGCTAGATAGTATTTGTGGAATTTCCAAAATATTTATTGCCATAGGTAATATAAACCAGCTGTTGTTACAATATTTTTTTCATGTAACCCACATTCCTACCAGCAACAAAACAAGAACTGCTATAAATCCACCTTTTCTGCCAAATCGGACACAATTGTGGAGTAATATTGCGGCCGTGCCGTGAATGGCCGCCTTCCGTGCTTCCCAAGTTAGCCAGTTAGTATGACAGTTACAAAAATGCTATGACAAATAGAACCTTGCATCAACGCGTTCTGCGATATTTGACAGGGTTTCACTGATCGCCAGCAGAACACTTAGAAATACCAGTTATTGTGAGTTACAAAATGCTATGACAAATAGAACCTTGAATCACCGCGTTCTGCGATATTTGATAGCGTTTTACTGATCGCCCTTAGATGTATGCAATACTTAGCATGTTCAAAACTTTCTTAATTATCATCATTATTTTGGAAAGCATCACAGAAAACAACGTAGAAACCAAGCTGTTTAGTGCTTGTTGTTCTAAGCTTCGTCGCGTGGAACTGCCACCTAGATTCACCTAGTTACTTGGGACATGTCTTACGGCATGAGAGTTACCATCTGCTCCAACTTATTATGATGGGCAAGATTTTGGGCAAGAGAAGAGAAGGTAGAAGAACAACATCATGGCTTCGCAACATCAGAGAATGGACTGGGATCAAGAAAGTAGAAGACCTATTTAGGCTTGCCCTAGATAAAATAAAGTTTAAAAGGATGACTGTCAACCTTCCGTAGTGGACAGGCACCCTGAGAAGAAGACTTTGTCTACAAAAATTTACTGAAACAGCTTGTCAGTTTATTGCAGCTCTTAAAATTGTGAACATGAGCCTTAATAACCAGCCCTATCGATTAAGTCTGTCGTCACCGCAGCTCTTCATTAAACCAAAAAGTCTACTCCGCTCAGAGATTTTGAACCTTCCACCGACGCATTAAAATTCATTCCCTGGCGCGAATTTATAGCTCAAACTTACTGATTTTCTACAAAATTTCCAACAAGACTAGCGTTAAGTGAAAATGAACCTTAGCTGCAAGAGATTAGAGAACGATTTGTGGTGGAAGGAGAGGATAGCTTCAATGTACTGAAAATTAATTATGTCTAATGAAACACGCTCCAGACGGGACATTACCTAGCGTTAATTACTCGTTTGGTACGTAGGTAAGGTATATTGACAGTTCATGTTATAGGACACTTAGGACTAGAATTGGATGAGAATTGTTTAGATTGGAGTTGACATCCAATTTACCGATATCCGAAATCCTCGGATATTTTGGTACCAATTAATATAATCCTACTTAATTACCCTATTCATTAATGAGTACACTCATCTCCGTATCGGCTAAAAGGATTTAAATAAAGCTTGGACTTATCTCATCATCCACAGCCTGACTTCCCACTGCTGGGTTTAGGCACAGTTTAGGCCTCCCACAGTTTGTGGCACCTACCACGATCCTACGCGAGTCTAACCCAGTTCCGACCCGCAACTTTGTCAATTTCTTCCACCTATCTTCACTCATCTTCTTCATCTTCATCTTAATTATGTTACTCCTATTGTTACTCTTATTTCATTTCTTGTAATCTGCTGACATTTTATTTATTATTTCTTTATTAAATAAATCTATATTTATAAAAGAAAGTCGTGTTAGTTACACTATTTATAACTCAAGAACGGCGTTACCGATTTGGCAGAAAATTAGTGGGGAGGTAGCTTAGAACCGGAAAAAGGACATAGGATACTTTTTATCCCGAAAAAGCAACGGGAACTGGGTGTTACGGGAACGGGCGAGCGAAGCCGCGGGCGGCCACTAGTAATAAATAAATAATGCTGGACAATTCACACAACATTATCTAGCCCCAAGCTAAGCAGAGCTTGTATTAGTATAAGTTTGCATATTTAAATGACGATTAATTAGTTGTGACTGAATAAATGAATATGAATAATATATTATTCGTAGATATTCAGATCTCTTAGTACCGATCACCAACACGAGATTCAAAATTTGAAGATGTCAAATGAGGGTAAGTGAATAATCCATCTCCAATTTATCTCATAATCAGCAATCTATATGTCCATTAGCCTTTCTCTCGCAAGACGCGCCACTAAGCCCGGTCATCGTCGCACCTTGCCGGAGGACGTCCAACCCTACGCTTGCCAAAACGCAACAAATACCAATTTATCTCAATGATTTTTTATTAAAAACTCGCCGAGCAGAGTCAAAGCTTCACTGACAATTTATTAGAACCGGATTCCAGTTCTATCCAGTATCCACTTCAGGCCCTAGACATTTCAGCGATTTGCCAGTTCAAGCCGTCCAGTGGAGCGGACTGGTATGTCAGGTATCCAGTTAAGTCTAGTTCTGAACTATGGAACATGTGTGCACAGTACGGTAATGCAATTAAACAGTAGTACTGGAAATTAATGATCATATTTCCACTACTGCTGTTATTGTAATGACCAACCAATGCGACTGTGAAATCGAAATGGTAATGATATAAAACTTTGATTATTTAGCCTGAGGAGTATCTTAAACTTTTAAAATTGAACTTAACCATAGTTTTTACCTGACATCAAATAAAAAAAGCGGCCAAGTGCGAGTCGGACTCGCCCATTAAGGGTTCCGTAGCAACAAGTAACATAATATATAAGTCCTAATTATTCTAATATACGTTCATTTGCTTTTGATGTTAACTGTCCATGCGTATAATATATCAATCAATGCCTGATGATATTATTATGATTGATTGCTACATACAGAACTTAATGAAGCCATTGTCTCAGAGAGTTGACATTTAAACATGTTAGATAACTATGTACCACTAGTACTAGTACATAGTACAAAGCATAGTACATTAATTATTTTCTTTTGTGATCAAAGTAAATGATGTTTCGGCCAACTATCAAAAATAACGCAGCAAAAATTCACCATGTATAATGTAATGCCACATTATACAGGGTGTTTTTTGAGAAAGGCGGTCAAAGTCAAAGTGGATTTATTTACAGAATTACAGGTACAGGGTTGTTAACGGTTCATTTTCATAGATCCATTGTAATTCTGCCCTTAAGGGCATGTTAAAATTGCTCTCAGCTTCCTCCTGAAATAACGATGTCGGAAATTTTCTTAGTGATAACGGTACTTTATTAAACACAGATGAAGCCAAGCCAAGCATTGGCGGTGATGGCCAAGTCTAAACCACGAAGGTTAGAAAAGTCGTAAAAGGATTCATGCCCTCGATTTATAAGAAAAGAGTTACTGCATATCTATCTTTTTCAAAAATCACTCTATTACTCACATTTTTAGTAAGTTGAGGAACATCAAATTCTGCGACCCTTTAAGCCTTGCACACATTTGAGCGATCTGCGAGGGCGACCAGTGAAACGCTGTCAAATATGACAGCGATATTGTAAAGTGTTTCACTGATCGCCATCGCTATCGCCTAGATGTGCCTAGTACACTTTAAAGGCCTGCTTTAAAGTGTACTAGGAAATAACCAACAAAATAATTAATCAATCCTCTGTGCTAACCCCGTTTCAATTAAATAAATTCCGACCAACAAAATGGAAAACAATTCAAATAACAGATGATGGATGCTATAAAATAATATGGTATTCAAATTGGAGTCTGGAGTGCACTGGTGGCGCAGTGGTAATAACCCTTTAAATACTAAGGTCGCGGGTTTGAATCCAGTCTCGTATATATAGATTTCTTCTTCTGTTTGGTTTTTTTTTAAACAATGCTAGTGCTCTCAAACAGTGAAGGAAAACATCGTGAGGAAACCCATGGCTTAGTCAGCATGGCAAGACGTATTGGCAGTCTTTCCTGTTGATTAGGCCGACTAAGCTGTCAGGATGGTACGAGTATAGGTGCTGGACAAGACTATTCCTATTAAAACTTTTATTCGATAGTTGTACAAGATATTTAAACTTCTTTTTTTACTCTCTCGTCTTTAAAACGCCAGGTTTTATGGAAAACATTTTGAAAAAATACGCTGATTATGTTTTTAAAATAAATAAATTGGCATTAACTTGTTTACGGGCCGGTCGTTTCGAACTCTTGATTAAACTGTTTCTGGTGGTCCAGTCTCTCAAAGAAAGAGTACCTGAAACAAAGTAAAAACAATTTCAATTTACTGCCTGCTCGTATCTTTATGAGGCCAATAAAAAATCAGGTCAAAGTCATAAGGCATCCTCAAATAAAAAGTTCGGTGCGTTAGCATCTCAGGGTGAATTTTTGAATCTACAAAAATATATCCGTTTCTTGAGCACTGGTGGTCTAGTGGTAGCGGTCCCGCCTTCCGATCTTAAGGCCGTGGGTTCTAATCCAGTCGTGTACCGATGAGTTTTTCTGTCGAAAAATGTATGTGCACTATGCCAGTACTCTCAAAACGGTGACGGAAAATATCGTTAGGAAACCGGCGTGTTGTAGAACCTAAAAAAGTTCGAACAAAACGTGTCAAGCGTCACGCAAAAAGGGCCCGCCAGCGCCAGCGGCCTACTTGCGGAAACCAGTCCGCACACCAAGTGCGGATGATGAATTTGCCGAATATCCGTCTCGTTTTTATGTCAAATTCAAGAACTGATATATTTTGTTATTGGACGAATAGCCTTATTCCGTAAATTAAACAATCAGCCATTAGATATAAAAATAAACCTGAGCATCTTAAAACAAGAATATAATATACAAAAGTCGAATAAGACTACTATTAGACAACTATGTATTAGATTATTAGACTGCTACCTGATGAAATAAGCATAATGGCCCATCTGATGTTAAGAGCTAACCATTGCCTATAACAAAGCATTCCCTTCCCCTTCAAACCACCCTTCAAACCGAAACACAGCAATGCTGCTTCACGGCAGAAATAGGCAGGTTGGAAGTACTTCCCCGGACGAGCCTTTCACAAAGAGCTTTACTACGATAGATACGAACAATTTCTGAAAATGCATTTCGCAGAGCTCGAATTTTCGTACCATTTTGTGCTTGGTACAAATGCCGCCTAGCAAACGCCAACGCATTCTCCTAATTAAGACACTCGTAAGCTGCACGTGGAGTGAACGAAGCTAATAGAGACTTGCATTCAGAGTAACAGTTTTGAAGAGCTAGCAGTGTTTAAATATAAATTCTAGTATGTTCTTTCTTTGTACGACGAAGTTGATGTTAATATCAATGCCACGTATATTTTTTTTAGGAGAGATAAACATTGTTTATTCGTAGTCTAACTCTAAAAACATAATTACAATTACAAGTAGTAAGTTTGGGTGTCGGACCGGCCAAAGAATCACGGATTTCCACTTGCTACGATCCTGACACACCTCTTTCGCTTCATTCACTCTCATAACACTCTTCATACATGCTCGTCGGTTTAGGGTACTCCTAACCTGGCCTTTCTCCCAAAAAAAAAGAAAGCCTGGCTTCGGGCTTTCTTTTTTTTTTCAAAAATCATGAACGATTTGCCAACCCTAAATACACCCAAGACTTAGGCCCGTATTCCGAAACAGCGCTTGAGTCTGAGTCGAGCCTCAAGCATAGATTTTATGACAGTTCTCCATTGAAAAGTGTCAAAAATCTGTGCTTGAAGCTCGACTCAGACTCAAGCGCTGTTTCGGAATACGGGCCTTAGTCTTGACCAAAGTAATGCACAAAATAAAATAAAAGACATAGCTAAACACAATAACTGAACCATTCAACACAAAAGTAATACTCTAAGTCACGCTAAAGGCTACTAAAACAGCATGACAAAATAAAAAATTACGTCTATGGTTCTTGGAAATCTTCGCTAAATCACACACAAAACACATTTAACGTCACACAGTTAACTTGATGCCAAAGCAAGATTCCAGTACCACAAAGAGGCAGAAAGAGATATGCAATAGCAAACAGTATTCCACTCCCGGGAGCCAGATGGCTGCGCATTAATTAATCAAACATGCTGGCACAGTACAGGTATAACAAACCAGTAAAAGCAATCAATTTTTGCATTCAGGATTTTTTTAAAGGTTTAGCTTTTAAAAAATATGTGAACTTTTCAGCCTAGCCCTTATAAGCGATCAGTGAATTGCTGCAATATTAGACAGCGATACAGGTCGCTATCGATACATAATATATTTTTAATTTTAATGAATAAAAACTTTTAACATTAGCAAAGTGCTCATGCCGTAGCTTACTTGCTTATTGATCAAGTCAAACATCGTTATAGGTTGCGTTTGGACGAGTATTCAAATGCCGTACTTTTAGATTCTAAACTTAGTTCTAGGCTGAGGTTCAGGCATAGGTTCAAAATTTCCATATTTGAGACCTGATACAAATAAAAACCCAAACATGAAGAATGTTTTGAGAGTGAATGAAGCGAAAGAGTCGTAGCAAATTGAAATCCGTGGTAACAAAATCTCAAAAATTGCAAGGTAGCGAAAAAAATCGTTTTAAAATGCTACCCGCCGCTGTTAAATGATTTCTTGTCGGAAAAAAATGTTCTACATGATACCCATACTCTTTTCTAATAGGAAGTGACTGAAATAAGGTAAACAAAGTAGTTTCTTGTTGGGAAAAAGACTTTTTAGTTTCTTTGGCATTAATTCGGGCATGCGCAAGCTTCCGGAAGCGACGTTTTCCTGCGTTTCGGACGCGTTTGGTACGCTTGAGTCATTTCCAGGTACAGCAGTGGGACGCTTAAGTGGTTATTATGGCAAACATCCGTGATTTTATGTGTGTATAGACGTAGAAAAGGCTAGCTATTCTGAGTGTCACTACCGGTAAACAGCATCAACTGTGCCAGTCAAATTGGGGAGGCTTTGATGTGCATCTGATGCTACGTAAGTCTTGTCTGCGCGTCAGATTGATCCGACTAATTGTTTTTGGGCTGGGACAAGTGATGCAATGAAATCTGGTAAGATTGGTTTGGAATTGCAAAATTAGAATTGATTGAGTTTATTCAGTTTAGATAAGTCGTCGTTTGAATTGTTATTTGACTTTTTGGAATAAAATATCTACAAATAAATCAGAGATATAATCAAGTCATTTTAAAACCCAATTGTGAAATTTTTGAAATGTGGACGAATTATGTAAAGTTTGTTTGGTTCCTTATTCTTATTTTGAAAATATCTATACAAGCTTTTTCCCCTAACCAATAGCGAAACAGAGATACGGGTTAATGGTAGTTTCCAAGTTACAGGCAGTCACGATGACGATAAATCTCGCTTACCTCGCCAGAATGTCCAGTGATGTAAATATACTGCCTTATTCTCGAGTTTGGGGACAGCTGTGTTTGTAGGGTGCAACTCATTTTGAAATAACCGCAGACCGTAGAGGGGTCTACGTAGAAATGGGATTAACTGTAGACTTTGGTCTACGGCGTAGAGGAATCTACGATAAATCTGTAGACATTAATAAATAATTGGGTTTTTAGCGGAGAGATTGAGGTTTAGTAAACAAAATACCCCTAAAATATGCAAAAGCTGATATTGTCAAAGCTTTGTAAGTAATGATATGTTTAAGCTTCACAAGTGGTATTTAATAATGGTGCCTTGAATTACTAGACATTCAGATTCCTCTATTATTTTTTGCTCTTCTAGATTCTTTAAAATGGGTAGACATTGTTGAAATAAAAAGTGTAAGGATAACATTGATAAACAACAAATAGTGACCAAGAACCGGAAGACCGGCGGACAGACACTGGAGTGAATCATGTGTTTCATTCAGGGCCGGAATACTACATCACAATGAAGAAGACCATAACTGGACACAAGCCTAGTCAAAATTTAGTAGAACACACACATTTTTCAGGAAGACCGATCTGGGCTTTTTATCTTTCACCAATTTCGAAAGATTTTTGTTATGTTGTCTTAGAATAATATAATAACTTTAGAATAATACTATATTACAGGGGCAATAATTGGTCACCCTACATAACTCCGTCATAGGGCACAATGCCATATTCAATGACATTTAGAGAACTTCATGATTTATGCGGCAAGTCTGTGGTTGCGGCGATACGGAGGTTATATTGTTACGGGCTAAAATGACTAACCTCGCACGTAGTATGTTTGTTTTGTTGACAGGCGTCATGGCTCTGTTGGCAGTAAACCTGTTCGATCCCCCATCGAAAACAAATATATTTTGTGTGGTGAACATAGACAAACATCAATGTTCACCAAACAAATATTTGTTCTCGATACGGACAAACAAACGTTCCCTAACTGGGTGTTATATTGTATTCTAAATACGTATTTAGAAAAAATGTATGCATAGTATTATTTTAGATATCAGTTTCCCATCGCACAATCACTGCTTTAGTATAAATTTACAAAAAAAATATTTCAATATTAGGTACCTATATCAGTTAATCAGATTCTATCGTACAAGCTCTGATTCGTTTGGAGCTAGATGCAGTTGTGTGGATTTTCCACAATATTTTTTCTTAAATTTTTATTACAGCATACTTTAATAGTTTTTTTTTTTTATGTAACTAGCTGATGGAACAAGCATATGGCCCACCTGATGTTAAGTGGTAACCATCGCCTATAACAAAGCAATGCCTCGTAGAACAGTTAGTTAGAACATAATAGTTTAAATACCCATAGTATAATAGGACTGAATTACGTATTAGTATCTAGGTTATATTTATTCAATACAAAAAAGTATTTTGTTAGTTATGGTTACAAATTTTTGAGCAGTAGATTTTTAGTAGATTTTAGTGTTATTATGTAAAGTGTTATTACGTAAAATGTGCAAACATATTTTTAATGGAAATAGTGATATTTTCTAATTTCATAACAAAAAATACTCGTAATTTAATTAACGTGTAAAATAAGCCTATTTCAGCTTAAACATTTAGAACCACCCTGTGTACCCAAATAGATAAGGTACTACGCAAACGTTACATCCAAACATTATTATGATAGCGAGATGATTATAATTACGACGAAGCTTCATCCACAAATATTTGTATAAAGTCTGTATCTTTAGGTCCATGCGGGTAATGTTATTTTGCAAGTATTAATTATAGACTGTATGTACTCGCATGTTGCTAACAAAATAAAGCTTAAAGGTGCTCATTACTAGCACAAAAGCATGCTTTTATTGAGCAAGTGCTCATTAGTAGCACGTGTGTAATGTAATGAGCATGCTTATTTAGAGCGTGCTCAAAAATCAAACGACGTTTGATTTTCGAGCATGCTACCTGAGGTGCGGGTAGGGGGGGGACACACTCAGACAGCCAGACAGACGCACGGACAGACTCAAAACTAGAGCCAAAAACAGAGCCAGACAGAGCTTGTGGTAAGCTTACTGGCTTACAAACTTAAGCAGATTTTCTTTGAGCGTAAACCAAAACGCTACAGAGTGCCGCAACTAAAATATAATATTTCATACGCCAGCAAAGAAATCGAAAACTCCATTAAAGGCTCAACGGGAGACTTGTTCCAACCATCGTTATAAGACCCCTCGGTGGAAGCAGTCGTGTGGAACACGAGGCTTTTACACTTGGTCGCGGTTACAGCCACAACTTTGCAAAGTAGAGTAATAGTGGTGTGCACTTAATATTGCTTAATGTACAGTCATTTATGCCATTTATTTTTCAGACACAGCTGTTTATGTTAGTTTGGAAATGTAGTGTTGTAAGTACTTACCTACCTAGGTTAGGTAGGTATACTAGGTATAGATAAACCAGTCTAAAAATGCACGCCCCTCCATCACGTTTTCTTGAAGTTGGCTCTCAGCAAAGTACTTCAAAATGATCTTTGTGATGTAGGTATTATAGAACAATTTACTTTGACTGACTGAAGTATTGGGACGTGCAGTTTAAGATTGGACGATCTCTACCTACCTATTAACTGTAAGTACTCTTTTATATGTTTTTATTCTTCAGTGTACTACCTAGTCTCACATACCAAAACCTTCGTCTTGTGTAACGAATGTGTTGTACCTATGTTCTATTTTATTTGTTTAAAAAAACCAAACACGATAAGAAGAAAAATAATTGTGTTGTGTATACCTTTGCCTTTGCGTCAAATAAATTATCTTCTATTCTTTTCTAACTAGATGCATGAAACTAAGAAAGCTTTAAGGCCTGCGCACACTTAGGTCGCTGGCGATGGCGATCAGTGGAACGCTGTCAAATTTGACAGCGATATTTGACAGTGATTTACTGATCGCTATCGCCAGCGACCTAGGTGTGCGCAGGTCTTTAAATAACTACTAGTCGCTCGTACTAGCGCCCCGGTTTCGCA
Organism: Thera obeliscata; assembly: GCA_947578465.1. Classification (NCBI taxonomy): domain Eukaryota; kingdom Metazoa; phylum Arthropoda; class Insecta; order Lepidoptera; family Geometridae; genus Thera; species Thera obeliscata. Next base: position 13,319,252 of record OX387924.1, on the reverse strand, counting down.
TGGGTTAATTCTGTCTAAATTACTGTCACTTTCAAAATTTAGTCAACCGAAAAACTTCGGCTTTTATTTTTTTATTAAAGCCAATATTGAGATACGAACATACAACAAATCAACATCTGACTTTGAAAAAGGTTGATATCTTGAGACAAATTGACAGCAAAGACAATTTGACGCACCCCTTCAATCGTAAAGGACAGACAAGATATTTATAAAGAACAGTACCCAAAGTCCCAGTGCATTTACAACATTTCGTTACCAAATGTTGTTTTCATTTCGCCTACGTGCCTCTCTCTTTTGCATGGAAAAATTATGAAACAACAACACTAACTACGTAACGTAATTTTGCTGTCTCATCTTTTCTCGATACAAAAGACAGAGATACGTAAACTCGGACTTCGGGTACAGGTTCATTTTGAAACAGACAGCTGTATAGTACAGGATACTCTTTAGACTTATTTGAACTATTTTTTATGTAATAATTTATTTGTGCCACAACAGATAGAAATCACATCTCTTTCTGTAAGCTTCTGTCAGTAAAACTGACGACATGGCCAAACTGCTAAACCAATTTTTATGATAAATATTTTAAGACTATGTAACTCAGAATAAAATCAATTTACCAGGACTTTATGCAAATATTCAAATACATTTTAGGGACCGATCACTGAGAGAGAGCACTGGTGGTCTAGTGGTAGTGGCACCACCTTCCGATCCGAAGGTCGTGGGTTCAAATCCACTCGTGTACCAATGAGTTTTTCTATCGAAAAATTTATGTGCACTATGCCAGTACTCTCAAAACGGTGAAGGAAAACATCGTGAGGAAACCGGCGTGTTGTAGAGCCTAAAAGTTCGAGCAACACGTGTCAAGGGTCACGCAAAAAGGGCCCACCAGCGGCCTACTTGCGGAAAAACCTGCCCGCACATCAAGTGCGCATGATAAAACTTAGGGACCGATCTGGAAACCAGATAATAAAACAAATCGACTCATAGATGACGAAATACGCGATAACAAACATTTAAAAAAGTATGACCGAATTATTCTTCTTATCGGGTCACTAGTTCTTTCAAACCGGCAGTGTGGTGAAAGGATTTTAAGTGCGCCTTAAAGAGGCTTCTTTCTTGCTTTCGATACATGTTTTTCGAACTTGTTAAATTCTAATGCTGCCTTCCTACGGTGCGTGGTTCTGCATAACACGCACAGCCGACGACGACGCACGGCAACGCACACAGAAAAGACTCCTGTGCAACCGCGCACCTCGGCGCATGAGACCGTTCCCATGGTGTGTCGTGCGAGCTGGTGCGGGCTGGTGCGCGATATCACGCACCGGTGGGAAGGGGCTATAATGCCGGTTTCCGGAAAACCTTCTTTCTTATTTGAAGTCGGTTCGAAACCACCTCATGCCGAACACTAGGCCAACCATGAGCTCTGTCTAGCTCTGTCTCTGGCTCTGGTTTTGAGTCTGTGTGAGTGCTCACCAGTGGATTATACTGTGTGTGACGTTTTGACGTAGGATTTATTTAGTCAACACTCCACTCACACAGAATCAAAACCTGAGTCAGACAGAGCTCATGGTAGGCCTACAGGTTGAAATCTTCCTCTCCAAAGTCGTGTCTGAACCGAAAGTATTAAAATATCTTCTTTGAAGGTTTCTATTTTCATACCAAAGATTCACATTCAAAGCGCAGATACATTTAGTAATCTGTTTCCAATTAAAATTCATGTCGCGAAGGTTCCGGGATCAGCTCTGAGGCTAATCAATTCACTTCCGGTCTGGAGAACCGGAAATTCATGGAAATCGCAGCCATGATTCAATCTGTTTTCAAGCAAGACGCTAAAGATTCTTATCAAATTAACTTTAGTGGTTTCCTCTACTATAGTAGCAATGTTATGTGTTATTTATTGAATTGTAAGAATACAATTAAACAAAATGTACAAAATACACAAAAAACAGTTGAGCTATCTGCAGATCGTTACAAACGATCTAGAGATAGCTCAACTGATCCAAATCAGTGCCAGACGGAAGCGTCCCCAAGACGCTGGCGGCATTGCCACGCTGAATAGCAATGCTTATACGCTGCGCCAGATACCCACCAGCTCTAGGGTCACGCGTCGCTTCGAAAAAAAAGAATACAAACAGACGGAACTGCTGGAAGGGGAAGATCTATCTATTTAAGATCTCGGTGCGTGTAAGTCCAGCCAATGAGTATTTCTGTCCAAAAAAGATGTGCACTATACCAGTACTCTCAAACGTTGAAGGAACACTTCGTGAGGAAACCGGCATGATGTAGAACCTAAACAAAATCGAAAACATAATACGTCAAGAACATAATACGTCAAGAACATATTATTATGCCAAGTGCACGAACGGAATCTTTTTGAGGAGCACTTGAAATCCAACGGTGAAGGAAAACATCGTGAGGAAACTCGCGGTTTAGTCAGCTCCGCACGTATTGACCATGTCTTTCCTGTGGATCAGGCCGACTAAGCTGACAGGATGGTATAGGTGTTGATAAAGCCTATTCCATCTAAAAATCCTGTCCCAGGCACTGTAGCATCCCTTAAGTCCCCTGACGCTATATAAATCATCTACAATAGATGCAAAGGCCTGTTTACTTTTTAAAATCCATTCACCACACTCTGGTTTGAAAAAACCAGTGGCACGATAAGAGAGATGATGAAAAACATCAGCGTAAACTGAACACGAGTACTAATAAAAACAAATCAACCAATCAAACGTACATTTTATCAATAACGTATGCATCTGTTTGAAACTTTAGCCTTCCAATACGTGATCGAGTTTCAGAATTTCATTTTAAAATCAACTATTCTTCCCGCATAGCTATAAATTGCGTAACTAGTGCGCTTCGAGGCAATATCGACGGCCGCAGGTGCAATATCAACGATGATGTCATTGGTAATGGGGAAGCAGTAACTCAGCTTTGAATTGCGAGGAACTGCAACACAAACTCACCTAGCTTTATGGCGTTTTAAAGTGATCCTTTAGAACTGATAAAAAAAAAATACTTTGGGTTTTGACTTTAAATGATTTTTTTATTTTTATAATAATAAATCGGTTTATTCAGAAAAATATTTACAAATAAATGATACATTTACACTGGTTTAGTAGTAGTTAGTTTATATGTTCGGTGTGCCCTTTGTCATAGGCATTTTTTTATTAACAGACTTCAAATAAAAATGAATCAAAATTTGGTTGTTTTTTATTATTTGTTAGCGCATCTAGGCAATGGCGATGGCGATCAGCTGAAACGCGGTCAAATATGACAGCGATATTTAACAGCATTGCAGCTGATTGCCCTTGCCATCGCCGAGATGTGCGCAGGCCTTAACTTTGTCAGTTATGATTCCATTTGAAAAATTCTTTAAAATCTTTAAACTTTTGCTATGCGATAAAAAGAGAAAAAAAAATCTACCGAATAGAAAACCTTTGTTATTTAAAGTTGGCTAAGCAGATGTAGTCTACTTTTCAGTCAAAAATCATTCACTCACTTGATTCACTTGAGTCTAGCCTCGATGCCAGTTCTGTCTGTCAGTCTGTCTGTATTAGTAAGATAAATTGAGTTACTATATACCAGTTTGTACTATGCTGATATTCAATAAAGTTACGGGCGTATAGATAAGAATGCATTCAGATACTTGAGGTTAACTTTCTATTCGCGGGTGTAAGATGAAGGATATGAACGCGTGTGAACCTACCTTCTGACTTCAACAGATTTTTTAACCGATTTTAATTAAAAAAGAATTCGCAATTCGGTTGCATTTTTTTTTATTAACCTATTGTGTCCCACTGCTGGGCAAAGGTCTCCCCCAAAACCTTCCATTCATCCCGATCTTCGGCGATCTCCCACCAATCTTTCCGGTGAAGGTCGAGATCGTCCCGCCAACGTCTTCTCGGCCGGCCTCGCCGTCGTCGCCTTCCGTCTTCAGGAACCCAAGGAGTAATGATGTTAGCCCACTTCTCAGGTGCCATTCGGCTAACGTGGCCCGCCCACGGTTGCATTTAAAAAATATATATATATCGCATAATTTCGTCATTTAAGGGCCGTCTAAAAAAATCTAGAGAGAGAGAGAGGGCTAGCACATACATTCATTTTTAGATTGGTTCGAACCCGCGATTGCAGGATCCACCAGTGCTCTCACTATGTTTAAAAAATAATTAATAATAGCTCATCTTGTTTGCATTTCCGTAAAACTTAAGACTAAGACATGCGTTACATTTAAGTATCTCGGATTAAGAAAAAACAGAACAGTATTTGTTGTAGCACTGTTTTATCTGTATGTAAATCCGGTTTACGCTCTACAAATAAAATTAACATAAATATAACAGCTTTTATTAAATTCTACACTCGGAAAGTATACCTAAAACGACTAATAGGCAAATATTACTAAAAGTCCGCATTTCGATACGAAATCCGCAAACACGAGACTTTCAGCTAAACACAAATGGATTCTTCGTATCCACATAGTATTAGCGAAGCAATATTGTTGTTAAATGTTAATAATTAAAGCACCGTATTGTCTTACCCCGGGGTTAGGGTAACGAGGGGTGAAGAGGGGTAAGAAGGATAATGGGGAGGTTGGAATCAAATTGTAATTGCGTAGCTGAGTGCTACGCTTGGGAAGAAGTTGGAAGGCATTTTGCAGCCTTATTATTGCCGATTTCGTATCATTAGACCGCAACCTTTTTAGGTGGTTCTTATGTTGAAAATCATGTAAAATAAGTGCCGTTACAGCCGTAGCATTGTAAATGTAAATAAATTGTAACTGCTTACCATTATGAAAGTCGTAGTTCTTGGCTGGTTCTAGATCAGACTAAAAATAAGAGAACTGTCGTCCATACGAAACCCAACTTGAAATTATTACTAATTAGAATAATTTATAAATTAAAAAAGACATTACATTCAATCAGTACAGCGTCGCTTAACTTTATTGGGGACGATCAAGCAATCTAGAACTACCAGCGCTTATGTGTCAAGTGTCATTGTTCGCGTGATGTGTACTGAATTAAATGAATTCTCATTGTCGTGTCTGTTGAATCAAAATGTTGAACGTGCTGTATATTGTTCGAGTTTACCCCGTCTTACCCTAAACTATGATAAATCCTACTCTTCTTCTTTTACTGTGCCACCAGTTCTTTTAAACTGGCGTGGTGAAAGAATTTGAAGCCTCAAAGAGGCATCATTCATGCACTTGACACGATTTCGAACTGTAGATTGTAGAATGTAGGTAGGTACATAGCAGATTAGTATCCCGCCAATTTATGTCAACTTTTTAAATTTTTAAATTTGGAACTCACCGCGTTGTTGTGGCTTATTCCGCTCAAAGAAGTTTGCGCTAAGTTCACACTCTTTAGAAAGTCACATGGCCGCAGCATTTTTTTTTATTAGTTTTTTTACATAAAACCTCTTTACAGCTGACAGCAGGGTTAATTCCGGCCCTTCTTAGGTGGGAAGTAATTTGTATGAGTTTTTCCCTCTCTATGAAGGGAAATAACATTTTCCACCCAATAATCAGATCAAAACAACACTACTTTCCGAGTATGAGAAATGAAAAAAGAATATCAGATTGAGGCTAGCATGAGTGTAACATTTGGTTATTAAAAGCACGCTAAACTGTAACTTCCACCAATAAACTCTCCAATACCACTTATCATAGGCTGCTCTCGACGCGATTGAATAAAAAGCGCAAGCTACACAGGTATGTTAATAGAGTCACCTGGGTTAACCGCTCAACTTCCATTTCCGTGAGCTCCGAATAAATCACCGATAACGACCTCTTTGCTGCGTTAAGCTTGAATTACCCTTAATGCGGCTGTGTCACTTTCAATAGGTAGGTTTTATTAGTGATACATGTTTTTTGACGTGACAAAGTCTTATAATTCGATGGAGCCGACTGCACGCACGAAAAATATTGATCACTCATGCGGAGTTACCTCGCTCTGAGGCGTTCCATTTAAGGCTTGAAGTGCAAGCGAGAGCGTAAAACGAGCGACAAAGAGGCACAATCGACCTCCGCGTTCGGCAGCGTTCGACATCTGTCTCTCTCCTACTTGAGTAAGCGATGTGTGACAGCTGTATGACGTTGTCACGTTCAACTATCGTCAGTAAAGCGACTTTACAGACAAACCAATTTTATTTTTGTTAATTTTTTTGGTGTCTGTGGGCGACGGTGACTACTTTCCATCAGGTGGCCCATCTGCTCGTCTGCCTGCTATGGCATAAAAAAAAACATATTAGATTTTTAGAAGTGTAACCTATAAATAGTCAAAATCAAATCTAAATCAAAAACGTGTATTTATTCAGTAAAATCGCACGGATCACTTTGTCTAGGTGCCAGTTCCACGCGACCAAGCTTAGAAGAACAGACAACAAAACTACGGCTTGGTTCCTATGGTTTTTTTATAAAATCCTTTTACAAATCAAAAATAATTTAAAAAAATAGCAGTGAAGCTCCAGTGTGGTGGAAATATATTTGAAAGAAAACGTTTCCGATGGAATTTTCTAGGCCAAAATAAAACATTTTGAAAATAACGCAGAAAATATTTAATTTATTAATATTTAAGTATTATTTTCTTAAACATGCGCGGAAATATTGTCATTACTTTTGAATATAGAACACGCGAAGTATCACATTTACGTAGACTGAAAAACCAAAATCACTTCCCGGCGCGTTCTCGCTCCGGCAATGTTGTAAGAAACGGTGTGCTGTTTGAATTTAGAACTCTTTCATCTATCGTACACATTGCGTTCTCGTGGCTGTATAGCCACAGATGCGTTTACCTTTCGGCACAAACTGTAAAAAAAAATAAAAAAATTGGCGGTAAAGCGGAGTTCGTTGTTATTTGGTTAATAAAAAATAAATTTATTATGGAAAAGACCCTTTTTTATTTCCTTGCATTTTTTTAAGAAAAGCACTATATATGCCTCGGCCGAAATGGCAATTGCCTGTCTCGGATCATTGAAGTCCTCACCTGCGGCTCGGCCTTCAAACTCATACTCGACCTGCAATTGCCTATTTCGCTGCCTTTGCAATAATGTACTATTAAAATATGAGTGATATTTCCTTAAGCTTTTACTAGAACTTATTCCGTGGTCAAAGCCTGTATTGCCCCAAGTTCGAGACGAAGGCTGTATCGGGATAATAAAATAACTTGTTCGAATGTGACGTCATATACTCGTACATACAAGAATTCCATTGAAATTGGTAGACATGTTGAAGGAATTTTGGAAGGGGAAGACCCCGGCGTAAATTCAAGATATTTTTTTTACTGTACTAACCTTTAGTAGTACTGATTGACCGATATTGATATTATTTATAGTGATTGCTTTACTAAGGAAATCACAAAGGATTTCTGCTAAGGGGAAGGTCGCGGGTTCAAATCCCGTTCGGCTTTGGGACATTATAAAAACTTTTGCGATATCGATGTATCGGTAAATGATAAAATAAATATTTTTGACATTCCACGAACACTATCTAGCCCCAAACTAAGCCCTCATATTTTTTAAAAGATATATTATCATAGTTTAGGGTAAGACGGGGTAAACTTGAACAACATTCAGCATGGTATCTATGCTAATAAATCTATGTAAAAGAAAGACGTGTTAGTTACACTATTTTAACTCAAGAACGGCTGAACCGTTTTGGCTGAAAATTCGTGGGGAAGTAACTTAGAATTCACATAGGACTTTTAATTCCGAAAAAGTAACGGTAACAGGGTGAGCAAAACCACGGGCGTGTACGTTTACAATATAATATCTAGTGACGAAAATAAAATGACTTTCTATTCTAAAATCGAGCACCAAAAACCAAAACAAACCGTTTGCACGACGGAGACAAACAGACAACTCTTTCAATCTCATGAATTCAGAGGACGAGGGGTCTCAGTGACGTCACACGTTCAAGGAACAATGGGATTTTCTATTGATATTTTTGATTCAGACAAAAGACTATACGTCATGAAAAAAAACTCCTCCAGGGTAGGTAACGCAACGATAGCACCCATGGTGTTTTTGGTGTCTATTGGCGACGGTGACTTTCAAAAATAGACGTACATACATAAAATAATGTCTCCTTCTAATAGCCTCTTCCCACCGGTGTGTGATATCGCGCACGGAGGCGGATCAACTCGCACGACACACCATGGGAACGGTCTCGTGCGCCGAGGTCCGCGGTAGCACAGGAGCCCTTTCTGTGTGCGTTGCCGTGCGTCGTCGTCGGCTGTGTGTGATGATCTGCAGAACCACGCACCGTAGGAAGGCAGCATAATGAGGGGTAGGCAGAGATCTTCACTTGTTAGGATCCTGACATATACCTTTTTCGTTGCTGGGTTACTCTATCTATACCGAAAAAAAAAACAAAAGTGTATATTCTTCTTCCCGTCGTGTTTTTTAAACCTAGTGTGGATTTTAAGTGTGCCTCAAAGATGCTCCTTTCGTGTACTTGCCACATGTTTTCGAACTTTATAGGTTCTACGATACGACATGACGGTTTCGTCACAATGTTTTGAACAATGAAGTAAATACCGATACCGGGTGAGTCCATACCGAAAAAAACGCAAGAAAGTTTTTCGCGCTATCAATTTGATGGGCGTTTGTCTAAAGGCCCTAAGCCCTTCTTTATTTATTCATATGTAGGAAGAGTCATTGTTTTGTCGTGTTTGTGCATTTTTTAGGATGTTCAATTTATTTGGGAAGAAGGATGAGGTATGGGTTAATGGGTACTTTTTTTAGCGAATCAAAATTCATAAAGTTTAAGCACGTTAATTGAAGTGGGTATGTAAATGTAGTTTGAATAATGTTTTTTTTATAATTTCTTTCTTACCCAAAGGAACTATGTGAATTTTAAAATACATTTAAGATTGTTCTAGGCAGAGGTAGCCACTCAACATGTACTGGTTCGATCACTGTCAAAAAGAAAGATACAGTGATGTTTTTGATTTAATATTCTCATTGATTAAAAAAAAACTTATTTTCTTACAACTATTATTCACCCTTTTTAACCGACTTCCAATCAAAAAGGGGGAGGTTCTCAATTCGGTTGTATATATATATATATTTTTTTTTAATGTTTGTTACCGCATAACTTCGTCATTTGTGAGCCGATTTGAAAAATTATTTTATCTTAAAGGTACTGCTTCCAGATTGGTCCCATTTTAATTTTATTAAAATCGGTGCTGCCATTTTTTTTTAAATAATTTTTTTAATGTTTGTATCTGCATGCCTCCGTCATTTATGAACCGATTTAGAATTTTTTTTTTTATTTGGAAGGTTATTCTTACTTCCAGATTGTCCCAAACAAATTTCATTAAAATTGGTTTAGCCGTTTGGCAATGAAGTCGGTTTCTCTAGATTTTTAAACTTATAATTATCTCATTAAAATTTCCAACCCTAAACTGCTCTAAAGTTTGAAAACTAGTCAACAACTAAGTTCTTTACTACATTTTCCAAATGCAAGCGCTTTATGAATAAATAGTGCAAATTAATTCGGTCTCCAAACAGGCTTTATTTGCGGTTTTCTATTGTAGGTAATAAAACCGTCGAAAAACACGAGTCATTTTCATTGTCTCACTAACCGCTAGACTTGCTGGAATAAATGGACCACAAAACACGAAAATGCGGTAATAAGAAGCATATTTTTTTGCTAGTTTAATATGAACCTTTTTTGCAAAACGAGAATTTTCCTAACGATTGAAATTTTTAGCCATATAGCTTAAAACAAAGCAAAGCTTAGTGCTATGACAGCAAATACATTAGAATTCATAAAAAACCGGCTAAGTGCTAGTTCGACTAGAACTAGAAGAGTTCCCTACCATTTTAGCAAAAACGTCAAAAAATCACGTTTTTTGTATGAGCCCCTTTAAGTATTTATTTTATTCTGTTTTTTAGTATTTGTTGTTATCGCGGCAAAAGAAATACATCTAAATTTCAATTGTTTATTCATCACGGTTCATGAGATACAGCCTGACAGATGATGGTGTCAGACGGACAGACAGACAGACGGACGGACAGCAGAGACTAATAACCCAAAGGGACCTTTGGGTACGGAATCCTAAACACAACTATTTACAGTAAAAACTGTAAAAATAACCAAAAATAAAAGCCAGTCTTAATTCCCGCATAAAGTCGCCACAGCTGGCCTGAAACAACAGCGCAACACATCATTTGACACATACAAGCATTTTAATTACCCAAACTGCAGGACTGTGTAAACGAGGTGCAGCTAGCTTTGGCGGAGCGCTAGAAATACTGGATGTGGTACCAAATATCTGACTATCTGACGTGGACTGAATTTCGCACCACTGTTTCGATACTCCAAGAACTAAACATCATACAGCGTCTGCCAGCTTAGTACAATGTCGCATTCTAAAATGGAGGGTACAAGACCACGTGGAAGATCTCCTATGCGCTGGACTGATCAGGTCAAGTCAGCAGTGGGTGGAACCCTACAAGAGTGCTCCTGGATGACGACATGTAGAGAGAAGTGGCGAGATATCGTGAGGCGTGCCACAGCCCCTGATAAAAAGAAATCATAAGATATTCATGATGACCACGACCGCTCTGACAAGAGTGAAGCGAGTGAGAAGAAGATAGATATATTTTTTTTATAGCACAAAAATAAATGTACTGTACACATGCGAGCTTAATGCTGGATAAAATTATCTGCCAGCTGACCTGTGCAGATGATAGGTGCACATATTACACATAGGTAAACAAAATTATGCACAGAATTAAGCGATCTTTCCCTCTTTTTCTCTCTGAAAAACGTTTCACACCAACACATCAGCTCACATTTTTTACGGATTATGCTGATAACATCAGAGTCGTCACATTACCGGGCTACAAGAAAGTGCAGAGCTAGGTAGTCAGTCTAGTAGGAATGAGGGAATTAATACTTTGTTCGATAAGCGATCTTCTTCTTTTTGTGTCAGTGGTTCTTTTAAACCAGTGTGGTAAAAGGATTAAGTGCGCTTAATAGAGGCTCACATAAAGCGAGCTTACGGTACTGTGTTATATGTTATTGGATTATATGAAAGCACTCCGACAATATCTAATTCCACGTCGAGGTTGGGCGCCGCGAAGCGTGGCGGCTATCTCGTCCGCACACACGCGCCAGTCGCCACTGTGTATGACGAAGCGAGCCTTCTACTGTAGGTACAATTTATTCACACGAATATTCAGCTATATTATGTCTAATTAAATAAAAGAATATAGCTGAATAGCCGCATGGCCAGGACCACCTTATGCCGCCTTCCTAAGGTGCGTGATATCACGCACCAGCCCACACCGCGCACGACGACGCACGGCAACGCACACAGAAAATGTTCCTGTGCTACCGCGCACCTCGGCGCACGAGACCGTTCCCATGGTGTGTCGTGCGTGCTGGTGCGGGCTGATGCGCGATATCACGCACCAGTGGGAAGGGGCTATTACAAAAGGAAGAAAGACCTACAGAGATGGATAGATGAAATAAAGAAATTAGCAGATGAAGACCAGTAGGCCTGCCACAAGCTCTGTCTCTGGCTCTGGTTTCGAGTCTGTGAGAGTGGTGGCTAAATAAATCCTACGTCGAAACGTCACACACACCCAGAGAGAGCTTGTGGTAGGACTACAAGCTTTTTGCAAGGAAATACCAGGCGTTTAGCCAATAACGAACATACGCCGTCCTACAAAACGGACATGATAAGGTTTACAAACAACGAAGTTTCCAGTACAGCAAATACCAACTAAACAAAACAGAAAACTTAAAACCAAAACTACAAAACACGATTTCATTAGCGCCGAAGAAAAAAGACGCAAAAAAAATACCAAACAACTCCATCATTCAACTTCACAGAGCGTGCATTTTTGCCGCGCTCTCTAAACAAGTTTGTCCGAGCATGTAGTCCGCTTATTGCCTCTCCCGTCAGCGGCGGCGACTTATTGCCGCGTAATACGGATTTATAGCTCAGCTATTACTGTGCTACATACTTTATAAGCACATATTTAGTGCCTGAAAAACGGTGGCGAAACGTTGAAGTATTGTTTCAAATTGTAATGGGGGGACCGCGTTTTCGGCAATTTGAAATGAAATAGGCATAGTTAAGTTTTCTTTGTTTTAAAAGCCCCAACCGAAAAAAGGGGTGTTATAATAATACCATATTTAGTGAAACTTCGTGTTTCGGGATGAGTATAAATGAAAACTTCAGTATATATTCAGTATAATATTATTGCCTCATTATACCTTAAATGTGTGTGTTATGTACACGGCCGTATGTCGTACGTGAATACGTCTCGTAACTTCAGGGCATCCCCCTCCGCCGCGCTCGATGAGTTACAGTCCTTACTTAGCGATATATATTCTTTGATTCCTAAGGCCTAAAACATACACAAGCGACGTAAGGCAGCAGGCGTGGAACAGGCGTGGCGGTGAATTATACTGAAGCGACGCGGCGCAGACGCAGACACGCCGTTTCGTTGCCTGCGCGCGCCGCGTCGCTTCAGTATAATTCAAAAACGTTGCCTGCATACATTTTGTATGAAATCGTTTTGAAGCGGCGCACGCCTGCGCCACGCCTGTTCCACGCCTGCTATCTTACGTCGCTTGTGTATGTTTTAGGCCTTATACCCCCGTTGACTACCTTAGTGTCAGTTTGTTTGTTTGGAGCTCTAGTAGTAGTAGAGCTCTTTGAAGCTTCGTGAAGCAGCATTGCTGTGTTTCGGTTTGAAGGGTGTGGGTACCGGTGAAAACTGACACGTGAAGCTGAAAATCTGTATGCCTCAAGATGATGTACGCAAGGCAGTGCATCGTAGGGCACGTTCCTAACGTGCGTGACCTACGAGGCAATGTTTTGTTGTAGGCGATCGTAACTAACTATATCCTGGAGGTTGGACAGTACCCGTAGGGACACTAAGAAAAATGAAAAAACTTTTCCGGTCCTCGTAATTTATCATATAGCATAAATTGAATTCAAAACAAAGCAGTAGCCACAAATAAATTATGTCAGAACCTTTTTTTTTCTCTTTGAATTAATTAGATTTATTTACTCAAAGAGACTTCCAATTATTTATACGCGGGTCTACAAAATTTTGTCTAGGCGACTGATCAAAGCGACGCGTGACCCAAGGACTGGTGGGTATCTGACGCAGCGTATAAGCATTGCTAGCGTGGCAATGCCGCCAGCGTCTTGAGGACGCTTCCGTCTGGTACTGATTTGGATCAGTTGAGGTATCTCTAGATCGTTTGTAAGGGTCTGCAGATAGCTCAACTGTTTCTTGTGTATTTTGTAAATATTTATAGGAACCGAATTGAAAAACTACTAGCTACACCTTCGATAAGCGGCCTACCACAAGCTCTGTCTGGCTCTGTCTCTGTCTCTGGTTTTGAGTCTGTGTGAGCATTGACTAAATAAATCCTACGTCAAAACGTCACACACACAGTATAATACACTGGTGACCACTAACACGGACTCAAAACTAGAGTCAGAGACAGAGCCAGACTGAGCTTGTGGTAGGCCTACTGAGCGATTTTGTTATTCTGTTACAATCAACTATTTGATATTAACAAATGAATAATACAAGGAACAAGGATCACATATCTTGTTGCTGGCTAGACGTGGTTAAGGCCGATGGAGAAAAAAAAGAATAAAAGAAGGTGGAAGAAGATTTTTGACTTAGGCATCTTCAAAGAATTTTGAGTTGGTACTTGGTACTAGGTTGAAATGGCAATGGGCAGGTCATATAGCTCGAAGAACTGACAACCGTTGGGGAATAAAGGTTCTCTAATGGCAACCACGAACCGGAAGACGAAAAGTAGGGCGCCCATCCACCAGATGGACCGACGACATTGTTAAGATCGCAGGAAGTCGGTGGATGGAAAAGGCTCAGAATCGTTCTTCCTGGAAATGTGTAGGGGAGGCCAAATGTGTGAGAATCTTCAGGCTGATGATGATGATGATGACTAGGTGTTTTGAGAAAATTTGTTTCGAGCTTTGAGTAGGTTTATTCAATCACAAAAAATTTAGCAGCATTATTTTAAAAAGCATCATAAAAACGCTATGCTTAGTTTTGGACTAAATATCTTTATGTGAAAATAATGTTCAAGAACAACTGTTTTTGTTATTCATAAAAAAGCATAAACTTGAGAGTACTTTAATTTCTCTTTGTTTTTATTGCGTCATTGTAAAATGCGTAGAACGTTTTACGCATAGTTTAATTTTGAATGGCCGCCGAGTTTATTGGAAATGGCCTGTAATAAAACCTGACTTTAATTTTGAATGGTTGAACGCAAAATATTTTCAAAGCTATTTATTTAAGAGGGGGTCGTGCGAAAATTTGAGATTTGTTGTTAAAAAAATCATAACTAAATAACTAAGTGACATTTTAAAATCGCAAAAGGACTAATTGTAGACTATACATTTGAGATTAATTCGAATTTAAGTGTGTTGAAAAAATTTACTATTTAACATGACATTCTATTTAACGCTAATGAAAATAGTATGTCAGCGTTAAATAGAATGTCATGTTAAATAGTATATTTTTTTAACACACTTAAATTCGAATTAATCTCAAATGTATAGTCTACAATTAGTCCTTTTGCGATTTTAAAAATGTCACTTAGTTATTTAGTTATGAATTTTTAAAAACACATCTCAAATTTTCGCACGACCCGCTCTTAATGAAAGCCGCAGTTGGAACTAAATAATAGGACAAGTAGGGATTGTGTGGTTTCATGGCTTTTATGAAACGAAATACCGGTTTGGTAAGGTGAGTTTGCAACCACGAATACCTTTGGCACTAGTTTTGGCTTTTATTTCTGTCAAAATAAATCTGAGTGTATCAAATAAACCTTAAATCGCTGATCAGTCTTTTTGTAGCACAAAAAAAGATGCGTAAAAGAGAAGTCTTCTCACTGCAAGAGAAGCTTTAAAAGAGAAGCCATCACGAAAACACAAAAACTACGAGGTATAGAAACCTGAAACTTAACAGGCACTTTTTGAGAGGTGTTTTTGAGAGTATTTTTATAAAGAAAGGTTTTTTGAGTTCTTGCACGTATGTCAATATATATAATAACTAGCGGCCGCCCGCGGCTTCGCTCACCGTTACAGTTCCCGTTGAAAAAAAAAACCTTTTAAACCTTCTCTGGACCTCCACAAATCATTCAAGACCAAAATCAGCCAAGTCGCTCCAGCCGTTATCGAGTTATAGCGTCAGGAAGGAAAACCCGACTTATTTTTAAATAGTAGATAGCGCATAGGTAATTGAAACAAGGCAGTATCCAATAGTATGAATAAAATCCAAAAAAAACCTCAAAAGAACTAAAAGCTAAAAGTATAAACAAGAGCTGATCACGTCAAAAACTGGTGTCAACATTGAAAATCGACTACGGTACCGAAACCGCGGATTAATGGATTTCACATTTTTCATCGCATTAAAATATCGTTAATTCACTTAAGCCTTGCGCACATTTAAGCGTTCTGCGGTGGCAATCAGTGAAACGCTGTCAAATATGACAGCAATATTTGACAGCGTTTCACTTTTCGCCACCGCCATGGTCTAGATGTGCGCAGGTTTTTACTGGTGAAAAACGATACGCACTCGCGATCCAATCATCTGGTGCGATTTATTGGAATTTCCATCCTTCTTCGCAACGTTTGAGATTATTTACTGAATAATGAAAAACATCATGAGACTAACTGTAGGCAGAGAGTTTTATTCTCAAGAAGGACAGAGATTATGGACAAAGATTATTCGAATCTCTCCTGATAATGACTGAAACGCTGGCTCATAACCTGGTACCTAACACCTTCTATAGTTACGAGGAGTTCATCGACAAGACTTTGTATTGTACATAGGTACATAATGTACCCAATGATGTATTAGTTTTCTTTTTTTTTGACGTGATAACGTCTTATAAATCG
The DNA here is from genome assembly GCA_947578465.1 of Thera obeliscata. Lineage (NCBI taxonomy): Eukaryota > Metazoa > Arthropoda > Insecta > Lepidoptera > Geometridae > Thera > Thera obeliscata. Next base: position 13,303,338 of record OX387924.1, on the reverse strand, counting down.
ATGGAGCCGGCTGCACGCACGAAAAAACATGACTCATGCGTCGTTACGTCGTTTCGTCGTTCCATTTACCTGAGCCCGAGCCCGGGTCGGGTAATGGGTAAGGGTAAATGAGGGTAAGGGTAAATGAGGGTCCGGAGGGGGTCCGAGAGTTCGAGTCCGAGTCCGAGTCCGCGAGTCCGCGAGTATTTTCTTATGACGTTATCACGTTCAACTATCGTCAGTAAACCGACTTTACAGACAACCGATTTTTTCTTTCTTTTTTTTATTTTATTTTACTATTGGATTTAATTGAACTATGACTATTTTTATTATAACATTTTATTATAACTATTATTATTTTTTTGTATGTGACTATGTAATGTGTATTCGGTAATACCTATACTAAATCCTTTTTGACTTGTAATATGCTTACCAAATAAATGATTATTGATTATTATTATTAATGTTAGTAGTGTTTATGGAATGAATTTAATTTAAAAAGAAGGCTCTCTTGCATTGGTGGTCTAGCGGTCTAACGGTCCGACGGGGTCAAATGTCCAGTCGTGTATCAAAGAGTTTTTCTGCTGAAAAATGTATGTACTATACAAGTACTTTCAAATGGTGAAGCAAAAAATCTCGAGGAACCCAGCGTGTCGAAGAATTTAAAAAAGTTCGAACAACACTTGTCAAACGTCACGCAAAAAGGGTCGCCATCGCCAGCGGCAGCTTACTTGCTGAAATCAGTCCGCACTCCAAATGCGAATGAAGTGCGAATGATGAATTTGCCAAAGGGTTATTTACTATTTTTAAGACGACCAGGATACTTCAATGACTTAATTGGCAAACATGTATCATATTTACCGTTTGCCAATAACATTTCTTTTACTCGTGGACTTCAGTATAACCCGTGATCACGGTGCATGCAACTGTGCCGAAAATATCGGGAGTCAAAACTCACAACAAAATGAAATACGGTAAATCTCCCGTTGTTCATAAAATAGTGTTAAAAGCTATGATAAATTCAAAAGTTATAAGGGTTTAGTAATCTATCTGTTATCTGAATACCATTATTAAAAGCTTTCCACAAATATATAAATTATTTATGATAGCATCCAAAATTCATCAACTACTTAAAACAGCACCTTTCATTCAGCAGACTAACCATCGAAAACCACCCAAGTCCGAACGACGCTATCAAAGCTATCAAAGGGACTCAAGGAGTCACTAATTGTTTTAGCACCAAGTGGAGGCTCGAAATGGACACTCAGGAGGGGAACCAATAATGGCCACCCATTGTACGGCCTGATAATGTAACCCCGATAATCCGTGGCCCTGATTGAAATCACAAGGTGTACATTACCAGGCCGTGTTATATTGTTATGTATGTTGATGCGTTAGTATTTTTTTTATAAAACTAGCTGATGGAATAATCATTTGGCCTACCTGATGTTAAGTGGTAACCATCGCAAAGCATTGCCTCGTTATGATAATGTATAAAAACTACGCGCACGGCCACAGCCGTTGAAGCATCAGATTATTTTTTATAACGCTTTTATTAGCTTCACCTGTATGTAAGTTTGCTTGTAGGTATACGTATGTATGTATGTATGTAACCGACCCCTTTGAGCACGATTTTGTTCTACTTTGAACGATCAGATTTGATTCAAACTTTGCACACCTGTCAAAGGTCGATGACAATGCAATAATATGAAAAAAAAAAAGTTTAAAAAACCAAAAAAAAAAACGCTTTTATAACTACCTAATTGTACTAAAAAGTTAAAAATAAAACTGTAATAATCAATTGAAAAATTTATATTATTGTACAAAAAGCGTGGGGGGCTTGATTTTGATTGTTGTAAATATTTTATCAATAGTTTATTATATCTGAAGTTATTATAAAAAGCACCCCACGCTTTTTTGTACAATAGTGTAAATTTTTCAATTGATTATTACAGTTTTATTTTTCTTTACATCAATCTCAAAAGAGGTTAGCACAATTTGAAAAACACTTATAGGACCATATTATTAGGCTGTATAATAGCTTCACGTGACTAAAATGCACATATCATAGTTTTTTTTTTTTTATGTAACAAGCTGATGGAACAAGCATATGGCCCACCTGATGTTAAGTGGTAACCATCGCCTATAACAAAGCAATGCCTCGCAGGTCACGCACGTCAGGAACGCGCCCTACGATGCACTGCCCTGCGTCCATCAACTGGAGGCATACAGATATTCAGCCTCACGTGCCAGTAATTTCACCGGCACCCACACCCTTCAAACTGAAACACAGCATGCTGCTTCACGGAAGAAATAGGCATGACGGTAGTACTTCCCCGGACGAGCCCATCACAAAGAGCTCTACTACTACTAACTACAAACAACATGTAATGAACAGACGTGTTAAACTTTTTGTATTGTTTCATACGGCTGTACATTGCACGGCTATGCTCTAACTGATCGTACAATAAAAGGACACTTAGGAGGCTGACATTGTTCAGTAATTCATAGAAATCGCTAATGGAACATCGGCTTAATGGAACACAGTGCTACTGACGGTTTCAAGCCGAGGTTCCTTAAGAGGGGGTCGTGCGAAAATTTGAGATTTTTAAAAAAAAATTCATAACTAAATAACTAAGTGACATTTTAAAAATCGCTGACATACGATTTTCATTAGCGTTAAATAGAATGTCATGTTAAATAGTATATTTTTTTAACACACTTTAATTCGAATTAATCTCAAATGTATAGTCTACAATTATTAGTCCTTTTGTGATTTTTAAAATGTCACTTAGTTATTTAGTTATGAATTTTTTTTTAAAAAATCTCAAATTTTCGCACGACCCGCTCTTAAGATTGTAGTGTTCATTCAAGTTGAGCCTTCTTCAACTGCATAAAGACAAAACCTGCCTCGTAGCTCGGTTTGTCGTGTTTGATTACCACCAACATTTGTGTGATAAACATACCCTCTCATAGGCCCGTATTCAGACCGAGGCAGTGTTCAAGCATACATTTTTTGACAGTTCTCCAAAGAAAAGTGTCAAACATCTATCTAGACTCAGACTCAAACTCTGTTTCTTAGAACGGTTTTTGGACCCGTATACGTATAAATTAATAAATAAATAATGCGGACAATCCACACTATCTAGCCCCAAATTAAGCAGACCTTGTACTATGGGAACCAGATAGATATAATACTAAAATCTTTTTTTTTTGTAAAATCATACTAATAATACAATATAACACCCAGACAGAGAACAAAAGAGTGTTTTTATTTTTTTTGTAACTCGCTTATTGCTCTAAATTCCTCGGTGACCAACCAACTGAGAGGGTTAAATTTAAAATCAGTGCTGGATATAATGTAGTTCTAGGCTTATAACGAGGGAATAAACGTTTTTTTATTTATTTATTTAACAAACATCGATGTTCACCACACAAATGTTTGTTCTCGGCGGGGATCGAACCCACGACCTACTGCGCAGAGCTACTACTAACTGAGCTGAGAGGCGAGTCTATATATTTGTGTATCGTCTGTAATGTAATTTGACCCTTAGATCAGCAAAATCAATGTCACTTTCAAAGTCCGAAGTCCACCAAACTCAAATAAACCTTTGGTTTCAGCGTCGATCCAAGAATTTCAATCAGCAATCAGTTGGTTCGGCATTAAAATGGTTTTAGTTCCTCGTTGGAAGGTGCTTGATCGCTAACTTTCCAATCTGTATGCTAATGCTAGTTATAAATCGCCTGTTGGATAAAGGAAGGCGTCTACCAGTCACGACAGTACAGTTATCAGCAAAAGTGATCAATCAAGTTTTCATATTTTATGGGTGTCATATTCTAACAATGTATTTCCAAAAAAATTAATTAGCTATCTAGTTCAAGCTCTGCTTAGTTTGTTGTGCGGATTGTCCATAATATATATTTATATGGGACTTATGAATGACAACGACAACTTGTTTTATCTTCTAAGTTGACAAGTAAAACCAAAAAACTGTCATGTCGTATGAAAAGCCAAACGATATCTGATTTATTGCTGTTTGTAAAAGGATCATAAAAAATAAATCCGTAGTAAAATAATCCGTAGTTTGTTGCATGTTTTTCTGCCTGACACCTAGACTCACCTAGTTTTTAGACGTTTCAAAGTGATCCTTGTGAAACCACTGAATTAATAAATTTTTTAAAACTGTCATCAACCTCTGAAGCTGGCTGCATTCATTATAAAAAAAACTCGGATGTGCATGACCAGGAATAAAAAGGTTTGTTGTAAAAAGTTTGAAAACATGCATCTAGTGCTCGAAAGGAGCCTCTTTGATACGCTCTTAAAATTATATTACCACTCGGTTTTTTGTCAGAAAATTGATAATTCCCACTTTTAGTCATGTTTGTTAGTTTTTCATACAGCCATTTTCATGTTCTAAGGAAATTGAACCATGAACTTTTTAAATTTTCGTAAAACTAATTTGTTAAGACTACAAACATGCCACAAACTTAATCAGACTAATTAAAATTCTTTCACCGCACTTGGTTTAAAACCCCAGTGACACGATAAAAAAAGAATCAGGTCAAAACTATTGTTTTCAGGCTGAAAGAGACCGGGCACGTCGCGTGTCATGCAGATATTGCATTGGTCATTTTCCGTTTGCACAACAGTAACTCTGGTAGATTGCATTGGGCTAGTCCTGGGTATGTGGGCCATGTAGACTATGACTCATATTGTGATTAGGCGAATGGCTGGCCAGAAACGAGTGCTATATGTTTGGCCATGTCTGAACCGTTAAGAGCGGGTCGTGCGAAAATTTGAGATTTAAAAAAAAAAAACATAACTAAATAACTAAGTGACATTTTAAAAATCGCTAAAAGTCTAATTGTAGACTATACATTTGAGATTAATTCGAATTTAAGTGTGTTAAAAAAATATACTATTTAACATGACATTCTATTTAACGCTGACATACGATTTTCATTAGCGTTAAATAGAATGTCATGTTAAATAGTATATTTTTTAACACACTTAAATTCGAATTAATCTCAAATGTATAGTCTACAATTAGTCCTTTTGCGATTTTTAAATTTTCGCACGACCCGCTCTTAAAGCGACACCGCTAGATGAATTTCGCTCCGATCAAGTGTAGTTTGATTAGCAGAATGGACATCGGAACCTTGTGCTTTGTCAATTTCCACAAACACGTGCGAAAACAACGCGGCACCGCAACATAATGGCGGCCAAAGTGCGAATATGTGGCTGGCGTCGGAGCAGATCGACGAAACCGCGCGGAGAAAGAGATGGAATATAGTCAAATCAACGCGTTAGAATAGGCAGTATAGTTTCTAGTGTTACGCATCTGAAGCACGGGACAAGACATGACGAAATTATTGCGGTACCCAGTGACAGTTCCGCGGCAGAGGTGTGCTACGGGCATATTTGATTTCAAGTGTTAGTGCGCACGCTACAAAAGCCTGGTACGTCACGAATGATTCTACAATGCTCGACTACATCAGTAGACAATATCCTTAAGGATTGTCGAGCAGGCGGAAGTGGAACTTGGCAATGTAATTAATTGGAGCGATAGTTTCTTCTATTCACAGCTGGGATTAACGCTAGGGATGTTTTTTTTATTTTTTATTCTTAACGAGCACAATTCAGATGCTTGAATGTTCTAAGTTTTCTATTTATTTTAGCTAGAATACTGTAATCTGGCTTATTATTTAAGAAGCTTGTAAGTTAATTCTTGAAAATTAATTGATTTTTCGATAGGGAGAGACTTGAAACACGGCTTTACTAACAAGCGTTACTTAGGTGTCACTATTTGTTATTACCTAATAATAAGAGATGTTGCAGTTGCTTATACACTGATTAACTCGTAAAAAAACCTTTTTTTATACAACTATTAGCTGATGGAACAATCATATGCATATGGCCCACCTGATGTTAAGTGGTAACCATCGCCTATAACAAAGCATTTCCTCGTAGGTCACGCACGTCAGTCAGCTTTGTAAGTTCAAAATATGTATATAAATTTATTTGTGAGCATGCTAGCAGAAAATGCATGATTTTTAACAAGTGCGTAGTGGTACTCACACATCGGACGGTCGGTCGTTTAAGTAGGTCACCTCTTATCTGTTCCCCTGGTCGTTTTTGTGAGTGGACTGTTCTTGAAACATTTGTTTTTTTTTAATCCATGGCACTGAGTGGGAATTAAAATAGGCCCTGAATGTATTTTTAAAAGGATATTAAAGATAAATCAATCAATTCATCCATCCATATCTGATGAAGATGCATGCGTTGACAACTTAAACGTCACTGTCATTGCGTCATTTTATTTCAGCAAGAGTATCAGTTAAATCTCTGTTAATCACCAAAGTGACAGGACTTGATTGATGTATTTATTAAGAAGGGTCGCCGGCGTCTTTCATGTTTATATCGTCTATAGTAAAATAAGGGCTAACTTCTGAACGGTGAAAAAAGTTTGATATATACATAATATTGTCTATTTATTTATTCAATTACGTAAGCTCTGAGTGACGTATTGGATATCTCTGTACTTACTTAAGATTTTTTACAATAAACTAAACTAAACGTACTTTTAGGAAGGTTTTCTAAGAATTATAAAGAAAATAAAATTAAATATTTGCTTTACCTTTTCAATAATTTTTGTGTTTGTATTTATTGTTATAGAAAATGTACTTTTAAAATACCAGCAGATTACAATTTAGCTTACTGGTGGTCGTTTTTAAAACGGCCATCTCATTGCATGCTCTCTGATCACGTGATCACAGATTGCGGACCAAATCCAAGGCATTAAAACCAATTAAGGACCACACAAATGCAAACAAAAAGTATATAATTGCGTATATCGGAATAACAGAATCTATATTGGCCGACATCGGCGCGATGCGGCTATTCGTCTAAACTACATGCCTCGCGTGTAACACGCCACACAACGACACAACACACATCACACAACAGCCTTATCAAACAACCATTCCATTCCAAACCTTAAAAACAAACCGCTAAAAATGAAAATCACTTCTATAAACCTGGTGGTTAAGACCATCAGGGCTCTGGGAAAAGAATAGGTCTTATCAAGTTACTATTCGCAAAGGTGAATTAAAACTCAAAGGTGAGTCACAGATTATCGAAAATCCACCCGTTTTTATTTGTTTAGATTTATTTCTTGTTGAAAGTTTGCAATCAGTTTTTGATATCCGCTGTTGGCAAGTGCCAGCTGGAAAGTATAAGTTTGGATTAGAATTGTTGCTCATGCAATCCTTGAAAGCACAAACACGTTTTCCAGTGAAACTTCGTAATGCGTATTTCTTGAAGGAAAAGTTGAATTCAACTTCAAACAATTATATAAAGGTTCGCATAACAATTAAAAGCATTGCCGCATTTTGTCGCATAAATAATAAAACAAATAAATAAATATTTTGGAGAATCTACGCAACACTACCCCATATTAAGCAGGCCTTGTACTATGGGAATCAGATAGCTGATATAATACTTTTATACTTTTTTTTGTAAATACTAAGAATGCAATATAACCAGACATGTAGGGAACAAACATCCGTCCGTTTCTGCTTCTTTCCTACTTTCCATGGTAAGGTTGCCTGTAAAAAATCGCTTTCAGCGATAAGGCCGCTCATTGCACTTATTTGATTACGCTGTTACTGTGATGTATCCTTGTGTACAATAAAGTGTTATCTATTTATCTAAACATCAAAACAGTTCACCACCCAAATATTTGTTCTCGGTGGAGATCGAACCCACGACCTATGGCGCATAAGGCAGACTATTAACAACTGATCTGAGAGGCCAACCTTATGTTTGGTTTTGGAGTTTTCATCATTCAAAACAACCAATACATTGACTTCTCATAGCTTTGATGATTTGCAGTAGGAAACGGAGACTAGGCGTCGGTTTGCGTTCGAAAATTGCGCTACATTCTAGTATAAGCATCAACGTGGCTACTTCCAAGTGCCGTATTTTGTCCTAGATTTCTCGTAACACAGCGCGCATGAACCGAACGGTACTCTCGTAGACCACCCGATGTTGACAACCACCATTAAACAAATTGAATTCCAGAACAGAACTGCGAACCTGAATTTATCGAATAATATCGTATTACGTGACAGACCCCGGCGCATATAATTAACAGAATTGGACGCAATTACAAGCGCTAGCCACAGCTTGTAAAAGAGCTTAGTCATTTATTTACTCGTACTCGACCTAGTTAGTCTCTTACATAATCTTCTTCCATGCAAAGGTTGCCTGGAAGAGATCGCTCTCAGCGATAAGGTCGCCCATTGTTTTACCTAACTGTTAAATTTTTTATGTCCTGTACTGTATTTTTTGTGTGGTGAACAATAAAGAGTTATCTATCTATCTATAATACACTGTTTAATACACAGTGGGTGTCATTAATAATCCTGGCGTAGCGTTGGACTAGTTAATCCGTGTTTTGTCTCTTGCATTGACATGCAATTGTCAACTCGAACAAATGTGACAAAACACGGATTAACTAGTCCAATGCTACGCCAGGATTATTAATAAGGCCCAGTAGGTATAATACACTGGTGAGCACTCACACAGGCTCAAAACTAAAGCCAGAGACAGAGCCATAAAGAGCTTGTAATAGGCCTACTGAGGTGTTTAAAAGCGCGTTGCTGACCCTTAAAAACTTTTAAAACGCCCTTTTTAAAGAACCCCATGCTATATTCCATAAAAAAAGCCTGAGTGTTCGCGAAAGGTATATATGTTGGAAAAAGTGGGTACCTATTTTGAATAGAAAAGGTACTATTTGTATGATAGTTAGCTGCTAGTATAATACGCTGTGGCATTGTTCAATTGTGTAACAGCAATGTCACCAGAGATAAATCCAGTAATTGATTTGTGAATTGTTTATCGCTTAAGCACTTACATTTAACTATCAGATTTACCGACTGATGTAATAACGCTTAAGTTATTCATTTACCGGTTAAACCGGTTGTGGCATTTTGAATGACATTGATCAACGTCATCAAAAATTCATATATATAGGCTTAGAATGGTCAATTTCAAGCTTTTCGACTGACTCAGCTCAGTTGGTAGTAGCTCTGCCTTTTGCGCCGTTGGTCGTGGGTTTGATCCCCACTGAGAACAAATATTGAGGGGTGAGTATTTGAGTTTTTTCTCTAACTCGGTGTTATATTGTATTCTATTTACATAAAAAGGTATGTAGGTATCATATTAGCTATCTGGTTCCCAGAGTACCAGTTCGTCTTTATTTGGGGCTAGATAATACAATATTATTTATTTTTCATCGTCATACTTCCCATGATCTTAACAATGTCACAGATAAGATAATACTATACTAGTAACAATGTCGTCGATCCATCGAGTGTGACGTCAAATGCTTCGTCTCTCGGCCCATGGTCATCAATCGACCAAAAGACATTGTTGATATTTGTATAATTTCCATATTATTAACATCATTATATTAAAATTCACAACATGAATTTAACAATACATACTTACCTGCATAATATTCAATTCAATCACAAAACCTATAACCACATCAAAGAGAATTGAATGAGCCAATCGTGATAAAACAGACCATCTTTCGGGGTTAATAAATGCATTAAACGTTGCTACTGCGGGGTATTTTTGTGAGTTCACTGTGAGGTATGAAAGGGTAGCGTTATTAGAATCTTTTTTTTTATCATGTACGCACACTGCTGAGTATAGATTTCTTATTCACTTTAGTCCTGTGCCAGTCGCAATTGCTGCCCAACTACTTCTAAACCATTCACTCATTCATTTTTACCATTGTTAGTTTTAAGGTGTGCAATAATAGTTATTTGTTATACAAGAGTGCAAAGTTGCTTTTTAACCGAGTGCTCAATTTTGATGACTGAGCAAGCGCAGGATTCTAAAGTTTAACCCTTTGCACTCGAGTGCAACACGTAACTTTTCATCCCACCTCAGCGAGGAAATGACTAATGCAAAAAAGAACATGGCGCGACTAAAAGTAACACACCAAGAAGGTTCCGAGTATGAGTTATTAACAAATTTAAAAAGGTTGCATGATAAATTCGGCACCATGCAGGTAGAAGTAAATAGGTTTAATAGTGTTTTGAATTCACAAATAAACCAAGAAGGTTACGAGTGCGAGTTTTTAACAAAATAAAAAAGGTTGTATGATAAGTTCGGCACCATGGAGGTAGAAGTAAATAGGTTGTGTATTCACAAACTTATTGTATACGTCTATTCATATAAAAACAGTGAAAAATACTATAGAAATTGTATTGCTCTTGTATCTTTTTTCAATTTTCTTCAATAGATTTTCTGCAAGTATGACTTGGGGTAGTCCATTATTTTTATTGGTATCTGTAGTGTGTTTGATTTTATTTGGAATCATACGTAAATGTTTTTTTCGTCCTTTTGATGGCTTACAATAAAATGAGAATAACTGACAATAGCCGATATAACAAAGAGTCTAGACGCAGAAAAAACATCAATATTCATCGCAACGAATGAGTCTTTGGATAATTAAATTGTATTATTGTTATTATTTTAGAATTTTTACTATTTTAGCATATTCCACCTAAAATCCTGTCCCAGACACTGTAGCGTCCCGCACATAGTGCTTGTGTAATCAGTGTAATCACTAATTGCTCCTGACGCTATATAAATCATCTACAATAGATGCAAGAACACTTTTATATCGATCCCTATTGGTTTGTTTTATGAGATAAATTATGAAACAAGCAAAAAACCACCGTATTATACTTAGCGGATATCGTTTTTCTATTGGCACAGCTGAGCGATTGTGTAATTTTGTGGCAGTCAAAAGTTTGATGCTAACAAGGAACAGCGATCACATATCTTGTTGCCATCATTTTTCGACCACTACCTGTTGCCATACTAGTTTTACAAAATGAAGTTCCTATTTGCTATCTCATGTTTATTACGTCAGCATTCAGTCTGGTTGCAGTCTTTCCTTGTCAAAGTATTGTTTCAATTCGTTTCTTATTGCATTCGAATCTAAAAATAATGTCAAAACTGACAGGTGCGACAAGGTTTTGTTTAACAAAAGATACGCAATCATCCCACAGGTAATAATAGAACAACAAGTGTACAAGCAATAGTACTACAAGTGATTTTTTATAACCCGCAGGGGCTTTACACGGATCACATCATAATGTAAACAAAATAACATTCACCCAAAGCAATAACGCTACCAAATGAAAATAACCCCCTCAGGCCTCACCCGAGCCGTCTCCCCAATATTCTTTAACTTGTCCCGCTTGCTTAATACGGTGAAATACGAAGCAATCTCCGTAGATCCATTTAATAAATTAGTTTCAGATTAATGGAACGCCCAAATTGGGCTGAACGAATAATGATAACTGGAAGTGCTTTGGAACATCAAGGGATGTTCGATTTTTCGATGAGTTTTCTGTCGCGGGATTAGTTGTTCTTTAAAAACTTGAAACGGAGGATTTTCTAGGCTAAACTAAAGAACGAGTTAACGACAGTTTGGAACAATACAGGTATTCGATTTTTGAGAAATTGTCCTGCAATTACTATTCAATCATGTAAAGGGATGTCGTGATATACACTCTTCTTTTCACTATGATTGCAAGGAAATAAGATAATCCAATACCATGTGAAAAATTAATTAAAATCGCTACCAATTATTCCATTTGCAATTAGATTTTTTTTTAAGATTTCGCGCCAATGTTTCTTTTTTATTTCTTCTGTATAGCCGCAACGCATTGCATGCATTGTACCAAAGAGCTCACCGATTTTAGTTCCATTTTCAAAAATAAAATGGTATTCTTTTTTAATGAAACAGAAGTCAAGTCTTTATATTCATGATTATTCTACTTATGACAAACACTTTTTCGTTTTTGTATGCTCATTGTCATTTGACATTTGACAAACAAAAATTAAAAAAAAGTTTTTTTACTACCTGGTACGCCACTATGACGGTCTTTTTCAGCAAGAGAAGTGAAAAAATAAATAAATATTAGAACATAAGGCGTGACCCATGTGACCGTGATGTTTTCAAAATTTGGCAGATATGTAATATCAAAAATTCCACGATTCCATGATGCCACCTGCACGAGCTCTCTTTATTTTTGCAATCCACGTGCCGATTACTATCCTGGCCGCTATGCCAACAAATTCAGCAGTTTCGGCCAATTTTTGGCTCCAAATTAATCATATCACCATAACTCCAATAAACTGTAACAGATGCTGCAATAGCACATTTATTTTTAAAATTTTGAAATGTTTGAGGGCAGCACGTGTTCCAACTATCGAGACTTTCAAACAGTTTTTACTGTGAAAATTTTCAAGTTGAAAACAACAAAGACCCTCTTTTTAAATTTTCGTGCCTCAGGAATAGAAATTGAATCATCCTTCTTCGTCTTCTTCTGGTGGTACTTGTTCTTTCAAATCAATAATGTGGTAGATAGGATTAAAGGTACGCCAAGATACTTTTTTCCTGCTCTTTAACCTACCTGAAAATACTTACCAACGGCTTTTATTATGTTTCAAACTGGCTTGCGAAATTAACCCCCTAATGCCCCTGACCATTTATGAATCATTTTGGCTGATCTTATCGTGACACTGGTTCATGAACCAGATGAAGACTAGTGAAAATATTTACAACGCTCCTCGAAGAGGCTTCTTTCGTGCATTTGACATAATATATCTTTGAACTATTTATTTCTACGTCATGACTGTTTTCTTGTTTTCTCAAGATGCTTTCCTTCACCGTTTGAGAGTACTGGCATAGTGCACACACAGTTTTGGGCAGAAAAACTCATTGGTACATGCCTGGATTTGAATCCACGATTTAGAATCGGAAGGCGGGGCCGCTATCAATATAGGCCTCCAGTGCTCACTGGTATTCACTTCACGTTTTTTTTATATGAAGGTTGATCTACCAAATACCAAATTCTAGTAAACAACTTGACAATGGCGAAATAGTTTCTTTTTAGTGGCCGTTAAAAACCTCTTAAATTCGTATCAAGAATCGAACTTCACCCTATTTGCGGGCATAAAATTTCATTTATCTTGTGTCCTTGTGATAAAACAGAACTTAGATAAACAACGATAACTTAAACACAAAAAACTGTTAACATACACTTTCCAAAAATGTAGAAGATTTTTATATTATTTTACTCAAAAAAGCTTGTAATTAGTTTATTATTTTTTTGACCGATTCTAAGGTTGGGTTCAAATCCAGTCGTGCACACCAATGCGTTTTTCTGTTCAAAAATGCAGTACTCTCCAACGGTGAAGGAAAACACCGTGAGAAAACCGGCATGTCGTAGAACACGAAACTAGCCTCTTTGGAGCGCACATAAAAACCCATTCACCACACTAAAAAACTAGTGGCACGAAGAATATTATTGACAACCTTCTTTGAGCAAAGTCGACCTTGCCGTGCTACTCGAAAAGGCGCCAGCATAGTTCTATGGAATTTAATTGCTAGTGAGTTTTGCCACCAGTAATGATCCTAGAAAATCCATCATTGTCGAGTCTATTAGTCTACGAAATAGTCGAATGCAAAAAGTTTTACTCAGAATATGGAGTACCATTTTCAAAAATAGTCTATTGCAAAAAGTTTGAGTTTAAGATTTGGCTGTATAAGTAGCCAGTACAAACGCCTTTACTTAATAAAAAAAACAAAAGCACAACGCGGTAAATTTTTTGCAATTTTCTATGGATTTCCATAAACTTTCGTGATAAACTTTTCAAACGACGAATCCTCCAATGAAGTGTTTAACACATGGAAATTCAAGAGAAGCGAAAAGAGATTGACAATTAAACCACTTAAGTCAACGGAACTTTGTCTACGAAACGTTAGCGAGTAAGTTAACGTTAGCTATGTTAACTTACTCGCATTTGAGTGTTTGAGAGAACTACTGTACAAGCATTGGTCTACAATGATTGTGCTGCTTGCTAGCCTCGCGCTCAGCTTCACTGGGGTCTCGACCTTCTAGCTTGATCATCTCTTGCTGATCGCGCTGTGATGACTCGGACTTGCGTTTCGCTGAGCTCACGACCACCATCAAACAGCAGCCGGCAACAAACTCATTACAAACCACGGCAGTAATGTACTTACTATTAAAGGCGTATAGATAGTGCAATCCACGAAGGCGCGCCCCACTATTCCTCCTAACCGTTTATAGTATATGGGTGCAAGCTTCCATCAATGTTTGAGTGTTATCGGTACACACTAATTACCTATGAGTGCACACGCACACTACAATGAATAGACTACGGTTCGCGACTGCCGCTCGGAGCAAACTTCGTGAATTGCACTATCTATAGCTTGCTTATAAGTTTATTTTTCCAATACAAAAAATGTATTGCAGCACAATTTCTAACAGCAGTTTATAACATCCAAGCAGATCAAACAAACTAAAAATCTAGACATGGATTTTTAGTTTGTTTGATCTGCTGTTTGCCAAAATATTTTCAGCATGAAAAGGTACTGAAACGGTTTATTGATCCAACTCGACATTCAGTAAAAGTAGCGAAATATCCATTTCAAGACGCTCACCTACCCGCATATCATTCACAAGCATGGCGTTCGAAACGACGAATAGAAAAGTCGTAACATTGTTTTATATGATGCGAACTCAGAGGGAGAATTAAAAGGCGTCTGAAGAGCCAGAGATATGAACATTGTCAGGAGTCTGTTACAAACATTGTATCCCCCTCTTAATAAAACTCTGGTGTAAAACGTGTGTGTTTAGATTATTTTATGCTTATAATTTATTGTAGCCCACGTAATAAACATAAATTTATAAAGATATAGGTATTTCCTGACGGTGCGACCGTGTTACGTGTGGTCGCGAACAGGCTGGGCCCTGTTTAAGAGGGAATCACACAGGCGACTCTCCATACAAACGAAGTCCCCTATTTCCTCCCTGGATAATGCCTCTAGAGTAACCATTTTATCTCATAAAATCCAGATCTGCTATATACGTGATCATATTATGTTTTCCTTTTTTTCAGAAACTTATTGATAATTAAAGAAAATATGACCCTCATATGATTTATATGAAATATGAATTGGAGGTGATATTTTGTTTATCAATAAGTTTCTGAAAAAAAGGAAAACATACGAGCATGTATATGTATAGCAGATCTGTATTTTATGAGAAAAATGGTTACTCTAGAGGCATTATCCAGGGAGGAATTACGGGACTACGTTTGTATGGAGAGTCGCCTGTGTGATTCCCTCCTAATAAAGCTGACAATTCGACATATATGTCACAAAGCGACAAAATAGTGGAATTGTCACGCTTAGGCTATTAATAAAAGTGACAAATATGTCACAAAAGCGCGACAATTCCACAGTTTTGTCGCATTTTGACATATATGTCGAATTGTCAGTTTTATTAAACAGGGGCCTGGAGTTCAATTTTGAGTTACCGCCGAGGAGCAAAAGTAGTTGCATTTGCAATTACCCTCACAGGGTCTTCAGAATTATAAATCCGCGTCCGCGTTCATATTACAACACACCAGACTAACTGTGTAACTATTTTGTGCCAACCTGTTTAAATTTTACTAATGGTAGGTACTCATAGAAGTACCCTATCTCAAATAAAATAAAGTAAGTATTAGATTTTACAAGCTAATTTACTTATTTTCCCTCTGCAACAGAGACGTGCACATTCATCCATATGACATGGTACAAGTACAAACAAAACTGATTGTTTCTCGTAACATTTTATGCAAAAACATTTGGTTTTACAGCGGTTTAACGTTATTTTTGATGAAAAAACTTTCATACACCGTCGTAAAACTGAAATTATGTATGATCAAGCTCTTTTTATGGATAGTACAAGGGTATAAAATATGTTGTGGTCGCTCAACACACAGATCCTAAATACATTTAAAAACAGGTATTTTTTCGCCTATTGTTTTCACAAATAGTTTTTAGTTTTTGTGAGCAATAAAGCATTGTCTTTCTATTTATTCTCTATGTATTCTATGATGTTTTGACTGGCCTCAAAAATACATAGTTACAATAGAATATTACACCCAGACAGAGAAGAAACATCTGTGTTCACCACACAAATAATTGTTCTCGTTGAGGATCGAACCGACGACCTACGGCACTGAAGGCAGAACCAACTGAGCTGAGAGACTTGCGGTCACGGTGACTGGTGTCAGGCATTTTTTCCATGCAAAAAATTCGGTAGCACAGGCAAAAAAGTTTCTACGCTATAAACAAAACGGTCAAAAGGATCGTTTGTCCTGACAAACTTTATTCATACACCTCATCATTCAATAAACAATTACACAGCAAAAAGTAAAACGCCAATAACACTAAAAGCCTTTTCATATTGCGAGTACTACTCTAATTGAATTTACCTAAATTAAACCTAATGGATTACTTTACATCTAAATGAAAACCAATTTAGTTTTATAAACTAGGTACTATCCATGTGACTTTGTCTATGATTTTTTTTTGACGTAAACCTTCTTTAGTGGGCTTGGGCGCTTTTTGAGATGGGGGAAAAACTAATAAGCTCACGACAATGTCACGTCACCTGTCATGTAACCGACATGTTTTCGGCAAAGATGGACAAACTTCGTCAAAAGTCGGGGGAAGGGGTCCAGGGAAGGCACGGTCAAAGGGGGATAATTTATCAAGTTTTCACCCGGTGCCTCAACTTTTTTCATACAAACTTACAAACCCCACTACACATTTTTAGGGGTCGAGCTTCAAGAGGTATGTCGGGATAGCTAAAACCTAGATTAACCTTTTTTTTTTTAGTTGGGCAAAGCACAGAAATCTTTAAAGTGAAAAAATCGGTTGTCTGTAAAGTCGGTTTACTGACGATAGTTGAACTTGACAACGTCATAAGAAAATACACAGATGTCGAACGCTGCCAAACGCGGAGGTCGATTGTGCTTCTTTGTCGCTTATAAGACGTTGTCACGTCAAAAATCAGTTCTATACGATCACTCTATTCACTCTCAATCTTCACATACGTCATCATAATTTATTTTAAACTTGAATGGTACACTTTCTTACCACTCAACATCACGTGCAACATTATTGCCAGCCAGAGCCATGTGCAAAAGTTAAAAAAGTAGATTTCAGAAGCAAATAATTTATGCATACCAAATGCCAGCGATACTCAAACAGCAAATAAAGAAATAAATTGCGCATTTTATAGCGGAGTAGGAGAGGTCAACAGAAACTTTTCTTACTTTATTCATTAGCCTGTAACTGAAAGCATCAAGCTGACTGTAACCTACACTAGACTGTGGTCACTACACTGCACTGCAGTGTAGGGTTACCACTTATAAAAATAAGTCGGGTTTTCCTTCCTGACGCTATAACTCGATAACGGCTGGACCGACTTGGCTGATTTTGGTCTTGAATGATTTGTTTCGGAGGTCCAGAGAAGGTTTAAAAGGTTTTTTTTTTCTTTTCAACGGGAACGGTAACGGCGAGCAAAGCCGCGGGCGGCCGCTAGTTTGTTATAAAAGAGTGCAAAGCTGCTTTTAAACCGCGTGCCCAATTTTGATGACCGAGCAAGCGTAGAATTCTAAAATTTAACCACGAGCGGAGCGAATGGTTTAAAAATTAGAATCCTAAGCTTTGGTGAAGGAATCAAAAGAGCACAAGAAAAAGTCTTTGCACTCGAGTTCAACACGTAACTTTTCATCCCACCTCAGAGAGGAAATGACTAAATGCAAAAAAGAACACATCGCGACTAAAAGTAACACACCAAGAAGGCTCCGAGTATGAGTTTTTAACAAATTTAAAAAGGTTGTATTATGAATTCGGCACCATGCAGGTAGAAGAAAATAGGTTTAATGATGTTTTAAATTCACAAATACACCAAGAAGGTTACGAGTGCAAATTTTTAACAAATGAAAAAAGGTTGTATGATAAATTCAGCAACATGGAGATTGTTCTAATTATAAAAGTTTGGGTGTTATATTGTATTATTCTATGTATCATCAAAAAAAAAGTATTTCAGTATTATATCAGCTATCTGGTTCCCATAGTACAAGCTCTGCTTAGTTTGGGGCTAGATAGTGTTGTGTGGGTTGTCCGCATTATTTATTTATAAAAAGTTTTTCTATTTACGTGATATTGAAGGCTCAAAAAGTTGGTAAAACTTTGCATGTTAGATAAATACAGGCTGTTTATTCTCAACAACTTGGCTAAGTAAACCCAATGCAAAATATTATCTAAACAATACAGGAAGTGAACAAAGAAGCTTAATAGAATTGCTATTTGAACGGTCGTCATGAATATCTAAACCAAAAGTTCATTTATTCAGTTTTATCACAAGGATCACCTTGAAACGTCTCAAATCTAAGTCTAGGTGCCAGTTCCACGCAAACAAGCCTTTGAGAACAGGCAACAAACTATGCTAACATGAATCACTTCATCAAAACTGTATGAGTAAGTTTGAAAGTTTTTAAGTCTATTACGTTCAAACAGACAGCAGACGCGAAGGATTTTATTATCTTATACCTTTAAACGAGAAAATCTTGTATATATTTAGGATCTCGGAAACTGAGCCAACTATTTTCATGAAATTAAGTATACAGGGGTTTTCGGGGACGATAAAACGATCTAGCTAGGATTCATTTTTAGAAAATGTCCCCTTAATCGTAAAGTAAATAATCAACTTTATCATAAAATCATCCTAGCGCCATCTGTTGATTAAGTCATGAGTTAGGTACCTAGTGGGACAGAGAACGCCATCTATTGACGAGTAGTGGAGTTTATTATTGTGTCGGTAAGATCGAAAAAGATTAATATTTAATCAGTATGTAAGTAATTCGTATTTAAATATAATCCACAACAACAGTTTACCAACAAAAAAATACCGAGCGAAGCTCGGGCACCAACTGCTAGTATGTATAATACTTTAGTAATCAACTACGGGTACCAAAATTGACCATTAGTCTTTATATGTCCATCGTCGCTAGCTTTGCCAAGGTCATCGAATGTCCAAGCGTCTTGTTCAGCTGTCAACCCTAGCAAAGTTCAACGACACTTGACTCTAGACCGCGGCTAGCCGCCCCGTGAGCAGAATGTATAATATTTCCCTCTAATTCAGGATGATACACTTTCGAGTAGACATGCCAACCACCATCTTGAATTACGATTGTTTGTTGTTCTGTTTAACGCCTAAAAGCCTGCGCACACCTAGGTCGCTGGCGATGGCGATCAATGAAACGCTGTCAAATATCGCTGTCTAATTTGACAATCAGACACATCGATGTGAACACGTCGGAGTCGCTACAAATTCATACAGTGATCGCCACCGCGGACGCGAGCTGAAGTCTGGTTTTTTTATACGAATCAATGTCCTCTCTGATTTACTTCTTCTGGTCGTGTCACTAGTTTTTTTTCAGATTGACTGATTTATCAACCACTATTTTGTAATTATCAAAAAAAAAACCGATATTAGCTGCTGTTACTGAAAACATACACGAAAATATCCCTAAATAACCACAATTTTTAGTCAAATATTAAGAAACGATTCAACAAGCAAAAATAATTTCATTCATAACCGCTAAATACCAAGCGGAACCGAACAGCGTAAACTTGTTTCTCTCTCGTATTACGTAATTAGTATGTCCATAATTTTATGCAGGATTTCTGAAAATTTTAAGATTTAATAACTTTGTCATTTTATCGAAACTAAAAATTCTGATTGCACATTCATAATGTTCTACCCCTACTACATTCCCCTATTTTTTTTGGTAGTTACAAAATAGCGGTGTATACAACGTACATCCGAAACCACCTATTCTAGATATTTGGAATTTGGTGAGTGTGTACTTTGCAGTACGAAAACGAACAAAGTAAAAATAATTTTGATTATTTTTCCGACCCAAATATCGACCAATAGAATTGCACCATTCGACGTCACGTGGTACAACCTACATGGTATTATACTGATAATTTTTTGAAAATTTTCTAGTTTGTACCACGTGACGTCGAATGGTGCAATTGGTCGATATTTGGGACGGAAAAATAATCCCCCGAATACCACACGAGCTTCAAAATTATCTGGATATTTCCCTCAAGGTTCCCTGCAAACAAATGAAGGAGTCAAAGGAGGAGACAAATGAAGTTTTTCATTTTTATTTAACCTGAAAAACTTGACGAACCTATCGGGAAATATCCGATAATTTTGAAGCTCTTGTGGTATTATAAGTGAAAATTCGCACGCGCAAAGTCAGGCGGCTGCCCAGTAGTTCACAAAAAGTTCATTGCTCGATAATTCATATCACTCATCCATGATTTATGGTGGAGCCTCAGAAATAGCAAGTTTATTTAGTTAAATCGACTGAAATGAAAATTATTCGTGAAAGCAATTCTTGAGAAAATTCACTTTACAAAATATATAAATGAAAATGTTGAACATTGTTTAAGTTTCCTGCAGAGTTATTTAATGCTATGTTTTGTTAGCAAGTTGATGGATGCAGGGTGTGTATCGTAGGGCACGTTCCTGACGTGCGTGACCTACGAGGTAATGCTTTGCTATAGACGATGGTTACCAATTAACATCAGGAGGGCCATACGCTTGTTCCATCCGCTAGTTATATTAAAAAAAACTTATTATATCTAAAATCGTTGATCCCGTTACATACTGTTCATCATTTATCACATAAAAGAGCGGTGGTAGTATTTTTAACGCAAAGGGTTAAATAACACTGCATTTTGCTAAAACCACCCCTTGGAGATTACCTGATCGTCGCTGCTGTCGCCCAAAACCCAAACCGAATAACCCCGTGAATAAGATTTTCCAAGACACACTATTTGGTTATTTTATCGACGGAGAACGTATAAAATTGGTACAGACCATCCAACTTTGCATCCGATCTGTAAAACATGCAGATTTCGTTAAAAGAGCATTGCATTGCAGATTGTACTTTATCTATTACAAGGGTATTTAAAGAGTATTGCAAGTTTGATAATAACAAATAAATGATACTAACAATGAACAGCGATCACGTATCTGGTTGCCATAAATTTTCGACCAACATCTATCTGTTGCCATGCTAGTTTTACAAAGCGAAGTTCCTATATTCACTATCAAAAGTCAACATTCATTCTTGTTGCAATCGTTCCTTGTCAAAAATAGGTTTAGTTTCTATTCGTTTTTTATTGCAATCAAAGCTCAAAATAATGTCAAAACTAACAGATGCTATAAGTTTTGATTGCAACAAATAAATAAATAATGCGGACAATCAACACAACACTATCTAGCCCTAAACTAAGCAGAGCTTGTACTATGGGAACCAGATAGCTGATATAATACTTAAATACTTTTTTTTTGTAAATACATACATAGAATACAATATAACACCCAGACAGAGAATAAACATCTGTGTTCACCACGCAAATATTTGTTCTCGGTGGGGATTGAACCCATGACGTACGGCGCAGAAGGCAGAGCTACTACCAACTGGGCTGTGAAGGCAGTCAAAAGATACACAATCACCCCACTGACTGGCTCCTATTTAATAAAGCTGACAATTCGACATTTATGTCACAAATCGACAAACTTGTGGAATTGTCGCGATAAGGCTATTGATAAAAGTGACAAATATGTCACAAAAGCGCGACAATTCCACAATTTTGTCGCTTTTTGACATAATTATATTTCGAATTGTCAGCTTTATTAAATAGGGGCCTGGTCTATAGATTAGATAGAAAGTTGTCCAGTCTGTATAGGTGTAAGCCCCGAGGTGCTATGCAGGCGACACATACTCGATTTTACGACGATTTTACTGCTAACCGACCTCCGCCTACACCAAGCATTACATCGTAATTGAATTGTAGAATTTAAGTTTACATTTATTTATGTATTTATACATGCACAATTTATTTTGTTTAACCTGAAACACAGAACTAAGTCCGTGTAAGAAAGGCTGGAGCCTTATCGTTCTGCCTGGAAATGTATAGGGGAGGTCTAGGTTTAGGAGTGGACTTCTTCAGACTTCTATGATGATGATCTTCCATCTTTTTCTTTGCCTATATCTACCCACTTACCCATCCACATGCATACTCATCATTCTTCTGGTCACATAACTTTCAACATCAATTTCATCAAACAACAAAAAAAAACTTATTCATACACACACCCATCCACACACACTTCCAAACACGTCTATTAAATATAACACCCGTTTTTTTGCATGGGATTAAAGTTATTTTTAGAGTGCCGTATATCAACATACAAAACACTTCAAACAACTCCCGAGATTTGAACTGTTTATATATACGTTTAAAAAGATGATTCAGTTTGTACCGTACAAACGCAATAGCACGCGTACTACTCACACTTATCCTTCTTTTTATACCTCTTCGTGTTTCACGCATTCTATCATACTGTCACGAAACCTCATCAAAACACCCAAGTACAATTTACTTCCAAGTTGTAATTATTCGTAGCGCCATTTTATTGATGATAAAATCACAATTTGTACATAACGGCATGCTACATGGCAATTTTATACAGCTCGTAAAATTGTAACAGTCTACGGTATTTGCTCTGGCACGTCAGGTGACAGCTGCTTATCAACCTTAAGAAACGTGCAGTTTGATTCAAACTTCTTATCGCGTCAGTGGTTGTTACGAACGAGAGGAATGGAGGAAGAAGACATGTTGTGCCGACCCCACATAAAGTGGGATAAGGGCAGGAAGAAGAAGAAGAAGAAGATTGTTACGAACCAGAGTGGTGAAAGGATTTTAAGTGCACCTCACAGAGGCTCCTTTCTTGCACTTGACACGTGTTTATGAATTTTTTATATTTTTTCCACGATGTTTTCCTTCACCGCTTGAGAGTGCCTACTCGCAAACTATTTTTGTATTATACAATTATATGAATTAAATTTTAAATAAGGAGGTAAATTACCGGTTCGGATTAAAATTAATCATTATATAACAGTTTTACTGAACTTTTTTTATACAACTGTACTTTTTATATTAATTTTATCATTCTCTACTTACACTTTTTTTTTATAATAACTATCCGCTACACATAGCCGTAAAAATATCAGGTATTTAGTCACATGCAAAATAGGCTGAAAATCAAACTTTTTTAGGTGCCACGGTAATAGGCGCCTATTGTACGCACTATTAATCTTCTCGGAATTATATGTAACAATTACAATTACCGGAACGTTTTCCGTCGTAAATAAATAAAGTATTACTATAAATAATAGAATTATAGCTTGTTTTGGGGTGAGACTGTTACTAAGAAACAATGAAATACTTATATTAACAGAAATGACTTAAGAAAAATTTTGCAAGAGAAGCCTTTGGAAAATTTTGGTCAAAAATGTTTCAGTGAATATATTTTCCAAAACAAAAACAAACAAACAAGTTTAGAGGTCGTGAGTCGAGTTCAAGAAAGTACATGCACTTTGACTTTTTACTTTGGAAGTATTTTAAAATGTCGCGTAAAAGCCCGAGAGGAAAATGCAAATATATTATTTACATTTCATACAATTTCGCCCCAAGTTACCTCTACAAACCACTACGCCGTAGCGCCTTACTGCTACGAATGTCTACGAGAACTTATTCAAATAAGCGTCAAAGTTGCCTGTTTTGAACGCTAAAGTCTAAAGTGGTACATTGTAAAATATTGATATTATTATATGTACATATAACTTCACATTCATTTAGTGCCATGTAAAAAACACAAATAAGTATTATGAATTTATGATTGTTTCCTGGCCTACAACGTCTCCATTTTTCTTCAGGTTCCTAATAATAATCACAAATATTCCTTACCGTGTGTTTATTGTCGTTATACCATAGGCGTTCCGGACATTTATTTCTATTATCACGACACGGTACAGAAACAAAATAATGGACCGGAAAGAATTACGCGCTATAACTCACCATGAGCTTATCGCCAAGGCAAATAAGGCATGAGCGCACCATAGAGAGAGAAAAATTATAATAAGCAAGGTGTTTAACGCCATCTAGAGTTTTACAGCTGAACTACTTCCATCCACCACCACCATCTATCCCATCCAACACCACCCACCACCATCGTCCTCTATCGTTCTTTTCAAGTCCAGTCCATCCCCAGGTTGTCTGAAAGAGATCGCTTTTAGTGCGCCCAAGGTAGTCTTGATGTTTTTCTGTATTCCTTTGTTAATTTGATGTGGTGTACAATAAAGTATCTTTCTACCTATATATTTATCTACTTCTCACCAAATTACATCCGCTTATTTTTGACAGGCGTCACGGCTTAATTGGTAGTAGGTAACTCTGCCTTCTACGCCGTAGGCCGTGGGTTCGATCCCCACCTCCTTCTTCCATCTGCCCTTATCCCACTTCGTGTGGGGTCAGCACAACATGTCTCCTCCACTCCCCTCTGTCAGCCGTCATCTCTGCATACACTCCTCTCTTATCCATGTCAACTTTCCCACCGGTTGATATAGGTTGATGATGATGATAGACAGACAGGATATGTTGTAACATTTTACTATTTAGCAACGCCACTTTTGAAATTAATTATACATGCTTGAATAAATTTTGAAATTCAACCACAATATGTAAAACTCTAGAATAAAACTGGTTGAAACTGGCTTGTAGGTTAGCCAGTTACAATGTTTATTTTAAACATATCTACAAGTTTCATATCTACCCTGGTAACACTCTATGGCTCTGTGTGAAACTGAGGTGAATTTCACATTTTTGCAGTATTTTACACACATTTTTCTGAAATTAGATCTTCGAGATCTATTTACGTATGCCTCCCGCGTGGCTTTTTACCCAACTGCCCAAAAAGGGTTATGCTTTTAAAAGAATGTTTCCTCACTGCTCCAGCTTTTTCTGAAAAATTATACCCAATAGGCTAACTAGTTGTTTTATCCTAAGGCCGTGGGTTCGAATCCAGTCGCGCACCAATGTCTTTTTCTGTTTGATACGTAAATGTATGTGGGAAAATGTACATTATTTACTTTTTAGGCTACAAAAGACCTAGAACAGACAAAAGTGGCGTTTGCGCAAGGACGCTTAGGCCGAGATTCATAGACCAAACTTTGACTTTACTTTGATGGAAAGTTCAACTTTCAACCAAAATTATAATTTATAGTTCTGTCAAGCTCTTCTTTATTCAAAATATTGATAGAAAACTTCGATAAACAAAGCTTACTTTGCGAAGACTGCTTTGCTGTAAAGCAAAGTGCGGTCTATGAATCTCAGCCTTAGGCCCAGCAGTGTGTCAAAGAGCAGGTGATGATAACTTGCTTTGAACAACAAAGTATATGTGATAAATAAATAAAACGGCATTTTACAATGAAAATTCCACACTCATTCTATAGTTTGATATTTTCATACTTGTAATATCGGCGAAGATATTCACGATAAAAATGCCTGAACATTTCCACAATAGTTGCCCTAGGAAAATAGTAATTTCCAAGCATGTCAATCTTTCTTTTAGACGCAGACAACCGTTAAACATTTCTTTACTTCTCACATTTTACTGAACCATTGAATACATTTAATGAAAAATTCGTAAAAAAAAACCATTGTTTCGGAGCAAACCTTACGGTTTATAGTAAAACACACAAATTTAATCATAAAAAAAAAACACTGAACTTATTTATGAAAAATCGCGAGTAACTATTTTGTTTGCGATCCAATTGCACACAGTTTAGATTAAAGTACATAATAATTTTGATCCTTGCACGTTTTTCTACAAACAAGTTTGCCTCACTGGTTTTATACTACATTTTTAGTAGGAAAACGTGTTAGGATCCAAATTAAAATCACACATAGAAAATGAAAAATCATTCACGATTTTCACAGATTTTTTTTAACTTTGAAAAGGTCAAAGTGTGCGAGGGATAAGGTCATGCCCCTTAAGACTAAACATGCCAAGTAGTCGCTTACTTCTATTCCATTAAAAGTTACACAAAAACCTAATGAACTGCGATGACTGGCTTTACCCGACCGCCCAGAAAGCGGGAAGTAATGTTTTTACGCAAGCATTATGAAAATGGCAAATTGAAAACCGAATCGCGTGCCCTTATAATCGACTTATAAATTAACGGAATCAGCTTTTTATCTTAACTTTGTTTCTTAAGTAGTTAATAGACTTTCTTGTTTAAGTTAAAACACGCTTAAGTATATATATTTTTGAGGTATATTTATGGTGACTTAGCTTTTTTTACCGCGCTTTAAATAATCTGTCCAAGAAGTATAGTACAATTATGTCATAGGTTATGTAAAAAAATTGGCTCACTAACTTCGTCAGAGACCGACTTACAAAAATTCACACAAAAATGTAAAATAAAATTTGAATGAAAAAAAAGAGTCGTCACAAAATAATAATAATAATCCAGTCAAAAATAATAATTTGTATTTTTCATGTAACTAGTGACATTATTTTTTTCGAGCTACTGTGGTGACAGCAATTAAAGCGTCTCTCAAAGAGGTGTGTTCCCTGTGCATCTGACAGCATAAATACGAACCTATTAGATTTTTAATTTTGTATTTGAATAAAATTCACGTGTCAATTCATATGAGAATAAAAGCCACTGTACGCCTCAACTTGACTTTATTTATATTCTTTCTTTAGAACTGAGTGAATACTTCAATACTTAAGAGGCCGGCGGAGGTTGAATTTTCATACAAACGCAATACCTAAATTATTACTATTTTAGGCAGATTTTCACTATATTATTGTAATAACTTTATTTGTATAGTATTTATCTAGGTTCCTGAACAGTTTTTATTTTGAATTACTTACCTCAAATGAAATAAACACCAATCGCATTTTAAATTTTTTTTTCATTGCAAAATGTGATTGGTGTTAATTTCTTTTGAGGTTAGTAATTTAAAATAAAAACTGTTCAGGGACCTAGATAAATACTATAAAAATCCAATAATTACAATAATATAGTGAAAATCTTCTTAAATTAGTAATCATTTTGGTATTACGTTTGTATGAAAATTCGCCCTCCGCCGGCCCCTTTAGTACTCAATACATATGGCAGTAAGCTAATGGACTCAACCTCACGAGTCACGTCAATTGGGTAACAGGCTTTAAAAATAATAATGGCCTTACTTATAACAACATGTCAAAAAATAAACAGTGCTTAAACTATTGCCATCTCTTACCACTGGGCAATGGCAAACAGTGACAGGGTTAAAGTTAAGCATTGATTAAATTTAAATTGCGTTTATAAGTATGGCTGTAAATGTCTAAAATTGCATTCATTTGACGCAGAAATGGCGTTACCACAAAACGACCTTCATAGTTTCGCAAGGCTTGGCAAGCTTATTCTTACCTTGGAAAAGTTAGAGCTTTAACTGAAGTTACTGCGCCGTAACGTATTAATAGCGATGAAACCGTACAATTTGTAGAAGTTTAGCACAATACAGAGCTCGGATTTGACGTCTTAATTTTTTTAGGTTTTCTAGTTAACAGTTTCAATAAAAACGGATTAGGTTCTCAATTCGGTTGTATTTTTTTGTATTTAAGTTTCCCTGGAGACCAAAAATATCTCTAAAGGCCTGTGCACACCTACACACCTACCTACACCTAGGTCGTTGGCGATGGCGATGGCGATCAGGCCTTTAGAAATATAAAATAAAACGTTTTAATTGAGGATTTTTTAAGACAAGAGTGAACAGGTGGATTATGCCTAAGCACGCTTCATCTTAGGCTGCTTTCTCACTTTCTATCAGGTGTGATGGCAGCCAAATGCATCTATATAAAAGAAAAATATGGAAACTTTTAGCTTTCAGTTAAAAAATAATAAATAAATGTCAACCCGCAAGTTTACTGATTAATTTAGATCAATCTGAGAGGCTAGAAGCTTTTGCGATGGATTTATTGCAAACGGCAACAAATTGATTGAAAATGGTTTTCATTTGTCAACGGGGCTGGAACTTGTTTTCGTTCAGTAGTTGGTTAAAAAGAACTTTGTTCAGTTCTTCAGAGTTCAGAGTTCTTATTGTAAAGGGTATTTCAATAATCAGAATTGTGTGTGAGATACCTATAATTTTTTTTCGTTTGACAAGCCAATCGATGCCTTTATGTATGTAGTGTAACAACGTTTCAATGGATCCGGCATTATTTAGTTGGCATGTAATAAATAATAATAAATATTGTGGACAATTCACACAACACTACCCAGCCCCAAACTAAGCAGAGCTTGTAATATGGGAACCGGATAGCTGATATAATACTTGAATACATTTTTTTTTGTGTAAATACATACTTAGAATACAATATAACACCCAGACAGAGAACAAACATTTATGTTCACCACACAAATATTTGTTCTCGGTGGGGATCGAACCCACGACCTACGGCGCAGAAGGCAGAGCTACTACCAACTGAGCTAGAGGCCAATCGATGTGAATAGATGTTTTTGGTTGTTATTTGAGTGCGACAGACTGGTCTTATTCCACGCCACTATTTTCTTCAAAGTCAATGTCGGCCGACTTGTCTATTGATTGACTTGACTAAAAACGATTTTATAGGTGTAATACCTATAGCACATGCAAATTGGCCTCGTTCACAAGCTCAAAGTCGCGCAAGGAGCTATGAAGAGATCTATGCTGGGAGTTTCACTACATTATAGAATTAAAAATTAGAATATCCGTAGAAGAATCAAGGTCACCGACATAGCTCGTAGAATTAGTAAGTTGAAGTGGCAATGGGCAGGTCATATAGCACAAAGAACCGACCACCATTGGAGAATAAGGGCGCTTGTACACGCTAAGAAAAAACGCCGGGTCTACCCAAGAATTCGTGGCGTAACTAGAAAATAACTGTGTACACTGCTCGCAGCGGTGCACGAAAAAAATCTTATCTGCGCAAGACACGACGCGGCGAACGTTGTTGCGTTTTCGTGTGTGGAAAAGACAAAATTCTTGTCGTCTACACGAAGAATTTGTCTTGTCTGCCGCAGGAACGGCAAATTTTCTTAGCGTGTACAAGCGCCCTAAAGGTTCTCGAATTGCGATCACAAACCGGATGACAACACGTATATAGGGCGCCCATTCACCAGATGGAACGACAACGTTGTTTATTACATATATGTTCATCGGTAGTCATCGTTCTTCCTGGAAATGTTTAGGGGAGACCTATGTCCAGCGGTGGACATCTTGAGGCTGATAATGATGAACACATGACATTGGCAAAATTGTTGTAGCACAGCTGTAGCTTGCAATATATTTTAGCTTATAGTTAGTTATCAAAAGATAATGGTCTAGTACGCCGCTTTAATAGCTTTCCAACTACTATAAGAAGAGTTTATGGCGCGACCGAGAGGTTAATGGCCTAGCGTTCATTTTACAATATTGGAAAATAGTTTAGTTTAAAAATTTGTTACGTTACTAACTTGTTTAACAACCTAAAGAAGTTCACTGCTGGACATAGGCATCTTAGAATTCCTAGACACAAACGTTTATTTATCGGTAGGATTCGAACTGGCAGCTGACCTTACTTCTTGAACCACGCAAACAGTAAGCAATTGAGAACTCTTGTATAAAAAAATGGGAAGCAACAACACTCCATGAAAATGGCTCAAAGCCTCCCATCGAATACACTCATCAAAAGGGTAAACAGAGCTTCGCATTTCAACGTTTTGTATTACATTGCCGGTAACATGGTGACCGGAGAATACAACTGGGCTGGGTAAAGTCAGGTCTTCTCTTCGCCTATTCGGAAAGTCTGAAGACGAAAATCTTCAACCAGTGCGTACTGACCCGTAATGTACCCTACCCGTAATGACCTATGCTGCCGAAACGTGGTCACAAACATTAGGATCGGTCTACAAACTGAAAGTTGCTCAGCGAGCTATCGAGAGGGCTATGCTCGGAGTCTCTTTGAAGGATAAAATCAGGAACTAGTTTATTCGACAGAGAACCAAGGTAGTCGACATGGCTCAAAAGATTTGTAAGCGGAAGTGGCAGTGGGCCGGTCATGTTTGCAGTAGAACAGACAATCGTTGGAGCGAAGGAATGCTAGAGGGGAGACCTTGCCGGAGGGCGTCCTACACTACGCTTACCTGAAGCGTAGTGTAGGACGCCCTCCGGCAAGGTGGGGCATCGTGCAAAATGTACCTACACAAGTGAGGCAAGCACTAGAGAAGAGCCGACGACCGGGCTCAATAGCGCGTCTTGGGAGAGACCTATGTCCAGCAGTCATGTAACTGCTCCGATGGCATTTTATCGCTGCTTGCATGACGCGCAATGTAACCCAAACACTGTCTACAGTACACGAAACATCGTTTTGCATAGACCCCAGAATTAGATTACCATAGAACGAGGCGTCTTCGTATTTTTATTCTCTACTATACACGATAGAATAATGCAAATCTGGTAGTAGGACATAGACGGCACACCTAAACTAGCTCTTTACGATCCTACCCGACATTTGATAGGCTAAAGTCACGGAAACACGAGATTCCACCACCATTCCACATCATTTCCTAACCGAAATGATGGCATTCGGATTGAAGTTGAGATTTGATAGCTGTATTTTTCATTTGTTGGAAAAGTGGAACAAAATCCATTTCAGCATAGCCATTAGGTAGACTGTGTTATCATTGATAATGGTACCAGAATCATTGTTCGCAGTGAAACTATTGTAAAAAATATATTCAAAGCGTGGCAAAGGTGGCCTACTTACCTATTGTGCCAAGGAGAAGAGTGATCTTTCGACTGTAACGGTTCGTAATGCTACGTAACGGATGTACGTAGTTTATAAAATCCCGTATAAACAGCCAAAGACTATACAGTAGGACAAATCTGATAGCAAAATGCTTTTGACAGTTCTATACAAGTGGTAAGAGATGGCAATAGCTTAAGCACTGTTTAGCTTTTGACATGTTTTTATAAGGCCAATATTGACACATGTGACTCAATCGATAGCTCTTTAATGACGTTCAAACCGCTGCTAACCACCTAATTTCCTGTGACAACACTGTAAACACTACGCTTGTTACTTTGACATTTTAGTCAGAATTAATTTTACGCTAATGTGTCTATGCGCCGTAATCCTACACTTGAACGGTAAGCAAATTGGATTTTCTAAATATACGCCGTTTCTTGGCAACAAGTGGACATTCGGATTGGCAGGTTTCTTTGTAAATGACACCACTGTGTACGATGGCCGACTAGCTTTTCTAAATCCAGAGGTATTTAGGCCAGCGCATATGGAGCAGTATTTCGTTTGAAACTGCATGACGGACCTGATTGAGCACGTCCGTCAAAATGCATGAATATGACACAAACTAATCTGCATTTTGTGAAGCTAAGGTTTCAAGAGTCACGTTATGAATAACGTACCTGTAAGTCCGTTCTTACCCTAGCACCAAACGTCACTCTATCATGCCCATAAAACTGTCAAACTCATATCAAATTAATGTCATTTGTTTCGGATTCAATGAAGACTGCGCAAGAAAATTGATATATTATTATTTTGATTAAGTACTTTATTTATTTAAAAACTTGAAAACATCTTGGTTATAAACACAACCGAGGGATATCTACCATGCCTGGGGATCCAATGTGGAATTTCACTACGCCTGCCCACGTGTACCCCGCTTCGACTGACATACATTTTGTATGAAAGTGAGAAACACGCGAGAATTGCTCTTCGGTAATCTTATGGCGCGCCACGACACTGGGGCAGGTGTAGTGAAATTCCACCTTAACGGTTATCTGATTGTCGATCCAAACAATAAAGCACTGATCGGTAATAATATTGCAATTGTATGTTTAATTATCAGTCTGTGGTAATGCTGATGTGGTTGTGGACTGCATTGAGTAGCGTGGTGCAATACACTCAATAATTTAAAAATACACATTATGATTATTACAATATTTATTAATTGCTAACAAAATGTTTTTGTAAATTTCAAAATATTTATTTATGAGCAGGTAACGCATATATAGTTGAACGCACCGCGTTCTGCGGTGGCGAACAGTGAAACGCTAGATACACACTATAAAATCAATAAACATAATATTTATTACATTAACAACCAAGATTTTATTTTTTAAATTTCAAATCAGTACTTGCCTGGTTTAGTCTCTACTATTCTAGTCCAGAATTTAATAAATAAAAAAAAATACGGGTTGCACTCCGGGAGTGCCGGCAGAAGTGAAAACTTGATTATTAACGTAGGAATCCTAAAAGTTGTTTATTCCCTTCATATCACCATGTGACCGTACTGGCACATAGCACATTTTTACGTATAAAATCTAAAGCGAACGACTATATCTGTTTTTAAACAGAGTGTCCACTCCGGAACATACCGCGCTTCAATGTTTAGTGCAGGGTATTCTCCAGAGAAGGCGCTTTTTCACCACAAACGAAGTTGAACCAAACTTTTCGCGGGTTTTGTGATCGGCATTTGTTTACAAATTTTGAAAATCGACTAAAAATGTTTTTACTCAAAAAAATGTGTATTTGCGGTGTGAATCTTCTACGTAAGTTTATGTTTATTGCTATGTATTGTAGTTATTGAATAAATTTCAGTAATTTTAGAAGATAATTGCCATTTTGTGTTTGTACCCGTTCTGGTACATTGCATTACTAAGTGCATCTTTTGTCATACATTGACCATTCTTATTTTCTTTGACAAGTTGTTCAACAGAGGTCTAGAAGAAGAGGAAATCGAGCATGTCCTCTTTTATAATGCAAAGAGTGAAGATAGATTTGACGGTGACAACAACAGAATTTCATATCCTGATTTTGGTCTGGATTTAGAGGTGCCAATGGAAGTCCAGGGTTTGGAAGAGGTTGCAGGTGTAGATATTGACACCAATGTTGAAAATATTGAGAATTCTAGTAGTACTTCCCAACCACCACCAGCTCCTGAACCCCTACTTCAACCAGAACCATCGTATCACCTGGAACATCAAGACGCAGTCAACCCAGGCAGAATTAGAATCTTCATTGGAAAAAAGAACCTGGAGCTAAAGGAGCAGCAATTCTGCTTCACAGGTGGCGAAGACTTGTCAGTAGAGTGTTCTAGAACTTGATAGTTCGGTGCAGTTCTTCTTCAAAATCTTTCCCAAGGAGCTTTTCGAGTCCAATGCCTGGTTGCTATATAAAAGGGTTCGCAAGAACATGCAAACGAATGAACCACTTCAGGTATCTGCTGACTTTCGTAAAGAGATAGGTTAGGTACTCTGTAAGATGGGGACAAGTGCACGTGCAATGCCGAAGCATTGAACCACACCTCCAGGCCCAAAAACCCGAAGGTGAACCCTGGAGTTTTCTGGCTAAATTCAGGCCTCTGACAGCTATGTGCCCGGAGTAAATCGGTCACTGGCCAGTCTGGGTCGAAGAACGGATTCCTTGCCAGCTCCCTAAATGCTCTGGCAAGTAAAATACCATTTGTGAAAAGCGTGGATTTGCATTATGCACCAAGAAACAAAATTACTCTTTCAAAGCACTCCATACTTCGTAGAGGAACACATTGGTGCATTGTTCCCGTCATGGCACACTCCCTTTTTTTATATTTTGTGAAGTAAATACACAATTTTTTGGAAAATTAAAAAGAACGTGTTTTTTTTCTCCTCAACTGCTACCTTATAAGCTTAGTTTTACTAAAAAATATGTTGTTGAGTTATGAAGGGTTATCAAGTTCCTCAATGTAGTAAAACCCCAATCAAAGTCCTAAGGAACCCTAAAAATTTTAGCATTATCAAGCTCCTAAGTGTAGTTGAAGTTCCAATCAAAGTGCTAAGGAACCCTAAAATTGTTTACATAATCAAGGTCCTAAGTGTAGTTGAAAGTCCAATTAAAGGCCTAAGGAACCCTAAAAGTTGTTTATTTTATCAAGTTCCTCAATGTAGTAAAACCCCAATCAAAGTCCTAAGGAACCCTAAAAATTTTAGCATTATCAAGCTCCTAAGTGTAGTTGAAATTCCAATCAAAGTCCTAAGGAACCCTAAAAATGTTAACATTATCAAGCTCCTAAGTGTAGTTGAAACTCCAATCAAAGTCCTAAGGAACCCTAAAAGTTGACCACTTAATCAAATTCCTCAATGTTGTAAAACCCCAATCAAAGTCCTAAGGAACCCTAAAAATTTTAACATTATCAAGCTTCTAAGTGTAGTTGAAACTCCAATCAAAGTCCTAAGGAACCCTAAAAGTCGACCATTTAATCAAATTCCTCAATATAGTATAACCCCAATCAAAACCCTATACGGAACCCTAAATTTTACGTAAAGCCAAATCCTCAACGGGTCGGAACCGCTAGAAGGGACCTTGTCGCGCGACCTACAAGTAGGTCCTAAATGAAGTAAAACGGCAGACATAGGAGGAGGGGGTTCTGGGGGGCTAAGGGGGGTCACAGCACGGCTCGCTTCGCTCGCCGCGCTGTTCCCCGTGGTCGCGTGGCGGCTCGCTTCGCTCGCCGCGACGCTCCCCCCGGGTTCAGGAAGAGGGGGTTCTGGGGGGCTTAGGGGGGTAACAGCACGGCTCGCTTCACTCGCCACGCTGTTCCCCGTGATCGCGTGGCGGCTCGCTTCGCTCGCCGCGACGCTCCCCCCGGGTTTCGGAGGAGGGGGTTCTGGGGGGCTTAGGGGGGGTCACAGCACGGCTCGCTTTGCTCGCCGCGCTGTTCCCCGTGGTCACGTGGCGGCTCGCTTCGCTCGCCGCGACGCTCCCCCCGGGTTCAGGAGGAGGGGGTTCTGGGGGGCTTGGGGGGAGTCACAGCACGGCTCGCTTCGCTCGCCGCGCTGTTCCCATGGTCGCATGGCGGCTCGCTTCGCTCGCCGCAATGCTCCACTCGAAAAATAAATACAGTAGATCTATAAAATCTTGTACCAATGACCACTACTACCTGCCGCGGGCGGCCGCTAGTTCATAAAATCTATAATAGGTATGTACCTATACCTACTACAGTCACGAAAAACGCCTTGGTATGCTTGCTACTAACTATTATCTATTCTGTGACGTTACCGTGTCATAGTAACTACTAGCGTATCTGTAGCGTCTTACGCTTTTTTTCGATTTTTATTATGAACTCTACGCTGTAGTCTTAGGGTACATTTCTGCAAAAAATCCGTCCTACGCTTTTTCGATAAGGTCACGTGATCCTGACGCCCTGACGCGAGTTTAAGTTTTTATACCCATTACAGAAAGTGCTCCAACGCCGCTAAAGAAGTTTTCACTTCAAAAAAATCGGTTGTCTGTAAAGTCGGTTTACTGACGATAGTTGAACGTGATAACGTCATAAGAAAATACTCGCGGACTCGCGGATTCGGACTCGGACTCGGACTCGGACTCGAACTCTCGGACCCGGACCCGGAACCCGACCGAACCCTTACCCTCATTTACCCTTACCCTCATTTACCCTTACCCATTACCCGACCCGGGCTCAGGCTCAGGTAAATGGAACGACGAAACGACGTAACGACGCATGAGTCATGTTTTTTCGTGCGTGCAGCTGGCTCCATCGATTTATAAGACGTTATCACGTCAAAAATAATTTAGTGATTTTTAACGAGTAATACAACAAACACTACGTCTAGTTTGCAGTAGGTACTACCATAATTAAGAGAAACAGCTTCACGACTTTGATCCACAGGTCCTTTAGTACCGAGAACCATTCAAGATTTATTGAGGTCGTCTGGGGTATAAGTCAGTGGTACGTTTTTTACTACTTCAAAAGTCAGAAGCTCTACGCTCAGAAGGGCAAGTCTCACTTCATATAAAACATTTCGTCTATGAAATGTTGTTTTCATTTCGTCTATTTGTCTCTCTCTATTGTATGGAGAAAAGATGAGACAGCAAAAATACATTACGTAGTTGGAGTTGTTGTCTCCTCAATTTTCCATGCAAAAGAGAAAGACACGTGCTCACACGAAAACAAAATTTGGTTGACGAAATGTTGTAGCAAAACTCCGACTGCGGGTACAGGTAGGTAAAGCTTTTAAAAGCCTACAATCTCGTGCAAGTCATCGCGTTCGAGGCAAATCTTCGGCGTTTGATTTCTGAGTAAGATTTATTGTCTAGGCAGGAAGGCGTGTAGGTACAGAGGTAGGCTAGGATTTTTGACTGTTTTATTCATTCCTTTTATGAATTACCCCTACTATAGTCACCGCGTTACCAACTGAGTCGTGCGGCCATAAATCATTGCACTATGTCTATCTCGCTTGCACTTGTGGGTCTTATAGTGACAAACAGAGCACACAGCTCAGCTGGTGGCCTGCCTTTTGAGTTTGGTGAGTTCGATCGCACCACGAGCTAAACATCAATTGGGTGTGACGGATGTAGACGATTTTCTTCATGGATGATTTTTTAGATACCTATAAAATACATGTATTTTTTTGTTATCTGCTTTGGTACCCGTGCAAGGTATTGTAAGTTTGTGACAAGCGATTTTCTAAAAAAGGTTTCTATAAAATTTCTTAATTAATTGAATTCTTAGTTTTGCTATTTTACGTTCTCGTTATTTGAAAAACAATGAATTTCGGTGTGCAGGATGGTTTATTACCCTGTAATTTTCTTAACTGCTGCCATTTAAATAAACAAGTAAAAAATAAATTAGTGACAAAAATCACCGAGAAAATCTCAAAGATATAGCAAGGGATGCTGGCTTGCAGCCGGTTATTTAATAAAATGATCACGTTTGCCGGCAGCCGGTCGCTTAAAGACACCAAACTTAGCCCCTCTATTTATCTCACGCAACCGCAGCATTCGTGAACTTACAACAAAAACCTCACTCATTTATCACTTCGTTCGAGAACAAATGATAGTGGTTCCGTCGTGCACGCCTTGATGGATAGTGTAAATATATAAACAGGCCTAGGTCCCCTTCAATCTTCACATCGTGGGGTATCTTCAGTCAGATATACAGGGGATTAACCAGGCCTCACCCAGATATTTCCAGGAAGAACAATTCTACGAAAAGCTTTCTCAATCCATCGGACCAGCTTCCGAATAAAAAGACCTACCTATTCATATGTTGTAAGACGAGTTTTCGCGTTTATAGCTGTAAGTCTTAATGTCATGTGGCTGTAAAAATATGAGTTACTTAATATTTGAGACTTCTTCCATAAATGCCATTCTATTCTACCTGGTATGTTCGGCGCGATACGGAAAAACACATTCGACGCATATTATGGCGCAAAAAAACAGCGTCTCTGCTAAGTAGACTGCAACGGAGAAGCAACAGCTACTGTATAACAATTGTCCTCTGGTATGGAAACTTATCCAGAGAACTAACTCGTTACTAGTTATAAGTTACAAACTACTTTTTGTGAGGTTGCCTGAATAAAGAATTTGATTATTATCAAAATCCATGCAAATATTTTTTGGTTAGTAGTAATAGGCCTAGTAATTTGCCCAATAATGTGATGATTCGGGCTAATCACAGAGCAGCAAACACGCTTTTTGGGGCTAATAGTATAGTATAGTATAGCAGCATGTATTCCACATTCAAATTCAAAATTGAATTAGGTAAACTAATCACAAACAACAAAAGTCTTAGCACAAACGTACCGACAATTTTTGCATTTCAAATTAAGAACTTCTATATGATCAAATGAACTTCCAAGTGAAGTTCTATCATTGTTATATGAATTGCTTCATTAGAATATATGATTAACACCGTAGTTTCCCTAATATACTGGGTAACAACCGCACCTTTTTTAGAGATTTAAAAAACAAACATTAAAACCTATTTTCCATCTGCTCAGCCCCGTCGTAGGTACGTCAATTGCTCATTTCTTTAGAGATAGTACATAATGTAATAATTACAAAACTTTTTATGTAATGGGAGGCGCCTTGCGCCAGGGAGGGGAGGGTATCATATATTCTAATAAAGCAATTCATATAATAATGATAGAACTTCACTTGGAAGTTCATTTGATCATATATTATATTTCATTGCTTCATTATTCATATATGATTAACACCGTAGATGTTAAGAGCAGAAAGTTTTGGAATGAAATACATAGTTATTGCAATAACTATGGATTATTTATTGGTAAGTAATCACAAACAATAATCAGTTAAAGATACAGATAACAACACTGTAATTATAATGTGATAGCTTCTTATTCAATTTAACCTGTCACAAATAATCACCAACAAACATATTGATTGATATTAGGAATAATTCAAAGTCAAAGTGTATATACATATTTGTACAATCACATAGTACTGGGTTGGCAATAGTAGTAAATTTTAATGCATTACAATAAACTTCCTGTATATAGGAAAACAGACGGACCGCGTGGATTCACCTTGGTCCAGGATGGTTCTCTTGTAGAAACCGAGTAAATGAGTTACACCTGTTGTATCAGCCTGCGGTCATGCGAATAGTTTCTACACTGACGCTTGAGTAGCCCGCAATCAAAGTAAACGCATGTCGTTTACCCACTGTGAGCGCCTAAAAACGCTGACATTCACAACACTACTCTCTGACAGTATTTGTTTAATCCATCACTGATATTCTGTGATGTAGAAGCTGTGAGTGGACGTATCGGCGTCAACTCACTCCTTGCTATTCATAAAGTTCTAAAAATTTTAGTAAAATAAATTTAATCTGAAATAACTGTACCCGGACTGATACCCATATCAGCTTTATCGAAATATAGCAGAAATAAAACCGCTTGGTTTTCCACCAGGGGAGGATGCTTCAATAATATCTGCCATGACTATACTAATACTATCAGGTATTAGAAGATAACAGGTTGTCAACATAAATCAGGAATAGATGTCTGGACTCAGTGGCTAGTACAAACCGCTAACAATTCTTATGATTAATATTACTTTTCTCAATCTTTTTGTTTTAGGAAAGCATTTTGAAATAAGATTCAAAAACACCAAGCACTAGAGTACCTGAGACTTGTAGTAGCTCTTAATTTATAAACTTAACGCATTCGTTTGACCCGGTGCTATTTACCCATACGGGCTTACAAGGCCTAACGGTGGGAAATAATAGTGCCTTAGACAATGTGTCGTCTGAAATGTTAATATAAGAAATGTGGTATCTTTCCGTAGGTTAGAGTATTATCAATGTTGTTGACAATGCAACACTGCTACCAAAGCATAAGCGAAGTGTTATATATTATTATATATTATAATCTTTCCCGTGTATGAGATTATAGCCTTTGAAAAAAGATTGGCAAAAAGTTTTTATTGGGGCTTAAATACTAAACATCTGTAACTAAGAAGTCTTGCAATAACGGAAAACATGGTTGCGATGGCCAATAGGAAAGAATACACCAGTATAACCATTTGCCATTATAATGACTTTTTTAGAGTATTAAAAATCAGAAAAAATT
Source organism: Thera obeliscata (assembly GCA_947578465.1). Lineage (NCBI taxonomy): Eukaryota > Metazoa > Arthropoda > Insecta > Lepidoptera > Geometridae > Thera > Thera obeliscata. The sequence goes on along the minus strand of OX387924.1, from coordinate 13,264,066 downwards.
AAAAACAGTGGGAAGACGTAAAAACAGTCTGCGTGCAAGTTCATTGTAAAAATGCGTCCACGGCTACGACGTCCATCGCTCTGTGTCCATGAAACATGTCTCTGGTGTACCTTGCGCTATTATGAGATGCGAGCAAGCCAACTTTAGGTTGACCGAAATATTGTACAACGTCACGAAAGACCCTATGAGAAAGTGATCGTTCCGTAACTGGTGTGAATAATCTAAAGGCGGCGTTCACGGAGTCCACGTTATAATTTATACGTATGAGGCGAAAAACCAAAGACCACTTGATCGCACCACCTTCGTGTTATCCATGCGTAGTAATATTGCGCAGTTATACCTATTTCAGGCCCAGAAAAAAAAAACTGCCATTAACCCATAAGTTATTTAAATGGCATGCATTTTTATCTTTTGCAGCCTTCTATTTGCCATAGATTAAAACTAACAGACAGCGCCCCAGCCTGCGTTGAAAGCGTCAGCATAATAAACTCAAGTTCAAAAATGTTCTTACCCATATCCAATGGCCATAAAGTTGCCATCAATATTTGAGGATCACCAGAAAAAATCATCATCTAATATAATACTAGGTAGTGAAATTCTGTTTCATAATTATCATGCCTTATTCAGTAAAGCAACGAAGTTATGTCGCTCTAAAATCTTGGTATATAATTGAACTTAGCTGCGGGGCACGTGGCGACATAAAACTCTGATAGCTCCGAGCGCACTCGCAAATAGAACATGAAGGTCATTTAGAAAACTTTGCAACAAACTCTGCATTTAAAGCCTCATCTGATTTTATCAAGGAGAAGAAATTAGTATCGTTTTAATCTTCGAATTCAGCGTCCAGGTTCTTGAGGCGTTTATTTGATCATAACGCAATTGAAGACGAAACCGCAACAACATAGTATAATTTTCAATATGTATTTCGTTGAATAGTTCATACATTTATCGTACGCATCGCTTACGCGAAATGGCATCTAATGTTGATGGAAAACCGTGATAACTCGGATAAGTAAAGACTTCCCGCATGATTTTAGTGAACATAAGTGCAACTGAAATCCTAAATGATAATACATAAGGAGTAAGTAGGTACGTATTATTTTAGCCGAGTTATAGGGCTGATCCATCAGAAAACTGCATAGTAGTAGGATGCACCCTTTAAGCCGAAGGTGGTTAGGTATTACCTTGTACTACCTTGCCTGCTGTACGGCAGTAAGCTTCCATTTTAAAATGCTCGATCTAGATGTATTTGTTCATGGGTGGTAAATTTAGTTTAAAACCCTTGTCACCGAATAGGCTTTGAATGGAATGAGGAATATCTCTGATTATGAATTTGTCACGTGACACAGATAAAAGTCACCAGTGTCATGTCTATGCTTTCCTCAAGAAAACTTGTTCTGAGGAATTGATGATTGACAAACAACGGTTCGGAATGGAATATAGCAACCATTTTGATCAAATCAAGTACAAACTATTGTTTGTTACTTAAAACCAACAATTATAAAAGTGTGGAGATAAGTCTACTTGCATGTACCTGCGTCCATGATGACCTTGTGCCTGGGCACGGGTCTTGACACACCACACTGTTGTGTAGAGGCAGGAAGCTCCTGATGTCATCAGTGGTCATCTGCTGTAACCTCCTCGCCCCCTCCCTTTTTTGCCGGATGTCAAGGAGGCGCATTCCAGTTTCACTGGTAGGAAGTTGATCAAGTAATGGTCAATGAAGCAGTGGGCTCTTGTGGCTTAGGAGGTTTCTTTGGATAGCGTTGAACCAAACAATAAACCATCTCGTTCAGGCGTCGCTGATCATAAATATTATTATCATTTCATTTAAAATTTATTTATCAAAGTATGGAGTGACGAGCCATATTCAACTTTACGTGGTTTAGTAATGCGAATGACACAACAAACGGCATCCATTGCCGAGATATATCATGGGACATGATATCGCCCTTGAGCAGCAAGTCTCTTGTTGACGGCAGTGACCCGAACCAAGTTATTGCTGGAAAAGAACCAGCGTTAAGCATTTTATCACGACTCGAACCATCAGTACTACGGCTGAAAATTCCCGCATTTAACTTTGATGATTGTAACAACCAACAACAAATTATCCAGTACAAAGCAGTCTTTTAGTAACTTGTCCTTATTTTCTCTAGGATTCCTAGTGTAAAAAGTGCCACAAATATGGACTGCGGACTCGTGGACTTACACCTGATTGTCACATGTCTCGTGGTCACGCAACATTGCAAAGGATCGTACTTGACAACTTGTCAAGTATGTTTATGCCTAAGTCAGGTGATTCGGACGTAGATTCACTACAAGCGAAGAGTAGTTCGGGGTCCAGACCAGATTATGTGATGGCAATTTGATCTACATAACAGAACAGCATCATTCAGTAAAGTATTCGGTTGACTCCGGCCGAAATGGTTTCAGATGCAGTCAGTGCTGGCTTTGATTTAGTTATAGTCACTGTCCTTAGCTATTTCATGATCCTCGTTCCCAAAATTACATTTTGCAAATTGAGGTTGTGAGGAATAGAAAAAGTAGGTAAGTACTTACTACTACCTAGGTACCCGAGTACCTTAAGTTCGCAGAGGAACATTACAACTATTTTAGATTGTATGTATTTTCTGCTTAGGTCATCGTTGGAGACTCGCAGTCAACCCCGATGCCATGGTTGGTCATATATTTATTTTTTATTCTGATTTGGCAAATGTCAACGTTAGAAACCCGCAGTCAATCCCAGAGCATTCCAAATCAGTTTTACCAACCTTCATCATTTTGATGATGAATCAATCCAAGAAATAATTCTTCGTTTTCTTGCATAATTTTTCTATTTGACACTGCACACCTTTTTTGGCATATTGCTCAGAAGGTGCGTGCGATAGTTACCGCGCACAAAAAAGGAATGAGCAATTGACGTACCTACGACGGGGCTGAGCAGATGGAAAATAGGTTTTAATGTTTGTTTTTTAAATCTCTAAAAAAGGTGCGGTTGTTACCCAGTATATTAGGGAAACTACGGTGTTAATCATATATGAATAATGAAGCAATGAAATATAATTCATTCAGTTGTATCACTAGAACCACTTTGAAACGTCTTAAAGCTCGGTGAGTCTAGGTGCCAGTTCCACGCTACAATTTAAAGCCAAATGCTCGTCTGCGATCTCACCTGATGTTAAGAGACGGTGAAGCGCATTTATCTGGTTAAGACAATTAATTTAACTTCGGTATAATTACTAAAAACGCTTCTTTCGCTGAAAACCGGAAAACTCGAAAATAACAGTACCAAGTGTATGATAATAAAACGGAGCAAGTCGTGAAAAACTGCCGAGCTATGTTTCCCTGCGAAGAATGCAAACATAATTAAAATTCTCCCCGCGACTGTAGGCAGTTTGTTCTTGACTTGAAAAATAGTAAAATGTGGTGTTTTAAAAAATTATGTTTCTTTAAATTAAAATACTTTTGTTGCTGGAGTGTGTAGTGCATGTAGTTTGTAGTTTAAGCTACACAGAAACTTAATTTTATGTTTGTTATCATGTAATTCAAGTTTTTATTTCATCTTTTATTTACAGCCTTCACAGCTCAGTTGGTAGTAGCTCTGTCTTCTGCGCTGGAGGGCTTGGGTTCGATCCCCACCGATAAAAATATTTGGGTAGTGAACATAAATGTTTGTTCTCTGTCTGAGTCTTATATTGTAATCTAAGTATGTATTTACAAAAAATATGTATAATCTATTTTATCAGCTATCTGGTTCCCATCGTACAAGCTCTGCTTAGTTTGGGGCTAGAGTTGTTTTTTTATGCAACTAGCTGATGGGACAAGCATATGGCCCACCTGATGTTAAGTGGTAACCATCGCCTATAACAAAGCCTTGCCTCGTTGGTCACGCACATCAGGAACGTGCCCTACGATGCACTGCCCTGCGTCCATCAACTTGAGACGTACCGGTGTTCAGCCTCACGAGCCAGTAATTTCACCGGCACCCACACTTCAAACAAAAACACAGCGATGCTGCTTCAAGGCAGAAATAGGCATGGTGGTACTTCCGCGGACGAGCCCTTCACAAAGAGTTCTACTACTGCTATATGCGTGCCCTACGATGCACTTTCCTGCGTCCATCAACTTGAGACTAAAGAAAACATGGAACTGTATGAAAGATGACATGGATAAAAGAGGAGTGAATGCAGAGATGACAAAGGGGAATAGAGGAGGAAGACATGTTGTGCCGACCCCACATAAAGTGGGATAAGGGCTGGAAGAAGATGTCGTATACAAATATGCGCATAATTCTGGTATTCATACTGAAAGGGATACGATTTAGAAGGGTGCGATAATCATCTGTCTCATGTAATTTGTATTGTGAGTAAGCCTATAAATGGTAACCAAGTCACCTTATTACATTAGCATCTAGAAAATTGTGGGATATTTTGAAATTATTACATAAAAAAGTACCTTCTAAGCATTTGAAAAGTTAAGTTAAAAAGTTACGTGTGAATAATTATGATAAGCGTAAGTAACCGGTTTCAATCAACAATTGGAGAAACACAGATGTTTGTTCTCCTTCTTGGTGATACTTAGTAAGTCCATCTTATTATACGCTTCTCTCCATCCAAAGGTTGTCTGGAAGAGATCGCTCTTCAGCAATAAGACCGCCCATTGTACATTGTAAGTGTTTAATTATTGTTACTTGTTTTTCCATTGTTAGTTTTAAGGTGTGCAATCAATAATTTTCTATTCTATTCTATGTTTTTACAAAAAAAATATTTTAGGATTACTTAAGCTATCTGGTTCCCATAGCTCAAGCTCTACTTAGGAGTTAGATAGTGTTGCGTTCATTGTTTATTTTTGAAAGAAACATGCGTGAAATCATCATAATTAAAAAAAAACACTTTTTTTAACGAAGCACATCCTTACCAGTAGGGACAGAGAAGTAGGGATGTGAGAATTTATAAAATTAACTAATTTTTGCACCAGTCTTTTTACCTTAAATTTATTAGGTCACTTTGAATATCGAAATATGTTGAAAACTCGAGCATTTCACACTCGTATCTCCATTACGGTAACATGCAGGTAATGTATTGCATTTATTTCATTCTCATCGTAAAATTATTCTGTAATTCGTTTACCGAGGCCAAGTCACAAGCTGAGAGCGACCATTTTCAGCTTGCGAAAACACAATAATAGTGGGGTCAAAAATACACGCTGAACATCTGTATGCCTCAAGTTGATGGACGCAGGGCAGTGCATCGTAGGGCACGTTCCTGACGTGCGTGACTTACGAGGCAATGCTGTAGCATAGGGGTGGTTACCACTTTACATCAGGTGGATCATTTGCTTGTGCCATCAGCTAGATACATAAAAAAATAAAAAAAGTAATTGGTCAAGTTTCCACTTGTGTCTCCTGCAGTGCCACTGTTTTTTTTTGCAAAAAAACTTTGCCACGTAGGCATATGTTGCAGAAAATCAGAACTTGCAAAGAAATGTGACAATTAATTGAACTCTGATGTTTTCAGAGAATATTAGACCTCTTGTATAGAAAACCGTCACTCGAATCCCACCACAAGACATCATAATCAGAAACTTGCGCAAAACAAAGAAAACACATTGTTGGTAACTTAACGTCACCACTGTTGAGATATACTTGGGGAGAAGCACTAGTCGGATGGGGGTCTCTATCTGGGTGTGGCAGGTGTGCCACGTGCCAAGAGAAAATCCGATATTAATGTTTTCCACGTTTATTGTATGAACCGATCGTTACACGGTTGCGGCGACGACTGGCGGGCCAGGCTCGGACTTGCGATCGACGCTACTCAAAAAGTGCAAACCTTTGCAAACCTACAGTCGTCGATCGCCACAGATTACATAGTAGTCCTAGCCCCCACAGTCATCCCCTTCTAAAAAAAAATTTTTTTACACAAAAAAATTAAACCTTTAAAACTATTGAACCCTAATACTTGAACATTCATAAAACATAACTATATAGTGCAACTCACAACGAACAAAAAAATGCTTACACTGTTTTGCCTTGCTGTTATAACAATACGGACTCTGACCTATTGCCTCAGAGTAATACATCGTTATGTAGGTACCTAACTGACGCAACCAAAAGAGGTTCATGTTCATACTCTAAATTTAATACTTTTACAATTTTTGTTTTATATACGTTGATTTTATTAAGGAAATGTCATATAGTTATACAATATACTGTCTGTTACATACACAAGTTTTTTAATTATATCTATCTTTTACAAACAACACTGGTTTCTTTTATAATGTCTTAATTCCTTTACACACTTTGCGCTTGCGCCTGTACTTGCTGTATGGTATCTCTCATCTCATTACGCAACCAAGAACTCACATGGGAACGACACTTCCCGCAACATTTATATATCAAAATTAAACTGATTATGATCACTATTATCATTGTTCCAATGGCGTATAACTGAATGTGGTTTTCCATGGCCGAATAATCGGCACCGTTTGCTCCATTCTGAGCAATAATTATTTCCTCCTGTTTACTGTATGTCTTTCCCATTTTAGGTACAGACTCACAAATAATGAAATCAACCAACATTAACGTACTTTCTCGTGAAAGTCTGACTTCTTTGTGCAATTTTTATTCTAACATTCTATCATTAAGCTGCATTATTACTTTTTACTGGGTCACAAAACTACATTATTGGCAAAATTATATTACTAGTACAGTAAAATGTTTTCAAAGAAAAATAAAATACATGAACATTCTAAGTTATGAGTTGCAAAAATTATTCTAAACCTATTGTCCCACAGCTAGCAGCGCGATGCGTTGCGATGCCGCGCTATATTCCTATTTGCTTGAAAGCTCTACTAAAGTACTATGAGCGTATCGCTATCGCATCGCTCAGCTCACTATGGACGCGTAACCTAAACTCTAAACCTAACAGGTAGCTTCACCACACGACCGCTGCTGGTTTGGCGGTGCGTTGCTTCTGCTCGAGGTGCGGGTTCGATTCCCACACTCTCGTGATTTTTTACACTTTCTTCTATAACTTTTTCCGTACTTTCTACTAACTTATCAGCATCTAACAAATATGCTGGTTTTAATCTATCAATAGACACGTATGATTTCCTATTTGGATATTGAATCTCAAATACCTTATTTTTCCTAGATAACACGCGGTATGGGCCATCGTACGTAGGATGAAGAGACTTTTTAAGCATGTCATTTCTAACAAAAACGTGCGAACAATCTTTTAAATCTTCATGAACAAATATTTTCCTACTATTACTAACTGGTCGAGGCTGCGGTTTTAGATTACTAATAATACTACGCAGTCGGTCGACAAAGTTATAATTATCACTTATTGCTAGACTTACCTTACTGTAAAAATCTCCTGGTAGTCTCAATGAATGACCAAGTGTCATTTCTGCTGCACTTATGCCACTGTCGCTTCTACATGCTGCTCTCAGCCCATACAATACCGATGGTAACTCATCGACCCATGAGGTATTACCAGTCAGACGACAAGTCAATGCCACCTTCATGGACCTATGCCACCTCTCTATTTTTCCGTTCGAGCTCGGATGATAGCTCGTAGTATGTATCCTATTAATTCCTAACATTTTCATTAATCTGTTGAATAGTTCACTCTCAAATTGTCTTCCTTGATCAGTTGTTATCCTAAGCGGGCATCCAAATCTACAAATCCAATTCTCGTAAAAGGCTTTAGCTACTGTATCGGACGTTATATCCGCAACAGGAATGGCTTCCGGCCAACGAGTGAAACGGTCTATCATAGTTAAACAATACTGATACCCTTGCTGAGACGGACTCAGTGGTCCTACCAAATCAATATGAATATGCTCAAAACGATCACTATCTGGAAAACTTTCTAAATTAGATACTGTATGCCGATTAACTTTAACTTTTTGACATTGAGTGCATGTTTTCACCCAATTGTTCACATCTTTGTTCATGCCTGGCCAAAAAAATCGTTGAGTCATCATCTTCCTTGAACTTCTTTTTCCTGGATGACTAATATTATGTACTGAATCAAAAGCTACTTTCCTGAACTGTTCTGTAAGATATGGTCTGGCATTTTCCGTTGAGATTTCACAATAAATTAGGTCACTACTACTTGGCAATGTCATTCTTTTAAATTGAAACTTGTTATTACAATCGCTTTGCATGAGTGTAATTTGAGTATCCGTTTCCTGTGCCTCAGCTAACTCTTTATAATCAACAACGGTTGGGCATTCTATGAACTCGACACGTGATAACGCGTCAGCAACTTGGTTTGCCTCACCACCCACGTACTGTATGTCGCTTGTAAATTCGCTTACGTACAATAACTGACGGGTTCTTCTAGGTGTTTCTTTATCCGTACCTACTTTTGTAAACGCGAATGTTAATGGTTTATGGTCTGTCAAAATTGTCAACTGCCTACCTTCTACCATATTACGAAAATGTATTAATGCCAAATATATTGCTAGTAACTCTCTGTCGTACGTACTATACTTTTTTTGTGCGTCTGTCAGTTTCTTAGAAAAATATCCTAATGGTTTCCAACTCTCTCCTATTTTCTGCTGTAATACCGCACCTACACCTGTATTCGATGCGTCTGTCATGAGTGATAAAGGTGCGTTAGAGACAGGGTGTGACAACGTAACTGCGCTTTGTAGGCTAAGTTTACATTGCTCAAATGCTGTCTCTGCTTCCGATGTCCATACAATTTTCGTCTTATCTCTCTTCTTAGAATTATGTAAAAACTTGTTTAGTTCTGCCTGAATATGAGCTGCATTTACTACATGCGATCTATAAAAATTTAACATACCGAGAAAACGCCTTAGCTGCTCAACGGTTTCCGGTTTGGGGTACTCGCTGATAGCTCTCACCTTGTCCTCCAGTGGCTGATTTCCTTCCGCCGTTACCCTGAAACCGAGAAAATCAATTTCAGCTTGACCGAATAAACATTTACTCAAATTTATGGTCACACCAACTTCATCAAATCGCTTAACAAGCTCGGTCACGTGTTTTCTACTTATACTCTCTGAATCTGATGCAATAATGACGTCATCTATGTAACAAAACAAATACGATTCTTCTTCATTTTCCTTCATGTACTCAATACCTTTCAACACTGTACTATTCATGAATCTTTGGAACGTCTGTGCTGAGTTCCTCAGCCCAAATCCCATCTTTTCAAATTCGAACAGACCAAAAGGGCAAATGATGGCTGTCTTCTCAACATCATCAGGGTGCACAGGTATCAAATGATAAGCTCTATTTATATCTATCCTACTAAAAACTTTTTTACCTGCCAATCCATAGGTGAAATCTTGTAGCCGCGGAACCGGGTACCTATCCGGCTTGGTGATTGCATTCAGCTGCCTGTAGTCTCCACAAGGTCTTATGGCTCCGTCCTTCTTGGGCACCACATGCAGCGGACTTGCCCACGGGCTCTTAGAAGGCCTGCAAATCCCTAACTCCTGCATGAGGCTAAACTCCTCCTTAACTTTTTTATACCTATCAGGTTGCAACGGACGTGCCTTGGCAAAAACGGGTGGGCCTGTTGTCTCTATGTGATGGTAAATAGAGTGCAACGGCTTCTTTTTAAAATTTATAGGCTTAGTAACTTCCGGATATCTTTCCAATATATCGCGATAAGGATTATTTACCTGTATGCTCGTGATAGACGCTTCATCATACCTACTGACGGTCCCATTACTTTGTAACGATGTAACTGAATCCACAAGTTTCTTATTATGTAAGTCTACAACTAACTTATGAGTCTTTAAAAAGTCTGCTCCAATAATGGCTTGTTTCACATCACTAATAATAAATGTCCACTTAAACGCTCTTCTCAAACCTAAATTTAATTCTAGCACTGTAGTTCCGTATGTTTTAATTTCGGTGTTATTTGCCGCGAAAAGTCTGTATTTACACTCGCGACGCTGCGTTGCATGCACTTTACTTACGGGTAACACAGAAACGTTTGCACCGGTATCAATTAAGAAGGTTATGCCGTTTTTCTTATCAGATACACTTAGACGGTGATTGCCACTCGGTACGAAGCCTCCCGCCGCCGACTGTACCGCATCTAGTTTTCCGGCGTAGCAGGACGACTCCCCGACGGCGCTGTAGTCACCTTCCACGCACAGGGCTTTTCACAAGACCATGCTCTATTCTTATATCTAAAATGGAATCGGCAGAGCCAATTCGGGTCTTGCGGTGTTCTATTCGGTCGACTTTGTGATCTCTGCTGCGACCTGCCTCTGTATCCGTTGTTGTTACGCCCTCTAAACGCGCTTCGCCGATGTTCTTGCTGTCCTCTGACTTCTTCTCGTAGTGCTGCTATTTCCAAATTCATTTTATGTATCTGTGTTACTATTTCGCCCATTGGTAGTTTGTCGCTGGATGTACTCACTTCCGCTATCTCTCCTGCTCGCAAATTCTCATTGATTTTATCTGCGATTTTTGCCAAATTTTCCAAATCCTGGTCTTGACTTACTGTGAGTACTGCTCTTATTGATGATGGTAATCTACTTATCCACAGGTTGTGCAGTGTATTTTCGGATATTTGCGCATTTCTTCCCAAATCTCTCATTCGTCTTAATAATTGCGATGGTTTCTGGGAGCCTAGTTCCATCTCTCCCACTAATTTTTGGAACTGCCTTTCGGCACTCTCTTCATATACTTGTAACAGTCTGTCTTTCAATGTCTTATATTTATCATTCTCTGGTGGAGCGAATACAATATCACTGACCTGTTGTAGAGCATCTCGTCCCAATTTTGATACTACAAGGTTGAATTTTACGGTGTCTCCTTGTTTTTGCGATGCCACGACGCTCTCCATTTGCGCGAACCATAAACGAGGCATGTCTTTCCAGAAGTCTGGAATTCTCGCCGACACGGTTATGGCCGCCAGCTCGGACGTACTCGCCATGTCTTTCTCTTCACTTTTCTTATTTTCTCCGCTCACTGCCGGTAGGGGAACTGCTGTTTGCGCGAACATGTCTGCGCACTTTTACACCTTATAGTCACTTTTGACCTTGATACGTATCCTTTTATACTACCTCTCGAAACCGGACGTGTGTCAAGAGGGAATCGCCGCCACTTTTTTACACCGCTTTGTTATACTGTTTATTCACTTTCACAGGGGTCACCACTTGTTGGTAACTTAACGTCACCACTGTTGAGATATACTTGGGGAGAAGCACTAGTCGGATGGGGGTCTCTATCTGGGTGTGGCAGGTGTGCCACGTGCCAAGAGAAAATCCGATATTAATGTTTTCCACGTTTATTGTATGAACCGATCGTTACACGGTTGCGGCGACGACTGGCGGGCCAGGCTCGGACTTGCGATCGACGCTACTCAAAAAGTGCAAACCTTTGCAAACCTACAGTCGTCGATCGCCACAGATTACATAGTAGTCCTAGCCCCCACACACATCATCATCATCTTCCTGCCTTTATTTCACGTCATATGGAGTCTGTATAATTCTCCTCTTCCATATTTTCCCTCTGTCAGCCGTAATTTCCGTAGATAGTCACTACTTTCTTATCCATGTCATCGTTCACAAATCTTAGCAATCTACTTTCCAACCGCTCAAAATAATACTTTTTTAATCTACTTGCAGGAACTTGTAACTTGGACCACGCCACAAAACAGCGCTGAAGTACTGAGCTTCAGGCCCACAAACTCAAATAAAGTGCGTCAGTAATGAGGTCCAACTGAGGGCCGCATTCATTAAACACACTGAGCTCAGTGCTCAGCCAAACATATAGGTACCTACTTGATATTCCATCAAAGGGATAAATCATTAACAGACTTGGTCGGTGTTAAAGAGCAAAATGTGTTTTTTTTATTCAACTTGCTGGTGGAACAAGCCTAAAACAAAGCATTGCCTCGTAGGTCACGTACGACAGGAACGTGCCCTACGATGCACTGCCCAGTGTCCATCAACTTGAGGCATAGTATAGATGTTCAGTCTCCCGTGCCAGTAATTTCACCGCCACCCTTCAAACCGAAACACGACGATGCTGCTTCACGGCAGAAATGGTACAGTGAATACGAAATTATGAAGCCTGTTTTTTTTTTATCTTTATTATTTTTATTGATCACAAAAACTCATTAAAAATGTAAATGCACCGCAAATGTTGGCGGTGCATTTTATGGACACTGGCATGTAACCGACAACTCTTCGGCAAACATCGATAAACTTCGGCAAAAGTCGGACAGGGGGTCCGAGGATATAATTTTGTTCAAATGTTCACTAAAATTCTAAATTGTCCATTGTCTGATGTTTCCTGGTGCCAGGCTTCCCTTCCAATAAGGTTCGGGGGCCTGGGTATTCGAAAAATTTCAAGTGTTTCTCTCCCGGCATTTTTATCCTCGGTTCATAGCACAAATAAATTATTTTTAAAAATTATTTTTCCATCTTTGGGAAATATTAAAATAAATTCAATAGATGAGGCTAAGAGCGCTTGGACTTGGAGTTTAATTTGCCCTGCAGAAACCATTCCCGAGAAACCCTATCTACAGAGGCAATGGGATGAGCCTATATGCAAGATGCTGCAAGAAGAACTTTTAAAGTCGGCTTCTACGCTAGCAGAAAGGGCTCGCCTCATTGCCTCTGGCACTCGGGAATCTGGTTTCTGGCTCCATGCACTGCCTTCTGCCAATATTGGAACACTCTTGGATAACACCACATTTTCTTTAGCTGTCAGCATTCGAATTGGAGCCACCACCAATGAACCCCATCAGTGCCACTGCGGCAGCTCCGTTGACCGGCATGGTCACCACGGACTGTCCTGTCGCCGCAGTGCAGGCCGCCAATCCCGTCATGCAAGCCTCAACGACATTATCCGTAGGGCTCTAGCCACCATTCACGTGCCGGCCATTCTTGAGCCGAACGGTATCACACGTGATGATGGAAAGAGACCCGACGGGATGTCGTTGATACCTTGGAGTCGGGGCAGGCCTTTGGTGTGGGACGCTACTTGCGTGGATACGTTGGCTGCCTCACACGTATCGTCCACTTCAAGAGCGGCGGGCGCGGCGGCAACGGCAGCGGAAAACCTCAAAAGGCGGAAATATGCATCAATCGGCGATGGATACATATTTCTGCCTTTTGGGGTGGAAACGCTAGGACCATGGGGTCCAGAGGCGTGGCTTCTATTCGAAGAATTATCCAAGAGGCTGGTGGTTGAGACTGGTGACCAAAGGGCTGGCGCTTACCTAGGGCAAAGAATTAGCTTAGCTATTCAAAGAGGTAACGTTGCCAGCCTTTTGGGCACATTGCCTGCGGTCGGTGATCTGAACTCTGTTTTCTACCTGTAATACCTACAGGTGGAAAACAGAGTTCATATAAAATTTTCTAGTTTCTTATAAAATGTAATTTTTATTTTTTCTTTTTAATTAGGTATTTCATGTTGTTTAGTAATAGTTTTTGTAAATAATGTATATTCTGTTGTAAATAAAATATATTAAAATGTTCACTTCTGTATGCAATCCCGGAGTGTCACGAATTTTATTTTTTAGAACGGCTCAAACTAGGCTCTTTAAGGGGCCAGCGGAGGGAAAATTTTCATACAAACGGAATACCAAAATTATTTCTAATTTAGACAGATTTACACTATATTATTGTAATAATTGTATTTGTATAGTATTTATCTAGGTTCCTCAACAGTTTTTATTTCAAATTACTTACCTAAAATGAAATAAACACCAATCGCTTTTTACACATTTTTTTTCATTGTAAAATGTGATTGGCGTTAATTTCATTTGAGGTAAGTAATTTAAAATAAAAACTGCCCAGGAACTTATATAAATATAATAAAAATACAACCATTATAATAATATAGTGAAAATCTGCTTAAATTAGTAATCATTTTGGTATTACGTTTGTATGAAAATTTGCCCTCCGCCGGCCCCTTAAGGAGGAATATGCGTGCATGAGAATCGATAGCAGGCAATAATACAATAACTATTGTATAATATTATTCTTTAAAAACATCTAGTTATAAAGAGCATCTAATGGACACACACAAGTATTTGCAATGATTGGTGTAACACATTAATAATGTCCCGACTCCCCTCACTCCGGAAGGCTAAAAGCCTTTTTGCGACCGATTCCAGAGCATAATTTACTTTAAGGCTTGCGGAACTGCAAAGGTATCATGAATTTAGAAATAGGTTTCCTTGCCAAACGAATACAACCCCTAATATCAACTTATGCGAGTTTCATGGCAGTTTTTCTAAGCTTGGTAACGTTGGAACGCATCAATTCAAAATAAAACGGTCAGTTTGTTGTTTTAAGTTAGGTATAATTTCGAGAACCATAGTAATCATTCCATCTTACTAGTAATCAAATAGAAACTGCTTCATAGCTTTGATCCATAAGCACGATTAACACACTTTCAGAACTCTAGTACCGAGTACTTACTAACCTCATGATGTACAGTCGCGGTATGAAAATGTTCGTCACCTTATAGCCGGTTTTCGCTTGCAGCAGTACCTTGATCATGAACACATTTTGACATAATTTGTGACGACAACTTATTGGTGTATTCTGCCTATTCAGTTTCAAAAGGTAGTAAGTGATCGTGAAACGTTCAACAAATCAAGTTGAAAATCGACGAACATTTTCATTCCGCCACTATACTAAATTCATCACGAAAACGATCTATTGTTTAAACTGTACTAACGACATTTTTTGTACAAGTTTTTGACTGAAATTATTAAAACTATTTTTATGAAACAACGGGATATTTACCATGATTAAAATTCAACCGTGATCATGGTGCATGCAACTGTGCCGAAATATCGGAAGTAAACTCAACAAAATTTAATCATGGTAACTATCCCGTTGTTTCATAAAATTGTGTAAAAAAAAAATGAAATTATTAATTTCATATTTTTTTCTAAACTTTCTTATCCTCGCCCAAATTAATCAAATCTAGCATCATTTTGGATCGTTTAACCTTTGATAAAATCGCGCTTACCTTTCTTAATTTGAAGTCGCTTTGATCAGCGAAATGAACCCTTCAGATCCTGGCGTACCAACCTGAAACAAAAATGGTTAGTTAAGCAATATTTTTTCAAGAGCAATCAAGTTAAAAACCGTTGATGGTTAGGCTTTGCATTAACTAAAATAATTATAGTTAATGCATAGCCTAACCATCAACGGTGAAAAATTATGAAAAATTTTACTTCCAATAATAATTATTGGAACTGGTGAGGAAAACCATGGCTTTGTCAGCTCTGCACGTATTGACGTATTTCCTTTGGATTAGGCCGACCACGAAATAAAGAAGTAAGCAAAAGCGTGTTTGGTGCTCTGTGAGGCCGACCAAGCTGTCAGGATGGTTTAGGTGCTGGGCAAGCCTATTATATTATATTCCCTATAACAAATCCTGTCCCAGGCACTATAGCGTCCCACAAGTAGAGCTTGTGTAATCGATGTGATTTATATAGCGACAGTTGCTTCTGACGCTATATAAATCATCTACAATAGATGCAAAGCTCTGTTTTTTTTTTATAGGGGTTATGAATAGTCAACTTTGTTCAAAGGAACTAGCGTGTCGCAGACAAGTTCAATGAAAATCAATTTCCTCGTCGCCTGCAAGTAATAAGCTGCTTCATAGAATCGTAGTTTCGCAAAACTGTTACAATAATCTGAATAAACCAGCATAGGTAGATAGTTTGCGATTGAAACGAGCAGGAAATTGTTTCTGTCTTTGTTACTTAACCTGATAAAAATTGACATGAGCACAAAGGTACAGTCAGTTAAAGTAAATAGACCTTTTGCATAGGTGTATTAAACAGGGTTTTTGTTCAGAGATGGTAGACCATGTTTGGTTCAATTTACGCTTTGCGACTTTATGGCTTTGGCCACGGAATTTAGGGCCTCACGAACCGTCCGTCGTCAAGGCTAAAGCGGAGTCAACGGAGAAGACGAAGCACAGAAAGCGTTCAGATGCTGTTACCGCATTGGAATTAGAAATGACCAAGAAACGCCATAAACGCTGCTTACCACCAACAAGCAAATCTAGTTTACTAAGAAATGAAGTTTACACAAAAGTTAAAAACCCCTGAAAAGGCAGCATGGATTTCAACCAAAAATGACTAAGAAACATCCCAGAACATCTGTTTTATAACAATTAAATGCAAAGCATCGTAAAGTGCACAAAATAGAATTAGTATCATCATAAGCGTCATTAATTGAACCACCGCGTCGAGTTTTGGCATTAAATTCGACATGAATCCCAACAGGAGTATTGCGCTTTGGAAATTCAATTTGTTGGCTACAGTTAGCTGTCATATTACTGTTTTGCCACAGCCCCCATAGAATAGCTAATAACGTGATACTACGTCACTACGTGATAGAATCAGAAATGAGGATATCCGTAGAAGAACCAAGGACATCGACATATCTCGTAGAATTAGTAAGTTGAAGTGGCAATGGGCAGGTCATATAGCCCGAAGAACCGACAACCGTTGGGCAATAAAGGTTCTCGAATAGCGACCACGAACCGGAAGACGAAACGTAGGCGCCCACCCACCAGATGGACCGACATTGTTAAGATGCCGGGAAGTCGGTGGATGGAAAGGGCTCAGAATCGTTCTTCCTAGAAATGTGTAGGGGAGACATAAACCTCGACGTATGTAACTTAACTTCGTGCCTTCGATGCAAACATAGCAGTTGGCTCAAATAGACAATATCGCTCAAAGTCAAAACTCGTTTATTCAAGCACCTCACAAATATTATTTTTCTTGGTCCCCACCAATGGGGATCGAACCCTTGTTATATTAATTTCAAATAACTAGTTTGGAGTGTACTAGATGTCCTGTTAGCCTGTGTACCGCGGACCGAGCTCAATGAAATTAGTCTTTGCACCGTAACATATTAATGTGAAGCGAGTGCCGCTATTGTGGGAGTCATGATAAACACCAGGGAAATTACCGACCAAAAATAGTTTTTGTAGGCTATTTGAAGGTATTTGTTTGACTCAAACTCAAATGTGTTTATTCAGTTTAATTGCAAGAATCACTTTGAAACGTATTAAAGCTAGGTGAGTTTAGGTGCCAGTTCCACGCGACCAAGCCTAGAAGTACAGGCAACAAACTACGGACTGATAATAGGAATCTAGTTGGCAAAAATTATGACACTAATGGGGTACATTTCAGTTTGGGGGTTATTGATTACGGGATGTTGCTATCATCATAACATAATTATGATTTGAGGTAGCAACAAATTTTTATAATAGACCTACGAGTACAACTCAATTTGTAGTAAAGTAAGGCAAACTTTTAAAGCACCATCACACATGAACACACATGAAAAACTTACAACCGTTGGGGAAAAAGTATCTCGAATGGCAACTACGGACTGGAAGATAAAAAGCAGAACACCCACCCACCCGATGGACCGCCGTGTCGACATTGTTAAGATCGCGGGAAGACGGCGGAAGGAGCCCAGCAGTGGCCTTTTTTAGACTGATAATGATGATGATGAACGAAAACATTTAAAAAAAAATGCGGACAATCCACACATTAATTATAATTAGGTAAATAATCTGCAGTCATCATCATCATCATCATCAATCTATATCAGTCCACTGCTGGACGTACTCTTCTCCTGTGCTTGCCAGCATTGTTGCGTTGCTTGTCAGATAACCTGGTTCCAGATTTTTTCTTTCAGAGAGACTCCGAGCATAGCCCTCTCCATAGCTTGATGAGCGACTTCCAGTTCGTGGACCTATCTGGTAGTGTCCACGTTTCGACAGCACAGGTCATTATCATTACCTTACTTTCGTCTTCAGACATTGCGGGATTGGCGACTAGAAGACCTGACATCTGCAGTAGTACTTAAGGGGCCGACGGAGGGTAAATTTTCATACAAACGTAATTACCAAAATAATTACTAATTTAAGCAGATTTTCACTCTATTATTTTAATAATTGTATTTTTATTGTATTTATCTAGGTTCCTGGGCAGTTTTTATTTTAAATTACTTACCTCAAATGCGAGCAAAGTTCCCTAATAAAATATTCGAACTGTCTGATAAAGCAAAACGTTCAAATAAATGAATAAAGAAAGATTGGGTTTAAACAAAGTCTGTT
Source organism: Thera obeliscata (assembly GCA_947578465.1). Lineage (NCBI taxonomy): Eukaryota > Metazoa > Arthropoda > Insecta > Lepidoptera > Geometridae > Thera > Thera obeliscata. Next base: position 13,245,957 of record OX387924.1, on the reverse strand, counting down.
TTGCCGAATACCTATAACTTGGATGTTTTCAAAAAATAAGTGAATCTTCTAGGTAAGCGCGCTACACCGTCGACCGCATCATCACTTAAATGCTAAAAAACAGCAGGTGAGATTGCAGCCAAGCATTAGTAGGTGTATTACTAGTAAAAAAAAATTGGAGGATTTCTGTCAAAAATATGGTGCCACTGATAAGGGCTACCGTGGTTTTGTAGCTAATACCTTGTTTGCGGTCATGTTACATTTAAGTTGAACTTCGTTCCTATTAATTTTAAGACGCTGAAAACCGTGACACTGAACACAACTTATTTATCTAAAATCGCGAGCAAATTTCTTGTGTGCACATAGAATATCACAAAAATTATTTTGATGCTAACACGTTTTCTTAAGATTCAAGATTCAATAAGCGTTTATTCAATACGATACAAGAATCACTTTGAAACGTCTTAAAGCTAGGTGAGTCTAGGTGCCAGTTCCACGCGACCAAGCGTAGAAGAACAGGCAACAAACTACGTCTCGGTTCCTACCGTTTTTTTATATGATCCTTTTACAAATCAAAAATAGTCTAAAATAATAGCAGTGAAGTTCCAGTGTGGTGCCACTTCACTTAGTCAGACGTATGCAGTGTAATTATACAAAAGCAAAAGTTTCAAAGACAGCACACGCTACGCTTCAAAGTTATAATAAAGTATCTACACAGATATAAAAATAAGATATTAAATAGTAGGTACAGACATTGCAAATTGACATGCTAGCTTCCTATGGGTAGAGTGACCGGGACATCGGGCCACGCAGTTTTATCATTCATATAGCTATCTAGAGTATAGTACGCTTTCTTTATCAAATTACTCTTAATATAGGCTTTAAACTTCCGAATTGGAAGCTTAGTTGCATTTTCCGACAGTTCCACAAGCTCTGTCTGGCTCTGATTTGAATCTGTGTGAGTGCTCACCAGTGTATTATACTGTGTGTGTGACGTTTCGACGTAGGTTTTATTAAGTTAAAAAAACAAGCAAATAAAAGACCAAGAAAATGAAAAAAGCCTGTTGCAAGCAACAAATTTTACAAGGTTTTAGTTTCCCAAAGTTTGGACTCATGCCATAATAACAAGTAAGATAAATTAATGTTTTAAAAAACATTTTACTAACAAATAAATGTTTATGCTAAGTTAGCAAAAAGAATAATGCCGGAATATAAAAGACTACAATTAGACCGGTTGCGTAAATAAAACAAAAAACCGAAACATTTATCAAAGTAAAGCCATGATTACACTTGCTTCGTAAAATACTGAAAGCCAGCCAGCCAAGAGCTCCATAAACTTCCGTCCAAAAATAGCCTAAATTTCCTGGAACCTCCGTGACGTCATAGAATCTGCCTTTGCTTGAATGCCCAACGTTCCGAATGATTTGGCTAAGGGCCTTATCACATAGCCATTTGCAAGAGAGGATATTTTGAAACCAGCCAAACTGGCAACGTAGACTGATCGTAGTAGGAAAATTAATCCAGAAACAATCGACGAGTTTCGATCAATTGATGAGGTTTAAGCGCCGATTTTTGGGGAACTCCCGTTCAACGAGATAATATCATGGCTCAGAGGGCTTATTCTGAGATTTCAACACCATTTATCGTTAGCTTAACGCAAAATGACTTATCGGTAGCGTAGTCGTTAAGCCCGATTTTGTATGGAGAAACGGAGAGCGTCGGGATTGCGATAAACAATGTAAGTATATACGTATAGCGTTCGTAAGTAATAACATTAATTTTGGCAATCCCGATAGAGGTGCTCAAATTTTTTTCATACCAAATTGGGGTTAACGACTATATACGCTTACGATTAGTAATTTTCCGTTAAGCTAACAACTTAACTAGTAACGACAAAGTTATGATAAAGTCAGAATGAGCCTACTGTTCAAAGCGACGCGACGCAACGTGACGTCGATGCGTAGAAAATTCACCTACATATATCCTTTTTGTATAGATAGAACATTATTTATTGTACGAATAACATGTACTGTACACAGGGTAGCTTAATGCTTTATAGCATTAGCCACCAGCTAACCTTTGGGTAATAAAGAGATAGGTTGGGTAGTGCACATGCACATAATAGTATAAGATGAGAGCATAAGTACTAGCATAACTTCTAACGAAATTAAGCACAAACTTGTATGATCTCTTAAACGATAATATGCCTAATAATATTCACAGAATGGTGGGCAAGGGATGGTCGATGACCTAGAGGCAGACCATTTGCGCGTTGATCGAAAAACATCGTTGTGATTTTAGTGGATTAGATCAGGGAATATGCAAACTCAGCAGTGAGTACAAACGGGACTTGATGATTATGATGAATATTCATAGAAATTCAACTCCAGATAAATAAGATCTTACGCGCAAGCAAACACCGCTAAGTAGCCCATTGTGTAAACGGATAAACACCATAATTCTATTCACTGAATGTGAGTGACAAAAGCATTGGGATTCAAGAAGCGTTAATACTTTGGCATGTAAAGAACCGTTGGGATGTATTTAATGCAATAATAAAGCGCCCTTTTGTTTCCCTTCTTATTTGCCTTTTCAAATATAATCATGGAGTGACGCAAACATTCATATAATGTGTGCGGATTGAAAGAAAGAGCCTCTTTGAGGCGCGCTTAAAATCCTTTTAACCGACTTCCAATCAAAAAGGAGGAGGTTCTCAATTCGGTTGTTTTTTTTTTAATGTTTGTTACCGCATAACTTCGTAATTTGTGAGCCGATTTGATATTTTTTTTTTTTTATCTGAAAGGCATTGCTTCCAGATTGGTCCCATTTTAATTTTATTAAAATCGGTGTTGCCGTTTTTTTTAAATATTTTTTTAATGTTTGTAACTGCATGCCTCTGTCATTTATGAACCGATTTAGAAAATTATTTTTTTATTTGGAAGGTTATTCTTACGCCCAGATTGTCCCAAACAAATTTCATTAAAATCGGTTTAGCCGTTTGGCAATGAAGTCGGTTTCTCAAGTTTTTTTTACCTATAATTATATTACACTAGTTCGAACGAAAGACTGACACAACAAGAAGAAGAATAAGACAAGCTAGAAATTATCGGAACACATGGCACGAAGGTATGAGGGAGGATGCTAAGCAACCAAAAGACAGACGACTGAATATACTGTAGGTAGTAGTTACACTGCAATGTAGAAGAATGGTACAGCACCAGAAATAATACAAGCGGCCGCCTACGGCTTCGCTCGCCCCATTCCCGTTAACTTTTCGGGATAAAAAGTAACCAATGTCCTTTTCCTCACCAATTTTCAGCTAAACCTACTCAGCCGTTCTTGAGTTATAATATAAACACGACTTTCTCTTATACATATGATTAAAAACAAATCTATCCCACAGGAACCATATATTTTACGGGATAAAAAGTAGCCTATGTGCTATTCCAGACTATAATCTATATATGTGCCAGATTTCGTCCAAATCCGTTCAGTCTTTCTAGAGTTATTGAGTAACAAACATCCATCCATACATATATAGGTACTTACAAACATTCATATTCATAATATTAGTGGGATTAAAGAGGAGGCCTAATACCCTAGTCTAGAAAAAAATCGCTAGGTAGGTACTAATAAAACTGATGGTTCCCAAACAAAGCTCGTTGCTTAGTTTGAGGGAAATAAATTGAACATGGCAGCTTTTTATTGACAAAAATAAACCCAAGTAGGTAGCCTACCTACCTTGGGTCGCTCATAACAGAACAAACGTTATAAAAGCCTATGAAAGCCTCACAGATTTTCACGTCAAACACAGAGTTTTAAAAATAGCCTTGATAAGGTTCCTTTGTTTGTAGGGAATAGGTACCAGAAATATAATGGAGATTTTAAAAATATTTTTCATTTAAGTATAAAGAATATTTTTTTCTGTAGGATTGCACACAGTTTAGTAAATAAGTAAATTTGATCCTAACACGGTTTCCTACTAAAAAGTTTGGTCTGTTCTGGTTTTATTACAAACGGAAACTTAATAAAGTTGGGATGAAAATTGTTTTTGCTTTACTTTTTATTTAAATACTTTTAATACAAGTTAGCAAACAAGTATGCGGCCCACCTGATAGAAAGCGGTTACCGTAGCCTATGGACGCTTGCAACAACAGAGGTATCACTCGCGCGTTGCTGACCTTTTAAATATTTTAAAACACACTTTTTGAAGACCCCACTGTACACTGTGTGTGTTTTACAGTGCGCAATCGAGATTTTTCGTAAATAAGTTCAGTGATTTTATATATTTCTTACTGCGCTGCGGTGGTAAATATTATCCATAGTAAAAATAAAATAAAATAAATAAATACAGATAACGAGTTTGTCTCGATACTCTCAATAACGAAGTTACTCGTCTCGTGAAAGATAACTTGCCTCATTATATAACCGAGGAATAAAATACCCAAAAATATCTAGTAGATAAACAATTCAAAATTATTCATATCGAAAATACCGGCATTCTGACCGCAAAAAACCGCCATCCCACCTACACTTTGGCACTAATGATCAAATGCATTAGCAAAGCTATATTTTCACCTTTAGAATTAATTTCATTTATCTAGCCCGCTACCTAGGCTTCCTAAAGTTCTAAAATAGGACATCCCCACTGAGACCAGCAGCCTTATTGTCTAACTTGAAATCCATTATCAGTGTAATTTAAGCCGATTGACACTGGTCGACCCAGTCAGATTTTTTTCGGTATTGTCTAAGATATAAATGAAGTTCATTTCAGCGTTTCGCAATTCCAAAAGACTAATTTCCACCAAGTTCCATTCATTCACTAGGTTTGAATTTCGGTGGTGGTGGTGTTGCTTATGTCAGATAGTATAGGAAGGTGACAGTTAAAGTCTAGGCTAGGTTTCAAATGTCTAAAACGAAGCCGATGTCGATAACCAGTTGACTTAGACAATAAGGCCCCGGGCGAAAAGACATCACTAATCAGGATAGAGAAGATGACGTCGTAATGCGTAGCGTAGATGTATTGTTTGCCGTCTTATAAAGTAATAAATTATAGTTTAAAAAACTAAAAAAAAACGCTTCTATAATTGAACTAAAAAGTTAAAAATAAAACTGTAATAATCAATTGAAAAATTTATAATTATTATTGTACAAAAATTGTGGGGTGCTTTTTATAATAACTTCAGATATAACAAACTATTGATAAAATATTTACAACAATCAAAATCAAGCCCCCCACGCTTTTTGTACAATAATATAAATTTTTCAATTGATTATTACAGTTTTATTTTTAACTTTTTAGTTCAATTAGTTATAAAAGCGTTTTTTTTTAGTTTTTTAAACTATAATTTATTTTGTACTTTTTAGTTTTTTTTTTCATATTGCATTGTCATCGACCTTTGACTGAATCTGATCGTACAAAGTAGGTTTTTTTTTTTTTTTTTTTTTTTTTAATTTTTTTTGTTTTTTTTTCATATTATTGCATTGGCATTGACCTTTGACAGGTGTGCAAAGTTTGAATCAAATCTGATCGTTCAAAGTAGGTTTTTTTTTTATTTTTCAATTTTTTTTCATTTTTTTTTATTTATTTTTTCATATTATTGCATTGTCATCGACCTTTGATAGGTGTGCAAAGTTTGAATCAAATCTGATCGTTCAAAGTAGGTTTATTTTTTATTTTTTCAATTTTTTTTTCATTTTTTTTTATTTTTTTTTTCATATTATTGCATTGTCATCGACCTTTGACAGGTGTGCAAAGTTTGAATCAAATCTGATCGATCAAAGTAGGACAAAATCGAGCTCAAAGGGGTCGGTTACATACATACATACAGGTGAAACTAATAAAAGCGTTATAAAAAGACGGAAGATGGAAAGCGGCTACAAAATGGTGGCCAAAGAAGGATACCCAAAGACAAAGCACTTCTTCTTATCGTGGCACTGGTTCATTCAAACCAAGTGTGGTGAGAGGATATTAGGCCTTAAAGAGGCTCTTTTCGTGCACTTGACACATATTTTCGAACTATTTAGGTTCTATGACATGCCGGTTTCCTCCGATGTTTTTCTTCTGACAAGGCACTATGCGCCATGGAGCGCAGTATTCTGGGAGTCAAACTCACAGACCGCGTGCGCAACAGTTTACTGCGCTCCAAAACACAAATCACAGATGTCCTCACGCATGCAGGAAAATTGAAGTGGGATTGGGCAGGCCACGTCTGCCGCATGTCGGATGCGTTATGGGCTAAATCCACAACCGATTGGACTCCTAAAAACGGGAAACGACCTCGCGGTAGACCACGGCGAAGATGGAGGGATGAAATGGACGCCTATCTTAAAGAATGGTCCAAAGTAGCACTAAATAGAGACGACTGGAGAGAGGGAAGGGAGGCCTTTGCCCTGCAGTGGGACACCACAGGCTCATAATAATAATAATAATAATAAGGCACTATGGAAATAGCAGTAAAGGGTAGCTCAGACTTGGCAATCGGCTCATGGTTAGCATGGTATGGGAGATGGCTTTTCTGTATTCTACGATACGGTAGCCTACCTAGCTCTGTCAGTTTTTATATGAAGTTAAACGTAGAGACGATATTTTCAGGAAAAAATGCCGAGCTAGGTATTGTGTTATATTCAGCAATCAAAATAAAGATACGAAAAAGTTTAAGCACTTTTTAAATACAAAAGTTAAACAAATAAAACAGGACGATTTTCAGCATTTTTCGCTGTTTAAAAGTTTGCTAAATTAAAACAGAGGGTAATGATAAAAAGTGTTATGCTTTTGTAAAATAACCCTTGCAATAGCTTTTACGAACATAAATTAGTACTGCTTTTTTGCAGTGGTTCGATCACAAGGTTTGTGAGTTCTCCCAAGTAGTTTTTACGAGATAAAGTGGTGAAACATGTACCTACAACTTTAAGTTTTCTAAATATTGTATATGTGTGTGCAATAAAGAATAAAGAAACATGAAGATGATACCCATCATCCAACCCAACCCATAATGCAATGCCACTTTTTTTTATGTAAAAGATAGACAAACGAGTTTACGTCCCACCTGATGGCAAGCGGTCACCGTTGCCCACAGACACCAACAAAACCAAGGGTGCTGTTGTTGCGTTGCCTACCCTTGCAATGATTGGACTTGATTGATTATTTTTAAAATCACGGCATTATTTCGTATTTCGGCACCTTTCTCATACAGTCGTAGAGCGAAAGAAATGTTTGTAAAAATCATGAATTAACGACATTTTATTCTAGAAGCAACTGTACTAATAGCCAACTGAATATATAGGTATAATGATTTTATTGTAGTTAAAGTCCTTAAAAATCAAGTGTTATTTAATGGAATTTTGTAAGTTTTCTTTAAATAAAAAGTGTGAATTCGTTTAAGAGGTTATTTCTTCTAGGTAAGCATAATTAGTTTGCGATATAGGTTTTTTTTTCACTTTTAATTTTATACTCCGCAATTTCTAGGTAAAAGAATCTTGTCACGACAATACCGATTGATCACATTGCGTAGAAGGCCCAAAATAAACTCTATCAGTAAAATAAGGCACCTTAGAAAGTTGTGACAGGCTTTTAAGTGCAAAGTGACTTAGTTGACATTCATTCGCCCACACACGAACCCCTTACGAAAGGTTAAGAACTCCTGTGAACTTGGGTTACGTAATACAAAAGATTTACAATAAAGTATTTTTTTATGAGTGGAAAAGAAAACCTATTAAAACACAAAAAGAAAGAAGGTAATAAAAGACAAAATAATCTTAGGCCACATTATATCATAACAAGCGATCCACTCCAGATTAGCACGAGTGTAATTTTTTTTACAACAACATAGTTTAACAAGCATACGGCCCACCTGATGGAAAGCGGTTACTGTAGCCTATGTCGCCTGCAATACTAGAGGCATCACAAGCGCGTTGCCGACCCTTAAAAAAAAAAGTTTAGAAAAAACTTAAAAATATAGCCTGCCATGTGTTATTCAGGGATAATGTAGCTTTCTTATGATGAAATAATTTTTAAAATCGTTCTGTAGTTTTTGAGTTTACTTATTAAGCACAAAAATGCAAATCTTTATAATATAAGTATCTATAGATAAAGATAATAATTTTAAAATATATAATTATATTTAAAATAAATTATAGATAAAGATAATAATTTTTAAAATCGGTCTGTAGTTTTTGAGTTTATTTATTAAGCACAAAAATACAAATCTTTATAATATAGACATAGATATAGATTATTACTGTGGGTACCAAACCAGCGTTGAAATTAACATTTATGAGCTCAAATTGACTTAACTTTACACCACATAACCACTGAAAACCGTTTTCAATTAGGACTTCAACGTGGAGAGGAACCTTGCTTTAGATCGATTGTCAATCTCGGACATCAAGCCCATTCCAAAAACAATCATGAACAACCATCAAGCCGTTGATGGAAGTCCATTGTCGCCGGCGATACCACGGCAAACACAATCCGATTACAACGTCAGATGCAAGACGCAATCAACACGCAAGCTTCTGTACACAGAAACACAGAAGCTTGTAGACAGCCGACTTGTCTATTGACAGACTTGACTAAAAACTATTTTATTTATCCTGCTAATATTATGAGGGTGGAGAAAATTAGTTGGACGGAAAAAGTTACGAACAAAGAGGTCTTAGAGCGAGTAAAGGAGAAGAGAGTTACACTTGGGACGATACAAAATCGAAGAGGAAAATGTTTGGACATCTTCTACGACATGACAGCTACATAAAGAACATCATTGAAGGAAAGGTTGAAGGAAAACGGGAAAGAGGAAAGCCAAGAATAAGTTACATGAGCCAGATAAAAGAAAAAGTCGCTGTCATGTCGTATAAGGAAGTCAAGGATGACTTATTCGAAAGACTTAATTGGAGAAAACTGCATCAATACCCCGACAAGAGCTAAGATCTTAAATTTAAGAAAAAGAAGACTAATATTATAAACGCGAAAGTTTGTAAGTCTGGATGAATGGATGGATGTTTGTTACTCTTCCTCGTTAAAACTACTGAATGGATTTTATTGAAACCATTTTGGTTTTTCAGTCTACGTAAATATGATACTTCGCGTGTTCTACATAATATATTCATGAGTAATTACAATATTTCCGCGCATGTTTAAGAAAAAATTATTAGTTAAACGGTTTTATTTGAGAAGACAGATAATGATGTAGATAGTGTTTTTTTATAGGCGATGGTTACCACTTATCATCAGGTGGGTTATATGCTTGTTCCATCAGCTATTTATATAAAAAAATCCAATAACTAAAGTATGTACATTATATTTGTCTATTCCATTTTCTACGATCCATTGTAAAGTGTACTGTTTTAAATAGAATTTAATATGGCGAGGAACCCTTGGGATGCGGCTAGCATTCCGCCTTCTGATCCGGAGGAATTTGAATCGGATTCAAGCACACCCTGTGAGATTAATAGTAGAAAAACTAGCCAAGTGCGAGTCTTTTTTTGACCATAAGTGGAGGACCTCTGTCTTAAGCTTTGGTCTCGCGATCGTAACGCACAACGCTGCGGTATACGGCTTGACGCAGCGTCACACGATTGCACTTCGCCGCTGACGCAAACTGCGACGGAACAAGAGACCATTCTAGACGTTTTTCATAAGATTGTGTCCGGCGCTGCGTTGTGCGTTACGATCGCGAGAACACAGTTTGTATATGTATCTCAAAGAGCTTGCATTATATCTAGAGATGGGTGTACTTTACCTACTTACTTACTTTTAATTACTTATGTATAAGTACCTACTTACTTATTTCTTGCTGTTTTTTCATCCCTTCGTGTTTTGTGTGCTGTGTGCTAGGAAACAAATAAATGATAGTATATTTGGGCTCGAATACTAAGGAACCCGAAGCACCATTCGACAAATACCATAAGCAAGGAACAGCACAGAAAAGAGGTTCTGTTGTTGGAAGGATAAATATAAACGCATCAATTTCACTTAAAAGCCGGCTAAACCTAAACCCAGGCATAACACACTCCTCGCTTCCCATCATCCAAAAAGCAATATATTTTCATGTTCAGAAGGTATTATGATAAACAGTTTGCACTCTCCATTGGCGTAGATTGATCATGCCTATAGCCTCGGCTCATTGCATATTTATTGGTGCGCCTAACTCGAGCGATGTCTGGAAATCGCGCTATATGAATTGTTATTCAACCATTACATTTTTATTGATAAGGGTTTTTGACTATTACTTTTATCCACAGATCACCCCCGATCTGTACTTCTATCAAAGCATTGCCTTACAAGGTAAAGTAGAACATTGATTATTACTTGACAGACACACCTATTATTTACACCAGCGCTTCTCCCACGATCTTAGAAAGGCGGTGCCACTACCACTAGGCCACCAGCGATCCTAAGGTCGTGGGTTCAAATCCGATCATGTATCAATTCATGTTCTACTCAAAAATGTATGTACACTATGCCAGTGCTCTCAAACAGTGTCGGAAAACATCGTGAGGAAACCGGCATGTCGTTAAACCTAAAAATTCGAAAATATGTTTCAAGTGGTGCACGAAAGGAGCCTCTTTGAGGCGCACTTAAAATCATTTCACCACGCTTGGTTCAAAAGAATCAGTGAATCGATAAGAAGAAGAAGCGCATCTCTGGTCAAGAAGACGTTATATTCTCAAGACTGAAGAATATTATTCTACTTTCCGAATTAATCACAACAAAGTAATTGTATCCCTAAACAAAACATGTAGATTCGTTCCAAGCAGAAAACGGAATCGCAGGTGCACAAGCAACGACACTGGCAGACAAGATAAATAGAAACCAATACATAACTGGGAAATTCAACTGCCGTTAGCATTTGCAGCTGAAGCAACAAGTTCGATGTTTTTGTTCTTTCTACATTGTCCCGGTTCGGGGAAAACCCGTTCCAAGGTGTGAAGACTGTTTCAACAACACTTTTTCGGCTGATACTGATGCTAACGTAAGCAATTATTTACTTTTCATTGACTCGAGCTTCCTTTTCAAGGTGTGAAGACCGTCCCAACAACACTTTTTGGGCTGACCCCAATTGACACTGCTTACAGGAGATTAAGGAGTTCAACTTTATTTATTTATTATTATTTTAGCCTGGGTTGTCCCACTGCAGGGCAAAGGCCTCCCTCCCCTTTGAGATCTTTGGCTGCAGTGGAATCAGTCGTTCATATGGCAATCAAGATCATCCCGTCATCTTTTCCGGGGTCTTCTTCTGTGACGCTGACTTAGCTGACTGATTGGGACCCAATCAGTTAATGTTTTAGCCCAAAGAGAGCTTACAGAAAATTAAGGAGTTGAACTGTTTTGTATTTTTTTAAACAAGAGATAATGATCACAGCGAAGCCTTTCGCAGCAATTTCAATCTTTATCTTAATACGTGCTTCATGTGTGTTTCAGAATGTGAGAAGAATTTAAAATAAACAACTACGACTGTGATATTAGCAGACAATTCACATAACACAGTCTAAACTCTGAGCCAGCATTAAACTAAACCCACAAAAACAGTGTATAAATCCCACGATGCACTTAAACAAATTTCGTTATATCTGCGAACCTGCCTCAATTTACGCCGGGCTTTGTTCCCGCCATAATTAGAAGGGAGGGTCGAAAGGAACCGCGTTCTCATTAGCAAGCCTCCAGAATTCGTCCACACCACTGCTGATAATTGCTAGAGATTTCATTTCAGATGATATTTTTGTTTCTTTTTGGGTGAATCCCAAAATAAGTCACGGAGAGATTAAACGAGGGAGGGGTCACGAGTAATCCTAATGAAATCAAAACAATCTTTTGTAATAGGCATTTGTACCTACCTACCTACGTACGTAATACGTATTCTTTGTTTGTTTTTCATGTCTTGAGATGGTTGGATAAAATGTGTTTCGTCTTATCTAACTATAAGCCTATTTAAATAACATGTAATCAGTTATGTAGTCAAATAAGTAAATACCATATCAATTCCTCCAATCTAGCAAAAATGTAAGTTTGAAATACCTAATCTTGGTAATATATAATATCAGCTTTAAACTAAAAGAGCATCCGTAAGTCTACCAACAATGAGCACTGGTGGTCTAGTGGTAGTGGCCCCGCCTTCCGATCTGATGGTCGTGGGTTCAAATCCACTCGTGTACCAATGAGTTTTTCTGTCGAAAAAATTATGTGCACTATGCCAGTACTCTCAAAACGGTGAAGGAAAACATCGTGAGGAAACCGCCGTGTTGTAGAACCTAAAAAAGTTCGAGCAACACGTGTCAAGGGTCACGCAAAAAGGGCCCACCAGCGGCCTACTTGCGGAAAAACCTGCCCGCACATCAAGTGCGCATGATAAACTTGCCGACTTGCCAAGTCTACAACAATCTTGGCAGCAAGCGAACTAGCATCAGCAAGTAGTCCAGAGAACGCTTAAATGTAAAAGGTGCCATCAAAAACTTTAGCACCTATACTTTAGGCAAGCGTAAACCATTTTGGCTGGTCATCTGACTACGACAAAACATAAATTACAATTGATGCAGTTAAAGATCATAAGGTTAAAGCAGTAATGCCACTCTAGCCTTGTAAACGTGCTAGTTTTGAAGATATTTTGCTACGAAAGTATAGCTCTCCTTTTTTATGAGTCTTCTGCGCAAATGAAAGGTATACAAATGCAGCCATCTTTAAAAGAAAGAACCATTGAATAAGACTGGAACCATTACCCACAGTACGACATCAGAGAACTAGTACGTATTTCAATCAAACAGATCAAAAACGAAACAGATTTCGTCTCGTATCAATAAGATACTATGAAATTGCGATTCTTAGCTGAATTACGTCATAATGCTGATTTTTTAAGAGGCCGGTGGAGGGCGAATTTTCATACAAACGTAATACCAAAATTATTACTAGTTTAGGCAGATTTTCACTATATTATTGTAATAACTGTATTTGTATAATATTTATCTAGGTTCCTGAACCGTTTTTATTTTAAATATCTTACCTAAAATGAAATAAACACTAATCGCATTTTTTTCATTGCAAAATGTGATTGGCGTTAATTTTATTTGAGGTAAGTAATTTGAAATAAAAACTGTTCAGGAACCTAGCTAAATACAATACAAATACAATTATTACAATAATAAAGTGAAAATCTGATTAAATTAGCAATCATTTTGGTATTACGTTTGTATGAAAATTTGCTCTCCGCCGGCCCCTTAAGTGTTCCTACTGCTTGAAATACGCTTATACTTTCTGTGACACAGTCGTAAAGTCGTTTATGCGTTATGAGAGCACTGTAGATAGACGTTGAATATTAATTTTATGTTCCGTATAAATGTATATTTTGTTTGCAATGTCCTGCCCTATTTAACGGGTGATTTTCTGTCATACGAATGTTGCAGGTTGTAAAGATCTCGCTTGCATTCAAATGATTTATTATAACTTTGATATTACAGAGTCGATTTCCAATGGTGCAGTTAAAATACTGGTTAAACTTCTTATTATATAACTAGTTCTTTCAAATTATACTGGTTTATTTTTTAATTCAAACGAATGAAAAGCACACCACTTAAGAATGTGCTTCAGTTTTTCCTTGCACAGTTAAATGGATAACGACATTCACCGCAGTTTTTCTCCAATTTCCGCCCAAAGGAACCGCTTGAAACTCATTGTTGGAGACAAGGGGATGCAACAGCCCCAAGAGCACTTGATTCCATGAAGGGCACTTTATTCCGTGTACGGTCTTGGGAAAATGTTAAGTGGCGTGTAAGAATGGCAACGCGAATCTTTTAAGGAGTCTAGGAGATCTTATTCCTGTTGCAGGAAAATGTGAAGATCAACACATTGAAATTTAACAGTTTAAATTGAACAGTAAAGAAATTTAGTAAGTTGATAGTAAGTACTCAACAATATTATCAAAAGCTTTCAGCAAGTTTGTAGGTCAGCCGCCAAGCTTTCGCCTACATTTCAAAAATGACATAAAACCTAATTGGTCGTAGGGTGACTCCAAGAATTAGCTGATAACTTTAACTGTTGAAAGCATCTGCCGCAGTTATGAGGCCAGCAGAGCCACTTACGGGTTTAATGCATTCTTTTATGTTGATTGATGGTGTGACGACTGTCCGGCGTGAATCGAGCTCAGCGATTTTCCATTTGTCTTTGTCGGATAATGTAGAACGGTGGAAGTTTGCTTCGAAAAACCAGCTTTTCCTTTGAAATGGTTTGAGTGGGTTTTATTTCACGACAAAATGACATTACTAAAACTAGCTTTCTGATTTTTTGTCGTTGATCGAGTATCTGTTATCCACACAGTGTATCCGTTTCGAGCCATATAATGGTAGCTAAAAAGTAATGTTAGAGGATTTAAAAGATAAATAACGGATATGGAAGATTGGGTTACAGTTTTTCGTCGTTAAGGAAATTGCTTCAGAAACATGGCGAATCCCAAAGGATTTTTCATATCAGAAATTCTTATCTTATTCAATAATTTTCCGATATTAAACGAGATTAGCCTTGGGTTGATATAAGTTTCAAAGTGCATACTTATTGCCTTTAGATAGCCTTACAATGCGATGGAAATCGTAAAATAAACAAGAAATTATTAATTAATTAATTTTGTGCATTTAGTCACTGGCGATTTTCTATATCTCTATACCACGGCCAATTTGTTTATTCATTCATGCCAACCTTTATCGTCTGACTAAGTTTATCTTGAAGAATTTTAATTATTTATTATTAAAACTCGAGTAGATCTATCAATGTCAGGGTATCAATGCTTCGCTCGGAGGCCTCTAATTACGTAAACGGCAAGTCATAATGCTCATAAAAGATAACGTTCAAGTACCTACTATGAAAGAGTTTGGACAAGCTTGAGCAAAGTTGAGCGAAGTTGAGAACATTCAAAATGCTGTTTAAGTATGTGAAACTAAATTTACAACAGAAGTTCTTAAGAATGTTAAGAGTGACGTGGCTCAATATTGACTGTTGATATTACAGCAAATAATGACCGAAAATATTTTAGAATCCAAGTTGCTGCTAAAAGATATTATGCTCCAAACAGATTTTGCAGTTTGGAAAGGCATTAATGATGGCCAACAAAATTGGAATTTCAGGAAGCGCTTAACGATCCCATTTAAATTATGAGCGGAATTTCGAACTTATCTCGAGTTTTTCTATGTTTACAGCACCCGCGGGACATGGATGTCAGGTTCCAGTACATCTAACAGCATTAATATTAATGCGAACAAGAATTAACTTCTTGATTGATATGATTCCTATCGGCGGCAGGCGCCGGCGTATTGTGTCCTACAAGGTCCCAAATGAATTCGATTTGATAAGTTACCTATAAGCAATCTGATTACCTAAATGGATAGTTGAAGCTTTATGTGGATAGTTACGTAAGCAATTTTGGGATGTGAAAATAAGTAAGGATCGTGTCTGGAGGCGAGGACTGAGATTTCGGCCGTAAATAGATTTTACTTCGCGATTTAATTGAATGGGTGTTGGGAACATGAATGTGAATTTCGGAATATTAAGCCTTGAAGGCTGAATTCGGATAGACAACCTTGTTCACACGAATGGTTTCATACTATTTGTGTTATCAATAATTTACGACTTTTGCCTGTCATTCAATGTAGTTACCTAGGTTATACGAGTAATATTAGTTACAAATTTTAAAATTCAGTCCGGTCAGTCAAAAACTCGAATAAACATAAACGTATATAGACAAAAAAACTATAAGAATACGCAGGTGTCTATATAGAGAAAGTGTATTTAAACAATAAATCAATTCGCCAAACCAGTTTCCGTTGCCATAATGCACAGCTCGAAAAATCAAAGCTAAATTTCGCCGAAAACTATCGGAACAATACAAAACTATACGAGACAAGATCGTTGGTAAACTGGCAACTCAGAGATTGCTGACAGGCGACAGGTGACAGCTATTGGCCATGTGATGGATACCGGTATTGCCAGTTAATCGGATCCTTTTCATGCTATATTTGGCTTCACCTCTGTATCTAAGGTCTTGGTGGATGTTGGAAACTTGGAAATATTTAGAAATATTACTACATATTATTATATTATGCACTAGCTTTTATATTTTTTTAACTTTTGTTTTGTTGGCTTTGTTTGGGGCCTTGGGTTAAATAGTGCTGAGTGAACATGCGCACAAATTTTTACTATGTTTATATTTAACTAGGTAAAAGCATATTTGAACGCAATTTCGATATAAATATACTCATGAGATTTGATTTCTCGATCGGAAAGAGTAGGTGGTAATTCAATTGAAATCTTCATTTTATATAATGCGGTCTGAAACGAGTCTCATCAAGACAAGTACCGCAGAATATTGAACGAAATCCAGGTAAAGGATTGAAAACGGCCTCAAGGCTTTCTATTCATTATACAGAAAGCCTTAAGGCTTCAAATTTCCGAATAACTATTAAATTTTAATTAGTACCTTTGGTTTTAAATAGACATTGGGTACTCTCTAATTTTTACCTCTTCTTATTAATGGGACCAGCTTTTCTATTACAAATTAAAATACTGTGTAACACTTCATGTGACTGTGATGGTACCTAGCCTATATGTATATGCCTATTTCAGCCGTGAAGCAGCATTGCTGTGTTTCAGTTTGAAAGGTGTGGGTGCCGGTGAAATTTAATGGAACGTGAGGCTGTACGTATGTCTCAAGTTAACGACTTCGACGACGAGTTGTGTGACGCACGGCAGGGCAGAGTAGGGCACGTTCCTTACCTGCGTGACCTACGAGGTATTGTTTTGTTATAGGCGATGGTTACCACTTAACATATGTTTGTTCCATCAGCTAATTGTATAAAAAAAATATCCAATCATATTTTTCTGGATGTCTATTAAGGTTCTATCCGAAGCAAGGGCAGACAGCTAGTCATGCCTGATAATATTATCGTCGAAGGAAATCGTTGACAGTTCTGCCGCAGGTGCTGTAATACCATTCTCGCGCAATTTCTGCGATTTAATTTTATCTTCGATCTTTATTATAGTTGAGCACTTCGCATTTTCAATTCATGCACTTTATTTCCACTACAGCTCTTTTAAAATAATGTAAACCTCGATCTACAGTGCGATCGCAGAATTATAAGATGGGAGTTTTTTTGAAAACATAGACTACCTATTAAACATTTCATATTTTGTATGTAACTTAAAGGAAAAATGATGAGAAATTATGTTTGGCCCCTCAGCTCAGTTGGTAGTAGCTCGGCCTTCTGCGCCGTCGGTCGTGGGTTCGATCCCCAGCGGGAACAAATAATGGTACCTATGGTGAACAAAAATGTTTGTCCTCTGTCTAAGTGTTAATACCTACTATATTCTAAGTACTTTGAAAAATTGGTTCCTATACATACATATATAAGTTCTGCTTAATTTGGGGTTAGATAGTATTGTGTGGATTGTCCACAACTTTTATTTATCTATACTAAAGATCAACGTTACCAACATCAACAAAAAAAAAACAGCGAGACGTTAAAAAATACGGTGCACGATTATCAAGATTAATTTAACCTGTATATTTTATCATACTTCCTACTTTAAAAACTGATGAACTTGTACAAGACCAAAAATAAACTATTCAGTGCTTTCTACTTTTTGTTTCAAGCCTGTGGTATAGCTACGCTTTAATAGCAATTTGCATGCCAAAGAGTGGGATGAAACGTTAGAAGCTGTTATAACTTCGGGCACTTCATCTACCTATTGAAATAGAACAACATAAAGTAATAATAAAGTTTGATTTTACTTGTTATTTGATTTCTGCAGAACAAGGTATCGACAAAAACGTATGAATGTACAATCGAATAAAGAAAAAGGCACTGTGAACAAAATATTTGACTGACCTTACAGCATCTGTAGTCGATCCCCACCATCAAAACCAGATAATATGAAATGCCTAACAATACTAATTTTGCCTCAATCTTTTTTCCGGCTTAGACACAAAGCACATAGTAACAAAAACATGCCATGTGTCGGTATAAACTAAGGAGAAAATTATAAAATAGTTACACCGTGACACAGAAAAGAAAACTACGAACTAAAGTGTGTTGAAATAGGAAAACAACAAAATGAGAATCAGAAAGAACTGAGGTCACATAAAATAAGAAATAATAAGTTACCTGTTTTCCAGCAACGGGAATAAGGAATTGAGGTAGACAGAGCCAATACTAAAGAAGCTAACTAAAAGGGTCAACTGTGAAGTAACAACATGAGAAAATGTTCAACATTCATTGAACATGTTTGTCCTGTCTGTACCTGTATAACTTTTTTTTCCTCAGACCACTACTCTTTTAACAAGTCGTCCAAAAAACACTCAAACAAAGCAACATATTTAGTTCGTACTGTTCGTAGTCTAAAGCCGCATCGAGACTACTAGCACTATCGTAGTTATGCTTCGTTAAGTTCGGATTAGCCTCGGTTCGTGTGAGAGCGGTCATAACAATTCACAGAATGGTGTTATAAGGCGCGCAAGCCTCTTTGATGGGAAGTACTCGTTGCTCTGAATTCACAAGTAATAGATTAAAGCTGTTATGTACGTACAGTCTTCGTATGCTCAGCTCAGCTGTAGCCGCAGCTGCCGCAGTGAGCGGCAGTGACATTTGAAGTCAGATGAGCACAGCTATTTCGTATATGAAATGCTCTTACATAAAACTACTTACTTAAATATCATACGAACAAAGCAAATTGTAAAGCTACGTGATGGGAGACTATTTTCATTCACATAATGTTATATACCCAACCTCAAAACTGGGTTTCTCTCAGGGAGCAAACAGGTCAAAACCTACATCACATATTTTAAGTGCGTAATGTAGAATATCGTATTTTCCTGCTCGATAAAAGATGGGGTGAAGAGATAGGAGACAATTCTGATAAAATATGGATGATTAAAACTTGGACCGTAACAAAATTGACTATATAAAAACGGTCCAATTTCAAATAAAGCGGAAATCTCACGGACCATATCATATACCGACCGGGCTATAAATAGTTAGACAAAACTACCAACCTGCAAACCCTGCCATATTGGTTATCGTGGCTATCAAGTTGAACAGTTTGTAAGGGTCTAAATCCAGCTTAGCGTGTCCATAATAAATGGATACTCTGTACCGCTGAATGCCAAAGTAATGTGGATTAACCTTGCTTCATATTCTGGGCGAAATGAAAAATTACGACGAAGTTACCGATGTTATGGGTGATAATAATACTAACACCGACCGGTATAAATCATGAATCTTCAGATGAAAAAAATACAGGGTATTTAATTTTACCCCGAAGTGTAAAAACAGTTATTTATGTAGATTCACTTGGCATCGGAAAATCAGGTTTACTATGCAAGCACCCTATTCACTGTGAAAACGGGAAACTCTCGACGTTTTAAGCTAAATCTTTTGTTGAAAACGAAGACGAATCAATTGTGTCTTCGGGAGAAGTCGGACCGTTTATAACACATCTGCGGGAGTGAAATTTAATTTTCAATTCTTGTGACAGCGCTCTGAAATACTGGCGTTGGAAATCTAGTGATGGGAGAATTGAGCGATTTATCCGGGATTGTGAATTTGTGAATCTTGGATGAACCGAGTTGGCTGGAAATATGGAATTTACGAAAGGAATATTTCAAGGCAACCGTGCACTAGACCTTACGCTTACTGCCACCTCTCTCGGTTTTATATAATTAGGAGGTCGCTCTTTACCTCGTATTTAAGAAATATCCTTATGTTGTTCAATCTTCTGTAGCATAACTCTCAACTCTCAAGCCATAGAACTTACTTTCGACTTCACATCCTCTTTCACCTCCAAGAAAGCCGAACAGCGTCTAACCAAACCACCACAGGTAAACAAACTCCATGTCATGTTGACGTCGGAAAAAGCAGGCATCACTGCATTCGATTCAAGCTAGATCAAGTGTGATATTGCATCGACGATGAGGTTTTATGAAGTTTACAACCGGACGATAGATAACTAATGCCAAATTGTATTAAAAGTGCCTGTTTATTTATGAACAAAGTCATTATGGTAACCTATAATTGTGATTTCGATTTTCACCATTATCCGAAGATTGACTTTAACTCACTGCACTGCTGGGTATAGACATTTCTTTACTCCTGCCGTTAACATGATCTTGGGCCAACCCCATCCATCTACGGCGAAGATGACCGTACCAAATAGGTTCAGATTTGTACCTATATATTTTACAGTGTCAAAGCTAACTTTTTTAACGCTATGCGGCTTGCCATCTCTTAGATAAAGCATGGGCCATGCCATGGTACCCTGTAGCATCCTGGGTATTACCTACGAAAATAGTAAGTAAATATGGTAACTAGTTTCGCTAGGTAGGTAAGTATAGGTATTATAGGTACTCAGTTTACCTAAAATACCTACCTATTTTACCATCTGTTTTCGTTTAACGTTTCGACACAGGTAAAACCAGCCAGAGGCATCACAGCAATTCAATTTCAACTTGTTAGTTATATCGACTGTGAATTCCGCGTCGTCTGTCATCTCGGGTCGAATTGCATTCCCTTGTTAGTCACCATTTTGTAACGTTAGCGTTCCCAGTTTTCAGAATTGGAAATAAAATAGAAAGGTTGAATAAAACTATGCTTTTATTAACGTAGACCTTAGTTTAGAGAAAGAAGAGGCGCTGCTGGGAAATCATAAAAATATGAATCATAAATATAGAATCATAGTCATAGAAGCAACATCTGAGCGCTTCGTTGCTGCTCGTCTGCCAAAGTAGACAGGACAGGACAGGACAGGACAAGACAGGATGGAGTCATGACAGAAGCTCTGGATCGGGAGGGCTGAAAAGGTGAAGTTTTGTCCACAATTAGGAATATCTAGAGGTAGGTATCAGAATATGAGATACTTATCTAAACTAACTAGAAATACGTATTAAGGTACCTGTAGCTTAAGTAACGTAGGTAAGGTACCTTATTCAAATTCAAAAAATATCTATTCAGTTGTATCACAAGGATCACTTTGATTTTTTTTTTTTTTTATATTTTGGACAATCCACACAACACTATCTAGCCCCAAATTAAGCAGAGCTTGTGTTATGGGAGCCAGATAGCTCATATACTACTTAGATACATATTTTTTTTGTAAATACATAGGTACTTAGAATACAATATAACACCCGGACAGAGAACAAACATCCGCGTTCACCACACAAATATTTTGTTCTCAGTGGGGATCGAACCCACGACCTACGGCGCAGAAGGCAGAGCTACTACCAACTGAGCTGAGAGGCCAGTCAAGATAGGTGAGTCTAGGTACTAGTTCCACGCGACCAAGCCTAGAAAAACAGGTCATAAACGGCGTTGTACGCTTGTTAGTTCGTAGGTACAAGTAACTTCATCATCATTGTCATTAACCTTCAGTCTACATCTGGACATAGGTCTCTCTCAAGACGCGCCACTGAGCCCAGTCTTCGGCTCTTCTCCTCCAGTGCTTGCCAGCTAAATTTCACCAGTTACTTGCTTGCTTGAAATGTAGCAAGTAACTTTACCTACCTACAAAATATTACTTTAAATTCCCCGAACAAAATATTCTTCACCGTAACTCCGGCAAGAAGGAAAATTGTTAAAACCTCCCGCCCGATACGAAAATGTTATGACATGACAAAGGTGAATTCTTGGGTTTACTTAGCTCGCGAAATGACGAACAAATTGTCGGCATGCCGACGCCAACACAGTCAAGTCTTATGGAATTTTTTAAAACAACTTTGCCCTTGTCAAATCAGTTTTGCTACCTTGTCATAATACATTGACAGGCGCCTTTTGCGATGTAGGCCGTGGGTTCGATGCTCACCGAGAACAAATATTTAACTGAACATTTTTGATGAAAAATCGTAGGAAGTCAGTGGATTAAGAGGGAGCTTTATTTTTACTTACTTTTTACTTCGTTACACTTACTTCGTCAGACTAATGATGATGATTGTTTTTGCAAATTTACCTGTACTTATTTTATTGGATTTGTTAGTTTAAAAAAACAATGATCAAAGTTATTGACATAAAATGCAGTCTGTGCAAAGCTTTTACAAACAATTTAAAAACCTGTCAACATCACTAGCATTCAATATGCAAAAGTTACATTTATTACCTCAAAATAGTACCAGTTGAGGGCACATAAAATCTATCACGGTGTACTGGTAACATGACCACATAAATGTGTAAATAATTTAACTCTATTATTGTAAAATTTTAAACCTTATTATGTGTCCACTTCGATGAGCCCATGTGATCCCGCTTACCACACCTGTTCTTCTAGGCTTGGTCGCGTGGAACTGGCACCTAGACTCTCCTAGCTTTAAGACGTTTCAAAGTGATTCTTGTATCGTATTGAATACACGAACCGGAAGGCGAAGCGTCGGGCGACCACCCACCAGATGGACCGACGACATTGTTAAGATCGCGGGAAGTCGATGGATGGAAAGGGCTCAGAATCGTTCTTTCTGGAAATGTGTAGGGGAGGCCTATGTCCAGCAGTGGACTTCTTCAGGCTGATGATGATGATGATGATTGAATAAAAGTTTATTGAGTTTGAGTTTGACACAGGTTTTTTAAAATCAGGTGCGAAGTGCGACCTATCTTGGTAGGTTGGTATTTGGTTAGCAGACTGGTTTCCTCAAGTAGGCCGCTAGCGGCGGGCCCTTTTCGAGTGATACTTGACAGTCATGTTTTTTGAATTTTCTAGGTTCTACGACGCGCCGGTTTTTTTTTTCTTTGAACCCATGGCCTTTGGATCTGCAGGTGATGCCGCTACTACTGACCACCAGTCCTTTATTTTAAACCAGCTTGGCTGTACTATGTTTGTTTAGAACTAGATATCGCCGCTGGGTCGCTGGTGGTGGACACTAAAATTTATTAATTTCATTATGATTATGTAGATAGGTTCCTAAGTAGGCAAGTAATAGAAGTAACAAAACATAATTTACAAACAATACCAATACACTGCTACTGCCATCTGTTGATTGCAGTTAAAACAAACATTGTCTGAAAAAAAGGTATGTAAGGCTGCGGTAAGTCCTCAAAGAACTTGAAGAACTATGTAGTTCAATATAAACGTAACAGATGGCGCTTTACGCAAATTTAGTAAAAGGAGGCACAGGACCATACAAATCAATTGGATAATAAATCTAACAATACTCATTTGGACATTATTTGTAATCATAAGCTGTTAAGTACATAAACTAACCTGTATATCATCGCTGCTGACTAGACTAGCCTCCCAGAAGTCTTCAATATTCTCCGGATAGTCGCACTCCTTTGTTGGGTCCGGGCTCAAGCATGTCTCCCTCATTTTAAACACAAATATTAGGCCTCCATCAACTTCATCAGGCCTCCAGGCACCACACATAGTCGACACAGTTCTTTTTTGCACAAGATCTAACTCATCACTGGAGTCTAGCTTCATTTTTTTAACAGGCAATGCTTCCAATTCCATCTCACTTTTGTTTTTCACTCCCTCACTAGCCATGGCTAGTAAGTTTTTGATATAAAACTTACTTTGATCTAATCTGACACTAAGTAGAGGTTTGGGTGATTTTATGAGATTAATTAGGAGTTTTAGCATCTAAGCGCCCGTGAGAGTCAAGGCAAACTAACACTACACTGAAAAAAAATATTATTTTTAGGCTAAACTAACTATAAAAAAAAACACGAACGAAGATCCCCGTTGGTACATCAAAGGTCGATAAGGATGGTTTTACTCTGGTGGAGAAAAGACCAAAACCGTCACGTAATAAACGTGGTACCGCCAGCGTCATAGCATCAGAAGTCACCCTGCGTGCTGTGGACCCGACCATCCTCCTTTACCTCTCGAGATTGGACCCGAATACTTCAGGTGATGAGGTCTTTCGCTATGTAAAGGAGAGGATCCGTTTCTGGATTAAGGACCCGCCACCAATACAGCTACATCTGCAGCGGCTAGAGCCATCGGGAGTGAGAGACACGGCCTTCAAATCGTACGTGCTCCAGGTGCCTGCGAAGCATGGGGACATGTTTCTCAATTCGGATTTCTGGCCGCCAGGAGTCGTCTTTCGTCGCTTTAGGGGTGCGCTCACGAAAAAAGCCCCTAAGATTTAAGATTTAATAAGTAATTTTATTTTATTTTATGTATGTTAGTCTCTAAGGTATTTATTAACTATGGACCTAAGGTGTTTCATTTTTGTAATGTACATTTTATAGTTGTCTGAAATAAAATTTATTATTATTATTATTATAAAATGCTAAAAAAAACTAGAAAATAACTACTATGAAACTAACACACGTGCTAGGGTTAAATATCGGGATTCCGACGACCTAGACGATAACTACGAACGTACATCGACGCGAAATCAGTATTTGTATTTGAAGCACACACGCAACTACTGAGGAAAAATCAAAATAACGAATTATTTTTACAAAGCCGAAAAACAGAGGTTATGTTTGGTTTCGGAAACCATCAACCAAACAACACAAACAAACACAAGAAATGTCAAATTCATTAAAATCAGCTGACTGTCATTAGTGACAGTTCTTTGTTATTAGTGACAGCTTTGTGACATGTTCCTTAGAACTATTTTTTTTTTTAGTTTTTGTAGTTTGACCTTAGACAATTTCTAAATTGTCTAAGGCCCGTATTCTGAAACAGTGCTTAGGTCTGAGTCGAGCCTCAAGCACAGATTTTTGACACTTTTCAATGGAGAACTGTCATAAAATCTATGCTTGAGGCTCGACTCAGACTCAAGCGCTGTTTCGGAATACGGGCCTAAGAGTTTGACCCACTTACAGAAAATATTTAACTTTTAATTTAGCAAAACAACACATAAAACAAAGTGTTCCTCAGCACGCAAAATAAGCAAAAATAAAAACCTTGAGATGTCCTGCCATCTATGCATCAGTTGTTGTAACAGGGTAGAAAGTGTTCGCGAGTAGGTCGTGTTCCGTTCCGCGTTGGTATCATTTTATTACATGTTGCGAAAATCTAGCAACAGATGGCGCCACGCTATATTTACATCTTCAAACTAAAATTATGTCGTAATTATCTGCTCTCATAGCTCAGTGCAAAGACCAACCTTAATAAAGACATCAATTAAAATAGAATAAATAACTTACCCATGTACCTACATACGTATTTAAAACAAAGAAAACTCACAAAGATTTTAAATTGTCTCAAAATGTATGAGCTGTAGGTGGGATTTGAACCTACGACCTTCCCTTTGATATTTGTGGGATAACCTAGGTACAACAAAGAGCAAGAGTCTGACATAACCCACTAGTTCCCCCGCTACTGGGTGTCCATAAAGGATTTCCCCTGGGCAAAAAAAAAAAAAAGGTACAACAATGAACACCACAAGGTAAGTAGGAAATAATGTGGTACAGTTTACTGACTACACACTGGTACACTTACGTTCCATAGAGTAATAACTATTGTACAGAGTACAGTAGGTACTCATATGTGGTTATGTATGTATATGGGTACCTACCTACCTAATCTCCTAATGTCCGGTTACCTACGTCTGCAAACCATCAAGCAAATGATCTGAAGACAGATGACAAATGAGCCTGCCCTGTAGCAAAATGACAAGGGGATGTTTTGAGAGCAGTATGGCCATGAACCTACCAAGTTTTTTTTTACAATTTATAGGCTAACGAAGGCTAAAGTTTGCAGGTAAGTGATGCGGTCGACAGTAACGAGTGCCATCATTATTTTGTTCACTTTAGAATGGCCCATGGTGACCAAAGTGAAACAGTGATTTTTCTTTTTCTTATAAATTCGAAATTGTCTCTTCAAGCGTCTATGTAACCCTATTCAATATGTCAATCCTATCTTTCGTACCTAGTTATAACACATTTTATTACAGCTGTAGGTAAACTTCATAGTTTTTTTTCAGTGTCTAATCAAAATGTTCTTGACGATGGAACTGATGCTGGAGTAGAATGGTTACCTATTTTATTAAAGGACTAGTGGTAGTAAAAGTATAGTCTTTTCAGGTAAGTAATAAAAATACCTCTTACTTTCAAGAAATATTGCTATATTATAGGAATTTCGGGAAGACTTTTCACGGGCTGGTGTCTGAATAAGTACTCTAAAAAAAACCCCCGACGCGCGTAGTATCACGACCCCTGGTGGTTAAAAACTCGCTGAGTTAATGGCCACGGTCATGAAACTATTCAGCTATTCGTTCATGTCTATTATTTGTCACAGCCAATCCACATTCCTGTGACAGTGTGCAGGCCACCTAGTCGACAAGGCCTATTGTCAGAAAGAGAATGGAAAAATCCACTAATGAGTGTTTAACACTAAGCTGGAGGCAGTGGTGGTTAAGTTCTTCGGAATTTTTCGGACCGAAAAATTTAGGTTTTTCTGTTCGAAACACATGTGCCTAATGCACACACAATCACAAATTACATCACATCACACATTTAAAATTAAATGCTTTCTTATTTGTACAGTAGTAGGCCTACAACAAGCTCTGTCTGGCTCTATCTCTGGCTCTGGTTTTGAGTCTGTGTGAGTGCTCATGCTCACCAATGTATACTGTGTGTGTGACGTTTTGACGTAGGATTTATTTATATAGACAGCACTCACACAGACTCAAAACCAGAGCCAGGCAGAGCTTGTGGTAGACCTACAGATGATGCCTGACTTTTATGACTCCTAATATACACGAACATAACACACATTCGACACAAATATACCTAGTGGTCTCAAGCAAATAGAGAAAACATTGTGAGGAACCCCGCTGTTATGACAGTTCCGCGCTTGTGGACTATGCTTTTCCGATGACAAAACTCAAAGAAAAAGTATATCTGGCTAACATCGACGTCAAGCCATAATGCTAAGATCATGTTATTATAACACTCAAGATTGCCCACTTAATGACAGATAAGGGCTTTAAAAGTGAAGAAGAAAAAGTATAACTAGATACAATTACGTATGCCATCTTTATGAGAATACATACCTGCCTAACCACATCGCTACTCCTGAAACTCTCAACCCTAATTTACGAGCATGCAATCTACCCAAAAAACCAAAATGTCATAGAGGACGCTGGAGCGAATTTTCCTTATGGTTTTAATTAAGCTCTCTGGTAGGTACCTTCCGCCATTTTTGCAAGCCCGCATCGCTCGTGCAGATTGATTAAAAGTCTATGGTCCATGCTTTATAGCACGTTTCCATTATCCCTGTGCATCTTGTTAGCGCCATCTAGGCTATAGGTGCTGAACTAAATGATATTCCAGCTTTTAAGGCCTGCGCACACCTAGTTCGCTAGCGGTAGCGATCAGTGAAACGCTGTCAAATATTCGCTGTCAAAGCTCAAATCTGACACCGATATTTGACAGCGTTTCACTGATCGCTACCGCCAGCGAACTAGGTGTGTTCGGGCCATTAGTGAAGGTTTCCTATTTAAAGACCCTTTGAGCCTTTGAGGATCGTTCTATGGCACTGAAAATAAAATGAATATTGCGGACAATCAACGCAACACTAGCTAGCCCCAAATTAAGCAGAGCTTGTACTATTGGAACTACATAGCTGTTATAATATTTTTTTTGTAAAATAAGACACCTACTCCATGAATGGAAATTAATTCACTCGGACAAAGTCGGTTAAGATTCCAATAAGTAGGTTGCATAATTAGATGTAAGAATTTGTTATGTGGAGAATTTCCATTCAATCTAATCTAAGTAGGTATTTGGTTCTATGGGAGATGAATACGGCTTGTGCCGTAGCACAAGCTACGAATAAGCTACGCTTACTTGAATTCTAGAATGTTCGTAGCACCGTAGCGCTACGAATATTCTAGTTTTATGTAAACTGTGGGTGCTCTGTTGTTTTATCAATTGATTAATTTTACCTTACGTATTTTACCCAGAGTTTTTACTGCAAGCAATTACTTATAAGCAGTTGCAATTGCTACAGCATTGGTTTTAAAACAACGTAAACTAGGTCATGTCAACGTAAACTAGGTTCGTCTATCAACATGATGATGTCATAAGAGATGTAAAATTACATTGATGTATTGTTTCGATATTATATCGTGTCGAAAATATCAATGGAAACAAACCAAGCCCGTGTAAGTACTTAACCGTCTAATTTACGGGCGAGGTGCGCGCCTGACCGATAGTTATCCCGGACGCTAATCCGGACAGACACTGTAGGTCTATTCTGTGTTTTCAACACCATTTGTCGTTAGCGTCCCGCAAAATGACTTAACGTTAGCAAAGGCGACGTTATCGACGCGGATTTTGTATGAAAAAACGATGAGCGCCCCTGTCGGGATTGCAAGAACTTATGGTATGATTCATACAAAAAAATTTAGGAAACGAGCCGTAGTTTTTTGCTGTTGTTCAAGATTTGCTCACGTGGAACTGGCACCTAGACTCATTCAGCTTTATGACATTTTAATGTGATCCTTGTTAAAATAAATAATTTAAGTTGTTTAAATAAATAATTTATTTGACTTTGACTTTGATTTGTACTCGTAAGTAACAATAGTTTTCGCAATCCCGATGCTCATCATCTCCATTCAAAATCTGGGTCGATAACCTAACGATAACTATTTTGCAGCGTTGCCAGAATGCTAGTTTTGTAACATTTTATGTTACTTTTGACCATCCATGTTACAACAATTTTGTCTGCTAAATATACGTAATTCGATCATAAATATTACTATTATTGGTCGAAGAATAAAGTGCCCTAATAAAGTACTGTGTCCTTGTTCACATATTTTTGGTAATTATACTTTTCTCGTGAAAATGTTATTTTTTGGGCTATATCATGTTATATTTGACTATCTGCCACTGGCAACACTGGTATTTTGCGGGAGTAAGTCTAACGACAAATTATGTCAAAAGTCGGAATAGGCCTACTGGCCTTTTGGACCGCGGATGTTGATACCTACTATTGGTCCTTATGACCGCGGTGCGCGAAGGGTTAGTTTAATTAGGGTTGTCTGTTTGAGTGGTGAAACTGACCGCGGGGTGATATTGGAGGGGTTAGTTTTGGGAACTATAAATATTATGATATTTTTCAGGGTAATGTCGTCCTTTAGGGTTTTACTTCTGTGTTAGAGTTATCAAAACTTAACAGTAGGTAAGAGTAGGGTAGGTAGAAGTTAGTAAGTTGAAGTGGCAATGGGCAGGCCATATAGCTCGAAGAACCGACAACCGTTGGGGAATAAAGGTTCTCCAATGGCGACCACGAACCGGAAGACGAAGCGTAGGGCGCCCACCCACCAGATGGACCAACGACATTGTTAAGATTGCGGGAAGTCGATGGATGGAAAGGGCTCAGAATCGTTTTTCCCGGAAATGTGTAGGGGAGGCCTATGTCCAGCAGTGGACTTCTTCAGGCTGATGATGATGGTGATGATGAACAGTAGGTAAAACTTGACCACAAACATACAATACCATTGTCAAGCTCGTCTTTTGTGTAACTGTAAGTGTCAGATGCGTTTGTTCCCAGTAGTTCGGTTGAACAGTTCTCTTGATCGAACTACTAGGATTTTTTTCCCACTAGTAATGTTACAAATAAAACACAATGGGGAAGATAAATATTTAGTTTTATTAAAATATGAAAGGTCCTGAGCAATTTTGAGGTCTACTTGACTAATACCTGTTTTTCTTAGGCAATGCTGTTATAGGTGATGGGGTCCACTTAATATCATGTGGGCCTTGTTCCATCAGAAAAAGAAAACAACATTTAAACATAAACTACATTTATTTGATATAATTAATACAATGTGTAGACGTTAACAATAGATAATGGTAGATAAAATATGCCAAATTAGGCCCGACTCAGCTTTTCGCTGCCTGATGAGAGTTGTATAAAAAAAAAGTTCTTCTTTCTTAAAGTATTTTTTTTCTGGGTGTTTTGTTGGAACTGGTTTTCTAGACCTAAATTTTATAATAAAAACCATACTTATGTAACTAAAGTTGGGCCAATCCTGCAAAATATAACTCAAAGCACAACACCTAAGCCAAAAATGTAATCTCATACAATATTCGGCTGTATAGCCTTACAATAGCGGATTACTTCCCCTAAAGGAATAATATTACCATAAAACGTCTGCCGCTAACAGATACCTAAACACTTCGAAGCGATTTGTTGGGAAGATTAAACCGAACCATTATAATTTGCATGCGCGTATTTGGTTGGACCCAATGGGATTAAACATAGGTAACACCGATAAATAAATATTGGTAGCCATATCTAGCCCCAAACTAAGCATAGTCAGAAAAAGAACAGTAGAAATTTTTTTTTTTCAAAAGACGGTTCATAAATGACGTAGATAGGCAATAACAAACATTATAAACAACCGAGTTGAGAACCTCCTCCTTTTCATTTGAAATCGGTTAAAAACACGCAGCTCAGCAATGTATGCTGATGGCTACCAATCCAACTGCAAAGCGCGGTGATAACAGCAACTCCCCAAATATGGGGAAAACTTTTGAACATCAATGGACTGATAATGATTAATTCAAAACGTAAATCTGGCATCTTTTCGAAAGCGATGCAAATGTATGCAAACACACCATAATGCCAGCAAGAAGTGTTCCTAATTCAAAATTACCAAGATCTATCTTTTTGTTACAAAAAGTTGTGAATCCGCGTTCGATTTTCAATTTTTTTTTGTGTTCGATTTTCAACGAATTATGTTGCAGGAATAGACCCGTTGTTGGTTCAAAAATAGGCGTGATAACAGGGGGGTGATTGGGTCTCTTTTGTTGCAATTGAAACCTAGGTGTATGTCAGTTTTGACATTATTTTGAGCTTCGATTGCAATAAAAAACTAATTGAAACGAAACTTATCTTTGACGGAACGACGAAATGCTGGCGTAATAACATGAGATAGTGATTAGGAACTGCGTTTTGTACAACTATTATGGCAAGAGATAGACATTTGTCGAAAAATGATGACACCAACATAATAAAAAAAAAGATTTATTTTTGCTATAAGTCCTCCTTCGTTAGTCCCTCCTCCGTATTACTTTATACATAGCTAAGACTATTCAGCAGCAGTAGAGTAGTAGGTAATTGAAAATGTTGCAGCATTGTTCCATCCACTTGAGTATTCCGATGTAGCGGGCAGATTGACTGACTAATACATAAAGATGATGTTTCAAAGGGGATCGGAATTGAATATTGCGTATAAAAAGGGTGCGTGGTACATGTTACTAGCCAGAGTCCACTTACAGCTCATCTTTGTATGTAAAACCGTGGATAAAGCTATGTACCCTGCGGTGGAGATCAGTGACACTGAAACGCTATGAAATATGATGGTGATATTCGACAGCATTTCACTGATCGCCACCGTAGAACGCTTTGATGTGCGCAAGGCTTCAGATCGTTGCAGTTTATGCATTTTTTTCTTAATTTTTCTTTTGGCTGGGTTTTCAGCTCAGCTGGGAGTAGCTCTGCCTTTTGTGCCATAGGTCGTGGGTTCGATGCCCACCGAGGATAAATATTTGGGCGTTGAACACAGATGTTTGTTCTCTTTCTGGGTTTATTATATTCTAAGTAGGTGTTGTTATTTTTTTGCATTTACAAAAACTAGTATATTTCTCCCATAGCTCTGCTTAATTTGGGGCTAGATAGGAGCTGATAATATGTGTAGTTTTTTTTTAATAAATACATTCTTAAATACAATATAACACCAAGACAGAGAACAAACATCTGTGTTCATCACACAAATATTTGTTCTCGGTGGGGATCGAGTCCACAACCTACGGCGCAGAAGGCAGAGCTACTACCAACTGAGCTGAGAGGCCAGTCAGACAGTGTTGTGTGTTGTGTTGTAGATTGTCTTCAATATTTAATTGTTGTTCGGTATTTAATTGAAATGAAAAGCGTATTTCTTTTTAATCGGACCACACCAGGAACCCTGAAGCGCTGCGAAACTTAAATTCGAAAATCTTTGAGATTCAAATCGCTATAAAGATGTTAAGACGCCGTCTGCAGGCTGTATCATTTCAAACGGGAACATCTTTGCGGAGGTTCTATCTACCTATCTGTGAATAGATGTATAATTGTACAGCTGGGCGATTGTGAAATTCTGTTGCATTCAAAAGTTTGATACTAACAAAGAACCGCGATCACCTAACTTCTTGCCTTCTGTTTTCGCAGCAAAATCAGATAACACAGAAATAAGGTAAGACACGAGAGAAAGAAAACTAATTGGCTTAACTAAAACTAACTATTGTGCCATAGGTCGTGGGTTTGATGCCCACCGAGGACAAATATTTGTGCGTTGAACACAGATGTTTGTTCTCTGTCTGGGTGTTATTGTATTCTAAGTAGGTGTCGTTTTTTGTTTGCATTTACAAAAAAAGTAGTATATCAGCTATCTATAGCTCCCATAGTATTGAGCTATCTCTAGATCGTTTGTAACGAACTGCAGATAACTCAACTGTTTCATGTGTATTTTGTACATTTTGTAAATATTTGTTTAATTGTAAGTTTCTTTGTATAAATAAACGTCAAAGATACTATTGTGATGTCTTTCTTAAATTTTTTTGCTTATTTTGTGTGAGCTGAAGTAGCAAATAAATGTTAGTCTATGTCCATGTCTTTTTTCTATGTCTATCTAAAAGCGTTAGTATAGGCTAAGTTCGTGGATTAAGCATGCCAATTTTTTTATTAGGCTAGGGATACATACAATCGGTCCTCAAGAGCCTCCAAGAAATATAACGACGTCTACAAAAATCATTATAACAAATCTCGCGTGCGTTGTAAAGCTTAGCGCACACTCGCTTTTCATAAAAATAAACACTTAGGTAATGGGGGTCGCAGCCGTAACGCACTGTGAAAAAACACTCTTTAAACACGACGACACGGGCAGAACATTTTTATTTTTTTTGAGAAAAAGTTTTTGACATTCTGGTTCATACTTTGTAATTCCTTGACCACACTCTGATATGATCCATGGAATTCAGTAAAAACCAACGAAACAGTTTTATGCTTTGCTTCTGATCTTGATAATATAAATTTTATACCTTTTTAACCGACTTCCAATCAAAAAGGAGGAGGTTCTCAATTCGGTTGTATGTTTTTTTTTTTTTATTTTTTTTTTTAATGTTTGTTACCGCATAACTTCGCCATTTGTGAGCCGATTTGAAAAATTATTTTTTTATCTGAATGGTACTGCTTCCAGATTGGTCCCATTTTAATTTTATTAAAATCGGTGTTGCCATTTTTTTTTAAATAATTTTTTTAATGTTTGTAACTGCATGCCTCCGTCATTTATGAACCGATTTAGAAAATTATTTTTTTATTTGGAAGGTTATTTTTACGTCCAGACTGTCCCAAACAAATTTCATTAAAATCGGTTTAGCCGTTTGGCAATGAAGTCGGTTTCTCAAGTTTTTTAAACTTATAATTATTATAGTTACTCACTGGCGTAAAGAATAACCAAGAAAGAACCAGCTACGCCAAATAGCCTTGTTTATTTTCTTTGTCGTACCGTATCCGCTCCGTTCATACTCAAACCTTTGCGTGAAAAAGTAAAGCGAGTACAAAACGACACCCGCGGGACACAGAATCGGTTATATGTCAGAGGATTGTTTTGAATACGGCCCCACCACAGAATAAATAGTACCGTAGCCGGAGTGCGGAATGGATTGGTGGACATGACATGGTGCTGATTGGAATTGTATTTTTACTATTTGCGGCTGATCCGTTTTCAACGAATTTTATGTTCCTAGCAGCCTAGAGCTTCGCTCGGTATTTTGTATTAGTAATCTGTATTTTTTAGAAATTATAAGAGACGTATCTTTAATGGCTTATTCTTGCTTAACAACGCCATCTGCTGGATATGCTTGCAGTTAGTTGCTCGCAATCGCCAATAGATGGCAGGACCAGTCACGTATTCAGTTTATGTTTAACTATTGAAATCAGGGTTAAAAAATCATTTTCTAAAAATAAATCCTAGCTAGATCGATTTATAGCCCCCAAAAACCCCTGTATACAAAATTTCGTGAACACCCGAGATTCTGATTAATACAAGATTTTTTCTCGTATAAAGATATAAGATTGTTCTTGCAGTTCCATTTCCTGCAGTTACGTTTGCGCCATTATTCGCTATACAATTATGATGTAAGCCTTGAAACCAGTGAACTTGTTGGTGCTTGATGATGGCGATGTAAGCGTCAGGAACCACTGTTCCCCCATGCTTTTATTTACGAGACGCTGTATTGTCTGGAATAGGTTTCTGTAATAATTAGAATAAAATTACCGCATACAGCACACATACCATCCGCACAGCTTTGTTGGCCTATCCAAGCATCAGAATTCTTACTACTCGATCTTCTCTTCTTTTTAGGCATTTTAAAGTGCGCCTCAGAGTTCGTGCACTTGAGGCATTCTCTTCGTTTTAGGCATTTTAGTGCGCCTCAGGGAGTCTCCTTTCGTGCTCTTGAGACATGTTTTTGAACTTTTTTGGTTTGCCGAGTTGTCGGTTTCCTTGCGATGTTTTCTTCCACCGCTTGAGAGCACTTGCGTAGTGCACATAGATTTTTGAACGGAAAACTCATTGATACATCTCATTGATGGATTTGAGCCTTACCTTACCTTGATGACCTTAAAATCTGAAGGCAGTGCTCTCGAGAATAGACTATTTTAACTGCTATTGAGTAGAGACAACAAAATAATTACGCTAGCCAACCCGATCTCATTTACATAACCAACCAAGTGACCATTTAGATGACATCAGTAGAGAAAATATTTTGTCCAAATCCACTGTTTTCTAGATCCGAAACACACGCAATCTTGCATCTTCTACGCCGGCCATATTTAATTCATGACTCCACACACTAACCTTGCTTACATACGGCGTGCGTGTGGACCCAGCTTTACTCTGTTTACACACGATAAGATCTTTGATACGACGTTTTTGTGATATGTTTTCAGCAGTTTGGCATTGCTTAGTTTGTTTTTATACCTTCAACGTCAATAGCCCTCTTTAAGGTTGCCATCCAATCCTTCTACGTTTCGTCTTCCGGTTCGTGGTCGCCATTCGAAAGTCTTTAGTCCCCAACCTGTCATTTCTTCACAAGCTAATGACTTGCCTAAGTGCCTATGGTCCAACAAGCTTTGGCGGTGACCTTGGCTTTTCTAAAGATTTCTTTATATTACTGATTCAGGAGCCTATCTCATTAGGATATGGTTGCTCTACTAACGAGTGATTTCTATGCCACCGTCAAATTGGTTGCGCAACCAAGCTTTTGTTGGTGGCGCAACTGAACCACCCGCTGGTCGCATAATTATGGTAACCAAAAATTATTTCAGAAGCTAGCTGAATCCACAATGAGTTTTCAATTTTTGTTTCAAAAAATTACCAGTTCGATAATTCTTGCAGATTATTTCAGCAGATGATGGTGCTCAGCTGACGTAACACAGTTAATGAGGAAGGAACCTCGGGATGCGACAATTAGCCCGATCATAACAAATCCCCGGGAAGCGGCAATCAGGACGCGGCAGCGAGGACGGCAATTATACATTGTTACTAGTTATTGAGCATTGCTGGTACATTCATTGATACTTGTCTGAAGGAATTGATACTCGCTGTTTTTTTCTTCTCAACGTGTTACTTGTTCTTGCAAACCAGTGTGGTGGAAGGATTTAAAGTAGGTACGCCCTAAAGAGGCCCCTTTCGTGCACTTGACACTGTTGTCAAACGTTTACGTGGGCTGTTTGGATTTGAAGGATGTGTATGGCAGGCAACTTTCACACTGTATGCCTCAAGTTCATGGACGCAGGGTAGCTCAGAGAGCAGGTTTCAATCATACTTGACTTGCGAGCCAATGCTTTGTTATGTCGATCGTTACCACTCAACATCAGGTAGGCCATCTTTAAATATTTTTTTTGTATTTGTAACAGGAAAACTCGTTTTGTGTCAAATAAGCTAATTGTTTCAGCCCTTTTCCGAGTGTACACACTTCAAGAAAAGGGCTCAATGTTTTAAATTCCTTACGAACCCTTATGCATCCTTCCACATGGGGCAAAGGGCCGGCACTAAGAAATTGCTTCCTTTTGATCACTTTTCCGAAGCCATTGATTAGTGGAAATCACGAGGTAACGACGTAAGGCACCTGTGTCTCCCAATTCTGTTAAAAATATCAAGCTCCAGGGTTGAGCCTTTATTGAAAACACAGAATCTGAAGATCCTTTGTAAGTCTTTTTATTTTATACCCTAAATATCGCAAAACGTTTCGGTTTTGTTTTAGTTTTTTAGTTTTTTTATATAACTTGCTCACAGGCAATTGCAAGAAGTCGCGAGTGGTTCAAAGACTGACATAAAATCGCTCTAATCGTAAAAAAAATATCTTGCTAGGGTGTGTTTTTGTAGCAGAACTAGTAGGAAAAAATATCCCAGTAGTCCGGTCAACAAATTGTTCAACAAAACTATATACAGGTACGATTCTAACTCGTTTTCAACCCTCCTCCAGCCTTTTGGCAGCCCTGCATAGGCACCCTTTCCCGTACGCTACGATTTTGTTCGCCAATCCCTCGGATTCTTCCAGAGGACATCTGAGCTTGCTGAGTGATACTGATCAGAAGCTCTTATTAAATGAAAACCTTCCACTTTCATCAGGAAATAGTGATTGGGCCATACGAATTGATGCTAACAGTTTTCGACGTAGTCAAATAAACTTTTTTTTTTAAATGCTAATCTAGTCCCAAATTTAAAAAGGTTATTGTGCTTTGAAAACGTGTTATTATGTTTTTAAACTCATCACACAAATATGTCTCGTTGGTGGGGATCGAACCCTAAACAATAGAAAGCAGAGCTATTACCGACCAAGCTGCGAATATATTAAAAACGTGGTTTGTTTTTTCTTCTTTGGATTATTTTGTAACTATCTGATGGAACATACCTATGATCATAAGTAGTAGCCATGGCCTATAACAAAGCATTGCCTCGTAGGTCACGGACGTCAGGAACGTGCCCTACGATGCCCTGCCATGCGACTATCAACTTGAGGCATACAGATGTTCAGCCTCACGTGCCAGTAATTTCACCGGCACCCACACCCTTCAAACCAAAACACAGGAATGCTGCTTCGCGGCAGAAATAGGCATGTTGGTATAAGATAGTGCAATCCACGAAGGCGCGCCCCACTATTCCTCCTAACCGTTTACAGTATATGTGTGCAAGCTTCCGTCAATGTCTGAGTGTTATCGGTACACACTAATTACCTATGAGTGCACACGAACACTACAATGAATAGACTACGGTTCGCGACTGCCGCTCGAAGCAAACTCCCCGCACCCCGCGAGGGGCGCGTATTCGTGAATTGCACTATCTATACCTTTCACAAGAAGCTCTACTACTATTGATTGCCAAGAAAAACTAGGTTACATACTAGATTACCAATAATGCATGAAAATGAACAGGGCGGTCTGTAGCGTGCTAGTCAAAAATTCAAATTAACTGAATTATACTTCGAAGCTCGGATAACTAGACTCGAATGAGTCTACTGAGTCGCTGTTACAACAAATAAGCGTTTTACTCCCAAATTGAATTACAACCCTAGTGAGGGGAGATTCACAGGAGAGTATTGTGTGACGCACGGTCTAAAGCCTTGCGGAAATCTAGATCATTTGCGATGGCGATCAGTGTAACACTGCCAAATATCGCACTGTCTTTTGACAGTGTGACACTGCCGCGAATTTTTTTTTTGTAATTCAAATATGTAAACAATATTCAAGGTACTTTCCCTCCGTGTGTGTGTGTCATTGTAATCAATTAAAAGTTATCTATCTATTAGTGAATAGAATTATAGAAGTGGCGTGGCGAAATAACAGGAGCATCGACATTCAAAATGAAGTTTAGAATAACGCCGATTGGTGAAACTGCGTTTTAGGCACACACGGACAGAATCGGCACGACATGTCTTTTTCTTTCATTCCTCCTTCATCCGTTTATAACAATATGCCAGTGCTCTGAAACGGTGAAGGAAAACATCGTGAGGAAACCGGCATTAACGTGGAACCTAAAAAAGTTCGAAAATATGTAACAAGTGCACGAAAGGAGCTTCTTTGAGGCGCACTTAACATCCTTCCACCACACTTGGTTCGAAAGAATCAGTGACACGATAAGAAGATCCGTATATTATTGTCATCCGTCATCTCAGTACTCTCCCCTGACTTAGAAATCATCTCTCACACAATCCATTCAACTGCAAAAGACGAATATAACAAAATAACTTATCACCCGTTGGGTCACAGCACGCTATCAAACGCACAAAATAACCTCCCCTATGTTACCAAGCACAGGGAACAAAAACACAGTGTGGCCAGTTTTAAAATTAAGTTCAATTTAGCGGAAACAGTGGCTACACTCCGCAGTGCAAGATGAACTGGGTTTTTTTGTTGCATTCACCCTGTTTTGGGAAATGGTTTGTTTCAATTAGGGAGGATGGTAGAATGGCTACTTTTGTGGCTGGTCGACAATGTTCTGGGAGGTAATAAACTCTACCTATCTCTCTTGGTACTCACTATCCTCTATTGCTGACGAAGGACTGTATACTTTATGTACTGATGCATTGATGAGAGTCCAAGCGAAAATGGAACGGAAAAGAATATTCAGAAAGATCTAGATCTAATTCCAAGTCAGGGTCAATACCTACAGTCGTATAAGCCAACTCAATTTCATTAGTTTATTAAAAACGGGCATATAAATCATCTATACAATCACAAAAGATATTGTAGATTATTTATATCCCGCTTTATTTGACGGGATGCTTTAAAGTGCCTAGGATCGTATTTTTAGATGGAGTAATCTAAACCACTCTAACATCTTAGTCAGCCTATCATATTTTTTTGATTTTTATTAATTACCATATCGGTCAGACTGTCTGCCCCCGGCCACGGCTGTTGTACGGTGTTGTACTC
Organism: Thera obeliscata; assembly: GCA_947578465.1. Classification (NCBI taxonomy): domain Eukaryota; kingdom Metazoa; phylum Arthropoda; class Insecta; order Lepidoptera; family Geometridae; genus Thera; species Thera obeliscata. Next base: position 13,207,079 of record OX387924.1, on the reverse strand, counting down.
ATAGTCCGGTCAATTTAGACATTCAAAGTCACCTAAATTCCCATCAAGCTGAAAATCGGTAAGATTGTTTAAAATATAATTAAAAACAAAATTTGAAAGTTTCCCATCTTTCCCCTGTAAGGAAAAAAAAATATTAAAGGTCAAAGTTAAAAAAAAATGAGTTTTTCGCGATTTTCAGCAAAACGGTAATTTTAATTTCAATCATAAAAATATTTCAAACTAAAATGGTAGATCTTAAAATTATCTTCAATAAATTATTTAATACTTTTTTTTCTGATATTTTAAATGATATTTTAAACAATCTTACCGATTTTCAGCTTGGTGGGAGTTTAGGTAACTTTACTCTTATTTTTTGGTCTAATTTGACCGGACTAACAGTCGAAACGTTGGAAAATAAAAAACAGTAATCGCGATAAATACCCGTTTCATCCCTAAAATGATGCATATAATTTCACGTTCATTTAAAAGTCTTATTTTAATGATGATAATGATGACTCTCTGCATTCGTATTGCAGTTGATATTATTCTTTTAGGTCACCAACTGGCAGTTCGTCCCTAATTATGATGTTCTCATCGATTTTCCGTCACAAATCCAACAAACCCACCTACTGTAAACAGTAATTCACTCTAACAACATTATAAAACTGGTAATCATTGCTTTCCATTGAATACGTAATTTGTATCACAATTTAATAACACGTCTTTTCTGTCAAACTTTTGACTACTCCCCATTTTTGTGTGACAACCTGCTTAAACTGTTGCTTTGAAATTTTACTGGGACCATAACCTGCTGTGTTTAAAGTTCAAATTGCAACGGTTTTTATAAAATATTGTATCTTTTTAAATTAGTCGTAGATACGTGTCAGCTAACGACGTCATTGAGTGATGCCCAAGGGGCACTTTCAGAATTAAAATGATGAACGTTATCGAGTATGGAAATCTTCCAATTTATTACGATAGGTCATTATTCTATTAGGTAAACAAAACTCAGGGGTTAATAGAGAGTATGATAGAGACATCGTGGGTAATATAAGGGTTGGTTTATTATGACGGGTTTATAGAGGTTGTTATCGCGTCATGTCTGTAACAAGTTAATTTTACATAAATTCTAAACTCCTAATGCCTGCACACATCTAGGCGATAGCGATCAGTGAAAAACTGTCAGATATCGCTGTCTTATTTGAGAGTTTTCACAGATCGCCATCGTAGATCGCTTAGATGTGCCCAAGGGGGTGAATATTCTCTGAACACAAGAGAAAGGATAATTTCCTTCCAGAAGGCAGAAGCCTCGACAGCTACGATATACGGAAAACATAAAAAAGTGCGGGTTTGTGCAATGCTAACGTGTATTTAAGAGACATTGAAAATCTCGGTCGGTCCGAGAATTAGGCTCCTGGGCCTTAGACTTTGAGAAGTAGAGTTTCAAGCTTCATTCTACAAATTGTGATGTAACACTTTTATTACTTTTTAGTCTATAATATACGCGGAGGGAATTCAAGCGAACGGGTAAATTACCCCATTGCACAGTACTTTGATATATTGCCAGTAATAATAGCTGGGGTGACCGACGTTTTTCAGTTTAAAATCGGACTATCGGTGTGTGCTTATGGGAAAATTACCGTTTTATTTCCATGAGCAGGAAGGAGTACCTACCATTGGTTTTTAAATACATCGTTACCTACTTTTGGGGTTACTTATAAAAATATGCAGTTTCAACAATTTTTTTTATGTATCAATCATATAGCCCACCTGATGTTAAGTGGTAATCATCGCTTATAACAAAGCACTACCTCGTAGGTCACGCACGTCTGGAACGTGCCCTACGATGCACTGCCCTGCTTCCATCAACTGGAGGCATACAGATGTTCAGTCTCACGTGCCAGTAATTTCACCGGCATCACACCCTTCAAACCGAAACACAGCAATGCTGCTTCACGCCAAAAAGAGGCATGGTGGTGGTGGTAAACTATTGCCATCTCTTACCACTGGGCAAAGACAAACAGTGACAGGGCTAACTTTAAGAAATGATTAAGTTTAAATTGAGTTTTTAAGGCCCGTATCCAGAAATATTGCTTGAGTCTGAGACGAGCCATCTGCATTGACTTTTTGAAAGTCCATTGAAAAATGTCTAAAATCTATGGTTGACTTTAGCAATCACCCATCCATCAATGATGCTTCAGTTTCATCCAAATATTTAGCACAAACATTCAAATACTTTACGAAACATTCGAATTTTAAAATGACATTTTCCAACCACAATTTTGAATACATGGTAGGGGTTGAATTGTTGAATGATTGAACACGTTGGGTAATAATAAGAAAACGTTTGTTTGCTCGCTCGCACACGGCTGTTTTATGGCTTCCGTGCTTGTGCACTTGTTTGTATGTTTGCGGCAATAAAGCATTGCCAATGTACACTCATCTACACGATATGAGCTTACACGCGTAATTTTATGGACAATTTAGAATTTAAATTGTTTATTTCTTTCAAACAAAGTAGGGGAAACAAAAACCTTAAAAGTACGTAATGCTAGCATAATTATGTACTTTTGTACTCAATACTTTTTTTTTTCTTTTTTTTCAGTATGAATCAACCAGCTCATGTACTTCCAGTCATCCGGTGAACTAGTCAAAGGGCCGGCTCAGCACCGCGGGAAGGCCGCTCCAGATCAGCTAATTGTCCTTTATTCCAGTGATTAAAGCACAGCTTGTCACTAATGAGTGACTCACTACTCTATCGGGAGTTTTATATGTTACGATATTACGAACATTTTATGACAAAGAAAAAACAATCTTACCTGTTTTTTATTGTTTAACTAGAGTAAGGCATTTTTGTTTTTATAACTTTGTTTTTTATGTTTTAGGCGGGCAGTACTTTTTGTAATTAGTTATTAAGGTCAATGTATAAATGTAAATGTAAAATATGTGTGTTTGTGTGTATTTCTTTCTTTCTTTCTTGTCCTTATCGTTTCACTTTTATTTTTCGAGCATTCTATGGGCTCACAAACATTGCTGTGATAAAATTATACATAAGCTTTGCGCACAACTAAGCGTTTTGCGATGGCGATCAGTGAATCGCTGTCAAAAAATCCCTGTCATATTTGACAACCATACACTAATTGCCATTGCAGGCTGATATTCTTTTGATTATTTTATAATTAACATTTATTTATACAAAGAAACTTACAATTAAAGAAACGCTTACAAAATATACAAGAAACAGTTAAGCTATTTGCAGACTATTACAAACGATCTAGAGATAGCTTAATTAATCCAAATCAGAGCCAGTGACAGTTTTGTTTCTGGATTTAGATTTTAAGATACAACGATACTTAACATAATATCTAAACTAACTGGTACAATATAATATAATGCACATTAAAATAGAATAGAATAGAAAATTCTTTATTGCACACTTTAAAAACTAACAATGGAAAAACAAGTAAAAATAATTTAAAAATATATGTAGGTAATTTTTTTTTTCTAAAAAGTAGCAAGTTCTAAAAACCTTTTTAATCTGGTGTAAAAATGCTTTCCCACAAAGAGTCATCTTTCTCAATCAAGGGCGAGTGGCGCACGATTTTATTGTTTTCTGACCAATTGCTACGGGACCACTACTTTTTAATTTCCGTCCAAAAATTGGATAACTAATTTAACAGCCTCTTTATTAGCTTAACTATTCCTGTATTTCTGGTCGTTTTATGTGGTTTTTACTGTGAATTGATTGAGCTTTGTTGCTTTCGTTAAACCGTTGTAATCGTATAACCAAAAAAAAATCGAAACATGTGTCTAGTGCAAAAATAGAGCCTCTATGAAGCGCATTTAGATCCTTTCACCACACTTGGTTCAAAGGGCTTATTATTAAATAAAATAAAATATATAACATATTACAGACAATCCACACAACACTATCTAGCCCCAAACTAAGCAGAGCTTGAACTATGGGAACCAGGTAGCTGATATTATTATAATACTTTTATATTTTTTTGTAAATACATACAATACAACACCCAGACAGAGAACATACATATAGGTTCACCACACAAATATAATATGTTCTCGGTGGGGATCGAACCCACGGCCTACGGCTCAGAAGGCAGAGCTACGAAAATCTTCGACGATTCTCAGCTCAGTTGGTAGAGCTGAGAATCGTAGAAGATTTTCGTTAAAATAAATTGTTTTCTGATAGTTGAAAGTACGCACAAGCACCAATTAGATTAAACTACATACTTAGCTCTCAATCAAACTCAAAGTCTTGTGTAGAGTTCTGAAAAATAAAATCTGTGTGTACAGCCGGAAGGCTTTGCACACAACAAGGTTGCCTGCAATGGCGATGGCGATCAGTTTCAGTAAAGAAGTTTGCATACATCCGCACACACTGTCGCGAACTTTGACAATGCGATACAGTGCGATACAGCGATACGCTGATTGCTATGTGATAGCAGCCAAATGCTAAGCAATATACAGGGTAATTCATTATTAGCTGCAAATTTTCAGGTATTAGGTTCAACAACTAAAATAAAAAATATATGTTTAATGATTTTTTTAAAATTTTGATTTAAGTTTTTGTATCAATTTTTTTTTTATTAATTTCTTTAAGGCTATTGCATAATGATTGCCATGGAGAACAGGACGATGACCCACCCAGGTGGTGACTGAACGCAGAGTGTCTCTCACGGCACGCGGGCGCGGATCAAAGGTTAAAATAGGTCAGTCGCCAATGATTTCTTTATCGACTTTCTCGGGATTTTCATAACAAAACTTAAAAAAATCATTTCTTAAATATTTTTTATTTTATTTGTTGAACCTAATTCCTGAGTATTTGCAGCTAATAATGAATAACGCTGTATAAAAAAATGTGATCGATCTAGATGATTAACTCAATTTTAGAGCGTTTAGTTATTTTTTTTAGACAGAAAAGGGTTTAGTATACTCTTATTTATAACTCAGAAAAATTAGCAATCCGATTCCATCACATAAATATCTGAAATTATATTAATTTATAACTCTCGCCTCATATCACACTGTTTTTTCTATTTCTAAAATTGACAAACTAAATAGGTATTAGATATCATTAATTACAAAGTTAGCAAGAACAAAGGGTGAATGCTCTACGAACAAAAAACAAACAGTCCAACTGTCCGCCTACCATGAGCTCTGTGTGGCTCTGTCTCTGGTTCTGGTTTTGAGTCTGTGTGAGTGCTCACCAGTGCATTTTACTGGGTGTGTGACGTTTTGACGTAGGATTTTTTTAAGGCACACCTATAGGCTGCAAGCGTCGGCGATCAGTGAAACGCTGTCAACTTTGACAGTGATATTTGACAACGTTTCACTGATCGCTACCGCCAGCGAACTAGGTGTACGCAGGCCTTTAGTCAACACTCACACAGACTCAAAACCAGAACAGACAGAGCCAGACAGAGCTCATGGTAGGCCTACTGACAGACAGACGCCCGCATGTCATTATTATCACTTAATACTGATTATAACGTTAATGATTATGACACGTCAGATTGCTTATTAAGGGTATTCTTGATTATACAATCAAAATTTTCTAATTAATGATTCGTTAAAAATAGCTTAGGCTTAAACATTGGAGCGTACATTGCAATGAAATATGACGATAGTGCGATGTACCCATGCTCATAAAGGGTTTCTAAAGCGAAGTAGTTAGGGACAAGTCCATATTTAGCACAAGTTAATACAGTATTTCAACTGACATTTTCAAACAGATTTAATTGACAAGTTTTGAATGCATTTAAGTTTTTTGACATCTCTGTCAAAAGTAAGGCAAAATCTTTAGCTTTTATTATACTTTGTTTTATTACACTTTGTTTGGAAAAAAAAAAATGGAAAAAAAAACACAGTATTCAAGAGAGGAATGGAATATCTTGGGTCTGAGTGAAATGCCTGAAAGAAGTAAAAGACTCATTTTACAAACTAAAAAAAAAAAAAAAAAAAAAATATGGAAGCACATCAATCATTGAGTTTGGGGGAGGCCTTTGCTGGAAAGCAAAACAAGCTTACTACTATGATTATTAAGTACTTCTATTTTGTAAAACTAATTTTAAGATTGTTAATAAAGGCTATTGAAATTGAATACTTTGTTTCAGTTTGAGTACTGTATCTTTACATAGGACCGGTTTCACAATTGAAAAACCAACTAAATATATATTTGGTTAGTCAACATTAGTTATCCGTGAAACCAGGCTTTGTTTATGTTTAGTAAAATTCTTCAAAATAATGTTCAACTCTTGTAATTTTTATCCGTTGAAAAATTGTATACTTACCCAGACAATTTGATTAATTTTTTTCAGGTTTTTTAGTTTAATTATAAAAACTAATCACGGACAATGTGGCTACCATCACGTGCCCATCGCTCAACAGCATCATAAATCATACAGCCACCTTGAAATCCTAATCTATAGATAGACACCACCATACAAATATGTCCAATGTTAACGATTTGATAATTACGATCTGTTAGGAGCATCCTGTGTGTCATAGACTATAGATACAGATAGACCATTGGGCGTTGGAATTAAAAATAAATCGAATCATAGTATCTTTGCAGGAAAGGTAGATCTACTTGAGTTCTTCCTAATTGATAAGTAATAAGTAGTTACGTTTAAATTGTTCGTTTGGGTTTATTATGTATTGTGACGTGATTGAAGTATTCTTAAATTCATTAATTTTCTTCAATCAATAACTGAATGACAGAACTTTTTTCTTAGTTCATAACCCGGTTACGATCTAAGAACTGAATGACAGAACTTCCTTGTACGTAGCTGGTTACGAAACTCGGTTACGTACAAGCACTAATAGTAACAAAGCGTGCTTAACCCATAAAAGAGTTTTCCTACAGCAAGTCTTCGAGGCTAAAATAATTTTTAGTTAAGTATTATTTTTACTGTTTATGATTTCTTGTCAATAATTAAGGAGCTGCATTAGGTGTGCTTATGTCAAAAGTTGGAAAAAGAAACGGACGGATGCCCATCTACCTTTTTGTTCTTTGAACGTCACACGCGCAAAGTTGCGTGTGCGCATATGCGGGCTCAACTTATCAGCGATCTGGACAATTGGTAAAAAAGGCCCCGACCGTAAACCCAGCCGTAAATTGCTAAAACGGTTAAGTTTGATTCAGTTTACGATTTTAGTAGAAGATTGCTCTTTTCTATGCGGGCATTATTGTTTACTATTTATTAATTAAGTTTAACGGGCCAATGAACATGTGGTTTTTTAGCTTTTTATTTTATAATTCGAGTGTTAAGCCGGTTACGAGCTTTTAACGGTTATAAGTTTTATGTCACATTAATGTCTCAAAATCTCATGACAATACATGTGTTAAAAATTAAAGCTACATGTATACCTACTTATACAGCTATTAAGTAGTAGTAGAGCTTTTTGTGAAGGGCTCGTCTGTGGAAGTACCTACTACCTAACCCTTTCAAAAAGTATTTTTATAACATGCCAATTTTTTTTGGCACTTTCATTTAAAAACCAAGACATAATTTTGATTTTCAAAGAAATTAAAAAGAAAAAACCAATCAAGTGCAAGTCGGATTTGTGCACGAAAGGTTCCGTACCATCCCACTAATATTATAAAAGTGAAAGTTTGTTTGTTACTCAATAACGCCAGAAAAACTAAACGGATCTGGATGAAATTTGGCACAGAGATAGATTATAGTCTGGAATAGCATATAGGCTGCTTTTTATCCTGGTAAAGTACCTATATATTTTTTCCCCCATGCAGTTGCTACAGAGGACTAACTTATCGCGGGCGCGTAGCTATATAAACGGCAAATTCAATACCAATTAGGTATTTAGTTTTTTTTTTCTAAATTAATTCCTTTAATTTACACAAAGAAACTAACGTGGTTGCCAATTGGTTCTTTCCGATTATTAATGTCACACTATTTTAGTGCTCAAGTGATAATGTGCATGAGAACTGTCGATCTAGGCTGACACACGCACATGTGGTTACATGCACATGCTAGGAACTAGAAGCCTTGATTCTTTAAAATGCGGTGACCGTTCTAACACGACCGTACTTTAATCTTGCACGAACGTGCGTTATACCTGTCACAATAACTTTTATACAAGCAGCAGTGTTTTGTTAAGTAAGCCTTGCGCCTAAGCGCACATCTGTAGTACAGCTCTTTGTGAAGGGCTCGTCCGGGAAAGTACTACCCCCATGCCTTTTTCTGTTGTGAAGCAGCATTGCTGTATTTCGATTTGAAGGGTGTGGGTCTTGGAGCAATTACCTACTGGCACGTGAGGCTAAACATCTGTATGCCTCAAGTTGATGGACGCAGAGCAGTACATCGAAGGGTAAGTCCTTGACGTGCTTGACCAACGAGGCAATGCTTTCTTATATAGGCGATGGTTACCACTTAACATCAGGTAGGCCATATGCTTGTTTCATCAGTTAGTTGTATAAAAAAATCTAAGTGTTCAGTGGCAATCATTGAGACGGTGTCAAATGCAAATGTGAAATTGCAATAAATATAACGGTAACAGTATTTTAGAAAACATGCCTGTTTACAATAAAACTAATTGATTGTCACGGAAACCAAGTAATGTGTTGGCAGATGCGTTGAAAGATGTTGCAGATTTTTTCTGTTAGTTTATGCAACTTCTAACATGCTCGATATTAGGATGGAGGACTCGAAGATTCAATTAAAAAAAACAAAAAATTATAAAGATTTAAAAAACACGAAAAGAGCCTCTTTGCGCACTTGAAATCCTTCCGCCACACTGGTTCGACTGAACTAGTGACTCTATAAGAAGAGCAGAGAGAGACTCTACAAGTGGCGTTTATAAAACTTGAGAAAGTGCTGAACTAATTGTGATAATTAGTTCAGCACACAATCTGGACCAACCAACATATTTTTATAAATCGGTTCATAAATTACGATGTCATATGATAACAAAGTCTGTTCAAAAGATCAATAGAATAATTAAGTTCACAATCAAACATTTTGCTCTGCTGCGCGAATTGGACCTGCACCTGTTTATTTTTAATGCTTTGCTAGAGGCAAGTGTTACCAATTAACATCAGGTGGGCCATATTCCTGTTCCATCAGCTGGTTGTATAAAACAAAATCTCCGGAGAAGAGGAAGTTAAGAATATTTAGAACCAAAACATTTGAACATCAATCGTAAAAAAACTGTTCGCAATTTGAATGAGATTAAACCTATAAGGCCCCGTCCACACAGGCCCACGGGCCACACAAATTAGAGACGAGAAAAATTGAATAACCCTCCAGCGGCCACCGATCGGCAATATCAATGACGTTTAACCCTAAACATAATCGAGCCGATTCTAAACTACCTCGGGGGCACTGGGGTCGTATTGTGCCCGCGTGAAATTGCCGAGTCTTTTTTGCAATAAAACTGCTCCCTTGCTTTAAAATAGGGGCCTTTCCCGGTGGTTGGGGTATCGCCGCACTAGCGCCCTCTGTTGACGGTTTCCGAGTGATTATGTAAGTAGAGATAATACTTTTTGTAATACTGCTTAGGATGTTTAAATAATGTTACGATTTCTGTAAATGAATTCCGGATTTGTTTTGGCTTATTAAGAAGATAATGTACCTTACATCAAGTTATTGAGGCACACTTAAAATCCTTTAACCACAGAGGCTCTACAGAACTTGTGACACGACGAGAAGAAAGAAGATAAATGGTAGTTAAAAGCACGCTCAGGCGTTATAATATGCATTGCAATAATATATTTTCTGTAGTTTTGTATATTGAAACTAAAAAAAATAAATTCTAAATGTCTTCCTGAAAACCCAGTTTCAGTTCAAAAAGCTCATTTTAATACTTCTTTCTAAAACAAAGCAGAAAATGTTATTGCATCTTGCAAAAGCAACAAAAATCTTCAAAGCGTAAACCCGTTAACCCTTCGGTACCGACGGCATATTTTCCGGCGGTTGGTCCCGTGTGTCGCCAAAACGACCCCATAATTGATAAGTAAAGGAAAAGAAGAGTACCGCCTTATACATATTTATGAGATGCCGAAATTGCTACGGGACCATGCGAACAGGAGCACTTGCGTCATCGACGTCTCATTATGTTTTTAGGGATCCTTTGTTATGTCGCTTTGATGTTCGGCTTAAATCGGTGGATTTTCTTTAGTTTTACATGATTTGAGGGTTAAATGGTTTGAATTTGAATTTTAAGCGGGGCTTTGGTGTAGGTATTTTAGGTTACTTCAATTATTCTATTGAGTCAAATGTATTCGGGTTAGTAATAATAGTTTTTGCATTTAGATTCAATAGTTTTAGAAATATAATATTGGTAACGACTTCTTTGGCGTAGCGTGAGATAACCAGTTAAGATTCAGGTGCGGGTTTGAATTCCGAAGCGATACAAAAATTACAAAATATTCAATGATGTGCAAATATTTTATTCGGGTCTAGGTTACGTTAAAAGTATTATAAAAAAACATCATCCCAAAGAAAAATGATCTATTTAACTCAATTCATTTAAAATAATGGAAAAGGTAAATAGTAGGCATTTCTGCTTAAGTTAGGTACTGTACTTCCAATTTTATTTTCAGCACAAGTCTTCATAATTCGTGAGGATCCACTAAGCTCTGCGTACAGTTTATAAGCGCGGGCACAATGACGCTCCATTGCGCCCCGCGCTTATAAACTCCAAAACTCCAGGAACACAATAAACAGAAACTTTACGAGAAAACTCCGACAAAAGGAGCATTACACCTCCTTTTACGACAATAATCCATTTTTGAACGTTTTGAGAATTCTTCGCGGTTTTTATAATGGCTTGCGCGGCAAAAGTTGCTAATGGGCGTTTTCAGTTTTGTTCAAACGCTCTTTAGGGGAACTTATTTGCGCAGCTTTTCTCAGGCATTTGTTTAACAAAATTAGGTTTAAAGATTTTTGATTATGCGGTGTGTTATGAATCTTTTTCTAAATGTATCACTGGTTTTTTTATTATATGAAAAAAAAACAAAGTGGCTCTTTTCGTGTACTTAAATTGTCACATGTTTTCAAACTTTTTTGTTTTTTTGTTATTATTTTGAAATATATCACTGAGTTTTACTAAAATATTAAAATGAAGACTTCTTCTTCTCCTTATCGTGTCACTGATTCTTTCAAACCAAGTGTGGTGAAAGGATTTTGAGTGCGCCTCAACGAGGCTTAATGAAGACTTATGTGATTAGACTCTCAGCCTTGTTCCCAATTCTCATCTAAAATAGAATAAGTAGTTCAAAAAATTGACCACAATATTTTACGCATGTGCTTTTTAGAATAAATTGCTTCAAAAACGCAATATTTTTTTTATAATGTAACTTTTAGAGTAACATGCCCTTAAAAATATTGTTTGAATATACATTTTAGAGTATTTTATTTCAACCACATAAATACCATGTCAAAGCATTCGCGCCAACCATTCATGATGAGCGTTAATGAATGAAATCATTTCAATTTAAACAGACAACAAGTCTCCATGTGTATGAGAGTGTGTGTATGAAGTACAATCAACAGTTTCCGGTCGCCTGTTATTATACATCCGTGGTGGGATGATTTGTGGCTTTCAATTCGCATGTGGTGGTAGAAAATAAAAATAGTTGACCACTTTTTGTCGAGATCATACAAGATGTTTTGCTAGACCATGTGGTGTTTTGTAAAAACTAAACGTACTCACTTGGAAGTTTGCATCATTTTTATTTTTTTCTTTGTTATATTAAAAAAATGACCTGTATCTTACATAATATCATTATGACATTCTTAATCATATTAAATACGAATTAGGCTTTTCGTACCAATCAAAAATGTTTACATACCAATATTATGTTACATATTATGAACAACAGTGAGTTTCAGTTGAGCTATCTCTAATCGCCTATAACGACAATTAATCAATGACAGCTCACTACAATTCATAAATAAATAGATAGATAGAAAATTATTTATTGTACACCTCACAAACTAACATTAAGAGAATTTAGTACATAAATGCAAAAACTTAATGTATTCTAACTTATCTTATACCTTTAAACGAGAAAATCTTGTATATATATATATATTTAGGATCTCGGAAACTGAGCCTACAATTTTCATGAAATTAAGTATACAGGGGTTTTCGGGGACGATAAAACGATCTAGCTAGGATTCATTTTCAGAAAATGAGTCTGTTCGTTAAAAAAAAACTAAAAACATAAACTGAATATGTGACTGCTCCTGCCATCTATTGACGATTGTGCGCAACTAACTGCAAGCATGTCCAGTAGATGGCGTTGTTCAGTAAGAATAAACCAGTAAAGATAATAATATGCTTCTTATGATTTCTTAAAAATACAAATTAACGAAAAAACTTCCGAGCGAAGCTCGGTTACCAACTAGTTGTAAAATAAAATAAAGAAAGTAAAAAAGCGATTTCTTCCAGAAACCCTTTGTAAGGCGAGGAACTAAAACTATGGAAAGTTGGCTGAATGTATTTGAAACTCAAAACTTTATTAATGTTTTTAATTAATCATTAAAAACATTAATGAAGTAGGTAGCTCACGTGATAACCCTTCACTCATACCTCAGTAATCACAACCCTTAAGACATAGGGGGTAAATAGCTATGTAAGAACATTTGGCATAACAGCTGAACTGATCCAGGATGTCAGTAGGTTCCCAGCGCATCTATCACAGTCGTTAGACACAGGCAATGCTAAGTGACAAGCCTAGATATTTCTTAATCCTAATGACTTGCAACGAACACTCGTCGCGTTCGGGTAATTATAATCTTGAACATGTGCTGTTTAGATGGAAGACTGATGGGTGTGAATTGCTTATGACTGAAGCTGCCAAATTAGACCACCTAAATTTTCGGCAAATTTTATCATCCGCACTTCATACGCAAGTAGACCGCTGGTGGGCCCTTTTTGCGTGACCCTTGACACGTGTCGCTCGAACTTTTTTTAGGTCCTACGATGTTTTCCTTCACCGTTTTGAGAGCACTAGCATTGTGTACATACATTTTTCGACAGAAAAACTCATTGGTACACGACTGGATTTGAACCCATGACCTTAGGATCGGAAGGCGGGGCCGCTACCACTAGACCACCAGTGCTTCACTATTGAACCAGAGTAATACTCTTATCTATTCCCGAGAACAATCTAAATGAATGAAGCACTAGCACTAGCCGGGGTCAGTGACCGCACCACATGACAGACTTCCTGCTCCATTCACTTAGTATTTACATGTGCAAATTATTTTGATGGCGAATCGTTGTCTCAATGCCATTGTGAGACTTATTTGAAACCAGATTTTATTATTAACTGTCGCCCTTACTCCTTACTTAATATTATAAATGCGAAATTAATTGCGTAGTCTGTCGCGCTTTCACGCCAAAAATACAGAACCAAAAATATGAATTTTGGTACACAGATCTAGAGCAGAGGCTCGCAACCTTTTTTTTCTCATAGACCACTTTCAAAATTTTGCTAGTTCCGTTGGACCCCCTGCCCTACAGCTACATTTTTACTGTATTCCCAGACAAAAAAAAATAAGGAGATTAAACATTTGCATTGCGACATTGGCAAAGACGAATAAACAGTTTTCGAAAAAAGTTTTTACTTATAACAGTCGCCAAGCTTTTTAAATTATCTGCCTACGTAGGTGAAATTAAGCCAACATTTTAGTTTTTCACTATCGAAACTAGATACATTTTCGTGAAGTTTTGCACGAATTTTGAACCCCATTTTTTTTGTTACGCCATTGTAGACCCCCGTCGAGTCTCCCGTGGACCCCTGGGGGTCCACCTGGACCACGTTGGGAATCAATGGTCTAGAGAAAGAGGCAGACACGTGAGAGCAATAAAATGATCTAAGGCACACAGAGTACATACACATACCTACTGTTTGCCTAAAATATAATTATCTTACAAACAAAAAAAGGAAATAGTTTCACGACTTTGAATACCTCTTTATAACGCTTTTATTAGCTTCACCTGTATGCATGTATGTATGAATGTATGTATGTATGTAACCGACCTATTTGAGCTCGATTTTCTCCTACTTTGAACGATCAGATTTGATTCAAACTTTGCACACTTGTCAAAGGTCGATGACAATGCAATAATATGAAAAAAAATAAAAAAAAAATGAAATAAAAAAAACTAAAAAGTGAAAAATAAATTATAGTTTAAAAAACTAAAAAAAAACGCTTTTATAACTAATTGAACTTAAAAGTTCAAAATAAAACTGTAATAATCAATTGAAAAATTTATATTATTGTACAAAAAAAGCATGGGGTGCTTGATTTTGATTGTTGTAAATATTTTATCAATAGTTTATTATATCTGAAGTTATTATAAAAAGCACCCCCACGCTTTTTTGTACAATAACATAAATTTTTCAATTGATTATTACAGTTTTATTTTAGTACCAAGAGCTCTGAGGTGTAAATTCATATTCAAATTATTCAAAGTAAATTACTAATTTTTAATATTACTGGTAGTATTCCACTGTTAGTAAGTAAAACGAACTTCATTTAATTTTATCACGTCAAAATACAGATTCAGTGATGATTTCCAAAATTAATTCACGCCGGCCTACCACAAGCTCTGTCTGACTCTGTCTCTGGCTCTGATTTTGAGTCTGTGTGAGTATTGACAAAATAAATCCTACGCCGAAACGTTACACACACAGTATAATACACTGGTGAGCACTCACACAGACTCAAAACCAGAGACAGAGCCAGACAGAGTTTATGGTAGGCCTACAGGTCAGATAGCTAACCAACGATCGTTGGGGAATAAATGTGCTATATGGCGACCACGAACTGGAAGTCAAAACACAGGGCGCCCACTCATCAGATGGACCGAAAACATTGTTAAGATCGCGGGAAGTCGATGGATGGATAAGGCTTAGAATCGTTTTTCCTGGAAATGTGTAAGAGAGCAGTGGACTTCTTCAAGCTGATGACGATGATGATGAAATAAGGTCCAAACTGTCTAGTTTTACATATGCCCTTAGGGAACTTAGAAAAGCAACAGACCTACAAACTTCAACAACTGCTTATTACGCCTATGCATTCGCCTGGCTCACAAATGGCATTATCCTTTGGGGTAATAGTGTTGATATCCATGATCTCTTTGTTCTACAAAAGTCATGCATCCGTACCCTCGCCAATATAAAGCTTCCGGAAAGCTGCCAAGAACATTTTCGTAGCCTAAAAATTTTAACATTAACAAGCATCTACATATTCGAAGCTTGTAAGTTTGTAAGGAAATATCCACAATTTTTCGTGAAAAAAACTGACTTGCCACGGCGTTACCCATGCAGGTACAAGCACAAACTAGTACTGCCTTGTTCTAAGTTAAAAATACACAGTTCCGGTCCAACAACAATGGCATCAAAAATTTATAATAAAATCCCCGAACAAATTAAAAATCTAGAAAAGGATAGGACATTTGAATGTAAATTAAAGGACTTATTGATAAAAAAATGCTATTATAATATAAATGACTTTTTCAATGATACATTGCCTGCGTTATAATAATAATTTAATTGACTTCTATAGAACACTAACAACTAGCTTTTAATTAATCTACTTTTTCAGACTTCGGCCCGCTTCCACTCCAAATATTGCTATGCCCTGAGCATTAGGGCCTATTATGTATTTACCATTTTTTACTTTAAGACCTCACCATGTAACATAATAATTGCAATAAATAATATGAGTATGAGTATGAGTATGAATTTTAATGATATTAATTTCTGTTAGTAAGCACAGCGAGCTTCATTTAATTTTATCACGTCAAAATACAGATTCAGTGATGATTTCCAAAATTAATTCCTGCCAGGAGATTCTAACATAAAACGCACGGAACAATATAAAATAATCACTCTGAGCCTAACTACGCAATCCCTTTTAATATAACCTTTAAAATTCAGGAATTCTGGATATCAGGGTAATTCCTAGGCAAATGAGGCCGGGTGTTGGAAACACTGTAGGTGGGTCATTCTGTTGTGTCTGTTACGAGGGGTTAATAAGCCGGTTTAAACTGGACTGTAATCTAGTTTTCGTGAATTTTGTAACCGTAGTGGAGGGCGAGCAAGCGAAGCGAGAGAAGATTTCTCAAAAAACTTAGATGACCGGTAAAAAAGTATCCAATGTGCATTTTTTAATGCTATTTTTCTTATCGTGGCACTGGTTCTTTCAAATCAGTGTGGTGAAAGGACTTCAAGTGCACCTCAGAGATCAATAGATTGCCTTAGAGCCCTTTCGAGCACTCTAAGGCAATCTATTTATCATTTATAAAAGTATTTAAGTATCATATCAGCTATCTGGTTCCCATAGTACAAGCTCTGCTTAATTTGGGGCTAGATAGTGTTGTGTGAATTGTCCACAATTTTTTTTTTAATGTAATTGTGTTTTATTAAAGGTCTTAGGAGCAGGTTTATTGATTGATATAGATTTTACTTTTATATATTACGTGACCAAAACCGACTGCATGCTCATAAATTACACAAAATGTGACTCTGATAACGTGTAGATATTTTAATTAGAAAGAGCAAACGTTACATTGTGAGTGAAACAAAACAGTATCTTCATCAAAAATGGGAGAAACAGCGGCCAGTTTCATTATACAGAGTTAATTAATAGAAAACATTACAGACGTGGCCACTAGAACGGCGTTTTGTTTCACAAAAAAAAAGATATTGGAAGAAATTGCATAGAGCGCCATCTAGGTTGAAATTAAGTAAACTTTCACCATAATTCACTATAAGACACCCGTATACAGAAATAGTGCTTGAGTGTGAATCGAGTCTCAAGCATAGGTTTTTTGACAGTTCTTTATTAAAAAGTGCCAAAAATCTAAGCTTGGAGGCTCGACTCAGGCTTAAGCACTATTTTCTGATTATGGGCCTAAAAAGTGAGTTTGTCTAATGACATAGTTTGTAAACGTATTTATTTATTTATAGAATTCCGTCACTGCAAATGTACAAACCGTTAAGGCCCAAG
Source organism: Thera obeliscata (assembly GCA_947578465.1). Lineage (NCBI taxonomy): Eukaryota > Metazoa > Arthropoda > Insecta > Lepidoptera > Geometridae > Thera > Thera obeliscata. The sequence continues at coordinate 13,190,088 of OX387924.1, read as the reverse complement.
CACATCAAGGCAATGGCGATAACTGAAACTCTGTCAAACATACCTGTCATATTTGACAGTGTTACAGCAGATCGCCATCGTCTAGGTGTGCGCAGGCTTTTAAGATTAAATAATGTGCATAGTTGTAATAAATGGAGGTAAAAATATATGCAAGGGCTATTTTCCTAATAAGTTTGAAAACGTTGTACAGTGGGTTATAGCTCAAGTTACCTAAAAACAGCTATAAGAGCTAGCAGTGTATAGTCTGATGCGTATCCTTGTGTACCTATCAAGTGCCCGAAAGGCGCACTTAAAATCCTTTCACCGCTTATGATAAGTTAAGTAGAGTTATTTTTTACGTTGTAAACTCTCGTAGCGGTTTCGTAGCCCCACTTTCCCATAAGCGTAGCAACAAACAGGTAGTTTGCTTCAAAAATCATTTTGGCCTTTTACGTACGGCGTTTTACAAAATTACCCTATTCTTGATGTTTACTTTTAATCTGCAGTCGGAATTTTATTTCTAATGCCTTTTGCATTCAAGCGGTGAAGCGCTTTGTTTTTTAGTCTTAACTTAAAAAGAAGAAGCGCTTTGTTGCTTATGAAGGAAAATGCCTTTGAAAGAATAGTCAGAGATTATCTTGTGAATTTTCCTTTAGATTAAAAAAAACTAATTATTGGACTAGCTTTTATCTTATTTTTGTAGAGATCACTACTGAGAGATAAGACCGCCTATTGTTTCTAAAATTTATTTTTAAGGTTTTTTATGTAGGCATGTGTGTCTGTTTTATGTTTTTGTGAGCAGTAAAGTATTTTCTATCTATCTATATCTATCTACGGCTTTGTACTGTTGCCATTATTAATATTAAATTTCCATCATTATAAATCAAAATACCTATATTCATATGTAAAAAAATACATTTTAGTATAGAAACTTACAATTAAACAAATATTTACAAAATGTACAAAAACACAAGAAACAGTTGAGCTATCAGCAGAGTTTTAAAACGATCTAGAGATAGCTCAACTGATCCAAATCAGTAAAGTTGCAAAAATTTTATTGTTGAATTTTTGATACATTTTTTATAGTGAATGCCTAGCTTAACACATTTGAATATAAAAAGTTAGGTCCCTGTAAAAAGTAGGACACTAACTTTTACAAATTGAAACTAAATACAAGTTAGTGTACTTGTAACTACTTTCAAACTGTTCGTATTCGAAGTAGAAAAGTAGTCGCAAAGCAGACTTTACCTTGACAACACAAAGGGTGAAAAAATCTAAAGGCTACTGTTCACTATAGTCACCAGAAAAAAACTTGAGATCCTGATTCTAGAAGATTTAGCCACAATTTATGGATTATTTTTCAAATGAAATTTGAAAAATTAACAGCCTTCACAGCTCAGTCCCTTTCAATCTTAAAAAAATACTAAAATGGTTCATAAATGACGGAGGTATGCCGGTTTAAACCGTTGATGTTTCTATGGGAGCAATCTGGAAATAATTACATTTCAGCAGGGCTACCACGAGCTCCATATGGTTATGGCTATGGCTGTCAAATTGTGTATAGATAGGCTGACCCACACATTCATTTTCTTCTTGGGTTTGAATGTGTTGACACAATTTTGACAGCCATAACCATATGAAGCTCATGGTAGGCCAGCAGATTAAAAAAATATTTTTCCAAAATCATTAATGACAAAATTTTGTGATAACGAAAATTATAAAAAACAATTAAACAATACTGCTAAGCTTCCATAGACATAGACACTCTCTTTTGCACCAACTGAAAGATTGAAAGCTTTAAGCTTAGTGGACAACGGACCGAAAGCGTAAAAAGCGCTTTCCACCCCTTGCGGTATTTACAGGGTTAAATTAGAGTTAAGATAAATACCCCGGGCCGAAATAATTTGCATCTAGATGTGACATTAGAGGCATTTATCTTTTTCTGCTGTTCGCATTATCTTTAATATTAGCCTTTATCTCGTTGGGATAGAGTTTAAATTGGGACCCGTTTTACGTTGACCAAATTAAAGGTTACTAAATAGGGTTACCTACATGAGGTTATATAATTAGAAGTATACGCACATTCAGGTTATTTTTTTTATTTAAAATAAGATCACTACTGCATGGTTAATATCCCCAGAACTTCAGATTCTTGATGTATGATGATGCATCTTCATACATTAATTTCAAACCATCTATAGGACCAACCATTCTTGGAGTTTGTAGCGGCGTGATGTCTACACAACGACATTATGTATATACTGACTTTCCTGCTTAACTGGATGGATAGGGAATTTTCTTAATTAAAAATGCAATGCTCATGTTAATGACAAAAATGGCGAGTGTAATGAATCAATCAATGAAATGTACAGAGGCAAGGATAGCGGGGTATGGGAACAATAAATTGACCAATCAGCGCGCGCTATCGCGTCATCGTGTTGTGTTCTAATTGGCAGTTCATGACGCGATTACTGGGTAGGTTTTTAATGTCTATCTCCAACATGCCCGCGGCCTTGAAAGCATCAGCTTACAATAACTTCATTCATCTTCAATTAGTGGGCAAATTTTTGTGTATGCTCGTCTCACTATGCCTGATGATGTCTGGATGTCGGCGACTCTCGAGATTCCGTCTTTACCAGGTATCGTCTTCACAATGCGTCCCAGTTGCCATTTCAATGGCGGAAGGTTTATGTCCTTGATAATAACAAGCGTGTCAGGTTTTAAATCAGCGGTGTTTACCTTCCATTTGGTTCTGGTCTGTAGTTCCGATATATATTCCTTAGACCATTGCAACCAGAACTGTTGGCGAAGCTGCTCCACTCTATTGTAGCGTGTCAAACGATGTGCAGGCAGGTCTCGCAGGTCGTCTTCACAAACTGGTGCCGTGAGAGGTCGGCCGATTAAAAAGTGTCCGGGGCTGAGGGGGATGTAGTCTCGAGGATCCGAAGACATGGGTGCCAGCGGCCGAGAGTTGAGTACGGCTTCGATTTGGGATAGCAGCGTCGTGTACTCCTCGAAGGTGAGATGCGCGTTTCCCACAACTCGGCGAAGATGGTACTTGCACGACTTAACCCCAGCCTCCCACAAGCCACCAAAATGAGGGGAATAAGGCGGAATGAACGAAAATTCGATAGTTTGATTTTTAGCGTATTCAATAATATCACTTTTACATTTCGATAAAAACTGAGCAAATTCATTATTTAAACCAACAAAATTACGACCATTATCCGAATAAATTTTAGAAGGCTTACCGCGCCGTGAAATAAAGCGCTTAAGCGCGAGTAAGTACGCATCAGAAGAGAGATCACCAACGAGTTCTAGATGAATAGCGCGTGTGTTAAAACATATAAACAAGCAAATATAAGATTTAATTAATCTCGCGCCTCTTCCTTTCCGATTGAGTATGAACACTGGTCCCGCGTAGTCTACCCCTGAGTGAAAGAAAGGAAAACTAGCAGTTATCCGCTCTTCAGGAAGGTTGCCCATCAGTGGGCTTAATGTTTTACCTTTAACACGTGTACAAACAACGCACTGACGAGTCACCTTCCTAGCTAGGTTTCTACCTGACAGCGGCCACCAATCTTCGCGTAATTGGTGCAACAACGCTTGTGGCCCACAGTGCATAGACTGGTTATGTATATGCCTAAACAGCAAAAGCGTAAAATGATGTTCCGAAGATAAAAGTATAGGATGTTTCTTATTATAATTAAAATCGGGTGAATTCTTGATTCTACCACCCACTCGTAAAACATTCTCATTATCTATAAATAAATTTAAGCTTGCAATTCTATTATTTGATTTAACGTTCTTTCCATTTTTAAGTAAACTGTGTTCATTTGTAAAAGACTCCATTTGAGATAACTTAGCAAGTATATTGATAGCTCGTTTTAATTCAATAACAGTAATACTCCCCGTCAGCTGTTGTCCTTTGTTGCGCGTATTATAGATAAAGCGAAGTAGGTATGCAGCGACATGACTCATGCGATTAAAATTCGAGAACCTATGAAACGGAAAGAAAGTTAAATCTGTTTTGTTATTTTTTGTAATTAATGAATTTACGACGTTTGATTTGAGTTCCGGTAATTCATTAGGTATAATTTCATTGAGATGCGATACAGAACGTGAAATTGATTTGTCAAAATAAATTAATTCTTTTAGAAACGTGGGTCCTTCCCACCACAAACTCGATGAAGACAAATCCTCAATATTTACACCGCGAGACACAAGGTCAGCTGGATTTTCTTTGCCACCCACGTGACGCCAGGGACACTCATTCGTCAGCTCATGAATTTCCGCAACACGATTCTGCACGAAAGTTTTTAATAAGTTTGGTGACATGCGCAGCCACCCCAAGACAATCGTGGAATCGGACCAAAACATTACATCATCAAATTCACGAGTAAGTGCACTACGAATCGTATCGTAAAGTTTAGCGCCTAGAAGTGCACCGCACAATTCTAATCTGGGGATACTCACTGGTTTTATTGGAGCTACTTTACCCTTAGAAATTAACAACCTTACTATCACCTCATCATTACATATAGTACGTACGTAAGCACAAGCGCCGTAGGCGATTTGTGAAGCGTCTGTGAATATGTGCAACTCGACTCGCGTAGCGTTGCATTTAAAAGCATGGCGCGGAACTTTAATAGTGCGAAGATAAGACAGGCTGGTAACAAACCGGTTCCAAGTATGTACAACGTCAGTAGGTAGCGGGTCGTCCCACTCTAATCTCAATAACCAAAGCTTTTGTAATAGTACTTTTCCTATTATAACGAGCGGACTCAACAATCCCAGCGGGTCAAATATTTGCGATATTGTTGATAATATTATGCGTTTAGTGACTGGAATTTTGGTGTCGATCTCAATTTTTGTATTAAAATTAAACTCATCCGCGACATTACACCAACTCAAACCTAAGGTTCTACACTGATTATGATCACCTAAATTTAAATCTCGGAACGTGCTACTTAGTGATGTTAATGACTCACCGTCGAGTTCAAAGTTAAAGATCCACTTGCGCAGTGGGAAGCACCCAGACTTTAGTACTTCGGCGGTGCTTTCGCAAATTTTTAATAACTTTGATTTGTCCTCATATGAGGTCAATAGGTCGTCTACGTAAAAATCATTGCGTATAACTCTTTTTACCTCGGGGTCAGTACATTCATCGGCTAATTGTTTTAAACATCTGACACTGAGAAAAGAAGCCGAGGCTTGGCCATATGTAACCGTATTCAGTCTATAAGACTCGAGCGGGCCAGCTGGATCATCGCGCCATATAATGAGCTGCAAATCGCGCTGAGACGGATCTACTAGTACTTGACGGTACATCTTTTCACAGTCTGCAATTGCCGTAAATTTAAACTGCCTAAATCGTAATAGGATACCGAGCAAGTCTCCTTGGATAGGAGGCCCTAAGAGCTGTATATCGTCAAAAGATTTCCCACTACTAGTTGCAGCACTGGCATCGAACACAACACGAAGCTTTGTAGTTGTGCTGTGCTCGCGAAATACACTGTGGTGCGGCATGAAGTAGTGAGGGTCCGTATAAGAACTAACCTTAGTCATATGACCTAGATCAATATATTCGCGTATAAAATCAGAATATAGTTTTTTATAACTATCAGGTGCGCGTATCAATCGTTTCTCCAAAGACAGAAAACGGCGTTCCGCCTGTAAGAGTGAGTTACCAAGAACATCGGGCGATTCTTTGAGTGGGATGCGAACACAGAATCTACCATCACTTTCGCGCGTAGTAGTTGTGATGAAAGACTCCTCGCAAGCCCGCTCTTCACTTGTGCGTATATCCCGATGCTTAGGCATTTCCTCTAGCTCCCAGAACGAACGCAGCTGTCTGTCCATGGATTGTGTGAAGTTACATTGGACATGTCTATCATTGTGCGTAATATGATTGATAGGACCTGAAACAATCCAACCTAACTTCGTATTTTGTAAGTGCGGACCGCTTGGTAAACGCATTTTGCCATCGATAAGCAAGTCCCAAAATAGGTCCGCGCCTATTAAAATATCTATATTTTGTGGTTTTAAGAATTGCGTATTTGCTAGCTGCATGTTGTTAGGTATGTTAAAACGTGCGCTTTGTACTTGCACAGCAGGCAGCGTAGCCGTTATCTCCGATAGAACGAAACATTTAATGCGCGTTGAGTAGGTATTTATACGAGATTTTATGACGATTTCGCACGTTTGCGTTGAATGGGAAATCACATTACCTACCCCTCGTATCTCATGAGTGGACTGTACTAGCGGAATATCGAGCGATTTACATAGCGAATGTGTTACAAAACAGCTTTGACTACCACTATCGAGTAATGCGCAAGCGACATGATAATTGTTGTATTTGTCGGGAATCTCGACTAAAGCGGTGGATAGCAAAACCGGTTTCATATCTAAGTATTGTGTGTTTGAGTACGTATCGGTATGAACATTGCTAACTTGAATGAACTGATTATTGTGAGTGCCATCACGGGCGGTCCCCGCTCCCGGCGCTGGCGGCGGCGGTGGCGGAGGAACGCTCGCCTCAATAACCGCAGCCGTCATCGTAGTGCGATTATTATTGTGAATTAAAGAATTGTGTTTTAAATTGCACTGCTTACAAGGCCCAAACAAACAGCTTTCAACAGCATGTCCGGAACGCAAACAATTCTCACATAACTTGTGATCACTAACAATTTTCAGTTTTGATTGTAAGTCCATATTAATGAATTTAAAGCATGTGTAAATTGGATGTTTTCCTTTGCACACTACGCATGGAAATCTGTTTGTTTGTTTACGGTCGGATGATGGCGGCGGCGGGTTATTGGAGGAGACATTACATTGTGAAGTGTTAACTGAGCTAGATTTTTTACTTTGCGTGTTATTATTATTATTATCTTTACTGTGGGATAAAGACAATGTTTCCAACAAATCAGCCCTGTCTTTGAGAAATTTAATTAGATCATTAACCTTCAAATTAGAATTGGAATCCGACAATAACGAACCTTTGTGTTCTTCCCACTCTCTTTCTGTTATTTTATCTAACTTGCAGGCAACAATATAAATTATCAGTGTGTCCCAGGAGTCTGTAGGCTCACCAAGAGTTTTTAGTGCACGTAGATTATTGATAATCACATCTATTAGTGTCCTAATTAGTGAAGGCGACTCTTTTGACAGTGGCTGTATTGAAAATAATGCCTTTACATGACTATGCACTATAAGCCTAGTATTGTTGTACCTATTTAGAAGAAGGTCCCATGCCACAGAATAATTATCAGATGATATTTCTATGGAATTAATCACCTGTTGTGCATTTCCTTTTAATGAAGACTTCAGATAGTGCATTTTTTGAATGTTGCTTATATCAGCGGAATTGTGTACTAAAGATAAATATGTATCCCTATACTCGAGCCAGTGTTCATAAGCACCGTCAAATGTCGGCAACGAGATTGTGGGCAATTTAACTGACACAGGTTTATTAGAATGATGACATGTAGAACCCTTTGGTACCTCTCCACATTTGCCAAGAATAGATTCAGCTTGAGAAAGAATGCTATAATAACTATCTTCGAACTGCTGACGCTGGTTTAACTGTTCTTCGATATCAGAGTCAGGTACAATTTCCTCAATTTTCGATTGAATTTCATTAAATTCGGAAAACAAAATCCCTGCACCTTTAATGCGTAAATTTAAGTCTATTCTCAACTCATTGGTGAAAGACGTTTGACTATTTAAATGGTTAGCAAATCTAGTCAACCTACCTTTAACTATTCCGCGTTTTCTAACTAAATCACGCATGATTTGCTCAGTTTTTTCATCTATAAGTTTATAAGGAGATCTATCGCGACTTTTACTAGTTCCCTCCCCATCTGTAGGTGCTAACGACATCCTGGTGGCTTGTGAAAATAGGGGTACTCACGTAGCAAGTATTGACTGCGCGTGAAGATAGACTGCTGTGATGACAATGGCACAACCAGCTGAATTGTCGATCTGCTCCGTGAATAATCCAATCCTTAGCACACCGTGTTGTACGTGTAATGTCCGAGTTCACGTAAACACGTAGCAAATGGTCAGTCCAACGGTCACTCCGTACGATGAAATTGGATGTGATTTTCCAAAAAACTCGTTAAATCCGGCGTCGAAAGGATCAAATTATGTAGCGGCGTGATGTCTACACAACGACATTATGTATATACTGACTTTCCTGCTTAACTGGATGGATAGGGAATTTTCTTAATTAAAAATGCAATGCTCATGTTAATGACAAAAATGGCGAGTGTAATGAATCAATCAATGAAATGTACAGAGGCAAGGATAGCGGGGTATGGGAACAATAAATTGACCAATCAGCGCGCGCTATCGCGTCATCGTGTTGTGTTCTAATTGGCAGTTCATGACGCGATTACTGGGTAGGTTTTTAATGTCTATCTCCAACAGAGTTCTTTCCATACACCGACTTATTTTATTTTTTATTTATTATTCGTCTTTTCATTAAAGATCCCTTTACCGCCTGTTCTAGGACTTTCTTTTTGCATATGTTTAAAAATCAGACCCTTGCATCTATTGTAGATGATTTATATAGCGTCAGGGGCAAGGTGTCCTATAGGGTCTCTAGTAGTGCTTGAGTATCTCAAGCACTACTAGAGATGACTTTGGTAGAACAAAGTTAAGCGCCAAAGTCGGGTCTGACCCGAAAATTAAAGTCCCAGTGGCCGTCGGGGTTCCCAACTCAAGGTGATGAAAATGGTCAAATGTCATTTGGGGGACCCCATTCTTGGTGGTTACGCAAACTCTCCATTAAAAATGTCGTTATTTCTACTTTTCACGTTTTCGGGGAAAATCTGGGAAATTACCCTAAAAGTGGGGAAAATTCCTACAGCGAGCAACACTCGACGAAATACACAACCGGTCCATACATCAGTACTAAGTCGGGGGATGCCAACTACCCGAAATGGCGTGTCAAAAAATCGTGATTTTCGTGTTTTTTACAAAATGGCCGCCACACCGTCCGCCTTCTTGTTTTTCCGAAATGTCATAATCTTCCTGAAATCTCAAGGATATAGGCTTGGGACAAGATTTTAGATGAAACTGGCTTACCCAGCACCTATACCATCCTGACAGCTTAGTGGGCATAATCCACAGGAAGGACATGGTTAATACTCAGACTGTCCTCTCAGCCCAATTGCTAGTAGCTCTGCCTTCTGCGCAGTTGGTCGAGGGTTTGATCCCCACCGAGAACAAGTATTTGTGTGGTGAACACAGATGTTTGTTCGCTGTCTGGGTGTTATATTGGACTATGAGTATGTGTATTTACAAAAAAAAAAAAAACAATTTTTGTATCAGCTATCAGGTTCTCTTAGTACAAGCTAATGTAATTGGTTCCAAGACCAATCTAATTAAATAAGCTCTGCTTAGTTTGGGGCTAGATAGTGTTGTGTGAATTGTCCACAATACTTATTTTATTTTATTTTTTACGTGCGGACCTGACTAAAGCATGGGATTCTTTACGATGTTTTTCTTCACCGTTTGAGAGCACAAGCATTGTGTACATATTTGGCTGAGACAACTGGGCTGAGTGAGAGACCAGTTGTAAAAATATAATAGTAATAATAATAACCAGTAAATACGTACAAAAAGGTATAAAGTGTAAAATGATGATAACTCCGGTCCGGTCGGTTCGGATTTGACCGTAAAGTAAGCGCGCCTTGAATTTATTACGTACGCCTCAGATTTTTGTGGATTCAGACTGAAGCTTAGATTTTATGAACCTTTTGTATTTCGTTTACAATACTACTGCGATTCGGTGCTTAAACGGTGAAGGAAAACATCGCGAGGAAATCAATTAATAGCTCAAAAGAGTAGGTGTGTTATCGCTTTGATGTGGTCGGGTATATCAATGCAGCCCACCTGATGTGAAGTATTTCCATCGACTATAACAAAGCACTGTCCCGCAGGAGCATTTGTGACATCATGGGATACAAACCTGTGCCTCAGTGTCTCAGACAGTACCCGCTAATTCACAAAGGTCAACAAATATTGAAATAGTCTACTTTATTCTTCGCAATTGAGGGGATGATCAGAATAATAGGATTTTCCAAGCGAGATTATGTTAGGATTATTTTACATTGCGAGCGTAGTAAACATTTTCCACAATACTGTTGAAACGAGATCGTCTGCCACGGGGAAATAAGCCTTGTATCCTGTGCACTATAGGGTTTAGATTCATTTGTTGGGAAAGTTGGAGAATTTCATTTTGTTCCGAATAAAAATATCCCATACGACGGCTTTGCTTTATCATTGCGAAGCAGAGGTGTAATTAGTTTTCGCAAAAGCCTGATAGGAAGACTTATTCTGGCTATTTTATATTTTGATATAAAGTTTCAGTAATTTGAAACAAATTTTATATTGATTATATTGTGTTTACTACACTAATAGAAATAACAAAGATTCATGGGTTCAAATCCCGCTCGGCTCTAGCTCTAACTTTTTTTGTGACATTTTGTGACACGTTGCTTTAAGATAGTGCTGTTTTTGTTTATTGTTTTAATAATATTCTGACGAACTATAAGTCAAGCCTTGCAAGCAGTTAAATTGGTTGATATATCCATCTTACACAATTAATTATTATACCTACTTAAGAAAAGTAATGAGCTTAAAAAACGAAGATTCGAAATTTTATAATCGTAGCTACCTACGACGCGACGTAGCAGCGTAGCACTCACCCACAACCCTATGAAAAAACCTTAAAAACCTAAGATAAAGACATTAATGTATTAAATTCACAGGTGAAGGTAATAAGTAGGTGAATATATACTAGTTAAAAGCTGAAAAGATTGAAATAATTATAGTAAAAAATATTGAGGGAAGAAATCTGCAGCAGGGAAATTCAACCTCTATTCCCTGCACCTGTTCTTTTAGGCTGGTGGTGTGGATTTGTCACCTAGACTCAAACCTCCCAATCACAAACATCAATGAAATACAAAGATTTTTATAGTGTCCCAAAAGAAAGTCAAGTGGGATTTGAACCCGCGATCTTCCCCTTGGTACATTTGGGACATTATAAAAATCTTTGTAATTTCCTATAAGTGTAGTAAACACTATAAAATCAATAAAATGAAATCCAAGTTTGACTTCCCCATTCATGTTTTTGTGATAGGAGTATTTTCAGTTTATTTTTAACTGCCTGTTAGGCTGGTGGCGCGGAACTAGAACCTAGAGGCACCTAACTTAAAGACGTTCCGAAGTGATCCTTGTGATAAACAAACTTTGATTTTGACGATGCTAAAAAAGCTATGCGCAAAAGTATCAAGAATATTCCTGTGAAGCAGGATTAGCGTGGCCAGGGCTACCAACTGTGAAAAATTGAAGCGCTCATTGTTTCAAATGTCGAGTGTCGTCGGGTCGCGGGCTTAATTCAAAACGTCACTCATTATATTAATTGTATCAGCTTTCGACGAGTTTTGTTTTTTTATGTTGCCAACATGATTGGTTTTTGTTGTAGTTGTGCCAATTTTTTGTGCTGCCAACATAGTTGGGCTTAGTTGTGGATTTTTTAAATTGGTTTCAAAAAACATTTTGCACGGTTTTTAACCGACTTCCAATCAAAAAGGAGGAGGTTCTCAATTCGGTTGTATGTTTTTTTTTTTTTTTTTATTATTATTATTATTTTTTTTTTTTAATGTTTGTTACCGCATAACTTCGTCATTTGTGAGCCGATTTGAAAAATTATTTTTTTATCTGAATGGTACTGCTTCCAGATTGGTCCCATTTTAATTTAATTAAAATCGGTGTTGCCATTTTTTTTAAAATAATTTTTTTAATGTTTGTAACTGCATGCCTCCGTCATTTATGAACCGATTTAGAAAATTGTTTTTTATTTGGAAGGTTATTCTTACGTCCAGATTGTCCCAAACAAATTTGATTAAAATCGGTTTAGCCGTTTGACAATGAAGTCGGTTTCTCAAGTTTTTTAAACTTATATTATTTAGCTGTGTATTGGATATATTAGTTTTTTGTGGGTTTAAATAAGTGCTATTGTTTTGGAACGAGATATATTTTTTTTTACTTTACTACTTTAATTTTGCTTTCAACTTATCTCACAAAAAAAGGAAAATTTTGATAAAAATATTTTAATTTCATTGATATCATTTTTACTTTTTTGTTGAAGTAACATCGTAAATAATATAAATCAAAATCATTAAATCTGTTTTCAGGCTTATTAATTTAAAAGTATTGGAAAAATAAATTAAAACACACCGAAACTCTCTTAAAAACTTTTCTTAAAACTTTGAAATGCATCCATCCATCATTATTAAGCTACGTATTGTTTATGTGCGAACCTACACTTCAAGAAAACATTAGCATTTCCAACTCATTTTTCCAGCGAAAATTGTTCTCGAACAAATGCATCGGTAGCACAATAAAATCCATCAAGAATCATATTATTGTGTTACCTATACAAAGTGATTGTCACTCCAGCTACATGGCGGCCAAGGGCGGGGCTTAGCTCACCACGCCCACACCCAGCCGAGCGATAAGGTCGAAATCTCTATGGAGATTCTAGAGATTTTCGGCTTTATAGGACAGAAAGCCGTGAGCACGCGGTCAGAGTGAGTGCCCGCTTAAAGCATAGTCGGAGCCGTCGCGGGTCGCACGCTCCGCGATCGGGAACAAAAGTTGAAAGTGTTATGTTTCGGGGATCGTTTTTTTAAAAATGGAAATAAGTGCGATGCCGCCGATGCCGTTGGACTTCTCGATGGTGAGGAGCGGCGCGTCCCCAGGCACCGGGCGGGAGTCTCCGAGACCCGTGTCGAACAGCGCTTTTAGGGTTGTGACACCCAAAGGTAAGAAACCGGAAAATGTATAAATAAATGTGACGATTTTCCAGGTACCGCCAGAAAAAAAACCGTAATTTTTCCGGTTAAAATTTGTAGCATTTTTAAGGAAGTGGTTTGTTAATAACCGACTTCCAATCAAAAAGGAGGAGGTTCTCAATTCGGTTGTATGTTTTTTTTTTTTTTTTTTGTTATGTTTGTTACCGCATAACTTCGTCATTTGAGCCGATTTGAAAAATTATTTTTTTATCTGAAAGGTACTGCTTCCAGATTGGTCCCATTTTAATTTTATTAAAATCGGTGTTGCCATTTTTTTTTAAATAATTTTTTTAATGTTTGTAACTGCATGCCTCCGTCATTTATGAACCGATTTAGAAAATTATTTTTTATTTGGAAGTTTATTCTTACGTCCAGATTGTCCCAAAGAAATTTGATTAAAATCGGTTTAGCCGTTTGACAGTGAAGTCGGTTTCTCAAGTTTTTTAAACTTAAATTATGTTTACTTCAAGTAGCAACCCGTGTACCCAGTACCTAACCACAGCTGCAAAGTGAAGCCGATGTGGTGGTATACATGTTTATCGGAATAAAATATGATTTAATAGATATGATTTACGTATAACGGAAAACCACATTAATAAATTTAGTGACGTAGGTAAGCGAAAATTTTCCTTTAAAGAAAATGATTAGGGTTCCAAAGTCTGATACAAAATTCCTCACATTTGACATATCCGTATATAGACAAAGCATTTAAATTAGGTGATATTTCTAACGCACTTCATACTTTCAAACGCGTATTAGATCAGGGTAACTTTATATTAAAAAGAAAATATAGAATAGTAAGTAAATGATTTAATTACATCAATGTCTTTACAATTTACACTTTATTTAACTAAATTATAGCTTTAGTCACGTTATTCAACACAAAACTACCTTACAGTAAAAATATATAACTACAAAGACATATAGCGAACTAGGTACTTATCTTTAACAATCAAGGGGTGTACTCAGAGCCGAATGACATCGACAGTACACAGAACGAAACGATAACCTTCTCCTTCGAGTCTCAAGCCCAGAATAATCCACCGCCTCGCCTAGCCTCAGTCAGGCGACCCACATGACAGTTGATAGACAGCGCCCCCTATCGGCAATATCGTCATCCGTTCTGCGTAGCGTCTGACTACCATTAACAATTTATTGATATAATAAATTGTTAATAATTTCGAACAAATAATAATAAAATATAACATTATTTATCAAATCGTTTTAAAGCAACTACATTGTTCTTAAATTATTTAAACTCAAATAGCTTTTTATTTTAAACATTAAAGACTATCCTTCTTTCTTACTTCAATAATCATTATTATTTTAATACAGATTTCTAAAAGCATTTAAATAATAAATTAAACTATTTATAAAAACCAATTTCTTATCAATCATTTCAAAACTTATAAAGATTATTACTTATTTCTAAAAATATACCTATAGAATAAAATAAATCTATTATTTTGAATAAATTTTAGCTCCCATTATCTACTAGATACGACACGGCCATTCTGCAAAATACTTCGTCCCCGAAGTATCTCCATGTATTTTCCAAACTCACTGGCTCAGCTGCGAGTCAGGGTACTAGTGTGTCAGAGATCCTGGTATCACATAGGCCAATAAAGTACTAAATAACCTGACATGAAATCTGAAAGCACAAGAATAATGTTAACATAAAAACTATTAAACATTCCTTAGCCAATTTACTCACCATACCTATGTAAGGAAAAATAATAAAGTACCATAAGTTAGGCTGTCATGCTAAGTTCCATTGCGAGTTGGCATCGCGATGTCCAAACAAAGGATCAGGCTAACTAGGTCTACCAACATTTATACAAATATCATCAAGCTCTGGCTGTCGACTGTCGTGCTCAGTTCCATCGCAACTACTACAATGTCCAAACGTCACACCAGTCCAACCGTACCTTTAGAAGAATCCCCCAATATTTTAACGTTTGTCTGTCGTGTTCAGTTCCATCACGTAATCGCAACTATCGCGATGTCCAAACTTTACACCAGCCCAACCGTAAAATTAAACAACCCATTTAGAAGAATTCCCCAATAATTTAACGTTTGTCTGTAGTCTATATAGTAAAGAACAAATCGCTTGGCCATTCTGCTTCCGTACTACTTACAAAATTGTATTGGAAAAAATATGGCACGAGCAATAAAAATGCGGGTACTCTCACAAAAGAAAATAAAAGTATTTCTTGGCAAAAATAAAACTTTTTCGGATAGGATACCGTTAGACACTATTTGGCCAAATCAATGCAGAGCCTAACAAGGCCTTACCTTCCTTTTACATCACTTGAAGTCCACTCCGTTTTATTCCAGATACTTATACGGCTTTGTATCATACTTCGGATAACGTAGGAATTGCCACTTCATTTGTCAGTCGATAATGCCTCCAGTTTACGATATGGCACTTCACATTCTGGAATAAGAATAAATGTTAGTTTTCTGTGGGCAAAAGTTCTATCCCACGATCTGATATTAGATCAGGGTAACTTTATATTAAAAAGAAAATATAGAATAGTAAGTAAATGATTTAATTACATCAATGTCTTTACAATTTACACTTTATTTAACTAAATTATAGCTTTAGTCACGTTATTCAACACAAAACTACCTTACAGTAAAAATATATAACTACAAAGACATATAGCGAACTAGGTACTTATCTTTAACAATCAAGGGGTGTACTCAGAGCCGAATGACATCGACAGTACACAGAACGAAACGATAACCTTCTCCTTCGAGTCTCAAGCCCAGAATAATCCACCGCCTCGCCTAGCCTCAGTCAGGCGACCCACATGACAGTTGATAGACAGCGCCCCCTATCGGCAATATCGTCATCCGTTCTGCGTAGCGTCTGACTACCATTAACAATTTATTGATATAATAAATTGTTAATAATTTCGAACAAATAATAATAAAATATAACATTATTTATCAAATCGTTTTAAAGCAACTACATTGTTCTTAAATTATTTAAACTCAAATAGCTTTTTATTTTAAACATTAAAGACTATCCTTCTTTCTTACTTCAATAATCATTATTATTTTAATACAGATTTCTAAAAGCATTTAAATAATAAATTAAACTATTTATAAAAACCAATTTCTTATCAATCATTTCAAAACTTATAAAGATTATTACTTATTTCTAAAAATATACCTATAGAATAAAATAAATCTATTATTTTGAATAAATTTTAGCTCCCATTATCTACTAGATACGACACGCGCGTAAAAAAACTTGTCAAAAAACATTAATGCTAATTTGAGCCGGTAATGTACCGTATCTAACCGAATGTGCCAAAAAATAAACATTTCAATAGGAGTACAAAATAAAATTTTTGTGCACTGACTTTTTTACTGGTCAAGGCACTTTTTGGAAAACCTACCTAATACCTATGTGCTTCAAATACAAGCATTTTGATTATACCCAGCTATATTTTACTTACATTTTTATTTTATTATTTGGGAGCTATCTGGTATGAAATTTAGTTTAACACAAATTAAGGACCCATGAAAATCTTTAGGTTTGGTAATGAACAAAAAAACTAAGTTTTCAAAATGTCTTATCTGAATCAAAAAAAATAGCACAGGTCACAAATACCAATCGCGCCATTTTTAAAAAAGATACTGTGTTACTCAGTATGTATGGAGGCACTGCGAACGTCACTAATTTCCGGTTCCGGTCAAAACCGGAAAAGTAGAGTTGAGAAAAATTTGCGCCCACTCTACTTGCCGGGCCCTAGATATTTTTTTTATACAAAAAGCTGATGAAACAAGCGTATGTCCGATGTCAAGTGATAACCAATTAAGACAATCGTGTTTAATTTTTATAAATGTGGGTTCCTCAGAAAATTAATTCGTTTAATATGTTTAATACGTCGTTTAATTAATTATATCCGGAATATAAAATATTTTCATTTGCTAAACATAAGTATTAATTTATCACGTACACATCAGGAGGATAACAGGCTTTCAGGATAATTTATGATCAAAACAAATCTTATTTCCGATCACAAACTGCTAATACAGGCGTTTGTAACGGTTAATCTGCCAATTATTTTAGATATTTTAACTTTATTACAAGTTAATTAGTAACCGTTTGTTATATCTTTTTGAAAACAACATCGATAATACAGGGTAGATAAATTGTAAATTAATTTACTACGCATTATTTAATAAGCGATGTCTCTAAAATTCTAATTTATATTATGTTGTACCTGCAATATTAATAATATTACAAACTCCGCTGATGTTTTTTGTGGGTGCTCCATTTTAGGCTGCATCCCTCTTTCCATCAGGTGGGATGGCAGCCAAATGCTTGGCTATCTTTATTTAAAAAAAAGTGATCATACTTATACTGATTTTTATCAAATTTTAATACATCTTTTGAGGTCGATATTAAAACAAAAACAGTATTTTCACATCAAAATAAATAAATAAATATTGCGGACAAACCACACAACACTATCTAGCCCCAAACTAAGCAGAGCTTGTAATATGGGAACCAGATAGCTGATATATTACTTATATACTTTTTTTTTGTAAATACATACTTAGAATACATATAACACCCAGACAGAGAACAAACATCTATGTTTACCACACAAATATTTGTTCTCGGTGGGGATCGAACCCACGACCTACGGCGCAGAAGGCAGAGCTACTACCAACTGAGCTGCGAGCCAGTTATAGATATACATTTTAGACATAGATTTTAGGCATTGCTTCTTACCTTTGCAAATTGTGTAACTTTTATCTATTACCTATTACCGCCCACAGCTTCGTTTGCCCCATTCCTGTTACTTTTTCAAAATAAAGTCTCCTTGTTCTAAATTACCTCTCCAGCTACTTTCAGCCAAAACGGTTCAACCGTTCTTGAGTTATAAAAAGTGTAACTAACACAACTTTCTTTTATTTATATACTCGTAGCACTAGCAAACCCGGCGAACTCTGTTTCGCCACCAGATGGCTTCAAAATGTTGGTTTGTCCTGAATTTTTCCTGAATTTTCTTTGCTATAAACCTGAAGGAGCCCGAGAACCTTTCCAACGAATGCAAAACCGTGGAAATCGGTTCATGCGTTCTGAAGTTATAGCGTCAGGAAGGAAAACCCAACTTATTTTTATATAGCAGATTATCAAAGATTTTACATCAAATACTCATCTTAAAAAGATAAAATAAATTCGTCTTGTACTAATAAAAAGGCATTGAATTGAGAAACTTTTCCATTTTGAAAGTTTAAATATTTTTAAGCAATATGATTTTTTTGCTACTTTTTTCTCTCCAAACTTAGGTTACCTGAAACAGTGGCATCATATATCAAATTGCACTCTAAAGAGTATTTTTATGTACGTATCATATTTTAAAAGTGGATTTACCGTTGGAAAAATCTAGTATTATGTAAGGATAGCTATAAGCCTACAAAATATTCAAATCATGCGATTTTCCCATTAGTAGGTACAGACGGCCACGTGTTCTTATAATCGGTACGGCTGTCAAATGAAATGTCATCAGTCCCTGCTGTCATTTTTTTGTAGCTGTACAATTATTACCATCGATCTTATGAAAACAAATAATATTACTGCTCACTATTGATCTCCCAAACTACAAGGACTTTAGATTATAGCTCATATTAAAAATGACAGTCATTTTAGTTGCCATCTCTATTTGTTGACATGAAAGGGACAGTGACAAAAGACTTTTCACGAGACACTAAAAAGCGTCAAGCATAATGACTATAGCGGTTTTTTTTTACTTATTTAACCTAAACACATTTCATAGCTAAAATTTTAGCTAAACAACTGTCAAAAATTGAATTGGGCGATTAGAAATTCATATATTTGACAGTTGTTAAAGTCAAATATTACAAGCCAAAAAATGAGCTAAGAGGTTGTCAAATATTAAATTTGATTGCTCGTGAAACCTGGTCTTAATGTTACAATAAAAGACCTAGGCTTAAAGGTATGCCAAAACAACGCTTGAGTCTGAATCAACCCTCAAGCATGGTTTTTTGACAGTTCTCCATTGAAGAGTGTCAAAAATCTATCAACTTGAGGCTCTACTCAGACTCAGCATTGTTACATACGGCCCTAGATATCCTTGTGTAAAAAATCTTCAATATTTATAATACATGTTTAACTTTACATTATATCCTACACTATTCTTTTACTTCTCTCGTCGTATCACTAATTCTGATTGGTCAAAGGTAAGGCCAATACAAAAGAGAGATGAAATATTAATTTTCAATTTCCGACTACCCCTGATGAGTGGCTGCTCTTTTTATGTTATCGCCCCTCTTCTTTTGGTCCGGGATTAAGGTTCTGAAACAAAAAATATCTGATTTAAGTGGAATTATTTGAATGTTGCAGACCCTGCGCCGTTTTTCAATTATAATTAAAAAAAAGAACAAATCAGTAAACATCTAAGCGTTCTGCGGTTGCGATCAGTGAATAGATGGTGTTGATAATCAGTTCTTTGGAGTCCTGCTGACATTTTTTTAAAGTCGGTTAAAATAGTTATATTTTAGTACATCTCTAACTTATTATTTAAAATATATTAGAAATATTGATAAAAAAACTATCTTACATATTTTAAGACAAAGGTCCTGACCACCGTCAAACCTTAATTTTTAAATATTTCCATCTTAGCAGGAAACGTTTTTTTAACTTATAATTAAACAAATAGGTATTTACAAAATATACAAAACACAAGAAACAGTTGAGCTATCTGGAGATCGCTAACACACCTAACGGAAACACACACGGAACGTTAAATTTTTGCTGTTAGATGGAAACATTTTATTTGACGAGCAGCGTCGCTCAAATATTATATTGACAAAGGTGCCATAAATGAGCACTGAGCAGACTACATAATAATATATACATATAATATAATTAATATACATGACACTACCACTAGACCACTAGGTCTAGTCATAGCAGACTCGCATTTCGACCCTAAGTTCAAAAATTTCCCGAAAAATTTTCGCAAACATGATGTCATGTGCACCAGAGAAACATCTTTGAGGCTCACTTAAAATCCTTCGATTCGAAAATACTAGTGACTCAACAAGAATTATCCTAAAGCAAATGTTACTATTAAATAAAAATCTTTCTGTGCAGATTACAGAAAACAATTAATATCTGAGAGGATAATAATCCCGCCTCGTAATTTGGTACAGACATCTGATCCCGGGCATAATCGGATTTGGCTGATCGAACACCAGTCGTTATTGGGTTTGCCATTATTTTCGTACGCCACGCAACAAGACATTGATTTTAATGAGATTGTGTGCAATAATACATTTCTGGTCCTTTGCTTACTAAAATCTAAGATGAACAATGCTTAGCGATAAATAAAACAAAACATATGATATATGACACCATTTTTTATGAGCTTCTTTTACAAAACAAAATAAAAATAGCAGTGAAATTCTAGTTCGTGAAACTAATAAAAGCTTGTAGGTACCCACGGAAAGCCCGCGGAAGCCCACAGAAGCATCCCCAAGACGCTGGCGGCATTGCCACGCTGAATAGCAATGCTTGACTGGCCTCTCAGCACAGTTGGCAGTAGCTCTGGTTTCTGCGTCGTGGGTTCGATCCCCACCGAGAACAAATATTTGTGTGGTGAACACAGATGTTTGTTCTCTGTCTGGGTGTTGTATTGTAGTCTATGTATGTATTTACAAAAAAAAAGTATTTAAGTATCAGCTATATGGTTCCCATAGTACAAGCTCTGCTTTGTTTGGGGCTAGATAGTGACGTGTGGATTGTTCACATTATTTATTTATTTCAATGCGCTATGCCAGGTACTCACCAGCGTCGGTCACGCGTCGCTTCGATCAGTCGCCTTTAAAGACGTTATTACTTGCACAAAGGACCTAGAGCAAAGCCGCGTTATAGTTGTAAATACAGTACGAAAGCTATTTCAAAAGGAGCTAAAATCAAACAGTGCTGGAAAGGACAATAAATCGCACGTGCCAGTAGCGGCCAACGGGACTGTAATTGGGTTAGTATAGCGACGTGGGGAGGTGAATTAGATCTACATGTATGATGGATCGGACGCGCTAAATCACGAGGTCTGTTCTGTCCTGTAGCTCATAGCTCAGTTGGTAGTTGCTATTCCTCCTGCACTGTAACGGGTTCGATCCCCACTGAGAATCAGTGTTATACCTACCAAATCAATACAATATAATATCTTCCAAATTAAGCATTCTTGGAATCTTGAAACCTAATATTGCGGAGGAGGGCGTTGATTTTCCTGAGACAGTTTTTCAACTATCTGACTTTAATATGACTATCTCAGTTGATAGCAGCTCTGCCTTCTACGCCGTAGGCTTAGTGGGTTCGATCCCCACTGCGAACAAAAATTTGCGTGGTGAATACAAATGTTTGTTATCTGTCTGGGTGTTATATTTTACTCTACTACAAATAAAATGCCATCTGATTCCCATAGTCACAAGCTCTACTTATTTTGAGGCTAGATAGTGTTGTGTGGGTTGCCCACAATATTTTTTGATTTGTTGTTACTATTTTTTTTTGAATCAATACATAATTTACCCTGTAAGGGTGTTGCAAGCACAAACATTTTTTGTGTGATAAACTAAAAGTGAATGGACTTAATGAAGCAAGAAAGACCAACGGTTCAACTGAAAATAATATTTCATTCATACTCGTTAGATTAACTCAGTGCCAAGATCATGCGTATCGGTGTTCATTACATCACAACAAGTACAAAACATACTCCAGACACATCACATGTGCGACAAAATGTCGTCCTTGGCAACATCCGACATCCGATTCTCACACGCTCGCGGGAGACATTGAAATCATGATTTTAATGTGACCACATTACGTGAGATATACTTAATTTATTATTTACGAAAAGATTTGCAAGTAATAGCAGAGCTCTTTGTGTATGGCTCGTCCGAGGAAGTACTACCACCATGCTTATTTCTGTTGTGAAGCAGCATTGCTGTGTTTTGGTTTGAAGGGTGTGGGTGCCGGTGCAATGACTGCTTAACAAAGTGCGTGTGAAGGCAAATCTTTCAAGCATATTATACCTGCTGACTTTTAAGAGTCAGCATAATTTACTAAAATCACCACTGTTTTAAACATGATTTAATTAGGCCCGACACGTCTTTCAAATTTGTGAAAGTCTGCTTTTTAAATTTTCACTTTTGTCGACACTACCGGTGCCACGGTTTTTTATTTCATGATATCTGAAGATCAGTGTACCAATAATCGAATAAATCGAACGTTAATATTCAAATTATAACCAATAACTTTTATCATATTATAAGTAAAATGGAATAATACCATCAAGAAATTATTAAAATTATTGGTGAATTTACTGCTTTCACACTCATCCTCATTTAAAACGATGCTACAGCTGCTCCAGGCATGATCACAATATTTCTACAGTGGTATCTATATCCTAACTCAATGAAAGTAAGGTTGATTTTGCCTCGTTCCATATCTGTACCAGTTGAAATCAAGATTCTAAGCCATCATAAAAGGCGAAAGATTCCAGGGTCCCCATTAGACTAATGGCTCGCACGTGGCATTTGCAAATCCCTTCGTGTGAGGCGATTTGCGGCCCAAATTCATAATTGATGGCCCTTTGAAGCAGTGCCAGTGGGGCCAACAAGATGATTCGTTGATTGCACTGGATTTTTGGGTGACGAAGGTCTACGCAAACGGATTTGTGGGCAAATTTTTTAAATGGTGTTTTGTTTTGCAAAGGAGAGTTTGATTAAAGGAAAAGAGGAACAAGGATGTTTGTAAATTCAGATAAAAACGAGGATTTATTCCTATAAATAGAAAAAAACTAATAAAAAAATGAATATGGTACATAGGGAAGAATGTCATGTAACGAGAAGAGTGCTAGATATGAATGTGAATGGTTAAAGAAGTAGAGGTAGGCCAACGTAAAGATAGATGGATTGTGTGAAGGATGACATGGGTAATAAAAGAGTGACTGCTGAAATGACGGCTAATAGAGGAGAGTGGAGAACAAAAACCTGTTGTGCTGAACCCCACATGAAGAGGGACAAGGATAAGAAAATGATGATAATGGTTTCAAGAGTAGTAGAGCTCTTTGTGAAGGGCTCGTGGAGAAGTACTACCACTAATCCTATTTCTGCCAAGAAGCAGCATTGCTGGGTTTCGGTTTGGAGGGTGTAGGTACCGGTGAAATTACTGGAACGTGAGGCTGAACATTTGTATGCCTCAAGTTGATGGACGAAGGGGAGTGCATCGTAGAGCACATTCCTGACTTGCGTGACCAACGAGGCAATGCCATTGCTTCCAATCAGCCAATCAGGTGGGCCATATGCTTGTTCTATCAGCTAGTTAAATAAAAAATAATAAACCGGCGGCGACCCATATGGGACCTTATAGTCTCAAATGGGTTATTCGCCGGTAGAACTCAGCCGGTAGCCTCATGAGTCAATGTTTCTAGACTTCAAAGAAAAACCAATTTCCAGGAAGCTTTGATTAACCCAGAAAAAATCCTAACCCTTATTAGATCTTCCTGTACCTACTTACTCAATTGCGAAAGCCGATGACTTCAAAGTCGGCGTAGATCACTCCAATAGAGTCTGAATCATGGGTTGATTATTGTTAATTTGCCGACCGAGAGATTTTTAGATTGTTCTAGAATTAGGCTATATTCATTTAAA
This sequence comes from Thera obeliscata, assembly GCA_947578465.1. NCBI lineage: Eukaryota > Metazoa > Arthropoda > Insecta > Lepidoptera > Geometridae > Thera > Thera obeliscata. Next base: position 13,166,539 of record OX387924.1, on the reverse strand, counting down.
GTTGATCTGTCAATGACGTTTGTGACTCAGAAATTGGGGCTTTGAGCAATTAGAAAAAAATCCATTGAGATTCATCATCATCATCAGCCTGAAGAAGTCCACTGCTGGCCTCCCCTAGACATTTCCAGGAAGAACGATTCTCAGCCCTTTCCATCCACCGACTTCCCGCGATCTTAACAATTTTGTCGGTCCATCTGGTGGGTGGGCACCCAACGTTTCGTCTTCTGGTGCATGGTCGCCATTCGAGAACCTTTATTCCCCAACGGTTGATGGTTCTTTGGGCTATATGACATTACCACTTCAACCTACTAATTCTACGAGTTATGTCGGTGGCCTTGGTTCTTCTACTATTAAATATATGTATAATCTATAATTGAATAGCTTGACAGGGGGAGCTGAGAACTCAACTAGCTTTGACGTTTCAGAGTGATAAACCGATACAATAGGTGTAGGCTGTTCGCACATAGACTCAAAACTAGAGACAGAGACAGAGCCAGACAGCTTGTGCCTATTGAATACTGGTAGAAGTTCTTGTCAAATCTTCTAGACATAGACAGAAGATTTAGATAGTTTTATGATATCTAGATTCACCTAGTTTGATTTTTCTACATGATTTTTGAACATTCGATTTCGAATACAAAAAACCCACCTCGGGGGAGATTAGCGGTGGGCGGAAAAAAACAATGATACTAATGACAAAATACCTTATCTGGTATGATAAAATGCTCCATTTTAAGGAAAAAAGGCGCTAATGAGATAATTTAATTAAAAACTACCAAAACATGTTCATAATATAATATTTAATCGTGACATGATATTTCAAATGATATTAATTTGCTTTATCGATTTGAAAAACAGGAAAACAGTTGTAAAGTGATTTCTTTCCTTCTATCGCGGATCGCAACAATAAGTTCCAACGATGCGTGGACCGTGATTTTAATACCGTTATTGCAGGCAACTGAAATTCTTTCCAATTTTTCAATTTCATCGGTCTATTAAAATCAGATAAGCATTTATTTATACAAAGATAAAGCTTTACTGGCCTTACAAGAGTTGCTTAAGTGTGACGCACTGCTGATGGCCTGCGCACACCTAGTTCGCTGGCGGTAGCGAACAGTGAAACGCTGTCAAATATCGCTGTCAAATCTCAAATCTGACAGCGATATTTGACAGCGTTTCACTGATCGCTACCACCAGCGAACTAGGTGTGTTCGAGCCTTTAAAGTTCGCCCTGTCACTGTTTGACATTCCCTAAACACTGATTATCTTTTGAAAAACGCCTGTAAGTAATGGGGTACCTACATGGTCAAAACAAAAGGTGACAGTCTAATGTGTCACGTCTACGCAAAACGAAAAAATACTATATTTAACGTAATTTAAGAAGCAACGCTGTATTACGTCCGTCACGACAATCCACACATCAAAGCTTGCCAAAGCACAGCTTGTACGATGGGAACCAGATAGCTGATACCTTTTTAACCTTTCTTTTTCGTAAATACTTACTTAAAATATAATATAACACCCAGACAGAGAACAAACATCAATGTTCACCACACAGTTAGTTGTTCTCGGCGGGGATCGAACCCACGCCCTCCAGCGCAGAAGGCAGACCTAAGCTATGAAAGCTGTCGTGGTAATCATTTACTCCTTTTTTGGAAACCAAAGCTTGCATAATCATTTAAATATTGTCCGTTACGCCAAAGTAGTATCACACATCATTAAATCGATTTCAAAAACAGGATAAATCGAATATAGATTAGACAGCTAAATATTATGGCTATTGTTTTGGATTACGATTTATTTTAGATTGTTATAACATGGGAATTTCCCAACAATGTGAGTGTTATATCATTCCAATACTTTTATTTACTGTTACTCACCTACCTCTTATGAAAAACCTCAGGTTTATTTACACTTTTCTTCAGGAGTAATCTATTTATTTACACAAAGAAACGTACAATTAAACAAATATTTACAAAATGTACAAAATACACAAGAAACAGTTGAGCTATCTGCAGATCGTTACAAACGATCTAGATTCAGGAGTCAATTCTATGTCATTTTAAAACTTCTAAATACAAACTTACTGTGTTACGGTGTTACCGTTAATTACTTACAAACACCCAAATTGTCTGTGCTGCATCATCATCATCATTATTATCCTGAAAAAGTCCAGTGCTGGACATATGCCTCCTCTACATTTTTCCAGGAAGAACGATCCATCATTTTCCATCCATCGACTTTCCGTGATCTTAACAATGTCGTCGGTCCATCTGGTGGGTGAGCGCCCTACGCTTTGTTTGTGCTTGGTAATCACTAAATAATCCATTGTTTGTATTTGGTGGTTTCATTCAATTCCACCATCACCACCAATTCAACCATCTTCCCGTTTTTACCTTATCCCACTTTGTCACCCAAATTTGGCACAAATGGTTTGAAAATTTAGTCTGTCCACCAGAAGCCTCGGTCTGGCTCCGGTTTTAAGTCTGTACGAGTGTTGACTAAATAAATCTTACGTCAAAATCACACACAAAGTATAATACACTGGTGAGCACTCACACAGACTCAAAACCAGAGCTAGAGGCAGAGCCAGACTTGTAGTAGGCCTACAGTAATGATATTATTGCTCTAATTATGCTTTAAATGTTGGCGTTTTCAGAATTTGCTATTTCCATATGAGGAAGCTGGAAACGTGCACAATAGTTTTTGGTAATCAGCAATAAATCTATGAATTCTATCATCTTTCCGCCCATACCCAATCCCACTCTGCCACCCAAAATTTGGCTCAAATAGTCAGAAAATCATAGCATCCCAGCAAAGAGCTGCAACAGAACGCTCGCAGACAATTGCCTTCAATTTAGATTCTGCCCTGAGAAAACATTCAATCTCGCACAATTAACACCTCTTAACCCACTCGGCGTTCGCACGACAATCAGCCGATGCCATTGGATTGTACAATTTAATCGTTGACAAATGCTCGTTTTGTTGTTGGCTTCTGAAAACAATTAATAGGTTTCACCATTCACCGATCTACCCAGTTCAATATGTCATAGATTGAACATGGGCAGACCAGTTATTATCTAACTTATTGTCTAACTTGAAATCCATTCCCATTTCACTTTCCAACCAATCACTCAATATGAAAATGACGTATCATGACAAAATACGTCTAACTTGAAATCAGACCATGAACAGGAAGCCAACCGGCATCTTTTTAAAATCGAAATCTATGCAGGCGTAAGCTGCGCATGGATTTGTTTCCTAAACGCACACAAACACAATGCCCGTAAGATTTGTTCCATATTCAAAATTACTTACTACAAAATGATTCAATTCCGATGCCATCGTTATTAAAATTAACAATATATCGTTATTTCCAAATTATATTTTTATTAACTGCCAAAGAGTGGACTCTCTACCGGTGTCAATATTTCCAGAAAGTCTCAATTTAGGAATTTTTAAGACAAGAGTGAACAGGTGGATTATGGCTAAGCATGTTCCATCAAAATAAAATAAAATCAAAATAAACAAACTCATAAGTCATGAATGGAGATTCCTTGAAGGTCGTTTTCATTGCGAATGTTCACACAGCCCGTACATTGACGAACCACGATTTAATTTACGACTAGATCTGTAGATCAATTAAAGAGGCAGATGACAGTGACTAACATGCGTAGGAGTCGTGACAGGCCTCGTGGGAACTAGTAGACTACTTGATTTAGACATTGGCCAGACGATGCCCGAAAATATGATAGGAAAATAGGTCATGGTCTTGTTATGGAGTATGGGGAGTTTAACGCCAAATAAGATTATCCTTGACGATATAATATCCGAATTTTAACAGATTTATTTAAGAATTAAAATTTGATAAATGTAGTAACTTATCTAAGGTATAAGTAGTGCAGGTTTAGATCATAACACTAAATTATCACAAGGATATAAGAACGAAAAATAAAAATAATTATTTTGAATAAAACTTTTTCAAAATATTTTTTTTTTTTCGCCTATAACAATATTTCCTCGTAGGTCACTCACGTCAAGAACGTGCCCTACGATGCACTGTTCTGCGTCCATCAAATTGAGGCATACAGATGTTCAGCCTCACGTGCCAGTAAACCCTTCAAACCAAAACACACCAATGCTGCACGGCAGAAATAGGCATACCAACCAAAAGACTCAAACCAGAGCCAGACAGAGCTTGTGGTAGGCCTACCGGTCGGTACCATGACCTTAAACAAACACACAAGACATAATGCTCCATAAGGACAAAACGAAGGAAACTCGGGAGTTAGTCACTGCATTAGTTCCATCCGAGTGTAGGCGGCGACGTGGGAACGATCTAGTTTTAAGATTTAATGGAGCTTGTTAGAAAACAATGAGTCAGGGCAACTATCTAGCTCGATAATATGGGTGCGTTTAGTTGGAGAAAACTACACCAAAACCCCGACAAGAGCTAAGCTCTTAAATTTAAGAAGAGAGGTTTAAAAACTTTTAGTTGGTAACAAAATATTGTAAATATAATAATATTGATATGAAAAACAGCGCTTGGCATGATAGATACGCCTTGTCTAGCAGCTTAAAACTGAGTTAGGGCCTATTTGGCTTTATTATTTATACCATTATCTATTTATAACGTCTACACCTACTAGGTCAAATAAATGTATTTTCTTCCTATAAATGGAAACTTAATTTCACTCAGTAATTTTTAGTTAAATCCTAAATTTTGATTTAATTTGGTCTAAGAAATCATCTTAAACCAAATTAAATCACAATTTAGGATTAGATTGAATAAATAGATGTTTGTTTTAGTTAAAACAGCGCAATAAGCGGATTTAGAAATTAAAAAGTAGACTTGAATAGAAAAAAGGTATCATACTCAATTTTGTCTTTGTAAATTCAGTTTGTATCGGAATCGAACAACCAGGTTGTTCGATTCCGATACAAACTGAATTTACACAACTATGGGCGAACAAAGTATAAATATACACTGAAATAGCTGTAATAGAATTTTACAGTGGTCTTTATTGCCGGCCAGTTATATAAAGTTGGCGAAAACTGTAGGATAACAGAAATATTAATAAAAAACCAAAAAAGTAATTTTTTCGTCATTCTTTCTAACGGGTACTAGCTTTTAGCATAGAGTCAATTTTGTACATCACTGTTTCAAAATAGACGTAAAAGTCTGTTAGTTCTTTTTCTGAAGCCCCTACTGCCACGACCAACGGCTGACACTCCAACTTTATATAACTGGCCGGTAATAAGGACCACTGTAAAAGCCTATTACAGCTATTTCAGTGTACATTAATACTTTATTCGCCCATAGTTGTGTAAATTAAGTTTGTATGGAAATCGTACCCCCTTAAGTATCTGATTTTAGAGGTTCCAAGAGAAGGTTTTGGTATGTTCATTAATTTATTTTTATCCAAGAAGACCAAGGTTTAATTCCGATCAGTCGTAGGTAAAATTCCAGGTACAATTCCAGCTGTAGGTAGTGGTAATACCTATGATTGTTATTTATGCAGTTGAAATGGTAAAACCAACAACTTGAATTTTTATTAGTAAAACTAAATTTACCTTGCCAATTATTATTATCTTTTGCGGAAAGCTAACGGAAACGGTGATACGAGTATCTTACCGGACGAATTTTTTAATCATTATTTTGAATACAGGCACCGGGCACCTAATTAGGATGAAAAAATCTTGTTTTTCAGCACACATTCGACTCTAAAAACAATCGTATGACCCATATACACCGATTTTGTTGCGAACAACACAATTAGCATTTGTTAAAATATCGCCCCTAATCAGCAACTTCCTTTTCCGAGAATGAGAACTTAATTAAATACTTTGTTATCGTATAGAATTCTGTTAATAATCCGGTGGTCAGGAAGGCGCGACCCTACTGACCCGTGCGGTCATTAAAAATGAAGGAATCTTTATGAAGTCACAGTAGCCGTGTGTTTGGAGGAGATAAGATCGGCTTGGTAGACGGCCTGTCACCACGATAACCGAACCAAGAGTCTTTGTCTCGCAGAATAATTGAAATATCTTTTGAAATTTAATAAATCTAGAACAAGCACTGGAGCACTGGAGGAGAAGAGCCGAAGACCGGGCTCAGTGGCACGTCTTGAGAGAGACCTACGTCCAGCAGTGGACTGATATAGGTTGATGATGACGATAAAATCTAGAAGAAAATGTTGAGATATATTTTTTTTTTTATGCCATAGCTGGCAGACGAGCAGACGAGCCACCTGATGGAAAGCAGTCACCGTCGCCCATATACACCTGCAACACCAGAGGTGGTGCCGATGCGCTGCCGGCCTTTTAAGTACAGATATACCCGCCTTTTGAAGGACCCCATGTCGTAGCTCTGAGGGAAAACCGCAGAGGGTCATCATCAATCAATCATTTGGCATCATTTACTTTAAAAACCTTAAATAATTTAAGTTTTAAGACTTCAGAAACCGACTTCATGGCCAAACTGCTGAACCGATTTTCATGAAATTTATTTCTGACTAATCTGAAGAATATCACCTTTCAGGTAAAAATTGTGATGTTGAACCGCTATATTAAAAAAAAAATTAGTGAATCATCACTTTTGCTTGGCTTGACTAAACACAGGCCGGTAAAAAACCCGATATTGAAAACCAGCGCTGCAAGAGCTTTTTCCCAATCTTTTAACAGAGGCTGTATGTTTCGTCTTATTTCTAGTTATAGGCAAAAAAACAGTGTCAGGGTTGTTGTGTTTTAAGCTATATACAGGTAAAACCAAATAGTGCTGACCCCGCATAAACTGGGATAAGGGCAGGAAGAAGAAGAAGAAGAAGAAGATGGGTAAAACCAAAAAGCAAAATAAAGAAACGTTAGAAAGTTCTTGTCAAATAACACAAAAACCCATTGATTTCTATAGGGTTCCTGTCGCTACTATATCAACGAGACAGCAAAAAGAGGTTAATTTTATTTCAAGGTTTAATAATAAACCTAAGTCAAGTTAATCTGTTTCCGCTCGGAATTCTAGATTGCTAAGTGGCCTAGTTGTGGCCTATAATCGCGCTCTGTGCTTGACCACCCATGGCGTAATATGACACCGGTACGACTATAAAAACTTTAGAGATGGTATTAAGCCATGCGCATATATAAATGCATAATGCGCAAGACTTAATACCTATATGCGCACGGCTTATAGCTAATCTCATACTTATAAAATCTACTCAACTTTAATAGGTAAAGCCAATAATTTTGGTTTCATACCACATTTTTGACTAAATCTATACTAATATTATAAAGACGAAAGATTTGTACCTATTTTTGTATGCATGTAATGAATAGGCTCAAAAAGTACTGGGCCGATTTAAAAAATTCTTTCACCAATAGAATGCTACATTCTTCCAATTTGACATAGGCTACATCATTTTGAAAAAAAATTTTCTTCATTTTGAAAAAAAATAGGGATCCTTGGTAAAATTTGAACAATGTAACCGAAGGTGTAGAAAAATGAGTCTTAAAATGTCTTTCGTCGAATGCGCTGCCGAAACTATTAGCGATAGAACAAAATAATGTACAACAATATTGTCTACCCCGTGCGAAGCCGGGACGGGCTGCTAGTATAAAAAGTTTTTAGAGATTATTTGGATTAGGTATGCAAAGCGAGAAATACCTAGCCAATTATGAACAAAGACTGTAGTAGGTATTTGTATCCTTACAAAAAATATAGTTATCTATATTACCCAGGTCACAACAGGAAGTTCTGGCTTAGATTAGACTGCCTTGCCACTCATGGCCAAGGGTTATCATATTTTAATTATTTTAATTTTAAAAATATATTTTACCTGCGCGCGTTAAATATTAAACTTTTCAACTTCAATAATTCTCAAATATATAAATATCTCAATACATTTTAAGTTTATTTTATTCTATCACGAATAAATTGCTAAGTTTATTTTTAACGTCTACTTGGCTGCAAGGTACGAACCAAGACACAGGCGCAGTCTTATAGCAGACCTGTTTTACGCGTATTTTCAATCCAGTTATTGTCAGTTTGCATATTTTTTGCTAAGTAATTTTAAATTTGGAACGCGTCTTAATAACATTGTGTATTTATGTCTTTAGTAAGCAAATCCATGCGCATGCGTAAGCTTGCATCTATTTAAATTTCGAAAAGATGTCGGTCGGCTCCCAAAAAAGGGCACATTATCATTGATATATCTTTAAAAAAATATATTTCCACTCCATACCTTTCTGTTCATTCACTGATCGATTTGAAGTAGGTACCAGCTAATTGCATTGAATGAATGAACTTGCTTCCATTCAGGGGCCAATAAAGCGGTATTGTCTTAGCCCGCTGCGGCTTTCTGTGATAACGCCGGTGGTCAGAGCGGTCGAGTCGTTGCGTTTGCTTCTTTTTTTTGTCGTGTTGAGGATTCAAAGTGCACATACTTAATATAACTGATATCTAATAAAACTCTAGGTAAAAATACGTACGTATTTTGTACCTATAGACTTAATTCAAAAATTTGAAGTTAGCGTAATATATGTATTTTTCTGGTACCTTGATGATTTGATCGACTGTCAGGCAGCATAACGTAGAGTGTATGGTTTATTTTATGAAGTGTAATTTAATGGTCATTATCATCAGCCATCCACCGACTTACCGTGATCTTAACTATGTCATCGGTCCATTGGGAGAGATCTATGGTCCTGAAATTTAATTACTAACGGATCGAAGCAACGCGTGAAGGGCCGGTTCAGCGTGGCAATGCCACCAGCAAAGACTTGCTGCTTGATTTGCTTGAGCTTTGAGACGTTTCAGAGTGTTCCTTGTGAAACTGCTGACTTAAGATTTTTTAATATTTTTATTTCTTGTGTATTTTGTACATTTTGTAAATACTTGTATTCATTGTAAGTTTTTTGTGTAAATAATTTTTTTTTATTAAAACATGACATATTAAATTCACATTCATTTATTTCAAGATACATACATTTTTGTACGCAATTGCAACTAAAGCTAAAACTAAAAGTTAAAGTTAAAAAATAATATCACATTTTTTGTCAATCATTTAGGAGCTATAATATAAATGATTGAGTCCACTTCATAATTATGCGACCGAATACTAGCACAATAAGTGAGGTACTTTTTATCCCAATACCATCCAGAGTAAGCTAGTAAAAGATGCAGAAGAACATATTTTGTGATAATATTCTTGATAGACGACGCGTCAGATTACGACGTGAATAAACACCTACATGCAGCATGTAAGGCTGCGTCTACACTGAGTACAAACTTCCGTTTCATCATCATCACCCGGTATCACCCATTGCTGGGTATAGGCCTCCTTCATATTTTGCCAGCCTCCTCTGTCCTGCGCGTCTCTTGTCCAGGTAACTTCAGCTTAACCTTGACAAAATACCCGACCGAATTTTTGGCGGGTATATTACATGTTTTAGGTCTAACTGTTCAATCTACAGATAAATTTATCCTTCAGATAAAAATATATCCATCTTTATAAATGTTGTCAAAAACAACGAATTACATTTTTCATTTGTCGAATAGCGTTATTTCGTAGATGGATTAATTAATCTGTTTGAAATCAAAAAGTTATGAGAAGTTTAACAGTTTAATCATCATCATTATCACTGTTGCAATCGGTGATTGTGCCTTCTTCACTATAGTTACGATTTCACTTCAAGTAGACTATAGGCAAGCAAGTCATAGAAAAATCAACTATTTATTAGATATTAGATTAGATATTTAGATTATTGACGTGACAACGTCTTAGAATTCGATGGAGCCGGTTGCATGCACGAAAAAAACATGACAAGAGGCACAATCGGCCTCCGCGTTCGGCAGCTTTCGACATCTGTCTCTCTCCTACTTGAGTGAGCGATGCGTCCGCGTGGACAGCTGTATGACACTGCCATGTTCAACTATCTTCAGTAAACCGACTTAACAGACAACCGGTTTTTTTTTACTGCCTCGTATCCGCCTCCGCGCCCGCCTCCGCGCGTCCACAATGCTCCAAGCCTTAGCAGTGCAGGCGCCGCCAATTACGTCGCCCCACTGAGTACGGCGACGCACCCAGCTCGTCACGAATTGAGTGAAACTGGATATTTATTTTATCAATAAACATAACTTTTATGAAGATTGCTGGAAGATTTGATAGAGAATAGACAATTGCGTCAAAAATGATAAAAAGTATTTTTTTGGACAGTCTCTTTGAAGAGCAAGGTATAAATGAAGTTTAGTTTAGAAGTGAATACCGTGTATAGTGTGTACCGATCATGTATCCGATGTAGGTTAGGTACATATTATGTACCTAACCTACATCGGAGTTAACAGATGTTTAGGTGAAATATAATCCAATCCGAGGATGATGATTTCTTCTTTCTTTCTTTCTTCTTTCCAAAATTTGGCAGATTAAAACTCCGATTATAGTTGTAGAAAAATTTTTCAAAAATTTTTAAAACCAATCTTTACCTACTTAAATTATCCCAGTTCGATTAAAAAGCCGAAATTTTATTTTAAATCAAGTTCAAAAACAACACAACTACAGTACAGTGAGTACATCAAACGGATATCTCAAACAGGATAAGGACCGAGCAAGGACAATCAGCAGCACAGATTATTGCTCCAGAGGAAGAGAGCGATTCGGTGGCGCCAGCGCGGCGACCCTAGCTCGTGTCAAGTGTGAAACTGATATATGGACTACGAGAGGAAGTACTGGATGTACTGGATCCTGAGGCGATGCTGGTCGCCGGAAGACAAGGATACTGGGAGATGAGTTTTAAAAAGAGCACTGTAAATAATATATTTAAAAGAAAAAAAAATATCTATATTTATAAAAGAAAGTCGTGTTAGTTACACTACTTATAACTCAGGAACGGCTGAACCGATTTGGCAGAAAATTAGTGGGGAGGTAGCTTAGAACCGGGAGAAGGACATAGGATACTTTTTATCCCGAAAAAGCAACGGGAACGGGGTGTTACGGGAACGGGCGGGCGAAGCCGCGGGTGGCCACTAGTTTGAGATAAAAGCGTAGGTACTCGTAAGACAAATACATTAAAACACAGAACAGACAACTGAAGACAGGCAGAAAATGTATTAGGGTTTTGCTAGATATTTTCATTCAACCAGAATTTTTTAACTAAAAAAAACGTGGTGGCTTTAATATTTAGATCTAGCAATCTAGCTTAGATCTAGCTTACATACATCTCATCTCAGTTGGTAGTAGCTCTGCCTTCTGAGCCGTAGGTCGTGGGTTGGATCCCCACCGAGAACAAATATTTGTGTGGTGAACACAGATGTTTGTTCTCTCTCTGGGTGTTATAATGTATTCTAAGTCAATTGAATTAATGAAATTGAATTTAATTATCATGTATAATATTGTAATGATTATAGATTTACCTATTATTTAAATATAATAGTTTTAGATCAAATGTTGTTGCATTATAATAGCAACAGGTTATTTTAAGTTAGTGCCATTTCGAGACGGCAAATTAAATAAAAATGTATTCTAAGTATGTATTTACATTTAATTAATATAAGTATTATATCAGCCATCTGGTTCCCATAGCTCAAGCTCTGCTTAGTTTGGGGACAGTGTTGTGTGGATTGTCTATAATATTTATACCACGTAGTAATAAATTTTATGTTCATCTTTTTAATATGTACCAAGCATCATTGAAACTACAAAGAGCATCATCATTATCATCATCATCATTTTCCTGCCCATATCCCACGTTAAGTGGGGTCAGCACAACGAGTTTTCTTCTTCCGCTCAAAGAAGAAAAAAAAAATACTAAATCATATATTTTGAGAGCAGTATATTTGAGCAATGAGTACATACGCCAGCGTCCAAGTAAGTATTTGTGACAAAAATAGCACTCAGAATTGGCTAAAATTTAATTGTCACAATAGCCAGAAATAGCCAACCGTTATTTTCAATCCTCTGCTATTCTTAGCAATGTATTTTCCTCAGCTCATTATTAATTAATTGTCAATGTAATTTCCTTAATATGATTTGTGAGGCATCACACACTTAGACACATCTTAGTGTAATACATAGTAGATAAACGGGCAAAAAAAAAATTGGTTGACAAGATAATAAGTAGTGCTGCTATGTCCCTCAATAAAGAAAACTTTTACTATTGAAATTGGTTTGTAAAATGTTGGATTGGTAAAAGAATCATAAAAAAACGGTAGGAACCAAGCCGTAGTTTGTTGCCTGTTCTTCTAGGCTTGGTCAAGTGGAACTCGCACCTAGGCCAAAGAGTATAAATAAGTAGCGCGGCAAAGCAACCAACTGTAGGCCTACCATGGGCTCTGTCAGGCTCTGTCTTTGGTTCTGGTTTTAAGTCTGTGTGAGCACTCACATCACCAGTGCATTATACTGTGTGTGTGACGTTTCGACGTAGGATTTATTTAGTAAAAACTCACACAGACTCAAAACCAGAACCAGAGACAGAACCAGACAGAGCTCATGGTAGGCCTACTGAGTTGTGAGACCCAGAAATACCAGCTGACTCGCGCCTAGTAATCTATTGGATGAGTGAGTCAGTGAAACAATAGGCAAGCCGAATGGCGCCGGCGCAAGAATCAATGACCGTCGTCCGGCCGCGGCCGCCCATCATTGAATTGACGACGACGCCAATTGTGACATCGCTTCCTGTGCCGCAATCAAGGGTTAGGCTGTAGCGGACTTTACTAACTGAAAACAAACACAGATCCTTTCCAAACTGCTTAACTTCCAAACCTATGTTCGTCAGACATTTTGGCCTTGGTGGAAATCGCATCGATCACCACCAAAAAAGGCCTTGGTACCAACAGACGTCTCAAGCAGACCTTTCATCACGCCTGTTTTTAAACGATTTCTAAATTTGAATGTTTGCAAGTCTGTGTGTCTAATGTCTACCAATGTATTTCATAGAAGGCAATTTTGAATTTGGAACATATCTTACAGGCATTGTGTATTTGTGTGCGTTTGGCTAGCAATATCATGCGCATTAGTACGCCTGCATAGATTTCGATTTCGAAAAGATGCCGGTTGGCCAGAGTTACCTACTACAGAACTGAGCGGTTACCTTCTTACTAGAATGAAGAGGATATTCACTCAAAAAAGATGTATTTCTATCAAGATAGCGGCGTCCAATAGCTATCGATAGGATTCAAACAAGAAATTCTGTTGAAATATTTTTTTTTGGAAGAAACCAATTTAGTTTTCACTTGTTATAAAAATCCGAAATTATTTTTGGAGTAAAATATAACATTAAGTAGGTATGTATTATTCCTCTTTCGTCTCATAACTTGTTCCAAAGCAATGAGTGTCACGTGCTGATTTCTCCATGTCAAAATTTAACCGGGATTTATATCTGTAAAAGTGTAATTTAACCATTAGTAACCGTAATAAAGATTAAAATCAAAGAATCTTTTTGCGTTCGGACTCATTCTTTCAACTTTGGTCGTAAGAATTAACAGATGGTTTGAATTAATCTTTGTTCTTTAGCCATACGATACACATCGTTCTTAATATTCTTCAAAACGGTGAACTTCATGAGAAAATGTTTTATCAAGGCTCAACGCCACCTGATGTTGAGCGGTCACTTACGCATAGAACAATCATTGCGCTATTTATTATTTATTAAAGTTTGAATTCGGTACGTGATATGGTGGTTTTAAGGCCATCGCTACTAGAAAATTAACTAGCTTCCTCACAATGTTTGTTTTCCTTCGCGGAATAGACATTTATTATCTATCAAACTGAATAAAAATAGAAAACTATGTAAAACGATATTTTTTGTCACGTTATCTACAATCAGTATGAGACTCAGAACTGGCTTCGTATCTACGATTAGGTACATAGGTACCTTGTAGCGACAGCAGTGATTACCAAATACATGTGTTTTGATAAATTCTTATCGATAATCCCCTTAAAACTGTGTTTGATAGAACCGAACCACTGTATATCAGTAATAAGTTTTTCTTCGCTATCATCGTCAGCCTGAAGAAGTTTCATTTCATTTATTTATTGCTTGCATGTACACAAAATATATAGCATTTGTTCTTAAATTAGCATAGTCAGTAGGTACATGCACCCTATTGGGAACTGCGCAATGTCATAATTTTTATATTACCTACAATTTACATAAACGAAATGTTGTAAATGCACTGGGACTTCGGGCTCAGATACTTAATCATTATACATTAGTCAAAAGTAGTCAAAATAGTCCAGTAGCCAGAAGAATATGCCCTTCGATAATTCTAAACTTTTTTATTTTCTCTGGGTGGATAACTTTAGTGAATTCATTGCTATGTACAAAAATGCTAACAGTTTAGAGCTATGCAATAGGTATTAAGTAGGTATTTCCTATTATTTCATATTACAACAATAATATAAAATTTTAAGTTAAATGTTTTACTGTTTCTTTATTAATACCATCTAAACTATATATTAGTGGAAATGCTAACAGATAGGTACTGTGGAACAATGGAAAACTGAAAATGTCCCGTAACTCATTGTATTTTATTTATTAAACAAAAGGCATAGCACGTATTTGTTGAAACTTTTGTATGGAAGCATAGTTTATTATTACGAATCGCAGAAAGCCCTGAATAAATAAATAAGAAATGGTTCACTTATTAGTTTTGAAGTCAGAACTAGATGGCGCTGCTAAATTGTGTACGATGCTAGAACGCGCTATCGTTGCGTTTTGAGAATCGCGTATATTTCCTTCGCTTGAATTTACTCTTTGACAGACGGACGGACACTCAGCAAGTAGAAACTTGCGTATGAAGGTGTTCCGTAGCATAATATAATGTTTTTGGGATTCCTTTTAACCTCTAAAAGGAATTAATGAAATGAAAATAATAGAAGGGTCCATTTCATTGCGAACCTCCGTAAGCAACACATTCCAGCAAAACCATGGCTCGTGCGTAGCCTGTCCGTGCGCCGTAGTGCGCCACGCTACAGTCGTGGGTTCATATTCGTGTACAGCAGTGGTAACGTAGACCCACGTTGTCAAACTAATTTATACACGCAACAAAACAAAAAAGCAGCCAAGTGCGAGTCGGACTCGCCCATGAAGGGTTCCGTAGCTTCAAGTAACATAATATACAGAAAATAAACAGGAAACAGGTTCTTGTAGTTCGTCGAAAGGTAAATTGCAGTTTACGATTTATGACGTATAAAAAAAAAACTACTGGCTAGATCTCGTTCAAACCAAATATCGTTGAAAGTTTGCATAGTAATGTACAACTTGTATTTTTTTTAGTTTTATCATTCCCTCATTTTAGAAGTTAGAGGGGGGGGGACCAACTTTTTTCAACTTTGGAAGTGTCTCTCGCGCAAACTATTCAGTTTAGAAAAAAACTATGTTAGAAACCTCAACATCATTTTTGAAGACCTATTCATAGATACCTCACACGTATGGGTTCGACGAAAAAATTTTTTTTAGTTGCAGTTTGAAGTATGGGGACCCCCAAAATTTATAGTTTTTTTTCTATTTTTGTGTAAAAATCTTAATGCGGTTTACAGAATACATCTACTCGCCAAGTTTCATCAGTGTAGCTTTTATGGTTTCGGAGAAAAATGGCTGTGACACGGTCGGACAGACAGACAGACAGACATGACGAATCTATAAGGGTTCCGTTTTTGCCATTTGGCTACGGAACCCTAAAAAGCGCTGCGAGCCCGTGCACAGCATGCGCTGTAGTGGGCCCGCGCTTTTACACATCTTCACTGAAAACACTGAATTTTTGACGTGACAACGTCTTATAATTTGATGAAGCCGGCTGCACGCATGAAAAAACATGACTCATGCGGCATTACCTCGCTCTGAGGCGTTCCATTTAACGTTGTCATGTTTAACAATCTGCGATCTTTAAAATGTCGATGGTCCATCAGGTGGGATGTTTTCTCGTAGTAAAAAGAAGAGTAATATATACATTACCAACTCCAACAAAATTCCTTACGTATAGAAGCTGATTCAATGTTCATTTAGCCACTTCCTCATTTCACTGTAGTCAATTAAATGACTCATCCATGGTGGGAGGCATGGGACGCCATAGCTTTGATTAATCTAGGAATTATTATGATTTAAACACCATACAACTAAAGCCTTGCGCACATCTAAGCGGTCTGCAATTTCGATCAGTGAAACGCTGTTAAATATTGCCCCCGCTTGTATTGGTAGGTACCGATCTTATATTTATAAATTACGTTTCCTAGCCCGTTTCTTACATACAATATGCATAGCATAACGAACGCGTTAATTTAAAAAGTGCCAATTCTTTTTTTATCTGAAAGTTAATACTTCCAGATTGGTCCCATTGAAATTTCATCAAAATCGGTTGAATATTTGGCCATGAAGAGGTATCTAAATAGATAGCCATCACACCTAATGCAGCCTAATATGGAGCATGCTTAGCCATAATCCACCTGTTCACTCTCTTGTTTTCTATTCTTGATAATTCTATTATATTCTGTTGTATAACAGTATTCATCTTTTCGCAAAACAATTCACGTTTCTTTTTATAATGGTTCATATCTTTGTCCCCAGGTCTATCAGCCAGTGAAGCTTTACGGAGCGGACTATGCCAGTCTCTCTGGGGAGCCCCAAGTCGGCCGATCCCGAGGCTGGTGTCACCGCCGCTGGTACACACCCAGGATATTTACCCTATCAGAGGTAACTTACATTGGTATTACAGCCAAAGGCTTTCATTTGTTCACTCAAATATGCAGTTAGAGTATATGCTCTCTAGATTAGTCTAGATGTTCGTTGGTATGAAAAGTTCCTTTTTTTAATATTTATTTTTCAAATACAGTATACCTGATTTTATGTGTGATAAAGTTGACAAAGTGTATATTATTTTGAAAAGGAAACTCTTAAACATTTTTTTTTTGTGTGGTAAGATTAATTCCAAGAGTTGTATCCTTAAATGCCTGAAAAGTTTGAGTCAGGTTAAGCCAGCCACATCAAAGCGATAACACAGCGATCTGTCTTGGTCTTGAGAGTTTTAAAACACAAAGAAACATTGGAAAAAATCTTGAAGTTCAATTTGAGCTCAATTGTTGAAAAGCCAACTTGAGAGGTTCTACAAAAAATACTAAATCTTTTCCCTATATTGAATACCGCGTATTTTTTTACCTTTGACTTTTACCAATGCAGGGTGCATTGGTAAAAACAGTGAAATTCGTCGAATTCGTCTCCGTCCAGTCCAGTCCAGTTCAAACAAACGCCACTGTTATCTTGTAACGAATGTTTGCCTTCGAGGGCACACATGTCCAAATCGGATTTACAATGCCCGGGAAACGGCAAGTAAACGAGGGTAAGCAAAAAAGGCGTGATATTTCTAACAGTATCCTGTTGGATAAATAAACTTATAGGTAAATCTATAACTTATAAATCAATATCACAGTGATACCTAATATCTCAATGATATTGAGTTATACTTATAACTCAATGTCATTGAGTTATATGTACTTATGCTAAAGCTTCTATAAAATTTGGGTTGTATGCTCCGTCATCAACGTTTACGAAGATATTACGTAATTGATTCGCGTTCTAACAAACGTTTCTAATAATTGGGTTTTTTTCTGCTAACGCTACCTTATCACATCGAAATTCGTGTTCGACACGAAAAATTATAACCATCATAACATCGTGTTTAAGTTGATACCGATAACTTATCAATCTTATCGGCCTTTGTGGTACCGCCGGTTGAGCTTCGTCACTACTAGCCAGCTGCAGAGTAAAATGAGCTTTATTTCATTGATAATAGAAATTAAGTCATTTTGATAAAAACTTATTTGAAATTTTTATTGGAAAAGGTCTGTCAATTGCTCTGACATCATTCTTTTCTTTCCCGTAATAATTACAACAGGTTTTTCTTTCTCTTCTCTATCAGCCGTCATCTTTGTAGTGTCTCTTTTCTTACCCATGTCATCTTCCTCATAATTAGCATGGCCTACCTCTTCTACTCCTATATTTATCCACATTTTTTCCTTGTATTTTTTCGTAACCTTTCGTTCGTTCTTTTCTGCTCATAGATACCCTACATCTTCTCAATCACTAGAGTAACTTTCAAACCGCCCCTTAGAAACACATTCTTAATCATTTTCAAGAATTGTTGAAAATATCGATACAAAAAAAGTTGCTAAAAATGTCGTTCATTTGTTTTTAAGAATCATCATATTTTCTTCACCTTGCGTCTAGATATATCAGCGCTGGCTCATAATGTATGGAATGTAAAATGTTATGCATTGAGCGTTATTATGTGTACAATTTTGATAATAATTGGCTATAGCGCGTTTGACTACTTTTGACTAATGTATAATGATTAAGTATCTGATTCTGTCCATAATTATGTAAATTGTATTGTAAAAATGATGACATTGCAGTGCCCAACAGGGTGCATGTACTGACTATGCTAATTTAAGAACAAGTGCTATATATTTTGTGTACATGCAAGCAATAAATAAATGAAATGAAACAAAATTAGTGAACAAAATTAGTGAAAATTAGTAAAAGTGATATTGCGAGTAAAAATTCAGTACATACGAACTACGAAGAATCTACGGCACTGGCAAATCAGAGTTATAAAACAAACGTAATTTCGGCCACGATATGCACTGACGGTAGATAAGATATGTCACGCCAAATCTGAAGCCGTGGGATTTGGCGTCGTGTTATTGGTATTTAGCTGTCGAATATTAAATTGGTTTATGGCGGACGGCGCTTTTCATGTACCAGCTTACAGTGACGTAGGAGATAGACGTGGTCGTGATATTACTTGCAACCTGGGGAAAAGCCAATTGTTGCATAATGAACCAATATCAAAAGATCGGATTCTTTTTAGCAATCATGACAACCATATTAATAATGTCATGAGAAACTAGAATTATTTCTTGAAAAACCAACTTCATGGCCAAAGGGTTGAACCGATTTTTATGGAATGTATATGGGACCAATCTGGAAGTATTAGCACTTAGATAAAAAAATAATTTTCAAATCGGCTCAAAAATGACGAAATTATGCGATGACAAACATAAAAAAAAAATGTTTGGAGTAAGTTAAAAACTGTTTGAAATTCTTAAAATCTCGTCAAACTGTCATAGTTACTGTTCACCAACGTCATATCAGAAAATATTATGAGTTGTCATAGTAGAATTTAAGTTCTATGGTCTTCTTCTAGAATCTAGTGCATCAAACACTAGTAATAGCACTAGTAATAGTCATAATGACAGTCAATAATACCAATTAGAATAAAAGCACCCTTCGCCAGACCAATTCGAAAGTTCAGTCTAAATTCAATTGTTACAGCGTGGAGTCACGCGACATATCGGATGACTTGCCCGTAGTTGGGTCGACTTGACAAACACCAGTGAATAATAGAGTAAACACTAGTGCTGGACTAAGACTGTGCTTGATAGCCGGAAAGAAGTAATTTCGTGAAAAAATTCGGCTTTTTTCATCCAGACCATAAAGATTAGAAAAATAAAACAAGTTGTGTAGAATGTAACACGATCGTAGCCTTTTGTGCATATATAAGCGCTCTACGGTGGCGATCAGTAAAACGCTGTCAAATATGACAGCGTCAAATATCGCTGTATGTAACAATCGAAATCATACGCTTTAAGCTATAATATACGTTGTCAAATATGACAGCGTTTCACTGATCGTTGTGACAGCTAGTCGCAGCAGCCAATAAAGAAGAAGTGAAGTGATCGTGACCGCAGAACGCTTAGATGAGCACAAGGCTTTGTTATCTGGGCCAATATACTATCAGTCTTCCTCGTCGTGTTCTTTTTTCAAATCAGTGAGGCTGAGGATGTCGGGACCAGAGAGTGGATCCTTTTGGGGTGGCAAGTGTGCCTCAAAGAGGTTTGTTTTGTGTTCTTTTGATTGTTTAAGTTCTATATAACATGTTGGTTTCCTCACGATTTTATTCTTCGCTATTTGTGAATATCTTTGGACATAAAAACTCATTGTTACTCAACCAAATTTGAGCTCACGGCCTTAGGATCAGAAGGTGGGGCTGTTACCACTTAACCACCAAGTGCTTTTTTAGGTTTCCGGCCTTTCAGCCAGGATCACAGTAACAACCCTATAACATGTAGATGTCGTGAGCAAGGCCGACTTGCAAATATTGACCCTACGACCCGCCACGCACCGGCAGGCCCTTTGATTGATATACTGTGGTCAGTGGCCCTGGTTTCAAGTCTCGGACGGTAAATGTTTGTTTTTATTGACACGCGATTATACTTTTATGCAACGAGGGAAAATAAATTTAATATGAGATAAGAGTTCAGATATTGCGGTCTAAAATTCGTTGCTATCGCGTTTTAACGCTTGTCAAAAACAAAGACTAACATTTTTTATTCGACTATTTCAACTTAAAAGTTGCGTTCTATAGATGGAAAAGCTCTTAAAGGCCTGCGCATAATTATTTAAGCGATAAAGATGGCGATCAAGTAAAACACTGTCAAATATCGCTGTCATATTTGACAGCACTTCAGCTCTCAGAATAAAGACTAAAGTTTCAGCTGACGCCATCGGCATCACCTAGATTTGCGCAGGCTTTAAAATACTCATCAATTTGTCAAGCTTTAAATTATCTTGATTGAATTGAAGGAAAAGTTCTACATATGAAATGTCCATTTCAAAAACTTCTAAGCCATGTGAAACGATGAGTGCCCTCGTATTTTACACACCCAAATATGAAGTGTTTGTCCTCATTGCACAAAGAAAACAAAGAATAAACCTCTTTACACCATAATTACAAATCTAAGTTTGTTGACTGGCAATTATCAAACGAAGGTCTAATCTCAAAGACACCGCATGACGCGTTTCGTCACAAACATATGTACATTCTCAGACGAAAATTTACATTGAATCTTATGTCAGTTGAAATAGAGGTGTTTGATCACATCGCTGTTGGTTAACGACACAAACATAGAATGCTATTGTTTCAGCAAATATTTCGTGGAAATGGAAACATTGACAGAAATCGGAACATAAAGCACCGCCAAGTCGAGATAAAGAGGTCACCGTTGGCTGATAACCCGTAGAAATAAAATTAGGAGTTAGTGGTAATGTTTTTGATTAGACCGGCTTACTTCATAAGGCACCATAAGAAATTGATATATATTCTGGTCACTTGAGAAATAAAAACAGCATTTTGATGCGAGGGTAAGATCGTTTTTCCAAAGGGAATGTGTGAAATAAAAGTTGACGCAGCAGAGATGTGTGTTGAGTGGCGATGGATAGGTGGAGTGACAAGACTGGATATAAAAAGTTTGATATTAAAATATTGCAGAAACAAACAAAGTTAGGAGTATTTTAGCCATAGGACATGTCATACGGATGAGAAAAAGACTTTATTTAATGATTGAACGAGTTTTATCAACAAAATGTTATATTAACTTCAGTTTTTGATATACTACAGTTATAGATCATTGTGTAAAATTTTTAAAACTGTGCTTATCATCTCCGTCTAATGAGAAAATAAATGTTTACAAATGCAATTAATAAAAACTTGCAACTAAAGGCCTGCGCACACCTAGGCCGCTGGCGTCGGCGATCAGTGAAACGCTGTCAAATTTGACAGTGATAATTGACAGCGTTTCACTGATCGCTACCACCAGCGAACTAGGTATGCGCAGGCCTTTAAGGTAACATATTAAAGGTACAAAGAAACTCAACCTTCATACATGTCAAAATGACATCACATTTACCTATTTTTTCTGTTTTCTTCTTGTCAACTCAGATATCCGAGATAACAGATATCTCATTCACGATTTATAAATAAATTGACAAATATTTTGCAAAACGTCACATGTAAATTCAATTTTGTGCAGAAAAAATTTCAAATCTTAGTGAGATTTTCAAGAGCCGTAATCCTCTATCGCACATCAATCAGGCAGCATGACACTTTGTGAGGAAAAACCAAGCGTATATAGACTCTTGATCCTCATATCATTGAAATGCCTTATAACAGACCGCAGTAAGCCCAGATTTATCTTTTATCGGAACGACGCCGCAGAAGTGACATTGTCGATACCTGATTAAGATTATTTGATGCATTTATTTGATGGAAATACATTCCGTTTCTAATTCCTTAATCTTTTTAACTCATGATCAGTTTTCACTTTCACATACACACATATGAGTGGCCTTGCTTTCAATGCAATCGTTTTCATATAATTTAACGTATGTCTTTGAAAGATATGACATTGGAGACGCTGAAAATAAATAACTTAAGCCTCGGAAAATAAGGTACAGACAATAAAACGCTGGTTCATAAACATATTTCGATAAATAAAATACGTGACAAACAAATCAATAAACTTTGAAATCCACCTAAAATCGGCTCCGAAGACCTTCAAATTGAAGCTTTGATTAAAGTAATCCACACTCACTGGATTAAACGAACATCAAATTAAATCCACCGAGGTTTGACGATAAATATATATTTTTATTCAGAAAGCCACAAACTGTTAAATTCAAAATTATTGACCAACCAGACGGCCCGAACTTTTGTGTGCGTGTTTCAATAAAACGCACCTTGATCCAATAATTTTTGATAGTAATTCGTCATATTTACAATCCTAGATTTGTCTAATCTGTTCAGATAAATGGGATTAAAATCATATTATTACTATTGATAAGGGAATTTGCTTCGATTGATAACATTTGATTTATACATTTTTGCGATTACTTGATAGTATGTCAATTACGGCTGCAGGCGAAATGGTATATGAAGGTATTTATAATCACTCGTACATTTGCTTTTCAGTGTTAATTTTTTTTAGTTTTTTATGATTATTTACTAAGTGCTTAATGAGCGTTTTGTGAGTGACAATTCAGCTTTGTGCTGATAAAGAATATAATATTAAAGAAAACCTCGTCGGAATTGGAAAAAATGTGAGGTCATGAAAAGTGCCATTCTGCCTTGAATGTACAAAGTTATTGAGTCATGCAGAGGTAATTTGTGTTCACTACTTTTAATTTTAATATCTTTTTACACGATAAAAAGTAGGTACCTAGGTCTTTTGGGTCGGGCTTGGCACGTCTCTTTTTTTATTTTATAAATATAACATATTCTTTTACAATTTATAAGCTAACGCTTGACCGCAATCTCACCTGATGTTAGTAAGAAATACAAAAATACACAAGAAACAGTTGATCTATCTGTAGACCATTACAAACAATCCAGAGATACTATTTTTATGAAACGACGGGATATTTACCATGATTAAATCATATTATTTTCAAAAGTTAATCCAGAGATGTTATTATTAAATATAATAACGGAAAACGAGTACGTAGGTATACTTTATAAAAATAATCCAATATTTATTTCATCATTTATTAGGCACCTAACCCTATGACACCCTGGACTGGTCAATAATACCCCACATTATTAAAAATTGAAATATTAGTCACAGACCCCGTATAATTTCGATTGAACATTTTATTACAAAATTCTTCAATCTTGATTAATGTTTCGAACATGACTTTGCATGATTCAAATGATGTTACGAACTTCATAAAATATGGTTCTATATGAAAATCACCATAAAATTTAATATTAATATTTATTGCATGAAAAGTTGTTTAATAAAATTCAATTTCTTTAGATGGATAATAGATAAAACTTTTATTTAAAACATTTTTTTATGTGTTTATGTTAACACATTAAAAATGAAGTGAAATAACAATGACAAAAAAAATAAATAAAACAAAATAAAAACAACTTGGCAAATAGAGATGATGGAATGGTAGAACAGTTGCCTTTCTTTAATTAGAGTACGTACATACATATTTATTACTTAGATACTAACTTGTTTTTAAATCAAAAATTCATCAAATGTGATTTCGTTGAAACCACCGAACACTGTAATTTAATTAATTAATTACATGATTGGTTATCGGTGCAAAGACATGATTATAACACGTAATTACATCAATATTCAACGATTAAAATCATAATCAAAGTGTACTAGAAATCAAATGTTACGTAGTGAAGTAAGTATTATCAAAAATAACACATGTTTTGGTTACAATTACCTACTCCAAAATATATTCCAAATTCTCATAGGCTTTTGGCGATTAGAGGGATACCTTTGATATCCATTAGACCACGACAGGGCACTTTTAACCTACTTCAAATAAAAAAGAGGAGGTTCTCAATTCGGTTTTTTTTTTTAATATTTGTTATCGGATGACTTCGTCATTTACGAATCGATTTGAACTTTATCTTACCTTAAAGTACTTCTAGATTGGTCTCATAGAAATTTTATCAAAATCGGTTCTGCAGTTTAGCCATGAAGTCGGTTTCTCAAGTTTTTTATGCTTTACTTGTTTTGACTTTTTGTCAAATAAGACACGAACAAAGCCGCAGACAGACTTTGCGGAATTATAACTGCGTATTCACATCCACATTTGCACGACACCACTTTTCAATTTGTTAAAAGCCCTCCGAAAAACAACAATCTGTATGCATCGGGCACTTTGCGGCGCGCCTCTTATAATTAAAATTGCATTAGACTGTATGGTAATGACGCTAATGCAATGTTTGGATAAGAAATATGTAGCAGACTGACGTTTTGTAATCCAATTTGCGGGTTAAAAACGAAATGAGTGAAGGAATTTTGTTGGAACTACATACGCTTATTCGGACTGCCACGTTGGAGGCGAATTTTGAGTTTCATTTCTCAGTAGCATGCTGAACGTGAAGAACTAAAGGATAGGAGAAGCATTGTGCTTGCAACTTAAGGTAATGAAGATGACCACTGTATATATGAAGAATACTGAGGCTACTGAAATGAAACATACTAGACTCATGTTATATTATCAAAAATAATGAGTACCCTTGGACGCTCGTAAATTGTATGCACCTCCTTTATCTGAACCGGCTACTAAGATACGGCTACCTTTGATTTTTACGCTGTAATATAGAAATGGAAATCAAATAAAACTCTGTGCCAAATCTTAATTATCATCATCTAATTATAGTAGTACAATAGAGCACAATAAAACTTTTCTTTACTCCCTCAGTCCCTATTCAATATTTTGCACTGCTATAAATTCGAGCATACTGTCTGAACGGAACAATGAATCTAAATAACCATTAATATGTAATAAATACTATGGGGTAATAAAACCGTGTCGCAAGGGGACAAACAAACAAGTGTACCGAGTAACCCTTAAACGCTGCCCATTGTGGAACAGGGGCCGGGCGTGAAATGTGCGTACAGACCAGAGGGAACAACGTCACGCACTGCAAATCAGCCTGAAGTATAAAACAAACCTTAATGCTCATCAACTTAGATTCAAGATCAGCTGCAAGTAGTCTTACATTTGCCTGAACCATGATAAGCTTTGTATGTTGGAAATTAAGCTGTCCATCGCTGTCTTTTAGTTTCAATATCGCTCGCTGACTGCTATAGATTCTTACTTATTGTTGGTATAGCGGTAAGGTTCCAACACGCAAGCACTGTTATACAGTCTTTGCCAAAGTCATTGCCGAATTCTGCCGAGAACAGTCGATTGGTTCCGTTCCAAATGCCGACAGCTGCTGCTTTTCAGACATAGGGGTCGCTCTTCATTAGTGGAACTTGTCTGAGCTGAGATCGATGTTTATTTTTGGACAGCGTGAGTTTCAGCTGATGGCTCTTTGATGATGTATGAATTTTATTTGCTGGGGACAAAGTGGCTGTATCATAGCAGAAAGGGAGACGTGTTATAAAAGCCTGATGCCTAGCAGTGGATGAACGTAGGCTAATTGGATGGGTGGATTCAAAAAATATGAGAAGTAATATAATATCAGTTATATATCTTATCAATAGAAATATAACAACTGGTATTTGATCTTTATCTCACAACTACGCTTATAAAGTTTTGGACTGCTCGTAGATGACGCTGTATTAATATCCACTTA